>OZ010652.1:22559488-24959488 GCA_963932375.1 Phania funesta
AAGAAAGTTTATGGTTAGAGTTATTATTGGTTAAAGTACTTTGTTTGTGGTTAGAATGTTGGTTAAACTTATGGTGTTCAGCTCAACCATATTTTAATTTACGCAATAACTTGCTTTTGCAACTAAAGTAATATTTAGAATGTTTTCGAGTAACCATTGTATGTCTGCTACAAAAAATATTGTTATAAAAAACATGAACATGCCAGAAACTGGCTTGTCTATAAGTACCAGACATAAGGTTTATATTTTTGTTTACCGGGGTTATTTCTATGAATAAAATATTCAAAGTCTTTCCACAATTTTTTTGGTATAAGTTGGGCACTGCATATAGAATGTAAATTGTCAGCATCGTCGACTTACGCCTAATAATCTCATATTAACAAAATCATTATTGAGAGCATTTGTACTTATTTTGGAGTAGATTAAAAAGTATGTATTTTGAAACTTGTTAACCAACTATCAATTAAAAAACATACATAACAACACAAAGTCATCATGCGACCTACTTATTATGGAAAATATAAAGCAACTGGCGATGGATATGTCTAATCTGAAAGGATATGAATTGTGTGGCAGTTACTAGCAAGGTCAAGGCTTGCAGATAATAAGAAACGTTTAATTAGCTTGAGGAAGGAAAACACGGTAGAACCATTTTAAGAAACTATGAGCCTGAAACGTTTTTCGTATACTTCGAGAGGCTTCAGGTTTGATAGTTAAGTTTAAAGACAGTGAAGAAGGGTGACTGCGCGATATGCTTGCTTCTAAGAGATATATTTCGGTCAGCTCAATGCCGACAAAAATATTACGGTGGAGGAACAATAGCCTAGTAGAACTATCAGATGAGATGATCGATGCACATATATTGCGCCATATAACAAAACCACGCCAACTGCTAGCAAGAGCTGTACTTCAAAATATACAAGAACCACAACGTGTGGTCCTCACTAATTTTCACAACTCTGGTTACCTAAAATGATAGACATTATAAAAACTCGAACAAATATTCGAATATATGTGACGTTTTTCACATTTATTTTGAAGCCAATTAATTCGGTTTAATTTTGTCTAAAGTCCAACGTGTTTTTTTAATAAATAAAAACTAACAGTTTTTTACATATTTTCTTTTCTTTTTCCTCATATAATTATTTTTGGTTAAAATTGACTTGAAGGACCATATGAAGGACACACTTCTGAGGGCAGAAGGTTTAATTACTAATTTAAAAAAATCAATGTATTTTATAAAGCTTAATTATGTCCTTGTAAACTCTTTTACAGCCAATAATTTGCTTAATCAAACCTTAAGCCTTTTTGGTACTTTCTTATGTCTATCGTAGAAATAACATTAATTTTCCTTAATGCATCTAAATTTTAAATCTTAAAATATTGTAAAAGTTGTTATACTTTGATCCAATGCCTAAATACATTTTATATTAAATGAGACGTATGACTGGCCATCATTATGAACACTTATCAGCATTGACTGCTTGTATATCTGCAAAGAGTAAACAGCAACAAAAACTACAAATCAATATTGACACAGCAAAAGTACAAAAATTGTAACAATGCAAGCTCGAACAGATACAACGGAAACTCTAGAAAGTAGATCAGCTATAATGTATTGTTTGGAATTAGTAAAATAGCTAAACTAAAGTACAATGAATGATGACATTTAATGGTTTTAAAGTAATGGCAGAGCGACCCAGTACACGTGTACAAATAGCTTGCACATCTAGGCATATATGCACATTTACAAACACACACACAAATGCCGGGATTCATCACAGCTTACAGATACATATGTCGAATGTAATTTATATATGTATGTCTGTGTTAAGCCAACTTCTATTTCACTATACACTGTAATTGATTAGAGAAGAGACGGAAATATTCCAATTTATTTAAAAATATATTAGGTATTTTACGCCGTATTTGACTTAATTTTTCGCATATAGAGTTTCCATAATTAGTCCGTATTTTCGCCCATGGCCATTACTGTAAAAATATCCACTATTATCATTTATTTGGAAATAATATTATATTCAACGAAAAATCAACAATCGAAACTAAATAAAAATTTTACAGAAATCAAGATTTTCCAATAATGGGGATTTCACCACCATAACAGGAAACGAAAAAAAAACAACAACCAAACGCTAATATATCGCGAAATTTAGCTAATACGGTTTCAACTATAAGTTTTAAAAGTTTTCCCTCTATTATAAGAGTCAAAGGAAGTATGTGACATCATTAGAGGCAACTTTTGTTCCCCACATGTACGGGGAAGTCTGCCGGGAAGGTATACTACTTTATTTTGCCGCCATTTTGGTAAACATTAGTCTTGACAGTTCATGTTTGGCAGTCGTGAAGTAGAGACGTGGCAAATTTATTATAGAAAAATATTCGGTAAGCCAACGTGTTTTAATCGTTAAAACATTATATCAAAATGAATCATCAATTACTGTGGCGATGAGAAAGTTACGTGAAATTTTTGGAAGAAACAACGTGCCAACAAGACGCATTATTTATCGTGTAGTGAATGATTTCAAAGAACCATGGACCACAACGTATTGCAAGATCGGCTGAAAACATTACTGCTATTCAAGAAAGTGTTCAAAACAATCCATCAATGTCAATTCGACACCGTGCTCAGGAACTTGGGCTGCAAAGAACAACTTTGGCCACAATTTTGCACAAAGATTTGCATTTGTTTCCATTTAAGGTTCAGTTGACACAAGAGCTTCTTCCAGAAGACCATTTACGCCGCCGTACATATGCCAATAGCATGCTACAGCTCGCCCATGACAACCCCGATTTTTCATTTGAATTGATGTGTGAATAAACAGAATAGTTGGTTTTGGGTAATGGAAAACCCTCAAATTATTCACCAGTTACCTTTGCATCCCTTAAAAGTGACAGTCTGGTGTGCAATTTGGCCAGGAGGAATTATTGGACCTTACTTCTTTGAAACTGAATATGGCGTAATGGCAACTGTCAATGGGGAGCGATTTCGTGATATGATTGAAAACTTTTTAACGCCACAACTGCATGCTGTGGGCTTGACTAACATGTGGTTTCAACAAGACGGTGACACATCGCATACAGCCAGGATTACAATGGAATTACTGCGAGACCTCTTTCCACAACAAGTTATTTCAAGGAATGGTGATGTTGATTGGCCTCTGGAAAACAGGGTTTATGGAAAGAAACCAGAAACACTGGAGCAACTCAAACAAAATATTCGTGACGAAATTAATGAAATACGTCGTGAAATGTGTGAGAATGTAATGAAAAATGTGTTCAAAAAGGCTCGCATTTGTGAGGCTAACAGAGGCGGACATTTATCTGATATTGTATTCCATACACAGTTGCCGACATTAAATAAAACATTTATCAATATACGATTCATTCTCTTTCATTTAATCAAAAATTATAAACAAACAAAGTAGTATACATATGTATATTCCCGGCGGACCCCTGTATATAAACTTGTACAAAACGTTAAAAAATTCTAATATATTTTAGCGCATATGTGACAGTAATAAAATATTTTTGCAAGGAAATATTTTTATATAAACTTCATCGCACCCCTGTGTGGAAGACCACACAAAATGAATCTTTTTTATGAATTTTCCATTTGTGAAGTTTATGAATTTTCTTGACATTTCCTGCCTAATCAACTTAGGACAGAAAACGGTTTAATTGATTCAAAATTCTTTTGTGAACCGAGATATTAAAAAAACTACATTGCGTACCCTTGTGTGAGTTTTCCACACATATGTAATTTCTACGTATTTTGCAATAGCAACAGCTTTGTTTTCGTCAAGTGCCTATGTATTTTGATATTCTGAAAATCTCTCTATGTACAACCATAAAAATAAGTGGCACCTAGAAAATTAGCTTTTTGTCCCACTTAGAGACAAAACTTTTCAGGAAGGGTTATTATTATTGAATAATGAAAAACCTGTCTTAATTTTTGTAAATCTTTGGAGGAGTAGTTAAAATAGGTAAGTCAGTGCACTGCTTGAGTGTGAGGTGTTCGTGTAAATATACTCGTATGTCTATTCGAAAAGAGTGCAGAAATTCGTTACAAGTTTTCAAAGTAATTTATTTGTCGTTGAAAACATGACTAGACCAAAATATCTTAGGAACGAAGCTCTTGAAAATTTTTCCGATAATGAAGATTTCTCCGAGTGAATGAAAATGATGAAACGGCAGAAGCGAAGCGGATTTGAAATTTAATGCAACAGAACAGAATGAAGGATTCAATGCGATTGGAGGCTTATTCGTAGATAGAACGATTGATCCATTGTTTGTCTGATAGATGGTATATTATAAAATCTACAACAATATCTTAATCGTGCTGGAAGATTACGGAAAGAAAATGTCATCAATTTGCATCCAGGTAGAGCAATGTATGTAATAGCAAGTATCGATGACTTTAAACTTGCTTTTATATTGTTTAGGAATGTTGTTCTGAAGTACTTCAATGAAACTAACTTAATATTTTAGTCATAATTGTAATAATGTAGATCAAAGAGTGAACCAGTGTTGTACTAAATAGATGGTGATTGTGGGCGTTCCATATTTAGAGCGAACATATTACAGAAAATATTTCAATTTATGAATCGTGTTTTTCGGATGGCTGACATTAGAAGCAGACAACAAAGAAGCACTACGAACAAATTGGCTCTCCTTCGTCAAATATTCTACAAATGATCTGAACCGTAGGCTGTTTTTCCAAATATGATCGACATTTAGCACTAAGCGTCCTGATTATTTTCAAATATGTGGAAGCAAATTGAACAAAATTGACAAAAAAAAAAACAATAAATGGGACGAATTTTCTTGCGTGAGCTTGAAATACCTCTTGCTAAATTGTGCATGACAGGGAGAAAAGGCGGACCTCGTACCGAATCATCGGCGTCTTTGCTATCTGCTATTGGTTACGATTCAACAAATACATTATAATTACATTATATTATATATCTTCAGTATTCCGTCAATCTTCCGAATATTGATAAAGCTTATCACGATCATTCGAACTGCAAAAGTATTCATCCGAATATCGAGGCAAAACTAGATGCGACGTTTGTTACAGCAGTTCTTAGTGTTCGACTTATTGAACACTAAGAACTATATATGACAGCGTATTCATAACCGAAATATGTGTGGAAAATATATTGAAGATATTAATTTTATTCTAGTTTTTATTTCCTGACGATGCTACACAAAGGCGCAGCGAAATATTGGATAAATTAAAATTAATATTTATTATAATTTATAACAAAGGAAATTTTATTGAAGACCTGGAGCTCGGGAAAATTAGACAAACATTATTTTGCAGATAAATAAATTTGATTGTAAAAATTACGAGATATAAAAGTAAGCAAGCTTTTCTCTAAAAAGGCATCTGAGATGAGCTCTTTTTAGGGTGCGAGAAATATGCAAATTTAGACCTGAAATTCAATCCTAAAAAATACAAAGTTTATAAGATATTTAAACTTTATCTCCTTTTCCACAGACAACAGATTAATGCGAACTTTGTACGGTAAATCCAAAATTATTGGGCATTAGTTCAAAATATTTGCAGAGAAATGTATAATTGCCTGGTGATATAGGGCTCAGTGAAATTCTTAGACCTCATTTAGATGTAAGTGTGTCTCTTTCTGCATAATCATATCAGTGGCATTAAAATTAATCTTTCGAACAATAAAATTATTCTGATTCCAGGTTTCGATATTTTCTACTTACTATTATTCTTCTAAATGCGAATTTTCTTATCTGTCAATCTGTGCTCATATATCATTATTATTAAAGCCGCTCTTACACTATCTGAGTACGCGTCTAATTTCAATATATCTCTGCTGGCTAGGGTGCTATTGAGAGACATTGACCACGAACAGAGAAAATTCATAGTTATAAATCATTTTATTTTGTTTCGAACATTATAACCCCAGATCTTATCCAATGTTTAACTCAGAATAGTCATGGTTTCATTTAAGGTTGCCATTTATCTCTGAGTCTAATATGTGTCTCTATTTATTATTTTGTCTGCTCAAATAATCTAGAGTGTTGAAAAGTATATATGAAATCTTAGTGCTTACATGCCAAATGGTGTTAGAAAATCTACAACAATGACAACAAATTTAAAAAGTTTTTTTTTCTCCAACCAAAAGATTTTTAAGGAAAATTGTTAGTGTCACTTCTGCACTTGTGTGCAGTGGTAAAAATTAAAACCATTAAGCAGACACAATGTACATACAGACGATTATACAAAGTTAAGAATATTTGTAAACAGGTAAAGATTAAGTTTATTTGGATACTTTTTCAATCAAATAAAATACATTCCATCTCATTCACTCATACCAAGCCACACACACACATGCAGTTACATACGCAAACATAAATACACTCACACCATTTTAATGATTGCTATCAACTGTTTTACAGTAAAAATTACAATCAGGTGCAAGACAGGAAGGTAAAAATTTTCAAATTGATTAATGAATACAAGTGTGTTGTTTTTACTCCTGCTTATGCTGCAGCAGCAGCTAGCTGTTCATATTGCTGCTACTATTTTTGCTACCAGTAGTACCAGTACTACTTTGTTATTGTTCACATTTTGTCTGTGTGTAGTTGAGTTTTATTTGTAGCTTATCAATTTGACAGGTCGTATTTTATTAAATTAAGTTTAAAATCTTCTTTCGAATACCAAACATACAACACAAAATCATACTCACACACGTACACAGGCATGTGAACTTTATAAAATAATGCTTCTAAACTATAACAAATGACCTTTTTTGCCATTGAGTAGATTTATAGTTCACAAAAAATAATTTCATAGATTAAAATAAGAAAAAATATTTGTGTTGGAAAATAGTTTATTGTCTAATTGGAAAGAATCTGAAACTCAAGTAGAAATATATGAAATAACTTTTGATTTCGGATTTCTTTTTTTATTTTAATTGGATTCCTAAAGCTGAAGTAGACAGCAGGCAAATAACCTTACAAGTATGTAATTGAAAGTGATTTCAAAAGTAAGACGTGTACAAAACCGAGTAGAATGTTTTGTTAAAAAAAGACGTGTTTAAACTAATTAAAATAATTTGACTTCCCAAACTTTAAAAAATATAATTCTTTTGTATTCATTTTTGAAATAGAAATAGAATCTTAGAGAATTTTCCACTCACAATTACACAAGCTCGTGTGCAACAAAATTTACTCATACACATTAATGCAAAAGTTTCACGCTGAGGAAAGTTAGCGTGAACGGTTTATGACAATCATAAGCACAAGACAAGCGATAAGCACAATGCAAATAGTTAAGCATCTTGATGACGAAGCTTCTTTCACTTATCCATGGGAAAACCATTACAAGATAAAATTTTAATTTTCGATATTATTAGGGAGAAATATAGCCGCAGTTATTTATATTGATGAACTGCTTCAAACAGATATGATGAGGAGGAGGATGAGGAGGACACTCAACGAAGTGATAAATGAAAAATGAGGTCAAAAATAAGGTTTTTATGAAAGGAACATTTTCAAATGAAAAATAATCGAAGGCAATCAAAGATTTCAAACGACTTCTTAAGTCAAATGTGTTTAGATGTAGAGCATTCGCAAAATTGTTGGACGTCAAAATACGAAATAGTGGAAAAACTTCGGTTTTCAGAAATATTAGCAGAATTCATTGTTAACTTCTCCGCTTGCTTGTCCTTCAAACGATTTAATAAAGTGAAAACATTACATAACCAATAAAGCAAAAAAGCCGTCGCACAGTGATTTGTTCCCAAAATCAAAAAAAAAATCTTTCGTTCATTTGAAAAATAATTTTACTTTAAACTTAAATTTTATTTTATTGATTCTATCGAAAAGAAATTGACATTAAGTTTTCAAATATTAACTCTAGACTCTTATGTATTGATTATAAACAATGTTATAATTAATTCATTTTATTAAAACCTTAATATAATATCTCTGATTGTTTTGGAAAAGCCGTCTCGCCAGGCTGAATGTGAATATTTTTTTTAGTCTCCGTTGCCTATCGAATTGTAATAAATGCCGTGCTGGATAATTGGGATTAACCTCTAGGTAGCATATATATTTATTTAGTTTTGGATAGTGGGAACATTTGGATCATTATGGATGTTTCAACTACTTAAATACCAAGGGTTGCAGACGATAAATCGTAGAATCCTAGGCTGTCTTTGAAACTTCTGAATGCATAATGCACATTTAGTACCCAACAGCCGAATGTAATATGTCCATGTTCGTTATATAATGGATTTGTATAAAAGAACTTTGTAGTGCTTAGTCAGGATTGAGTGGGACCGCTTTGTGACTATTATCAAACCTTTTCAGTTGATAGTAATAATAGCTCTTGTTTTCTGCATCACTACATCAAATAAACTTGAAATGAGCCATTGACTTTTTCTATATGGGTTTGGATCTTGTATAGAGGCAACATTAATGATGTATTGCAGCAATGATATTAAGTCCAATTCGCCCCGGTAGGCATGTCTTCTCGGAGATCTCATTGCCGTGGTGTATTGTTCAAGGCTAGTGTGGGGATTGAAACTAGAATACACCCGGTGCTAAGAGTTTTATATTCTTAAAATTCTAATATGAAAAAATTCAGTTTTTTAAATGCTAAATTAAAGTAAATGCTTAAAGTTAATTTTGTTTACACAACATATTTTAATTTGGAGCACAAAACAATAATTTCTTAGAATTTCGTCTGCAATTACTTATTTGCATCAAAACAAAAGTTTAGGATTGCATTTTCGTTTTGGGAACGGAAATGCAGTTTCAATAAGTAATATAAAAAGTTCAATTTATAATTAGATTGCATTTTTGTTTAATGACTCAAATGCGTTTTATTGTATAATAGAAAATTGAGTTTATTAACCCTTGTAGGGACTTAAATTATATAATTAAGTTTGGCAATTTAAATCATGACAAAGAATAAATATTGGTCTACGCAAAGCGCCCAAATTGAAATAGGATCAAGATTATAGAGCGTGAAATGAAACATACTTCTTTTAATATTGTAATTCTTCTCGAGGCCTTCAATTCCACCGACATTACAATCTCGAAATATTCTTAAGAAATAACACATACATAGGTAAAACTTTAAAGCGAAATGTTGCTGGACTTTATCGATATTATATATAATACTCGTATATAAGAATAAACAGACTCCTTGAAATATAGTTTTGAATTTGCAAAAAACCAATATATTATTAATGCTAGGATAAGCATGTTCCTCAAATATCTCTGCTTTTAACCTCTCTCGTACGATTTCATGGTTACACTGTTGGCTTGATTAGTCTTTCATCTTACTCACACCTAAAACTATTTTCCCAACAAAAATAACGCGAGTGTTTTTATAACTCGCAATAAGAGTTCCTAGATACTTGCATTACTTCAATAAAATCATCCACTCTCAATTCGTTAGCCTCATACACGCATTTTGTTGTATGTTTTCATATCGTTGAACTAACTGAAAGTAATATAAAACAACTGCTTATTTTATCAACTCATACACGCGTTCATGGAGAACGAAAGATTTTATTCTAACCAACATATTATTAAAATTCAATTTACATTCCTATAATGTCTACATACATAAATAACCAATCCTATAATAAAACTGTCGCACTCTTTTGCAATTCATACACACACACACAGACACACACATCCAAACAACCAAAAGGAAAGAAAAAGTAACTTAACAAGGACATGATACAATCAATAATAAAACAAAGTTTCTTGGTGCACATATCAACGTGTTTTTTTAAATTTTATTGTAAAATGTAAAAATAACACAGTTTGCATAATAACATAAAAATACATAAAACATATTTCGCGAGATGTTATATTGAAATCTTTTACATGGCTACTAGATATAAATAATAAATTGAAAATTTCCAAAATCATGCGTAACGAAAACTTGGCACTATAATGGCCCAGTTCAACAAGTAGATTATCAAAAAGTACGAAACTGATACACTTTTTTATTGATATTGATTGCAATATATATCTAATGCAACTCTTCCTATAACCTTCACAATACTATTCATTGGACGCTGCTTAAAACGCCGATCTCTCCTACTGTGAAATATTCGTCTCAAATTAAATTTTGGAAATAGAACAAAAAACATAAAAAACGGTCTTAAATGAAGAACACTTGGTTTGGTTTTTAATTGCGAAATTTTTTTTTTTTTACCATAAAACTTCAAAGTAAATTTTTCCAAAAATTATTATAAGTAAGTGGTAATTTAGCCTTTCACAGGAAGAAAAAATCAATGCAAAATCTTTATTCGTTTAGCTGCAAAAAATATATTGTAAACCTCTCACACCCATTAAAAGTCAATAAAAACGTATGCAATTTACTTAACTTTTGAGGGTTTAACAGTTTCCCAAAACGACAAATCAAAGGCGTTAAAATTTACATTAAAATTTAGAATTTTGTTGCTTCTCGAACTGCGTACGTAAATTTTTATATTTTTTAAATTTAATTTTTGTCCGGCTAGATTAGCAAAATACCACTATGTACCATCGTTGCACGCCGAAAATGGAATGGTAGAGGTAGGCTTAATCTAAGCGTAAAATATTTCGATTTAATTATTTTGTTGTAAAATTATCATATTGTTATAGTAGCTAATAATAATATGATCTTCATAGAAAAGCAAACAATTTATGTTACTGATTGGTGGCGTCTGAGTTGCGAACAGAAGCAACTAAAGCCATCTAATGCTTAATAGTCAACGTGCTTATCACATAAGCTACAACATGTCGTAATATTTTGATTAAACAGTAAAAAAAAATTGTACATATTAGTTCTCTTAAGAACATTTTATGATTAAAGTTATTATATCATTTTTTTATAACCTAAAAACTGTGGTTGTGGTTAGAATTTTAGTAAAAATTTTTCAACTCAACCAAGTTCCAATTTTTATGGATGGAAAAAATCATTTAGTGATTATATCTAAATGGTAACTGGCTTATCGCAACAAAAGTAATGTTTAAAATATTTGTAAATAAAAATTATATATTTGCTACAACAATATATTGCTGTAGAGAATATAAAATGGTTGAAGTGACAATGTCGCAACCATTTCTTTTTTCTTTGCATGTGTTAAGTTTCGATGTAATGGTCCTAAATCGACTTGCTATATCTACCGCGTTTCCACTTGTTTCATGCCCTTAATATTGTGTCAAATACTATATTAGAGTCAACAACAAGATTACAAGATTGGCTGTTATTTCCCTGCTTCTATACACATTGTGCATTTGATTTTCCCGCACTTATTATATTGTTAGAAATGAAAATTCTTTAGCACAATTTTTCTTCTTACATTGAAATCTCCCAGCATAAGGCGCGCAAGCATGTGAGTACCGGATCAGCCATAGCCCAATACTAATCTCCTCCTTACTTGTTGCGTGATATTGATATATCCAAGGCTGTATCGCTTTGAAGAATTATACTTATATAAATTTTAATAAAACTAAAATATTTCATTAAAATCTAAATTTTATTTCATTTTTTTTATATTTCTTTAAGCTTAAGAAAGAAAACAAATTTACTTAAATATACAGGAATGTGAACTAATTATTTTTCACAAGTTTTTTATTACAACTTTTATTACAAGCTTAAAACACACTTTATTATATGAACCATTAAGAACTCATTAAATATTAATGTTTCTTTTAATTCGGAACTATAGATTTAACAGATACTGACATGCCTTTTTCAAATCATTAAAGGAATAATTTTAATTTGTTTTTTTTTATTAATGTCGCAATGCTTTAAGGGTCTATGCTTAAAAATGCATATATCATTCGTTTAAGTGTATAAAGCCCCAACTGACATTTTAAAAATTAACAAGTAGGGGTATAAAGGATATACAAAACTTTATATATCCTTCAGCCAAGTATGAGAGGGAAAATTAGTTCCGAAGTTTTGAAAATTGGCACATAAGGCAAACGATTTTGAAGTTATAGTTCAAGAAAAAAAAAAGCAAATTGAAAAACAAAATTGCATTATTTAGAGTCCAGTCAAATATGACATAAATAAAGAAGTAATTCCCGGAGTTTTGAAAGTTGAGATCAATGGTATAATAATAGTCCCAGTGGAAATAAGGCGAGTTATATAAAGCAATTTAATAAAATAAATTAAGATCTAGATCGGCGGTTAGCTTCATTTTAAATATTTTCGAAACTCTTTTGGGAAATTAAATTTGTATGAAGTTTCTATCCTGGTAAAAGCTTCTAAATTTATTTTTTGTTGTATTTTCATTAAAAATTAACAATTTTTGATGAATTAAATTTTATTTGGTTATTTAGTGGACAGTTTAAATAATTAATGAGATTTTCATGGTTTTATGAAGTCTGAAATCATAACTGATTAGCTGACCTTACATATTTCTTGATTTGGTTTTGTGATTTATTTTTAAAGTATTGAATTTTTGGTAAAATATCGCTATAGGTGCGAAATTTGTTTTTATATTGATTTTCTTCAAATAATAAGAGATTAGTCTTTAAATATTTTTATTCACGATCGGCATTTCGCTACTCCATTTTTAGCATCATCAGACTGTAAATTATTTTGTAAACAATTTTCAAATAATAAACAAATATTAAAACAAATTTAGTATAATAATAAATTTTTTTCCATTCTCTATAACGAATAAGGCGTCCAACAAGTAAGACGAATATTTTGGTTCTGGTGTTATGTAACGAAGCATTACCTTTTTGTAAAATTCATGGAATCGATCCAAAAGTGTCATTTAATTTTGCGAACGCCGAATTAACAACAGTTTTGTAGGTTCCTACAGTAACTTTACTGCTTAGAAATCGTAACTCTATTAGTGTACAATACGTTAGAGCACACCTCACAATAGTACTGCCCTTTTTGCCGACAACAAGCGTTTCTTTTCTGAAATAATGGAAATAGAAGTCATGTGGTAGATCAATTGAACTGGAGTGTACGTAAACATAAATCAAATTACAATAAATGAGACTCGTATTTATTTTATGAAATACTACTGTGGGCAAAAAATAGTAAGACTTTTTAATTTAAATTTCGCGCGGAAATCCATTCGTCGAAATTTTTTTTCTACATTGGCATAACTGTCATTGACATCTGTGCCAAATATCACATTAAAGTAATCATTAGTGTTTAGTATACGCTTGTCTTTCTGAAGTAAAACAAGTGCATTCGGCGATTTTTACAATGATTGAAATTATTCAACCGAAATTTTCAGAATGTTGCTAAAGGCCTTCGGTGATAATTCTATGTCGCGAGCAAGTGTTTTTGATTGGTACAAATTATTCAAAGAGGAACGAGAACGCGTTGACTACGAACCACGTCCATGACGGCCATCAACATCATCTGATGATCAACACGTTAATAAAATCAAGGAATTGGTGTTCGAGAATCGACGATTAACAGAGGCCTTAGTGATATCGTTGGAATATCGGAGGGATCAGTGAAAACCATTTTAAAAGCTCATTTGGGTTCCTCATACCGCATTGATTCTTTGTGAGTTTTTCGCCTAAAATTTCAATCAATATCGGTCCACCCACAACCACCGTAGTCTGATTTAGCTCCGTGTGACTTCTGGCTGTTCAGCAAATTCAAGCGACCGCTCCGGAAACCCTTTTGAGTCAATTGGAGACATTAAACGTGAATCGCTACGCGCATTAAAGGCTATTCCGGAAATTGACTTTAACAACTGTTACGAGGATTGGAATAAACGTTGGCATTAGTGTATTGCAGCTGGTGGGGATTACTTTGAGGGGGACGAAATAGATTTGGCAGAATAAATAAAGAAATTTAAAATTATGTACAAAGTCTTCCTATCTTTTGTCCACAGTAGTAAGTGGCTATGTATCTGAGGAACAATTTTTGGTACTTAAGTTAACGATTTACTTTGCCTACGTATATAACATTATCTGTTTCGAAAACGAAGTGTTACTCCCATTCATCGTTATTGAATGCGCAGATTTATTTTATCTAGAGTTTTTTGCAGTGGCGAGCAGTTTTGCAGCTTTATGTTTAAAAATCAGTTTTAACAGTTTTTTACTTTAACTTTATTTTTATGAGTTATTGTTCCTCCCTATTGATAAGTTTACATAGGGGTGGCAAGGTCCTCTATAATAATTGAAATTAGTATCGGTATCTATGGCTAGTGCTGAAAGAATTTTGTTATAAATTAATTTAAATAAAACTGGAAATAAACTAGATATCTCAACTCTGTGTTGTAGGACAAAGGACTTAAATTAAATAATACCGATTGCTGAAATTTTGTGTAATCAAGAGATATATTTTTAGTCGACAAAGTAACTTGTTTGTGTTCATTTAAAATATGATGAATTATTTATTATTATATAAAATTGAACATGCACCAAGTTCCAAGGTTTGTTATAGTAGAACAAATTTTTTCGGCAGTTTTTTCTTCCGAAAAACAGTATATTTTTTTGGTGTCAGCAATTTTCTCTTCAAATGTTTGTGGCAAAGCTGTTACTCTTAGGAAAAATTTTAACTATTTTATTTCTTTTTGAACTTATTCAAATTGTAGTTACGACATTATTCATTTTAAATGACAATATTTAAAATTAAAATTATCCGTAAATTTCTACGATCTTAACTTTAAAGTTTTATTTAAAAAATTAAATGTTAAATGTAGCGAAAAATAAGTTAAAGATTAAAAAAAAACGAATCCATACAACAAAGACTGCCAAAAATATTTACACATTTTGATATTTTTATACTTTATCGTAATTGATGAAGCAAGACATTACCTAAGTCAACTCTTTTTTATTGATTATACAGGGTGGCCGAAAATTTCCGAAGGGGTTTGAATTGCTTACAACTTTTTTCATTATAATGTTTTTTTTTCTTTTCTTTTCAGTATTTTGTATAGAAGACTTGGGGAATTTAAAATGAAGCAGTACTCAATTGAACAACGTGCCCAAATTGTTGAGCTTTATTTTTCAAATCAACGATCTATTGTTTTGCCTCAGCGTGTATATCGTCGTTATTTTAATGTGCGGGTTGGACCCTCAGAGTCAACAATACACCGTCTGTTTGCAAATTTTCGACAAGGGGCAGTAAGGAACCTTCCTGGTGCTGGCAGAATACGAACGGTGCACACGGATGACAATATTGAACTCGTACAGAGGAGTATTCGGGAAGATGGCGAAACATCAACCAGGAGACGTTCGACACAACTTGGCCTCTCACGAGCTTCGCGCAGTGAATTTTGCACACAATAGGAGTGTTTCCATACAAAGTTCAGCTTAAAACCGATAGATTACCAGCATCGACTTGATTATGCAGATTCCGACAAAAAGCAGAAGAAAATCATAATTTTATTCATAATTTAATTATGAGCCACGAAGCCCATTTCCAATTAAGTGGGTTCGTTAATAAGCAAAACTGCAGGATATGGGCTACGGAAAATCCGAGAATAGTTCAACATCGAGAATTACACCCATCTAATTGTACGGTTTGGTGCAGTGTTTCATCGGAAAGGATAATTGGTCCGTATTTTTTTTCAAAAGGAACATGGGTTCGCCGCTTTCATCAATGATGTCAGATATCGGACAACGTTGGATAATTTTAAAAGGCCAATCGTGTATGGTTCCAACAAGACGGAGCCACAGCGAACACTACAATGTATACAATGGCTCTTTTACGGGACATCTTTAGTGAACGAATTATTTCGCATAGAAGTGATTTTAATTGGCCTCCGCGTTTACCAGATTTAACCGCTCCAGACTGTTTTCTTTGTGGTTATTTGAAAGAAATAGTCTACATTAATAATGCTAGAACCATCCAGCAATTCAAAAACAATATACGCGACGCAATAAACAACATAACACTTTAAGTTTTGCGAAAGGTTATGGAAAATGTGTTGGAAAGATCACGAATTTGCGAAGCAGGAAATGGCCACCTCTTGCGAGATATTTTTCATAACTAAACTAAAAATATTACCGATTTATAATCTGTATTAAACAAAAAAAATTTAATAATTATATCTTAAATAAAAAGTTATAACGAATTCAAACCCGTTCGTTAATTTGGGCCACTCTGTATGAATTTTATCCAATGTACGTGTGTATGTAATGTATGTATAAATTTGTGTACATGTTGCATATAAATAAAAACACATATTATATTTGTTACTTAACATGAGAAGGTAAAATTTTTGATGACTAATAATTTTATGCTTTTAATAAAACTTAATGAAATTAGCAGAAAAAAAAAGAAAATACGACAATAAAGTCAGGATACAGTAAATTGATATTGTTATTTATTATGATGCTCTGCATAAAAAAAAATAAAAGTTGTCTGTTGCCTCTAACAACACAACCGAAGCGAACCATCGTGTCTTATGTAATAAACTTTGAGTTCAAACTACGGAAAATTTAATCAGATTTATTTTTCTATTCAATAAATAAAAATAACGCTCTTTGAAAATATTATGTAATAATTTCAGTAAAAAACTATTACAGAAATTAAATAAAAGGACAAGCAAGTAGGATATATTATCGAGAGAGTGCTGTAGCTCAAAGAGCTTCAATAGCAATTTAGTCTTAAGCATGTGATGCTATTTTCGCCTATACAATATGCAATTCTGACATGGTCATTTAGTAGCGTCCATTTTTCCGCACCAGGTATGTCCATAACATAGCCCCTACTTAGCCGGTATTACTCTATAAAACTAAATTGTGGACGTAGTAAAATAATTAACTAAACTGCCAAAGCACAAAAGAGTAGAGGCTCTGCAACACTGTTTTAAAAGTAACATATCCCACGCTTTCAGAGCCGTTTAACATCGAAGTTTTCTTATACTTGTGCTTCATCGCTTGTCTTCTTTATACCATCCCGTTGGGAATACAAGAGAGTAAAACCATTAGAATGAATTAACTGAAAATGGCAGTAGGTAAATTCAATCTCCTTTGTACGCGGTCGAGAAGCGCTAAAATAGATTTTGAAGCACCGGACCCCAGAATGAAGATGTATTTAATTTTCGGTCGGATAAATATGGTATGAATAATAAGACCAGATAGAGTGAAGTGCATCTTATGCCGCTTAAATTAACCGAGGTACTTGAATACTTCTTTACGGATCCAAAAAATGTGCTTAGTCGAAGAGCTTTTGATACCTTCATACTAATTCCTACCAATATTATGAGTGAAGCAACGCAATTTGTCGTTCATCTGTGAGAAAGCACATAACATTGGATTTAACGTACATTATAGTCAACCCTATTTGCACGTTCTCATTCAGATATGATTAAAACAATTGAGCGTATTATTTATGTTTTGCCTGATAACTCAAAGGTTGTAAAAGACTTAACGGAAAATGCTGCTGTCATTTGCAAAAGAAATGATAGGATTGGAAGTTTGACATAGAAGGTCATTGGTAAAACAAGAATTAGTGCAGGAAAAAGTAGGGAGCTTGAGTTGATCTAGAACTCGTTTGATGAGACTCTATCTTCAACAATATGCCTAGTGCAATCTCTGAGCACACTTGATATGAACTGAGTGAATTCGTTACCCACACCCGGGGATACCTTTCATCGACTAAAGTTCTATTCTGCGACGTCGTGAATGGCCTGTGACTTCATCTGTAACTTTTGTAAATGATCTAAATTTTGATCCAGTCAACCATTTGAACCATTGAACGACAACCATTTCGACAAGCTGAATATTGTAGAGTTTTATAGTCAAAGTATACTGAGGCGGGATTTTGCTCATACCTATCAATAAAGTAGGTACAAGTACTTACTTTAACATAAATCTTAGACTGGGTACAGTTTGCAAAATTTTGACGTTGGGTATGAGAATAAGAGGATTATTACTGGAAAGATTAGCATGGTTCACTTAATGTTCCTTCGTCTGTAGCTATATTTCCTATTGAAATTAGTGATTTTTTTGTATGTCCCAAAATATCGATATTTCTTTATATATTTGTACTTCAAAACACAATGACGCATCGTATGTATCAATGTTTACTGTTTTTGATAGCTTAGTTCGTTGAGAGAAAAGGTGGTGTGAGGATCAGTTGCACATATTACTAACTACATTTCATTTTCTTCCGCGTATGTTTCTTTAATAATATGTGTGATAATTACGCAGAACTGATGTTTTGATTATGGTTGCCAGTCTGATTACACTGTTTATATCGAAAATTGAAACATGCAACAAAACAAGTCACTTTATCAAGAGCAGTGAATTTATCAACACCCGCCATTTTACTTTCCTCGTAATGGAAATGAGGAAGTGGAAAACTAGCAGGTCTCCTGTAAAGCGTCGTCTATGGAAACAATACTGGCACTCGCTATGTAAATTTTTGGAATATACTTTCATTTGTCATGGCCTTATTTGCTGGCGTTCTTCTGCTGATAATATACGATTAGAATTTTCTATATATATTGCTTTGTAAATAAAAGGTCAACGTTGCATATGGTGGAACTTATGTTCAAGTTCCGTGCAGATATGATACCAGAGAATGATGTTATTCATTATGTGACTATAGTGCCAATAATATTAATCAAAGAGGTGCAATATGTTTTATAGGAATTAAAATTTGTTATGGGTACCTTAATTAACGAGAATTTCTCATATAAACGACATGCATGTTATAATCAAAATGCTTGTGCTTTATGAAATGAAAAAATATTATTTATATAAAATATACATGCATCTACTTTTAAAGAAGCTTCTTTAGACTCTCAGGCATATAGTAACACGTACAAGTTCGAGCCCTCTAGCCCTGTTTAAATTATGTGATTAATGCAATACGATTCAAAACAAAACGATTTTACTCAATTTATTTCGTTTACAAAATTTCATAAATTGTACAGAAGTTTAACTAAAACACGTATTACAATACGTTGTATTTTATTTAAAATAATTATTTGGTAAAAATGAATGTGTATAAAGAAATAAAAGCAAACAATTTCATATTGTTACACTATAAACGGCTGAGTTGAAAAATTTTTTCTTCTTTGGATAATTCACTGGCATCGATAGCAAAATGTCTCTGATAAAATTATTGCTCCAAAATAAAGTGATTGCAGAATAGTTAAAAAAAGAAAATACTTTAAAGAATTCAATATTAATGTCCATGGAAAATAATAACATTTTTGTTTTGCTATAAAGCTCAAATTAAATGATAAAAATATATTTAACTTATGCATTAGCCAAAGCTGTAAAGTAAACAAAACGCACCTGATGTTTTTTCAACATGTTAAGAAGTTCATTCATTTTAAAATGGCGTTTGTATTTTACGTATGTCATTTCAAGCTTTTAGAACTTTTTCTTCGCTAAATTGGTCACTTTTACGTTTGATAGAGTCGTAAAAGTAGTGACCAGTAGTAAAAAAAGTTGTAAGTAAAAACTTGATTATTCTCCGTTATAAATTCGTTTTACTTCTGTTCTGTTGTATTTTGCTTTTTAAAAAGTATTATGTGGATAAGTTCTTCTATATACGCATATCTTTGTCATATAAATTCACATAAATCCGTAAGCTACGCTTGTCACTATTCAGCATGAAATGGGAAAAATGCGTCACGCGCAGTGGAGAAGAAAACTTATTTACATTTGCGTGTATTTTTATCTTTGAAAAATAAAAACATCCGTACGTCGTAATCGTAGGAAAACTCCTTATCTAATTCGAATTAAGCAAAGAGGAATGGTGTAGGAAAATTTAATATTTTAATATAATTATCTATCATTAGCTCTTGGCTTATAACACAATTAGTAAACCGTACATTTTTTGTATAATATTTGCAATAACCAATGGTTTAAAGAAAACCCGTCCATACATGATTTATAAGTAGGGTAGGTATTTATTTATGTATATACGCAATATATATTTATATATATTAGAAAAAGAGCATGAAAATTCGATCAAATAATGCGAAATTATAACAAAATCCGATATATCGCAAAAACAAAAATTAAGTATCCTTTTTCACTAAGAAAAACCAAAACAAAATTTTGATAAAAAAATAAAGATATAATAGGATTTTCAACAAATTTTGCAATTTTACCCAAAAGTTAAACGAAAAATCTAGAATTTATTAAAAATTCGTAAGCATTTATAGAAAAAAAGAGCATATAAACAAATTAAAAGAGTGCACAATTTTAATGAAACTTCTATTTGAAGACTGTCAACAATTCTTTGCACCGCGAAAAATATGAATAGTCCTACATTTTTAGTAGTTCATAATATATAAGATTCGCATTACATATATATATATATATATATATATATATATATATATATATCTACTGATGGCAAACAATAACCAATGTATTATTTAATCATTCGAATACGTGGATCGAGAAATAATTAATTAACCAATACTATGTTGAGACATGTACCTTAATTGAGGCAATTAAATTTTAAATAGAGTTATAGAAAATGGTATTCATATGATTTTAAACTTACTCAATTAGCATTAGACAGCTGACAATTCTTTAATTCCGCTAGTGAAAACTTTTTTGTGAATATGGAAAAATAGAGAGAAGTTCGGCTCTGAAAGAAATTTTAATTTTAAAAGAAATTAATTATTTGAAACTAATTTTCGTTAAACATTTCATTCAATTTACAATACGTCAATTTCACGTGCCCATGTACGGATCCAGCGGTAATGAAAAGAGAAACTTCTCCCCCCAAAACAATTAATGTTAACAAAATAATAGATTACTATTCGTTTGTGAATTCAGCTAGTCATCACTATAAACAGCTCTTTTATTTCTTTGTTATTAGTTTTGCCTTTAAAATGTCCAGGCAGATGGAACAAATTAGACTGAGAGTCCCCGTAAGAACAATAAAAAGAAACAGGTAGTTATGAGTCCTAAAATGGAAAAGTGTTGAAATAATTTTTCAAAGCTTACAACTTTAACTAAAATATGGCTACAACTGAATAAATAATTTTATTCAGGCTTAAGTTCGTTTTATACTTTCGGTTGAAAAAAAAACAAAATAGTTTTTATTAATACGAAAATTTGTAAATAATAGCAGGAAGGAATGCACGAATTTTTTGTACCGCTACGCACGTTGTTAGTTAGTATCTATTATAGCTATAACTCGAATAAAAATGTTTCTAATTCTTACTGTAAAAAATTATTCGAACGATTTTTGTCGAATATTTGAAAAATTAAAAGAAAAACAAAATTGTAGTAAAAAATATCTTCATCTCTTGCCAAGTTTGGTTTGGAGGTCAATCGTATTAAGCGCAATTTTTCGTTCTGAGTAGTACTCAGAACTATATATAGCAGTTAATGACCATTACTTGTATATTTTTGGAACAAATTTCCGTTCGTTCAATTAATAAAATGTATGTAAAAATTTTTCTTTATAACATTTTATTTTTGAAATGCTAAATTAACCTGTACTTTGAATTTAGTAAATATAATTTTTTCTACTCCGACATATACAATCTTTGGAAAAATATTGAACGGCAAACTAAGGTTACTACAGGAAACTATTGATTAGGTTTTCTTCGCCACTGTCTAAGTATATGTTGCACCAAGTTAATACACAAACATTTACTTGTATGCGGGCATTCAAAAAATGCAGAAAAAGTTTAAATATATTTTGTTAGTGTTACGGTCAATTTTCTACTTTTCTCACTATACGTGTCGCTCTCAGTCCCCTTTACAAATTTTTTTAAATATTTTTTAACGTATACTTTCTTTTACTTCTCATTGCAACAAAAAGGCATTTAGCCAAAGGATACATTTTATTCAGTTGTATGTTTCACTTCTGCGTTCAAGGGTTGTCACATTCCTACATTTATTTGCAGCCAGAGTGTTTGAAAAAATAACTCAAAGGAACTGGACTGATGAACTTTTTAATAACCGGGTTTAGCTTTTATTAGCTCGTAACATTTTTCAAATTTGGTGCTTAGGAAATCGGAATTTTGGGCTCGATGTTGTAATGGAGGTTTTGGTAGGTTTTGTTGCTATAGAAACACTAATTTCTCATGAGGTTATAATTTCTCATTAAGCAGTATGAGACATTGTACATGGCATAAGAAGTGTGAAAGAAGAAATGGAGGTTTTAGTAATTAAGTAAGGTAAACTTATTGAATACACGACGAAGTGTATATGTATAAGGGATCTCACCTGGGAAATGTAGATTAACTCCAGTTAGTAGACAAAGACATATGTAGTTGGAGTATATATAAGCAGGTGAATTTAACGCTTTAAAACTTTATATTAATTTTAAGTATATTCAAGTTTGTGGTTAAAACAGCTCGATGACTGAATAGTACGTTAGTATATTCATTTCAAACTTAATCCCTCTCACTTTACTTCATTTAACATTTTTAATTAGCAGAACTTTGAATGATCTCAGAACAAGTTACGAAAATTTTAAGTATTTGTTACAACTACTTAAGTAAATTTAATTCACTTGTTTTTTGTTTTGGAAATGAAATTATTTACTACTGTTAAATTTAAATTTAGTAAATAAAATAATGTATAAAACTATACTATTTTATACACAGATCTTATGTGACTCACAGTAGGAACCGTAACTTTACAATACAAATTTCGCGTAAAAAATAGTTTTTTGTATATTCGATGCCTTTATGATCCTTGTACCACAACTTCTTAAAGAAAGATATCATTGAAAAGTAATGCTGCCATTATCAAGGGGAACCTTGTACGCGAAGAGTCTTCAGCAAAAAGCGTATGAAAGAGAAAACGCAAAACCCGAACAGCAAAACACGTTGCTGCTTGAAGAATATCGTTACCCAGAGCAAATATATCATTAATTTTTATTAGTTGAATATAAAAGCTGTGAAAGTTATGCTATTTAATCTATAAAAATGTGGTGTTCTGCTGACTTTCCGAACCTGTTTAAATTCAATGAATATATGCATATATGTATGTATGTATGTCTAGTCAATATTTTATGGCTACAAACCAAAATTACATTAGTCTAATATCATATGTATATGACTTAATAAAAGAAAACTGTTTTATTCAACATAGATAAAGTTAGCATTTGATAAAACTAACGTCAATAAAATAGTAAAAACCGGGTTAAGATAGAATCGAAAATCTTACACGAGCACCCTACAAATTTCTCAAGTATGCAATGCCGTTGCTTGTGCATGTTTGTGTGTGTATCTCCTGCTGCTTTCGATGCTTGGGTGCAAAGTTGCAAACTTAAATTTATACTTGTAATCCATGTCCATCAAATGAAATGTCGCAACATAATTTCTTTTCATGAGTTTTGCGGTCTTCCAAAATACAGACGTAAATTTGCCCCCTCTATTACTTCTTGCTGTAAAAAAACTTGCTCGTATAAAACCAGTTAATATAAACTCTTCCATAGAAAGAGAGAAAAGAAGAAAACGATTGATAAGAAAAAACAACAACTTAATTTTGACTCTTGTAAGCATTTATTTTTATCTGGCCTTGCATTCGCAAGGGCGAATAATTGCTGAGCCTTGATGACAAATTTCTTAACCGGTATTCAAATTAAAATATTCAATAAAGTATTTAATTTAAAATATTGTAACAGTTGGAAATCGTGGGATGCAAAAAATATGTTGTGCTTTTCGTTGCACAATCATTATAAATTGTCACACAGAGAAAATATAGTCGGTTCGACAATCGAAATTGCTCCTAGTTCAATTTTGTCGGTGGCATATGTACATATAACATTTAATTCTATTGTAATTACTAATAGAAGGCGATTAAAAGAACTGAATTTTGATACAAGCTACTTAAGAGAAATACTTTATTGTAAAATAAAAATTAAATTTATTTTATTTGAGACACAAACCAAAAATATGATTAAAATAATAGTAAACAAAATTTGCATCAATATCAACTAAATTTAAAAATACATTTTTCAAACATTTTAAACAATAACAAATACCACGGTTACTGCGAAAACACACATTAAATTCTTAGGTATCCGCCTAGACCGGCGCCTAACTTGGTCCTCCCGTCACATTGAGGCAAAAATAACGGCCAAAAAGCTTCGAACAAATCAACTACATTGGCTAATAAGTCCTAACTCAACTTTGGCTTTGGAATATAAAGTGCTTTTATACAAATCGGTTATAAAGCCAATATGATCATATGGAATTCAGCCTGTGCATCAAACATCCAGAAGTTACAAAGAAGATAGTCTAGGATTTTACGTCTTATCATATGCGCCCCCTGGTACATAAGGAATGAAAACATCCATAGGGATCTCAAAGTTCCCACTATCCACGAAGGAATGTACACGTCCAAATACGTAAACAAACTAGTCGTACATCCCAACACTCTTGCATGCATTGCAATATGACGGGCACCAGAGACTAAAAATAACTGACACATTGGCCCTGCCGTCGCGGCTATATCTCTCTACACAGTAGTAGATAGTTTATTAAGATTTGAATACGAAAAACTAGTCATTACATTGGAAATAAGTGGTAAATAATAATTTAGAAATTAGATCTGAATATTTATTTTAAATTTCTTTTAGTAGAAAGATTCAATAAATTAAAATTAAGTATAAAAAAAATTTATAAACCCGTCGAATTCACAAGTTATGCTATCATGTCATAATTTCTCAATACTTTACAATTGCATAAAAATCATTATTGTTGGGTTCCAAACGTTACGCAGTTCATTTAATGTAATTCTCTATATTTTGACATGTTATTATTATAAAACATATGACTTTATGATACTTTGTGAATTCCGTAACTATGTATGCTGAGAAAGCATACTTAAGCCTGACATCTGTTGGGGCCATGTCTAAAACATGGCTTTTAATCAGCACAAAAAATTCTCTTTCTATTGCTACAAAATATTTTTGTATGCCCGACTGCTAAAGTTAGCTGTCATAAATTTAAATTTGAATTCAACATCATAGCAAATCTGCAATTATCATTGTTGCACATAGTATTATCTTGAACTGAAACTGTAAAGTACATTATGGCTTTTAGAATATATTATCCTTACAAAATTTCACAATACTATTAAATATAATAAACACTTCGTTTTTATAAGTAGCTTTTTATGGTTTCACCTCTATGTATTATTAATTTTTTGCATAAAATATTCTCATTTTATTGTTTCCATCATTCCCAAGTATTTGCTCTCGTTCATTGCAACAACACAAACGTTGGCAGATGAAAGGTATGCAGAATTACATGAGATTTTTTTTTCTATAATGGAATATCTCTTGGACTTATTATTTCTTGTTTATTCATACATTGTATGAAATTGTATTTGTGTCGTGAGAAAGAAATGATATTAATAGTTAGAAAAGTAGTTGCAATTGTTCTATTGTCATTGTTATATTTTTGTTATAATAACATTTAAATGCAATCACATGTAGAAAGGTATGATAACGTATGCTGCTACTTTAATGTAATTTACTAACATCTTTACATGTCGACATGAGTATTAGTTTACATGCCATGTAGGAAATTTTTTAAAGGTGATATTGAAAATTTATGATATGCTTCCAAAATGTATATTTTGATATCCACAAAAGTCAACACATTTTCTTTAGTGTTGAATCAATTAATATATCTGTCTGACTATTATTTTTATTATAAAGCAATAGTTTGTATTATTTCATAAAATTGGGAACAAGTATCTAGGCAGCTGCAAAATCTTGAGTATCATAGTTAAATATCACATAATCAATACGAAACGAACCAGCTCTCATGATCGCCTATAAAGGTGCATTATATTAGAAAATACAACAGAATTCTCCTTTCATTGTATATTAGTTCGTACGAAAATCTTTGAGTGTAAGGGCCAGAGGGTTTTTTTATTCCCATCTATATATTAAGCAAGTATATACAATTCTAAACAAATGAGCAATTACTTTGTACAAGTGATTAATTACTGAATCAATCAACAACTTAGAGCCCACTAGACAACTGGGGACATACACAAATATTATTATTAGTTATAGGCTATAATACCACCGCCACCCAATAAATCTTAAATGCTGCCTCGTGCCCAGCCAGAACGATTCTAAACCTTTAATAAATCTTGTAATCATTGTAGGCTTGATTTTATCTTGATATCTTAGAACTACTATCGTCATGCCTAGGTAATTAAGTAGGCCAATCATGTAGGAGATGTACTGAAGTTTCATGTCGCTCTAAACTAGGTCTGCAGGAAGCCGTTTATAGTGATGGGTTAGTCTACAGTGTTTAATAACAGTTTTGTACAGAAATTAATATCATTTCTGCTAAGATTAAGAATCTCTTGTACCTTAATAGTCTCGTGGCAATCAGTTTTTTCTACTGTCACATGCCTGATGCGGCTCTCCAGTAATTGAGTAGAACTCTATTTTACTCTTCTCGTATGAGGTTGTTTATAAAGCTATTGTTTAAGGGATCTCTACGCCATTTTGAGCCTACATACCTGTCGTACGCCAGTACTCACATCAGAATATATGAGTTCTTCGCTGCTATAGTATCGAGAAGTTTAAAGCTGGCTCAAACCAACTTTGAATGAAACGAGTAATTTGAGTATGACTTTCAAGCTCTCTGAGAATAAATATTTTGATACGACTTCCCCTTCGAAAACATTATCTAGTACAGAGCTCTACAGCATGGACGTTCGCTTGAAGAAAGTAAGCTGATTTTTCCCACTGCAATTGGTTTTCGAAAATGGGGTACTACAGTTCCCGCCAAAGCACTGTCATCTTCTTC
The DNA here is from genome assembly GCA_963932375.1 of Phania funesta. Classification (NCBI taxonomy): domain Eukaryota; kingdom Metazoa; phylum Arthropoda; class Insecta; order Diptera; family Tachinidae; genus Phania; species Phania funesta. Next base: position 22,586,212 of record OZ010652.1, read on the forward strand.
ATTGTACCCTACCTCTGCGTCCTGTTTATCATCTCTATACCTAGGCAGCGGATATTTCTCCTAAAAATACTTGTAAAATGTCTAATTGTTCCTGAGTAAGAAGTTACCTGCACCAAAGAAGTCGGTTCTAATAATTCAGACTTCTTCCATATTCATAACACTCTCGGACTATAAACCATCAATGGTTAACACAATTTCGTTGTAAACTGCCATGGGAAACCACTTTAAAATTGAAAATAAAACTATCATTACAAGATTCATTATTAGAGACGCAATTAGTGCTTTATTTAGTATTTTACAAACTATAATAGCATATTAAATTGTGTTTCTAACGGCTGCAAAGAACTTAGAAACTGAGCTACCTTGGAGATATTTTTAGTTATTCTTCATCGACTTTTGATCAAAAAATTATCGTTTACGATTTTGCCTAGAAACTAAGCAGCACCAGTTTGGCTTTATAGCAATTCTTTACCCAGTTGTTGTCACATACTCTTCCTGATATCTTTCGTCAATTCTCTTCTGGGTTGTTTTAAAACGTGCACGACAACATCGATTGCATTATTAAGTTTACAGGGCGAGAAAAAGAAACAAAGAAAAAAATAAAAACAACAAAATATTGAAAACAAAGATGTTAAGATTACAACATAGCAATAATACTAACAATCTACAGGGTGTTCTTTTTACGGATACATATAAGACTTTGAACTGGTAGGCATTTCAATTGCTTATACGTTTAATATTTAGTTGGGTTTGATAATTACCGAAGATAATACTACTTCAGATCTTGATAATTACAAGGTATTTCCTATGGATAACTTATAAATAACATTTTCTACTACCTTGATGTTGCAGAGCTTCGGTTCCAACAATATTACGCACAATGTCCCACAGCTCACGCCCCAAATAAAATATCGAAAAAAGCGCCGAGTTGTAAACTACCGTTTAAATTATTTTAAAGTTTTATTTAAAAAAAGCACCCTTTGCTTTTGTTGGTATTGTTGAGTTGTTAGCTGAATTGCCTAACGAAGCTGTGTGTGTATTATAAGCCCTATGACAATAATCAACAAAAGCGAGAACTAAATGAGTCCTGTTGCAAATACATTTGTTTAAACATTTTTTTCTCCATCTTTATTCTTTTTGTATAACAAAAGAATGAAGTCTAACAGAGCTAACGAATGTAAGCATGCATGTGTGTATGTGTGTGCGTCTTTGTGTGTGAAATTTTTAATGAAAAATAAAACGAAATTAAGAAGAATTAAAGAAAATAGTAAAAAGGGGTAATTGTCATATTAAGCATACATGACTGGTTGGATACACATGTATATTATATTTCTGTATAAAGGGTGATTTTTTGATCTTGTTTAGTTTTTTCATTGTGGCATATGTGATCTGTTGAAAGTGTCAATGTTAAGATAAATTAATACACTGAATATTGCGTTGTAATCAGTCCGATTAGCAGGCAATTTATTTGATTTATTTTATTTAGCAATCCATATAACTTCTGGTTAAAGCGGTATGTCTAGAAGCAAGCACTTATGTAAATATAGTCTTAGCTCCCATATTACCGATGCCGTTGTGCAATTCACGCTAGCGTTATATAACTTTCAATTTCATAATTGATAAGAGTAGTTAAAATGTTTCCCACTGATCACGAATGTGAATGTGACAACAGGAAATAGCTAAAAAATAAACCAGAGTAGTCCAACTACAGGACATAGGGACACTACCGCTTTGTGGCAAACAAACAGATTCAGATAATGAATTCTAAATGTTTTTAATTTCGTGACGAACGCTTAAAAAATTGCTGTGTATTTATATTTCCACGTTTGGTTAGCGACAGGGATTCAAAATTTTGCATGTTGCTTTAGAAATATTTTAAGTATTGTTCTATGTATTAAATATGTAACTGTGTTGGGGCAGTAATTTTATGTTATTATTTATTTTTTATCACATACTAACACAGAAACTGTATTTGCAAATATATGTATGTGAGCTTGTATATACAAATGACAATTCCCCAGAGTCGTATGCGTGATGCCAAAAGGAAATATCACTATAATATAATACATAATACTTTGTACTTATGATATCACTATGATCCGAGTTATCTCAGAACGTATTCCCGGTCTATAGCAGCTATCACTTGCTATTTGTAATATATTTTTGGCAACTGGCAACATAACTGAAGTTTGGGTGCTATCCATAACCTTATGGGAAATTGGCCATGACTTGTGAAAATAACTCAAAAAGTATCTCTAAGTGACCGGTGAAAATAGCAAGTATCACTTCACTGGAATAATGTGGATAATTAAATTTGGTTATGTATATAACTATGTCGTAACTTATGTGTTTCCATAGATATTTAATACAAAATTATATAACTGAACAGAGCGCTATAGTAGCCCTTACAGGATCTTATTCATTGCTTGTATACAATAACCTGTCACACTTAGACGCCATATTAAAACGATAAAAAAGTTAAACAAGAAGTCGCGTGACAAGTTCTATGTCATTCCGTTTCCTCCATGGTAATCGACCAATAAGAGTTAGTCCACCAAATAGTAAATAAAGCTGATTATTATATGGAAGTTAATGCTCTATGCTTTAAAGAGGTTTATCTTAAAATTCACCGCCGTAAATTCTTTGCGGATCTCATGCCTACAGATAAGGAAATGTTCCATCATTACATAATTATAGTCCTAGTTAAGTCGATAAATTGCGAGTATCCAATCTTACTAAAAATATGACAATAATTACTGAGAAAATGCAAACAAAAGATGGCACAATAGGATTCACGAATTTTTCTTATAATCAAAAATACAAAACTTACAGTTAGTAGAACTTTGTGTAGAGATGAGAAACTAAGCGGTACTCGGTGCTATAGAGCTGAGAAAATGCTAAACAACTTACTTGTCATAGTGGAAGACAATAGCAAAAGGTCTTTTGAGCTGCCATGAAACTGTGCAGACGATAAATCGTACCGCAACGTACACATTCATGCGGTGATGCGCTTGGACAACACTGTGCAGCAAAATCTACTTTTTATTAATATACCACAGAGTTCTTACAACGTCTTCCGCCATGGAGGAACCAATAACAATTTTTGTGATCGGCATTTGGAAGTTTACGTCTGGTTTTTATTTTAGAGAGGTTTAAAGTTCCACACATTTTGAACATTGTTATCGTGAAGGGGCATAGACAATCATGTAAGTCAAATTCTTTTTCGGAACTTTTATGTAGACTACTACGATAAATATTTTAACCCTTTAGCTATTAGCTGAATGGTCCACTGTTTTTCCTCTCTTGAAGAATGCCATAAAAGTCTCCTTAAACAACAATATAGCGGCCTGATGTGTCCGACAGGAATATTTTTCAATACAAAGTAGCCTCATAAATAATATAAGGACCTTTATAATTCGAAGCTGTAGATATATTTATTTATATACTTATTACTAACTGATGCTCCAAGTAATCGACCAACAACTTAAGACGTTATAAATTACGTCTTTAATGAGTTTTCATGCGTCCCGCTCACCATTTTACATAACCCAACAAAAACGCCTGTTCTAATGAGAAGATAAAATGTTCAACTTCAGCTCCTGATTTGGTAAGTCTTTGTCGGCTTGAAGCTGGCGTTAAAGTTGATAATTTTCGTATTTATTTTGTAGGACATCTCAGCCTGTTATTTTTCTGTGTCAGTCGAGTTTTTTTATATTTTTTCAAGACAGGAGCAAAAAACTTCTAACCTACAAAATTTCTTATGCCGATTCTCTATAACAGTGTGCAAAAGGTTACCTTTAACATTCCCTAAAACGAAAAACAGACATAAACTTTAAAAACGTCTATACAACCAAATTTATGTTTTGCTCCCCTGTGCTGTGGACAACACAGTGTAAAAAAAGTTATTATTCTTAGCGAGTGTTTTTCAAAGTGCTACTACCTGGTTTGGAAACGCAAATAAATTAGTAGCATTCATGTTAAAACTATAGTGATAATTAGCCAATTAAACGGACTTCTTGTTACCGATTTTCGTAGCGTCAGTCTATCCAGATAATTTAGTATGACATATAGCGATGTTAGCTTGATATATATTGAAATATATTTCTGCTCCAACTTAAAATATCACACTCTACAGCACTGGTCATTATTTTAATTGCAGCCGACGTAAGTAGTCGTCAACGTATTTAAATTTCAAACTTTTATTAAAACCTTTAAGTTGCAAATGTTATAATGTGTCCTGCTACGGCTTTCCTGTTTCAGTCTTAACATGGTACTTGGACTGGCTTGTTTTCTATTATTTCTAAATACACAACAATGTTTCATGGTAAATTGCATGCAATTATGTTGCTGTTGCTTCTGTTGATGTCGTTTTTGTTACTTGTTTTCTATGGCTGTTGTTTGGTTTTTTGTTCATGCACTTAAACTGCTGGTGTTGCTTCTAATGCTGTTGATATTTCGCTTTTCATTCATTTTAATTCTTATAATTTCTCTTTCATTTTATTGTGTTTTTTCGTTTTTGTTGTTGGCTTTTTGTTCTTTTTTTACGGAGCACAATTTTATTTACTTTTTTTTTGCAGTTGTCTCCTGCAATTATTTTTAAATTTTATTGTTGGTTCTTGTGCTGTTGTTGTTTTATATATCACGAAACTTTTTTTACATCGTGCTTGTCATATTTGCTGTTGTGGGTTAATATGCATTTTAATTACAATAAAATATGAAGCAGTTAAAAGTACAATAGAGAAGCGTGAGGAATTAGGAGTTAAAACAGCAGCTACCTAGCTACCGTAATTTTGAATGAAATATAAAAAATGCATACTGCATTATTTCAAAATGCTTTGTTGCAGTTTCATTCTTTCAAACAGTAGCTGGGTTTAGTGTGAGAAGATTTCAGTATCTTTATATTTTCACACGCAATTCAGTTTGCACAGAGTTATTGAATATTAGGATACTGTTGGTATTTATATTGAAGCATTTTTTAACTTAATTCGTTGTTATTATATTTTTATGTTTATCCGACATGCCAACCATTCCCACCGGGTTTGCTTTAATTTTTTTGTCATCAGGTGAATTTGTTTAAGAATATAAATTCTTGTTAAAAAAAGTGGTAGGCATAAAACTTAAACGACGTAATACTTCAATGAGCTGGCCTTTCTCCCTCAACTAATTAGAAACGCACTTATTTTTAAGACTGTTTAAGATTTCAACAAATACTACTGTGGGCAAAAAATAGTAAGACGTTGTTCATAATTTTAAATTTCTTTATTTATTTGGCCAAATCTATTTTGTCCCCCTCAAAGCCAAATCTATTTTGTCCCCCTTATGCCAACGTTTACTCCAATCCCCGTAACAGTTGTTAAAGTCAATTTCCGGAATAGCCTTCAATGCGTGTAGCGATTCGCGTTGAATGTTTTCAATTGACTCAAAACGGTGTTCCCGGAGCGGTCGCTTGAGGTTGCTGAGCAGCCAGAAGTCACATAGAGTTAAATCAGGTGAATACGGTGATTGTGAAACGATATTGATTGAATTTTTGGCGAAAAAGTCACGAAGAATCAATGCGGTATGCGACGGTGAATTATCGTGGTGCAAAAACCAAGAGTTGCCGGCCCTTAATGGCGGCATCTTTTTACGAAAAGCTTCGCGGAAACGACGCATAACACTCAAATAGTATTCCTTGCTGACAGTTTGGCCGGTCGGAATGAATTCGGAGTGCACCACATCTCCATGATCGAAGAAAACTGTCAACAAGACCTTGCTTTTTGACTTGCTTTGACGTGGTTTTTTCGGCTTCGGCTCACCCTTGGCGCGATATTCGGCCGGTTGATCGTCTGTTTCCGTGCCGTAAGCGTAGATCCAAGACCCGTCGCCAGTTATAATACGTTTAGTGACATCGTGGTAGCCGGAAAGCATTGTTTGATAAACGTCAACGCGACGCTGTTTTTCAAGAAAATTGAGTGATTTTGGAACCAATCGTGATGTATCTTTTCTTAGGCCAAAATGGTCTTTTAAAATGGTTTTCACTGATCCCTCCGCTATTCCCACAACAAGGTCTCTGACTGTTAATAGTCGATTCTCGAAACCCAGTTCCTTGATTTTATCGACGTGTTGATCATCAGTTGATGTTGATGTCCGTCCTGGTCGTGATTCGTCGCCAACGCGTTCTCGACCCTCGTTGAATAATTTGTACTAATCAAAAACACTTGCTCGCGACATACAATTATCACCGAAGACCTTTTGCAACATTCTGAACGTTTCGACACCAGAAATTTCATTCCGCACACAAAATTTAATGGAACTTCTTTGTTGAATAATTTCACTCATTGTAAAAATCGCCGAATGCACTTGTTGTACTTCAGAAAGACAAGCGTATACTAAACACCAATGATTATTTTGATGTGATATTTGGCACAGATGTCACTGAAAGACATACCAACGTGATTTTCCTCTCTTTTATTTTTGATTATGATTACTGATCTTTTATGACTAAATTCAACCAATTGTTGCTGTGCGTTTCGTTATGTGTACCGTTATCTTTTTCAAAATTTGCGTGCCCTCTTACTTTTTGGTTTTGTTATTTGCGACAACTAATAGAAAACGTCCACATATTTGGAGAGTCACGCTAATTAAAGCAAAAAATTTTAGTAAAAATTTTGTAAAATTAATAAAAATTTAAATTTTGGTAAGTCTTATTGTGTTTCTTAGAGCATAAATATTTTTAATAATTTTTTTTTTCAAAATTTGATATTGGAAAACGTAAAAGTTGTACTCCAGACCCAGACCAGCACCATAAAACATTTGTGAACGTTGCCCAAAAAAATAGGCCAAAGAAAACACCTGCTGACGTGGACGTAAAAATTTTCAATATATCGAGAGCCGCCCCAAAGAACACGTCCAGACAAATTTAGCGGAAGCTAAATTAGTTTAGTGGAAGCTAGTCTACATGGTAGAGCTTTTGACCAAAATACAGCGGAAATGACGGCTTGAGTTTGCGACGTCACGTGAGGCATGGACTAAACGGGAGTGGAAGACAGTAGTCTGGAGTGATGAGATCAAAATAAATAGAATTGGTCCGGACGGAAGCCGCTGCAGCAGGCGGCCTGTAGATCAAGAATTTAATCCTCGCTATGTTTCACGTGTTGTGAAGCATGGTGGAGGATCGATTATGGTCTGGGGTTTTTTCTTGGAATGGTGTCGGACCAATTCATAAGATCGATTAAATTTTACCAATTTGGTGCCATGGGCTGAAGATATTTTGCCTGTTCCAACAGGACAATGATATCAAACACACAGCCAAGGTCACAAAAAATTCTTTGATGATAATTTCATCGATGTTTTGGATTGGCCATCGTCAAGCCCAGATCTCAACCCCATACAGCATTTTTGGGGTAACGTAAAGCGGGCATTGAATGGAAAAAATATTGCAAATATGGCCAATCTCTTCACTGAATTAAATGCTGCGTGGCAGACAATTCCATTAGAGCGATGTCGCAGGCTTATTTGCTCCATGCGTAAGCGTTGCGACGCTGTAATCAATAAAAAAAGGGTTTTGCTAGAAAATATTGAATAAAGTAAGTACTCGTATTTAACCACATTATTTCAGCTTTTTTAACTGCCGTTTCTAATTAGTTGTCGCAACATTTTCTTTCTTTTTTTAGAGTTATTACAAGAAAGTAGGCTAAACTACGCAACATGTTCTTAAGTTGAATAATATAAGGAATAATATGTATATTTTATTTTTATAGTAGATGTAGAATATGATTTTTTTTTTTAATAAAATGTTTAAAATTTTCGTTTAAAAAAATATCGTTTCTAAATAGTTGTCATATAAAATATAAAAAGAGAAGGAAAAAAATTAATAAAAGCGGAAATAATATAGCTACACAAACATTGTAAAAAAACGTATTTATTAAATATAAACGAGAAATTCAGATTGAAATACATATGTATATAATTGTAAAACAACAAAAATTCTAGAAATGCAATGCCTACTTTGTACGTTTCTGTAGAAATGTATGAGTCAGTGCTTTTTTCTTTCGTGTTCTGATTATAACTTCTTTTGTGTTCTTCTTATAACTTCTTTATTTTTTATCTAATTTGCTTGATATTTTAATAGAATGTATATTAGCAACCATTCTCCAAGAATCAATCAAAAAACGAATTTCCAAAAATAATGAGTTGGGGCCTTTTTATATTAAGGTAACGATATGTATATCACTTTCATTTGTCACTTGATTTCTCTGACATGGCTCTTTATTTATTTCTTTAGAAATCAGTTAAAATTTGATTAATGCAAAATAATAAAATACCACAATTATGCAGAATAAATATTTGTGACAAAACAAAATCAAAATTGTAATTACTTTTAATTTTTTTAATTGTTTTTCATAAACAGTTTTGGGTGTGGTTTAATAAAAATTGTAAATTTTAAAAATCGAAATTAATAAAATTTTTAAAATTCATCCAAGTTTTTAATTTCAGCAAGGAGTCACTTCACAAAAAAAGACAATATTTTACGAAATTTTATGTTAAGCAAATATATCCAAGCTTCACCACAAATAGGAAACGCACCTAACATTTAAATATTGTTAAAATAAACATAAAAATGTTACGAAATTTTACCATACATTGGGAATTCACCAAAATCGGAAAATTGACCACAAAATCAAACTACAGTCCAAGAATTTTAAATTACATAAATAAAAAAATGTAAAAAAAAGAATCGAAAGTTAAGAAATTACGGAAAATACAAAATATGCCGAAATTTTACACAATTGTATAAAAACATCTAATTTAACCAAAAAAAAAAAAAAAATTCACCGAAAACTTAAAAAATCTGAAATCTCGGACCTCATCAACTTCGAATAAATAACATCAATTTATTCCTTTTCCATCTGTATAAGATGACCATATTATTTATATACAATAATAATATGATTCGTTTACAACCAAGTTTTTGCTATGCAACATACAATATCATCTCATTTCCAGACAACGTGTATTGTTTGGCAATGTTTTTTTACCTTCTTAAGGTGGAAGAGAAATATGTTAAAAATGTTTGCAAGCTAGCTAGTTACCTAGAAATGAAATGGCAACATACATATGAAGTACATACTTGGTCTTTACTTTGATCTTCGCCTTATTTTGGTTTTTTTTTGCGTGTTATTGGCGTAACATGGTGTTGATACCAAAATATTGGAACAAAACAATCGCACATAATGAAAAATATCGAAAAACAAAAAGAAACTTTATGTTAAATTATGCCGATATTTTATCTTCTTATCAAAATTTTCTCGTCACTTTTAAATTTTTGTTAAAATTTGTTATATTTTTAGCTCTTATTATTTAAAGTATACGTATCATTATATTTGCTTTCACAACATGTTTTAATTTTCCTTCAAAAAAAATCTATCCTTCTACCTTTCTAGGTACTTATTATTAGTATTAAAGGATTTCGAAACCATCTTTCCTTTTAATTAGGATAATAAATCAATTATTCCAATTAATTTCTCAGAAATTGTTATTTGAGTATGATGGCGTTTTTATTATTTTACTAAATTAATTTTTATATTCCAAAAGTGTACGAGAATATGTTTCTAATGTTGATGTTTGAATATTTATTTAAGAATTTTTGATCTTGGTAGAGTAACTAAAATATTCCATTTTATAATGGTTAATGTATCAAACTGCTATCAAGCAGGAGATTTATTAGATTTCTAAAGTAAAATGTGTAAATCGTTTATAAAAAACTTATAGTATTTTTTTTTTGGGTTCTCGTTTTCTTTGTGAAATTTAAAAAATACACTTGAAATAATAATTTATAATAATAAAAAACTTTTGACCTTATATGCCACTACTAATAGCTAAGAAAATGCATATATTTGAACAACACCTACAACTTACGGCAAAATAAAACTGCAGATAAACTAAAATAAGCAATTTTTAATATGTTCACCACCCGTTTGCATTTGCAATAATATCGGTAGTTCGCGAAATATCTAACTTCCCACGATTTCATCGTCTGATATAATCTAATCATGACTGTTTCTATTGCTAGTTACTTATGTCATGAAATTCACTTATTTTTATTCTTCTTATTATTCACTAATTCCACGATAGATAGGGAGTGCCTTTGACTTACAAAATAATAAATATTTCGTATACTATTACAAATCAGCATTGAATTTTTGGGATTGAACCTCTATATTGATGCTGACCACAGGATGAGTAAAACTCGAATTATATCGGAAGCTATAAGTATTAATTTCGACCGTTAGTTGACATCGGGGTTTTAAGCCAAATTACTTTGCAAAACTGGACCATAATGTAATTTGCTTCAAAAGTTTCTAAAATAAATATCAACATGAAAACTAGCATCTCGTCTCTTTGAAATAAAGAGTTTTGAGTTAAGATGTGGTCGCAGCTTATGAGCAACATGTCTACTGGGGTTGGTAAAAAAACACAAACACACTTTCAATTAATTTCTATTAAAGAATTAATAATAACACAATTTAACATATTCCGGACAACCTTTGGTTGTTCCACAACTGAAAATTGTTTCTTGGGTGGGACGTTGAATTCAAATCTGGCATCATATTACTTTTATCAGCTGTAGGTTTCGAGATATGCTGTTATGCATTAAATCAAGGTAGATACACAACATATAGTAGCAAAACTGGGAATGCGTTTGTCCTATTTAGTTATATGAAAAATTTCAAACTTTTGTGTTAGCTACAATTATTTAATTGCGAATAAAATCAAAACTTTTGTCCTAATTTTAATGGGAAAAGGTGCGTTTTATGTGGTTTTTTATTTTTCTGTACATGGATGTACACAAAATATTATTTTTGTTGCGTTTTGATTTATTATGATCCACGGTATCTCTGAAACTACTGTGCCTTAAAGACAATTTCCTAGTTGATTTTTGCATTAAGCAAAATACGGCAAAAGCTTATTCACTTATGCTAACATATGTCATGCAACTACTTTGATTTAAGACACAACGGTATATCTGGAAAATTAGAGTTGATAAAATAAAACTGTTGGCAAATAACCCAAAAAATAACTCTCAGTTATGGATCAATAAAAAGTGAGTTTACTTTTGTAATTATAACGATTGCTCTCATTGCTAGCTCGATGAGAATACCACTATTATGTTACTAATCCAAGAGCAGAATTATCAAAATATAAAATAATTTTTAAATTTAATTTTGATCATTGGTTTAATAGATGAGGTTTATAGTGGATACTAACTTTGTAGAAAGACAAAAGGAATGTTGAGAAATTGCTGAGAGCAGAACAGGAATTCCGTAAGATTATGTAAATAGATTGAAAAAAGATTATGCGTGTCTCGGCTGTTGCACGGCAGAGTTGACCCAATATACAATTTTTAAATTTAAAATTTTATAAAACAATATCTTAGAAGCCGTAGCGGACAAAGAAGCAAAATTTTCATAGGGTGCGTAATTAAATATACGATTTTTCTTAATCAATGGAATAAAAAACGAACTTGAGAACGAAAAAATTATCAACTCAATTATTACAAATTCTAGTATGAAAAATTCGTTTAAATAATAAATTGAAATATTTTGTAAGCCAGGTGCCACACCCATTATGTGCCAGGTGCAACACCCATTATGAGCATCCGCTTATTTTTAGCTAAGGAAAAATTTTCATAGACTTTCAGTGTAGGTTTCGGGAAATTAATTAAAAAAATTATCATTCGTTTATAACGGTATCAGTGTGTCGTTATTTAGCTGTTTATAAGCCGGTTTATATTTATTAGCTGAGAACGAATTTCTGTCATCCCTTGTAAAGTTTGGCTTCGAAACAAACCAGTTTCTGCTATCTGTCATCGGCAGTGTCATTTTTCGAACGAAATCTATATAAAATCGCCCTGCCAGAATATTACATTCAGAATCTTCATTTGAATTCTATATTGTAATGGTTAATTTATTTGAAATATATAACATTTTCCTATGCTACCAAATTCTGTTATATAAATCATCTATGGTAAAATAGTTATAAGCGCTATAAATTTCTTTCATGCAATGTCCTTTCTCATTATCGGTGTAAAAAATACTGGGAAATTCTAAAGATGAAATTATAATAATAAGAAATATCCACCTCGACCCAGTGGTGAAATGTAGCCAATTTCTTTGAAAGAGAACGAACCGTGCATTTACCTAAGATAATCATAATAATGTATGAATTTTATGAATAAAAACAAAAATATGTAGAACAAGCAAATGCATGGTTTTTGAATTATATATCTTTTTAATTTTTGCTTTGCTACAAGTAATTTTTCTATTAGGAATTTACTGTAGAATTTCCCGTCAACACATGCAAAACATTAATATTATCTATTTTTCTATTTCAGAAGAGAGTTCCATGAATTAAAAACATAGACGTGTACTCGAAAGTAATTTAGAAACTTGTTGGTTCGAAATGCAAATAAACAATTGTTTAAATTAATTAAAAATTTGCAATTATATTAATTCAAAAATTAATTGACAGAATCAAAAAAAAATTAATTTCACTTTATCACTGCTAGTGTAAAAAACACAAAAATCAATCAAATAGTTTGTTAGTTCAATTAATATTTTCATTGAACTTTCTGCAAAAACTAATGAATCAATTAATTAAAAAAATTATGTTGATAAGTTTTTCTGTGCAGTTAGCACGCTTAATGAAGAAGTATATTTAAAACCAGCGTTCAGTGGTCATTGCCTTCAATATATCTAGATCCTCTACTTTGTGCGGAAATATATCAGAAGAAATATTCACTTGTTTTCTTCCTTATTTAGTGCCTCAGAAACTAGGCAAAGAAATTTAACAAGCATGGTGGACCAAAAAACTAAAAGGGATCCTATGAAATATAACTACGACTTAGTCCCTTCCATTAAACAAAATTGTCTATTATGATGCCTAACCCCGTGGATATTATAAAAAACTGTTTAAAAGTAAGGACAATTTGGGAATCATTATTGTTTAAGAGCTAATAAATGCAACAGAAAGAAGTATGGCTATCTTCGCCACAGTTATAACTGCAAGTCCAAAAACAAGAGCACGGATCATTTTAGTTAACGATCAAAGCATCCAATTAATTTCATGGATCACAATACAAGCAATAATCGCAGGGAGCATATTAGGGATGGGTAGTTTTTCGTCAGATTTTTTTTTTTTGCCAATATGGGATCGATTATCGTCATATTGTATTTCTACGGTTGTGTTGTTTGCTTATACGTATTCTCATTATTGGTTAATCTAAGGTCGTCTATGAGCGGTTTAATTGATTCAGATATTGTGTTAAACATTATTATAAAACTGTGAGATTAAAAAATATCGCATCTCAAGCTGTACCTACTCTTTTTATTTAATTGAAAGTATTCGTTAGGTCTTATATACAGATTTACCAATTTGTAATCAAAAAATTTTAACTATTAGAAAGTGATAATAATATCGCTTACAAGCTGACACTTCTCTAAAGGCTATTGAAGCTATAATTTATTATTTTTAACCGGATTATACGAATTTCAAAACTCTCCTCCTCCATTAACGCTCGCACGCACATTCACGTATGGTGGAGAGATAAATATACGATGTTAAACATTGTATTGCCATTCGCTTCTTTAGAAGCGAAGAGAATTTCACCATTTTGTTTCTAAAAACGATATCCTTAGTACTCGAGGGATTGTGTTAAGGCGGCATGACAAGAAAAATTCTATTATCTCTTCTTTTATTAACGTTAGCCTTATTGTTGCTTTTAAACTCTTATGGCTGGCTTTGTAGTTATTGTACAAAAAGGTGGATTCGGCGCAATATATCAAATCGATTTAAAGCGAAAAAGGATTCAAGTTGCAAAATGACTAAAGCAATAGCAACAACTACAACACTACATTTGCAGCAACAAAGCAACAGAGTCAGACAGCAGAGAAAGTCTCAATCTTTGTATCGTTCATTATAACGGCCAATTTTAAAGAGAAAGAGCAGACGAATACAAATAATTGTTAAAAGCTATGAATAGAAAAAGATACTCTCATTTAAAAGCCGCTTCCTCTGCGCCTAAATGAGAGAACCGATTTAAGTTCGAATACGTTTTTGTGTTTGGAACAGTCAACCTTAGAAATTGTTACATGAAAGGAAAATGATTGTTGCTACATTTACACAACACACTTCGAATTTATTTTAAAAATGTGTTGAATTTAGACGATTCCTTTTGTTTGGAAGAGCATGCTACGCACTTAAAGTTGTTATGGCTCATTGTAGATTCTTTGTCAAAAACTCACTGACAGCAATTAGTTGTTGCTGTTTTCTGTAACAAAGAGTTGTTGATGGAATGGTTGTTGTTGTGTTTGTTGATAACTACTCCATATAACGCTAGAGCATCACAAAAACGACACGAAGGAATGAATAAACGAACAAAGAAATAATACAACTTTATGAAGGAAAATAAAACACATACGAAACAGAGTTTTTATGCAGGGTATCTTTCAACCTCAACTGCATCAGAGTTTGTGAAACTGTATATTTTTAATGTTTAACGGACTCGTAACGAACACGCACGCACACACACTCACACAACATGTTTCGTTAAGCTGTCTACTACACTACAAAACACAAAATCACACGCATACACACACACACAAGCATGCACATAGCGAACTCACATGCAAACATTCCAATATTTTCAGCAGCGTATATACGTATGTATGGATGTATGTTTTTGCTTGATAATATTTTCCCTCTGTAGCATTTTCACAATATTATTTTTATGTTGTGTATTTTCCTTGATTTTCCTCTATTTCGTTCTGTGTGTGTTTTTTTTATTACGATTTTTAAGCGAATGCATGAGTTTTTCAGTAAGAAAAGCGTCTCCTAACGGTTTAGTACGTACGCTTTGCGTTTTTGAGGATAAACGAGTGCCGTTGTTTTAATTTCGTAGAAATTCTTATTGTGTGCAAATTTGTTGCTTTATTTTAACGTCTATTTGAAAGGCGAAATAAAGTATTGGCGTGTTTGTTATACTGCTGTTGTGCGGTCGTAAAGTTTTGTGTTCGAAAAATATTTAAATAAAATAAAAATTGTTTAATTTAAATTTTGTTAAAACTGCAAATAGAAAATATTTAATAATTTCATGAATGTCGCTAAAATTCGGGGTAATATATATTTTTATATAAATTTTGTTCACTTGTTATAGTTAGTTGTTGTCGTTTTATATTTTAAGCGGTATTTTATATGGGTTTTTTCTCATTTCTAACACATGATTCTAATTTGTGAATATCTTCTAAAAGTACGTACAATTATAATTACGTTGTAGCAACCGACTGAACTCTTCATATCGTTTGGTTTCGGTTATTAATGTCCTTTCCGCCATTACCATTTTTAAGTGTTCGAATAATTAAAATATTTTACGATGATACCAACTGGCAATAAAGTTTGAGCGATGAAAATAAGTCAGTCTTTTTGTCACATATATTTTAAAAAACAAAATTGCTTAACAGGTAAAACAATAATAAAGTAATTTTTTATTTATTTTATTTTATGCAGCTAGAAAATAACCATATTTATAAGCAATTCTTGATCCCGGTAGGGTTACAATTGTGCGATTTTCTGTACGATGTTAAAATAACATTTCGATTTGCTAGATAATTAGAATTGCTAAGGTAGGTCAAAACTGAATGGAAAGACAATAACCCAGGACAAGAATTTATTATTAGAAAGTTTGAGGTTTTATTAACTTACTTTTCCGTGTGTCGAATTGTCCATTTATTTATAAAGTAACACAAAAGAAATTATTGTAAGCAACCAACCCGATGAGATAGTGAGTTAAGATTTTTATAGCTGCTTCAAATATCGCTTCTACATTTCGAAAAAAACGAACTGTGAAAACACTCTAACGATCGAATGCCTTCTCCCAAGCCATCGTAAATATAATTTTTATTATTTTATGACAAAACATTCATATTGGTATTTATCTAATTATCATGGATAGGAAATGTTTGCAGTCGTCAGCTATTTTTTCAGTGAAAAAATCTGATTTTGATAATTTTTTAGTTTTGACTGATTTTGTTTTAGCATGAGATATCCTCATTGCTTTGGGAATCAAGATATATGCCATATACACAACCTATAAATATAAATAAAAAATTGAAGCTGTATTATGACATTTAGTCCTATTATTAACCTTCGGAGACACTGCGATCAAAAGGGGAACAGCTTGTATACAGTGATTTGGTGCATGTCCACCATATAATCATAATATAATGATATACTGAAGAATTGCGCCGGCTAAAAGTGACAGTGTAGTCACTAGTAGACGTTTTGGCGGCACTTCGGTTGATATGCGACTTGATAGGCAGAGTTTGTATAACACAAAGTTATTTTTGGAACCTAAAGGTTGAGACATTAATACAAATTAATAAAATAAATTATTTCTTCCTTACGCTGTTTTGTTGCAGTGATAGAATATCTCTACGGCTTCACATATGTGCCCTTGCACGTCTTGCAAAATTTTCTACTACATCGCGCAGATGAAGATAAATAAAATTTAGGGAATTTTGATTACAATTTTGCAGTTTTTAAAATTATACGTTCGCTCACTATTCCTTTTTATTTGTATTAAAATTTTTGCTTGAGTTTTTATAGGAAAATATATTTTTTTCTACTACAAGTCAAGAGCATCTTTTATATTTTTAAACAGATTTCGATTCGAACGATATCGAATGATACAATGACAACTAATTAAGTTATTATTTTAAATGAACAAAAAATACAACTTCCGAGAGTATAAAAAATAATGAAAAAAAATATTTCCAATTACGGACCCCCATTTAAGATCCTCTGCTTTTGATTCGAAAGTTTTGAATTTATTGGCAAGTACTAGTAATTTACTAGTGTAGTTATTTAAAATATTTATGGAAATTAAATATTAAATAACTTTTTTATAAGATTTGCTTATCTAAATATTGTTACAATTTGAATTTGCAATAGCGGTATTCAGTATTTCGTGCAAATGGTTTATTTTTGTATAATTACTTGAGAAACAGAGAATAAAAATTGCCTTCAATGCAAATTTTCAGGCTTCAACTGAGTGTGTGCCTCTATACAAGTTTCACAATCAAAAATCATTGTATGTAGTATAAAATAACATTATCGTTATTACTATAATTATTATATTGATTAAATTTGCAAAAAAAAAAAATACATCGTAGATATTTTAACATATTGTTTTAACAGAAATTACCAATGTTATTTGTAGGACTACTGCAAAATGTGTTGGCATACAACTCCCAACAAATGTTGTGAACTCAACAATAGACAAACACTTAAATAAAGAAAATACTTACTTGTGATTACTATTACTACCTGACACTTTATAGTTCTTATGGTACGCTGACATTAGTCAAGCATTGGGCGAAATAAGCGTAACCGCCATTTTAATGATATATGGCATAAAGCTGTAGTGCGAGAATGTAGGATAAAATTAGAATAATTAGTATCAAAATGTTACTATATTCCTTGTAAATATCTTAATAAGAAACTTAGTAAGGTTGATAACTAAGCGAACCCAATAATGAAAAAAAGGAAAATTAAATTCTGTTTCTATTATTAAAAAAATATTTAAAAAAAATAATTAATCCATTAACAAAAGAGCAAAAGAGCAAGCAAAGTTCAAGACTACAATATCAAATGTCTCTTGCTGCAAAGTCTAGTTGTGTTTAGTCTTTCAATTTATTTAAAACCAACCATTAAAACTAACAGAATTCGTTTCAGTCTTCTCACAACCCTCTTCATTATCCAAAAACAAAATTGGATTTCTTACTTAAATCAACTTCTAAATTACACTTGGAGGCTATTAGATAAAAATTTCCATTAGATCCTTGATAACTTATTTTATTTTTACGACTTTTGTCATTTAATATAAAATAAATATTTTAAATTATTAATTTCCCAAAAATTTTGGGACCAATAGAATACATTTAGTTGCAGGAAAACAAAATTAAATTTCAAAATAATTTTTTACAATCAAATTGTACGTATAAAAACTTAATTAATGTCTCCGTTTTGTATTCCAATTGAATGAATTGTGGAATTCTAAAAAAAAACTCGGAGTTTGATGTTTAGATGTTAGCTGTTGTGCATTCCAAATATTATTTTGTATTTCGAAATTATTGGAATTAATTGTCCAAGAATTAATCTCGCATTGGATTTGGTTTATTTTTTAACAATTCAAATGCAACTTTGAATAACTCCGTGCTTCGTGCTTATCCTGTGAATTTATACCTGCAGATTACTATGAAATTCGAAACAAACTCAGCCTTTTAGTGTGTGTTTGACTGAAATTCTTAATAAACCCTATAGGCATTTCAGTGGTAAAAAGCCCAAGTCGTCACAGCTCATAGTCTTGAAATTATACTGAAAATAGCTATTTTAATTGAGGATGTAGAGCATAATTTATATGAATATTTGGGCATAAAAAAACTACCCGTGCGATGGCGTACCCCAACCATAAACAGAATAGAGTGAGTACTTCGAAGGAGTTATGGCGCTGCTTTATAGCCGTAAACAGCGATGAATGGCCAAATGAAGATCAAAGCAACAAAAGTCATGAAGTCATGGCATGGTCTACGTGAAGAATAGTTCAGCAGTAAACGATTTGAATCCAATAATTAGGCCACTATTAAAGCAAATGCCTATTATTAAAGATCTCCACAAAACCGTTTATTTGGATGAAGAAAAATATTTTAAAAACAATAGACTTAAGTCTATCGAGCAAAAAAGAAGCTATAGAGTTTTAAAATTACCCACGCATGCAGGTGGTCTATTATAGTTGCACGTAATCATTTTAAGATTTCTATTTCATTATGCAAAAAATAAAACATATAATGCTCTTGCTGATGATCAATATATGGTCACAAAGATTAGAATAACTCTGCGCGTGGTATAATATATAATCCATAAAAAATTTCATGTTATCGCCTCCGGGTTTGAAGTTTATTTATTTTAATAATAATATCTGTAGGTTTCCTTAAATGAAATAATTACTTATATTGTTGGCGCCATATTACTTTACTATTGCATGTGATTCTGAAGTTAAAAATCGCTTACATATCTATACACCTTGTACGTTTGATGTTTATTGTTTTTATATATAATGAGTACAAATGCCCCTAGTCCCAATTAGATCACACGCACAGAAAGCCCAAAAATAAATTGCTGAGGAACTTCATTTTTTGTGAATTACGAATTTTGAAGGAATATTTAATTAACATGAACTAAATTTAATTTTTTACTAAAGTTGTTTCTTTTTTTCAATTTATTTTATTTATTTTATTTTATTTATTTTATTTATCCATAATATTTACATTTCCATTACAATTTAAATTAGATATTTAAGTGTTCAAGATTTTTCTTTTTCAGCTTAATACTAGATATATATTTACAAAATTTCTATATAGATATATACAACATTTAATTGGAGGGGAAATTTGGCAAAAACCTATTTGAATTTATTCTTAAACTACTTAACCTACTTAAACTACTTAACTACAGACTAGATAAAAATCTAAGATGATACTAGCTCATTAATATGGACGAATTCAGAGTTCAGACATCGAGTAGTAAAATTTTGAGTAAGTCTATTGATCGTATCTGGAACTAATTCCAAGCCCGCAGTATCATGAAGGCGTGATGTTGAGAAAAACCAAGGAAGGTTATATATAAGCTTTAAAAGCTTATTTTGAGCTATTTGCAGTTTTTTAATATGGCAAGATGCACTAGTTGACCAAACGGGGACTGCATAGAATATTACAGCGTGAAAAATGGACTTAAGAATAAGTTTTTTATTATTAATGTTAAGGCTAGATTTTCGATTTATAAAAGGGTATAGGATACGGGTTAACATGTTAACTTTATTGATTATATAAGGTATATGGTCTTTAAACTTCATTTTCGGATCGAGCATAATACCAAGATATTTTACTTTTTGTTCCCACTGTATAGAATTATTATTTATAATAATATTGGTATGTGGTATATAGCATGCTTTTCGTTTCCTTGTAAAATATATCGCTTGTGTTTTTTCATAGTTTAGTGTAATTTTCCATTTATTGAAATAAGATAAAATATCAGATAATGCTCTTTGTAAATTTGCTATTATATCAGCAGCCAAAATTTCAGAGCATAGGATTGCTGTGTCGTCAGCGAATACTGACAAAGTGCAGTAGTCCAAATGAGGAAAATCAGATGTATATAAATTATAAAGGACAGGGGATAAACATGACCCTTGAGGACAACCAGCAGTTATGGAATGACTTTGGGAATGGTGTGATCCGATGTGAACCTTGAAAGAACGAGAGGTGAGGAAACTATGAATAATTTTTGTCAATGCTATTGGGAAATTTAAATTTATCATCTTGAAAACGAGACCTTCGTGCCATACTGAATCAAATGCAGCTTTGACATCTAATAGAACCATGCCAGTTGATTTTTGGTTATTGAAATTCGTTTTTACCAGATTTCTAATTCTTATCAAGGGATGAGCTGTGTTGTGCTCTCTGCGGAACCCAAATTGTTGAGGTGGGATAATATTATTGGTTTCCATAAAATCAGTTAATTTAATTTTAATAACTTTTTCAAGAATTTTGCTGACACTCGACAGTAAGCCGATAGGACGGTATGACGATGGACAGTCAGATTGCTTACCAGGTTTTTTAATTGGGATAACTTTAGCCTCCTTAAATTTTTGAGGAAAATAGCAGAGTTTTAGACATGAATTAATTATTAATGTTAAGAATTTAACGCCTTTGTTAGGAAGTGTTTTAAGACATCTATTATTAATACCGTCGATGCCAGGTGATTTTTTATTTTTTAAAGTTTTTAAAATATGTGAAATTTGTGAAGTATTTATTAAACATACATCCAATGGATTGCTCTTAACGATCTGTAAGATTCCAGAGTATCATTCACTAAAGAAGTTGTAATTGGGTCCCCTAAATGGGATGAAACAGTATAATTAGTAGCAAATGTATGCGCTAAAATTTCACACTTTTCTTGATTAGTGGTGTACCGAACACCGTTTTGTTTTAAAATAGGGATGTTGTTAGCCTTCTTCCTTAAGACTTTCGTCAAATTCCAGAAGGGCGGAGCGCCTTTATCTAACGTTGATAATAAATTATCCCAAGATTTATTTCTAAAGGAATCAATTTCCTCACGAATTCTCAAATTAAATATCTTCATCTGATAGAAGTCATTTAGGTCCCTGTATCTTTGCCAAGCCCGGCGGTAACCATTTCTTCGTTGTATCATATTTTTAATGTGGTAGGGCAAAGGTTTCCCTCTTAATGAGGGATATATCTTAGGCACACTACATGCGATTGAATCATTTAAAACATTTTCGAAATTTCTAATATTCTGATCTATGTGTTCATGATCCAAAATATTGTTGATATCAGGTAGATTTAAGTTTCTATTTAAGAACCAAGAGAATTTGTTCCAATTAGCATTGGGAAAATCATATCTAAAAAAATTAGTGTTGTTGTAATTACTCTTTAATGAAATTTTAACGGGTAAATGGTCCGAACTCAGGTCGTTTATGACTTCCGCTGGGGACATTATAAACGGATCATTAGTCAGGAATACATCCAGTGTAGAACCTTGTCTATAGGCGCTTGAAAGTATGTGAGTATTATCACAAGGA
Source organism: Phania funesta (assembly GCA_963932375.1). NCBI lineage: Eukaryota > Metazoa > Arthropoda > Insecta > Diptera > Tachinidae > Phania > Phania funesta. Next base: position 22,607,906 of record OZ010652.1, read on the forward strand.
TATATGATATCAATATTGTATGATTCTAACTTTTCATATAAAATATTTCCCCAGCAGTTTGCCCTCACACAACCCCACGATCGGTGTCTACTGTTAAAATCGCCGCCTAACAAATACCTTTCGTTACTACTGAGTTTATGAATGTCAGATGCGAATTGTCGTTTTCTTACGCCATCGGGACCTGCTGTACCACCAGGGTAGTAGCACGAGTATATATCAATTGGACCTAAGTTAGTGAATAGTTTGATGCCAATATTCTCAATAACAGATGTGTTAACAATAGGTAGTAATTGATGAGAAATATTTTTCCTTATAATTATTGCTACACCTCCCCCTCGAGCAGTTGTCCTATCATTCCTATATACTTTAAATTCGTTATTTCTGATAGATAAGTTTGAATTAAGGCCAGTTTCGGAAACTAAACAAATATGAATATTACGGCTAGTTAAGAATTGAAATAATTCTAAATATTTATTGCGAATGCCTCTTGCATTCCAAGTTATTATATTGGTTTCATTGTGTTCCATTATGCTAAGAATTTACATGCCAGGTTAGTGATAACCTCGAACTGGTTGGACTTATTTTTACAATTTCTAAGATTTGTTATTAACTCTAAAGTTAAATTCTTTATTTTTTCAAGAGTGAATAAATCATTAGAGCTATCTTTATTAGCATTATTATTTATATAATTATTAGCATTGTTATTATTATTATTATTAGCGTTGGTACTGATGTTGATAGTATTTCTTTGACCATGCCAATTACTAGAAGTGGTTGGAGTACTTTGGCGCAGTGTGTTAGGAAAACTGTTGCTATAATTTACGGAAGAAACTACTGCCCTAGCACGGACTGGACGTCTTGGAGCTGGTTGGGCACGTTGTCTAATATTTAGATAATTTATCTTACTTGGACATTCGTCGAATGTTGATTTGTGGGGACCACTGCAATTTGCACACTTAGGGGTGGGTTCTTTGCAATCAGATGTATTATGCTGACCAGCACAGTTTGAACAAAAGGTTTTAACCTTACAGCGAGAAGAACCGTGGCCAAACATTTGGCAGTTATAACATTGAATTATGTGCGTTGTTTTAGCTTGTTGAAATTCCCATTTCACCCTCAAATATTCAATTACAGAATATTTTTGCCTGAGCTCTTTTATTGTTATTGTTTGTCTTTTAAAATAAACAACGTAAAATATATAATCCACGTTGTATGCGTTCTTTTTTATGACGATTTTAACGTCCAAACATTGAAGTCCCATATCGGTTAATTTTTTTTTAACGATTAATGGATCATATTTATCCAGACCGAACAGAAGAGCTTTGTACGGCTTTTCATCTTTGGAGGCATAACTGAAGAACTCATATTTGTCAGTAAGAGCATTAATAATGCTTTGGTGTTCAGCTTTCGATTTTAAAAATAATTTTAAGCCGATAGAAATTTTTTTTACAGAATAATCTGTTATTTTATTTATTTTGCAAAGTTCGTGAATTTCTTCAATTTTGCTTTTTAATATGGTAATTGGGGGTATATGGACCTTCACTGTATTGTTAACGACAACTTCATCAACATCATGGATATTATCATCTTCTATAGTTTGGAGAGGGGAAAAGTAATTGTAATTTTTTGATGCACTAGGTGCATTAATTGTTTTTGTTTTTTTATTCATATTATTAACGCTTAATGCGTTGACATCGTCACTAGCAAGTGTACGTTTAATTTTGTTTGTATAAATTCTTTTATATGTACAGTTACTTTTTTATATTTTTGTTTTTGTTTAGAGTAAAGAAATAAATTGTATTATTTTAGTAACACAGCACTATGTAAAAAAGGCAGTCGACGAGAGCGATTGAAAGTACGTCTCTTCACATCAAGTGATCGAGCATGACTGAAAGTTGTTTCTTAGTAAAACCGTCAGATATTTGATAGAAAAATATTATATTGTAAAAAATTTTAACTAAAATCTTTCGAATCAAATTGTGATTAAATAACAGTACAAGCCTAAGCAACCCATAGGCTAAAGCGAAATTAAAGACAAATTCCAAAAAAATGATTTAAAAATAAGAGGTGCAATTTCTTACTAAAACTTTGTTGGTTGTTAAATGTTCTTATTATTATTAAAATTTTCTTTTGAAGTCTTGAAATCCTATATTGGCCAAAATTTTAAGTCAGTAAATTATTTTTAATCATTTTAAATTTCTCGTTAATTTTTTGAAACGAAATGCAATAACTTTTTGCCTATAGGGTGTAAATAAGTTTGTCTTAGTGTCTGTAATTTAAATAATAATTAATTGCGACCCTATAAAGAATCTAGGATCCCTTTATGTAGGGGAGTTCATTTAAAAAACTACATCTGTCCATCTGATGTTGAAGTAAATTTTTGAAGGTCCCATGTAGCCTAAGAACTTAAAAATTAAATTTGAACTTTCGTTATTAAAGTCAGCGACATCGGCTACATATTCCTAAAATAAACAAAAAAAATAATTTTCTGTCTTTTTTTTTGTATTTTCACGGAAACGCTCAAGACTGTGAAATATATTTTCATATTCTAAATCAATATCGAGCTGGCTATCATTTATAAACTGCCTTATAGATTTAACCCAATCATGTGGCCCTACATATTATTCAAAATTCAAATCGCTGCAAAAGGCAAACTTTAAACGAAAATTATAATTTTGCCAAAATTTTAAATTCAACATAAAATTGGAAAATATCTAAATTTAATAAAAACAAATTTCCATAATATCAAAAAACCAAAATTCATCACATTTGGAAATTTCACCAAATAGACGTTATTCACGAAAAATCTAACTTTTAACTAAAAATAAAGAAGTGACCTTAATCATAATAAGTACTTGATTTCAATGCTAGCTAGAAGATGACTTACGTAAAAATTGAAAAAAAATAAGAAAACGATAAAGAATAAAATAAAAAAAGTTACAGTGGAGCAAACTTCCTTGTAACCCAACACAAAAATGATCGACTAATATGAAAATTATAAGAAGCACTTGTATTAAATTTTTCATCATTAAGTGGGTTAAATAGATGATGGTTGCAACAGACACTACTTAGCAAAATGCCACAGAAAATGCTGATGACGTGTGTAGCGGCAGTAAACTTGCATGTACTTCATTCTGCTAGTGTTGGAAAAAAATATAAATTTTAATAATATAAAATGTTTACTTAAACGAACTTAAGCCTGAATAAGTTATTCATATTAATTTTAAAATTTCGACTTCGACAAAATTGTAAACAAATAATTTTATAAAAAACTTCAACAATTTACCAAGATCTTATTTATGTTATAAAATTCTTCAATTATGTCAAAAATAGAAAATAAAATATATATATCTGTTAGTTACTTAATATTATTTTTATATAAGTGTCTCTTTAGGTAATACACGCAAGCGGTTAGTCTAGAGAATTTGTATAGAGACCGCAAGCAAAAAATCAATAATTGTTATATAAATTTTATGAACTTGTCCCTTGTTTTTGTGACTGAAATGGATAATAAAAGTAATTTCTTACGTTTTTTCAATTCTTGATGCGCACGACTTATGATATTGAACTTTATATAGTTAAGATCGCCATAACAGACTTTTTTCATTGTTGCTATAAGTTCGGTGTTAAGTCATTACGAATTCTAATTTAACTTAAATTATCACGCATAGTAACACAGACCTTCACTAGTTGTAGACTGACTTGCCGTTCAGTATTAAAAAAACGCTACTCTGAATACGTGCTGCTTTGCCTTTGCTCTGGATATATTTTAAAACAGTTTATTTGCATTTTTATCACTCTATTTCGGCACTACCAGTCGTTCCTTATCATCTAAATTGAAAGCACGATTATTAAAAAGTGCCAACTGCTTCCGACGATGATCTTCTGCAGCTCTTTTGTGCAAAATATCGATATATATTTCGGCCTAAATATCGAAATTTTCGATAACATTTGTGATCTAGAAAACTTTGGAAAAGGCGGCCAGTGAAGGTAATGTAGGATTAGCACCGAAATAGTGCTATTCTTTTGCTATAAAAAGAGCACTTAAGTAAGATAATTGCATAAAATAATTTTCGTTTTTTTCACGACTACTAATACATACATACTGAACAAAGACACACCCAATACCTGAACTATGACTAACAATACTGACCTTTTTAAATTTTTTACCAAAAAATATTGGCGTAATTTTCAACTTATGATAAAATTTATATTATTTACCATTTTTAAATTATTTTAAAAATAAATATTTTATTCCAAATTTATCACCACTCATTGCTCGTCATTCAAGTTTTTGTTTTAAATTCTTAGCTTTACTATTTTGTCTTTAATCTTTTATTCAATTGTTTTAATATTTTCTCAGTTTGTTATTTTTACCTCATCTTTGTTTTATTTTCGATTACTCTTTACGCATTTTAAATAATAATTAACAAAAAAAAAAAACAAAATTTATTTTACTGATGAAGAAAAAATAACATTCGAAAAAAGCAAGCAAGAGCAATTTTCATAAACCGGGCAAAGAGCATTAAATGAATAACTAATAGAATAACAGCAAAAATACAGACTCGCATTCACAGTGGTGTATTCAATATTTTTATAAAGAAGCAAAACAAAATAACATTATTGTACGTTATGAAATGGAACAAACATACGCGTGCACATGCACACACACACTGTGCTAGACAGACAAAATAAGAACATAACACAGCAGTTTCACATCATCAACAACGATTACGAAAACACAACATCTGCAACAACAAGCCCATGTTGTCTTTTATACCCTACATGGCGTACACGGTTTTAATAATTTTTCTAAAATGCCTGAAGTATTCAAGGCCTAGGTAGGCGAAAATTATTAATTATTGTAATGAATAAATAAGTATGATATGAGTTGCTAAGGAAAATATCTTAATAAAAAAAGTCTGAGGCATCTTGATCGACTGTTGCATGCCTTTTACACCTTCCGTATTAAACTATGTGCGTTCGGTGCTTCAGGCATGCACTTTTTTATTAACATAACGTTAGATGAGAGTGATCACAGTCGTTCATGAAAAGCGTCAGAAGTAAATATTCATTTTGAGGATCAAAAACGAAAAGGTAGATAAGATGCTGTCAGCAGTGTGCAGCCAGTTTACTAAAGCCGAATTTACACTATCTTACAAGCGGTTTTCGTTGGATTTTGCCAGTGTAATCGAATGATAATTGTTTCACTTATGTAAAACTGTAACCCTGATAAAATAGAGTGTCTAAGATTTTAGAAAATGTCGAACAAAAACTGTCTGTCAAATATCCATCAGCATTTTTTATCAAATTCACAACATACTGTTCTCACATTACAATACTTTTTTATTTTATTTTAATTTTCGACAATTCGTTTTAATCCATTTAATAGTGTGAAAGAGCTTTTAGGAGCAGAATTTGCAGGGAAACATCCTCTAAGTTGTTTACTTGAATGCGACTGGCGATTGCATTTGGTTTGAAGGAGAAAAAGATTTTATTGATTCTTCTTTCCTAGTGTGAGGTTCAATCCCTTTGATATAAGCGATTCATTTCATTAGAATCGCTAAAGGTTTGTTTACAAAAATTAGGTACGAGTACCCTGCATTCATGCGAGGATACCGTTGGACGGCAGATGAACAAATTTCTAGAAAATGTTTAAGAAAGAGTTAAGTTATATTTTTAATATGAATATATATCGCACTTGCGCAACAATAGTGTACTTACTTAAAATTCAAAATATCGCAGTAGAAGCAAAATCTTTTCTGGGTTTTCGTTCAAAGTATACGAAAGGTAAAATTTAAATGATACATTTTTATAAAAAAAAGTGGGCCAAAATGCAATAACTTTCTACAGTGTAAAAAACACACTACAGTACAGCAACTTTTAAGCGAACATTTTGAGTTAATACACAATTGTTGTACAAGTTCGATATATGAGAGGAGTCCAGGTAGTTCTTGCGTTACCTTACACCGCCTTTTAAAAGTCCTTACGAGCCCAATTGCCAATCTAAACCAGTCTGAAACCCACTCAAGCATTCAAACAGCCGTTCAGGAAGAATTGAATTGCAGACACACGTACAGATGAATTATATATATACAGAAGAATTAACACATTTCTATAATTTCGACAAACGTTATCATTATTTGTGTAGTTTTAATAAAAAAAATACCATTTCACTAAACTTGTTGTTCTTATAAAAATAAATCAACGATTTTGTGCCCAAGTTGAGAAAAAAATCTTTTTATTTATTTATTTGAACTTGTGACCTATGTTAGCAGCAAATTTAGTATGTGAAGAAACATATTTCCTAGTATGTATGATATATTTATCACTCACATATATGCATAACAAGCAAATATTGGAACCAAACAATCAAATAGAATTTTAAGCATTTGCTGGCTACGTATGAGTGATTAATAAATCATACGTTCTAATTTCCGGATACGTAGTGTTAAATGAGACTGATGCTTGCCGATTATCGTAGTAATTTTACACTAGTGTATAGCTTTTGTTCCTACACTTGGCATTTTAAATGTACATGCATACACACATGAACATAGATGTGCTTCAATTGCATTTGTTTGGCTTTGACTATGGCTTTTAGCTATATTTTTGGGAGCATTTGTGGCAAAATTTGTTTGTTTCTACACTGCATAGCATTCAACTAAAATAATCACAAATAAGCATCAAAAACACTAGAGCGACAACAACTGTTAGCTTGTGTTCAAAATCCCAGAAATAAAAAAAATAAAAAATAAAAGCAAAAATTCTCTTTTCTTTTAGTGTGAAATAATTGCAAAAATAGCAAAAAGATCTGACAGAAAAATACTAACAAAAACATTTTATACATAATAGTCCCTGTATGTATTAGAAATAAAAACAATAAAAAATAAAAGCAAACATTTAGTATGGAAAGAGCAGAAAGCAACATTTGTGAACTTCCGGTTGAATAACTATATAAGTGCGAACATAGAGGGAGAGAAAGTGGTAGAGAGTGAATAAAATAGCAACGACAAAACTTATAGAAAAAGTAAAAATAAAAAATATCAGTAAAAATCTACAAAAGCTAACAAAAGCATCGAAAAAAATAAAATATTTAAACCGAAAATTGTACAACTCCCACATACACTTACAGACATGGCAACCTAACACAAATACACACACATAAACGCAGACAAATATTTTGCAATCATAAAAAAAAAATAAAAAACATCACAAGCAGACACATTAATTAAAAAAACAATAAAAAATAATAATAAAATAAATGTTTATATGTATACATATATTTATATCAAGAGAAGTGAGCGTGTATTTGTGTGTTTATATAATAAAAAGTGAAATTTTCCAATTTTGTTGGAAGAAAGAAAGTTGTTAAACGTATTCCGCACACACACATATAACACAAGTACTTAAATATATTTTTTATCTTAAAGTCCTTTTGACAACAAAAGTCGTTGATATAAAAGTCTTATTTACAATTTGCCAAGAAATTTTATATTTTAGATTTAAAGTGTATGTAACTTTATATAAATATAATTTTATTAATACTAAATATCAACGACAACAATCACTTTAAAATATGCTGGCCATGTCAGCACTCATGATGCCAGGACCTACAATAGCCATGGGTGCGGTACCCCCACCGCCACCATCACAAATAACAATAGGTCCCCATAAGCCACCGGAAACTAAACTCTTGGCCATACATCCGGCTGCTGCAGCGGCAGCTCATGTTCAACATCATCATCAGCAGCAACATCCGTCTCATATACAGCAACATAACGGTCAACACCAACAACAACAGCAACACTATCAACAGCAACATCAAGCGGAACGCCTACTGCAACAACAACAGCTATCGACTTCTTCTAAACCAGGTAAGTTTTTAAAATTCGGAATAAAGTAACAAATTCGTGTAAAATACGAAAATTATTAAATTTTAATGAATTTATTTGACATACATACAAATAATTATGCGAATTCTTTGCGATAATTTATATTTGACATAAGAAATGACAGTTAACAAATCAACCACTTAATTTTAAATGTCTTTGTTCTACTTAACCTGACAATTATTCTAAACGTTCTTTTTAGCATTGTTTTGTGCTGGCCAGCTTTGTGGTCAAATATATTAAGAAAAAGCTTTTATTGCTTGCAAAACCTTGTTGATATTATTTGATCGAATTACGATATAGTTTGAGACGTTGTAAAACTTGTTTAAGTTGCGACCAATGGAAAGATAATGACTGAAAATCAATTAATGCTCCTAGCCTCAACTAAAAAAGAAAACTATATTGAGTTCCTATCGAGATGCTTAAAAAAGGATTAAAAAAAGGACCCACCTGCATAGCTGCCAGCTTAAAATTTGTCTATAATCATCAAATTTCGAGGAAAAACTTGTCAAAATCGTAAAAATCCTCCATTATATCTTCAATAGTTTTTCAATAATATATAACCTTTTTACGAAAACTACATTAAATTTAAAGAACTTTCGTTTTTTTAGATGATTATGTAAAGAAGGTGACATAAGTCAAATATTTGCCCTAAAAATTGTTTTCCCATATTCGCTCAAAATTTTTTTAAAGCAAAAAAAAAATCGTTTTTTGTTCACACATCTGTTTGTCTTAACTAATAATTTATGTCACACATTTTACAATTAATAGTGCATTTAATGGTTGTGATTAAAAAACAAAATAAAAATGTTTTCAAGTGATCCGCATCCGAATGATCCGCATTCACTAAAATATGAATAATTATTTTGTAATACTCTTGCAAGTATAATTTACGGAATTATATCTAGTCTTTTTGTTAGCCTTGATCTTTGATGTTACGTAAATTTTGTAATTTCGATTATTTACTTGCCTAAGTCAAATTCATATTAGAAATATATTTGTTTGCTGGCAAATAATTTTGTTTTCCCAAAATTAGCTATTTTGTTGTTTGGCACTTTTAGTCAAATATTTGCCTAACCTCTCATACAATACATACATATTTTTATATACATTAAACAAGTAAAACCAACATGCTATATGCTTAGTAGTTCCGCAATATCGAGAAGGCATATAATAAGGCTCTTAACATGCTTGGAAGTAGTGAAGGCGCAAACACTTCAATTCCTATGGCACAACGTCAACATCATAGAGCTTTTATTGGAGGTATTTTTTTGCACAAGGGTTAATTATTTAATCTCTTAAGCTCGACTAATTCATTACATGAAAAAAACTTTCTGGTGATTTTTAGTAATGTTCTAAAATTTTAAAAAGTTATTTGAATTTTTTTTTTATAAAATTAGGAATAATACTGACAAAGGCTTCCACGCCACAAATTTTAGTCACAAAACTTTTCTTAATCAACAGTTATATATAACCTGTAACCAAATACTTGAGGAAAACATCTATTTAACCCGATTTATAAGCATTTCCAATGTACAAATTTACGCAATTTTTAACTTAACCTCAGTGCCGCCCATATTTAATAAGTTGCAAGATTTCAGAGTAACAATAAAAGCTAGTGAATGATGCATATTTTCATATTGAAACTACCTTAGAAGGTTATAATTACTTGCTCCAAAAGCTACTATAACACAAGGGTGCGAAATTCCTGTTGGATGGGCACATTTGAAAAACGTTAGATTTAAAAAAAATGTCGCAAGAGAAATTAAAAGCAAAGTTCTTTTTTTTTAATTAAAAATATGTGAAAATTAGAAACCATCTTTGGATAAATTATAAAAATTGAGGCAAATAATATTTTTTTATATTCTGATAAATTATCATATCTAGCAGCTGTGTTAACTTGCGTGTTTGTAGTGATAAATAAAATTAAACATTTGAATTTACTGTCTGCTCATATTTGCAATTATGAAATTATCTAGGTTGAGGCGCTACTTTACTTCAACAATCAATAGAAAAAATAATCGAAAGTCAACCTGTCGTTTGGTTTTTTAACGTAACACAAATGTATTGCCTTTATTAAAAAAAAATCATTTTTCCCAACAAGTTTTCTCAAATTTTTTTTTAGTTTGAACAACTATTCATAAATACCACATAATCAAAATAGCGCACCTATAGATATTTTATAAAACTTAAAGACTTCTGAAGACCATATATGAACTAACTCAGATAAATTTAAGTACACAAATTTTAATAGAATTTAACGTACAGCAATTATGGCTTAGAAATAAATAACAAAAAGCGTTTGAATGCCAAAATATGTAACAAAATAGCCGCTTGGAAAAAATACAAAATTATATTTTTAGGTGTATCGTAATTTTTAATTGCCGATAGGTTTTTGTAAAATTGTTTGTTTTGTTTTCATCACAATAAGCCTACTCCTGGTGGCACTTGTACATTCATATGCGAATTTGAAATAATATTTGTGTATGTGTTGGAAATTACGAGTATGGTTTTGAGTGTTAGAGTTATGTGTTTACACTTAGTGTTACTTCGTGTCAAGAAGGCATCAGTTACTGCCACTTGTTTTACATTTGTTGCTTTGTTGTTTTCGTATTCCTTTTTGCAATGGTCTTTTATCTTGTGCCCCAGTATGTTCAGCTTCCTCTCAGGCCTGTAGACAAGTGGCATTGAAATAAAGTAGTTGTATTATATTTTTTGTATGTAAAGTTTATTAGAGTTTTCCAGCTGCGGGAGCAGCTGCTGCTGTTTCTGTTGTATTTGAAACATTATAAGAGATTATCTTTGTGTAACGCTCCACTTGAAGCCTCATGCTTTTTAACTTAAAAAAAAACAATTTATTTGTTAAGTTAAAAAAAAAACAAATTATTAAATCCTTTTAAAATTTTTTCTCTCTTTTAGCTGCTTTCATTTCCAAGTTTGACCGCTAGAAACTTTCCCAGGCTGACTTATCTTTGATGTTTGTGTATCCAACATATTTTTATGTAAAAGTTTAGTGCGAAAGTTTCGTTTTAAAAAGAAGAGAATTACGTTTCTTAAAACTTACAACTTCACACTATTAAAAGTGTGGAAATTTTCACTTTTTACCACAAAATTCATTTACAACTTTGCGAAAGTATTTAAGCATTTATGGGCAAGTACTCGTATATACAGGCATATAAAAGGAAAGTAAAGACAGAAATTTAAAATTTTATTTTGTGGGTGCTCTAAGGCACAAATACATAGGATTTCTAAATACATAAATTTTATATATGTATGTTCATAGTGCTAGAAGCATAGAAATGTACCTCTAATTTGAAAGTGTCAATAAACATTTATCTGAACGTATAGTTATGGCATTATTTTATTTCCGTTTATATATTTACATATATATTTACATTATTTTTGTAACAAAAGTAATATTTATTTGTACATAAAAAGGAAGGTATGCAATGGCAAATACCTTCAATTCTAGGAAAAGTGTTTAATTTTATTAACTTGTGGAAATACCATGGAAATTATATGTATGAGTTTTCAAACCCTTAAGGGAATGCTAAAATAATAAGGGTTATACAAATTCTATGCAACGAAGGTTTGAGTTAAGTATGCTTTATTAGACTTAAAACATTCAATTAATTAACCATTATAAAAACAAATCCATCAAGAATTACAGCGTTTTACGAAATGTTCTTATTTTATCTCTAATAGGCCATATATTCTGTTTTTTTTAATAAGTTCTTATTCAAGCGAGCAATATCTGATGAAAGAAGAGGGTGCGGTGGCATATGTAGTTAGCATGGTGAGTTGAATTGCCAGGGTTCTTACCTTCGCATTAAAAGTGTCTTTTGATATGTCTTAAATTATATACATACTAATAGCTCAGCGCCCACCTCCCATCGGTATAAGCTATAGCTTCGAGTACACCAGAGGCCCTGCAACACTGTTCGAAAATTAGACATAACGAACAATTATGTAGTTGTTAAACTTGTCTACTTCAATACCCGTCTGTTTTATACCATCCCTTTCTAAATAAATTGGAACAAATATACAAAAATAGTTTGTTGGCAATAATTATCGGTGTTACTCTAAAAAAAGGCAATGATGGTTGTCTTGTGTTTGTTTTAGATAGTTAAGTTAGTTAAGTTTCGATAATTTGCTACACGCATTAGAGGCAGGGCTGTTTAATGTCCATGATTTTTGGCTTTGAAGTAGCTCTTCAAAAGCCAATATATAGTTTGAACACACAAGGAATGAAACTACTGGACTTTGTTATGAATCTTTATCAAATAGTTCCTCTTTGGAAGCCATTTCACCTATATCGGTAGCATAGTCTTATAGATTAAAATCAGAATCCTTGAAGTAATAATTTACGCAGAACAGCCTTGTCGCAAATATTTAGAAGCATTGCATCACCTTAGTCCAAAGGATTAATTAATTTTGTGAACAGTTTGCTAGTAATCTGACCACTAGTACTGGCATGAATGAAATGGATGAAGACGAAAAAAATTAACACGCAGAAATTGTAGAATTTATCTTGTAAAATCCATTGTTTTGAAAGCCGTGTCAAATGTCAGGAAAATAGCATTGATCTTGCAAGAAATTCACCAATATGTATCCAAAAGTGTATAAAATTATACTGGGATTTTCCTTTATATTTAATAATTTTATAGAACTGATGTTTTATTAATGGTTTCCGCTGAGGTTGCATCGTCTGTGTGAAATTTATTAATTAAACTAGGTTTCTAAAACATGTTTCCTCTAATGTCTCCCCGTATGTGTCTACCTTAAAATTCGTATTTGATCTAAAAACCAATGAGAAGTTAAATACTAAAAACGTGAATCAGCTTATATCGATGATTATTACTTACTCTTTGAATTCTCTAATAAAAGTTAAAATACAAAACTTTTGAAATTTTAAAATTTTAATTCTTTACAATTTTAACAAATTAACGAAATTTTAAAGCGACCATAAACTTTTCCAAATAAATTATTCTATTGCACTTATTTCATGCACTTAAAATAATTTAAAACTATTTGCTATGGAAATACTTCTCCCACAAGTACAAACAAAGATTTTGCCTCAAATTACTATTTGTAATTCAACTACCGGTATTACATGTAGACTTTTGTTGGTATCAACTTAAATTGTTATCCGTTTTAATTCTATTTTAAGTCTTGCTTCCGTTTTTGCAAATAAGACTTTATGGATTCTGCTTCTAAAGTGTTGCAAAGATGGCATGTTCAAGTGTATGTGTGTATGTGTTTAGCTAAAGGTTTATGCAGCGTGCCAAGGCCTTAATGAATTTCGTTTATTTCCTTTTTTGCCGGTTTATCTGCAAACTAATTTGAATATAAAATTACCGGAAGTTGTTGGAATTTAATAAAATTAATTTATAGATAATAAGTAATTTACACTAATACATATTCACTTATGTTTAAAATCAATAGAAAGCCCAGTTAAGCTGGTATTATTGCAGTTATTATTAGGCGTAAAAATCTAATATAAATAATTTAATTCACTTTTATTCCGCTTAATTAAAATTAGAATAATAAAATGCACATTCATTTTTAATTTAAATTTGAAGCGGTAGAAATAACTTGATTGGATTCTGACGTTACATGTGTAAATGAAAATTTAAAATTTTTTACATGGCACAAAAAGGCGTAGCAGAATATCGAATATAACAAATAACATTATTTTATAAAACGAATTTTTTTAAAGTGCTTAGAAACTAAATACCTAAAACTAAAAAAATTTACTTTCGGCACTAAATATTATAAAGAATTTGTAGCTGTTAATTAAAAGAATGCACCAAATTGTATAGCAATTATGCAACAGCTTAAAGAATGTCCTGAAAGTCACTTCTTAAAAAAGCTTTTTGTAAAAAATTCCATTAGTGATCGATATTAATTGATGCTTAATTACACTTTTTTGGCCATTCTTTTCAAAATATAATTGGAAGACCTAAGTCTGCTGTGTAGAAGCCATTTCAATTGTAAACCAGGTTCTTAATGTTTTTGGCGAGATCTAAATTAAAAATGTTGTGTGTCTAATAAGGCAATATGGCTTAATATTGATAGTAGCTCTTTTTAAACCTCTCAACAAAGGTATAAATGGTGTATAGAAACCTGTCGTCCCATTTGTAATTCCTGGAATATTTAGGTGTTATCCCATAAAATATAAACTAGTTCCTTCAAGTAACCAAGTCACACTATACAAATCCCGGATTTTTAGAAATTGGCACAGTTGGTCCATGGTATATGTATATACTTAAAGAATCTTAAGAGACCTTTAAAAATTATTCTAGACTATTTTTAACGTGCGACAGTTTATGAGGAGGCCTAGTCAACGAACACATAAATGGAAATAATTCTCGAAGATTACTGTGAGACAGTATGATAGTAACGGAGTAGATAGAGGGATGGGCCAACTGTTTATATGTCCATGTTTATGTGTATATACTTAACACGTCCTTTTTATTTAATATTTTATACAGATCATAAAGGAAAAGCCTTTCGTCGTTTTAAGGATAAAATCTATAAAAAAAAAAACACACTTTTTCGTGAAGTAAATTGTTTCTAGTATAACAAAAGGGCAACAAATTTTACTTTTTTCAAGCATTTTTTTTAATTTTCATGTTTTATTGCTAGTTTTAGGTGATATTGGCCAAAGCCAAATTTTAAAGTAGTTGTGGGACTTTACAGCCATGCCGAGAAGTAGTTGTTTGCAGCCCGGTGCTATATTTGTATATATATATATGATATTTTAAATCCAAACAGATGGCCAAAGACATCATAGAATTCACGGACCTCGTTCTTTTTCGAATTAAAAATTCATTATAAATTTTTATATTTTATAAAGATTTTGAAATAACTCAGAAGTAAAATTCTAAAACATCGAAAATTCCCCAAAACTTAGTAAAACTGCAAAAATATATTAAAAATACATAACAAAAAACTGCAATTCGTACTCAAGAATAACAAAAAATTTAAAGTTCACGACAAATCGAAAATGCATCTAAATTATGTACATTCCCCACACAACAAAGTGATAAATTAAAAAACGCAAAATTTTACACTAAAGCACAAAGCAACATTGTACTAATAACTAATAAATTATAAATTCATCTAAAATCTTTAAGTTGCCAGAAAAATCGCCAAAAATAGTGATAAGACTCACCAAATGGGACTGGCATGACCATGAAAACCATATTATGTTCTCTACAACAATATGTTGCTGTTGCAAATACATAATTTTTATTTAAATATTGTTACGGTGATAAACGCGAACAAGTATTCTAACCCGTAAGATTTGCGTGATATAAATACTTGTGGTACTCAATATACAGAAAGTTCCAGAAATAAAGAGGGTGACAAGATTTGGTATACACTGTACAGACACCGATGTAACAACAACAAAACCCAACACCTCAGACAAGATCAGACAAGTAAATGCATATAGAGCAACAACAACTATATAACTTAAATTCCAGGAACTGAGTAGTATGAATAAACAAAAGCAACACCATAAGAAACAATGCAGACAGTAGTTACAAAAACAAACATTATAATAAAAAAACAGCAGACAAGATATTTATAGCTAAAGAAGCATCTACTGAATTCTTGCGTTTTTGCAAGTTTCTGGAAACTGGACGACTACTATAAAAATACTTGGATAGTCAAGCCAACAGGGAGTATAAAGTAAAACGTAAAAGCGTGAGCCGCGATTATAAACACCTGTTGACTTTATGTGTTAAAATAAATAAAGGTACAGTGTGTAAAAAAAAAATCTGCAGTGTATATTATTGAAATAGACTTTACTACAAAAAGAACTTACGAATAAATAAACAGGTTTTAAAAAGGTTAAAATTGTTCTTACACCTTAAACATTACTTCAGTCGTGATCAATAAGTTATTGTTTACATTTAAAGAGTTAATATTTTCCATCCATAAAAACTGCAACATGGTTGAGTTGAGCAATACAATTTCTACTAAAATCCCAACTCTTACCAAAATATTTTAACTATAATTTTTACCTAAAATAATAATATGCTTTGTTTAACCCAATATAATTTATTCATAATCGGTTGATCTTAGATTATGATTATCTCAATTTTTCTTTTGTTTGCGTGAAATTACAATAAGATTATAATTCTACAAAATAAAAGAAACCTACATTCACAACAAATTCAAAAATTTGGTAAAAAAAAGAGTCAAAAATAATCCAAATTGTAAGAAAACGAAATTTAAAAAAGAAATTAAAACTGACAAAACAATTAAAAAATCACAAAATAAATTTGTCCAAAATATCGAAACTTAAAGGAAAATAATGGACAATTAAAATGTTCACCCACCTCGTTTTAGGTTTTGTGTGTGTAACCTAAATGTCATCAGGGGTCTAGTAGTTACATTTTTAGGAATATTATATACGATCTACACATGTATTTGTTTTCACTGATATGTATGGGAAGAAATAATTACCGCAAACATTTTTATTTATTATGCAAATAATAATAATAATATTTATTGTTTGCTATTGTTCAATATCAACAGACATAAAAGAACAATGAACAATTTTTCATTAATTATCTTCATAAATCTACATACAAGCCTATATAAACACACATATATTCAAAAGGATGATATAGTTAAAACAAAGGATTTGTCTGCTTTTTAAATTTCCAAACATTTGTTCAATTCACAAACTCATTGTATTGGTGTATCAATTATATTAATTATATCATATAATATTCAGCCCTGCCACAGAATTCAATTCCGATCTCATTAGTAACATAAATGCTGGATTTTTTTATTTTGTTTTCGAAATTGTTTATTTCAAAACATTTAGTTTGCGTTTTGCTAATTACCTATGCTAAACATTGACGTCTAAAATCCTATAGAAAGGAGTTTCACAAGCTTTTGAAATTTAAGAATATCAATCGGAATCTAAAGAGGCAAAAACAGGTTTTATTGAAATTGCAGTTATGGAATTGAAACCATTGCGATCGGAATGTGAGACCGGCCTGAATGTAGTTTAGTTGTTGGTAATTTTTAAATAATAACGTGGTTTTATAATAAAACTTTATATCTGGGACTACGCTATTTGCGTGCGTGATTAATTTGTGTTTAAATAAGTTGAACAGTCTCATTTCTCTACATATAAATATAAGGCTTCAAATGAATTATCGAACTGAATTATAAATAAATAATTCTCGCCTACTTTTTTCCTTATGACAACTTGATACGTTTAAGTGTAGCTGTTAGTTATTTAAGCTTTCTGTGCTTGATATTAATTTTTTGACAATAATACCACTAAATTTACTGTTTGCAAACAAATAGCCTTACAACATCACAAGGCTTTTGAGGAAAAACAAATTATTTAATTTAACAATTTCCTCAACATTTCGCTAATTAATTTTCTGGTAAAAAGATTCATATATGTGTTGTTGAAAACAACATTTAAGTTTTTATTATGTTTCCTAACAAACAAAATCACTATAGTTTCCCTTTCCTCCTGTAAACCGCTAAAAATTTTTGGAAAAGTTTGGAAAAAGCATTACTGTTTTCCTACTGTGTTCTCTTCTCCATGAAAACGATGTAAAAGCAAATATGGATGTTCTTAAGGGAAACAAATTCTATAGGTCGAAAAAATATTTATGTTGAAAACATAGCACTACTAAAGGCTTTTGAAGTAACTCCTCAATGTGAATATACTCCAGGCGACTGCACAAATTTAGCCAGATATATTGGGCAGAGTTTCTTAAAATTGCACGTCCGCGCAGAACAATTTTATCATATTCTACACATAATGTTGCACATGGACATTTTAAAGAGAAAATGCATTTCTTTTATACTCGTAACTCACACACACTTTTTTTATATCTTTTCAATAACGTCCTGCCTATAAAAGGTACCCCGTAATTACAGCAGTTAAACTTTAATGTAGAACACATTTTGAAATTTATTGTGACAAAAATGAATTCATTTGAATTAAATTTTCGGTTTGCGGTTGTTTACAACGTTGCAAAACCAAGATTGTTTTGGAAAGTTTTTTCTACGTTTTTTTACGAGTTATTTTCACCAATCAAAAATCATGCCAATAACACAGTAAATAAGTATTATAAAGCTGTATGACATTAACAGAACGAGCTCATAAAAACTAATAATAGAAGTCAATAATTTCCAGTTTGAAAGCTTCAAGGCTCCAAGTCAAAAGAAAATAACAAAAAATATGACGCCTTACTGCGACCTTGGGTATGTCATACAGTTAAGTTAAGTAAATTATTTTATTTGTTTTTTTTTTTGTTTTTGCTATTTTAGTCAATATTGCTAAAATGGCACAAATTCAAATGGATTGTGGAAGTTGAAATTAAAAGGATACATTGTATAAATAAAATAAAAAATAAAAGTGTGAGAAGTTGTTTTAGTGAGTAGCAAGTTAATTTTTTCGATTTATTATTCTATAAATTAAGATCAGAAGAAATTTTATTTGTTGTATTTAATAAAGTGGACATATAATTATCATTATCAGAAAAAATTTAGCTAAGGCTCGTGCAAGTTTTCTAAACATCAGTATGACATTAAGACGAAAGCGAATGTTCGCTATCACAAGGTTGGCTTTAATGTTAATAATTTTTTAAAAATCAATAAATTACTATTATTGGATTTTTATTTCCTTTTCTAAAAATCCACAGACAGAAAGGTTGATTTGATATCTTTTAATTTTTACCTGAATTTTAAGACTTGAAATCTTCTAGATTAAAATGACATTGATGAAAAAAGTTAAATTTACATTTTTCATTCTAATAGTTTTCTCTTTCAATTCTAAAGCAAAAGGTACGTGATTGCTCAAGATTCGCATGTGTGTGACTTCATCATTATTGGCAAATAGTTTGTGCATCAAAATTTTGGCATTTTCAATTAAAACTATTTTCGTACCGAAAATGAAAATTTCCTTGCCGTTCTAATGAAAATCGTTTGTAACCATCAATTCCCCCTTCTAACGAAACAACTATAAATGCAGCTGTTATTACTGTTGCTGTCGTTCAGGATGGTTTGGTTGTTTTTGCTTTCTTAAGTTTCTTTTATTTGTTTTTTTTTCACTCATTTTGAGTTTGATAGTAAAACTAACGGTAAATGAACGTTGAAGCATTACTTTCACACAAGTTCGAGTAAGTGCGACAGCACATATACAACAAGATTACACAACCATACACACATACCAATATATGTTAGGCAAATTTTGCATACAATTGTATATATAGTTTGTAAGTAGCATGTAGTGCAAGTAGTAGCATGTTATGAGTAGTTTGCAGTTCTTTTTTTACCCCACTTTATTTGTTAGCGGCACGAGAACCAAAAAAAAAAAAAAAAGAATCATAAGAAAACAACAAGAATACTGCTTTCAATTCAAATGCAAACACCGTGCATTTAATTTAAAGTTTGCGACACCTTTTCTATGTTTTTTATCTCTTTTGCTTTCTATATCATCATCTTCGTCACCATCATCATCACTATCGTCCTCGTCGTCTCCTTCTTCACATAGCGCCCGAGAGTATGTGGGCTTATATTTATTTACGTTTTATTACTACAATCAAGTGTATGTTGTTAGTTTCGTAAGTAGTTTTGCGTAGAAGGGGTAAAACATTTCATTTCCATTTTAAGAATTCTTAAAATGCGTGTAGATGAGTGCGATTAACAAGAAGAGCTTTTTTATGTTGCGCCATGTTTAATAGTGTATACAGCGACTCGTCTATTGCTGCTGGTGAATTTAATGTTTGTGAAGGTGTTGCATCTTTTAAAATAGAAAAAAACTCTTAAAAACAACTACAGTAACTGGGAGTATAAAAATAAAAAAAAGACAACATTGTCTAACTAAGCTGCTTAGAGTCTATGCTCATCATGCACACTTTGACGACAAAACGACTCAACATAAAAACTTCAAAGTCGATTTTAAGTTTATAGTAGTGAGTGTCACAGTACATTTTATTCCAGCCACCCACTTTAAATACCCGTGCTATAGGTTTACACAACTTATTCCTCTGTATGTGTACACTAGTTTGAAGACACAATGAATAGTTGCCTTTTTAGCTGCTGTTTACTACACTCAAAGCAAAAACTGCGTGATATTGTTTTACTTCTTTTATAAACAAAAATATTGTATTTTCTTTCCTATATAGATTCACTTTTAGGTGTGTCTTAAGGTACGGTTGCACTGGTCAACCATTTAACTAAAAGTGTCAAATATTTGTTTGCCATAGTCTGACGCGAAAACATTTATTAGGAACAAACAACAAAAAATAAATTATTGGCAAATAAAATAATTTTTCAACAAACGAACTTCACGAAACGAACCAAAGAAACTAGATAAAATCAAAATTAAGAAGGAAAAATACTGATCATAAATTACAACTTTCACCCAAAATCAAAGAATCTAAAGGTCAAGAATCTAAACCGCAAGTAGTTGTTGGCCGATTGAATGACCCATTTCAAAAAATGCCGCTTTCGTAAAAATAAGCAAGTAAATCATTTGACGCGCTATATTGCATGTGGCAGGGCGATGAAGGAAAATGTTTTCAATAAATATCTTATCTTATTACGAGCCTCAAATTGCTGGTAGTATTGGCTCTATGCTGGTGTCGTTGATGGTCAATTTTTGCTCCGGATAATTTTTAAAGACGTAAGCACCACTGATTGCACCGGGCAATTGTGATTTTTTATTCTGGATACCTAATCTCTCGTCGTTTTGTTTTCCTTGAAATGCGCAATTTTGTTTACTGACATGCTTATTGTGCCATAAATGCTCCTCATAACTGTACAGAATACCGCGATAAAATAGTGGGTTTACGAATTTAGCGAACTGAAATATTGAGCAATTAAACGAAAAATTTATTTAGTCTCAATCTAATTTTTTATTCTTTCACTTACGAAAGAAAACTTTTCTATTATTAATATGACAATTTTTACTATACTGGAAATGTTAAGTTATTAAACACTAGCAAAAGGGAATGCGTGCATTTTCTGAACTGCTACGCTCGTCATCAGTATTCGTTGTGTCTTTCTACAGAGTAGTGTCTCTTGCAAACACTTTCAAATAACACTACAAATTCTTCTTTGACGTACGTTACAAAAATATTTTAATAAAAAAAGAAACCAACAATAAATCTAAACTAAGTTTAAAAATGTAGACTTTTGGAAAGAACATCCTTAATCCTGGTTTGCAGATTAACTATCTTTGGCTAAGTGATATCATCATTTCTCAGAACAAAAAATTCCATTAAAGATGGCACATATCCGAACCGAATTCTCCAAACCGAACTTCACAGGAAATTACGGAATTAGCTGATTTTGCTCGATGGAGGAGTGCTATCATTTTACAAACATTTAATTTTGGAAAAACCTTTGTTCCAGAAGTTTCGTATTTCATCGTTATTATGAGTTCAGTAGAATATTATTTTTTCTATAATAAAACTCTTTATGTTCTCGGGACAGTTAAATGTTTCTACTTAAGTTTATTTCAAAAGCTGGTAAACAATGGATTTTCTTATTAAGGGGAATTGTCTGGTTGTAAACTGAACCACTGCTCAATAATTTTATCTCCGCATCATACAAAAGATCTCGGTTATATTAGGGAAATTCGCGACAATCCTGATTGTCACACATTGCGTAATTCATTTGCAAAATCCAAATTTTCAGCACCAATTTTGTTTCGCAAATATAAAGTCTTTTGAGTTAGAGGGAAACCTTAGAAAAAATTGAATTCAATTCTTAATTAACAATTTCTTGAAATCCTTTATTAACAAATGCAACAATACAGATATAATTTTTTGTTTAACTTTGATTTATGCGCAGATTCGTTATAATTTTTCAACAAGTAAAAAATTTTGTGAACACTTTTGACAATTAAATTGTTGTGTTTAGAGTTACATTTAATTATGAAAAATTCTTGTAGAAAATGTATCCAGTTCTGATACAATAAGGGAACATAGGCAGCTAATTTTAAGTGGTAATTAAATTCAATTAGGCGTGTTATCCCTAGCCCTTAGGCTGGGATGTCCCATAGCAATGTCAATGCTTGTGCATGTGCAATGTGCCGTTTAATCGAATACCAACAAGTAGTGGGCTAGCTGTATGTGTAGCCTTATTAACCTCCTCCAGGGGCACCCCACATAGATCAATTTCTTCGATTTGAAGTTCAATTCGATGACAGTCATCATGCCAACAAATCCTTTATTCAACTTAATGTACTCCTTTACTATTTACGGACCTCATTGTAGCCTTCCACATCTCCCACTTCACTTATTGTGAATTTTCTCATTTATTTTACAAAAATTTTGCTACACGTGTAGACCAAAAGGGACATGAAATCGGATTTGTGTGTATAAATTTTGCTTTAAGGTGTTGCTGATGTTATTGTTAGTCTCATGTAAAAAGAAAAGAGTCACAGTTTTAGTGTTAAGAAATAAAAATAAAAGATTGAAACAAAAACAAAAAACTTCTTAATTGGTTGGCAACACTTTTAACAATTCGTTGAAACTTATTTCTCTTTCGTCGAAAGAAAAGTTTTCTTTCTTCCCTTCTTTTTCAAACATACATATATCATCATTTGTTATGTTGTTTGTTGGTGTGAAATGTTTGTTTAAGAAATGAGTTTTAAGTTTTTTCAGCTTTATCCCTGCGAGTTGAAGGGAAAAAGGATATCAAGTATTGAATGATATTTAGCAAGAGGTGTTAATTTACAAATCATGAGGAATTCTATTGGATGAAACTGTATTCGCGGCCGTGTTGTTTCGAGCAAAGATTAAGTTTCAGAATGATGATAGTTGTCCTGAATTTGGCTTTCTTCGAATGATCATTTTTTCAGTTCTATTTTAATATCATTCCGGTATATAGCCACCACAGCTGGGCCGGAGAGAAACCAATCGGGAGTTAAAATTTTAATTATTTTTCAGCAATAAAAGTCAGTGACATCATCACAATGTTATCTTCCACCACGATAGCCGTCTGCAGCGTAGACCAGAGATTTCACATAGTCCAGCCGCAATAAATCGCATGATCTTGAAGGCCAGTTCACGAGTCCATTACGCAAAATTATTCTTTAACCGAACTTTTTTTTAAATAAATCAATTAAAGCATGTGCTCTGTAGCATGTTGCATCAATTTTTATTTCTTACGATGATCAAACCGCTATAAAATCAAGTTCTATTGAGCATTATTTTCAGCAGACCCTTTACAAATTTGTATCCTTTATTGCAAAAGTGGATATATAGAAGACACTACAGTCATCAGTGTGCATGTGTAACGCAACTAAAAATTTATGTTGTTCTTGTTGCTTTTTTGTGCTTGTTACAGTCATTTTATCGTTACAATTTAGCTTTGGTAAAGGCAAACCATTCCATATCATCACGGGGCCACACTACAAGATCTCATCTACTTGATACGTGGGTAAAGGTGTCACTTGAATGGTTGGTATCGGGTCTTCACAATATTTTGTCAGTTATGTACGATTTAGATTTTGCTTCGTTTTTTTTTTAACTTCCACTTTATAACTCGGCGGGATATGTTGCAAATTTAAAATTTTTGTCTACATCTGTGGTGTGTAACACACTCACAAATGGTTGTGCTCAATACAAATGCAAAACACAAAAATTTATACATATTTGTATGTGTGCATATTTGTTATAAAAGCAGCAAATGAATGAACGAATGAATGAATGTATAAATAAATGTGTGAATGAATGAGCGATGGAACAAAATGATGATGTTGTTGGTTTTGCTTTTCCTTAAACAAGCACCCGCATTCAGTCTTCAGTTTTTTTTTGTTTCTGTTATAGTTTCTGCGTTTGGTGAATGTGTTTTGACTAGTGTGCCTGCCGCCTCTATGCAAACACATACATATACAAAATATATACATTTGTCAGTGGTAGAGTGTGAGTTTAGAAGTGAGCATGTTTAAGCACACAGTGATTGTGGGTATGGTTTGAATGCATTTATCGACCGCAAAGTGAAATGAATCTGTTTAAAGGATTTTAATTTGCTGCTTTAGTATGTAGCGTATGCAACATGAATATAAATACATACATGCACATGTTTACACTTATGGAGATACACCATTATTTCGTAAAGCAACATCATGCATGGCACACATAAATATTTTTAGTTTAACTATTTCTAGCACATCTTGTACGAGTCGCTTTCTTTCCCTATACATACGAGTAAATATATTTTTGTAAGAGTGACTTTAAGCTATGGACAAAAAAATATGAACAAATCTGGATAAGGTGAAGAAGTAAATATATACTTGTTGTTAATTTAATTAAGACAAACAAACATATAAAGTTTTGATTAGGAGAAGTTTTCTCATGTCTTTTTGGAATTTTCGAAGCAGGTTTTATTTTTTACTGGTTTTTAAAGTTTACGTTATAGTAACTTGCGCAAAAGCTTTAATTGGACAAGAAAATTTCTCTGCGGTTCAGATTTGTCTCGTTATGGTTTTGGAATTTCAAATTATATATAAATCATATTATTAGGGCTGCTCGGGCGTAGACTTCTCTACGACCAGCTTATTCGAACCAGTAGGTACAGACCCAATTTTATTTCCACCAAGAACCTTTTAAAGTTTTCTACTGATAACTTTTCTTTAAAGGAGCTTTCTATAGTCGAACTAAGTTATAGATAAGCGTACAAGCAATTCGCTATTCGCACCAACCGCAATACGAATATCTTTTAATTCATATAATTTTTTTGGTTAATTGATCCTTCCGTAATCCAAGACCCCCTTAACGCCTAATCTAGTATTATTTTAAAATTGCAATACATGTCATGTTTGTCCATAGTTTTTTGTCCACCGTGCACACGAATCCACGTCTGTTTATATGGGATTATTTTTTCTGCTTCCTTATGGCAGTTTAGTATTTCTTAAGCATCTTTTTCAACTTTGCTGTCTTTAAGTAAGTTAGTTTTTCCTTGCTATTGAGCAGATAGCAAGGAGTCAATGAATTCATTGCAAATTGAAAAATTAATTCAGTTTTAGATAAGTTTGCAGCCCTAATATAAATCCAAGCAAATTATCTTTTTGTCTGGTTGTGTTGCAAGTTTTTACTCTCTCTTTCAAGTATTGAGTGGAAGCATTTGAAAAACTAACGTCGTGGTTTATATTATTTACACTGCATACCACTATATTTTTTCTGAGGTATTTTTTCTTTTATGTTTCAATTAACGGTGAAGCTTTTTTAATCGCATTAAATTGTTTTTATCATAATTTCTAAAGATAATACACAAATTAAGAAGAGATCATTTGATTACGTGTTACCCTACGCTAGTTGTGATCAATACAAATCTGTATTGTGATTCCTCATACAGTAAGCTAATATTAAAGTGTGTACAAAACAAAGTAACCACTCTGCCAGTTCTAATATTCAATTCAGCCAAGTATAAAATCATCAATATGTTTCTTGAACAAAGCCAGTTTTATTGCTCGTGTAGAATTGTATTCCGAATTAAAATTTTTCATAAAAGTGTTTTTCACATTTCAATAACTTTACTACTATGAGGTTCTACATTGAGGTACTAATTTAAATATATAAATTAGCCATTTGTGCAACTGCGGATAGTGGCGAAGCTTGCCTCAAGGATTTCATTTAGAGAGGAAGAATAAAGTGGTTAACGTATTTGTGCTCATGTAGAGTTTTCCGAACTAGTTCTTTCGTCAAGAATATATTTCCTGTAGTCCCACACTCTACAGTTCGGTGAGGCTGGAAAAGGACCTCCACCTGAGGTGAATCTGGAGTTGGTTCTCTAGGGCATGGCAGAGGCATAGAAAATTAAATATTTTAGCCTCTTCCTCCTCGTTATGCAGTAGCTGTTTGCAGATAATCCCATCCTCTTGGCATTATGGCCAAATCTGCAATGTCCAATGACCATTGCCTAGGTATTCCTTAATTTCCTGTTCTGAGATTTCTGGTTCGAACCCGGTCTCATCTAACCTAGATTAGCTTATATATCGAGTTTTACCATCATCTACCCTGAGCCACATTACGTAAGGCATTATTAATTTATCTTGTATTGACCGAGTCACACAATTCTGTAATGTTCTATTTCTTATTGCCTGCTTATCAGCAACGCAATTGCTCCTTTAAGGCGAATGTCCGTATTGAATGTGTCGCCATTTAATTTCAGGATGACCGGAATTGCCGGACAAGTTTAGGTACTCAATAACTAGAAGGAAGTGTGTACGTGTGTACTCAAGATACTATTGAAAAGTTTCGAAACTTAATTACAATAATATATTTTTTTATTAATATTAATTATAGCTATACTAGCACCCCGATCTGATAGATCCATTACTGAGCACAACTAGAACAAGTCTATACTGTTTACGAGTCTCGTAATCGTTGTGGGCTTTGTTTTAACTAAGTTGTCTGGTAGCAGTATTCTACTGCCTATGTACATAACTCTCTGTCTTGCAACCGTAGAATAATCATAAAGAACATAATTTGATGTTTCATGTTCCTTTTGGAGCAAAAGCCACTTTCTACCCCATCTAATTTACTCATGTCATCTTTAAGTCTACAGTATCTTGTTAACACTTCTGCTAAGATTTTTAGCCGACTCTACTTTCGGAGTCACAGAGTCCTCTTCTGGTATTATCTCAAACTGACCGTTCACTGATGATCACTTTAAAGTATTTGAAAAGTTTAATTTTCTATTCCTTTATTGGAGAGAGCGAAACATGGAGAGTTCCAGACGCTGTCCAGAATCTTTTCATGCCCAGTCAGATTGCCTGCCTTAATATGAGCTAGGTTGGTTAAAGTCCTAACTTTAACCAAGTCCTGACTTTAACTTCAAGATGCAGGAGGGTGAGTCGAGTGATCAATTCTAAGGCTGGTGTGGGTTAATTTCCCATTATTTTCGTTACACTCAAGCAGACTATTGAATATACGCTGTCACTGGTCGACCTCAGAAAGTCCATTTCCAGATCCCAGAAAGTTCTTGTGGACTTCCTTAGTATATAAGTAATATACGTAATATTTGAAAGAGCACCTCATTTTATGGAAAACAGCAGAGAAAAATATTATTTCGGCGAATATAGATTACGACTTCACTGAGTAGCTTGTGTATTCTTATGCAGATTTGTGAAATGAATTTCCGTCATCCCTTGTCATGCCTTGTCATCCCTTGTAAAGTTTGATTTGAAGACAAACCGGCTTCGGCTATGTCTCATCTTCAATGTCATTTTTCGTTCTCTGTGAATTCTTACTTATTTAATTACTTGATATTCCAACTACAACGTTTTGTTTTACTCTTCGCACAATTGAACAGCGCAAGTTTACTCGTACGATTCTTGGTATTTAGGCAAACTTATTAGGTTTGTGTAAATTTAGTTTCATATAATATTTGACAGTTCATATGCGAGAGATTAAATATGCACAGTTTGTAGGGCACATTTCATCATCAGTTCTGTTATTGGTTTGAATAACTGCAAATATTTGTCTAATAACTGTTGATAATGATTTTAGTTCACCGAATTTAATTTCGATTTTCTGCCCATTTTTTTTTTATTTTATTTGACTTTAAGATTCTTTTATTGAATTAACTATAAGAAAGTTGATATTTTTTGAGGTGAACTTTGTATACTTGAGGACTTTTTTTCACGGCTAATTTCCGATTTTTAAGTATTGTACAAATATGAAATTTTCATTCTTATCGCAAAGTTCTGGGAACGTTTTCTATTTTTAAAGATCAAAAACATTTTCACCTGTTAACACATCATAATTCCATAGATTCACAGGCAATTTCAACATATTCTGTAGAGGTTTTTCCTGCGTTTGTTTTTTTCGATATTTTAAAAAGTTAAGGTAAATAAAACTATAATATACACCTTTTAAAATATTTATGAAACTCAGCCAATTTATTGAATATTGTATAAGAAAAAAAAAACAAACCCGATTCGATAAACATTAAAATTATTTTAATGTTTCTTATTTTTACCTGCCACAAAAGCGATTATGTGGTTTTAAAAACATTGCAATTACAAGCAATTGGCTTTTTTTGTTGGTCCTGCTGGTAAACGAAAGCTTTTAATGTATAAAATATAAATATGGTTAGGTAAAAAGTACTGGCATCTGGTTTTGTGTATATTTATTTAGAAATAATGTAAATACAGGTAGGGGGTAAATGCAAGTACGTAAACAGTGAACGATAAAATAGTGGAATGGAAAAAATAATGAAAAACTAACCAATGGTTCAGAATTAATATTTGAAAGCATTCGTTTGTTACATAGTACTTCTTGAGCTTCTCGAGCACTATATAACAATTAGTTCCTTTGTGATTTATTTAAGAACTCCCAACAATACAAATTACTAATTCATTTTTAACTACCAAAAAGCAATTTACACAGGCGGATGCAGAGTGCTCAATCAAGGTTCACCATTCGCCTAAATTGAACGCAGTTTATAAGATTCATGAAAGCCTGTTCACATATAATATTTAACTGTGTCGACATCCATACAAAATAAAAAAGTTGCACCAGTCACCTTCTGGGATGCAAAGATTAAGATTCGAAAACGCCCATTATCATTCTCTGCCATGCTCCTAAATACAACCTGTTCAAATTTTTGTTTATTGTATCGCTATTTGAAGTCCGATTGAAGTCCTTTGGTGATTTTTTCAATCAGACATTAAATTCTAAATACGAGCTGTGAAATCCAGGATCCTTCCGCTCTAATAAACATGTTTTGCGAATTATTGGTAAGCCTTCGTGAAGGTATCTGATGCTCTCTTATTCTCACCACTCCCCTGGGGTCTGTTGCAACTTTTTTCCACCCACTCGACGAACCATCTGTTAATAAGTAAAATAATTTTAATTAGAAATATTTTAGCGATAAACTAGTCTTTATGCACATTTTGTTGGCTGGTTAAGCCGGCTCATCAGGAAACTTTTAAACAACTTTTAAGAAAACCTTATGTCCTTTAGAAATCTAAAGAGCCTTAAAAAAAAAAACATGTAAGTTTTAACAATATTGTAAACCGTAGCTTTTTTAAAGCATCGAAGTGAATTTTTCAAAAAACCAGAATATATTTGCGGCAACAATATATTGTTGTAGATAACAATATATAGTTGTAATGATCCTGTCACAACCTCGTTGTTACGTGAAGTGTACAACTATACGGCAAGTGAAAATAGAAATAGATAAAGGAAAACACATAAATTTATTTTTTTAAACTTCTGAATAACCCATCATCATAAGTATTGAACTATATTGCAATGAAATTATTTTCATGTAAATTTGTTATTTATCAAAACGGATAAAAATATCAAGACACCACTGTTAGAAAAATAATTAGAAAAATAGTAAAGCACAAATTCAACATGAACGTTTGTAATACAATAACGATGACCCACAAAGTAGACCTCAAACATCGATCTGGTCTAGGCTGGTAACCACTTCCACTGAGGATTCTTTAAACTAAGTGACGCATAAAAAAGAAACAAACGCACAAAAACGTTGAAGGCTACATACAAACATACATATGTATTGGAACAATTTTATATAAAGTCCTTATCAGCATCAGTACATAAAAAACATTACTCTGTTTCACCTATAAGCTCGGATGTTTGTATATATGTTGTATTATATAAAATAAAGGACAACAACTTACACAACTGTTAATATTTATATAAAATTTACACATATTTACACGTGTAGAATATGATTGTATGTTTAAGTCACATTAACAGGTCTTACTTTAGAAAATGTACATATATGACCGTAAAATACTAAACACTAAACGAGTATACACTTCCTTTTTTTTATTTTTTACTCACAGGTAGTACATGACAGTTTAAAGACACCTGTTTCACCCATACAAAGGTGAACTCAAATAATAGAAGTAGCAGTAAACAAAACAGAACAACAAAAAAGTCATACTCGTAAAACGACACAGAAAAATACCATTGAGGTTTTCCATTTGAACTGAACTGAATTGAAATGCTATAAAAATAAAAAGATACCACTACAAAATAGAAACATTACATTTGGTATTCATGAAATATGCATAAAATTTGAATTAGAAAAATGCACCTAAACACACACTTATTTATCCAGAAACACCTACACACACACATGCATGCATGCATAAGTAATACACATGAAAGTTTTATATGTTTCTATTTTAAGTTACAAAAAGTATCTTTCCTTTATTGGAATATTTTACAAAGACATTTCTCCCTTCAAAGAGATTATTTGGTTGTTATAAATGTTTACAAGTGTTTAAGAAATAAACAAAAACTGCTTTAAATGGAATTCCTTTAAAGAACATAGTTTCACTTGAGATTTCAATAGGTTCAAATTTATAAAAGAGGAAAAATTATTGCTTTAGTTATTTTTCCCACATAATATTTTTATTCTCAATGTTAATATTTATTTGAATTATTACAAGTTTGTAGGCAGGAAAAATTTTCATATCAAAATAAAAAGGAATTTATGTATAAAAAGGACATAGGGATTTTATTTTTAAATTTGGCTTTGTTGGCTCTTTAAACAATAGCGCTTATGTAGATAATGTAGGCCAAGACTTTTTCTTTACAGAATACCTGACACATATATTAGAAGTAAAATATTAAATTTTCGAATAAAAATATTTTCTTAGTAAATGAAGCCACTACAATATACAAAGGCTATTAACGCAACTCAAGGAACTGACGAAGTTCTTAAATGCTTTGGTAAAAGTAAAATTGGAAATGTGGAATATACGTATTTATTTTATTTATATAAATTTTAACTATGAACTGTGCTTTCATTTTAAATAACTAAGCAATTATAAACTTTCTCCTTAATACGAGTGTGTAAGTATGAGTCTTTCCATTTTTAAATATTTATGAATATCATTACAAATAATATTGGAAAAAAAACTAACAGTGTCAACAAAGGAAGCAAAAAAATATGGGACAATAAAAATACTATACAAATCAGTAATATATACAAAACAAAGCTGGACTACACGATCCAAATAAACATAAAATAGCATTCAAAAGCTCAAATAAACTCAGACAATTATTTACCGATGGCAATGGCAGGAACATGTGTGATCTAGCATATGTTGGAACGACAAAAAATAAGCTAATGGCCCGGATAGCTGGACATAAATCAGACATTAGATGTAGACATAAATTTAATACCCAAAAAATCAGCACTAGCAACCCACTGTGCAGGGAGAGGACATACACCAAACTTTGACAAAGTACACATTTTAGATATTGAAGAGAATTATCATAAGAGATTAACATTGGAAATGGTACATATTATTAATATACTCCCATATAGCAGAATGAATTATAAAACGGACTCTGAAAACTGCGCGCAGGTCTATAGACACGTAATATATAAAAGTAAAAATAGCTAATACGGATATACGAAAGCAAAGCTGGATATGGATAATATACAGTTTGTTTATTGTTACTCTGTAAGTTAGATTTGTTTGTAGATTTTGTATTAAGAACAAACAAAAAATGGTGCACAGTGGTTAAATTTATGTTTTATATTTCTTATTTATTTTAAGATTTCCTGCTGATGCTAACCAAAGGTTGGCGAAATATTGAAAAAAATAAATTAATAAAAAAATTAATTTTTTGGCCTTCAAGCCCCACAATTGTTCTATACCTATAAAATTAAAAGGCTGACCAGATTACGGGAAAATAGTTCCCAACAAAATATTTATGAAAACTTTTAAGTAGGTGTTTAATACTTTTTTAAGACGAAGTCATTTGTATTGATTTTGTCCAAAGACAGTGATTTTGATCACGTGTACTGTGGCTTCTTTGAACTTAATCACACCCGTCACAAAAAAATAAAGTTCGTGGAATCAACGGTGTTTCGGACAAATGTATAAAACTGGTCATAACATCTTCAGCCCCAGCACCCAACCTAGGACGACCAAAATCCAGTTTGAAGGAAAAAACTTGTTGAAATTTTGTATTTGAAATAAAAATGTTTAAAGCTTAAAATGGAAGCTCATTTCAAGATATTCTTAACCTAACTGTTTAGTTGTCCTCTTATTTCGTCGAAGTTCATAATTTCGTTGATTTCATACATTATAAGAGTGTTCTGCAAAAAGTTGTTATATTAATTTAATGATTTAGTGCGTTAATAATTTAGTTCCGATAAAATATCTCAAACAAATAAAACAAAAAAAAAAACAAAATAAAAAGCTGGAATAATTAAGCCTTCTGAACTTTGGCGATTTGCAAACGAAGCGTCTTTTAGAACATGATCGACTATATATAAGCATTCCAAATACTGTAAATTTGTTCATTCTGACATCGTGTAGCATTGAAACAGCGCACATGTTTATCGCTGCTAGCTTTGCTTCGCCTGCAGCGCGCACTCTGACATCAGCCTAAAAATGAAGACAATCGGACAACTTTCGTTTTTCCTTGGCTTGCTAGACTGAACCAGAACGAAAACAAGAGGCGTTTGGTATCTTTTCTGGAACGTCTTGTTTTACTAAGTCCGAGTGGCAAAAAGTTATTCGGTATGTAATCTCTATATTTCTAATTCATAAAATTTCAAAACAAAATTAAATCTTGCCGTCATTTAAAAACGTTTTAGTATTGTTCGGTTGGGTAATATATTTTGTTACATTCTGAACAGATTTGATTCTTCAAGAGCGTTTTGTGGAAGAGAAAAATATTGGAAAATTACCTAAAAATTTTAATTAGCTCATCGTTATGAATTACAATTCAATGTGATAAAATGTTGCACAATATGTAGTTGTTCCAATTTTGGAAAATTTATATCGAAATAGTTTTATTCATCTATATTATTTTATTCATTTTATACATTAAATTTGACTTATTATTAACAATCGGCCAATTTGCATTTTAAGAGAATTAAAAACGAATATTCGAAAAATTTGACTACATTCTTAACATCATTTACGATATACACTGTGCATATATGTAATTATGTAGGTGTGTGAACTATAAGTAGCCTGTAGGAAGCCTGGCTTCAAGTGTAGACAAGTCAACACCTTTTCCAGCATTTATAATGTCTACACTTTCTTTTGACGCCGTCAATATGAAGTCACCGGCTTCTTTCAGAGACATATTATTATATATATTTTATTTAAATAAAGTATTAAATACTAGTGATTATCTGGTCCCAATGTCTACATATGTCCCCAAGTGGAGTAGTTCTTTCAGTACTCGTTCATTCTCAATGACACGCACGTGTTAAATGTCTATAGCACAGTACATTGTTAAGGATATAGTATGTCAGTAGTACTGGTGTCAATGTGAGTAGTGAGTCAGTACTGATTCACTATTGACAATTCCTACAGGGTATAAGCATTTCTTTGTAAATACACATAAGCGTAAATGCGAATAGCTAGCGTAGTCTGGATATAGCAGCAAATAAGAAAAGATTTTTATTTTTATTTCCTACTGCCGACCTTTAATGTACACACGTAAGTATGTACATAATTAACAATTATGTTAACATACGCACATTAATATGAATAAAATCTCATACACATTAACCTTTAGTTAGTTAAGTTAACGCGCTAGAATAATTTTATGATTATTTTTCCTTCCTTCATTTTATAGAGAAAGTATGTGTAAATAAAAAAACACACATAGACAAATATTTACACCGTCATATGCAAGTACCTCGTGAATGTACCTTATGTGTAAAGTAGATACACAGAGATGGTGGCAAAAATGCACTCACTTTTATTATTATTAGAAACATTAAAGGAAATATTTATTAAAGCCTGATATAAACTTAATATTTTACAATACATTGTTTTACAGATAATAAAGAAATAAAAAAATAAGCTTAGTAAAATAACTTAATCATAATAAAATTAAAATTTAGATCGGCAAGCGGACAATACTTGCAATCTCATGACAATCTTAAATCAAAAGTTATAAAAAGTGGACAAAAATGCCTTCATTGCTTATGTATAATCTATCAAGCCGATTAAATATGTTTAACACCAAGGCCGCTTTTAAAATAAGTTGTATTTGTAGACTTGTACTAATGTAACACTATGTTGAATTAAGCGCTTTCTTATAAAACACTAATATGATTACATTCATTCACGATAACTTGACATTATCTGGAGTTTGCTAAATGTCAATTTTTGTCATCACGTTTTTTTGGTTTCAAAGGTCAACCCTTATCATTTCCGTTTTTGGCTGGCCTCTTGCAATTTGACGGCCATTCTAGAAGCATATAATTTGTAAACCTTGCTCTGCTACCTTTAATAAAGAATTTATATTTTTAATACAATTACAACACACTATTTTGCATAATAATATCTACCTTCATTTGTTTGCGAACTTAAATTTTAAATTAAACTATAATTTTGCAAAAATTCTTTCGTAATTATTTTAATTGCGTAGCGAGCAACCATCATATAGTTGGCTTTGCTAAGAGTAATCTTTAATTGCATGAGAACTAAAGCTTCAATATTTTAAAAGTTCTTAGCAAGTTCGTTCCTTACCAAAATTTCTCCCATTTCATTGGATTTAAGTTTATCTTTCCAAATTTGCTTCACACCTTTAACAAATGAAAGCAAATGTGTATCTTAGCAGGAACTGAAAGTTCAACGATTAAGTTTTACACTTAATAATAACCTTGAGCACAAACGTATTGGTCAACATACACTCACACATACATACATAGTTTGTGTTTTAAAAATAACTTTATTTGTATTGCCTTTATTCCGCGTGTTTTTTTTTATATATTAAATAATATTCGCCCTGTCGCTTGGGTTATACCTTTTGTTATATAATAAGACCATAGAAGTAATACTAAGTAAAAAAAATACGTTTAAAAGACTACAGAACAAACTCATTAAATTTATTTTCTTTAAAATGTTAAAGGCCTAAAAATACACACTATAGAAACCATGGGATAAAGTAGTATAAAGCGTTGAACTCGCGTCACCGATATGCTAATGTTAATACTCGTAGTACTTGCTGCCCAGGTTTTAATATAATTCTGTCATGCTGAGTGGCTTGAGTTGCAAGTTTTAAAAACACATGTTGCAAATATGACATATTGAAGGTTTAATATGTAAACGCCTTCGCGGTGTGTAAAATCTTATGAGTTTGTTTTATACAATTTTTTTATTGAATCTTTCTTAAAAAAATTAATAAAACCAATTTTTCGTAACCTTTGGTGCCCTTCAGGTTCTTTAAATATGCGTGCTACTCTGCTGGAATAGACTACAAGTTTGTTTACATATTTGCAGCAGTATTTTTTCACTTTTCGATATCTATGGAGTTTTGTATCCCAAATTACTAGCATTTCTCTAGGGTTTAGATCGCAAAGGGAATTCACATTTAGCAAGTCTCTGCCCATCGTCCTAAGACTTATGCAGCCCAGTGCTAGACATAATGTACGCTACTGTCTTAGCGTCTTCCTCCGGAGTATGTTTGGATGCGTCCACATCTTGCAAAGTTTTTTTTTGTCCATTTCTTCGGAATTTCACCATTGAGAGGCCTTATTGTCCATCCTTATAGAAAGCTCGCGGTCCAACGACTTATGAGTACTTTTAGAGATTAACACGCTCACTCCTCGCGGGGAATACTTTGACCAATTAAAGCTGGAGTTCCCTTAGGGAGTTCATATAACTCTCTAGAGTATTTAATCTTGAGATCGTATGATATCCAGACATACTAGGAACCAAGCACCCTCTTATTTGGCCAGACTCATTATAGAGACACTAACCTAGTGCACTTAGTTACAGCAAGCCATATACATATTTGCACGTATGCTGACGGCAGCTTAAAATCCTTAACAGATAAATTAAAGAAGACAATAATCAATTGCTCTAATTTTTGCTATTGTTCAAAGCAATTTGAAACGAAATTTCTCTGTCTTATGTTTTTGTTTATATTTTAAATCAAATTACTTCAATTTTTGACGAAAAATCGTAATGGATTGTCTTTGAATGCAGGTCTTCCTGAAACTTTAATTTTAATATTTCCCAAAAATCTCCATATATAATCTGAACAGAAAAATATTTCATCAAATTTAGTTTTTTATGGGATTTTGCACTTTATTTCAATTTTCGTATATTATTTTTTGAACCACTTGCATACGTATGACAAACAAAAATGATTAAAGCGTTTGCATTTTTTTTTTAACTAAGCACTTGCAAATCCTTAAAAAAATATACTGTCAAGAAAGTAACAAAAACCAACTAACAAACAATTCTGCAAAAAGCAAAAAAAAAAACTTATACAAAAATATACATATGTTTTACATATATATTGCAATAAGCACCCATACATACTCACCTAAGCGTCTCATGTACTTGTACTAATGCAAACACTTCTGTTAAAATACGCTTACTCACACACAAACTCACAAAGTAGTGTGTCTATTTTACACAAACATACGTATGTTACGAATGAAAAAAAGAACGTTGTATTAAGTAATAAAAAGGGAAACTGACATGCAAACACATTCTCAAACTGGTTGTGCATAAGTGACATTAGGAGAAAACTAAGCAGAAATAATATGGAAGAAGAAACCACTAACTCAATGTTTGTGCTACGGAAAATCCTCTACAAGAGTCAGTATGCCGTAGTGTATCTTAGTCTGATGTTACATTCCAACGCATTCCCCATATCACATACTTATGTAAAGTCTGAAATGAAAAGACTTGTGGTTGAAATCTTATTATAGTTTTCATCATCTTTTTTTTTAAGTCTAGTATACAATCTTCATGTGCATTTTTGTAAAAAGTAAAACTGCTTTCAAAATGCATTAAACAGGAGACGCTGTAAAAGTTCTTTAATCATTTTAGTATTTTTTTGTTTGTTTGCCTTAAAACTTTTAAGCGTTGCCCTAAAAAGAAACTGTTACATAAAGTGGTAATGAAAAACATGACTACATATCTCTTGTATAATCAATCAGTTTGATTTCAGTTGTTATTTCCATTGAATATGCCATTTAAAACCAAACGAAAGCTGATTCAACTTGTGTTGTTTTTTGAACTTATTACCACGGGAAGAAAACTTATGGTTGTAGCATGGTCATGTCAACCATGTTAAGTTCCCTATAAAAATATATTATATTGTTGTGGCAAACACGTTATGGTTATTTGGGCACATTTTAAAAATTATTTCACTTTCAATAAACAATTTATTGTTACCTCTTAATCATTAAATAATTTACATTAACAAAAATTGCACCATGGTTGACTTTAACAATACAATGCTTACCAAATTCTAACGATAAAGTATTTTGCTTTAATCGTCTGTATTCGAATAATCTTTTGCTGCATAGAACAAAATTTCGCGACGTATCGCATATACAGATTGTGACTTTCGATAGCGTTCAAACAACTTTTTTTTAAAGTGATATAAGCGAATTAGCAGCCAAGCTGCGCCTGGCATAAAAAAGGCTTGATCCTCCAAATTCATATGAATATATAAATTGGTTTTGTTAATAAATCGGTTCTAAAAATCTATATTGACCGCACAAATTTTAGAAATCAACTATTTTTGAGCAAATAAATTTTTAATTCTCCTAAATATTTTGGATTTTATTACTATTATTGATTTAGGATGCGTTATGTTTTTTAATCGTTAAGGATTTCATAGTCTCAACCGTGCGTTTGAGTTTCACTGTATTGTAAAACCTACGAATATTATACAGCAATAAAAAAGCAATTTTTATTTGTGTTATAAAATAAGAAAAAACCATGTTTTACGATAGTAGGTATTCGATTGATTACTTGTTATCGGATGCAACAATCTAAAATTTCAATACAACTTATATGATAACGACTGTGGCGAATCCGAAAAAGTAAAATTTGGAAAAAATGTGTTCAATACATATTGCGACGATTTGGCCACAGTTTTCAGCTTTTTTGTTGTTATAAGAACACCGTATTATTTGAGTTTTGTGTACAACCATATAATTCAATCATAATATAGTATGTGTGTATTGATTATTGGTAAGTCATGTTTTTGCTTTGCGTGTAATATCGAGATTTAAATAATTATCCAGTGGGGAAGAACACCAGCATACCTGCATGAAGATTTTATAGAAAATTAAATATATATTTATATTGGATTAACAGTACAAATAGGTGCCTCAGACCACTCAGTGAACTTTGATTATAATTGAGAGAACTAAGCATTAAAGACCAAAATAAAATACAAATATTATTCTTAACACGAAAGAAAATTTTATGCTTTAAATATTTATATGGGCAAAAATCTTATTTAATAGATATACATAATGCTTTAGTAGCAAAGGAAAAGTTTATAACACATAAGTTCTGTCATGTTCTAACAAAATTGCTGTTTGAGGCTGTCAAATTGCTTGAAGGACACGTATTTTTTGGCAGAAAGTATTCACCATAGATCCTCTATAGTACTTAGTATCCAGACTTAAGTCAAGCCACTCTAGCAACTCAATTTCTCGAGTTTTGGCATTTCCAATTTTATAATGTTTTATAAAGGGCCTGCATGAGGATGAATTTTCAAATTTGAAGATGTTGCTGTCCAAGGTACTAGGGTCATGCTAAATGTATGTGATCGTATAACTATCGATGAACAATTGTATGAGTACCGTGGATATACTTAATAATATAATCGCGCCAGGACGCTAATGTTGAATTTGATAAAAAAAGCTTTGATAGAAAAGCTTTTTTATGCATGAATTATAAACAGCTGAGTGCTGGTAAAAACCAAATTCAAAATATTCGCTTATGAACTTGGATACAAGTATATTCATTTAGGCTTATACATATATGCACACTTATGTTCAACAAAGTAGAATTTATATAAAAGTTTTTCATTTACGATATGCATTTTTATCATACATAATGCATAATATGAATAAGTATGTGTGCACATTTAATATCAGTATCAATCCTTTTATAACTTAAATGTTTTTTGTAACTTAAAACTATTTGCAACCGCTTTAACAGACTTTCTCCAAGTATGTGTTTACATACAAACAAATACTTAAGCAACATTCTTTTTCATTTCCCTATATCATTTACTATATGGTGATGTTTGTGTATGTGTTTTTTTTTTACTAAAGTTTATGAGAACTTCAATGAAATGAAATTCTTAAATATTAGAAATAGTTTGTTGTGTTAATGCGAAAGCAAATATATATGAAAGGCAGAATTTGATGTTTGGCTTGTTTAGAATTTTAAATCACAAATCCTTTAAGTTACGTAGCTTAAGAAATTCAGTAATGTAATAAGGAAGTTACAGCTGGTTAAAAAATTTGTTGGCTTAAAAAAATATACTACATTAGAACGCTACAGCTCAATTTATCCCTTAACAACTTATTTTACAACCTAAAATTTAGAGCGATTTATTTTTCACTATTTACAAACACTTTTAAGAAGTTAGCTTCAACTGGAGGCTGTACCATGGGAATGAAATAGCCTCAAGTGAATTCTAAGTTAAATTTTGTTTCCATTGGGAACATTTTGTGCTTTAAGCCACAAACAGGGATATCAAAACTCCAGCAAATATCTCATAGTGCTTTTTGCCGTAGAAGAAGTATTAAAATTTTTTGTAATGGTAAAAACCTTTCACTTTTTAACATAGCCGCATGTGAGACAAAACCCCTTTAAAAGATCACTAGATATTCGCTGACCTGGTTGATATAGGTTTCAAGCAGATCTTAACATAAGTAATTCTGCGGATCTAGACGGTATTTACGCACTGGTCTTGAAACGGAGCCCTATGACATACGCACGTTCATTAACAAACATCCTTTAGATGGGTGAGGCAAATAACCCTGAAAGATACCGCCTAATTCGAATTTGTTCAGCACTTGCTAACATTACGGAGAGTATGATAAGCTTCCACTTTATTATATATTCAGAGCTAACCGATATACCTAGCCATTACCGCCAGTAAGGTTCCGTAGCGTCCGCCCTACGGGAGACGTGCTAGCTTTCCTCTTGAAAAGATGCTGTCGTTGCATACAGCAATTCGGCGAATGTAAAGTCAAATCTGATAGAGTTAATTAGGGTACACTACTTTCAAAACTTATTGCTTTTGGATAAGAACTTATCTCGATTTATATTAAGCTGTCGCAGGAATGGCACAATACAAACGTTTACAGATGGGATTTCATTGAACGACTTCAAAATAAATTCAGTGTTACCGTATGAATTCGTGCTTTCACCTACATAATTTCTTATTTTTCTAAAGACCTTCAATCCTATAATTTGTTTTTACAAATAAACCCGCTCTTTATGCGTAGTGTTCGTATGTGAAATTAAACTCCTTCAGAAGTCTTACCTGGCACATTTAATATTCGAATGTCCTGACACACTTTTCCAACTAGCCTTCTTCCTATCAGCTTTCCTCTAAATTGCTGCACAACTTATTTTGTTACTAAGGGTGTAAGTTCTGGCATAAAAAAATTTATTCGAGAATAAATTTATAATCAGAGTTTGGCGGACTCCTCACAGGAAATAGCATCACCTGGAAGACGGTTTTTCTACAATAACTTCTGTGGGAATTGGCAAAACCAGAAGATAGAGCTGTGAAACATGCCTTCAGAAATTTCCTTATTCTTGCGGGAGCTTAATGGGAAAATCAAGACATGTAGTAATATGAGACTTAGGAGCCCTATGGAAATGCGATATTTATATTAAATTATTGGAATTAAACCCATTATCTATTGGAAGAAGTTTCCTGATTTCTAATACAAGTGTACAATAGGTAACATACCTTGCACATACCTTGCAAGAGGACTTTCCATAGTTGTGAGGAAAATTGCCCACAGAATACACATAAGGCCATCATTATTTGAAATTAAAAGCTGCTGTGCCAATCGTCCTTCGACTCTGTGCATTTTAATTAATAAACTAAAATGTAAAATAATTTCTTTTGAGATAAAGTCGGCATTTGGATCGCCAGCATTTAGACCATGCCTAAACCATAGTAACAGATCTGCTTTGCTATAAACGAGATGTTAGTTGATCTGCTTACATATAAACATATATTTAAATTCGTAGTCATAATAGTTTACACAAAGAGTTTAGCAAAAGTATTTTTTATAATAAACCAACAATTATAACAAACAACATCCTGTTGAGGTTGAAGAATTTTCAGCAATTAAAAACAACTTAATATTTTGTTCTATAATCGCATTTAATAACTTCTGAATCAGGTTTAATTGGCACTTCTCTTGTAATGCTTATCGCTCAATTAACTCTTTCAAACTATTTGAGTTTGTGGAAAAAGTGTTGCCAGGACTACAGCTAACAAAAAAGTGCAATATAATTTATAACTTATCCATGATTGAATTACAAAAATTTCATAAATTCCAAACATTATTACATTTGTACTTTATCATCCAGAGCTTAATGAACAAAAAAAAAACCAATGATTCACACTCACAATCTAACAATCACACCAGCAAAGACGCAGTGTCTATCCTTAACACAGTTATAAAAAGTTTTATAGCACTCAATACCCAATGTGCCATTGCTGCTTTCATACTTTGAAATTTTTTCATTGTTTTCAATACAAAAGCTAGACTACGAAAAAACTGAAATAATGTTGAGAGAAGTGAAAAAATTCATATCTTGGCAAGGGTCAACAAATAATAAAATAATAATCAAATCATAATGTTACATCCGAACATCATTTCACTATAAAGCTACTTAAAGCAAGCTGCACAAGATATTTTCAAGTAAAATAAAAAGTTGTAAAAGAGAGGAAAAAGGAAGTGCAGAAAAAATGTCAGAAATGACAGAAACAATGTGTTTAAAAGAAGTGTTCGACTAGTGTTTTTACAACAACTTAGTAGCAGAAATAGAGGGTATTGAGATATCAATATTGAATATAAGATTTTTAAGCAAGGTGTCCTTTTAAGATGTAGTTGATAATTTTAGCAAAATTTTCGATTTAACTTCTAGCGTATATGACGTCCTATCACCCAAGCCCAATGTATATAATTTATAGCGAGATCTACTGGAATCAGGAGAAATCGGACTAGCAGCCTTATAGTTAAACATGCCCATGAAATAAATATAATTATACTTATGTCCAGCCATGTTTAGCCATTGCAAAACATACTTCCTTAATATCTATTGTCAACCCATGTTTCTGCATCGAGCACTACAACGAAGGTTTTAATGAAATACCACAAAACGCGCAAGGTTTTCCCAAGCTGTATAAGAAGCGCTAAGAGAGCAAGTAGAAAAATAAACTGTGTCAACATTTTATTGTCCACGGTGTAGGGTTTTGTAAGGAGATTAAATCGTTTTCCTTTCACGTAGCACTATTCACAGAAATTGTTATCAGTGTAGAGCATCCTATGAAAGATATATTATTGGCATTTCTTAAACCAATACTGTTACTTCAGCTAGCCGAGGAGTTACTTTCTTCTTCACTATTTATTTAATACGTTTACTTCGTCTCATCTGCTTCTTGTTGTACTTATTAAATATAAGAATATCTACTACTGTGGCGTATAAATGAAAGTATATAAAGTGAGAGCAGTTTGAGATGTGTACAAAGATATACATGTTTACATAAGCTGATTTTCCTTTCAGTATCTACAAGTTTTTCTTAATACTCCTACCACTTTTGTATACTCTATCGCTTTTGTTGCTGGCTGAAGCTGTTGTTTATTTTCTCTATACTACTTCAGTTTTAATTTTCATCGCTAATCGATTAGCATTCTGCACTTATTGGTGTTCTTTAGTTTAAAGGATGAAGAAACAACACAAGACGATGCTGAAGACAATGATGGGTTGCATGTTTATTTTCTATTTTCTTTTCATGCTTGGATCAGTTTTTCATTATGCTTCTACTCAATTTCTTGTTTCTATTGTTTTTATACCTTCATAGCATCTTGGTTATCATTGCCGCTATTATCTTTGAGTTAAACTTTATACAAAAAGTAGCTGGGAAATGCTTAAACACTTTTTTTCTCCATGCTGTTGTTGTATTTTTGTAATACTTAGAGCTAAGGGCTTTGGATAGCATAAGGCACAATGGGCAGGATTAAGAAGTTTATTGGTCTGCATGTCCATAGAGGAATCCATCTGAATCTTACAGTTAGACTATTGCCAGTTTAAGTTTTGCAGTTTAGGTGTATGACAGATGCAAAAATCCAATATACTTGAGAAAAAATAGTTGGAAGCTACTAAAATTCCCGGAAATGGAACTATAAATAAATAGCGAATATTTAGCAAAAGGCGGAATACTATTGAAATAAGTATTCTTGTCTCTGTGAAACATATTCTTATTATTAATGTGATAATGAAACGAAACGATTCGTGATATTGTCAACTTAGGAAAAATATTTTCCATTACAACAAACACACTCGTATGTTATAATATCGTATTGCAAATTTTAAGGAAAATAATACAATATGTTTTTTTAATATAATTTTATGTAAATCTTGTATAATTTTTCTAAATTTGCATTTATTAGTTTTAACTTTTAGCTGGAGCCGTGTGGGCACCTTGGAATTTATAAGGATTTGATAGAAGTGGAGGAACATTTTTTCACTTATATTTCCATTTATATTAAATGAAGTTTTTATAATTTGTTTTTATAAAAGAAAACTAAGTTGGGGCTTGTGAAAATATAATAGAGGAAAAAAAATTCAAATAATTCCTTTCAAATTTCTTACATAAATATGTTGTCATTTACGAATTGGTCCTGGTGCTGATTATATGATCCAGGATGCTTTGGTTATATATCTCCTCGTCCTCCTTATTCAGTATCACAGTATAGCACTAAATCATCGGCGAAGTAAAATAATTAATAAAATTGGTCTATTACCTCCAAATAAAGCGCCTACGTAACACCAGCTGTGCTGTTAAAAAGAATGCGCTACATCAACAGCTGCAGTGATTGTATGCCCGAAAAAAATTTTAAAATTTGTATGTATTGATCTTTCGAATAAAAAAAAATTTCATTAATTATATAATATTTGGTGTTATTTTTAGAATTTAAGGTTCTATAAGGCTTAAGAAATACCCTATAGAAATCAGAAACACATTTTGCTAAAACTAACTTTATCTCCTTTCTACAACGAAAGGCCCATTGTGTTATTTCGAGTAATTTTCGTTATAACATTTCTTGTCATTA
Organism: Phania funesta; assembly: GCA_963932375.1. Classification (NCBI taxonomy): domain Eukaryota; kingdom Metazoa; phylum Arthropoda; class Insecta; order Diptera; family Tachinidae; genus Phania; species Phania funesta. The sequence goes on from OZ010652.1 coordinate 22,651,909, forward strand.
TTGTTGCCACTATTGTTGCTGTTGTTATTTTGGTTGCTTAACTGCTATTGTTTTAATATTTTTGTTCTTTATAGTTTTCATTTCATTATTTCTCTTTTCTCTCACACAAACACCTTATTGAACCTTAGCTATAGTTTTTGTACATTTCAGTTACTTTTTTGATTTTCATTTCTCTAGCATTTGTTTAAGTAGAAAAACAGGATTCTGGAATGCAGGATGCTTCAGTCATTAATATTTTGCTTGAGTATTTTAAACAAAGGATTTCTATCATCAACACCTAACAACACATCGTCATTCTGCAACAATGTTATCAAGACATTGATGCTATTGTTGTTGCTGCGCATGTGTTCATATCAAGTGATGACGTTACTTATTGAGTATTTATTGCTTTTATTATTGTGGTACGCTTTCAATTATATACCTTGCATTCTATTGTATATAATAGAATCTTTTTTAAGGTTTTCGTGAAATTCCAAAATACAAAATCTTCTATTTTATTCTCATGTTTATACAGTAGGTAACGCAAAGAATTATTGTATTCAGATTTATTTTTCTTATGGATTTTTCTAATATTTCTTAATACCTTAATCAAGTATTTTAATGCTAATCTCTCATATTATGTTTTTCACTGCAGCGTGTTACAGTTTCGGCTACTATAAATATAAAAAGATATTAAGAAGAGTTGCATAACACATAATTAATATAAATTGTTAAATAAAAAATATGCGCGGATAGTTTTCATTTGTCCTTGATCAAAGAATTTAGAATTTTGTGGATAAAATCGAACATTTTTAAGAATCAATCACAAAGCCGGTTTCTATTTAAAAAAATTATATAATGATGTTTATATTACACATATTTTCAAAGAAAATTCCTAAATATATTTACTGTGAATGCACGCAGACGTTGTGCTTCTGAAATCGCTGCTTGATATCCTGACACATTTAAACATTTTTCTATTTTATACACATATTGCTCTTCTTGTAAAGTCTCTGTTTTCATCGTGTAGCAGTTATGTGATTTTATATGTAGCCAATAACACGTAGTACACGTTTCGTCTAAATAGTTAAGCGAGTTAACGTTAGAGTCAGTGATCTAGTATAGTAGCGAGCACATTTTAATTACTGGGCCTAGTACTACATCCCCGCTGCTCACTGTTTCTGTACGCATTGATTTGCCAACTCGCCCGTTACATGTAAACACATACTGGGTAGCCATTCTCCACAGTAAAAAGTGCACATTTGAAACCGCGTATAATTGTTGGAATAATTATTATGAATATTGCTCATACGTCGCAGCTATAGTATTAACTAACTAACTATAGCTATAGTATTAACTTCTAACTCTGATACCAATTTTTTATAATTTGTTTATTTTTTAACCAAAGGTCGCCTCATTGTGCAAGATATAGAAGTTGCTACCGCGATTAAAACAATTCAATATCGTGAACAACTTTACTTTGCAAACAAATCGATGTGACGTGATGTTTAATGGTTTTGAGCCATTTTTCGTACTTTTGGTTTTCAAAAAGTCGTAGTAAAATCATATACATTTCCAAAATCGATTTAAGTTTTTTACTCTATATAATTAATTTAAAAAAAAAACCTTACAGACAGGATAAGTTGCCTTTTTGAATTTTTTTAAATATTACTTTATATATGGATAAAATAGTTTTTAAGTTCAGTTCCATTTTAAACTCGTAATCTTCCACCAAAGCTATATGCTTACGACGATGATAAGCACAAAATAGAATGAGGTTGTACAACTGGGGTACACAACTTTTATGACTGGGTACACAACTTTTATGATTTTTGCTACAATCGAGTCCACAAGCATTTCAATTTCATATAAAAATTTTCATGTTCTACCAATGGCAGCAATGACTTTGACTTGCTTTGTACTGTAAATAAATGTGCGTGCAAGTCGCACTGAATATTAGAATTAATTCCACTGATTTACAGCGAAAATATTTAAAATGTGTATTTCTCTTTAAAACTCTATTCTCAGTTATATGCTAACGAATCAAATACACCATATTTATATAAAGTCTATTAAATTATGCGTAAAATATGGCTAATATCCCTTGATCCAATAAAACCGAACTGAGTTACAGTGTATCGAGTTAAAATGTTCATGCAATCTTTAAGTATTTTCATCATTTGTTATCATTTCAGAGGTTTTTTACTTGAACAACTAATAAAAAAAATTCACGGACTTATAAAATGATTGAATAGTCTATTTGATTTCGAGAGTTTTAAGCTATCGTTGGCCGAAATCGGAAAAGAACTCTGAAAAGCTTAAACGCAAAATAGAAAACATCCCGTAACGTTTTGATTATGAAAGAAACATTTTATATAAAGCAAACAAAACTTTATAGCACAAAAATATCTTTCGATCACTAGCTGGCCTTATAATAGTCAAATTTCGGTGGAGTCAACATTAAACAAATGTCAAAATTTATTTTAACAATGTAGAATGACTTTAAAATGATAAAAGAAATTATAGTAATAGAATCTGTCATAGGCGCAAGAACACAAAATCTATTCTAAAATGCCAACAACCAGTTAACTTGTGCTTTTCTCTTTAAAACGATAATTACTAATTCATATCATTGCAACATTATGAAATTTTCTTTATTTACCAATTCTCTACATCATGTCCTATATTTAATGAAAATCCTTAAACCAGTTGCTATTTGTACGCCTCAAAAGTATGCACATATGCGTTTATTAATAACTAGAAGATTATGTGTGTTTGAGTGCTGATAAAGGCAAAAAATATTTCATAATTAAAAGAAATAACAAGCACATAATTACAGAAAAAAATTATTTTTGATTTTTTTTAAGAATACTTGATTATAAATGCAAGCATACACGTACACTCGTATAAAATATGTGTATGTAGTAGTTGTTGATATTGCATTTGCTTAGTTCATTTTTAATGACACATACAAGAAGAGAAAAATGCCAAGAGAAGAAAAATATATAACATAACGAAATACGAAGTGAAACGTAAAACAGCAACAACAACAAAAATTCATTCAATCTCGTTTCTGTTGTTTGCAAATAAATCAAAAAGAAAAATAATGAAACAAAGTAAAAAAGAGACAGGTATCACCTTTCTCTGTCCTTCACTTTTGCCTAACCACTACCGTTAGCTTTACAACTACAAGTGCATTAAACAAATAAAAAATATAACTGCTGCTACAACTACCAATGCATACAGGAAAATTAAATATATTGCTTTTGTGTCGTCTCAGTTCTTGTTTCTTACATTTTTTATTTCTATATTTTTTTATTTTTTTTATTTTTGCATTTACACCACAGTGTGGTACGGCTTATTATACATTGCAGGTGAGGTTTGCAACGGGTTAATGAAACTGTGGTAGATTTTTGGTATTATGCTGCTGTTTTGTGGAATTTTTATAGATGTCTTATGTTTCTAGCAGAAATCTAAGTAATTAAGAATAAGTCTATAATCTTTTTTCTGCTATATTTTGGTAATAAAATGAAAGGACCACTTTACGAATAAGATATTTACTCGTATTTGGTAATTAGTATTTCGTATAATTTTTGATTTCCTTAATGAAATACCTATTTTGTCAAACCGGCACCTCACCTAGCCCTTTCTTTATTATAAGTGAACTGATTTTTAAAACTAATACCCAAAATAATTTTATTTTACCGCTGGGACCTTGTTATTGGCAGTATATTGGAAAAATAAGGCTCAAAAATTTTGTAAATTTTTTTTCTTCAGCATTTTATTGAGTTAGTTAGAATCTCTTTAAATCGGGTTCTCTACCCGCTGGTAACTATTATGATGATTATAAAATTGTTCATTCTTTTATTGTTAGGAATTCGTAACTTTAGTCTAAGGACAAAAAATTGCTTGTTGGACTGTGAAAGTCCTGACAGATGCTTAACTAAAATAACATATTGGTATTGGTACCTTTTTCTAATTGAGTTTTGATAATAAATTTGTTTATGTACGTAGCTTTTAATACGTTGCACATTTAACACACAAATTTCAACTAAGACTAGATTCCTTACGTCTATTCAGTGACCAGTTACACAGTAACTAAAAGATATAAATTTTTTCCTCCCATGACTACGCTATGCTAAAGTGATACTTGAACGGATCCTATTCCTATTCCGTGTCAGTTTTGTTCCCACTAGGACGTACATAATTGGTTCTTTCATATCTTAATAGGTTTCCAATGTCGAGCACCCAGCTTTTTTGCTCTTTTTGAAAGCCTGATTATAAGAGACTCTTAGCTTGCACTGTTTAAAGCAGATTGTAAATGTTTGCTTAGAGCATATTCAGCACGAAAATTAAGTCTTTTTAAATTGTTATCCTAAAAAAGTGCTCGTAAATGTTTTACAAAGTATCAGTCGTAAATTTTACGAGGTAATTAAAAAACAGTCATTGTAAAATAAAAACACAGAAATACTGTACTTTAAGACCAGGCACATGAGTAATAATTCTCCTAAAAAATGACCTAAAAATGAGAAGGCCAAGTCCGGAGAACCAAAGGGTTTACAATTGCACATAAAAACTTGGCAATAAAATTTTAAATTAAATTCTAAATTATTTAGATTGTAAAGAAGTTCACTGATCTGAAAGTTTATGTTTGTAAAAATAAAATATTTGTTATTGTAACCATAAACTAACGTAATGTTCTGGCTGAGCTTTACGAAAATAAATGAGATAAATGAGAAAATATCGGCGAAAAATATACGAAATTTTCAGCTACCTCAAAATTAATCTTGTAACGCTATCAAGTTGTAACATGATTAAATTGTGTAAAGTATTCTGGTAGTGACGTAATACCCAGTGTGTGTAAACACTGCAGTTTTCTTGCACTTCTTTTTTCCTTCTTTTTGTTATTTCTGTATAATTTAACAAAAGTATAAAAGTACTTAACATTTCATTTTCTTGCTCTATGCCCAAGGCATGCCCAATTAAATTTTTACTTTGTGCTTATTACAAAGTTATTAAAATGAATGAGTAAATGAGTGAATGGACGAATGCATGGCTGAGAGAATGAATGTAAAACTGAATTTAATATCAGGTACGAGTAGTCAACCCAGTTATTTTGTTCAAATGTTAAAAAGAAAAAAATATATAAATGGTTCCGTGTCTGCACAAACATTGTTAGGCGAAATATATTTTTCATTTTGAGAAATTCTTAAGAGGTAAATAAAATACAAGCAATTTATCTAAATATTGTTCGTAGTTATTTTTAATAAATAAATCTTTAATTTAACTTATCAAATGACTATATTTGGGTGAAGTTATGTGATCTTTACTGAAACTTTTTTTTATTTAAGATATGTTAGTTATTCTTTAATTTAGAATCGTTATTTTATATTTTCAGCAGACAAGTAGCACTTTCTGACAATTAAAAATTAAATATCTTTTAGTTGTAACGAGTTCTTAAATCATTTTTATAATAATTGAATGTAGAATTAAAACTTCGATTAACTAATAAATAACCAATCTTAAAATTTCTTTGCAGGTAAATTGATATGAAATGTAAGAAGGTAAGAATTTTTTAGTTTAGATATCAAGATTGGGCGGAGTATTTCTAAAATTAAAATATCATAAGTGGACGTGAAACTTATCGTATAATAAGAAGAAAATATAGTATCGCAAGGAGAAGGACATGCCGAGCATAGTGACACATACCTTCAAAGAGACTACAGTCTTGGGTGGTAATCGAATCTACCACCACCGCAATGATTGAATATTACATTAAAATGGAATATGTTCACAAGTTCTACTATTGAGAAAGGTAAAAGAAGAGGACAATGAATTTAAACACCTACTGAGGAGAAAGATCATTTTATTGTTTGGGTACTCGATATTCATATAACATTGGCACGGGTGGGACATGAAGGGCATGAAACAGATAAGGGATTATTTTTTTTATTTACATTAAATAAGTTTTATATTAACTTTCTTTGTTCAAACAAAAACAATTTCTTTTTAATTTTTTCCCATAAGTAAATTGCTATTTATAAACGACTCGGCCCTGATACTGGGTATATATTGTGGACATTCAGTGTGCTCGGAATTGAGGTTTATGGATTCAATTACAATTTTACTGTCATATTCGCTGACAATGCTCATACCATAAAAATCTGAATTTAGTCTCGGCTTCAAAAAGAAGAAGCCAGATAGAGTAATGAATTCGCTCAAATACCTTTGTAAAAGATAGAGATCTTAAAATACCAATTTACGAGCCGTTTTGGAGATGTAGAAATTCTTACTTTGAAACCTTTCGAAATACCACGTTTATCATAAATAGACCCAACAATTTTACGACCGGAGTAACGAAAAATAGTTTCCCATTTTCAGTTCGATATTTGGCAAGGTCAAATAAACACATCACAAAAGCAATTAAAATAAAGCTCAAGTTACATCTCAATGCTCGCAACTAAAATACCTGGATTTCCTATCCTGAAGAGGACTGTGTTAATGAAATCAAATATTGCTTGAGATTATTTTTTTTTTTTTAAATAAAATGTTGCCCTGTTGAAGAGAACAATACTCAACACACCTTACTTATTAGGATTTTATGCAAATCACAAAGGGCAATGCCTTTCGGCATTATTAAAGGTAAAAACGAAAAAAATAAGGCCTTCTGTGGGTGTAAACTTATTTCTTGTATAAAAACAGCGCAAACAATATTACATTTTTTCTAGAAAAGAAATCACCATTTTATACCTTTGGAATTGATGATTTGTAATATTTTGCTGTTTAGTTTGTTTTATAATTTTTTTGTGTTTATAATTTGGACTACTTATTTGGTTGAAATTGTTTTATTATTCAAATATAGAAAACATAGAATATAATAATTTCAAATTCAATTAAAAACACAAAATAATTGTTTGGCATATAAAACCTAAAATAATTTTCTCATACAATACAATCATATTGATAAGACTAAAAAATATTTCCAATAAATTGTCTCTGCAATTGGTGCATAATATAGCAGATTGGGTGTTAAGAACATGCACCAGTCACCCCTTAGGCGGAACGATATTTCATTAACGTTTCTAAAAAGTCTTTATCTATTATCCCCCACTATATTTTTTCAACATACTTTTCAAATCAGCGTATTGTGAAAACTAAAGATTAATTTATGAATTTTTCAGAGAGGGATATTGTTGGGGAAATACCCATCTTTTTCCCAATCGTATCTAGAACTTGACGTCGAATTGAACAATATGATATATATTGCGAAGGGACATAAAATATGGACAAAATAAACAAAAAACTAAGTGGGCTATGTTAGGGATGTATCAAAAGAATTTAATGTGGGTTTTGAAATCGTCTTTAAAATATCTTCCATTCTAGGGGTGACTGGTATGACTTTTTGTATAGGAATTGAGCCGGTCTTTAATATACATGTGCTAAAATTTACACGATAAAAATTATGTTGCCACTACTTCTTCCAGTTACAAGAATATCACACTAATGAACAACACTTGTTTAAATTATATTCCAATAAACCTTGATTTAATATTTTACAAAGTAAATTAGCATTACTAAAGCAATTTTATAAACTGAATTAATAATTTCTTCTATTTGATGGACAAAACATACCAAGTCGGTCGGTCGGTTAACACTAAACACAAGTATCTGCCTACAAGTGGGAAGTAATTTACAACACAAATTATATTTTCTTTTGTGTTGTGTGTCTGTGTGAAAACAAAAAATAAATGAAATCAATTTGTTTTTGTCGCCATGTCGAACATTTCCACCAATTTTCTTTTTCACCTCAATACAATGCAGCTCATTTTGGTTAGCTTCTATTATTTTCTGCTTCTTTTATCGTTTTGTCTTCAATTTGTCATTCCTTCTGCTAGCCACATTTTCTTTGGCTGGAAATTCTAATCTACCCACTGCTGGTTAAAATATAGAGCGAACATTTTCAAGTAGAAGGAAGGAAATTGTTTAGATTAGATCGTTAAAGTACAAGTTTTGACATGTTGACTCCTGTTCAGTGACTGTTTAAATTATTGTTTTCATTGCTGCGATTAGCAATTTTGACAAATAAGTCACATTTAGGTTGAGAGCATAGAATTAAATTAAATCTAGGTGTGATTATATATTCCATTTATTTTATTTCACTCTCTCTCTCTCCCTCTCTCTCTCTCTCTCTCTGTCTCTCACCGTATTGTTTCTGTGAAGGCATTCCCTTTGCATAGAAAATTCAACAGAATAAAAATTAAATAGATTTCTTGTTATTTAACTAAATTGCTTTTATTGCAAAAAAACTTATTCTAATCCAGACCAAAAATGCTGTCATACTCTTTCGGCACAAACATGTAACGTGTTTTCATTTAATGATTTCTGACAATAAAAAAGAATGGCAAAAGCATTAATATCCTGTATTTCTCAGCGAACAATTAATATTTTTCTCTTTAATTTTATTACCAAATTATTTTTTTAATAATTGTCAAGTGCAAACATTTTTTCTTCTTTCACTACTCCTTGAACCTCCTCCAGCATCTCGCGAGGTTCAATATTTCTTCAAAACGATCGAAAAGTGTTCCTACGAATATCAAATGCAAAGTTAGATGCCACATTTGGTTTATCGAGAAGCTGAAAACAGAGTTTTTTGCGGCTGTGATGCAGATTAACAAATATCTTTTTTAAATTGTCATCCAAAAGCCATCGGATTTTATAGATATTCAGAGTGCAGTGCTAATATACCAAGTTTTTAGGAATATAGGGATCCGGAGACGAGAATTAAAAATCTTTGTTTGGATAGACTATGTTATTTTTAAATATTGTGAATCATCGAGACTTTTTGAATAGAATTAGTACCATGTAAAAAATACTTCTTCATTAATCTGATTTAAACGTTAGCTATGGCATATTTCGTTAACAATTTACGTAGATCAACAAAGTAATAATACATAAATGTATTAAACAAATTCTTTATTCTTTTTGAGAATTTTTTTTTTTTTTTTTAAAGACTTTATTTTCTGTAACGACTTACAAGGAAAGAGTTAAATAAAAACGTACTCTTCTAGATTCTAAGAGTTAAAAACAGAAAACAACAAATTTATCCGCATAAGATTGCAAGCTCTCGATAATGTAGGTACGGGCACCATAACCTTATCTATTGCTCCGACCGAAAACGTACGCCTACCAAACCCCTCACTATTACTAGAATGCATCCGTTCATACAACTGTTGTAGCAAGCGTCATTACTGAAATATAGCTAACCGGCAGCTGATAAAAGATGTCCTTGGCCCATGATTTCCATACTTCCTTCCGATCATGCTTTGAAATAGAAGACTTATAGCTAAGATGACGGATAAACTCTCTGACACAGAAACAAAAAAGATTGATGAGAGAGAAGTTGAATATTACCAAAATTTATGCCTAACCGACCATGAACTGCAGTACAATCAATTTAGTACTAGAGGCAGACGTCTACCCTGAACTCATACAGAGTATCATCCAATCAACAAACTTGACACCACCTATTAGTACATATTTTGAATTTAACTCCTGTACTTATACTATATAATGCTATCTAGCTTTGTAGTGCACTCTGTTTTAAAGCACTATTTGAATTAAATTGATTTAAATTTTCGGGTTGACAACAGTGAAAATTTCTTCAATATTATTATTAGAAATATATTTTTCCATGCTATGTATATGACCCCATTCCAAACTATTCTATAGGTATGGTTGGGTACAATCGATGTAAGTCCCTTGAATTAGTTTGCTTCTTTTAAATTAAATATCTCTGAAAATTCTTTTCATAGCCATACTTCCAATCATCAAAACTAAATCGAATTATTTTTAATAACATTTGTTCAACCTGTTGTTTCAGAACAAAATACACCTCAAATATTTGGTTTTTAATATCACAATATATAACAACAAAACCTGTTGTTAGAAAATAACAAAAAACTATTTTTTTATTTGTTTTAGCAGGTACAAATGGTAAAATAAACACCAGATAATAGAAATGTTGTGTAGTTCAAAAAAGTTAAAGCAACAAACAGTGAATGACAAAAATGTTTTGAGTTAAAAAAATTATATATTTAATATATACTATATTCAGCTGAGCCGCATCTTATATACCCCTCACCCAAGTACGAAGTTCTAAAAATGTACTAGTACTAATGTGTTTTTCAAATGCAAAGAATTGTTGTAGATCTTTATTTTTGACTCCCGATTTTATTCGTCGTATTTAACATTTAAACTCTGCTTTCGTAGTAACATAATCATTTTTACATGTTTTACCTTTTCCGTGAATGGTAAATTCTTGCCATTTTGGTGAATTTCTTATAATAACGGTACTTGGGGTTTTCGTAATATTTTAATAAAATTTCCGTGTCCTTTTTATGGCGATTTGGATTTTTTTTTTGTGAATTTAACATTTTTTGTTGAATTGCTCATTTTTACTACTTCTTTATGATTTTACGGTTAACTTTAGTTCTTGGTGTAATCTATAACTTTCCATTAATTTTTAATTTTTTGGTGATTTGTGTAGTTTTTCGTGTATTTTAATGGAGAAGTGAAGACTTTCTTTATCTTGTTTGGGAAAACATCGAATTTTAGCAGAATTTCCATTTTGTATACAAATATTGAACTTTAGTGAAATTTCCCATATTTGTTTAATTTTTTTTTTCAAAATTAAAATATTTTTGGCTTGTAGAGAATTTTCGGTTTTTGATGAATTCCCAAATTTTGGAGAAATTTTAATTTTTTTGTTTAATTTCGATTTTTACTAATATTAAAGCTCTTAACAATTTTAAAATATGTTGCTGAAAATTTAATTATTGAGTGAATATTTAATATTTTAGTAAATTTTTGCTTTGTGGTAATGATATTTTCCTGTAACACTAAATTCTCTTAAAATTCCGACGAAACTCTAGATTTAAGGAGAAATTTCACAACTTGATAAGTTGCTGAAACTTCGGCTTATATTCTTAGGTACTTAAAATTTTTTAAATGGAATTTTCGATTTTTTGGTGAATTATCAAATTTGTTGTTGATTTAAAATTATTTCGTGTATTTTCGGTTTTAGCAGGTGTTTGTATTAACTCTACACGGCGTTAAATTGTTGGTTTCTTTAGTAAATATTAATACGGCCCAACATTTAGAGGGCCCTCGGGCAAAAATTTTCTATATAAACCTCCCTACATATAGATAATTGGAATGGATTTCCGTCATCTCTTGCCAAGTTTTGTTTGGCAACAAACGTGCTTCGGCTAAGTGACGTATTCAGTGCAATTTTTCTTTCCCGAATGAAACTTTTTAATCTCTAAACCAACCAACTTGACATGGGATGATGGAATATCGTTCGAAATATCTATTTAAAATCACCTTCTCCGAATTTTAAATCACGAATCGATGTATATGTACTTTATTCGGTCGGTAATAAGCTTTGTAGAAATTACAAACGGAATGACATATATTTATGTGCCTTCACCAAGGGTGCATACACTATTGAAATTAAAAACGAAAAGGAGTCCTTACTTGTTCGACATTCTTAATCGACATTCTCTGCACTCATTTTTAAACCCGTAAGACGCTACAGTACGTCAAGGTATGAAAACATTAGATGCGTATATACAAGCTTTCTTGAATGGACACAATGGAGATGTGTAACACTTTTAGAATAAGAAACAAACTGCTGCAAATGCTTCTCAAAACGGATGTCTATCTTTAAGTGCACAAGAAAGTGGAAATAAATCAAACCTTTCGCCAAAAAGGGACTAGCTCCTTCTTCAAGATTTTTCTATAAATCTCTAAAGAATTGCATATCATACATATCTGTCAGAGAAACTTAAGATCATAGGGCAAATTGCGTCCTAAGATACGGGGCAATTTCTATCAATCTCGACTGCATTTTGATTAGGCTTCCAATTTTTTATTGTTTCTACGTGTGATTACAATATGTTTGCATAAATACGGAACTTATGTCCCTTGCACCGAGAGAGCCAAATTGTATGTTTAATTAAACACTGAAATTGAAGGAATTAATACATCGACGACAAACTAATTTATAAATTAAAGAAGAGAATGTCTTTTAGTCGATTTTTTATTCTATTCACTAGAACATCAGAAATTATTCTTTATTTTACCTTATATAAGCCGAATGGCTAATCATTCATCGTGTGTTTTCTGAATTGGGCACTCATGGAATTATCCAAAATATTTAAGAATTTTTTTACTAATTCCCGCCTGCTTTTCATAAATTTATTATTTATATCATTCAATAATATCCAAATTGATTTTTGACATTTACTGGGTATCTAAATTATGCGAGAAGATTTTTATTTGATCCGGCAACCTGTTGGTATTATCATAACTTTTTTTTCTTAATATTATAAATATTGTTTTCTTGTATTTATCATCCAGGGAAAAAATGAATAGGATATCATATAGAGAACTCGTGGTAAAGTATATATGTGCTTAATTTCTTAAATTAATAACTTTGGATACAGCAATTAATTATTAAGATATTTAACTTTGCTGAGAATTTAGTGTCAGAGAGTAATACCGATGAAATGGGCGCTGTAATATAGAAAAATACAACAAAATTTTATATACAATATGTCAGAAAAATTTCAGCTTTTGAGCCGCTCTTTGTAAAATGGATAGCTACCTACACAACCGGTATTTTAAAATGTTTTCACAACAATTACTTTTATTATAAAATGGATTCCTAAAATAGCTTATTATTATCAGTTTAGATTTAAATTTTGCACATATTTCATAATTAACTTAAATATTTGCGAAAGTGGCAACCGTTGGCAATTACTAGAAAGTAGAAGAGGGTGGATCTAAGTTAATTGAATTTAAATGAAAAAATGAAGATTGTAAAGAGAAGGACTCAGAGAAATAACGAATCAATTGATACTACAATAGCTTGGTGTATTACATGTGTGTCGATCTAAACTACAATTAAACTATCACGTAAGATCGTTTATATGTTTTTATATTAAGAAAATTTATGTAGCACAAATCTAGTATGTTCTTAAACACAGCTTTTGTAGCACAACTTACGAGTTTTTATTACTTCAACCTAGCTTTTTTTTCAATTTTTCTTATTTTTTTCAACCATAAATAAATTATACCCAAGACAGATTCTCATTTTCAGCATGAAATATTCAAGTTTATTATTAAAAACACAAAACGTTAGTATAGATCATACAAATCGGCCAAAATTTAGACTAAAATAATATTTTTTATAAAAAAATTATGTAAATATATAGCTAAATTTGGGGGAGAGTACGTGAAGAATTTAATGAAGAACGTAAGCAGTCATGTTCAAAATACAAAGCACAAGTTCTCTTAAAACAATATAACCAAACTGAAGTGCGATGAAAATTACTTTAAGTTAAAAATCCACAATTGTGAATACTTTTATGGATAATGAATTCGATACAGCTTGGCCTGGAAAATTAGCCAGGCAAAAATAAATTGTAATTGACGGTCGTGATTACTTTTCCCCCAGTACAAATTTTTTCCAAGACAATTTCTTAATAACGCATTTATAAATTATTAAAACCTAAAACTTTATTATAAACAATTAATCAAGATATAACATGCGCAATCAAACGGCTTAGATACAACTTTTTATAGCACAACTCTCCAACGCATTTCTTCTTAAAACCCCGGAGAATATTAGCAGTATAACAAGACCTTCATCCATCAAAATATAGTGCTGTGCAGTTTCTGCTTAAATATGTTCATGTCAGTATGATTGAACGCTTTAAAATATATTACAATAATATCAAATTTGCCCTTTTTTATTTTTTAAACACAGCTTTTCTGAATTTAGAATAACAAATAAAACAATCAAAGAAAAAAAAACAAAAAACCGAAATAAAATAATAAAAAATTGCCTTAAATAGCAGTGTGCACAGCAAAATACCAACACACATGCAAAACGATTGTGTAGAAAAAATAAAACAACAACTCATCGCGTTGTTCTATCACCACTAACTACAACACATGCAACAATGTGTTTTGTTGGCTTTTTGTAAGGATAACAAAAAAATACATACACTTACACAAGTTGACTTAAAAAAACACATACACATAGAACACCCACATAACAATGGCCAACATATTGGGTTTAAAAACAACATAAAAAAGAGTAAAACACTAAAGTTTTACGTGTCTGTTTGCTGTTGCGATTAAATATTGTTGAAATAGATTAAGATTTGTGTGTGTGTGCATGGCTGTATGCATGTGTCTGATCACATAAAAACAAATTCAAGTTAAAAGTTCTTTCATTTCACTTGAAATAAAAATAACAAAACGCAAAGTTTACAATTTATTGTTGAAATTGGCACTTGGCTGGCAGTGGCATAGAAAATAAGATTTGCTTTTCAATTTTTTTTTTCTAAGCCCTTGTTAAAAAATTTTTAACAATTCCTTTTTATTGTCAGTAGAAAAAATATTCTCGTAGGCCTGCATTATTTTTCAGAATTTTTTTAGCTCTTCTTTTTTTTGCCTGGATACTTTCAATGATTGTTTCTTCATGTGTACGGGTGTGCATTTTTAAACCAACTCGTCCCCTTTATCACACATTCTATTGTCTACGTGGTGTTAACGTCAGTTATGGTGTTGACGATGATGATTGCATGTTTGTCCCTTTTGATTTACAAAAAAATAAATAAATTGAGAATATTCTGTATCAAATTACAAATGTTTTTAACTACCGTAATAAAAAATTGAATTCGTTTGAAGTTAAAGCATCATTAAGCAAGGCTTGAAATTGAAACGTAATGATGCTCTAGATTTTTTATTTAAATATTTAATAGTGTAAGTGGATTCTGTTAGCTTTTTCTTTGTTAATGTAGGGGGGCTATCGAAGCAGACCGCTATCTTTATGGGTCCCTTTTCGACCGTCTTCTCTCCACGAGTTGGTTTCAGGAAATCGATTTTTAGTTTAAGACTAGCTTACTCTCATTCGAGTCTCGTGCTACCACTAGCCTTTACCCTTGACTGATATGATTTCAGACTGTCGACTGGTGACTGTTGCCCTTATTCTTCATCAACTACTTTCTTATAAGTGTTAGCTTATAACTGTCCGCAGTCTTTTATGTTAACTAGTGCTGGACATTCACTACCAATATGCCTGACCGTCCCAGGCTCTTCCTTAGGAGTTCCTTTATAGTCTGACCCGTCCATCTCTTCAGAATTCCTGCAATGGCCAATAAACACCAATAAACTATTAATATAACCCAGAGATGCTTATATAAACTAAGAGTAAATACTTCTCAAAATTCTTTATTCCTCTTATGGATTTGCACTCACCTTCTTATTTACATGCTACACTAAATCGATTTAGAAAAATTAATTTTGAGGTAACTACAATCTAAGTTCAACATACTCTCAATTTATACAGTTATACGGAAGTAAAAAAAAATATGTGAGATTTCTCATTTTTTGGTTTGAGACCGATCTTTATTATTAGTTTTTGTTTAAAATATGTGATGATTATGGACATTTTCAAACTCGATTAGGAAATGGTTGAAATACGGAAATAAGGGACCTCTATTTTACTACCACAAGTGGCAATATTGTTTTAACAGTTTACCAAATGGCATAGGACACTCGAACTGACATTTTAAACATTGTTTCGCTTGGATAATTGGTTGTTCGTTTATAATTAATAATAATTCCCTTCTTTTTATTTAAAACCACTATTACGGCCATTTTCTTAAAGATTTCTGCTGAAAAAAAAAACAATTGAAAAACTGACTTAATCAATTCTTCATTTGGAACAAATTTCCGCCATCCCTTGTCAAGTTTAGTTTGGAGACAAACCGGTTTCGGCTATGTGCCATCTTTAGTGTCATTTTTGTTCTAGGAAGTTTGCATCAATTCGTTAGTGTTTTATTGTTTGTCATGTATCTATTTGTCATGTGTGCTCGTAGGCATCTGTAAGGAGTGAACAGGTAGCTGGTAAAGCTCGTAGCGGGGTGTTTTGTACGAATTGTGTTTGGGAATGCCAGGTAGATGTTGAAGACACCATTTTTTTAAATAACCAACTGTAATAGGGACCTGGTAGCAGGCCTGGTATTTTGGTATAGATTGGTATACGATTGTGATTACTAATTTATCGCGTTAGAATTTGTGTTTGCGGACGGCATGTAAAGGTTGTTTTAAATTGTTTATAGTGTTTTTATGAATTTGTTTATTTGATTATGAATTTGTTTATTTGTGTTTCTGCAATGCGTGTGTATTGTCTTTGGTGTATTTTGTTCGTTATTTTTGTTGTGTGTTTTGTAGATTAATTTTTGAGTCTGGAATATAACATCCGAATCGGAGTTTGTCTGTTCGTTTATGATGCGTCCGTCATATGTCTTATGTTTGTATATTTCCATGTTGTCTAGTATGTTTAGTAGTTGTCCTTTGCGCTGTGTGTGTAGTAGTTGTACCGTATGTTTAATATACGCTGGATTACATTTGTTGTTGAACATGTGGTTAGCGAAGCTACTTAAGCCTTAGGCCTTTGTAAAACAGAAAATTATCATTTATTTTCAATATAATTCTTTTTTAGTATTTCCATATTTCCCGGTTTCCCTGCCGTAATCAAGAGTCAAAAACACAAAAGCAAAACTGTATTAAAAATGTTTGATATATCGCAAAATTTTAACAAAATATCAGTACAGGGAAGTAGATAATTAAAAAAGCTTAATAAGAGAACTGGGAAGCGATTGTCCGCTGCTTAATTATAAATGAAGTTAGCAATACAAATCCAAGTTGTACAAAATTATTTAGATATAAATAAGCTGACCAGACAATCAGTTGAGTTAATGTAAATTCCTGATAAAAATTCGTAAACTTGACAACAAACCATAAAATGAATCTGTCATATTTTGCAAGAATTAGCATGAGCAGTAGTTGGATGCAAGTAGGATTTTAAGGAAAAAAATTCAGCTTTCAAATGATTATTAAATTTTAATCTATAAATCACTTCATCTGAAGGAAAAAAATTAAAGTTGGTTGGTCGAAGTGGTTGTATTGGACTTGGTAGTTTTGCGCAATAACGCACATTTTGCTTAGAAAAAACTTTGATGATTTGGAGGACATTTAGATTGCGCCCTAGATTTACAATTTGTATCCACAAAAATGAGCAGTACAGACTACATCGTTGTCTGATATTATATCTGCGACAATTTGAGCATCCAATGGCCTTTCGGCAGGATATTTATAAAAGTAATGAAACTCGTGAGTTCATCATAGACCATAATATAAAAATTTAGCACTGGCCTGATCTGCATTAAAAAAAACGAATCATACGTCATTCTGGCCTATCCTGTATAACTCCTGTAAATTCTTACAAATAAGTAAAATTTAATAAAAAAATTCAATGATTAAAATAAAATCTTTATTATTGATATTAAATATATGCTTACCTCTTTAAAATACAATCTTTCATTTCGAGTTCAACTGAACAAGCACACACTCGATTGCTCGTGCATCGTTTTGCTACCTTAATTGTATTTATCTTTACGCATTTTAAACTTGACTTTTAAAATCAAACATTTTTAAATGCATGTGCTTTTTACCTCAAAAGCACTGCATAGAATTGTGTAGCACTAAATTCATTCAAGATATGCATAAATCTTAAAACTGCTACAATAGAATCAATGACGTTAAGATGAACATGTGGAAAAAAGAAGAAACTGTAAACATTAATTTTACGAAAAACAACATAAATTCAGTTTTGTAATTATTTCTGGAATTAGGAAAACGGGTTGTAAGGTAAAACTTGTGTAACGCAGAAAGGTGATGATGCTTCCTAAAACACATACACACGCAGTTATACCTACATACACACAGATAAGAATAACAAAAAAGGGAACAATAATATACAGCGTGATTTTTTAACATTTGCTTTTCTAATGAAATAACTTCCCAAATCGTCTTATATATCTATTAAATTAATGAAATTAATAAGTCTTACGTAGCATGAAAAACATTCGTTCGAGGGTTTATTCTCTTTAATGTCGGGCAGCAGATGCATCAGCAAATCTTATGTTGCCTCCGATTTTCATGCACGAATACACTGTCTTTGATTAAAATTAACTGTCTAGCTGAATACAATTTTTCAGTAAAATTTACCACAAATATTCTGAGGCCCTCTTTACTGATGCAGTAGTTTTTAAACTGCTTAACGTATTCCATGTGGTCGAGTTCTAAAAACTCAATTAATACAGATGGCGACTACCAGACCGATTCTTGTTGCTAAGTTGATGGGCAACGGCTTGTACTTCTTGCACAAAGATCGATAATAGGAAGCATATACTGAACGATTTTTTGTATGAGTTCAAGAGAAAAAATTACTCTATAATTTTTTAGAAATTCATAAGTAGTGTTGACTATGGAAGCAACTATTTACGTCCGTTTTATACAGTTTATTGTTGAATTCCGGTTAAAAGAAGCGAACACTTTAAATAAGGTAAATTAGGAGAAAAAGAAGGATAACAGAGAACACTCTGCATTCATGGCAAGAAGGGATAAAAAAGCAAACTAAGACAAAACACACAACTGAACTTTATATAGTTTCCTTAATGAGAAATATTCTCTTGCATGTGTTTACACCTTTCTATGTTTAGCGTAAAGTCACATACACATAAACATTAGGGTATAACTTTTTATCTTCTATTTATTTTCATGCTTGCTATTTATTTAACAAATAAGCAATGTATTTGTATGTTACCATTATCTTTCAAATCCACTGTATGAACTCTTTTTCATAAAGTGTTCAATACAACCTGCAGCATGATTTTAAAACCAAAATTTGGTTACAACCGTAATGTATATTTACACACACGAAGAGAAAATATAATAAACACAACAAGCATATACAATAAAATTGAATAACCAAACATACATTTTTCTATGATTTTTTCTTACATTTCTTCTTAATTTTAGAACCTTAAGCTAAGCAAAAAAAAATAGTACCAAAAATTTAGAGAGAGAAAAATATAAGAAAAACAATTGGATTGTTGTATTTAATACTTAATAACATGGCATACCGCTTTGCCTCACATTTGTTCTTACTGCTTATTCTCCAGTATACTACATTGCATTGTGTCTTAATAACAACAACCACAATAGCATCAGAATAGAGAAACCAACTACAACAACTAATATACACATTATTTAATGGTACTAAACTAAAGCTCATACAATTTTAAAGTTGAATCAATCATTTTCAGTTTGATGCACATCAGCAACACCATAGTGCAGTCAAACAATTACACACAGCTAAAAAAGGCTTTTATAATACTGGTAACTTGGCACATTGTACATACACGTAGATGGTTGGGAAATTATATTTAACTAAAGATATTTGTATCTACCATCTGATAGCTATATTGAGGAAGAGTTAATTTAGTGAAATACATTTGTAAGCAAAAATTATTTTTCCATTTATAAAAAAATATTGAAAATCATAAAGACATTAAATAATTTTTTTTTACTCTTAATTAGTGATGATATCAGGGTAACACGGTGTCATAGTAAAAATGTACTTCTAAGATGATCTATTGTAGGTTGTAGTTCTACTTCAGTAGATAATTTTTTTCCATTTTTAGAAATTCGATGACACCCTCAAAATCGAAATTTATCAAAGAAAAAAAAACGATTTTTTAAAAGAAATTTTCACCAAAGTAATTTTCGTTCTCAACTGAAATTTTTAGTGATAGGTTTCCTTAACGCACTTTCTCAGTTTTTAGCTCGTTTTTTGATAGAAAAAAACTATTTTTTTTGTAATTTTTTTATAAAAATATCAGGTCCAGAAATTTCCTCAAATCTATATTTTTTAGTTGTTAAAATGGTGAAACTAAATGACTAACGAATACATTTACGTTTTCAATAGGGTTTTAAGGGTTTTCAGTCTTAGTGTGATTCGTAGTGAGAATTTTAAGCTCGTTTAAGCTAGGATACGTGTTTTTTGTTGGATCAAAATTGGATCCAAAAACCTCTCGTTAGCGTAATTGTTTCTTCCTCTGTTTATTACATAAGGTACTTTGGCATAATGCCATTTAGATCTCCACGTGTGGAGAACGACTATTCTGCCATTGCCTTATAAGCCTTCTCTTCTCCCTGACAAGAATCTCAATATCACTTAATGACTGGTAAGAATTTCTGTTAATTCTTGGTTTTGTTGGCGTTACAATTCTCACTGCTACAGTCAGGATATTTGTAAAATAGTTCACAGTATCCTGTGTGCCGGGTTTCTCAGAGGAATATTCTGAGGTAAAGTGAGAGATCACATACATGTTTTATTTCAACCACTTTGTGTTTCGAGTACAGGTAGACTAGAAAACCTTTCATATAAAATAATAACTGCAGGGGAATGGTCAGAAGATAAATGGTAGGATAAGATGACTGGTGACTGTTCACGTCTGATGTTTTTTACAACAGGAAAATCGTTATGGTCTGAGGGCTTGTTAAAGTCTGTTGGTCAATGGGTAGGTCTACCTCCAGATACGATGTCTAGCTTAATAGCTTGTACAGCTGCCACGCTCCACAGTGAGATTTGTTCATACAATGTTGAAATTTTGCTCTGAGACTTTGGTTACCTCAATTAAGAATAAAATAAAGTTTCATCAAAACTACCCACCGTCCATATAACCCATAATATATTTTTCCCACAACTTTTTGTTTCTTTACCAAAACTAATTAAATTTTATAAATAAATTTCAATACATGCATTTAAATATTGACTTTTATTCATCTTCTATCATTTCTGTGACTATATCATCAAGTTTCAGAAACTGTTTACGGGGTTGACATCTAATGCTACTTATAAAAGGATCTGACGATACTAGAAGTGGATGAAAAACATCTGTATTTGTTGCAACTCTATCACACTTTCTGGAGAACCTTAATCTATAATCTTTATTTCTGGCTTCTTCTGGCTTCTTCAGCTTCTTCAGGAAGTATTGCCGCATCCATGTTATTCTTTCCGTGTATCAGCATTTTGTGTACATATAATACCAACTATATTTTTCAACAAAAAGTGTTGCTGTATCTTGAGAAAAATTCTCGAACTTCAAGGAATTAAATTTTTTTCTACAAGTTATTATTTGTAGTATAATGCGAAATTGATTAATTAGTTGCTCCTCTACACCGTCCTTGAGGGCCGACCACCTTTCAAAGGCCTAATTTTTTAAAATTAATCGTTAATTTGGAGACAAATTTTATGATTTTATAAAAGGTTATTAATTATTTAAACGTTTTTTTTAATTGATAGTATGGAGTCTTACTTTTCAGTTTATTATAGCGGGAGCACCTAGAACGACCGAGCAACCTTTTTTTCTTCCAAGGAAGTTTGCAATCACGGCTCATTATGGAACAAATTTTATTCCATCATATCTTTTAAACCATATGAGCGAACATTATAATTTTTTTTAAATATGCAGAATAGACTATGTTTGAAAAAAATCACTATTTAAATCAGAGCAATAAAATTATCTTACGTATAAACACTATAGAAGTGCGTAAACAGTTTTCAATACTTTCGGCCAAAATTTACACGTGACTTTACTTCATTATATCGAAGGCAAATAAACATTTTTTTCAGATACAATTTATAGATTCATCTACTGAATAAATTTTCTACAAAACTGTATCATTACATTTTTTGTGTCGAAAAAATTACTTATTGAACAAAAAATCCCAATGTACGCTCTAGAGCTAGTAACCGCTAGCTGCAAAGAACTTTCGTCCTTACGTAGCAAAGAACCTGCCAAGTAATATCATAAGTGTTATCTTCTTCATCAGCTTGAAAACCTTGTTTAAGCAATACAAGGTTTTTAAATACTTAAATTTTACTTTAAAATCGCTCGCCACTATACTTCACTGCTTCAGCAAGGAAGCTTAATCTTTAGTTTGTCTGCGTTGAGACCAAGTGTTGTTTCATTCCAAATGCATTAGTTTCCATAGGATCAAAGCTCTCACAATTAGACACGAATAAATCCTTAAAGTTCCAAAGTTTTATTAGCACTGCTTTTGTTATCGTAAAAACATTTTCATATTGTAGTGGTGACCAACGACATTTGTATAACAAGAGAAGCGGTCTTTTTTTACGGTACGCTTGATAATACCATTCCCTTGATCATAAAGACTCTTACGCAAAATAAGTATTTGCACTGCAAACTATTTATAATCTTAAAGTAAATTAACATTAGAAGCAATGAACTCTAGAAATATTAGAAACGACCGTACTGAGGAACACCAAGCCAGCATTAAATAAGCTATAAACGGCAAAAACCATGAAACCAAACATAGCCAATAATCGCATTAACAAAAATACACAAACCAGACTCTCCAATAAGAGCAATAATAAACTACAACTTACCTTTTAAATTCCTCCTCTTCATTTTCAACATCCACTGTAGTTTCTTTGTGAAGGTTTTTGTTCGTGTATAGAATTTTCGGCAATTTCTAAAATATTGAGTACATTGTTTTCTTTAAATTTATTGTTATTTCTTTTAATTTCTTATAGTTCGTCCTCATAGACAATTGGGAAAACAATAACAAAACTAAAAGTAAAAGAAGGCGCCGAAAAGAAAACTTCTTCATTTAGGAGCAGGGCGATCTTGATTTGATCATGCCTGGTCAGTTTTTAAGCTAAACTATGAATGTGCTAGAAATTTTTAATTAATTATTAAGAAACCCACGCATGTGTATGAACACTTACTGTGCTTAAATGCAGTAGTTTTAGGGTTTTCGCTATATGAGTTTGTGTGCTCAGAAATTACTGGTTGGCAGTGGTACCCTTTTAGTCTGCCTGCTAAGGATGCTGCTTCTTAACTGTTTTGTGTGCTCCTTGTTGAAAGTGTTGTGTAAAGTGTATTGTTGTAGCTGGGTATTGCAACCATAAACTACACCAGATTATAAACACAAACAAATGCACACAAAACTGTATATCTCTGTTTTTTGTTTTTTTATT
Organism: Phania funesta; assembly: GCA_963932375.1. Lineage (NCBI taxonomy): Eukaryota > Metazoa > Arthropoda > Insecta > Diptera > Tachinidae > Phania > Phania funesta. The sequence continues at coordinate 22,674,878 of OZ010652.1, forward strand.
GTTCATCCAGGGTTTACTTTTTCTATAGTTATTTTTTTACGTTTACACTTTTAATATTATGAAATAATTCTTCGTATATATGCACTGTGTATGTGTCTGTGTGTGTGGTTTTTTACTCGTTCCGGATTATTTTGCTATTTTAATGTTTTTAAGTTGGTCTGCGTTGTTCATTTTTGTAAGTGTTCATGTTGTTGTTGTGTTCAGTGTTGTTGTTTCTGCTGCTTTATGTCTTTTTTTTTGTTCTTTTCTTTCAATTTTTTGGTTTACTGGTGTTAATTTTTGTTGGTTTATAAAGTTATTGCTACGCCAATGCACATCTAGTCACAAATTTTTACACACAAATACACACTACATTTGTGTTCTATTTTAATTCATTATGAAGTCATGTTTAGTGTTTGAATCGCATTACTTACCCCAGAATGGTGGTTATGCAACACCTTCCTATGTAACATACTTTTGTTTTGTTGTAATATCATGGCTCGCTTTGTTCATACACTTCGTCCAACTGATCGTTGTTATGGTTACTAATCTTACGTTAACGTTCTACAACCCTTTTTTGTGATTCATTTTAAGTTTGGATTTTCTCCTTTGTTTATGAATTTTTTTTTTTTTCGTTCTCAATATTTATTTTATTCTCTTTAAGTACCGTTAACGAGCAAAAACTAATAAGTTTTTAAATGAAAACGGAAGAATTTGCTGTATATTTTTTCCTTCGCCTTCCTTCCGTTTTCTTTCTGTTCACATATTTTTTATATTCCTTTATTTCACTTTTGTTAGAGAGCTGTTATTGCTATTGTTGCTGTTTTATTTTTTATCTTTCGTTACCCCCATTTTTATTATTATCGTCGTTATCTTTTATAAAATACTTTTCTTTTTTGCCCTTATTAATGTAACAGCAGCTTTTTTATTGCTTTTGAATTTTTGTTGTTGTCATCTTGGCGCAATAGTTCATTTTAATCTTCTAGTAGTTTTTAACAGGATTTTTAAAGTTGTTCCTTAATGTTCATTTTAGTTCGTGTTTTTAATCACTTTTCTGTCGTCATTTTCTTCGATGACTTTATCATTGTTCAAGTTCATATTTTTGTGTTTTTGCGTTTTGTATTTTTTATTTCTTTGATTTTATTAACAATTGCTTGGATTTTTTATAATTACAAGAACTCGTACAGATTTGTGCGTCTTTAGTTTGCCGACAACGAGTTATTTTATCGTTTGTTTCATTATTGATTTTTTTTTTAACAAATAAAATTCTTAGATGTAGATAAAGAATTGTTTTTAATTTAAGTTTGCGATTCTCAAATGATTTTTCGTAATAAAAATGCGCTGCACAGGACATAACAATTCTGTCACAAATAAAAAACGCAATTCATGCGAAAGAAATTATTGCAATCAAACTGACTAGTTTTGTGAGATAATTTCTTGGCTTTTTTTCAAATATAACTTTTTTATTACAAGAAACATTTGATTTATTACAAGACAACATTCAAGGGGTCACCCTTGCATTTCGCCTTTGTTGCGACATCCTTATTAGCGCCTTGACTAATAATAATATAAACTTCAAAGTTTTAATCTAATATGAAAAAGCTAAAAAGTTTTTTCTTGTACAGAAGGCATTAATCGGTTTTAATGATGGGGTATTTTAAACATATTTACAATTATTGCTATGCTCTACGCAATTTTCAATTTCACTTGAGTATATTTAGGCTATGAAGAAAGATACGATATGCTTCTCTTACAGTCAGTGATAATTTGCCGAGTAACTACACTCTGCCAGAACTGAACGCTAGAAAATCACGCTTCAAATGCTGGCATGTCTCAATATTCAGATGGTAGCATCGACTTGTCATGGTGTCTGAGTTCCCTATTTTAAACTGATGGGATCTTAAACCAAAGTGTCTCAAATTTCAAGAAACTTGTACTGGCACTTTTCTTTGTTTTTCCAAAGTATAGGTGCTGTTTATGCCACGTTCCACATAATACACGTAGGACCCCTCTCTATGTTAAGAATCGGCCCGTTCGGTCCTAGCATAATATAATTTTATTGCGAGTAACAAACTCATTAGTAACAATGCATTCAATGACAACGCCAGACATGACTTCATGCAATAAATAAGGCACTGAGTAATTCCCAGATATACGACATTATAAATTTCTAACACCCCAGATTCTTTTCCTCAAGTACTCTCTTGTATAGATAAGGATAGCGTTAGTTACAGCTTTGAAAATTTTTAATATTTTTTTTTTTGGACTGCTTACCGTAAATTTGATCCGGCCATTCTTGCCCCAGGGTCGTTAAATTTTCCTGTATGGAGCCATCAGTTTACCACTCAGTGCCACCCAGGTTGATTCAATTATTGGTTCTTGCTAGAAATAAGAACATTATACTTCCAATGCCACACTAGAATCATTTATGGACAGGCCCGCTTGATCTGATCTATTTAAACTATATATTGAACAGATTTTATATCTGGAATACATAGAGCTGAAAGTTTCAGAACATAATTGGGCATTGTGAATATCGCTAGCATGAAAACAGTAGCTAGTAAGAGATGACACAAAGTATGAATTTGGTTCAAAATAAAATTTCTTTTGAGCGAAAAACCTAAACAAAGTGATTTTAAACTAGCAGAGTTTTCCATTTTATTTTTGAGCATTTTCAGTAAGACCTTTGAGATTAAGCCAAGGCAGATGTTGGCGTTTTAGCTCATTATTCAAAAGTCTATTTCATTATGCTGTTTCAAGCTCTTTTATATTGAATTTAAATTTTTTAGTTGACCTTCCTTACCTCCTACTTCTTATTAGATCATACATTATTGTTCCTGTCACTATTGCACAAAATTCTGTTGACGTTTTTGATTTACAACAATTATCACTCGCAATTTATGTAAACAAATATCTTTCCCTCAAACTGCCGCATATTCGAGTCACTCAATTTGTGTGAAGTTATTATTTAGATAAATTGCAGCTAAATCCATAATTATTAGTATGTAGTGCATGCAGTGTATGTTTGTAATGTGCACTACAAGTTACAATTACAATAAGTTTTTTTTTTTTTGGAAAACTTATCCGATTTTTTCCTTGAGACTCAGCAGAGAATATAGGAACCACAAAATTCTGCAATAATAGCATAAATACATAAGTCTATTGAATCATGTTTGGCCCCTTAATTGAATCATAATTTACTTCTTTTTATAAAAATAATTTATGTAAACTACGCAAGTTTTGTTTAGTGTAGTTTACAGTGTTGCTTATGTTCATTTCTTTATTTTTCCTTAAAATCTTTTGTTTTGATCTCAGTTATTTGAGACATGAAAACAAAAAGGCACAGTCGGGAAAAAATCTGTGAAAATAAAAATAAAATGAATTTATGACTTTCAAACCGCAACATTTCTACATTCATTGAGTCAAATTTACCAGATTTTACGTCTCAAATACTTAGTTTAATTGCACAAGAAGAAAAATAAGTAGTGAGTAGAGTAATTTTCAAATATATGTATTTTGTATCGTAGTATTGGCTCAAAGGATCGCAGATGTGGTATAAATCTAGGAGATGCAAAAGGTTAATATATATTTTAACATTTACATACATATTTTGAATTGGTCACTAACCTCCACTCGAAATCCGCAATGGGTTTTTAACAAACTAAACCTTGCAACACAAAGTACAATATTGAGAAAATTAAATAATATTTTAAATGTGATGAAGTTTGTTGTTAAAAAAATAGGTCAATGATCATAAATTATTTTGGAAAAATTCCTGCAAAACTTGTATAAATGTAAGATCACATTCACTTGGGAAATATTTATTTGGTTTTTATACTTTAGCGATAGTAGATATAAATTTAAAATATTATATGGGAATTCATTTTATACAAATCTCTTTGAAAGAACTTAAAAGTTGTCATTTCAAGTTAAATTAATTGTTTCAGTGCTTGTTACAGTACAATAGGAGAGTAAATGTAATAACATGACCAAAACATATTGGTGGTAACACAATATTGGAACAATTTCTGCTGAACGTAAGAAGAACTTCAATTAACTAAGCAGTCATGTATATAAAAAAATTAATAAGTAAAAATTATAATTCCGTTTATCCTTCGAAAAATCATGAAAATGTCACATGTCCATTTTTATGAGATAAACACAATTGGGACAACCGGCTAATTTTGCACAGCAGGACGAGCTCGTCAACATAAATTCCTTGTGCAAATTCATCAACGGAAATACAGACGCTGCAAGGAATACAGCTTTAAATTCAATTTGAAATTGTTAATACAAATTGTGGATTTTTCTTGATTTTTTTTTAATTCAATTTATTAAATTTTTCAATCCTGAAGGTCCCTAAAAATATCTTTATTCTTTTATTGCTCATGTTATTTGTGTTTTCTTGAAATATTTTGGAATTTTTGTGACAAATATTTTTTCATACACACAATTTTAATTTGTTGGTTTTGGTTGCTACAAAAAATATTTCCCATCCTGATGATACTACAAAATGGAGTAGCGAAATATCGAACAAACAAATTTAAAAAAAAGGCCTTTAAGCTTCAAAAATTTAATAAATTAATCAATTATATGTATTATATAATTTCGGGCCTTGTAAAAGTAATTAAAATTATAAACATCACGTTAATGACCAGTCAGCATTTTAGAACGACAAGGTGAGCACGCTTTGTGAACAATGCTATAAAAGACCTTGGCTTCCATTGAATAGGTTTTGCACAACTATACTTAAAACGTAAACAAGACATATTTCAAGTCACGGGAATGTCAGTGAAAAAGTCTAACGCTCTGATAACTTTTTTAAAAACCGCTTACAAATGTTTTCTACAAGGCAGCCTATATATAAGGAGATACGTTTGGGTGTAACTTTTAAAAATGCCTGTAAAAAATCGTATCGTAATAAAGTACCCATCTCAAGATTCAAGTTTACATAGATCTACAAAGTGGTTGGTGCAGCATTTCTAATGAATTTGCAAGATAATTGGTTTCACATGAAAATAGGAACGCAGCATTGTCTTGGAGCTATTAACGGCAACATTGCTAGTGGTTCGCTATTTTAGAATTATAAAAGGGCATTTAGCATTTAGAAAAAAAAATTTTAAAAAAAATTTAATATTAAAAAAGTCTTTATTTATATTACATGCTACAAAATAATTATTAAGAAACCAATTCTTAAAGTCAAAAATATCTTTATTTACTAAAACAGGTTTTGTTCGTCGTTCCACGTTCGTCGGCGTAAATTGTAAAAATAAACCTATCGCAGGGTACGTAACACACGCACTGATTATTTGTATTTTCAAATAGAGAAATGTTTTTTATTTTCATCAGCAAATATTCTTTATGCAAAATTCGTCGTTCTCTTCAGTCGTTTTTATACCATTAAAAATAAACATCGCTAAAATGACTATCAAACGTCAGATCTGGTAACTGTGGCACGAATCTGCTTTAGATATGTTTCGACACTTGATTCAGTATTTTATGTTGTGAGGATTTTAAAGCACGTAAATTTGGTTTTGTTTTATTTCACTAATTTTTTATTAAAAAAAAAAACTATATTCTTCTATCTTTTTTACGTTTTTACTGAATGGGTCAATTTATGAGTGTAGGCATAATCGTACATACGTCAAATGAAAAATATAAAACACACGTCCAACTGTGCTTGTATATGATTAGGAGTCTGTGGCTACTCGCCACATATTTTTAAAAAATATATAAACATATACATACATATAAAATAGAATCCTTTAAAAATAAGGCCTTTGTATCAGATGGTGTCAAAAGCCTCTTTTATGCCTAAGAGAATAGGACCCAGTAGTATGTGCTTGGAGCTTATCCACTACATGTTGACTGTCCCTTAATAAAATAGAAGTCAGCAGCGTTGCATATCTGAACCGTTACACTAGGGTAGTTAACGTTACCAATAGTTGCAATTTTATACTCGTATCACGAACTACTGGGTTACAGGGTTTATATTTGTTTGCATGTTTACGTAAGAATGGCCTCTGGTGGCCCTCTTTTCGTGTTTTTTTTTTTAACTTTTGTTTTTGCTCTCTTTTAACTCTGTTAGTGTTGTTGTACTTATTTTTGTATTTAAGCTTTGTAAGCTGCCAAAAAATGCAAATAGTATAATGAATAGCACAGCAGCACAAATGTATGTATGTGCACCACTACCTAGAAGTGGTGAATCTATGTAAGAGTGTATGTTAATATAAGTACGTTTGTACAGATGTAGAAATGTTTGTTTCTTCATTTGTTTGTATGTTTTTATTTAACGTTTTTTTTTTTCATTTAAAAAAACATTTTTTTTTACTTTTGTTTTTGTATGATGGGCAAAAGCTTGAAGGCCTTTTCACTTAACTTGCAGTTAAATGAAAGATAAAAACACTTTTTAATATACATATATTTGTGTGTGTGTGTGTTGTGTTGTTCTTGCTGCTTCTGTGTTTTCTATTTAGGGCTACATAATATTGTTTTTTAGTTTTCGTTTTTGTAAATTTACATTTAAGTTCACTTTTGTTTTAGTACGTTCAGTTTTTTTTTTCGCCTACTTTTTATATTTTTGCCTGACCATCATGGATGTTGTTGGTTTTCATTTATTATTTCTTTGCTGTGTTTCTTCTCATAGATTTTTACAGTTTTGCATTTGATTAATGTACTTGAGTCTTGTGCATTTTAGAAGATGTGTTGTATATTTTTCCATTTTGTAGTTTAACAAGTTCTTTGATTAACAACGCCAGCAAAGAATTTAAGGTGCTTTTCAACTGTTTGAGTTTGGGAAAGAAAATTGGTTCGCTCTTGCCTAAGTTATTCACCTAAAGTCTTTTTACTATTTTTTAAATTTAAAAAAGCTAAAAATGTAGTTGAGAAGTTAAAATAAAATCAGATACTATTTTAGATTAAGGTGTTAGAGGCTTCACAAACTTATAATTAATGAAAGAGGTTTATTGTTAAGAAAGAATTCATGAAAATCTATATTAATGACCCTGTTTAACCTACTAACCAAAATACGTACAAATTATTACTATTCGATAGTATATCGTAAAGAACTAGATAGTATCAGATGTAAGGTGGAACCGGACTTTTTAATTCCAACTTTCTTATAGCGTTTAATAGGTGGACTTAGTTACACGCACTGAAACCATTCGAATTGGCTCCAATGAAGAGAATTTTTCTGCTTTACGTCTTATAACCAAGTAAGGGCGATGTTGTGTTCCTGATGCAAAAGCCAAGTTATTAAATTTTGAAGATTGAACAGAATATCTGCAAGGCCTTAGCATGCTTCTGCATTCAAACATGCACAGAATTATATTTTTACACCTATTAACAGAGTTGTTCGATTTCGGGTTGTTTAATTAAATTTGATTTTATATTAAACCTAATAACTCAATGAACTTAAACTCCCACTCAAATCAGAGCTGATCATTTTAACTAATGAATTTGTATGTCCATAAGAGAGGATTCCTTGATTGAGAGAAAATATATTAAAATATTTTCGATTCGAATTTATCGAATTGCCTAAAGTAAAGATAAAAAGCATAATTATTTATACCCTTCAACTTGTCAATTGTGCAATTGTGCAAATTTACGAGGCTGGTTTCATGAAGCCCCTTTTTCAAGTTATGTGCAACTTTTGACAGTTATGTAAAATTCATAGAAAAGAGAAGCCAAAAAATAAATCAATTGAAAATTCAAAATACAGACATTTTTTAATTGCATACCCTGCTAAATCTATTGAATGCTCTAGTTATTCGAACCTAATACGATTGTAATCCTGAGTGTTATATTAAAATATTTGTGACCTTATTAGTATTGGCCTTAATATAACAAGCTCTTCTCTGGCATGGAGTCATCCCAACACATCCTAGTAAAGTTTCCCGCCGTAACGTTCAATAGTGCGACATCTTTGCCAAATTTATTGATTCAGATCTACTATCCTCTGGCTTGAAGGGTCGCAGTATTTGCTGACTCATAACCGAATGCTCTCTGGTGGCCAGGAATATAGATGATGTGCAGTCTCGCATTTGTCGAGTTGTTATTTATCGCGCTTTGTAGTCCAATAACGGCCTTCTCCTTAAAACTTAGGTGGTCAATTGCCTTGATAGTAAATTCGCTATCATTGGATATGATTCCTTCTGTTGGCGTTGTGTTCTGATTTAGCTCCTTACACTCCTTGATAGCTGTACTTCTGCCTGTAATACCGCGGAAAAACTTTTCTTTCTCGGGTTGGTCTATAATGAATCGAAGTCTTATTTTATCTTCTAGCTTAGAACCGTGCCTGTAGTAGTGAAACCCATGGGCATCTGTATTGGAGTTTCATTTATTGAGTAGCATCTGCGCCGTATCAATGTTTAACAATTGGATGGTACCTGGTTATCGGTACCACCAACAAAAAATATATTATTTAACAATAATGCAGCTTACACAGAGTGCAGATATATATATATATTAAAATTGTTCTCCGCTCTCCGAGGATTTAAGTATATAACTACTGAAAAGATTTAGAAGTAGAATAACTTGTTTAATAATAAAGCATTATAAATACTATTTGAAAGAGCGCCTTCTTTTACGAGGAAGAGAAAAGAAAATTATTTGCATAGTATTATTCCGGTCAAAGTTATTTAGTTTTGCTTAGGTTGGGTGTTCTTATTTAATTACTCATTATTACAGTTATTTTCCTTCTAATATCACTATTTCCAACGGTAATGAACAAAAAATGCTCAGTTGAACAGATACAGCTTACGAGTCTAGATTGTTGAGCAAACATACTAGGTTCATTTACGAGAGTGTAAAAATCCGCGGTTTGCACAGTCTACAAGTTTTTTAAGCATTATCATGTCTTAATTTAATACTTTATTGTATAATATATACACACACATATATACCTAATGAAACGTCTATAAAATTCTATGCTTTCTGAGCGCTTCCGTCACAACAAATTTTATTAGAAAAAATTTCTAGAAGCTTGGTGAATACTAGGGAATATCAGCAAGAGCAAACTAATAAGCAAGATGATGCGGGTTCTTAATGTGGATAAATTAATGAAAGATAATAATAATGAATACGATGTTAGACCAACGTATGCTCTGTGCGCATCTCTAAAGCTAAAAAGAAGATATCTTCATTCAACAGATTTAATATAATTAATATTTACCACATAGAGCGGATCTCATACAACCAAACTATACCCTAGAATTGGTTCCTGTTTACGTTAGTTACCTTGGCTAAAGAAGTACATCAAGTATCTTGGTTATTAAAACTAATTATGAATAACTTGTTTTCCAGTCATCACCGATAAAGTTGAAATTATTAATAAATTGCTCGTCCTTGAATTGGAATGACACCATTTGTAATTAATAAAACATTCTGAAAAATAAATGCCTTAATTGAAAAAAAATTAAATTTTTTATTAAAGACATTTTCAAGTAAATGATTCAACTTCTGTGAAGTAACCTGTAATTCGACAAGATCGGGAATGCTTACAAGCTCTTGATAAAAAACCTTATCCTTCCATAATATTTGTCAGCAACTTTAGTTGGTTCTCAAAACTCCACGTATGTTTTGGACAGGTACACTTACAGGTACATTGTTACGTGTCGCGATGGCCCTTAAGTGATTGTTCACGGTTAGCTCGCTCTTTAGAGACTTTTCGGGACGTGTGCTCTCAACCCTCATTTAAGCCCCACGGACAAGCATCAATTATAATTTTATTTACAACAAACCTATCATCACTACTAACGAAAATATACACCTCGCCTTCAGGGAAGCTAGATGACTCTTCCAGTCGCCCAAAATCCCAACGATGGTCATTTTCTAATTCCAGTTGAATATTATTAATGACCCCTCCAATGCTGTCATTGCTAAGTTCTAGAGAATATTGGACTGGAAAAGATTAGAACAAATATGATTATGATATACTAGTATAGGGGGATGTCGAAACAGATCACTTACTTTATGGGTCCCTTTTCGACCCACTTCTTTTCACGAAATTATTTCAGGCATATTCGTAGGAGAGTCTGTTTACAAAGGTGTTGTTTGCGTGTAGAAAATTGTCATTTATTATAAAACTTGCAGCTGTATTTACTTCCAAGAAGGAATCAAAGAAAACCTTGCAAACTCAGCACATTTACTTTGTACCTTAATGCTAAGTTAGACAAGTGTCACTAATGGTTTATTAATTCCGCTTTCATTATTGTTTTTTTTTCCTCTAATAAATGAGATATTATACAATTTCAAAATGTGTAAAATCATTAAATTTGCAGTAATACACAGATTCTTCTAGACAGTAAAAGACATCTTAAATTCACGAACTAATCTTTGTCAAAGGTTTGGTTTGCAGACTAATATTTTGGAACTTTTTAATAAGTATTTGTTCGGCAAAATGTTTATATTTTACCTTTTTTCACACCCTCGATAATCGCCTGGCTCTGTATACAAATAACGATGGCGTGCTTGCTATTTTCAAGGGATGACCTAAGAAGTCAACTCAGCAAGCAAGAAATATAAGGTAACCAAATAATAATATTTAATTTAATAAATGACTGGAAATTGCATTATTATTCACCCAACTGAAATATTTTAATTAAATACATGTTTGCTTTATAAAATTTGCAACAAAGAAATAGCGAAATACCACCTGATATTATTAGCATATTTGCTTGCTACTATCTTAGCTGCCTCTAGTAAAACAAATAATATATTGTAATTCAATTAAAAGTCTACACAAAAAAAATTAAATTTCATTTAATTAAGCAAAATAGTACTTAACCCTCTTTTAGCAAGTGCTTTTTTATTTGATTTTTTTACATTTAAGCAAACACAAAAACTTGCAAATTTACAGCCAAACTTTTGAGAAAATATAAAACAAACACTCTACTACAATTACAAAAGAAAAAAAAAACGGTTGCACCAACAACATTTAATGAATTATGCAGACAGCTAAGAAAAAGGGAGGCGAAAAAAACGATAATAACGTAGAAAAAACCAATACCTACGTACATTTACACCAGTATAACTCGTAGGCAAAGCTGTTAGAAAAAATCACAAATTTCATGCAGGACAAGAATAGTAACAAATGGCTGATGGGGAAGCGGGGAAGACTAGCAAAGCACAATTAATGAAATACCAGCGCCAAAGTCTCAAGTATCATCGATGTGCTCTTATTAAAGCTAATTAAAAATTAGCATTTCTCTTCTCTTTCCTCTGCTATTCTTTTACATGTGCTGAGGTAGTTTTGGACTGCAGGACTATTAAAATAAATATCGAAAATAAATAATGAGTAAATCAACGTAGTACCTGCCACATCTGCTAATCCTTTTGGAGACAATTTCTTTTTGGTTTTTGCCACAGATAATTGTAGATTAGAAAAAAATTTTATTTTTTGTGCAAAAAATTTATAAGTTTAGAGCAAGAATTATATTCAACATTTAATGTTTTGTTCTGAAACACACCATGTACCAGTATGTAGCTTGTATGAATAATAAGATGTGAAGCTTCCTCATGCTGCCATTACAAATTGTTGAAAAAGAAATAAAGCCTCGCTATGCAAAGGGATCATATGCGGATACTCAAACATTTGGAGAATCATGACATCCGTTCGTTTAAAACCAATTCAGTGTGAGAATCAAAACTCCTCATTCCTAGCAGAGACCAATGATCGAATCAATTCGGATGTCATATAGATGCCGATCAGGTGTGGTTTACTGGTGGCTATAAACAGGAAATTGGCGACACTAGGGCGGCCGTATTTCGTCGAAATGTCCAGAAGTTCCACTATTCTCATCCGCACTAGGGAATGACACCCGAGAGGTATAAGGGGTACAAAATATAAAATATTTAATTGTAACAGCCGATATGAGAAGCCTTCTTCTGCTTTAAATCCCTTTTTTTATATTTCATAGTACATCGTCATTTTAGCTGCGAAAGTTGCGTAAAACGTACACCGAAAATGTTTACGGGTGTTTACGAAAATCAAGATCTTCCTTCCGTTAAAACTAAAGCCCTTGAAGTGCAATATGTACAAATTCTTTCTAACTTCCTTATGGTACTTTATTTAAAAGAAATGTTTTCAAATACAATTTCCTTCATGTATCTATAGAAAAATAGAAAAAACTTAATTTGTATGATATCATTTATGTAATCGAAATATATTCATATGTAGGAATGGATGTGTTAATAGTCACGTCTTTAAATTTCAAATATGAAATGATGTTGTGCGTGTCCTTTTCTTGTGAATTTCGCTGCCATCTTTTGAAATCTCGACATTTAACACAATAACAAAAACTAAGAAAAAAAATTTAAATTTCCTCTCGGTAGTTGGTACGAGAAGAAACTAAAATGCATTTGCTTTATGACCGTTTGGTACAATTGCCAAAAATTTTATAATCATAAAAATGGATAAAAAGAGGAGTGAATTGCAGTGTAGTAAAACGAAATGGAGATGAGTAACATAAGAAATCTGTAGATACGCAATCAACTTTATTACATCTTCAAATGAAAATTACTAAACAGAAAATTTAAAAATATATATATATAAAACATGAAACAAACAAACTACATTTAAAAGCATCAAATGGTAAGAATAGTTGGTTGCTAGTCGCAATTTACAGAGCGCAAGAAATTCGCACAAGACAAATCGTGACGCCTTTATTCTTGTCGTCTATAGCGCTCTGTAGAGAGACAAACGAAACGAAATAGACGTACGTATGGCAGGACGGACAGGAATAAACATTTAACAATGATATCAAGTGGAGACAATAAAACAACATTTTAAAAGACAAAACTATCAGTCTATGACAAATACATACAATCAAAACAACACCAACTACATTCAACATGCCGCACTAGCACAACATCAGCAACAACAACAATAACAATGAAAAAACACAAACAGTACAATATTGTATTTATTTACAACACTATTATAGTGACAGGCCATCATTTAGTCTTCCATTCTGTTGGTTGAGAGCAGTGTGACTGGTTATAAATTAAGAAATAGCATTTTGCTTGTTTATTTGCAAATCAAGAGAATTCTTGTTTGAGGAAATTCCTTGAAAAAACTATTAGCGGACAAAATGCTGGGTTAAATGTTTTAATGGCAGGTTTGATTTCAAACAATAATAAAAAGTTGCACTTGTCAAAGACAATGTTAGAATGTCTTTGATTGTCCAAGGCTCTACAACTTAACCCAAACTACAATTTTTGTAACTAATTAAAGAAGCGTTATTTACGAAATAAATTCAGAATAACCAGCGCAACTTTATAAACTATTAAACACTAAATCAAATAACTACAACGTTGTCGGCAATTAAACTGTGAAAATCGAAAAAGTTTTCTGCTTCCTACTTCAAATCCACTCAGGCGAGTACCGGGACACAATTTTGTGAATTTATCTAAAATTAAACATAGATTTATGTGACGACTTGCCACCAAAACCAAAGTGCTGCCCACCACTTGATGAATTGTTATACCTTGCGAGACAGGCAAACCAGTCCCCGATGCATGTCTAAGGCCTGCAACTGGAAGAATGTAAGACCTTTATGTTCGACCAGTTACGACGAAAACACTGGTACCACAGGAACCAGTAGCTCCTGGTTCGTAATTACCAGACTAATGTTGGTGAGGTTTCTTCGGGCAGAGTTTTGGAACGAATTTCCGTCATCCCTTTTAAAGTTTGGTTTGGTGACAAACCGGTTTCGGCTTTGTGCCATCTTTAGTGTCATTTTTCGTTCTGAGGTCTTTATATTGTGGCTGTGGTTTATATGGTCGCATTTTAATACTTCCATTGTATCGTTATACCGGAGCCAACGTATTCGTCTCTAAACGATGACTAAAAACTATGCTTCTAAAGTGCAAGGGGCTATTGTGGTACCAGAATTTACTCTACAGTCAGATTTTGTAGTCGAAATTACTACACAGCACGAATCCACTTAACCAGAGAAAGGAACGGCTTGTGGCGACTCATTCGCCACAAGCGTAGCAACGACTAACCAACAATACCGAGGAGAAAATCTGTTGAGTTAGCACATACTTAATTGGATTATCTGACTTTGGTATGCTGCATCAGCATGACTTCCTTAAAAATGATGATTAAAAAAATCACAAAATTTAATAGATTTAATGTTTAAAAAATCTCTGAAAGATAAAAACCCAACCCTGTACGAGATTTTTTTTTCTTTTTTTGTTGGACCAGCACTTAGAGGATGTAATGTGTTGGGTTTCGAATTAAAATTATGAGACAAAAGAAAGGTGGAGTAGTGCTTGTAGGCACTAGATTTAAATTCTCTTAAAAGTGGCAGTAAAGATTTATCTAGGGAGTTTATTCTACGTACAAACAGTAAGGCTAAAGAACGAGTTTTATCTATAGAGTATTTCGGGGTCGACTTGTTAATATTTCAGGAACCGTTGATCCCCTATTGAGGAACTTAATATACTTACATATTTTTGTGTATCAGGATTTAGGTACCTAATTTCATTTGAGCTCATTTCGTTGTAGTTACGATAGAACAGTGCCCAACAACCCACATTGCGTCGATGTTCCAGTGACTGAATAGAATTGAATATCCACCTTCTCTTATTTGCGGGCGAACAGCCACATACTATTCTATGAAACACCGGCCCATACGTGACTGTGTGTTATAATTTCAGTCGTATAAATTTGGCTAAATGATAAGGAGGGCAGATAGTGTAAGGTATTTCCTACAATGAACGTCGCACTGCATTTTTATTTCTTGATGTTCAAGAGTTTCTGACTCCTTAATACATACTCATATCACCCATAACTTCAGACAAAGCCACATAATCTGAGTACGAACATAGAAATATTTAGATATTATAACAAGGATTTGATTCAGCGCATCACTTATATTGTTCCCAATGACTCTAAGTTGCGAAAGGCTAAGTCTATTACTAAATGAAACCAAATTGCTTAGATAAATGTGATTGAAAGTATTAAAGAAGGCCATTATGAAAATAAAAAACTAGTCTAAAAGAAAGTACAAAGCCTTGAGGTATCCTTGAATTTATCTTTAACTTAATATAAATCGACAGACCCTTTTAATCTACAAATATGCTTAGGCTGTTTGTTGGTCCCTAAGTGGGCAATCATTTCCACTTGCTTGAATAGAAGCTTTGTTGTTATAATCAAGCCTTTGCCGCTTTATACGCTAATTTCAATAACGTTAGGGATAAAAGTTAATTACATCACAAATTAAGCTTTTCAATATTAATCATCATAATATATATTGCACAAAAAATTGTTGGAAAATTCACACTAACACCTTCAGTGTATTTATTAAACATAATAATAAATTAAATATTAAATCCAACAAAAAATTCGAAATATTAAAAGTCATTGATTGACAGTGATTGCATGAATTGGCTTTAACAGCTTTTGTCATCGTTAGAATATTTCCTGTATTTATAACCAGACACAAACAACAATAACAAATGTCGGTTTCTGGATATAGTACAGTTGTTAGTCAACGTCATTGTTTATTTATCAGTTTGTGTGAAATATGTACACATTTGTCTGTCTATCCGTTTCGAACGTCTGCAATGTAAAAAAAGCATACCAACAAATATTTGTGCAAAATCATACACTGCGCTCCATAAATGTACATACATTTATTCTTTCTTCCTTTCAAGTATTTGTATACTCTAAGGATTTACTTAAATTTTTATTGATAAGTAAGAACTTATGCATACAGGCTTGTGAAATTCCCTCAAACACACATACCCTCATAACTAATAAGTTTAAGTGGGATTATTGATGAAGTGTGGGTGAATATATTGTGTAGGCTGGTAATGTATAAGTTAGTGAGTGCCTCGTTACATATTAATAAAGCCGCTTTCATCCAATAATAAAAATGTTGAGATTTTCGTTGGATTTTTGTAAAGACAGATCTAGTAATATTCGTTGTAAGTGTCAAAAAAATCAAAAATAAAATGTTCTCGTTCTATTCTTTGAAAAAAAAATCAAAAAATTAAAAAAATCAAAAGAAAAAAGGCAAGAAAGAAAACAGCCCTTCGAAATTGAAAGTAGTTCAACAGCAGAGAAAGAAGCCGAAACGAAACTTTCGGAGGCGGTCGCTGAACCACTTCGTCTGCGTGACGGCGGCGGTGACTCCTGAAAACTTTGTAACCTTGGCTTGGAAAATAATTTTGTTTAATTTTATTTAAGATATAGATAGGAGCTTATTAACGGACTCTGAAGATAAATTATACTTTGAGTCAGTAAATATAAGTGTTCGCTCAGAAAGTGCTCTTTCTGCAGTAACTTTTCGTCTAACTAAAATTAAATAAAACAAAAGTTCTTTTATTTTACGAGCAAACACTTAAAAAATAATTATTGTTTTCCAAGGAACAAATAAAATTTGTAAACTTTGTAACCTTTGAAAACTTTGTAACCTTGGCTTGGAAAATAATTTTGTTTAATTTTATTTAAGATATAGATAGGAGCTTATTAACGGACTCTGAAGATAAATTATACTTTGAGTCAGTAAATATAAGTGTTCGCTCAGAAAGTGCTCTTTCTGCAGTAACTTTTCGTCTAACTAAAATTAAATAAAACAAAAGTTCTTTTATTTTACGAGCAAACACTTAAAAAATAATTATTGTTTTCCAAGGAACAAATAAAATTTAATAATTAAATTTAAGGTTAATCTTTTTAATAAAATTCAAAAAAAGGGATTACTTCTAAACCGTGCAGCATTTCTCCTTCATTTGTTTGGTTGAAATTTACGGCCGCTGAGCAAACTGAAGTGATAAAAAAATACAACAGCTTTCAGCATTTTCGTGAACAAAATACATTGGCAACCGATAAGCACACCGATTGTTTATGTGACGGTGGAAGCTGAAAAAAATTATATGGACTAGCGCTCTATTAACTGCGTAATAATCTACTTCTTTATTTGCTTACCAGTTACTTTTGTTATTTTCGTCTTTTGCTTTTAGAAAACTGCAACCCTGATAAAATTACAAGACTCAGTTTGGAAAATAATGGATGATTTGAATTTTATATTAAAATTATTAACAAGTGTGCGTAGAAAACCAGATTGTGTGAAAGGAGCTTAAGTAAACTTGTGCATTATATTTAGAGTGATAAAAATTATACATTTTCAAATTCCAAAGTGGCGTGTCTGTAATAGATGTGGAAACAGGCGGGCAAAAATATGGTATATTCCCCACTTTAAAATAATTAAAACTTTTAGATTTTCCATACAAAAAGTTTTTTTTTGTTAATTTTAAAATTATTTATATTTGTGTAAACTCTTACCGCTCTCCCCCCCACAAACCTTAAGCTTGCTCCGCGCCTGCCAGGTACGACACAAATACATCAGTGTATGTGTAATTGCATTTTCAATGCAACTATAAAATTGTATTTACATTTCATTTAAGTCAATTGTTTGCTTGCTTTATTGTTGTTTTTGTGGTATTTTTTTTTTAAGTCTATATAAGGGTTAATGCAATATAATTATATTAAGAAAATATTAAATCAACTTGATTCCGATTGGGAGTGGTTCAGAGTATCCTTCAAAGTAGTCCTTATTACTACTTTAAAATAAGAAAACTGTACGTTTTCTTTAACACACTACCAAACAGTTGCATACATACATATATTGCATTTAATTGCAAGATATTTTTCACCAATGCAAGTATCTAAATAATTGCACTCTGATGTATATGAATATGTCATACACAGTGGTGGCCTTATAATTAGAAACGACGTTTTAGTAAAATAAAATCGTTGTGTAACTTCTTTTAGGACTTATACTGGAAATTAAAATTACCGTCATTTAATAAGTAGACAAACAACATAGCTGTTGGTGCAAAACACGTGGATTTTAAAAAATTCTTTTATTAAAAAAAAAAATTGATTATTTCCTAAGTAGTTGATTTTTGACTGGCCACGTAATTAGAAACGTTCAGGTTTTCTTTCAATATCTGAACTTTTAATATTACTAGTGATAAAGGGAGTATAATTTTAAAATCAGTAGATTAATTTTTAATAATTTAAATACGTTTTAGTTTTTAAAATGGGAAAGAACAAAACATGTACGCCAAAAATGAGAGAGTTAATTGTGCAGTGTTATAAAAAGGAAAAACTGTCGATATCGGCTATCGCAAAAAGGTTTTCTTGCTCCAAAATAATGGTATTTGGCGCAATTCAATTGTACAACAAAACAAAAAGCTTTAAAACTCCACCCAGAATGCCTAGGGCCAAAAAGTCCACACCAACAGAGGATAAAATTATTTGTAGGGGCCAGTAAGAGAAACCCATTCCTGTCTTCACGCGAAATAAAGGCTGAGATTGAGCACCATATTAACGAGGAAATATCCACACGGACATTTCGAAGGCGCTTACAAGAATCGGGACTCCGTGGGTGCATTGCACAAAAAATCCGCACGTATCAAAAAAAAATATTAAAAAGCGGTTGCGGTTTGCAAAAGAGATGCTAAAAAAAGATCCACCTTTCTGGAATAGAGTTCTCTGGAGCGATGAATCCAAGTTTAACTTGTTTCAATCTGATGGAAAAACGTATGTAAGACGTACTCGAAACAAAGCCTTAGACCCGAGGTAAGGGTAATCCGACAAAATATTAAAAACTGTGCCCATTTGGTTCAACTTCATGAAGAAAGCTTTTAGTTGTATTTGAATATTTTTTTTTTTGTTTCTAATTATGTGACCAAACTGAAATTGCTGTTTTTGTTTTTAGTAATTTTTCTTAAAAGTGGTGCTAATTATGTGATTTTTTTTGTTTTCAGCTCAATGGAGATTTGTTAATTTACTATTTTTAGTTTTTGGTTTTAGTATAATAAACTAGGTTTTTAAAATATATTTACAAATATGAGTGTTCCTAAGTCGTTTCTAATTATAAGGCCACCACTGTACATACTACGATATATACACAAACCGAAATTAAATCTATTGTTAAATGTTTTATTGATTCATTTATGCATTTTACTTATATACTCTAAGAATCGATAAGTATATGTAAGCTCTTTCCGATAAATTCAAACCCAAATCACATATATACATACATATATACTTACATGCATGTCAATATGTAAAATATGTTGTACTCACACTTTATAATTGCTCATTGTTTGTATGTATATGAGTTTCTTATTAATAATGCACATTTATAAATGTACTGCGGTAGACTTAATGAATTATGTAATAGAATAATCTATTATAATTAACTTATTAAGGAACATACATTTACTATATTTCTAATTTTCCACATGCTGCAGCTTCCTTTGGAATATTATTCACTTATATACCTAGTACGCACGAGTACAACAAAAGACACTTAACATGATGTTAGGAATAATTAAAGTACTTTTTAAGAGTCAAGAGGAAATATTACAGAGGAAACTTTATTTGATATTTTGTTTTTATTTATAATCAAGGGATTTGAAAGGTAAATAATTGAAACATATTAATTTTTTTTAAGAAAGAAAAACTATTTATTGCTTAACTATGAAATTTTAGAGTCATAAAAAAATCGGCTTTAAATATATTTGTGTGGGATTCTGTTATGATTTACATTTTTCTTGTATACCGTGTGACTCACATAGTTCCAAATCTTTATCCGGAAAATATTAATCTCTAAGACTTTGCTGCTAACAGCTTGCTCTATTTAGAATCTGTAGATAAGCGGATTGTGTAAATTAAACGTATTCTTGAGGAAATGCAATTATCATATCGAATTTGATTTGGCTTGATCTTATTCATTTTATTCAGTCCCTTAATATTGGAATTTCTCGCCCCCTTACTGGAATGACAACGGCACTCCTGTTAACAGGCATCTACCAGTCTGCGCATGTAAAAATTAGAACAAATTTACTTTGTATTTGACAACCATTGATAGCAGACTGCTGCCTGATTTGAACCAAAAATGGACAAATTGGCCCCAGCCTAAGGAATGGCTCACACTTTTTTCATATGGCAATAATAATGTCGGTCGAACGACGCACGTCTTGACTCCATCAAGTTTTTTCGGCTAATTCGTGATTGATACCTGCCGAAGAAAAAAATATAAAAAAAAATGAACAGGTCATAAATGTGGCTGTCAAAAACATGCTTTACAATTGAATCACCTTGTACCTGAATACAAATAAAATGCGTTGGCATGGTAACGCTATAACTTAAGAAAGGTTGCACCGATTTGACTAATAATTCATTTTAAAACAATTCTCATGGCCCAGGACAGGTTTTGTTGAATTGAAATTGGTAAACTCGGGAGGAACGTAAACCGATTTGTTTTTTTTGTGCGGGATTTTAACTGGCATATCTGGATACAAACTTTAAACGTTGTGTTCTTCATCAGCTAAGCCTATATTTTTAGCTTTTTATACCTCTCTTAAAAATGAATAAGGGATGTATTGGTTTATCATTCCGTTTGAAATTTCTACAACATTCATATCCGACCCAACAAAGTATTTATATTCTCAATTAACGTCTGTCCGTCTCTCTGATGTAGAATTCAATATTCTGAATGCACTAGACAACCTGTGTAAATGAAATTTCGACTATTTTCCTTATAGATATAAGACCATGTTCCGGAACTGATCCTGCTACAGCATCAATGGTAAGAAGCTTACATAAGTCAGCCGTGAGAACCTTATTATTCATACTTAATGCCATATTGCGCGTTGGCTTCATTCAATGATCTTGGAAGATGTCTGAAATTGTTATGATCCCTAAACCAGGAAAGGACTCAAGCCGGATTACGTCATACAAAGCCATTAGCCTACCCTCAATTTTGTCAAAGTTATTTGAAAAATTATTTGTCTTGAGTTTAACTCCTTATATTAATGACAAAATATTATCCCGGGCCATAAGTTCAATTGTCGTTAATTGGCATTTGAAAATAAACAATACCGGACAGCACTATTGGCACTCGAGAAAGTATGGCACGATGGGGTACTCACGTATATAACTCAAATTCTTCCTGAAAACTCTAACAATATTCTTTAGAGTTATTTAACAATTAGAACGCTTAAGGTGATATGAAAGGATCAGTTTTCAAAAATTGCCAAAATCTCTGCAGTAGTCCCTCAAGGTGGTATACTAGCGCCGCTGTTATTTATAATATATACAGCGGATATGCCAACAATCCAACATACATTAAGGACCGCGGTAAGGAGTACACAGAATGCATGTTCCTGTGTCAGCATTTAATTAAACCGAAAAAAAAAGTCCAAAAATTAATACTCTTTCTTTCTTTAATCAATTTTACATAAGCGAATATTTCCTTGCATGTATGTATGTGTATATGTGCAACTGTTTAACCCAAATATAAATAATACAGTATGAGTGAGTATGTGATAGTTTATAAAAGAACCTCACACTTGAACACTTTCACATTAAACCAAAATAATAAAAATGAAATTGAAATAAAAATACTTAAAGAACGCTAACGAAATGGAAAAAAGGCAAAGAATTCAGGGGGCAAGGGAGTGTGAAAACTGAATGTAATATAATATGTAAATTATGTCACGTTTTCGGCGTTTTCTTTTCATACTTTTACATACCACTTACACAACTCTTCATTTTGTTGGCAAGCACTTCTGTGCTGTTTAAATTGCTTCGTTTCGACAGAAGGTCTGCAAAAGTGTATCATTATTTAATTTAATGTAAAATAATTAACTGTGGTGGCTGCCTCACAAATCTATACTTGTACGCGCTCCACCAATACTGAAAATAAATAAAAGAAGGCGGGAGCGAAAAAATGCTTTTGACTTATTTTATATATATGGTACGTATTTTTTTTTTTATTTTAATTTTACCCTCCAAATATGTGCGAAAGTAGAAAAATGAAGAGATGATAAAAAAAACAAGTTTGATACACATAAAGTTTTGTCTTGCTTGGTATGTGTGTGTGTGTGTGTATATATGACTGTGGTGGTAGCAATTCATGTAGTACATACGTTCTACTTAAGACTTGAAGTTGACTGATGACGTGACACGTACTTTCAACGATATAAAAGGATAAAAATTAAGTTGAATGAAAAGCAAGAAAAATTAAAAGAAAAAAATGTAAAACGACCAAGAAATAAAAAGCTGCAAAAAATTGGTGAAAAATTGAAAAAATATTCTTTGAAACATTTTTATTTTGTAAAGTATATACTTATACATTCATATTACGTACCCGAAATAATCAAGCTGTAGACAAGGCGAACGAGTAGCGAGCGTGTGCATAGTATGAAAGGAAGGAACCAAGTCAAAAAAAGAGGAAGCGGATGTCAATTATTAGCTTAATGAGTTTCATGTGGAAGTACAGAACAGTTTTACAAACTCCTTTTCGAACTGATCATTTTTGCTTTAGTTTATATATTTTTCTTGCATTTCATGTTTAATAATAGAAAATTAAACACAGATTATAGAAAAACTTTTCCTTTTGTTATAATTTTCTTTTTGTTATAATTTTGGTCGTGTTATTAAAAATATTTAATGCAACTGAATCGAAGACAATATGATTTAAGACGTCAGCTGAAGACTTTAAAATCAATTTTGCTTGCAATTGGTGTCAAAGCAAATATAGGAATATGGTTTTTACCAGTGGTCACACTGAAAAAGGTATAAAATTATTTGCCACACAAAGTATAAATAAAATTCTTCATACAAGAAAAGGTGTTGAGCAGCGTCAATCATTTTTTTCGGAGAAGGGAATACTAAAAAACAGGAGAAAGGAGAAAGACATTGGAATCGGAAATGGATTTGAAATGGGAACGAGGAAGGATGATATGCAAAGTTCGTAAATATACTACAGCGAGAAATTTCAAATCTTAAAAATTTGTTTTGCACGTTGTTACGAGGTATTTTAATCATTTGGTAAGGGAAGTTCAAGTTTAAGACTTAAACTAAAATTTGTTTCTAATAGTAACTTATGAGCTGAAGTTAGTGTCACCGTTTACAATAAAACAGACAATAACATTTCATCTGTAAATTTCTGCATCCGAAAGCATTTCCTATGAGTTAGGCACGAGTTCGAGTTATACAAACTCAAATACAGTGTGAACCAAAAAGGTTAAGGACTATTGCTATATTTTCCCGAACCTCTAAAATCACAAATACTCTAACACCAAAAAAACTTTTAAAAGCAGAGAGCGTTATGTCCATTACTTCATTGGAGAGGTGGGAGCTTTCCTTAAAAAGATATAGAAATCTTGACTCTAACTCCAAAAATGTGGCATAAATGCAAAATTTTACAAATGAATATACAACATACACCTACATTATTCTTTTTAACGAGGAAGACTTTTTAATTAGCTTAAATAGCTCTTAAGAAAAATTCACATGAATTGGCATGCAATTTTGTCAATTATTTATGTTCAAAATTTGCGTAAACTAATTAATTTCAATGCATATCATAAGTTTCTCAAATGTTAATTAATTGTAGTTAGAAGACAAATATGGAAAGAAAAGGTTACTCATTTAAATGCTTAAAATAAAAACTTTTTGACATTACGCAAGTTTACGATACTTGTTTCATAAAGTCCCTTTTTCAGCTTTTGTGCAACATTGAACAGTTGTCAATTTTATAGAAAAGTCAAATTAAAAAATTATTAATTTAAAACTAACAAGGCAAAAAGCTAAAATATATGTTTAAATTCACATGTAAACATTTTTAAAACAGAGAAAAAATAATAAATATTTAAGTGGTGTGAAGAAAGCGGTTTTGGCAGGTTTGTTTTGGTCGGAAATACCAGCCAGTTATTGGCTTCATGCCGGTAGGCTTACATTTAATGCTGATTCGGATTGGTGATCTTCACTACGAAAGCAAAAAATCCCATGCATAAAATAGTAACTTGTTGCTATAAGCGATATTCCTCAGGATTCGCCTCTTAGGTAAGCTTTATATGTCTCATAATTTGTCAAGCAGATACACCATGTTCTTACTTACGCAAAACGCTATTGGTTGCTATAGCTGTACGAAGTATATGGGTTTCTTAACTTGAGTGCCGTATTAGAATACTTGTAATATTACTAATTTCGATTTTCCTAAAATTTCGTTCTACTATGAGATATGGGTCATCATTGTCCAATTTTTTAATAGAGTCCTAGTAGTTTAGTTTATTTTCAGTAATCCTTTGGCTTTTTTTATTACAAAATACTATCGAGTAGTGGTTAATCGATTTATCTTTCAGACCTAATTGCCTTGATCGAAATTTGGCCATCAATGAAGATGATACATTTTGCTAGCCTTGTGGTCTCACTGAACCATCATATGCACTCCGTGATTATCGTATTTATGTTTGAATGAAAGTGTTGTGGTAAGGAACTCAGAATTATACATATTTTGGCCATTGCCTAAAGCTGTTCGTGTAGCAGATGACCTATACAGGTATCTGCGCTAATGTTTGACTAGGATTCGCTGTTAAGTCTTAGTGTTTTATAGCTAACCTCGTTAGTGGTACCAACAAGAAAAAAGTGGTACCAAGTGAAAAAAGGATCCTGATTTCAAAGAGGAAAAAATTTAAAGAATAAAATTTCAATAACTTCTTTGATAGTAAAGTAATATAAATAATAATTGAAAGAGCACCTTCTTTTTCGCGGAAGGGCCGGGAAAATATTTGCACAGCCCACGACTTCATTGAAAAATTTTTTAAATTTTGAGCATATTCTTATTTAATTACTCAATATTCCAACAAAAAGAAATTTGTCCATATTGTGCGCAATCGAACCTCGCACTCTTACGAGCCTAATTTATTGTGAAAGCACTCGTAGTGCTATGCAATTTAAAGTTTAAAGAATTTTTAATAGTTCATTTGCGAAAGTGTTAAAATGTAAAGTTTGCGAGGCTTCTCAGCGTTTTCATGAGTACCCTTAATATTTTTTAATACCTTTGTAGGTGTAATTCCTTTGCTCCTGAGAATTACAAACAAGAGTATAAGTATTAAGGATTTAGACGAATTCGGTAACATTTTATCTTTCTGGATATAATAGAAAAATTCTTTAGCTATTACAAATACATACATTTTGCCACACCGATTACTTTGCGCATCAGTTAGCAGGATCTGATCTGATGAGTATGATAAACAATTTCAGTAGGCATGCTTACCTTGGTGAAGAAAGCTATAGAGGTGAATACACTCACTTATAGCCGAAATATGCTGAATTTTATTTGACAACAAGTTGAAGTCTAGAGCTAAAGCAAAAATATTTATAGATAGAAAAATCAATCTGTGTTTGTATGTTCGTTTGTAAGTTTGTTGGTATGTTATAGAAATCCAAACTACTGGACCGATCGTTGTAATGTTTTGGAACCGCTTCGTTGATCCTGAAATTGAATTAAGCACTTTGTTTTTTTTAAATTCGGTGTGAGATACTTCGAATGCCAAGTGCCTACTCAAAAAATCCTGCAGACATAGACAGAGGTATACCCCTTATACATAGTAATATTAACTTTTTAATATCTGCAAAACTATAAAAGTTTTGCAGGAAAAATCGTATAAAACTATGAGCGTACCATATGAGCCCCCATACAAAGTTAATATTAACTTCACTATAATGTGTAGAACTATTAATGTAAGCGTATTGAAATTTTGTGTGGATTCTTTTCCATACCAGTCGTGCCTTCAGCAAAATAGGCCAATATGTGCGCCTCACATAGTAACTTATAAATCTCTTATGTCGAAAGAACTACTATAGTGAGACTCAATCAGTTCAATGCGGAATTGACCACTGGCTTTGATTCTTAATAGTTTTACGTGTAGCAGGCCCTCTGTTAGTTATAAGGAGCTACTTCTCTACTATAGATTTTTTGAATAGATAGGATTTGTTGCGACTGGTCGTACGGATTGTCTACTGTACCATATTTCAAACACTGGCTTAGACTTTAACAACTTTAAAATACTAAATTTCGAATAGCCCTCTGCTTGGTCATTAAAAAATAGCACTTACAAATAACTATTGCAGTTGGAAAAATCAATCCTAACCAGTGGACCAAGATTCCAAAAAAAAACCTTTACGCTTAATGCAATTTACACGAGAATAGTTTTTAGTCGAACTAATTATTATCCAAATTATTTTAGAACATGTTGACGCAAACACAAATGCCTACTTATATTTTTTAGGCAAAAGTAAATGATAGTACTTACCAGCGAAAACATCTTTTTTGGTGGCGCATAAGCAAGTAATGAGTTTTCTCTGTGTTAGAGATCAAAGTGTTATTTTACTTCAGTTCCACAAACCAAACCTTGCAGAAGTGATTGCTGAGTAATTATAAAAACTTTAATTAAAATAGATGTCAAGTGTTATTTTAATGTATGTTAAATTAACCGAAACTAAAAACTCAAAATAGAACTACATATGAATTTTATTCCCATTTGCATTTGATCATTTATACACTGCGTTTTTCGAAATCCTTTTAAGTTAGACATACACACATTTGCACATCCACTTGACACACTTGTCAATATTTGCAAAAAGTCAACATTTTGATACTTTTACATTTGCCTAAACGTATAGAAATATATAGACATTAATACGTATAAAAAGCATTAGACCTATGTATATTGATGTGTGCATAACTACAAATACCCTCGAGGATAAGAAGTGGATGTAAAAATACTCTCAAATAGAAAATTTTAGAAAAAAAATTCGAAATATAAATAAATAGTCTAGGACTATATGAAATGACTATTTGGAGCTAAAAGCACATGCATGCGCATACACGCTTACACGCAAGGAAAAAAACATGATTGTGGCATGGTCACGTTCTTCATATTATGTTCTCTACAATAATATATTGTTGTGGCAAACATATAGTGGTTATATGAAACATGCTTGAGTTGAAGAATACAAGTTTTACAAAAAAATTTTAAGGTTCAACAAATATTTTAACTAAACGAAAGTAAAAATATTAACAAAAAAAAGTTCTTTTATAGTGTAATCAACGTATAAGGTATTAAGCATTCAGTGGCTTTAGTCGGCTGCTTATCTAGGTTGAACCATTTTGTTTTTCTATTATTGTAAAAAACACATATTATTACTGCCTATAACAATAATATGATTTGAATCCATTCATATAATTCAATCATCATATGTTGCGCTTAAATTTGGTTACCTCAATCATGTTTTTTCTCTGCGTGTACACAGCTATTAATATTTTTGTGAACAAGTATCGAATTTTTTTTAATATATTTCGATAACACAGGTACACCACCATATGCTCACTTTTAGATATATTGTTTATTTCTCACTGTTTTTTTTAATTTTGACTAGAAATTCCCCTAAGACAGAAAAAGCTTTTAATGTTTTATTATTTAAAAACTCCATTGAATTTGTTGCTCAAAGTGATTGATTTTTGACAAACAATTTACATTTCAATTTGATACAAATAAAGATTTTTGCAATTATCTGTATTGAATATGATTTAAGTTTAACAGTTGTTACATACAAATATATAGATGACTTTGAGATTTTGTAAACAATAATGTGAACGTGACAAAATTCACTCCAAAATTTAAGCGATTAATATCCATAGTGGTGTGGGCCAAAATAGGTGTGTTGTGAAGATAATTTTTTTTAAGTACAATTTCTTCCTAATCAGGTATGTGATGGAAATCGATTTCGACGTTAAAAAGTTTTGAAATCGGAAAAATATGTGATGGCTCACATTGCGTCGATTCACTGTGTCGATTTCATATTCTCAAGCTGAAATCGGTCTCGGCTTAGGCAGTCATTTTCCAAACTTATACAAAGACAGTAGCGAAGTCCTTTGCAAATTATATATGATTTTAAATATTGACTCAATTAAGAACTTATTTTATTCTTTGCAGTGTTCACTTAACACAACCTATTTTATTCTAAGTATGCTTGTGTAGGCTATTGGTTTTTGGTTATCCTTTCAAAAGTTTTTGAAAAAAGAGCGATTTTGGCATTTAATATGAAAAAATTTAAAAGTTGGTTGTTCAAGACTTTAAATTACTTTGTGCAATTCTTCGGAATAATTCCTTTCAGAATAAACTTAACCTAAAACGTTCTAGTAATAGTGTGCTCGTAAAAATAATTGACTTCTATAAAGTAAAAATAAGCAGAGATCAGTGCTTTAAAAGAATGGTACTTTTATCAATGAATTATGCTATTTCGGATGAATATGTTGTGTCAAAAATATAATTTGTATTACATTAGTTCTCCATTCGGGGTGAACAAAAACTATATTTTCGTTTCCTCCATAATATGAATTGCATTTAAATTTAAATAAATTAGAGGATTCAAAGAATTAGCACTCTAATTCATTTTTTTATTCAGTTTCTTGAAATATATAACATTTTCTACAAATTCCTTTCTACGCTCATATGTAATCAAGATACGCATTTAGTACGAATCTAAATTGGACAAGAGTTTTTCAAGAAATAGAATCGTTTCTTTTGTCACCCTTATCATTATTAAAGAAGTGAATGAAAATTTTAACCACAATTCAGTTTCTCTAAATCTCCCAACCGTTCATTCAAATTTTTAATGAAATCATTTTTCTGGTAAGATTAATGTATTTAAAAATTTATATTTCCTTATGAATGAATGCGTTCCTACTTTAATTCAATTCATATTTTGTTCAAAATAATTGCAATTACATATTTCTAGTTCATGGCGAATTAAAATACAAATATGAATTATTCTTTTATAGCTCTGTACAAAGATTTAGAGGAACAGCAGTAAAATTATATTCCACTCATATATGATATCTCTCAATTTTAATAAAACTAATAGGCTTTTATATTTATATTCCTTCTTTTCAGGTAAGAGGTACATATAAATGTAACAGAACGAAACCAAACTACTGTAGAATTTACGACTTCTAAAATAACGGTGAGATTTTAAAAATAAATATTTGCAATTAAAATAAAGATTATAGAGACATATCTTGAAAGTGCCACGCCCACTGGTATGACTTTGCCATTTGTAGCCTAGAATACATGAAAAATAATTCACTCTTACACTTTTCCAGTGATCAATATTGACGTTCTATGTTAAACAGTTGAGCCAGACACCAGGATTGTTTTATGTATAGGCACGCCCATGGATGCTGCTCTTTTAGTTTTTCTACATTGCGACGCCATTTGTAGTCCAGAGGTTAAAATATGAAAAGCATTATTCATGTCAAAATAATTTCATATTATAAGAGTAGGATCCGAGATACCAGAAATAATATCAAGAACTTGATAAAAAACAAAAAGGGAGACTTTTTGGTATTGGCAAAGAATGTGTATTTTATTGGCCAGCCCTACTTAGCTATAAGAGGAATAGCCGATGGTCAGCAAGAACGGGGAAAGAATCCGAAACATCACAGATGATATCTATGATTAGACGATCAATGTCAGAACCACATGGCTTTCAAACAATTAACAATGTTATGCGATATGTACTGCTCGAACTTCAATTGCTAACGCTATGAACAGAAAACTAAAAGGGCGGCATCTATAGGCATGGTACACAATTTATGAAAAGTCTTCATCTAATTTTTAACCCAAAGTAGTGACTGTTGCAGCTTTGTTAGTATGGGAATCGAACAGCCTTAATGCCTAAGATCATTCCAAACTTGTCCTTTTCTGGTGCCACTATGCATCTTATTAAACAGATGTTAAAAGCAACAAGTAATGGTAGCTTCGAAACCTAAACTGGCTAAGTGACGTTGTGCGCTTCCAGAGGTATATCTCCCAATAATCCTAACTCCTTTGCTGTTCAAACCATTGCAGAATTAGAAGCAGAACTTTAGATGTCAGGACAACATTTAAAGAAACTGCTCATCAGCATGGAAGTTACAAAAAATTTGAATTTAATTTTCTGAATGCGCGATAATAAATATTAATTCTGTACGCAAAGCGCCATGCCTAAAGTTAATAGGAATTTGACAAGCAATTTTAGAAAACTAAATTTATATAATTACTTTTAAGTAACTAGTAATTAATAGGTCTGTAAGTCCGGTGTGTTTTTTTTTTGTGATTCAGAAAGTAAGAAAACACTTGCTAATATAATTCTATTCATATTATAGTTGGAAATTACTTATAAATAATATATATTTTTGGAAGCTGTACATGCATTTTTTGGTACAAAAAAGCGCTTCATAGGAAGCCCATATATCTTGTATTACTAAATGTAGCAGAGTGTGTGAAAAAATGTGTAATTTTTTCTATATATATGAAGGTATATTTTCCAGCAATGCAGAAAAAAAGTATATTTTAACAAATTTGAAACCTTGCTGAAACAAGTTGTATATATACTGTCCTAGTGACTTTTTCTTATTATGTTTTATATGTTGCAGTTTAAAATGCAGGATAGATTTATTTAAATATCAGCCTGGATTAATTTTAATTTTCTACATTTTGTTTTAGTTCCAACTTATTTTTCATATTAACGAAGTGAATATTAAAAATTTTAATTTCCTTCCTAGAATTTTTCTGACACTAAGAAAAAATGCATTATGTGATTTTTATTTTAACACAAGAAACTTATTTGAAAGCACTGACTAAAAGTCGTCATGGCTATAACGAAAGCCAAGTATAAAGTGAAGTGTCTATAGCAAACACTATAACAATAAACTCATATACTTAAATCTTATTCACAGAGAACACTAGTAGTTCGTTAACAAATCATTGTGGCCCGCTACAAATCGTTTTTAAACTTCTTCCGATCGACGTAAGCAATCAATTAAATCTATAGTTTATACATTTCGAATAGGTGGTGCAGGCAATAGCTGTTGCATATCATGCAACTATTACATCAAAAGGATGGAACATCTTCTGTGCCACTGCCCATATTTCGCTTAAACCAGTATTCAGCATGTTAGTGCTAACATCTTAGCAGGCAAGACCCAACTCTTAGTCATTAATTGAAAAATTTTGAAAAACTTTCCTCGAAGCATCGAGTATCTGTTGCCACAAAAGTCTTTAAATCTTGCCATACCATTGGAATGAGTGTATGTCTACAGACGGGAAGCTAATAGATTCGTTTCTGTTTTTAATCTAAATAATTTTACTATATTCCATATCGACTTTTCAGTTATTGTGCTCAGGCAAATAACTATTTGTGTTTTGTTCTTAGAACGCCATTTCTAAATTTTAGATTGTATCCTAACCAAGTAGAAGTTTCATTAGGACCCGTGGTCTCAAAGCATAAATTACAATTATCTTGAGCATTCAGGCAGAGCGACCAAGGCAAAGTGCCGAAACTTAAGCTATTAAAGCTTCGCAATCCTTGGGCATGAGAAAAGAAACTAATTTCTAAGTGAAGCCGACGCAGTTCATGGTATGCCAATAATAAGACTTACAGGCCTGCAAACTATTATTTTAACAACAAATTCATTATCAACTTGTTCGACTGTACGGCAAAAAATATCATAGAAAATAAAAAATTTACACTTGTGGTCTCTGAAGCTGAGCATGATGAAAAAAATAAAGAAATAAAACAAAATTAAAAAAAACAGAATGTAGAAATTTTATACATAATTTATAATGCATTTGAGAATATTCGTAGTCGTAGTGTATTACGACGCAGCAAAATAAACAACACCAATATGGAGAGAATTTACAAAAAAAAAAAAAATGCAACACAAAATGTAACTCACATCACAAAAAAAAATAAGAACTTTGTTTGTAAAATTTATAAAAAGCCATTTCATAAAAAAAAGAATATAAAAGAACAAAATTTTATAAACGAGAATGAAGGCAAAAAATCGTTAAACCATGAAATGAATAAAATAGAAAACAACAAGGAGAGTAGAAATACAGAGAAGAAACTTATTTCATAATAGATTTTTTTTTAGAAATAATAATAAATATGTTTTTGTAGGTTAATGTTTTAAACACATACACATACATATGTACAAACCCATTTGAATGAACAAAGGAAAACCATCACAACTACACGTAGTTTGTTTGTTAGAGCAAAGGAGAACTTCTAAATAAAATAATATACAAATAGTGAGCAAAATTCGATATTAAAATTTTTAAATTAAAACAAAAAATGTATTCTGTTCTAACTGTAGAGTTCAATTATTTGTTTTCAAAGCTAGAAAACTAGAATACCGTAGGATTGTAACAAAAATTTTGAAATTTTTGTACAATAAAATTAATTCAATTATTTTCTAGATTATATTCACAGCATAACCTAGCCGACTGCATATTTAATAAGGTTAATGACAGTGTATGATGGCAGACTAATTTTCGTAGTTTACGGTAAAGCACTTAAGCAGAAGAGTAGAAACTGTCTCTGATAAAACTATATGTGAGTGAGTATATTATATTAAAAATAATATTTTTAATGTCAGTCTTAAAAGGGAATAGATCGCTGAATTTTTTAGCTTAATTTTGTTGTAAAAAGAACCTAACTCTCGAACAATTAATGTACACGAACTAATTGTATTACTTTCTTGCAAATGACAAAGCTAGCGAAATCTTTATATTAATTAATAGGCGATTGATAGCACTGGAGTAATATACTGACGTACATATATGTAAGTGGTTATATATGTAATCATGTAGGGGTGATATCGAAGCAGACCGCTCCTTGAATTGATTGCCGACAAGCGATTTAAAATTTTCGACTACCTTAATTTTTTTGAATGCCGTACTACCACCAGCATTTACCCTTCAGACTTTCGACTGGTAATTTCTGGCCTTCTTTCTCACTACAATGTCTTTTGTAATTGGTAGCATTTATTTAAGATTTAGGTCCCCTATGATTTTCATATTTAGCAAATGTCTACCCTTGGTCCCAAGCCTTATGCTAGTCAGTGCTGGTCACTCCTACACAATAATGGCTATCGTCTTAGCCTCTTCGTCAGGAGTATCCTCGGAGATGAGCCATCCGCCTCTTGTGAGGTTTTCTTGCCCATCTCTGTAGAATTCTTCCTCTCGACAATGAACACAGTTCGTGCACAGATGAACCATCTGTTCTGAGGAACTCTTGCCAATCTCTTCCGGCTTCCTCCCTAGCAAATTAAAACCGAAGTTCCTTCAGAGAATTCATATAACTCTCACAAATATTAAAGAAAAAGAGCTCTATACGCACGGGTAAGTCTGTATTAAAACTGGAGATCGATTAATGTCCAAAGCACCCTTATTGCCACGGATCCCTGGCGTGCTTTTGCTGTTCCAGCGATGATTAGGGACTTTTATAAGACAATGTAAGCTACTCTCTGCTTGACTTATTTAGTCAGACTCCTTGCAGAGACAGGAACCTTCTAGCAGCCGCCAACACGACATTACACTCAGTTACGGCAAGCTATATCTTTGTGATAGCCAGCTGCCGGCCAATATAAGATGTTAGACTGATATCTAAAAAAATCCTTTCTATATGATAATAAAATTGAACAAGTTTTTTAGGAGAGCTAATTTTTGTTTTCCTAAGTAAAAATAATATCTATACATAGGCATAAATAAAGGATCAACTTTATAAATTTAGTTTAGTAACCTTGGGCGCTTGTGAAAGCTTCTACATGCTAATGCATATTATCACAATAACATGTCGCCAATTGATTTACAATCACTTTCCAAATATATTTAATTGTTTCCCATAGTTCGGTAACCCAAGTGGCCTTCGGGGTCAACTCAACAGGGTCTTCTTTCCTCGCTAATTATTTCAAGCACGTTCCCTTGGCTGTGGACCAATTGTGATTTGGTATGATTCCAAACATTCATATTTGGCGATTGTGTTGGCTATTTCGTTGGCTGAAATGGATGATTATTCAACCAATTTTTTACGATTTTGGCTGTGTGGTTCGAGGCATTATCATGGTGAAGTACATCCTCGACCAATTTGCTATTTTTCAGCTGGCTGCTTAATACTCATGGACCCACTTTATTTGTAATACAACCCCATACCGGATTAATCCTTAGCCGTATTTTAGTATTTGGGTCTTTGGTCTAGCAGCAAGCTCGTCCATCAGATGCGAAGCGATTGATTCGTCGCATTAGAAGTTATGATTTTAGAATAGAAAACATTTTATTATCAACCAAGAGCTTTATATATCATAATACTACAACTACCCTGCTCCAGTCGAGCTCAATCTAGTTTTGGTAGGATCTAATAAATGCATAGCGGAGACTAGTATTTTTTTGACGACAAAAAGGATTCTTTCTTTTTGCAGCTTTCGAATCTTAAAAAATGTTTGTACGATTCATTAATTTGCAATCAATTACACTTGTATCTTAGAGTTATATCCAAATGTGTCCCTTATCAACTGGCTTTCATCTGCAGAACCTTCCCAGTATTTTCCAAAATAAGGGCAAAAGAGCCATAAACTTTTCCACCGTTATTCTCTTTGCTTCAGAGAAATGTTCTTCATACTTTCACTGTAGTGTTACTAAGCCGATTTCATGGAAACGAAGATCTTTGTTTTAAATGTTCACAGCCAGAAGACAAGCTTCTACCATTGTGAACATGATGTTCAATAATTTAAAATGTCCTAATTGTATTTTAGTGCACGAACTCACGCAACGAACTACTGTGGATGAGTTCGTCGGTCTACGCGGAATTTCTCATTCATCTCATTTGCGTTTATATGAGCAATCGCCAAATTAAACATTTATTTCAGGGGCATAACTTAAAGAAAATTTATGTATTTACGCAATTATAAAAATTCTTATAAAGGTGAACTCCAAAATTAAAACAAATAAAAAAACGATACATGACAATATTTATTCCCAAAAATTAAATATCGCAACTATATCAAATGAATTCTCATGTAAATCTGCATGTTGGTAGATGGACTAAAGTGATGCATGAAAAAATAACCAAAGTAAAAATGAACATGATATCCAAGAACAAAAACAACAACAGGATAGTAGCAGAAAAGCAGCCATAATTTCACAACAACTTTAAACCATCTCTTAGTTCTTCGCTCCTTCCTACACCTTCCCCAATACAAAACTGCTCGCATGCTCACTCATTCGGCCAACAATGGGTACAACACCAACTGAAGTTGAAAAAATTTGAATGAATGAACATCTCTTGATCTCCATTGAACTATAAATGCTACAAATGTCAAAAAAGTTAAGCATTTCATATAGCTGGGGTCACTTATTTATTTGCCCAACACATGATATACACATACGTGGACAAACATGTATTCGAACAATGTGCAGCTTTGAGTGTGTGAACGAATATTTATGTACATGTGTGTCTGCTGCGCTGCACTACAAAACACAAACTAAAAAAAACATAACCGTAGAGCGAAAGAATAAAATAAAGCAAAATTGTGTGACAGAATGTTTGGAAAAAATTCAGTCTGAGAATAATGTCATATGCAAAATAAATGGTTTCGAAATGAGTGAGTGTCTGAGTGACAGATGAAATTTATATATTTTCATTTTTTTCACTGCAGATTTACTCAGGAATACAAATGAATTTTTGCTCTTGCTGCTTCTGCTTGTCGTCTCTAGAATTTAAAATATTATTATTTTTGCTTGCTTTACTGCCTAAATTTATTCTTCCAGGATTATACGAACTGTAACAGCACAGTTTTTCATTGATTTAATTATTGGTGCTGCATATAAATTTGTTCTGAAAAATTAAATTGTAAACAATACTCTTGCTCACTACACCAATTTAAAATACGCAAGAAAAAAACCCAAAATCCATTAAAAAAATAAAAAATATTCAGAAATTTTTTGCGACAAAATTTTTTTCAAGTAGATATCTGTTTCATCCAACAAACCTAAATATTATATGAAAATATATACTCCTGCTCACCGCTGCATAGGGATTAATAGATATAATTGTAAAAGTCTACAAAAAGACCCACCACTGCCATGGAGTCTCCCCTATAAAGGTGCTCCCTACAGAAATATTTTTTATGTTTTTTTTATGAAATCGCCTCACCTATGATGCACTCACCTATAATGCCCTGTGGAAGTAATATACTCCGTAGATTTCTTTTTTTAACGTTGCACTATGCATATGATTTGTAGCGATCCGAAGGAAGAAGTACGCTCGGCACATCGCAACCGCTATCTTGCTTTCATTGTCTTTAGGGGAAAGCCCTTGTTCGCACTTTCCGCTGGGATGAAACTGAAACAGTTCTTCAAACTTGATCTGACAAAACACTTCAACGCAGGGGTTGGACAGGACTGCAGATATGAATAATATTCCGACCTTCAACTACGCCATGTCTTACTCACACGACGGTTGGTGTATCGAATGTATCGTGCGCAGCTGACACGATACTCTAACGTAGTTGAGCAGGATGGCCTAATATACTATGCAAATTTAGGTATCATATCTGTAAAACTCCATAAGAATCCTACAATAATTCTAATTAAAGAATTTGGTGACTACGAAAATCGATTACGGTATTTTTTAAACGTGATAATAAATTAATCGAAGAGTCTGCCATCAATACGAATAATCTCGCCTCGATTACAGTCACGTCTACTGCTTTTATACCAGAAATGAAAACTTTGCTTTACATTATGGCACACAGCCCCACTAACGCGATGTGATATTATTTATTACCCTGGCTCGGCACTACGTTTACAGTTGTATTATTACCCAATTGCAATTCATAATCTGTCAGGTGTGAGCAGCTAGGGTAGGTTAAAATAATTTGGGATATGGGATAGTGTAGCCCTACGGCGACAATAGACGTGTAATTGATTTCTAACATATCCCCATCCATGTATTTACCGACAGTCTACTCAGAACATGCCCGATGGAGCTCGAAAATATAGCAACATTTTGTTGTTGCTTTAAAATAAAATAATTTCGTTACGTACATATTTTTCATAGTTCAAATAACACCGGATGAACATATACATAAAATATGTAATTGTTTTTATTGATTTAAATAAGAGAACTTTATAGAATAAAAATGAACAGCACATCTGTGCGTAAGTTCATCAACTTGGCGCATACGCAGTGAAGGCAACTGCTCAAACAAAACAAATGATTGAAAAATAAAACTTGATTAATTTTTTATTTTTAAATCTAAAAAGTATAAAAAATGGCGATAAAACTTAATGTTTCGAATTATTTACACTGTTTTTGCATACATGCGTGTGTTTAATTGTTATTGCCAATTATTAATTAAACATTATTATGTGTGCGTATTTTATTAAATCCAGTGTACTAAATTATTCAGTAAGCGAATTAATTTTACCTTAATTATATTTCCTATTGCAGGAAGTTTTTAATTAACCATAGGAAATGAATTCATACATTATTGAAATTTAATGATGGTTTGAAAATGTATAATACATTTTTTCAAGGAAGTCCTACTAAGCAAAATGAAGAAAGCTTTTCAACGCCACATAGGAGACGAAAACTCTTACTAAGTATTATTGTTGTATTCTGTTTCCTTTGGTAGAGAAAAAACTGGCTCGACTAGAGAAACAAATACAAAACAACGTGCAGGCTTCTGTATGACCTGAAAGTTTAAGGAGACCATATGTTTGTTGGTCATTTGGTACTTGTCGCTCCGGTCATATGTGTAAATTACTTGTGGTTTTAAAAATACAGAAGTGTTTAGACGACAACACCCACAAAACCACGACAAAGCGCAATAGCCAATAGCATGGTAAAAGTATCAGTTTTTTACTATAATAAATTACCGGCCCATATATCTCACTTTGCATGCGACTATGCGATCTACGATAATACTCCATGCACCATGGTTTAAGCTTAAATTTTACCAAACAAGACTTTTTTGCGTAGTAGAACTCAAATTGCTACTTCTAGCAAAGCGTTCGGGTACGATTCAGGCAACTGTAAGATATGTTAAGTGTTTGGCAGTGTTTCGCTTAGTACCGGTGTTTGTATTCTAAATTATATAATTTCCATAAAAGTTTTTAAGCGATTAAATCGATCGGCATACAGAAATAGGCCTCAGATTTTCTGGAATGTGTCTTGCGTGGGCTAAGTGTGTAAAGAAAGATAGGTTGTGTGGTGGCAAATTTATATTTCTAAATACGATTAATGGTGCCGTTGGAAATTTCGATTGGGCGCATTTGTCAGTCGCGATGTCGCAGTGGTCGAGTGAGAATCGCGCGTTCGCTGTGGAGAAATTTTTTAAGAGTAATGATTCTTACGTAATTGCGCGTCGACAATTTTGTTCAAATTTCGGTATTCGGTGAATACGTGACAAACGAGTGTACATTTAATTCGTTCGTGGGTGCAGAGATTCCGCGCAACTGCTTCGGCTATGAATGTTCCAAGGCCAAGGCCCAGTCGATCTACAAGGACTCCCGAAATCATTGAAGTGGTTAAAAGCAAATTACGTGAAAATCCGCGACATTCAATACGGGAAAGAGCAGCCTTACTGGGACCTCCAAGAGCGATTTATAATGAAATTAAAAAAGGATCTGAAGTTCCATTCTCTTAAAGATCAAATCGTTTAAGAAATGAAAGAAAGTGACTTTGATTTACACAAAAATGTTTGTGAAACGATCTTGGAGCGCTTTCGCACTTTAAATCTTATTTGTTGTAGCGAGGAGGCTCATTTTCACTTAAACGGCTACGCCAACAAACAAAACTGCCGTTACTGGTATCCAAAAACACGCAACCCTCGACTAAAACATCAAACCCCGTTGCATTGCACCAGGGTAACTGTTTGGTGTGTCTTATCCACGCATGAGATAATCTTTTTTTCGAAAATTCTCGAGGCCAGTCTACGAATGTCAACGGTAAAAATTATGGACGCATGATTACAGAATTCTTTTGGCAAACCTGCCAGCTCATCCATCGTTCTCTTCACACACGTAGTTTCAACAGCATGGGGCGGCTGCACACATATCCAGAGCTTCGATGCATTTGCGTCGAGAAAATTTCCCCCAAAAACTGATCAGTCGTTTTGGGGACATCCCATGGCCACCGAGGTCGCACGATCTAACTTCCTTTTTTTATGGAACTACCCCACAAAGAGGGTTTATATAGACAATCCCCAATCTCTTGTGGCTTTAAAGGAAAATATTCAGTTGAACCAAGTTTACTGCAGCGTGTGGCGCAGAATACAAGACTCCGTTTTGAACAGTGTGTGCAAATCAGCGGAAGACATCTGGATGACATATTATTTAAAAAATAAAATCCGCATTTCGTTGAATGCTCTTAATAAAAATTTTGTGTCAATTATCGCGTTTTTTAGTTAAGTTTGAAAATATAAATCTGCTACCAGACCCCTGTATATTGTCCGAATTTAATTAACTCTTTTAAAAAATTTTTGCCAAAATATAGGTAAGACTAAATATCTCCATTTCAACTCATACGCTTTCCACTAAATAAATAGTTTAATTAAATATTAAAAAATCTCTTAATAAATTTTAAACATATTCCACGAAGTTCCTATCGGTGCATATATCAATTAATATCCTGATTGCCAATGCTATCTTAAGCACTATATACTGTCTGCCTAAGGTACTTGTGAAATCCTAGTCAATTTTTCTTATAAATATTTTAAACAAGTTAAATAAATGTGTAATCACTGCCGACACCCGCACATCAATAAATTATTTACCTTTGTTGTTTACTGTGTATAAATTGTGTTTCCTTTACTTTGAGTCCTGATAGACATGTGTGTTGTTGAAAGTTTTCTTTCTGGCAAAGAAAAGTCTATCATTAGCTATGAATGCATTTGCAAATTTGTATTTACCTAAAAACCTCTAACTGAGCCGCATTTTATTGATGTTTCAATTTCCTTGAAAGTCAACATTGCAAATTGACTACTTATTCTTACACTGTGCGTGGTTAGCAATGTCAAAGGGTATTTTGTGAAGATGTGTCTTGAGGATTTGAATGCATTCGAAAACAAAAACAGAGTTTATTAGAGAATTAAGAATATTATTTCATATGGAACCAGTGCTTTATCATTTTAAGTTTTTTGAAATGTGTACTGTTAGATTTGTTTTAGTTTTCTTTTTTTTGTTTATATTATTATTAAATATTATTTGATGAAACTTCAATTTATTATTTATGTTTTCAAATTCTTTGGAAGTTCGTTAAGGAATCTCGAGCGTAACGCGTTAAAGTTTTTCTAAAAATGTTCTTAAAAGTTGTCTACTGAACTGGCTTTAACAACCATCGAAATGCGCATAGAGACTAACTTATCTCCCCCTGAAGAATTAATTGCATTTTTGTTCTGAAATGTGCTGGGATAAAATTAGCTAGAAATAATTTTCGAAATTATAAAGTTAGTTATCATACACAAAATGAAGCTTGTAATCTTGGCAGAAGTCAGCCAAAATGGATATCGTGTGCGTTACCAAAGGCACAATTAAAATTAACCAAAAAATTTTAGTGATAAAACAAAGAAAAAAAATACGCAATCAACTTTAAAAAACTAATAACTGAACAATTGCTCAGAACTCGGCATGAAAGCCTAATCAGAATTTATATAAGATTTTATAAAACTACGACTTTTTGCAATCCCTGTTAAGATACCGACATCTTTAAGTTCTTCGTGGGTTTTATTTGATGGCAACTACAAATTATACAATTACCCTGCCATTTATTCTTCGCTTACTATCAGGTGTAATGGTTGACAATTTGTTCGTAACGAAATTGCAGGTTTTAGTTCGTTTTTCAACTTTATTTAGTTGCAGGTTTTCAAATGTTGATTTTTATATAATAAATAAGAAAATTTTATTTCTAAGGGATTTTATATTTTTAACAAAAATGTTGCAGTAACAAATTGGCTTGTTACTTTCTTTTAAGCAAACTTCATTAAATGCTTGAAGAAAAATGGATACTTTAAATACTAAAGAATTTTCTTATACAATTTTCATAATTGAAAAAAAAACACTTTTTTTCTAATATATGTACATATGTGTGTATGTGTGCGTGTGTCTCTTTTAATTATTTATTTATTCTTTAACATACTTGTTTACTATTTGTTGAACAATGCAAGATGTTGCCACGTCACTTTCTCGTCACTCAGACAATTAGGAAGTGTTAAAGATAAATATAAAATGTATGTACTTCTTTTTGTTAGTTAAACAACGAAAGGCATGATCATTAGCAGAAAGAAAACTTGTTGTCAAGACTTAAATAAATGCTGGTAGTAGTGAAGTTTTTAATTTAGACAAGTAAGAATGCACCGAGTCTATCACACCCAACAAATTAGGCTTAGATGTTATAATTAACATAAATAAATTCATTAATTAATTCAACTTCATTTAAGCGGTTGGTTAAGTAAATTATACGCTGTTCATGACACCGCACAGTTAATTTTGTGATAGCGGCGTGGACATTTACAATCGCGTAGCTTATTCACCGCGGATGATACATGCATATATTTGCGACAAAAGAATAATAAAAACCAAAACTGACGTGACATAATTTTTTATTAATTATCGTGCAAAAGACAAACAATCAACTTGAAATATTATTAGAGTTCCTTATAGTAAACAGAAAAAGGCAGTGTAGTCGCAGAAAGTTGTTATGAAATAAACCGAAAATATGTTACAAATTAAGTTTCTTTGTGAATGAACCAACCGCTCTTCATTGCAGTTCAAATATGTAAAATTACCGTTGAAGTTCATCTGTACCCTTGTAGATAGTGGACAAATATTTTATTCAGAATCTGCGAATTTATTTCCTGCCAGAGACTCGGCAAATTTATATTCGAGTAGTAAATAAAGTTAAATAAAGTTAAGTAAAATATAATATAATAATATAAAAAATCAATAAATTAACTTAAAAACAGTTAAAAAAATAAACGAAGTTACATATTTACAAAATAATATAAAACAAAATACAAAGAATATAAAATAACAGAAAAGTAACGATAAGAAAATTCATTTAATAAAAATATAT
Organism: Phania funesta; assembly: GCA_963932375.1. Taxonomy (NCBI): domain Eukaryota; kingdom Metazoa; phylum Arthropoda; class Insecta; order Diptera; family Tachinidae; genus Phania; species Phania funesta. The sequence continues at coordinate 22,716,630 of OZ010652.1, forward strand.
GCAATGAAAAAGTTTAGAAAAAAATTTAAATAAATTAAGAAAACTAAATTGATTAAAATTTAATTAAAATTCACCAAAAAAGTCAATAAATAAAATAAGAAAAAGACAAAATAAAACATAATTATTAAGCTAAAGAAAATAATATAAAAAAATAAGAAATAAAAAAAAAATAAAAAGAATTTAAATGAAATAAAAATCTATATAAAATAAAAAAAAAACAAAGCAACACACAATAGAATTAAATAATAAAATAAAAGAATATTAAATATTTAACTTAAATCAAGCAAAAATTTTAAAAAATACTCAATAACAAAAATGAAGCAAAATAAAATTATATTATAAAAAAACGAAACAAAAATTATTGTTGACGAGGAATACGTCCAGGCTCTTGGCATCCACTGAGATTGTAAACACAGAGTTAATGTTGTAGAAAAGAAAACTTTATTTACAAACTTTATTTAAATTTTTGGTTAATTTTAACTCTAATGTTAAAATTCTTTTAACCTGAGAATATCTTCGTAAACTCTTCAGAAAATGCCCGCTTTTGGGCTATTTATGGGATCTAAAAAACCCGCCTTTTTCGGAATTAACAATTGAGTGTATAATAAATTATTAATTCTACCAATACATATGTATATATGGATAAACAGAGTGTCGTATCGAGAGATATGTTTAGTTCTTTTTACGGCGTGAAGCTTACAACCATTATAACCCATTAGTGGCGGTAATAATTATATTCAATAAACCAAATAGTGAAAATAAAAAAACAAATTTGAACATAAATTAAATAAAAAAAAATTAAGTTAAAAAATTAAAAAAAATTAAAATAAAATATGTAGAACCACAAAAAATTTATTTAGAGAATAAAATGATTAAAATTTATTATAAATAAAGTATTATTTCTTTCTTATTTAAGAAATTAAATAATTAAATTAACATAAATTTAAATAAAATCAACTATGTATATAAAGGCAAATTAATAAAAACTAAAATTAATTAATATAGAATAAAGTAAATAAAATTAAAAGAAATATAAATAAACAAAATAAAAATATAAAAAATAAATAACATTAAGATGAAAATAGTCAGAACAATAGGGAAATATATATTTTTTTTATTAACAATTTCTTGAGGAGGTGGTATTTTTAATGGACTTTTCGCCATTAGTGGTTCGATTTAACGATTTGTTATACTATAAATTTTATATGGCATTTATGCAAACAAAAGAAAAACACACACACACGTGGGGGGCTTAATACAAAAAGTCAAAATGTTTAGTAAACTGTTAACTTAAGAGTTTCCTTTAAACTAAACTACTGGCAGCAACTTTTTTTATGCATCTAACAAATTTCATAAGTCGCCCAAAGCGTTTAATCCTCTTTAAAACAAAATATTAATATCCGGTTCTAAATACACACATACACACATTCACATATACTAGTGCAAATGTTTTATTTAAGTTTGAAATTAAATTTCTCAAATGGATTCCTTTGAGTCTTTATTTTAGTTTTTTTTTGCCAACTTTATATTTCATCGTTGCCAAACTTACAGTATCATTTTGCCATATGTGGGGTGGTTAAGTGTTTGAGTGTGTGCACATTTTAAGGATATAAATAAATAAAAAAAAAGGAAGTGAAAAAATTGTTAAAGTACAAAACTTTTACTACGACATTGCAATTTCTCTTATTTCTTCTTTTTTTATCATCTGCAGTGTATTCTGCATAATTTTTACATTTTTCAATGTCATTTGTGCAATTTTCTTTTGCAGTTTCACTGCTTTTTACAGTTTAGTACATGCAATTTAAATTTTTTGTATTTTATGGCTATTAGCTGAGATGGCTCAGAGTGTCTAGTTTGTTATTATGTTTGTGACAGTAAGAAATGCAACATAAAATTGCAAGTCTGTCTGTTTGGTAATGTCAGTTGTTTGCTTAAAAAACTTAATAACTCTTACTTTGCTAAAAAGCAATTGCATTAGAGTAGTGCATCTTATTGTCGTCTCTGCTTATCTTGATTCTTTTTCTTTCATACTAGTGCGTTTGTAGGTCTTTAAGTTCCGTTTTTTCTAAGTTTCTTTAAGAAATTATTTCTTTTGATGCAAATAATCAAAATAAAAAATCTTAACATGTTTTGGTCATGTAAAGTATCGAAACTTTTATAAAAAGCTGAAAATACACAAGATACAAAAAATGCAGACAAAAGTTGTTAACTGGAAAAATGCAAAGTAATTGAATAAATGAATGAGTATGTCTAACATGAATTTATTTTTAAAAATTAAAATACTGTTAAAGTAAAATCAAGAAAGTATCTCTGGCACAGTTTTAATCAAGGGATTAAGGACGGAGTTTTGTCTTCAACACTTTTGTAAAATTTATATCTTTAAAAACCTTCAGTTCATTTATCTAGGTTTTAGTCATTTGATTGAGCTCGACAACGATCGTCTGTTCAATACTAACTAGCTGAAATATGTTACTACAATTGTGAATTCGTTCCGTATCTTATTATAATTAAAATTAAAGATGACAACATAAGTCATTTTAGGCTTCCTCTGGCTTAGTTTTACATACGCCAAGTCTTTTGGCAATGTATAGCCATTCTTAAGCCTTTTTAAGTGTTAAATCTATTTATTTTTATTTTTGATCCAAATCTTTAATTTTTTCATCCACTATGATGTTTTGTTTTCGCCGATTAAAGCTGCTATACTGAAAAGTATTGTAAGACAATAAAAAAAAAATATTTTTTGTTACAAGCGGTTTTTTCTTCTTTATATTTAATTTGTTGTTTCTATATTTTAAAAAATATTAATAAATTTAAATATATTGACAACACTTTGAATAACAGTTAAAAAGAAAATAGCAATAGCATTGGGCGTAAGAAGTGAAAAATATTTATTTAAAATTATAGTTGTACGTGACTGGTTACATTATGGTACTTTATGCTGCTAACCAAAGTCTGTAATTTTAATCCAATTCAAATAAAAATGTAAAATTTATGATACCCAGTTTGCTCAATACGTTATCCACTGCTTTTACCAACAACGTAAAAGCAATTTCTCTGTCAGTTGGGAATATAAGAATAAAATCCAAAATTTATTTACATTTTTTGCTTTTACTTTAATAAAATTTTATTTGTCACCAAGGGGATGCAAACGTAAACATTTCCAAAGCAACATATAAAGCATATAAATTTCTTTACCGAATTATTTGCTAGTGAAGAATTGATGTACAAAAAAAAAAGATTTGCTCATAAAAAGCGACAAATTTTAATTAAAAAAATGTTTAGAGAATTGCTTCTATAAAATACCAATTTAACTGAAATAACTTTATGGATCCGGTTCGGAATATCTGCTACCAACTGACTTCTTTATGGTCGTTTGAGTTAAACTAACACACTATATATTTTTTCGGTGAGGTGTGAAACTCAAAAGAACTTGTTATAACATTCTTCGCGAAAAATTCAAATGCTAATATAATGTCTCGCGAATTAGAGACATTTGTTTTGGTACTGTTTATTATAATATGTGGTACTTTTCTAACTAAATATATTTTAGTACTGTTTTTCACAAGCCAGCACATATGGCAAGTTCACTAAACGCATTCGATTCATAGTAACATAAATTTGAATTAAATTGTAAATAAATCAAGTTAGTTTGTAATGCCACTGGAGTCATAAATTTCGTTCTTGCCTGTACGTGGTTTATTTTGTAGATGATCGCTCTGTTTTTCTTCATTGATCTAAAAATTTATCGTTCGTGTCGATATTACTCTTTCAGAAATTTCAAATTTACATATTGAAAGAATTGCTTCGCTAATAATAATATTTAATTCAGTTGTTTACTATTGAAGTTAGCAAAGTATTTTATAAACAATATTAAAAAAAATGAAAGGCAATTAAGAAACTACGCTTACCGAATGCTGTATATTAAAAACTTAAGTTTATAAGTAAGAAAATCCATATGGATAAATTACCAAGATCTAAAAAATACGACAAATTTTTTGAAGTTGTTTCTTAGATTTTACTTAAGGCGCTGAACAAAAATCTGCATTATTATTTTGAATAGACTTTAGTTTTCGAGATACATCGCTTGCTAAAAAGGTATGTAGTAGCACGGCATATGTTAACTTAACATATTGGTTTTTAGAAAAACTATAAAAAATTAGCAATAAAATTAAATTCAAGATTAACAGGGTCTGATGAATTTTGCTACATAAAGGAATAACTTTTTTAAAATGCAAGAAGCTTATCAACATGCTTTTATATCGAAACCCATTGAATTGTATTAGAAATAATTGAAATAGTCTTAAAGATAATTAAATTTAAATGCCCGCTCTGATCGTTGCTGCAGGTGTGGCAACTTGTTCATAACTGCCGCAAAGTTAAAGCTATAATTGCAGCTATTGTCACTCGAATTGAACTAAAACAATTCATCGGTTGCGATTTGCATACTTCTCGTTACAATAACCCCCGCAAGAAAGAGTTAGGTCAGGCGACCTGGGTGGCCAACGGAAGATAGAGTTTCTAGAAATACGTCTGGTAGGAAGTTTTCTGCGGAATTTGGCCATAAGGGCCTGAGCCATGTATGCAGTTGCATTATCTTTTTGAAACTACACAGAGTTAAAAGAAATTCTATTTCAAGCGAATCGACTAGTTTGCTGCATAAGGTTTATTAGGGGAATAAGTTTAAATCTTTATGAATTATTGTCTGCAAAGTCTGCTTACTGACATCCATTTGAGCAGGTTGTCTCCTTGCAGAAATACAGGGATTACTTCTTAAGGCAGCAGTAGTTGCCTCTGTTCGAACGGAAGGGTTTCGATAATAAGGCTTTCTAGCGACTGTCCCATGCTCTGCAAAATTATTCACTAGTCTCATAATGGTCCATTTACTCGGAGGATAGCCGCCAAACCTGCGCCTATGTTCTCTATAAAGTAAACCTAGAGGCTCCAATGCATATTAACGGCGGATAGTCCAGCTCCCCTTATAAGTGTACAACTTTTCCATTTGTATTAAATCTAAGGAGCATTCTACAAAAACAAACAAAAAATTCAAGTTTACTCAGAAAAAAAGTTACAAAGTTTTCTTTTGGCAGCGCTTTTTTTTCAAATGTTATAGTTTTAAACCTAATACAGAAATCAAATAAAAATTTATTTCATGAGGGCCCTCTCTTTAGTTAAAAAATGCTATTTTAATGAAACCTACAATTCAGTAGGAAGAGTTTACAAGTCTATATTGTTGAGCAAAACTAACGGGTTTGTGTAAATGAATTTTCATGTAGTTTTTGAGATTTCTTTCAAGAGAGTGTAAAAAAACAATTTTATAGTAATTGAACACAGTGTAGGGTTTTTATTGTTTAATCGTAATAATATATTTGTAATTTTGTATGTAAATTAACCGCTTAATGTTGTTTTTAACAAACATTTATAAACTAAAGTTGAATCAAATTATTGTTTGTAAGTATCTTCGGTTAAACCAGCATTACATTTACCATTCACATCTTATTCATCTGTTAGGCATTCATGTCATGACAAACACCATCACGTTGACATGTCAGGGTAAAATATTCTGACATACACAAAAGGGTGCACACACAATCACACCCATGCGTATTCCAGTGTAAATTTAAATTGTTACTACAACAACAACAACATAAAAACAAACAACATCAAAAGAGAAACAAAAATTAAACAACATAAAAACCAGTTTGCCTATATTGCAAACAAATGTTGGCATTGTTGACGGTACATATTATACACACGTATATTGTGATAAATAACTATCTGATGATATGTCACAAGTTGTAATGCGTTTTGTGGCTTTTCAGTTGCACTGATTGCGGCACAGAGATTAAAATGGCAATAACTATGGCAACAGCAACAGCAGCAACAACTATACAAATGAAATTTGCTGCTGTATAAAGCAGCAACAAAAATAAAGTAGAAAAACACAAAAAACAATATTAATAAAAATTAAATTATTTTAATTTAAACATTTTTATCGCATCACTTTCTGCTACCAGTGGCTTGAAGGTATGAATTCATTATGTTTTTTTTTTTTATGAAAAAGCTAAAGCAAAAAATTTTTAATTAAATTTTTAGTTTTTCTATGTCAAATAGAAATGGATATATGCAACTGTAGGTAAAAAAATCATTTTATTAAATAACAAAAGAAGTTTTTATATTACAAAAACCCGCCACATAGAATTTAATGGTTTTATTATTTTATTTCTTTCTTCTCTAATTCAGTTATTTTTTGACACTTCGTTAACCATTTCCACACTAAGATTATAAGCACATTCGTCTCTATAACTTTCGACTTCGCGGGTGTAATCGAATTTCTGAAAATAACAAAAATATCTGCTAAAATTGACCTACAACCGTTTCAAAAATTCATGTTTACACCTACAAATTATACAAATATTTGTGACTCTATCCACATGTGTGTTGAAATGATCTTAAAAGCTTAATGGTTGGCTAATAATTTTAAAATCCCTCCAAAAAAAACTTAATAAATATACTTTAAAAATTTTACTAGTAACTGAACCTTCATAAGATTAACAAAAAATACAAACAAATAAATTTGTAAATCGAAAAGTTTCATTTATTTCAAATTGCAATTAAAAAAAATGGCTTAAAAAATTTAAATTTAATCAAAGTGTCAAAGAGAAAAAACGTATGCTGAAAAATTTAAATCGGTGCCCATTTGCATTGATGGCAGAAATCTTTTAACTGTGATCTCCTGTGACCTCTATATTCTAACGTGCTTGGATGAGTTGTAAAGGTTTGTATTAGCTAAGTTCTCATGGAGTCAGTGAGACCCCAGGTTAGCATCATCATTACACCCAACCTGTGTTATGTTTACATGAAAAAGACCTATCTCGTCGTCAGGATATCGGATATCAGGATAACGAAGAAAGTGACGTCTATAAAACGATAGAGTACTCGATTTCGAAACCTGAAGTTAGAGTTAATTACTCTGTCTTACAATTTTGACAAGAAGTGTTAAATTTATGCAAGCAGTCGACTTAATAGAAGACGGCCTATGGATTTTTCTAGTTCTTAAATTGAATGATGGCTACATAATCTTATGTGGAACAAATTTAAGAAAGCTATGCATTTCGAATTTAATGAATTTAATAATAAATAATGTCACCTTGTAATAAAAGTTTAATATTTTTACCCTAAATGTTTGAACTTTGGCAGAATTTAATTTCCTAATGGTTTTTGATACAAACTTTACTAATAATTTCTATCACAATTTATAGCACTGTGACTGATAATTAGCACCACTCAGATCAGGTCTTCTAAAAATATGCGATTCAAATACTCGTAGTACTCCAATTTCAATATTTCATTATTTTTAACCTGACGAATGTTGTCTATCAAGGCCTCAATTGTCTGTTCTTCAGAGACTTCACGTACCCCCAAAGAATTATCCAGCGGAGTTAAATCGCGTAATCTTGGAGTCCAATTCACTGGCCTATCACAGAACATTATTCACAGAATATTTTCTTTAATAAATCTATGCACCATGTTGTGCAATATTCTTAAAATCGCAATTGCTCTACATTAGAGGCAATTAATTGTGGTATACGAAAGTTAGTGATAATGGTCCTTAACTCTAACGTTATGGCCGGCATCAATTTTTATGGATCGTGTAATTCCACTGCCCTATAAATCCGGTAATGACTCTTTACGCGTGCATTCAAGGACAAATTTGCTTTACCGCACGACCAAACTGTCTTGACAAATTGGAATCAACGAAAATTTCGATTTCCGTCCATTAACCACAACTTACATACGTTATTCAGGTGTCAGTCTCTTAACGATGAAATTGCAAACTAAACTAAAGACAAAAGCAGCAACAGCTATTCGCAACTTAAAGACCAATATAACCAGGGTACCTTGATGGCCAGTCTATCACAGAATCACAAATCTCTGTCATACGAGAATTTTATAACTGTAAGGTAACATGGTCAAATTACTATAGAACATTTAACTGCTACATTTAGTAGCTTATTGGAGCGTCGATAATTTTCAACGACAGTGAATTTCTATTGTACATTTTTTGTGTTGTTAGATGCGTGCAGTTGTCGACTTCATTATTACTTAGGTGAATAATGGCCATTGGAAGGTTAACAAAATAAGATGTGTGTTTTATAACTCGCTTTACTGCTACTTTTATTAGTTTAAACAACAACAACAAAAAGCATAAAATATATACGTCACCAGTACCCAAAGGTAACACTACATGAAGAACTTTTTAGTTGTTTATACTTCTTTCTCCAGTTGTGAAGTAAATTTTCATTAAATGTGAATTCAACTTAAGGTTTTAAATAAAAGTTTATTTTTTAGCTTTTATTGAAATATTTCTCTAGGAGCAACATTAAAAAAGAGAGAAAATGTAGAAAAAACATCTGTATTGCGAGAAACTTAAGTGCACTGCATAACGTCAGGATGGCAATCACTAGCTTCACCAATTACTTGTTGTATGTAGCCTGAATATGAACAACCGCTAGACATATACACCATTCTTGATTTTTTCTGCAAACACATACACACATATACACACACAAATTACTTCACCATACTACGGTGTGGTAATGTCAGTGTTGTGCCTTGTAATATTGCAATCTTGTCTAACTGTTAAAAGTTAAAAGTTTGCAATTTGTGGCAAAAAGAAAATTTACAAGAAGGAAAAACTAAATAAAAGAGTTTTAGTAAAAAAAAACCAGAAAAGCAAGAACAACTTTTACTCATTGTTTTTCGTAAAAACAAATGGGGAAAAAATAGAAACAGGTAAAAACATTAGTAGTCTCGTGTTCTATACTCTATTTCTTTTCCAATTTTTTTTTTTCTAAGTTGTTGTATTATAATGAACCCCAAACAATGTGAAGAGAAGAGATGTGCAGCAAAATAGAAGTTTGTAAAATTTTTCATAAATAAAAAATGGTGAGCAAGGTGTCCAGGGTAGAGTTTTTAATGAAAAAAGGAAAAATTTAAATTAAAACAGAACATCACACATACTCATAAACACAAACAACTACATTGTTAATGTCCACAGTTGTAGGAAAACAAAATGTAAAAGTACTCTTGGGTATAATTTTATGAAAAAGTAACGCATATTTCGCCTCCCCCTTGGGAGAAAATACTATTAAAAGTAAATTTTTAGCTGTCTTTCTGCTAGAGCATATTAAATATTCTAGCTAAAAGGTTTTCAGTGTTAAAGAATATTAAAAATAGTAGAAAAATATTATTTATTTTATTAAACAAAAATAATGCAAATTAAATGTTATCAAAGGTAATTAATTATTTTCTAATTTGAAAATACAACTATATAGAAATATTAAATTAATAATGAATAAAGCTTAATGGTAGTGACAACAAATATTGAAGAATACATTTTCAGTCATAAAGTAAAGTAAAAGCGTATTATGTTGTTGTTCAAGCTGAACTAGAAAAATGTGTTTCTGGGAGATATAAACTCAAGAATTCATTACATAATCACCATATCAGATCAATTGTATGTAACCAACTAGATAACTAGATTCCAAAGATGACCCAAATCAGATACTTCAGTGTTTTTTACTTAAGTTAAGGAGCGATTATAGCTAAAATTGAAAGCATGCTAATACGGTTAGCATTTCAGAAGCTGCAAATTATGTCTCTCGTGTTCGAGAAACTACCTCATTTACTGATCCTAAATAGTGTTATATTACCTAATCAGAAGAATGCAACTAAAAAAATATCATTATTAGCCAGTTGATTTCCTAGAAATCAGTTCTAAGCTTTTTATGTGATCATTTACACTTACAATATTATACTTCAACTTTGATCTCTACTATTCAAGTTAAAGTATCAGATAATACGTACCTTAGGATGATGTGCAGCAAAATATATTAGATGCATTTTTTTCTTCTACACCTTCTATTTTAATTGAATAGGAATTATCTTCAACTTTTAAATTAGTTTTCTGTCAGATTTTTTTTCACTGAACTGTTTTTCCTGGCAGAGGAATCAGAATAGTCCTACATTGTGGCCTTTATGCCTTGAGGAGAATGACGCCACCATACACCTTTTATGAGCTCTTGCATTCGGATGATAGAAAGAGGGGTATGACGATCTCAGTATTATCCTTTATGGTTATTAATGATCTGAGGCACAAAAGGTTCACCATATCGGTGGACCATATCGAACCTTCTTTATCATTACAAAAAGTTCTATTGTACTTTTGATGTAGAGAGAGAAGTAAGATCTGGTCTTAGCATTAGAATCAATTAAATCGTAATATATAAATAATCCCGCTCCAAATATACTTGATCCTTATATTATATGCCAATATTTTGCTAAATAATTTATAACAAAATAAGGAGAATATTTCATATAATTGTCGTGCTCAGATGCACACCTACACACACTGCATATATATGTATGAGAAAATAGTTTCGTTTTTTTTCTACATGCCTGCCGCTTTAGTATTTTCTAAATATAAAAAATAGTATGAAAATATAACATTAAAATATGCAACATTTTTCTGTTTGCATTCAGCTTAACTAAACATAAGCTCGCTCATTCATGATCACATACTGCTATTTGCCTACAAACTTATGCTGGTTATGTATTCACTTGTAGTTTGGTGTGCGGCAGCAGCATTTAAGAATCCATCGTTGTATGAAAATGTATATTAATTTGGAACCACATGAAAAGTTTTTATATTTAGAATAATATTTAACAGCTGCAAATTTGCATAATTTTTTTTTCTGTTTAGCAAACTTTTTATTTGTGATTAAGTAACATAAAAATGTTTGATTTTAAGACAAATATAAATTTTTAAACAAATATAGATTCAAGGGTGGCGAACTAGGAATATTATAAAATGTTTGCAACGTTTAAAGGGCAACATTATCGAGAAATAATTAAAAATAATATATTATTTAAAAAGTTTAAGAACAAAGCATTCAATGTAAAGTATAGACTGACAGATCTAACGGAAATATCAAAAATTTTAAGTCAGTTTTCAAAAAATATAATATTTACAATTTTTTGTCAATAAAAATACGTATGAGGACAATAACAAAACACAGCGTGTCCGCCGTAATTTTGGTAAACATTAGTCTTGACGGTTTATATTTGGCACTCGTAAAGTAGAGACGTGGGAGATTTATTATGGAAAATTTTTCAGTAAGCCAACGTGTTTTAATCGTTAAAACCCTTTATCAAAATCAATCATCGATTACTGTGATGATGAGAAAGTTACGTGAAATTTTTGGGAGAAACGACGTGCCAACAAGATCCACTATTTAGCGTATAGTAAATGATTTCGAATAAGGAGGGACTGCAGCTGATAGGCTAAAGCATGGACCACAACGTACTGCAAGATCGGCTGAAAACATTAATGCTGTTCAAGAAAGTGTGCAAATAATCCATCAACCTCAATTCGACATCGTGCTCAGGAACTTGGGCTGTAAAGAACAACTTTGGCCACAATTTTGCACAAAGATTTGCATTTAATTCCATTTAAGATTCAGTTAACACAAGTGCTTCTTCCATAAGACCCTTTACGCCGCCGTACATATGCCAATAGCATAGTACAGCTCGCCCATGACAACCCCGATTTTAATGAAAAAATCATAATGAGTGACGAGGCATATTTTCATTTGAAGGGATATGTGAATAAACAGAATATTCTATTCTGGGCAATGACAAACCCTGAAATTATTCATCAGTCAACTCTGCATCCATTAGGAATCATTGTACTTTACTTTGAAACTGAAAACGGCGTAAGGGTAGCTGTCAATGGGGAGTGATATCGTGATATGATTCAAAAACGCCACAACTGCAAGTTTGTTTGCTATTTCTAAGCTTTTTTCCAAATCTACCTAAATACATTAAGGCTATCAGGAAAATTTTTGTCCTAACACCTTCAGTTTGGAAATATATTAATAACGAAAATCATTATTTTGGGATATTATGCACAAAAAATTCCACTTACCAAATTCTTTTTTCAAATGTAGTATTTTTTTCGGCCTTCCACAATCTTTTCCAGGTTTTTCTTATAAACAAATGTTTTATCATTTGGCGGCGTGATTGCCCTGCATTGTAAATTTTTTTATGGTGCTTCTGCTTGCATAAATAAATACCATATTTTTTAGACATTAAAAAATAAAACTTAGTTATGCAAATTCATTGCTGTTGGTGTGCGACGTTTTTTGATCAACAGAGTGTAAATATTATTCTTCATAGATTTATATGACATTTTAGAACACACTGTGCTACTGATAAATAGTTATTGCCCTAATATACTCGTATATACGTATTAAAAAAAGAATGCATTAAAATCCTCTTATCATACTAAATTTACTTAAGCCTTTCCAACTACTGCGGTCAATAGCTGTCCTGTTTACCTTTCATGGTTTTTCACTTGTATGACCATAATGATTTGTATGTTTTTCTATATTACTACATATGAAGAAACATACATGCTAACATATACCCACAGAGACAAACCCGTATATAGATGGTGTGAAGAGTTTTCAGAATCATTCTCATCAACATTGTTACCAACAACCGTAATAACAGTAACAGACATACGAACATTTCAGCATTCATGTTTCATGTATTGACTGTGAAATTTAATAAGAGAACAACACCAACAGCTGGATACAAAGTTGAAGATTCAACAATAACAGTAATGTACAGTATCCGTCAACATGAAAACACTTGAGTATTTAAAAATACATTCAGAATTATAGTAGCAAATTTTTAAAATTATACACATAGATACATATGTATGCACACTTATACATATATAAATGTATTTCAATCTCGCAAGTTCGTGCTATCAATAGTAGGAAAGTAAAAAAGTGGAGTACGGAGAGAGAAAAAATTTCAACTTTTTCCATTAAGTTTCCTGTTGTATACACAACATTTCCTTTTTACTTTTCAATCATGTCAAATTGTCATATCGCATTTCCATGCTAACAAGGTGTTCAATATGCTGCCTCATGGTTACAATTGCAGTTCAAAAGGATATAAAAGAAGACATAAATGTGGCAATTATCAGTAACTTTGTAAATATATTTGTGCATGAGTATGTTCGCTTATACAGTAGTTGTCTGCCTTATTAAATGTCAATAGCTTTTTGTTACTTTTAACTAAAAATGAGCAAAACAAAAAGTAGTTGTCTGCCTTATTAAATGTCAATAGCTTTTTGTTACTTTTAACTAAAAATGAGCAAAACAAAAACTATTCAATGGTTTAAGTGTTTGAAATTTTAAGTTTCACGAATTGATAGTTCAAAAAAATGGCATTTGTAAGCTGACTATGGTGCATATATAGAGTGAAGTGTGTGTGATAAAAAATACTTTATTTAATTTTCGGTTCCTTTAAAATTTTTTTATATATTTTTCGATATTTTAAAACCAACAAAAATTACACAAGTGAGTTTTCTCTTTCTGCGTTAAGTGGTTTTTATACAGACTCTCGCAACGATTACATTTTGTATTTTCAGAATAGCGTACTATACTCTAAACTTTAAGAAACCATTTAATTTTCACTTTTCTATCCTTTTTGAAGGCAATAACAGCTAACAGATTTATTACGCTTCTAGTCGTATGAGTAATATTTCACCTTTACAAAGTTCATATTAAGTATAGGAATAAAAAAAAACTTTATAAGGCAAGTCATAGACGTTGCGCAGCTTGGTACACCTCGGTTGGCAATCAAAACGAGAACATTTATTAGGATGCTGTATATCGGTAGATGATTGGTCAAAAATCTAGGGCAAATTTTTCTTTCCCTACGATTAGAATGTAACAGGTAGAAATAACTATTCCATATGATGGCTAAGAAGAAGCCACGGAGTAATATCATTAAATCAATATGCTATATATGTATTAAGTAACATTAAGAAGTACAAATACGTAATTTTAGTGGTATTTTTGATGTTGATTTTATACCTTTGGGTACTAATATCGTCTCTGTGCTTATAATATTATGCAATAGACTAAAGCAAAAGGGAATTACGGTGGAACTTCAACTTGAATTTGGACACACAAAAAAAAAAAATAAAAAATGTAAAAATAATTCCAGCTGGACAAGTGCTTTTGAATGTATTGAATAATAACTTAAGGCAAATATAGAGCTTGTACAAAAACCAGATTACACAAAATTAATTTTCAAAGGATTTTACGTCGTATAAAATAAATATTTGGTCAAGAAACACTTTAAGTTTATGAACGAATAAATAACTAAATAATAAATAACACATAAAGACTTAAAAATATGAAGGGAGAAGATATAGAGAATATTTATATCGGTTAATATTGTTATTGCAACAGCCAAAAAAATTATCTTAGTTTTAGAAATCAGGGGGCAAATTACGGCATTCGATATCGATCGAAATTTAAATAAAACATAATAGAAATAAAATGGAATATAATAGAAATTTCGATCGATATCGAATGTCGTAATTTGCCCCCTGGTTTTTAATTTTGTAAAAACATAAAAGTTTATTAAAAAAAATTAAATTAAGCTTAGTGCGTTCCAAAACATTATCTTTATATTAACCTGACTAACAAATGCTTTCTTTCTGGCAACGTGAGATTGCAAATCATTTCAATGGTTTTTGGATGAACATTGACCGCATTATGTTACAGTCCGTTTTGGTTATTTTCACTGCACTTAGTTTGGTGTTATTTGTCAATTTTAGTCTTTCTTTTTTGGACGGTCACTTCGTGTACTAGCATATCTTTCTAATTTTAGTATCAACTGTTAACTTGGTCAAATTCAAAATTTTTCGAACAAGGATTTTCTTCGCACATCTTCCTTTATTTTTTCAAATATTTAAATAAAAAATCGCTATTAAAATTTAATACAATCGTTACTACAGAATTTTAAAAATTCAGAAAAAATTTTACAGTAAAAGAAAAAGAAAAACAAATTCGTCTGTAGCATTTTGTAAACTTTTAAAACAAACATTTTTAAAGGTAGTGCTAAAATGAAAAAGCGTTTATATGTATTACTTATTTTTTTTTTTTTAATATAACGAATTTTATGATAACTTAACGCCAATTTGCACATATACTGTGGTCGGCCTTAGACTTTTGTAGCAAGTGTAAATATATATAATAAAATTAAACAAAGCGTGTGGCAAGAATAGCTGTTACGCCACCTAATCAAAATGTGTTATGTTTTGGAAAGAGATCTGCAAATCATATTTCGATTAAAAAATTATCAAAAGTAAGGAATACCCATCATTCTGGTATCGCTGCTAGTAGCAATCATGTTATATTACCCACAACAGTATATTGATATGGCAAACTTGAACGATTATTTAAAAACAGTTTAAAGATTACTCTAGTTGCGATAAGCATATGACAGGTTTACATATAATCATTACATGATTTCCGTCCTTAAAAATTGCAACATGGTTGGGTTCAACAATAATATACATTTTAATAACATTCTAACCAAAAACAAAGTAATTAACTATGCACAAATAATATAGTAACTCTAACCATAAAATGTTTTAATAGAAGTAAATTTCTCTTTGTGTTAAATAATAATAAGTAAGTGCTCTGGCTTAAGAGGTTAGAGCGTAAGCTATTGAGCCTTCGATGGATGTGGCCGCCTGTGGTCGTGACACATAGCCTTTGCTAATCAGTGACACACATTTTTGGCCTTTCCTATCCTTTCGTATTTAGAAGGTCATGTTATTATAGTCTCTGGAAAAATATTGCTTATAAGCCAATTTTTTCTCAATAAAAAAAACAAGCCCCATTTAATCTATTTTAGGTTTCTACCTGCTTTATACTTCCTTAAAAGTACTTCAATAGTTATTGGTATTGCATAATGTTTGATTAGCCGAGACGATAAGCCGGTGATCAGAATTTTCAACTTTAATTTTTATCGTAATCCTAACTCTGACTGTTAAAAGTAATAAAATTAACATAAGCAATATGAAAATGTGTTCCAACATATTATTTTTTTATAACGTAACAAATTCTAATAATTGTACGAAAATGCAAACATAAGGGTAGTTACATATCGTAAGATAAAGTCAGTGACACATAAATATAATATAAAGACGCATGCTACTGCAACTAATATAAGCATAACGATTATAATATAACAAGTGCAGCTGGTATTAACTAAAAAAAGTGTTTTTTAAAGCAAAACAAATAAAACACTTACATCTTAATATGCACGTAAGAAACTACGAGTCTTGTAATTAAAATATAACTAAAATTAAAAGATATTTTTTCAGCATTAATATGCAAAACTGTTTAGACTATTATACATATTATGAATATCTACAATTGCTGTTGCTTTTTTTAATTTTCAATTAAGATTTCAGCACAAGCAAATAAGAAGTAGCATATTGAATGAATCTGTAATGAAAAACTTAATTTTCTGAGCACTTATGACTGCATTCTCATTATACGACATGAATTATAGAGCAGCGACGACACAAAAAATGACAAACTCAAAATCATCATTTCATAATGTTAAGTTAGCGATGTCTATCCAAGTAAATGGTTTCTGTTATGTATTATAAACATAAATATACCCTAAGATAAATCAAGTTTTACAAAATTTTTAAGCAAACTATTTCAATGTTGAGATTAGAATTTTTAAATCCCACATTGAAAAATATATCAATGATATTTATGTTTAAATGTTTCTTTTGTTAAAAAATATCTTACTTGATTATTCTAAGCGCCGAGTTTACAAAAAGTAATTTATAGGGTATTTTTAGTACATAACATATCAACAAATAACAAACAGCACATTCAAGATGCAGCAACTAATGCAAGCGCACGATACAACTACATGTGCAATTCTAATAGTTGCAAGTAATTTAAGTGTTTGTTTTCGCATGCATTGGTTTTAGTTTTTATTTTCTCGAGGACAAATACTCTACCAAATGTTTTACATTTTCTGTCACATCAATTTAGTGCATGCAGAGTAAAATTTGAAAATTATTTTCTTTTTTAACCAAACAATTTTTAATCAACATCTTTAGTATATTTTTGTGTAGGCAAAAAATACATACTTAACTACCAAGATACGTTGAGATGAAGAACGAATTCTAGTGCTCGACTGTTTAAAGTTGGAACTCAACAGAACGCCAAATAAGAGTTTGTGTTAGATTTCTTTCACTGATTGCAAAAATACAATACAAGTCACTGCGATAAAATGATCAATATCAACAAATCCCAAAGATATATGTACTTTCTTTAGAAAATGTAGCATTTGCATAGGTCGTCAGCTGGCAAGCACAAAGATATGGCTTGCCGAAACTGAGTGCACTGTGAGAAGTTCTGACTTATACCTCTACGTAATGGCGGCCGGTAACAGGTTCCTGTCTCTGCAAGGAGTCTAGCTTAATAAGTTGAGTGGAGAGAAGTTAATACTATCATAGAATTATTCTTAAACCGCTGTGTGACTCCATACACCACGGATGAGTGGCCAAGAGTGTGCTTGGTCTCAAGTATACAAACTGTGGATATCAGTCGATCTCCAGTTTTAATACACTGAAGCCTCGCACTGGCAACTCATGCTCTGTAGGAACTCCGGTGTTTATTGCCCAATGGAGGAATTCGGAATAGTTGGATAAGAAAATCTCGCAAGAGATGGACGGGAGAGCTTCTTAAGATGTTCCTGAGAAAGGGGCTAAGACGGTAGCACCCATTGCGTGTGAATGTCCAGCAGTGCCCAACATGAGACTAAGGGCAGACACTTATTAAGTGTAAATGCTATGGTCAACCTAAGCATTAAACAAATGCTAGCAATTACAAGAGACTACGTGATGAGGAAGGACGACAATCAACAATCGACAGTCTGAAATCACTGTAGTCGATTGAAAAGGCTAGTCTTGGCACGAGACTTTATTGAGAGTAAGCTTAGCGTAAATTACAAATCGGTTGTCTGAAATCAATTCGAGGAAAGAAGGGGGTCGAAAAGGGATCCATAGCGGTAAGCGGTCTACTTCGATATTCCCCGTACATAAAGACAAAGCACCTGCCTAAACTGAAGCAAAGTACTTAATGATTACGAGAAGTATTAAGAGTTTTTCGAAAACAACCTAATAAACCGAGTAAAATCTTAATAATAAAACCAATAAAAATGCGTGAGACAAACCGAATGAGAATCATTTTTTCACAATTAAATGAAATGTCTGTGATATTCTTTATACATAAATATTTTATCTTAGTTGTTTTAATAATAATCATGTATTCTAAGTTTAAAAGAGCTTGAGTAACTGAGTCATAATTGTTAAATTTAAGGCACTTCTTATATGCACGGAAATGTATGGAGTCTCAAATATAATCTCTATTTGGCTATTCTGAAATATTTAACATTCAAAATAAGCACTTAAACATGTAGCAATTGGCAATCACATGTTACATCCGAAGTTAAAAAGAAAATAAATTTGTGTTCTGCTTTATTTTTTTTTTTTCAAGTTAAAAAATGCCCAAAAAATATAATTTTTAATTCGAAAAGCACTTCCCCACAGACTGTAACTTTCAAATAGCTTAAAGTGTTCAAGGTATGTTAAACTCTCTTTGTGAAAGTTAAATAAAACAACTTTTTCATGACAATAATAAAACGAAATCATTTGAAATCGTTTATGGGTTTTCATAACAGTTCTAATCCAACAGCATAAATTTTTAATATTATACAACAATGTCACAGGAACAATACAATCTATAAGCACAAGTTCTTAAGAGAAATTTGTTTTCTTATAGTCATTGTACTGCAGATGAGTAACCAACCTTGTTTTTTTTTTATATCTACACACTTTTGAATGGTTATGTAAATGTAATCCAAAATACAAAGAAATACAGCAGTGGACAAAACAATATGTATTATTTAAAAGTTTATTGTACAGTGATGAGACGTAGCTGCGAACAGATAAATGCTCACTATAATTGACCATTTTAAATAATCCAAGACAAAAATTAAATGTCTACAGCTCAAATAATTGTCTGTCACATATAACTGGCTGTAATGATCACGGGAGCTCAAACTTTAAATTTTTTAAATTTTTTATATTCTTAAATATAAACTAAAATAATATGTGCCAGTGCTTGAAATTAGGTAAAGAAAAAATCTCATTCATTCATTATGGTATCAGGTTGTGTTTACGATATTAATGGTCGGAAAGAAGTTATGATGAAGTGAAGCTTTTGACAAAAGTCACTAAAAAAGTAAACATGAAAATTTTAATACGAGACCGATATTAAACTATCACGGATTAGGTGTCAGTCAGATGACCTGATTCGCGAAAGAATTGATATATTTTATTCCTAATTGTTTTAAATTAGCGTGGTTTATTTCGAACTTTTTTTGAATGAGTCAGAAAGTAAATAGGTTCTGCTGGAGTAAGAACAATGCAAAGCGCAAATTTGTTCATCTTGTAAAACATTTTGACTTCTTGCTGTCCCCGAAATTCCTATCAGCACTTTGGTACAAATTTATTAAGACGTATGATCTCATCTTTACACAGAAAAACATAAATCTATATAATATATTTTAAAACGGATTTTGCACTTGATTTAACCAACAGTTAGTTATAAATATTTTTTGTTAATAAATAGCACGATGTGGCAGTGAAAATATACTTTCGTAGTGACCTAGGGTAGGTTGTACATTGTCATCGATATGAATGATTTTTTGCCACGTTGTAGACAAAAGGAACTATTTTTCGAACATTTTTTTAATTCTGGTGTCATTTTTTGCACCAATTTGTTTGAACTCCTACCTCTTTTCTTATTTGCTTTTAAAGCAAAAAATTATTACTCAAAGTGTATTGAATTTATATAAAATGGATCAGTTGTAGCAAAGGCATAAAACTCTTACAAAAATACACTATAACCTTTGCATACTGTATACGATCAAGAGATTTGTAGTGAGTATCTGGCTCCCATTGTTTAAGAACTAACGGTTGAAGGCCTTAACAACAACCCGTTTGTTTGTATAAGAATAAGCGACAGCCGCAACAAAAATTATTTATATTATTACACGTTTTATGCTTGAAATCAATCGCTTACTGACGTACTTTCTACATGAAAAAACTAAATTTTAAAATAATAAATTTTAGAAGTCAAAATGACAATGATTTCATTGTAGAAGGAGACCGCTTACTTTATGTGTCCTTTTTCTACCCCCTTATTTTCTCGGATTAATTTCAGGCAACCGATATGCAATTTCCGACTACCTTATTTTCATTGAGATTAGTAGTAATACTAGCTTTTACTCTTGACTTAAGTGATTTCTGGCTGTCGACCGGTAATTTTCGGTCTTGCTCATCCCGCAGTCTCTTTTAACTGCTTGGGCAGCATGGCAGCCCATGGCATTCACATTTAACAAGTCTCTGCTCGTGGTCCCAAATCATATACTAGTTAGTGAGGGGCTACCGCCTAAATCTCTTCCTCAGGAGTATCTTCGGGAACTAACCCGTCCACCCCTTGCGAGTTTTTCTTAATCTTACGGTCCACCGCCTTAGGATTACCTTTAGAGATGGACCAGTCTCCTTCAAAGAATTCTTATAACCGAACGAGTAATGGAAAAAAAGTTGTCCAAAAGTATGAATTAAAACTGGTGATCGACTAGTATCCAGAGTTCTCATACTAGAAACTAAGCACCATCTTGGCGTATGCTGTTCAACTGTGAATTAGGGGTGCTTATACGGCCGTGTTAACTCCTTTTCGGCCAACTTAGTTAGCCAGACCCCTAGTACAGACATGAACCTGTTACCGGCCTCCACCACGTGGAGGTATAAGTCGGAAACGATTGATAATAAAAGCTCCTATCAAAAGTAGATATATATACTGCAAGATACTTATAATCCTAGATTAATTTAACATACTAAAGTTGCCTATCTTAAATAATACTATTATTAAAAAAACATATATTCAGAAGAACTTTTTCATTTTAACAAGTCAACAATTTTTTTTAATTTTTTCCACCACATTTGTCAAAAGACTGATCGATTAAGGAAGTCTAAAATATTTAATCTGTTTAAAATAAAATTATCGGTGCAAAAATGATTTAGTTAAAACTTGTTTTCCACGAAGTGGCAAAAAAACGTCTGTATTGATGACATTTTATTTTGAGGGTGTAACCGAAAGTTTAAAAATGACAATTTGACTTACTCAAGCCTATTACATAAACTAGGTCTCTTCGAAAGTACATATAATTTTTTTCGTCTTGTCGAATTAGTGTAATGAACAGGATCTAAAATTAATCTTATGGTTGCTATAATTATAAACACTTCTATTTCTAGACAATAGTTGGTAACAATTGTTATTCTCTACTTTTCGTGTACAAGTGCTGTAACCTTATCAGTTTGAGTCACGTGATTTTGGTATATTTTGTGTTTTTTTTTAATCCAAAATTAAAACAAAAACAAAAACTTTGTTGTGACCAGAATTTTGTTATTATTTCATTGTTTCTCTAAAGCTGCAATAAGTAAGAGCGGGGAAAAATTTATCCGACTACAATAGAAAAATCTAAATAAACTACTTTTCGTTGATACAATATATTATATGTATTTGCATCCCAGGATAATGCAAAATTATAATTTTTATTACTATTGTGCTACGCAGTTGAAAAGTTTAGGAATATTTGTACTTTCAAAATAAAAAACCAGAAGACATGTAAAAAATTTCTTTAATATTTTCTTGTTGTTTTGGTTATTATGGTTATTAAGTTGAGTATGAATGACTGGCAACAACAACTTTCATTTTAAAAATTCTACTTAAATGATTTTGGAACATTCGCAGAGATTCAATAAATAACCTTAAGAGTAGAAATTAAATATTTGTAAAATATTTGTAAAACTTGTATATTTAATAAAGCTTTTATTTTATTATTCAATTTAGAAAATATGTAGCTGTGACTAAGAAGGATAATGCTTATAAATACCGGAAAACATGTTGGTAAAAATTATAAAAGCAATTACAACAGAATGCGTAACGGAAATGTATTTATATAAAGAAATAAATATTTCGCTCATTTAGCCTTAATTTTACGTAAAATTTGTCGATGGCGGCCAACTTAGCAACAACTTTAATTATATTATGAAATTTAATTAAATGCCTTGAAATTTCTTATAATTTTATCTGAAAACCGGCCATAGTTTTTATGAATTCTTACTTAAAATGTAGATCAGGTCTGTGTTACAAATTTTTCAGCTTAACAAGATGGCTCCAGAGCCAAGGATTTTGACATGAATGCGATGATCAGCAAAAATAATTAATAAATAAGCAATAAAAGAAAATGGGACATTACCACAACCCTTAAGTCCTAATTTGCGACAATCTGGCTATGAGAAATAAGAATATTTGGTAGAGAAATTCAGATCTACGCAGCAGTCGCGGCGATATAAAGTCTAGGATAGGTTCTTGATTTGATATTCCGACAGGGTGTTTTGATGTAGATTTTTGGAACCAATTTCCGTCATCTCTTGTCAAGTTTGGTTTGGAGACATTTTCCGCTATGTGCATTTTGCGTACTCAATGACACTCAAGATTGCTCATAGACGAAAGCGGTTCGTCTCCAAACCTGACTTGACAAGGGGTGATGGAAATTCGTTCCAAAAATCTACATCTGGGATAGGTACCTATTCGAAACGGTTGACGAGACTTTCGAGAATCACACGAAATTCGACGCGTAATCAAGAGACTAATATGTACATCTGCATAGCCGGGAAAAAAGAAGCAATTCTCGCATATTGACAAATTCTGTGGCACTCTCCTCTCGGACAGCAAAAGGTAAATTAATTTTGATTCATACGATACGGGAACAACCGTATACTGAGTTCGAATTAGAATACTAGTTTTCGAAAATCGCAATTCATTAATACCGTGGCAACGGTAACTTGACATTGTAGATTTGGCAAACATGTCAAAAGAATATGGTTGACAGATAGTATACCAACTCTACTCCTCCATCATGACTTAAAGGACCAACGTCAGGGATACGTCGGGAGGACATCTTTCGGTAACAGCAGCGGTTTATTAGAAAAGGCCTAGTTATATTGTTACTGGCTTAGTTATATCGATTATTCAAACACCCTTTCTAATTTATTCACTATTCATCTGTAATCTTTCGCCACAAGGGAGGCTGCTTACTGCAAATTGTATTGGAATTGATTGGCTATCTTTTTCAGCAGTCCTGTGAGCGCAACATATTTTTCAGATCAGATGCTATCGATTTGATACGGCATGACAACTGGAATTGTTGTCGTTGTCAAATTTCAAAAGCCCTTGTGTTTATCGAGGACTGCCTTCTTTTTTTTATCGCCCATATAGAAATACATTTAGATTGCTGGCCCACCAAGAAGCAATACCCCTGAGACTATTGACTATGAACTCAATCGTTTAAGTATTCCCATGACCAGAAGCGTGAAAGACCAAAACAGCTTTACCCACATATTGAAGGATAAATAAGGCTGAGGTCAAAAATTCATGAATATAAGCAAATGAAATACTGTAAATGGAAATTGTCATTAAAGTGAAAAAAGCGGATTAATGCGGCAGGTATTAATGGATTAAGTTGCGTTAAAGAACATAATTGGTTGGTTTCAAAAATCTAATACAAAAAAATGTTAAAACTTAATTTTTACAAATTCAGGTATCAATAAATTTAAAAAGAGCATTTGTCAATTTCTAAGCTTTTCATCTGTGAATCGAATCTTTAAATTTCCTTATTTGCTAATATAGCAAAAGATCTTAGAACAGATATATTTTTCTAATTAACCTTTCACATCTTTCGCTCAACAACTGCAGCTTAATATAAATTTTAAACGCCACATGTACTGTTCTGCTTTCTCTATTACACAAGCACACACATAACCATCAATGTTTCTCTGCAATCTCCTACTTTATGTGCCAATTATACATTATCCTGGCATTTTGTTAAATATGCCACAACAAGAGAAAAGAAAACAAAAAGGAATGAAATGATAATAAAATCTGATTCAAAAGCAACATTATTAATGATGTCGTTATGCAAAATTGATACGAGACAAACAACAATAAAAGTAAGAGTAACAAGTAGACCATAAAAGGAAAAAAAATCAATGGCAACTTACTGTAAATTAATAAAATAAAAAAACGCATGCATAAAAAGAAATAGCATTGAACGTTCTGACAGTCATGATGATGACTATAAGTGGGAGACATTAATTGACAAGAAATGACGCCACGTCGTAGACATTTTCATGATTGTAATGCTGCCTCTGCATTTAATCATGCTTGCATAAAAAAATCATTAAATATCGCAAATTATCTATTTGATTTTTTTTCGATAATGGTTTTTGTCTGCCAGCAATGAAATAATTTTATATAATTTTATATATGAAAAAATGTTCGCCATGATCAACTGATTGTTTTTAATTGTAGTGACATTTTTTTCCAAACTACTTTTTTGATTTCAATTTCTTTCGGTTAGCCTGATATACAAATAGTCATGTAAGAGCCTCCAATGGTAAGAACTTTGTATATCAGAAGACTATTTATTGTTTTCTTAGTCGCAGCAACTTATGGCTTAACAATGGAGACTATAGGAAATAGTCCAGCATAAAAATGCTTCATTGACATATAAAGAACTAGGTTTATGCTATTTTTCATAAAACTTAGCATTGCTTAATAAAGTTTTTTTAAGACCAACTTTAAGATCCACCATCGCTTATATAATAGCTTAAATAAAACCTACCTCTATTTTTCGCTCAGTACAAACAGCGTTTAAAACTTTCTAAGTGCCTTTTGCGGCTCATAAGCAAATTTTATAATTGTAATTTATAGATTTCGGTTTTGCTATGATACTTTATAGCTTTTTATAAAAACTACCACCATTTAAAAATACAATCAGAAGTTACAGAAACAAAAAAAAAATTCTTATTTAATAAAATTGTTCCTAAATTAAAGTCTCCCATAAACGTACTACTCTAAATTCCAGTACGTCTGTGCCATAATTCCAATTAATCTTAAATTGAAATATGTACATAGGTGTTGTATTTGCTGATGACGTCTGTAATAGGAGATTACAATTTTGTATGCTGAATGCACATATTAGGGCATTCTCAATTTATTTGAGAGTTGTGTATAACTCGCTGATATAGTCGTTTTTATGTCCAAATGCTGGGTCTTGCACAAGTAGTAACTTTAGTAGTCATTAGAGATATCGTAAGCATCATTTCGAACACATTTCTGACTAACTAAGTAGACGCTGTAAACCTGAGTTCGGGTGTGCTTATTTTATATAGGCGTTTGTTCAGAGGGAGCAAGCCAACCTTTCAATTTTCAAAGGAATAGTGGCAAGTGAATCCATATATGTTTTCTTTAATAAATTGATGCAAATATTTGGAATGGATTTTCGTGAGCCGTTTCGTCAAACCG
This sequence comes from Phania funesta, assembly GCA_963932375.1. Taxonomy (NCBI): domain Eukaryota; kingdom Metazoa; phylum Arthropoda; class Insecta; order Diptera; family Tachinidae; genus Phania; species Phania funesta. Next base: position 22,742,033 of record OZ010652.1, read on the forward strand.
GTTTCAGAACGAAAATTGGCTCTGAAAACTGGTTAGACTCAAAGCAAACGTAACAAATAATGATAGATAACCGTTCCAAATGTCTACATCCTTATATGTACTTTAATAAAAACGCCACAGCAACGAATTTTTGTAACGAATATTTGTTGTCGAAAACAATGATCTTAGAGAATTTGATATATTAACCGAAGCCAGTTCTTTTGTTTATATAAAAATTAATTGTAAATTTTAAGTTGAAACCAATTCAGTTGTGACAGCTTTAACAAGACTGATCCAAAAAAATTGGAAACGTAAACTATTCAGTTATTAATATCTCAGAATCACATATATATTGCAAAACTTCAATAAGGGAATATAAATCCATGCTGTACCCACCACCTAGACTCAAGCATAAACATGATGTGAATACTATTAATAATTTTTACAAAGCGCGATATTTTTCGTTTAATATTTTGCGTTTCTATCAACGACTTTAAGCACTGAATTTTCGTCGATGAGTTTGTCGTGCTGTGCGGGATTCGTCAATCTCAGTTGTGTTTATGCCATACAACGAAAAAAAAACTAGAAATGGAGACCCACATCTGTATTACAGGCGGCCTGTGACTATAACATTGACCCAATCTATAGGTATCACTGTTATCTTGTATCCTGGAGAAGCCGATTTTGACATTTTTCTTCATGCACCTTGTTACATTCCATGCTATCAGTTATCGATATTTATTTATTCACTAATGGCCTGTACTTTCGAATCTTTATATTAATTTTGTTAATGAAGAAATATATTACTTCAGGAATAGACTCTGAACGTTCTTGAATTGATTTTCACACAGGGTGTGTGTTCTGATGTAGATTTTTGTAACGAAATCTCGTCATCCCTAGTCAAGTTTGGTTTGGAGACAAACCGATTTCGTTTATGCGCCATCTTCAGTGTCATTTTTCATTTTTTTTTTTTAAATTAAAAATTCCATTACATATGAATAGTATTAAATAATACATCTGTCACTGTATTGGTTTGCTATTATCACCAAGTGTTTTAAATTTGATTAAAGGGCAATTAAATTACATTATTCATAAGTTATCAATAAAAAATTTGTTTATAGTAAATCCGGCTTTATGTAGCACTTCTCTAAATGTTGAATTAAAATATGGATTTTATGGAAGTTTTATCTCGCATTTTGACGTGCAGTTTTTTTAATTGAAGGCCATATTTAATTTTAAACATTTTTTTCAATACAATGTTCAAAAATTTTTTGTGGGCGTTTGAGTGTTTAGTAATGAAGGTTCTATTTTCTGGATTTTATTTTTCCAAAAATTTTAAATAATAAAATCCTCTTGAGTTTTTTTAAGTTTTATATAAAAAAGAAATGCAGTCCTCTTGTGTTGCAAAAAGCAAAAAGCAAAAAAAAAACTTTGAAGCCAATAAATTTATTAAAGATTATCATAGGTTTACAGATTAAAGTAGCGCAAAAACGTAAATTCTGTTTAAATTGTAGTGAAATTAAATTTAAATGTATTAGTTTGTAGATTAACTTCGGTTATTCGTTGCAACACTTGTACACAATGTTGTGATAAAAGATTTGCAAATTATTTATTGATGAAATATGGTGACGTTTTTTATTCGTCACTTGCGAAATCAGGCATTAATAATGGGCAAAATTATAGTCAGCGCTATCTTAATTAGGGGTATATTGCAACAAAAGATTTTAAAATATGGCAAGTGCATAATCGTAGGCAACTGCATGATAGTGGAAGCCAAAAATGTGAAATCGTGTCTAAAGAAAGCGAAGATAAAAGCAGAGGATAAACATGATTGCAGAATATTTATAATAATTATATTATGTCCTCTACAACAATACATTATTTTTCAAAAAAATTGCGTTTATTATTGTAGAGAGAAATACCCTTGTTTATAGTTAATAATTATTTTACCAAAGTATGTTCAAACATGAACCCTAATTGCGTAATTAGGAACATTTTTCAATTAAGACCTTAATTAAGCCAATACTCCATACATTAACTCAACTTATAAATTGAGCAAGCAATTCTTTGTCGCATAACTAACTGAATAAAATTCGTAATGTTACTCTGCTGGACAGTGTGTTTAGTGAGCAAAAAACTGTGTTTAGTGACAAAAGCAAGGCAAATTCAACAAGGTGACTGCGTTATTAATACTTAATTTATTTGAAAGACAAAATTTCTCTCCATTTTTTCCAGTTCACAAACGAAATTAGAAATTTTCAATCTGTCAAATGCTAATTGAGTAAGCTAAATTACTTGTATGTGAACAACAAAGGCTATAATTTAATTTAAAATTTAATTGCCTCAATTAAAATGCATGTCCGACCATAGTAAAAATTAACCAATAAGTTTGTGATTTTTTTTTTATTTTTAAGTAAATCCAAAATCCTAACTACGGTACTTGCTGTTAAAAAAATCTCTGCACGTAAGTCACCAGGTTCTAAATAAGTGAACGTGCTATCCAAAGTTGAAGTGACGGTCCTTTCGATCACTTTCTTTTGCACAATTTTGTAAATACTTGCTGAACTTCCAAATTACATTCTCAGGTGTGTTCCCTTTTTCTGAAACATACTGTAAATTTTATAACTGACCATTTGTTTTGTAGCCACAACTACAAATTAATCTATTGTTTAATAAAAAAGGAAATATTGGGCTTTGTATATGAATTTATTTCTACATATTTTGTTTTCCAACACATGTGTATGCAATGATTTGTACATACTTTTTTTTGCCAGACATCATTCAATAATAATTCTCAACGGGAAGCCTTTTTCGAACTATAAATAAAGTTTGTAATAAGCTTTGTACATCATAGTGGCATTCAATTTTTTACAATAAAAAATATTCTGCCATTACTCTCGTTTTATTAAGTATCAAACAATTTGTAAAAAAATATATTTTTTTATTCAAGGAATATGTTTAATTTTCGTGAAGTCACTGAATAGATTTGATATAAAAATTATATTAAGGTTTACGTGCTTTTTCTAAATAAATGACTGTATATTTGCACCTGTAGTGAGCAAAAAATCATGTTTTCTAACAAGGCCGTAACACATTATCTCTCCTGGAATTATTTTCAGGCTGCCGATTTATGATTTTCTCTTTTAATTGATAGCATTTTTATAAGGTTTAGATCTGTCACGGCACTGACATTTAAAAAGTGTGTGCCCGTCAGTATTATCCGATCCAGTGCTGCGCAGCCATGCACAATGTCTCATCCGTCTACTCTTTGCTAAGTTTTCTTGTGCACCTCTTCAGAATTCTTCCACTGGCCAATAATTACCAGAGTTCCTACATACATTGGCCTTTCCATCTTTTGCGAGCCTTAATCACTATAGGAATCTCAAGAAGCGCTGTAAGAGATTAGTGTCCATATCCTTTTGATTCCTCCCTTGGTCAACTCAAATCGGAGTCCTTCAGATAATTCATAATGGAGAAAAAGATGTCCACCCATACAGATCACCATGTGCATGGCAAATTACAGACCACCATATGCATCATAAGAAGGCCTTAGAGTCTCTGTGTTCGATTTATTTAGCCAAACTCCTAGGATAGCAGAGACAGAGGCATTAGTCGGAACTTCTAACAGTTCGATTTATTATTCCCAAAAGAATTATGGTATTAGAAGTAAAAACCAAGTTGGTTTTAGTCATTTATAATTAATATATTAATTCGGCGGTAGTATTAAATCAATCAATCAAGTGTAATAAATTCTAATTGCAAAGATACTAAATATTATAATTGAATGTGTATAATTTCATTCAAAATTAAATTTGAACTAATACAAATTATTAATTTTCAATATGTATTTATTAGCTTCACCTGTATGTACGTAAAAAAGAATGAAACTTTTGGAACTAATTTTCGCCCACTTCCGGACGCGTGAATAAATTGACATTTACATCCATACATATCTGTAGAGAAGTGATAAAACTATCAGAGTTGAAAAATTTTCACTTAATATAAAAAATTAAAAAACGTAAAAATTAAGTAAAAATAAAATTTAAATTTAAAAAGGAAAACCATGTGAATGAAAGTGAGAATATTTCCTTCGTGAGAAGAACAAAGTTACCGATAAAAGAAAATTCTATTGACGAATTTTATTTTTTAAATTTCTTATTAAAATATTAACATCATAATTTATATAAATGTTGATTAATATTCATTTGAACTAAAAACAAATTACAAAAATATTTTTAAATATAGTTGATTCAGATATTACGGAAAAATTTTTTTTGGAAAAAGTTTTTGCAGAATTTTTTATTTGAGATAAGTAGCTTTAGTCCTTCTTAATATTTAACCGAATCATGGCGAATTATTCGCAAGATGCTCATGAAATACACTCAAATTATTAATTGTATTGAACGTTCTTAGAAAAAACAACACCGTGTAATGATGAAAGCGCTTTACGAAACAGAAAACGCGACTTATTTCATTTTATTAATATTGTTGGAGAAAATTCTGCCATATGTCTAAGAAGTTGATATAATTCTTTTAAATTTAAATTATTACAAATCAGAAAGGTTTTCAAATTTTGAATTTTAACGAATATTCGACACGGGTATGTGTTCGTTCAGAGACAAGAATTAATAATCCATAAAAATATTAAATGATAAAAATGTATAAACAGGTATATTTATCTGATTATAATTGACTATAATTTTTACTTTTCATTAATTTTATTAAATTATTATATACTATGTTTGTTGAAAATTCAGAAAAATTCAAGTGAAAGTAGGGTTAGGGTGTGTGTTTTTTTAAGAACAAAACAATTTTATAAAAAATTATTTTTGTCATGGCAAAGGACCTATAAAGCTTTATTGTAATGTACGAGAATATAATAAAGAAGAATACATTCTTTTTCTTCCTTAAATACACAAGGAGAGCAAATTAGTCAGTTATGTTGAAATCAACCATATATGAAAAACTTATTAACAACTGAGACGTAGCAAACGTATTCAAAAAATCACATTAGTGTCTGCCGAGTTTATATTTCTTTGTAGGGGCAATAACGAAGCAGACCGCTTATTTTATGGATCCCTTTTCGATCTTATTCGTTCCTCAAAATGATTTCAGGCAAAGATTTACGACTACCTGATACTAGTCTCTATTATTGACTGTAGTGTTTGTAGAATGTCGACTGGTAACTCTCGATATTCTTCCTCATCACAAAATCTATTGTAATTACTATTATTATCCAAAGGCTTAGGTCTATTAGGATAATCACATTTACTAAGTCTGCCCGTGATCTAAGTCTTGTACCAGCCAGTGCTGGACATTCGCACATAATATGCGTTACTGTCTCAGTTTCTTTTAGGCACAGTCTGCAAGTATCATATTCTGGTGTTTCGTGGAGTCAGTAATTTATATAAGCAACTTTGATGATTGCCGATATGCAATCTCAAATACTCGCATCCCCTAAACCATATTTAAATACTAGTGGCATAAATTTATCCTTCTTATAAAGTTAAATTTTTTCAACACTCGTTAAATATATTTTTTTTTTAATATAAAATTATTTTATATTTTTCTCTGAACAGTTTTGCTTTAAATATTCCAAGCGAACTAAGAAATGCCAACAACTCTTGATACATTTTTATTAGATTTAATTGAAGTCTCTGCTTTTCATTATTAAAACAATTGAATAACTTCTAAATTAAAATATACACAAATACTCAAATATAATGAATTTATATTTTATTTGAAATTATTGCGGACACTGAAGTTTAAAAACTTTTTTAATACACAGCATCATATGAAATAGTGCTTTGAAGCGGGTATGGGTGTGTATTTATTTCTTTGATATGTATGGATGTATGTGTGTGGTACTCAGAAAATTTTTACTCATCACCGCAGATGGAATGTGAATATAAATTAAGTTTTGCAGTCTAGTTTTAATTCCTACGATATTCGTTTGACAATATTTGCTGGAATTCAATGAACAGCAGAGTCGATTTAACGATGCTTATCTGTCTGGTTTCGAGAAGAATGTGCCGGAAGGTATGGATAGCTCACAGAGTAACGTATGTCTGACCAATTTTTGGCATAGAGATTTTAATTTTTTGGGTGTGCTAAAATTATTCGTTTGTAGGGCAGCGTGAAAAAAACTTTTAATTTGTACTGCATGGTACCATTGCAAGTACAAACCTTAGCGCTGTTTTACAGCAAAGTATTAGTTGCATTTTGGAGAAGGGTATAAAAGATGCGGTTTAGCCGTATAACACATGGTGGTTTCTATTTATTTTGATACATCATAAACTAAGCATAAAAAATCAAAATTAATGTCAACATTTTTAGACAAGCGTATGCGTAATGGTCAACTAAGGACTGAAACAAGTTTAAATGTAAAAATGTGTTTAAAAACTCTACTCTCGAAACTCAATTTTATGCACATGTTGATGTCGTTTAATTTTCGTACACATAGACTTTTACATTCTTAATAAAACCTACATACGTCCTCACTAACTCCAAATGATATCTCACTAAACAAGGTAATTGGACTTGAGCGTAGCATAAATCTGCTCCATTAAAAGATGAAGGTTGTTTAAAAGTTCCTACAGAACGTTGTCCATAGCCGGCGCGATAATGTTGCTGATTAATATACCAACTTCAATAATTGCTTCGTCTTTCAGCATAACGTTTTTTAGTAGACAAGAATATTTACAACTTACTTCCGTAAAATTTGCTGGCGAGTTCAGGTGTAAGTTGCTACATGATAAAGCAGCTATTCTGGCTTCAGATGTATAATTATGAACTAAGATATTTTCAACACGTCTACACGTAAGCCAAACATCAAATAATTAGCCCATAATTCCTGCTTGTAATTTTCGTTGATTTAAAAATCTAAGGAATATTTTCCAACGAAGTAATTTTAAACATTTTGTTCAAATGCTTACTTGTGCTACAATGATAACTAAAATGTTTCGATTTGCAGGCTAATGAAAAAATATAACTATTTGTTTATATATTTCTTTTTACTCCTGTTTAACTGATCTCAAGCCTTTACAAATTTCAATCATGCATTGGTATCAGGTAGAGTACATTATATACACGAATAATCTCACACAAAGGCCTGTAAACATATTTACTAAGTTCTGCTGATGTATTTGTGATGGGTGGGTGAGATTGCAAGTGTATGTGTTTGTTATTATTTCAATTTATCGTCTGAAGCAAGTGTGAACTGTTTGGCATTTTATAGGCAATAATTTAGAATTGCAGCTGTTTGCAGTATTCAATGGCAAATACAATTTTATTAAGCAATTAATTTTTTTGGGAAGCAGTTTGTATGCAAAGGCAATATGAAATCTTGAATAGAAAAAATACCATAGTTCCCCTTTTCTCCAATATTGTCGTTAAAGAAAAAACAGAAATATTTTCAAGTTTTATTGTTTTTTGACGAACTACAAATATTATTTATTATTAAGTAATTTTAATTTCTAGGCATGAGTTCGTTTTTATTTCTATTCAGAAAGAGAATTATTTATTTAATATGGACAACCTAGAATTCAATAACAGAAAAAGTTAGAGTGTTGTAAAACTTCATTCTCAACCAAGGAAAAATTCTCGTATTCCATTTGTCTTGTATGTTGGTATAAGTATAAGATGTTTAGACACACAATTTGTAGATAAGACACGAAGAATATTGATAACGTGTGTAGCGGCATAGAAAATGCATTCCATTCAGCTTCGATGTCTAATAAAAATAAAAATAAAAACTTTTACTGTTTTCAAGGTTTTCCATATTAAATAAATAATTCTCTTTCTGAATAGAAAGAAAAAGGAACTCATGCCTAGAAATTAAAATTACTAAATAATTAGAAATATTTTCAAATATGTATAAAAATAATCGTTGTATAAACGATGCCGAATAAGAACACAAAGCTGATGTTGTCATTAGTAGCGATGATGGTTTCAAATGATTCGTTAGTATGACATTTAGAAATGCATGCGAACTAGAATGGAGTGATTTGAAATAAGAAAAACATTCAAAAACGCATGTTGCAAACTAAAAGGCGTAGTTTTACGCAATCTAAACGATTTTTCTAATATAATTCAGCCGAAATTAATTTTAATCTTCTAAAAATAGCCAGAAGAATTTCTCATATATAAAACTAATTCATTTCGTAAAACTTGTGATAAAATTCGTTAAGTAAGAAGTTATTGTCGTATATTTCATAATAAAAGAAAAACTTTATAATTGATACAGGGCTAATGCTTAGTTTCATTTAGAAGAATTGCCATCAGCTTCGCTTACGTTTATTCTTATATTTATTGTGTTATAAAATTTGTTTACCCTTTGAATTACCCCCCATTTAACTGGTCGCCTGCGTCGGTTCTAATATAAAAGAATGACTAAATTAATATATTTAAAAAACATTGAATATACATAGGAGAGAAAAAATATTCCATCAACAAATAAACTGAAGCAATACTTAACAAGCACTCAGCACGACAACGCATGCTGATCGTAACCATTTTATTAAATTATTTTAAACACCCATATAAAAGCAACTATAAAAACCATGGTCCCAACATCCCATCACTATTCAAGCACAATCACACATGAAGTCATTGCCGTTGTTTTTTATTTCTTTTATTTCTAAATTGCAAGTTTAAATGCCGCCATGTGGATGAGGAGAAATATTTTAAAGTGAACTACAGAATAAAACTGTTTATTTTTTAAAAGCTGTACCGACTCTTATGCACCCTTCATAAAAGCACGTTGTAATAAATATTTACATATGTAGGTTGTAGAAAAAATATTTTTTGTATTATTATATATTCACGATTACAGGTAATATTAACCTTCTGCTTATTTATTATTATTGATTATTTAATTTAAGCCTTTGCTAAATTTTCAATTTGTTTGTCGATTGTTTGGTTAATTTGTAACGTTTGGCCCAATTCTGATTTTACGGGGATTTTTTTCTGGTAGGAGTTTTCATGATTTTTATTATTACTTGATTTTTGCGTGTTTCTTTAAAATAAATTCTAGAGTTTCTGATAGATCTACACGCAAATAAAAAACATGGCTTGTTCATGATAACCATATTATGTTCACTACAATTATACATAGTTGCAACAGATATATAATGAGTAATTTGAAAAAATTTTAAACATAAATGTAGTAGCGATAAACAACTTATTGATTACATTTAATCATTAACTAATTTACTTCTATAAAAACTGCAACATGGTTGGTTTGAACATTAAATTTATAATAGAACTCTAACCAGAAACAAAGCATTTTTAGTATACAAAAATAATGTAATAACTCTAACTATAAAACATTCCTCATAGCCATAATATGGTGTTTAATAAAACTCTGTGGGTGCTGAGGCTTAAGTGGTTAGCTGGTTGACTATTAAACATTCGATGGCTTTAGGCATCTGTGTTCATACCTAAACATCCGCCCATCAGTAACATAAATTTGCTTGCTTTCGTATCGTTTTAAAATAACCATTTTTTTATTATCTTCATATCATACATTCCAATAATTTTATGTTAGACTATGTTGAGAATTGTTTCTTCCCATTCTCTTGCAAGACATCTGAAATTGTAATGACACCTAAGTTCGGTATATTACGTCGTACAGGTCCATTAGCCTGCTGTCTATTTTATCAAAATTGTTTTGAAAAATTATTCATGTCATACCTTAATAAGCAACACATCATCCCGGAACATTAGTATGGCTTTCGAGCATACCATAGTAAAATTAAGAAAAGTCCACAGAATTGTCACCGTTATTAGATCTGCATGGGCATATAAGCAATACTGTTTTATTTATTGACATTTCCCAGCTTTTTGATAAAATCTGACATGACGGTCTAGTTACGAAAATAACTCGAGTACTCCCTTCAACCTCTACAAAGCTTCTGAAGAGCATCTGACAAAGAGAACATTTGAAGTAAGATCAAAAGATCAATTTTTCTAAAATAGGGAAAATCTCGGTGGGAGTACTTCAAGGTTGTATACTAGGTCCCGTATTATACATTATTTACACAGCGGATATGTCAATAAGCCCAACTACGTATACGTCAACGAAAGTTGCATCAGACCAACAGTCACATATTAATGAGCTAGAACTTTGGCTAAAAACGTGGAGAATAGAGGTAAATCTATTGAAATGTGCTCATGTAACGTTTTCCTCAGAAAGGAAAATTGTTTACCTATAACAATACCAAATGACACTGTTCCAGAGGAAACCCACGTGAAATATTTGGATATCCCCTAGATCGATATCTAACTTGGTCCGGTCATATTGAGGCACCAATATCAGCCATAAAACTGCGAACAAATTAACTACACTGGTTGATAGGTCCTTACTCTTGGCGTTGGAATACAAAGTCCTTTTTACGAAACTGTTATAAACCCAATATGGTCATATGACATTCAGCTGTGGGGTACTGATTGTGCATCAAACATCAAAATATTACAAAGGAGGCAGTCTAAGTTTGAACGAATTATCGTATGAGCTCTTCGTATATAAGAAATGAAAATATCCATAGAGATCTAGAAGTTCCCACTATCCAGGAAGAAGCAAAAATATAAAGAAACTAGAGGTCCACCTTAACATTCTTGTATGCAAATTATTACAATTCCGTGGGAACAGGAGAATTAAAAAGACTGACACAATGACCCTGGTGAGACGGCGCACCCAACCCTATAACAAATAGTTTATTAAGATTTGACTGCAATAGATTAGTTGTTACATTGGTAATAACTACTAAATATTATATCAGAATAAAGATTTTATTACTTATTGTAATTTTCTTTTAGAAAAATTCAATATAATAATTTTGAGCTTTAAAAAAAGTCTAACTGGGATTGAAAAAAAGAATACAAAAATCCTCTGCTGGACAAACATAAATTTTCAAAGTGCAATTCCTTCGCAAAAAAACTGTAATTGGTGCCAGTTCAAAGAGTAAAAATTAAGGCAGTGAAGCGTAGGTGTCATGCCAAATTAAATAAAATTAAATCAAGTCAATTACTAAATAATAGAAAAAATTTGAAAAGTAAAAAGCCACCAGCCATCCATCCATCTACGAGCATTCATATAGCCATCCATCCATACAGCACAAGCAAAGGAAAATTGCTTAATAAAGTATGCGTTCGTTGTTCACTTACAATATAATTTCGCAACAAATATCCAACTTACTTACAATGTTGTTTTTGTTGTGGTTTTTCTGTTACTTTATGGCTTAAATGTTAGTTGCATTGTTATTTTATTACATAATCGTGATAAGTACATTTAAAGTCCTGGGGTCTACACGCATTTATTATTACAACGTAATTCACTTACAAGCACACAAACGCACACAGTTACAGTCGCTATTCTTATTCGCACATTAACTCACGACTGACCTTTGGGGACCTTTTTTGTCAATGTCCGTTTGCAACACGAAAATACCATTGCGTGTGAATACTTGTGTGTCGAAGTTTATGGGGTTGTTGGTTACACATTTGCAAGCGTGTTTCAAATTGTTGTTGGTCCGTATGATTGTGTCTGCATTAACCCAATGCCTTGATCTTTGACCTGGTTTTATCACTTTAAATTAAAATCATTTAAATTTGCCAACTTACTTAGAGTTTGGGTTTTATTTATTACGCTGTAATAGAGTTGGCAAGAATTGAATTGAAATTGAAAATATTTTTAACGCTTTTTGTGAAAGCAAAAGAATTTTTTCTTAGGAAATTTAAAGTTTTTTTGCTGATAGCGGGATAAATGACACTAGTTTGAGTACCAAAGTTTACTTTAATAATATGCTAGATTAGGACTAGAAGAAGTCGAGCTGATATTCTTTTAAGCCCTTATTAGACATATTATATTTCTCACTACAAAATACATGCATATAGTGTGATACCTTTAAAACATTGTTTATATAAAACTCATTATCTGACAAAATGCAAGTTAGAGCATGTTCAGTAGTGCGATTAACTATTCTTTTTTAACGACAATCGCATCGATAAAAAATGTTAACAACAAAATTAACGATGTTGCTATTCAGTAACTTTTTTTAAACAACATTCGCAATCGTTTACTCAGCTGTTGTTGTAGCTTATCGATTGTAGACAAAAATAAACGACGTATATTTTTGTGCTGTTTATTTATTAGACAAATTAAAAATGATGACATCTTCTAGGGGCACTTTTAATTTGTTTAAAAATCATTTATAAACAATATTTTTAATAAACAAGGCACTAGGTACATACATAATATATTTATACTTCATGTAGAAAAAGCCTCAAATGTTTTTACTTAACTATTGCAAAAATAGAAAAACGCACAAACAATTTTTTCCAAAAAGTCTTTGTTTTGTTTCCATTCTTATTTGTGCTTTTCGTTGTCGACAAATTTTGCGACTGTCGAATTCTTAATAGTTAGTGAATCGCACTATTGATTTGATCTGACAAAACACTTCCAGTTATGTCGTTGCAGTCGGCTTTATTCAGTGAAATCGTATAGTATATCTGGACGAATTAGACATATGTGGTCGAAGCAGGTTTAGTTTTGATCCCTCAAAAAAGAACAGGGACTTAGGACACGAAATGTTATCTGCTCCTTACTATTATAACTTCTGCTGCTGAGATTCTCATAGCAATGTTGAGAAATATGCAATCCAGCATACGTTGGCCCAATAGCCTTTAGTTGCACTTTGTGCATTCCAACAAATTCTTATTATGAGCCTTCTCAAATGTTGATCAATTTAGCCATATGTCCTTAGCCTGATTATTGGAGGTATGCCAAATTTGAGCCTTGTATTTCAAAACAAATTCAGGATATCTTTTCAGTACTATAGAACTTTCAATTGAAATAAAACAAAAATAAATGGTGACAATTGCCATGATTTATTCGAAAGATAGTTATTTGCTATTTTTATTTGAATATGATTTCCGGCATAACGTTACTTTGGCTGGCTCAAAGGATGTCCAATCGGAAAGTCCAATTTTCGTTAAAGTTGTTCAGCAATGAACGCCGTTTACTACCGGTAACGTAGTGGATATTGTTTTCTAAGACGTCAAACATCTGCGGCGTAGAGCCGTCACATATATCCACAAAAGTAGTCTAGCGATATATGATCTTGGAGGCCAACTTACGGGTCCATTACGGTAAATCGTTTTCTAGAATTTAATAATAATTTGTGGCACGCTTCACCGTCTTAGTCCCCAAAAATATGGACCTATAATTTCACGGACCCATAAATCACACCAAACAGAGACTTTCTTTGGAGGTAATGGTTTTTCAGTATTGGCTTGCTGATAATCTTTACTTTTACGGCTGTACGCATAGTTTGCAAGCGTTGTTTAATGGTTAGTCTGTTTATGATGAAATGTCAAATTGGCGCCCATATCAAGCAGTATTTCCAACTTAAAGTTCTATATCTCTGAAAAAAAATTTAGAATATATCACAGAATTCAGCAACATCTCACGTCAATTTCCGTGCTCATCAGTTACACAGTTATGTGATATCATCACTCTAATACATATATATATGGGAATCTTTTTTTCTTAGTCTACACCAGACTACCCTTTAGGGCTGATTGTGCATCAAGATGCCAGTTTTCTTCTTCAGTCCCGGTTTTTAGAGGCATCAAAGTCTAAGGTTCTGGATAAGTATAGGCTATAAACCAAGGCAAATTAGCCTATGCCCAAATTATAAACTGAGGGTGCTGTTCTTTAGGTATTAAGGATTCTATGATTTTTGGACTTTGGTCGCCTGGTGTTCATACAGCAACCGTTGCCAATCAGTAAGATAAATTATATATAATAATTACTTGATCTGTTAATGCTAGTACTTTTCACTAAATCGTTGGCAAAGCAAAATGACTAGTAAAATGGTTAGTCCAACTTCAATTAATGCAACTAAATAAACCCAGAGACACTATATCACTGTTCCAATTACAAACATAACGCGTAATTGAACAGTTGCTCAACCTTGAAGCTCTTCTATCCCTCTATCGCCTGCGTTCTCTAGTCTATCTAGAATATCCATTTTCAAAGAATGTAACACAATTATTTAAATAATTATTAGGCATTATTGGCCTTCAATTTTGTGAGTATTATCACATGCCCATCTCCGCGAATCTTTGAAGTTAATAAATAAAATATTTTAAGTTATTAACTTATGTTCTCATTGTCTCAAAGTTGGGCAACACTTAGTCCGCATTTTCAAATGTTTATCCGTAGAGTTAAAATTTATTTTTTGTAAACTTAAGCCAGTCGCTTAGCTTCTCTGCACTTCTGGAATTTAGAAGAGTTAACAATTTGATTTACATTGAAGAAATTATCTTCCATTGTGATAAACAATTTATTATTGCTACCCAATTGTATGCCTTCCACATCAAATCCAAATTTGATCTTCAATTTTGATTAATTCTCCTAAACCAAAAATATGTTTATTGTACTTTTCTCCACAACTTAAGTAGACTTTTTAATCTCAAACAAAAAAAGGTTTTATATGACAAGACCAAAAATGACCTTTTCACAACAACAACAAACATTAATATAACACTACTGCCTTGTCTTGAAGACACTATAAATCCACAAGCCCTTAATACCCTGTAACATAATGCGGTTTTTGGGCATACAAAATGGCAAAACAACAGGTAATCACTACAAGACTTAATCTCCATTTAACTAACAAGGGCTAAAAGAAGGAGAAGTAAACATAGAAAAAACAATGATATGATGGACTAAATTTGTAAATCAAGTGCTAACATGCAGGTTTCTTTTTAGTTTAAATAACGAGTTTTAGAGAAGAAAAATTTAATAAAAAAATATGTTGAGTTGATACTAAAAGGGCAAAAATTATATATGAGGAAGCAAAAAGATATACGACTGAACGTAGAAACGTCAACTGAACACATACATATATTATTTTACATGGGAGTAGCAGATGAATAAAGCTTGAGGTTTGTTATAAAATTTTTTTCCGTTTTTTTTTCAATTCTTCCTTCTTGGACACTGGCCAAAATGTTAAAAATATTCAAGTACGTGGCGAACCGCAAAAGTAGTTAAACAAATAAAAATAAATTTAAACAAATACATAAATAATTGGAATATAGAAAAACATAGTGACGTTCATCAACACAGAGCCTAACATATCACAACAATATGGCTACCAGCTGACAAATTAACCGACATACAAACAGCAGCGACAAACATGATACGTAAACAATCTGTAGGTACAGAAATGGGCAAATGTTTAACTAAATTCCACTATTCTAGGAAAATATATTCAGAATCGTTACAACAGAATATGAATAGGCTAAGGATCTGTTTTAATCGGGTAGTGAAGTATATATGTAGTCTAAAAGCAATGTAGCACGTTTCTGGGCATGTAATTAGCGTATTAGGTTCTGATTTCGAAAGCTTTTGTTAATCAACGATTGCTACTCATTTCTACAAAATTATGAAATACGTTAAGCCGCCATATCTCTAGGATAAATTCAACATTGGAAGATCATCCAGAACCAACATTGTTGTTTGCCCAAAACACTCATCTCTGTATATGACTAGATCATTTTTAGTTAGGGTGTAAAGATTATGGAATAACAACATCCCCAATGAAGAGCGGAAATTGTATACATCCATAACAGATTTTAAGAAAATCCCGAAACAGTACTTGTGAAACAGACCCGCGTACTTGTGTGTATAACTGTTGTTACTAAATCAAGGATAATAATTGAAAACATGTTTTAATATTTTTATCGACTTCGAGGCTAAGTGCAAAAGTGGAGGGATCGAATAATTAAAAATTTTTCAAATTTATAAGGTTATTTTACAAGTAAACAAAAACTTTAGTACTTTTAAGCCATATTGTTTTCTAGATTAAGTAGGCGTGTAGAGACTTGAAATCTTATGAATTTCAAATAAATAAAGATAAACTTCGGATTCTTAAACTTTAGATAAGAAAAAAAAACGATTACTTTAACACAACTTTCATCACAAAAATGAATTAGAGATCGAAAGTAGAACACGTAACGATTTTTATACCGCAGACCACAATAGAAATTAAACGAACGTAGATCCAGCCTTATGTTAGATGTCCAGAGATCGTCATATAGAGTTTTTATAGAAAATGAAACAATATCCTAAAGCAAAAGGAATCTAACTACTAATGTTTACGTAAAACAGACAAGTTTTGTTGCGTATTGGAACTGTTGGTGCAAAAATACGTGCCTCGTTCAAGCTACTTGAATAACGAATATCCCATAAAATTTTAAGTTGATGGAGTGATTTCACTCTCTAGAGTTTAAATAGACTTCTTTGCTTTTGAAAGCAAAGGCTTCATCTAAACTACGAGCGCTTTCTAACTAAGACAATAATTCGGTTTAGCATTTCGGTTTATTATTGCTAATATTGATTAACAGAATAGGATTACATCAGTTTTTAGTCTCGTAGGTTTTCGTTTTTTTTAAAGATGTTTTTTGTTCGAAAAATTATGTTGAATGAACTGCCATTTTGTTTACTAGGCGAAAACTTATAGTACAATTTCTCTTCTAGCATTCTAAAAGTTTTTTTTTTTAATTTTAATGGATCTTATTTGTCAGAGTCAGCATAAAATGTTCTCAAGTGTCATCAATACAGATGATAAATTGTATTTTCAGAGTTGTTCTAAATGACACAACATACGCACTCGCACAAATGTCATTGTCACATTGCTTAGTCAATGTTTGACAAACAGTTTTCTAGAAGTATAAGTTCGCTACCACGAGCAACCGATAGCATTTTTTTGTCCATCTCTCACGGAAGTTTTGTCTTTGCATGTTTACAAATGATTTAATTGCCAATTTATTTTCTTATATTTTATAAAGGTTTAAGATAAATGATATTTGAAATTTGTCGATACTATTTTTATTTGCAACACTGCACTCGAATACATTTATCAGTATCCTTTTACTTTTGTGTTGTACCTGCATTTAAATATATTAAGCATAAAAGCCATACAATTTATGTATTTTAGCGGAAATTGTGCTATCATACTGTCAGTTTATAGTGTGTGGGTGATTTTTTTTTTTTTGTTTAGTGGTATGTGTGCATGTATTTGTTGACTGCTTATTATATGAAAGTGTGACTGGTTGTAGTTATAAGTATTAAATATACTCCATGTAATATGCCATGTTTTTATGCCAACAAATTTTCATAGAACGACAGTATAAGCACTTTTAAGTATTGTTTAAGTGTTTTATGTTTAAAGTGGCGGTTTCTATTGTAAATGCGTGGGCTAATTGAAAATAAAGCAAAAAGCAAAGCAGAGACAGTTTACGCAATTGGAGGTTATGTCGTAGAAAATTTGCTTTGTGACGCTGGTACAAAGGGATGTATGAATAATTTAAAAAGAGCTTTTAAAAGATCTTGTGGGATTTTAAAATAATTATTTTTAAAAAATGTAACAAATTCTCAATTAAACCCTCTCCTCATCACATATAAATAAGCAAAAGTATAAGTATGCTTCCATAAATAATAAGAGTTCGGTATGCACAGCGTGTGTGTGTTGGAGTATATGAGTGGCTCTTATTTTTGTGGCTATCTCTTTGCCTAAAATGCTCTTCTGTTGAAATAGTTCTTGAAATAAATCAAGAAAAATAAAACAAATACAAATCAAAACAACACAAACTCTTTACGAAGGAAAACTCTTACTTGAGTTTGCAAAGCAAGAAAATTCGACTGTGTTTTTCTTTTTTGGGCTCTGCTCCTTTTGTTGTGTTGTTCTTACAAATTTTCTGGCTAACACCCACAAGTATTTTTTCTTGCTGCTCTTTTTTTTTGTTTCTGTTTTACATCAATTTTCAGTGTTTGTCTTTTTGCTGTTTTTACCATTTCGGCCTGATTATTATTATTTTACTTGTCTAAAGGTAGAGGAATAACATTCAACAGGCTCTTTGTAAAGTCATCATATTGTATTCTATCACTACTATTGCCTGCCATCATCAAAGGTCGGCCGGCTTTGCTTCAATTTTCATTCTTTATTTTTCATTCATTTTATTTTACTCTATTATTTTTACTTTTGGCAAAAAATGTAAAATAAATACTCATGATGATGATCATGATGTTTTTTGCTACCGGATATATACCGTTTGCTTGTTTTCCGTTTAGTTTAACTTGTGTATGCTTCAGTTGAAAAAATACTTCTACATATACAGACATGCTTACAAGTATAAACTGCATTCAATCTGCTGCACTCATACACATGCATACATGTATAAATATTAATTTTGGTTATTTTTCAAACAATTACTCTAAAAAATTTCCGGTAAGTACTTCCAACCATGTTTAGAGATGGATTATTTTTGGAAAATTTATTAAATGATGGGGGATCACTTATGTAATGCAATACGTGAGTTGTTTGTCAAATTTATTATTTTGAAATATTTTCAAGCATTTGTGTAATTTGCGGTTAAATAGGTGATAAAAATCAATGTAAGGTTGTTGTTTTTTTTAACGTTTTTTAATGCTAGTGTTACAGGAAGATTTCATTTCGTAAACGGAATTGATTACAATCATTAAGCGCTTATGTCAGTGGTTAAGTAAGCCGTTGTTTGATTGAAATATGTACGACTGGCTATAAGCGATGTAATGAAATTGAATAAATTTTTTTATTTTATTAAAAAAATAAAGAGCAAAATATTGTCATTTCCAAAATAGATGAAAGTATATATAGTCAGCCTAACACTTGTCGTATGAATTTATGAAAGTATTGTTTATAAATATAAAGATTTGGAAGAAGTCTGGCTAAATAAGCCGAGCAGAGAGAAGTTAACATAACCCACGGTGAAACAGCATACACTAGGGATGCGTAGCCAAAAGGGTGCATGGATTCTAGTATGTGAACTCTGGATACCAGACGACCTCCAGCTTTTATACATTCTTACTCTTGTATATGGAGCTCTGTGTGGGAAGCCGGACATTATTTCTCCAATACAGGGATGATTTAGGAAGCCTCGCAAGTTTCGAAGAAGTTAATCTCTGAAGAAATTACGGTTTTAATTGGCCAAGAAAGGAATCCGGAAGATATGGATAGGAACACCTCGCGAGCGATGGATGTGTAAGTCTCCAAATGTTTTCTGGCGGAAGGGGCGTAGACAGTAGCGCACATTTTGTGTGGATTTCCAGCAATCGCTAGCATAGGGTGTAGGTCCACGGGCAAACACTTAAATGTGAATGCCATATGAGATATTTTTTTAATCTAAGGTTTTTTTAATAACTTATTGTTTTAAGGTTTTTGTATATCCATCTCTCACAGAGATGGAGGTAAGAGATTCAGTTATTTCTTAGCCTTAAAAGTTAGGCTTATGAAACTATTTCTATTGCTAAATTTATTAGAAAAAAACACATTGTCTATTTATTTTTATAAAAATCCATTTCTAAATATGTTAAGTCGTCGACTAGGTTAAATAAATCCACCTCTATAATTATATATTGTAACAAATTATAAAGTACTGAACTTATACATAAGGTGAACTAAATTCCATAGTTAAGAATCTAAAAATTTAAGTCTTAAGGAACTTTCGCTCTCGCAGGACACATTCTGTTTATCATCCAATAATGTTAACCTTTTTCATTTACTATTTTTACATTATTTCAAAAGCTTGTTCACTTTAACAATAACTTATTTATGTCTCTATTTACAGAACAGTTTCATATATTTGTGGGTGATTTAAGTGCAGAAATTGAAACTCAACAATTAAAAGACGCCTTTGCACCCTTTGGAGAAATATCGTAAGTACTTAGTAAATAACAAAAGCTAAAAGTGACATAAACAAATCAAGTAAACAAATTGTATTTGAATAGACATGTTTAATGTGATTGATACGCTTAAGCTATAATTCAAATAACAAAGCAATAGCTTGAAACCATTTATCAAAAAATAAATGTCAACAAATGCAGCAACAGAGATAAAATATACTCAGCAAACATTTAATTTTGTATTAATAGAATTTAATAGAATTCCCATACCACTTGGGAATTTAATAATACCATGTGTAAATAATATTAATAATTTAATTAAAATAAGATCAGCGGAGGTATAAAGTGGTTGGGGGTGGTTTTACACAAACATCGTCCAACTTTCTTAAGTTCTAAGAAGAACGTTAAACCAAGGCATCTCAGTTTTGCAAAAAAAAAAAAGCGTTTTTTCGCTCTTATATGGTCTCTCTTTGTTTGTAGATATTATCCTATAATTTTTTGACGCAAGAACACTTTATGCCGGCAGATAAGCCTAAAACATATATGTGTGATTTTAAACTTGGCCACACTTTTCGTATTGTATAATGTGGCAATATTTTTTCTTCTACATCGAAGTTTGTTCTAAATAATTTGAAGTATTTTTGAAAAATATTGTGCTGAAGCCAGACAAATAAGTTTTATTACACTGCGAACAGCTAGCTGTCACTAGCTATTATGCGAATTGATTGATGATAAAGTAGGTCGCTAACTGAAACTCACTGTGGGACGAAGGGCGGTTGGAGAGGGTTGCAACACGGCAGGTAAATAGTATGCTTCAATATTTCTCCTAAACACCATTAGTATTGTTGCTGCACCTAAATAAAGGCCACCCAAATAATCCAAAATACAAACAAATTTCATTAAGTGAAACCTAGATAGTCGTCATTCAGTACTTCAATACGTAAGTAATTTATACAGTCGGAACCATCGGAAATATATTTTTTGACTGCAGAATAGTCACTACCAATAAGTCGGCGAGTTGCTATTTGCTTAAGCAAAATATTTGTTTTATTTTTTCCCATAAAAAAAATAATTCGTAAATAATATCAGTTATATCCTTTGAGTTATTAATTAATTAATTAGTTAACGTGTGGGCTTTGATGGCTTGTGGAGATTTTCTAAATGATATTTAAGTGTTTCTGCTTATTTGTCATTTTGGTTTATGGTATTTTGCATAACAACAAAAATCCGTGATATTTTCATTGGAATCAAACTCATAAATTTGTTCGTATGTATTTTTATTATTATTTTAATTACAAGCCATCGAGCTTTTGTTTTATGTAATGAAACGAATTTATTTTACGACTTTGTTCACGCCACACCATAGCAAAGCACTCCTAAGTTACGGGGGCTTTAACGAAGCTCATCTTAAGTTCAAATTAAATCAATACGTTAATTTTATTTCTAAGATTTTATTAAAAAGTCAATATTTATTAGTTATAATAATTACGAACACAATACATCGCTAACAACTTTGACTGCATTAAGTAATAAAAATCTTCAAACCAGCCAGGGCGGTTGTGAATCGAAAACAAACAGGATATTAAGGGAAGTAATTTTTGAGAATCGAAAACTTTCTAGTGATTTCAAGATTTCCTTCATTAATAAAATTAGACTAGCGTTTCAATCGCTCAAAAATGCAACAGCGAAACGCTTAAGCTTTCCATTTATCCCAAGGCGATATGCTTGAGGTTTAAGCAGTCTTATCATACTTGCATCTTTTGTAAAAAAGACAATAATTCCATTAAATCCGAAATGGAAATCAAGCTTATTAAGTCCAATTTATGCCAGCAAATTAGCAATAACGGAGATCATTCGCCAACACAAGGTTATCGTGCCCGTTGTATTGTCTAGAAAATTGTTCAAATAGCAAAGGGCCAGAGATGGGGAAACATGGCTGAGGTGACTACAATCTAAAAACAACATATTATGATTGAGTTATATGGGTATAAATAAACAATAAAAATATGAACTTCTTGAAACGATAGGAAAACAAAAGATTTATGTTATTGATTGGCAGCGGCTGACCTAGAAACACAGGCCACTAAAGCCATCTAATTCTTAATAGTCAACGTGCAAAAAACTTAAACCACAGCACCCTCATACTTTGATTGAATGTTAAATTTTATGCCCATTATGATCGATTTATGATTAGAGTTATTATATTATTTTTGTCAGCTTAAAATACTTTGTTTGTTATTAAAATTTGAATACAAATTTTACTGTTCAACTCAACAATATTAAAATTTTTATGGATGAATATCATTTATAAAAAAAATTTGAATACATTTGATATGCTACACAATGGAGAAGCGAAATAGAGAAAAAAATAAAAAGATTTTAAAATAAGACGTTAAAGCTTAAATAATTTAGTAAAAAAAAAACAACAACTTGTTTATAGCATCTGAAGTAATGTTTAAAAATTTTTCAAACTGCCATTATATGCTTGCAACCACAATATATTATTGTGGAGAATACATGTATAATATCATTGTCTTGACCATGCCGCAACGATATTTTTTCTTTAGCTGATAAAAATTTCGTTACAATGCAATTTTAAATTGTAAATTAAATTGATGGATGGCAGGTATTTTGTTATAAGCAGCAAATTAAATTTTCTAGAAATTTTTTTTCTACGCATATTTTATATCTCTTGATATATTAGACCAATAGGTCGATAGTGGTAAAGAAAACTGAAATTAACAGCCGAATTACCATTGGCATCATAAATGCTCGCGTCGTACATTTTACTTGAAAGGCAAATTATGCCACAATGCCGCCAGAATAGAATCTATTTTCTTTTCTTGCTGTTTGTATTTGGGTATTAAATAATCTAAATATTTTTTGGGTATATTTTCTCTGATAATTTACTAAGCAAAAGTAACATCTGCGTCCAGACATTTTGTACTTAAATTTACGCACGCCAAATAAACATAGTGAACGAATATGACAATATTTATAATAATTTTAACTTCAAATATGAATTCGTTTAACGCTCTACTCTTTTTGTTCTATCTTTTGAGGTGTAAAAGTAGCCATATTTCTATGGCTACTTTTTTGTAACAAACGTAAAAAATATGTCCTACTCCTACACACATACTTATAATTCGTCGCGCTCTCTTTTAATGTGATTTGTCGCCTACTATTCTCATCGGATTGTAACATATGTTTCGAATGTATAAACAATTTGAGCTAACGCTTAATATAAAATAAATATTATTTTTGTCGTAATTTTTTAGAAAGCTGCATTAATTTTCGAACAATGTAATGATGTTCTCTTTATTTCTAATTTGACAACTTTTTAATTTGTGAATCCACTTTGTGATGCCACTTATTGTTTAACTAAAACAAAATATATGTTTTATAACTTATGGCTCATCCTGATTCAAAAAAGCATTTAGAATTCTATAAAATAAAAACGGTAAAATTTTAATATTTCGTC
Organism: Phania funesta; assembly: GCA_963932375.1. Taxonomy (NCBI): domain Eukaryota; kingdom Metazoa; phylum Arthropoda; class Insecta; order Diptera; family Tachinidae; genus Phania; species Phania funesta. The sequence goes on from OZ010652.1 coordinate 22,765,222, forward strand.
CATCAAATGACAAGGATGAACACATTGCTATTTCCGCACATATATCGCCATTAGTATAAGTTATTTTTATAACCAAACCCACCACGGCAGTTTACGTTAATAATAATGAATAACTTCCTGCTTATTTATTAAAATATATAATTACTCTGATATCAACAACAAATCCTTTTGATTTGAAATAAGTTGCGAAAGATTGAATGAACGTTCTTGTGTTAAGTAATTTTCAATGTTTTTTCAACATCAATACTGTTGACTATTTGAAATTGGTCGATCTGGTTTTACTTTTTAAAAAGTTTAGTTTAATTTTTTCAGATTTTTAATCTTTTTCGTTTCACTTTTTTTTTCAATTTCTGTTTTTCCCTATCGAAGTGTTTGATTTTGAGCTGGAAATTTGCTTAATTTTTTTAATTTTAGATTCTATTTGTTTTCTTTTCTAAAAAAATAAAAAATTTGTTACCCTTTTGTTATAATCTAAATACATTTACGCACATAATAGTGTATTTTTATTTTTTTTATTTTAACCTTAATAAAGGCGAAAAGCATTGCTTTATATGATTTGTATAAGATCCCACATAATAAGGGCGTGTCCACCCTTTAACAAGGCAACATTTTGTTTAAAAACCAAACCGCCATAAGATCTTTTAATTTTTCGATTCGTTGGTGAAATTTTAATTTTATAGAGAACCACTTTTTGAGTTCTTGGTTAAATTGATTTCTTAGCAATTTTTCGTGTTTGGAAAATATTTATTTTTAAATAAATTTAAATATTTTGTTTTTTCATATAATGCGAAAGAATCTTTTTTTCCCATATCTCAACTTTTTGTGGCTCAGTTTCGCAAGCTTTTTTGGCAGATTTCTACATGATAAAACCTGTCGGTTGGGTTTCAGCTGTTCTGACTGACAGGTTTGAAGTAAATTTTAGCCTGTAAAGATTTTTGCGTTTAAATTTATGGAATATTAAATTTATTCTTTAGAATTAATTCTTGTTCTTGCTACATCAACAACAATTTAAAGTTAGAACTTATAATTTAATAATTTAAATCTTTATTGGTGCCTGTTAATATAAATACAAAGTACGATGTGAATTAAATGTGTTTATCCTCAATTTGTCATAAAAATCTATAATAAAATTTATTGTACTCTGCCCTTTTTAAAGCTTTATTTATTAGCTTTTTTATACTATCTGGGCAAACAGCAGATAAATTTAAATAATTTTAAGCAGTGGCAAAAGATAATAAGCATATAATTTATGGTTAAATAATATAAAAATAGAAACATCAAATAAAAATACTTGCACCATGTACTTTGTCGTAAAAAAATTGATTAGACTTTTCCCATTCCGCTTTCAGATTATTTGGCAAACTTTAAACGGTTCTTATAAAAATTGTTGAAATCATTTTGGTTAAAATGTGATTTAGCATTTTTAGCATGAAGAAAAAGTAAAATCGGTTAATAAATATCCGTGCAAAACGTGACTGGCTGTGGGCATAAAAAATTAATTTTGACCTTTGCTACCTTTGAACGGTCACATATAAATTTATTTTGGTTCATTTAGCTTTACCTTTTTCTTATTTATTTATGAAAATTATTTCGCTAGTTTTTATACTTAACATGATCAGCGAAATATTAACACTGTTTTTTTTATGCTTTAACACTGATTTACCAAAAACACAAGCTCTTTATTACAATTGGAATTATCTTTCTGTTATATAAAATGAACTAAATAGAAACACCGACCGAGATAAAAGTCCATATGAACAAAACGGTTTAAAACATCATGATAAAAAAAAGAAAGTCGTTTGTAAAAGCATTACCGCCCTTAAAAATTAAATCAACCAAAATAGTGACTGAACATTTACAGCGACAGCATTTTAACACAAAGGACTTTTGAAATGCAAAAAAATGGAGGAAAACGATTTTAATCGCTTCGTTTTGGTGTCAGACTCTGCTGTTGCCTTTATCGCCAAATAGAACGCACAAAATTTACGTTTGCAGGGGTTTGTTTGCGTTTTTATCGTTCTCTTTTTACATGAAAGTTAAGTGTTTAACTGCAGGGTAAAAATATAAGGGCTGGCATAAAGGCAGTTGTCCAGCCCAACGGGCTTAAGCATTTGTAGACAATTCAAACTAAATTGGTACTTTGGTTGTACCAACAGGAAAAATGAAAGAAAAAAAAAACAAAGAACATTAAGGACATTTTTTATGCTGTGAAAGAGGAAATTCGTTGGAAATTAAAAATAATAAAATGCCGGTGGTTAAGAAGAGGGTTATTGCTCTAGTTTTGTTTTTAATTTTAAATTGAATTAAAGTAGACATTAAATGTGCTCTACGGAGTCATTATGCCTTAAATTACAATTGACTAATAACTTACGCGCTCATTTCTATAGAACAACATACAGAAACGAAAATCCAGCAAACTGTTTATTAACACGACTGGCAAGGTTACTTCCATGGGTGCCTCTGTTAATACACATACTGTGTATTAATTTAATTTAATTTGAAAATGTTTCCTAAGGGCGCATTAAACCATGACTTATTTTCTTGTGAGTTTTTCCGACAGACGTTATAATTACATTAAGACAATTGACCTAATTACTAATTTCCAAAGTTGAATAAAAAGCCATTTAACGAAACATACAAGTAATTAAAAAATATTAGAATTGCTTGAAAAGCTAATTTGTTTTCAAAGAAAAAGCTTTATGAGTAATTACGAAATTATTGGTTTTAACTAAAGTATTTGATACAAAACAATACATGGTGTGAAATAAGGATTATCTTCAACTTATCCGAGTTGTGTGACTGTCTCCAAGGTAAACTGAGTAGTTAGCCTTCCGTTTAAATCAGTGGATCATAGTGGTGAGTAACATTTCAAAGAGATATCAACCTCTTGTTATTCGAACAGGTTCTTAAAGCTGGGAAGCGTAATTTCTGTAGAAGTCAAAAGTTTTGTGATAATAAATATTGAAACCATATGGAATCTCTGATCACAGATGTAAATGATCGTGTAAAATACATTATCGGAATACATTTTATAATTAACATACACAAACATTGACAAAACCACTCCGAAACAGCGAACCAATATAAAAGAGCTAATAACCAAATTATTTGATTTTTGATTTTACAATACAGAACACAGAACAAAGACAAATACCCTGCATTTAAGGCTGAACAGAAATTATCTGAATTGAAATTATCGATCGATGTTTACTTGATGTAAGTGCGTGCTATTGTTTCGAAGATCATTTTAATAGAGCATGTTCGACTCACGCATATCACCAATTCAAAAGAAGAAAGATTTAGTTATAACTCAACTAAAAGCTATGTATCCTCTATATATGATTTTTTTCAATGGACATTGCTAATATAAATACTTAATAAGGTGGTTATTCTAATTTATTTCAGCTTAACTCGAGAATAGTTGGTTCATTTTTGATAAATCAAACACAAACAAAATCAAAGGCATCTCAACCCTAGTTTTTACTTGTTCAACCGTTTTGAAGATATTCAGAAATTAATAGACAAAAATATTCAGAATGTTTGTAAAAAAAGTGTTGAAGTAACTTATTTGTTTGTCGAAATCCGACCACCTATTCAGGAGTGCCCTATTAACCCTTATGTGATTGATAAGAAAAATTCTTCTTTAGCACAACAAGGTCCTAGGTCATACAGTTGTATTGTAGGACATGTTAAATGCCAGTTTACGAAAAAGTTAAAACTCGGGAGGTATATAATTGTAGATGCACAATTATACAGATATTGTAGATATGTCCGCTTTACAGAGTGCATGCCGTCAATGCCTGAAAAATACGTTATAAAATATTTTGGGCTTGCGTTGCTTTCTAGTTCTACCACCTGAATAGTAAGTTGTGTACTGGGAGATCAAAAGAAATTCAGCGGCTTTAGATTTCGTAACACCCATTAAAATCAAAGGTAACATTTTTCTTAAATCTCTGGAACTGAAAAACACACGTTTCATACCAGCTAAGCGTAATCTAAATTCGTAGAAATTACATATGTATGTGTAGAAAACTATACGGTTTTAAAACTATTTTTTAATCAGTTATTGCCTTTTCTGTGCTCAATTGAATATTAGCCAGGAAGTGTTAGGAAATTTCATGAATCTCACCAAAAAATATCTCTTTGGCAAATGTGTGAAAAGCATTCATATTATGTGGTTTTCCATAAAAAGATCAGATGAAGATTTATATAAAAGAACATAAAGTCAGGATAGATTGTTCAGATGTATTTTTTTAATCTTATTTTTAATTCGGAAATTCGCACTTCATGTTCAAACTTTTATTTTAGAGAAATATTTTATTAAAGAGACAATTTTGTGTTAGTGTGTCAAAAGAGAAAAAGATTTTAATATTGTTAGCTACATTATATGCTTCACCATTTATAGCAAAGACTGCTAATAATATGGTTACGTTATTGGGCGAATACACATGCAAGCGCCGAACACGCCGGTGGCCACCTTTCCCACTTTTTAACGCTATAAATGTAGCAGCATTGTAAATGTCCAAGTTACTTCCACTGGCTCCCACAGGCAATTTATACAAATTTAGGCTTGCAATTCTGTATTGAAAACATAAAGCAGCGTGCTATAATATAGAAGGATATGTTAAAAACATACATCCAACAGCAATAGAGATTACATAGGGCGTCATTTAAGCAACACAGGGCTTTACGAAATGCTTAACACTCAAACGAACTGTAGTAGAGCTCGCACTTTTTGACGTTTGTATTCATGAAGCTTCCAAATTATGTTAATGACGCTCTCAAATATGTCATAATTATATTGAATTTCAGTCATCAATGCGCGACTTATAGACAACTTTGTGATTTTTATTGGGCATATAGTCGTCCATCTGACCAAGCTAACCGTCGAACTGTGGAAGAAGATCCCTAGAACTAACTGACACTCTGAAGGCCAAAATTGTTGGTGTTATGCGTGACATACCACCAGCAATGTGCAGAAAAGTAAACCAAAATTAGTCGTTCAGAATGCGCTTTCGCATAAAATATGTTTGATTAAAATGTTATTTTGTTGTTACTATTTACAATTCAAAATCGTATGGGGCTTAAAAAATACCCTTTACTTTGAAAACAACTTGAAAGCTGATAACAAGGCACTTCAAAAATACAAAGAGGTAAAAGAAAAGTAGCCGTATCGCAGTAGGGCGAAGTGGCAAGGGTTATTCGAAACTTCGTATGAACCAAAGACACATAAAATTTCTAGCAATTCTTCCAAATCAATTTGTAATTGCAATCCGGCCAGTCGTCAAATATGCACAAAGTGTGAATATGTAAATGAATTTGTGTTTTTAATTTTTTTCTGTAAACATATGTTTCTAAATGAATTTTCGTTAATTATATTTTTGAAACGAATTTCCATCAGCCCTTGTCAAGTTTGGTTAGGAGACAAGCCGATTGCATATTCGTTCTGAGAAGTTTTTATCAATACGTTGGCGTTTTATTGTTTGTCAAGTATCTATTTGTCATTTGAGCTGGCAGTAAGGGAACCTCGTTTGTAACGTAGCCATCTGTTAGGTGTGAAAATGTTGCAGGTCAAGATCAAAGGCCGGGTGTTTTTATAGGTTTGCTTTTAATACAAATAACCTATCAGCAGGAAAAATAAGAGTAAAGATGGAACCTAGCCAAAATCAGTTTGTCTTCAAACCAAACTTGACGAGGGATGACGGAAATTCGTTTTAAATAACTACATTCTATTGGAATATCAAATCAAGAATACATTTCTGTAATTTTGCCAATAACATTTAAAACGAAAAGGAAAAACAATTTATGATACTAGGATTTTTTCCAAGAATTCTCGTAAGGTTAAGGCTGTTAAAAGAAAGTTGACATTTTATGCCTATCTAAAGTTATTAATTTTTTCAAAGCTGCGAAAATAAATAAAACAGCAATAGCAACTAGAAGTTTTAAGTACAACTGTTATTCAATTCTATGAATTAAATTTCAAAAGGCAATAGGTACCCGGGTACCTTGCCAGTCCCATAAGGCTTAAGGGGTCAAAACCTGCTTTCATTTTTATTAAGCACGTTAATCCTAAAAAAGGAAAACGATTTTTTTTCCAGAGCTGTGTTATAGGTGGAATTGTTTATGAATTATTTTACTGTTTTTAGCAAGAAGTATTAGAAGAATTTTTTCCCATATGAATGACCTTAGGTTAGGGTGTAATCAAATGCTTTCAAGATCATAGTAAACGATTGTGAAATGATTAGAAAGTTTTCAAAACTGCTGACTTAAAAACATTTTTACAGAAAGTACGGCAAAAGTAATTCTGAAGAAAAAACTTAGCGGCCTAAGGATGTTCAAGAGTTGGTACTAACCATCTCATGATCACTTGCTATGTTTGGCAACAGTACAAAACATGTTAAAAAACGGCTCTTAGCAACACTATACGCTGTGAAGACACACGATTTGTAAGGAAATCAATACATAGAAAAGCAAAAACCAAGATTTATCAATCTAATCAGTAACTTTCTGCTTTTCAAACACCACAGTGGCATTAAACAAATTAATAAATTAATTATTTATGATTAAACTACTTTTACAGTTAAGAGCTGCATTGGAGAATTTTTAAAGAAACTAAGCTTATAACAATTTTCCCTGTCATATATTACTTTTATGACCTCCTTAAAAGACTCTGGTGCTAAGCGTTCTGCTCACGTTCCAATACAATTCTCACAAATCTCTTTGAAACACTTGCCCACAAATCAAGTACTTACTTGTTAAAGTAATAAGACATACACAGTTATTGGTTTTAGGTTTTAACTTTTCAAAGGACCGGGTTGTCTCCGACCGCTGTCATTTCGTTTACATAAAAAGGACATTAAACGTGAAAATCCAAATCAACATTTTGCAAAACAAAAATAAACGTTAACGAACATAATTCGATGTCTTATTTTAGGATTTACCTAAATACAAAATGTCAAAGTTCTCAACGAAACAGAACGACTGTATGGATGAGAGAATGAAAGACTAACGAAAGGAATACAAGTGGCTAAGAGTGAATACAAACGCACATTTTCATATACAAAAATACACATTCTCAAAAGCCAAGGCATATAAAAGAAAATCCCTTTTCCAGCATTAAGCCCGTCTATAAAGTCATGTACAAGTATGTGTTTATAAGCATCAACACATACTCTTAAACAAATAAATATGTTGTGCACATGTTTACTCTTACGATGTAAGAAATTCAACATTGTTGCCGAGTTTTAAATGGGATCAGGCAGTTGAATTGTTAAGTGGAGCAAAGACGAGAAAGGCACCAGAATTTAAGACCACATTTTTGAAAGGATAACATTGTCATTTCCTCAATGAATGAACATTAAGTGAACAAATAAAATAATAAAATAAATAGTTTTACACAAATAATGAAAGATGAATTGAAAGCCAGCCAGACTAAACCAAATTGCTTTGCACAGCCACTGTGTGCATAATAAAGCTTGGTGCAAGCTTTTGGTAATTAAAAAAAAACTGTTTTTGTTTGTCATATTTGGCGGCATTATGAAAAATTGACGGTGTTCGGAGTTTGTAGAAAATGAAGCACATCGTAGCTTTGTTTGTAAAATTCGATATAAATTTTATGTATTTTGTTGTTGTTGCTACGACATTTTCCAATTGTATTATAAAAACGCTTAAGCCTGCAAGTAAAAAAGGGAGCAAAGTTATCAGTAAAGAAAAGGAATTCATAAGACTAAACTGCATAAATTTGCCAATAACCTTTTTTCAAATCTTATAGGACCATTTTTTAGAAGCACAGCATTTAAACTTAAATACTTCTTAATATGTGTGCCATTTTGACAGCTGGTACATGCTTTCTTTCTGTTTAGTTTTCTATGTCAGCAAGAATAGACTGGCGGCAGAACATTGCTAGCAACTTGTGAAAATGTAATTCAACAGTCTTGGCTTAGTGCGGTAGTGATGATAATTTTTAGCTATATATACATATAAGTGAAATTTCTGCATTTGAAATGAAACAAGCTATTACCGAAAAAGCATATATACAGAAAAGTCTCTGTTTGCTGTGCTTAATGGACCTTTGGAATCATTGGTCTGTATTTCTTTAAAAACGATGCCAGCCAGTACGTTAAAGTTATAGGTGACCGCTTCAGGGCAATGATAACTGACTTTTTTTGTACCACCACCGAATATCCTTAATATGGAGGAGCTGTGATTTCAGCAAGACGATATAATATGCACACTGCACGTCCATCAATTGATTTATTGCAAATAAACTTCACTTAACAAATAATTTCGCGTAGTGGGCCTGTAAATTGGAGATCATGAAATACAACACCGCTACACAATTTTTTTCTGTAAAATTGTTTGTCTACGCCGATAAGCCACAGATGAGTTCACCTTAGAAGATAACATTCTCTGAGTTATCAATAATATGTGGCCTCCTTTACGGCAAAAAGTGTTCGTAAATTAAACTTTCGGAAGGAACTTCCTTCGAGACAACCCAAGTGGCCATATGCTATATAAAATTCGATAATAAATGGCAAACAATTATTTTACATGCCAATTGACACAAATTTATCAGTCTTTTGCCTTAGGTTGTTCGTGAACATTTTATTTTGGGTATTATATAAATCCTTGTGTATTTATATTTTATTTAAATAAATAAATATATCTGTCTTTTATTCAATTTCAAGTTCTATATTACAAAAAAATACCTGTTAGTGAGAAAAGAGGAAAAAAGAATTACAACTGTGTATTAACAAAAGCAGATCGAGGTTTCTGAAAAGAATATTTCATCGATGATGCAAACAACAAATTCATTTCAAGCCGGTGATGCATACAACAAATTTGTTTCGAGCTGTAAAGCAGTAAGTTATCTGGGGATATTAGAAACATTAAATCCCCTAACTTAAATGATTCTAAATACTTAAACAGGACTTTTGGTATATTAATTTCAAATTTTACTTTAAAAATTGTGTAAAGCTCACTCTTTTAAACTTTTAAAATATAGTACATAAAAAAATAAATTTGGCCTCTTTGAAGCTGTTTTAAAAACGAGGATAATAGCCAAGAGAGAAGACTAGATTTAACCTCGAAAAAGCTAAACTAGCAACGCTGTAAGTCACCTCCTTAAGCAATGACACACATGAATAACATTTCATAATTATTTGTAAATCAACAAAAACACCTTCTTTTCATTATTATTAACTTATAGTTATACCTTTGTATAAATAATAATCCCAGAATAAGAAAAACAGACCGACATACTACACACACACACAGTAAGAAGGAGAAAGTTTGTATAATACTCCTGCTATATGCTCGACTACTCTTTGAGGAACTTTTTTTTGCCAGATTTTTCTTTTTGTCCGGAAATTTTACCAAAAAAGAAAATCTGAACACATAAAAAAAGCCACACAAAATCTGCGAGTTCATGTTTTGATAAAGGATCTACATTTATCCATTATAATGTTATAAACAGCAGCAACAACGTCAACCAAAATATGTAGAAGAAGAAGACGCAAACAGAGCAACAAGAATGATAATGATGCCACTGATACGGAGGAGTAAGCAACAGTAAAACGACCTCTATAATACCGTGTCAATGCACGAAAGTATCTTGTATCTAGATAACTAACTAAGCGTATATCAGTTGAAATTGTAGACACAGAAGCAAGTGTTCCTGTGTGCGTATGTTGTTACTTAGAGCTCACAATGTCCACACTTTTGTTCCTTTTTTTTATACTTTGGATAAAAAAAAACTAAACTGCTTGAACACGATTTTGGTTGTAGTACGTTTTTTGGTTTTCATTTTACCCAGAGAGGCTGTGAAGGTTGGAATGTACAAATTGTACCAAAATTTGGGCTGTTTTATGGGTTTTGTGAAATTATTTAAGGGCGTCAAATTTATTATATCAGAATATGTTTGCATTACATAGTAAACAGTCACCGCTTTTTCCCCCAACTTAGCCAATTATAGAATACATTTCTGCATTTTTTGAAATAAAATTCAACATTAAAACAGCAGGTGGACAGATTTCAATCTTGAAATCGATTGGAATCTGTCATTACTGATAAAAATTAAGAACTTATCGGGTATTTTTTTTTTGGAGGCGGGGTTTTTTCATTGATGGCTTTGTTTTGGCTATGTGCCATCTTCAGGGTTCATTTTTCGTCCTGAGAACGAATGACACTAAAGATGGCACATAGCCGAAACCGGTTTGTCTCCAAACCAAACTTGACAGTGATCCCTTGTCAAAATGCGTTTCGAATATTTACAAAATTAATCGTTGTTTGGGAAATCCAGTAAGGCACGGCACAATGCAAAAACAGTAGTTATAGCGTTGATAATAATCCCATTGCGTCAATTTGTTATCACGCTCAGCAATAAAATTTGTGCCCATCCAAGTCATGTTTAGTCTGACACAATCAAAGTAGAAGATTTAATAAGCGGATCCACAATTGTATTAAAAAAGTATAGTCAGTTGTAAAGCAATTCTTGATTAAATGCCCAAAGTGTGAGCGACGTTAATCCACAATACCTTACTGCCGCATCATTGCATTTAGAAAAAATTACCAGTTGGTTATGGTTCTGAGCCTTTTACATAGCTGGTTTTAAAACTATTAATGGCCAGAATGTGACAATGATTTGAGTAAAAAAGATTAATGCCGAGAAGTAAATATACTTGTAGAGACCTCGCCATTGGAGTCTTTTCCCTGGATAAATTCACTGCTCCACGCTGAGAAATCAAAACAAAGTATCGACACGTTATTTAAACTTAAATTATTGTAATAGCTGGCTGAAAGTTGAACTTCTAGTTTATGCAGTGTACGACTCAGCCGATTATGCACGAATCCATATTTTAAATTAATTTCTGTTTTATTTACAATAATTACTTAAGTGGGGTTTAGACGATGATATTTTTCATCGGTAAAATGAGAGCAAAAATATGATGAAATTTCATCGGTATTTAAAAAAATTAGAGTAAAATCATACGACAGATTTTTTTTCATTTACATGATTGGTAAAATACCAAAACATATGGTGCGTGCACACACACACATATATGTTGCTATTTGTTTATATAAAAATCAGGCATGGGAACGTTTACATTAATCTTTCGTTAAGAACTTCTAGTGTCGTACAGTTAATATTGAAATAGATAAGATTTTTTATATGCAGACGCATATACATACATACATATGTAATACAAGTTAAATTTTACATACGTTCTTAATAATATCTTGAAACGAAAAATTAAAATTTTTCTTTATATATAGTGCAATTCATTAGATCTAGTTTTGCATCCCTGAAAAATTCTCTCCTTATCAAATGGTGTGTGATGGTTTTTGAAATTTTTCAAAAAACAAAGAGAGCCGTACGACTGTCAAATTTTCATCGGTATTTGCTCTCAATTACGTACGACTTCATTACATATTGGATTTACATGATCCCATCCGTGCTCTTCTACACAAAAAATTGAGTAATCGTACGGCAAGTCACATTGTCTAAATCACTCTTTAAAGAGGCGGAGAAAGCTTCTAAAAACTCTACATTTTTATATTTAATGACATCAATTTCAATATTTAAGGAACATTTCCAATTGTGGGCAAATAACTTTTTTTACAAAGCACTAAAATTGTATGAAGACTCAATTCGAAGTTCAATGAAACCGGGCACTTTCCATTCAAATTTCTCTTTAAGATGTAATGTCTGAGCAAAACGTTGAGCTTGAATTTGATCTGATAGAATCTCGTGTATCATATGCAAAGAAGATGGCCTTCAAAAAAAAAAAAAAAATGATTTACAAATAACGAGTAATTTTCCGTTGCATTACATTTCGCAAGTTTAAACTTAAGAAGTTTTACCAAAATTGTACAAGTGCTACAATTTGCTCATCTCAGCTTTGCCATAATTTTGCTTCGATGGCTGGTTGGTTGTTTGGTTTACTTTTCGGTGTTCATTACACTTTTAAGTTTTACTTTTTGCTTGATTACATGCTTTTTTATGCCTTTTTAATTTGTATGGCTTTGTGGGTAAGATGGCGTGTCTCTGTATTTATTTTCATAAATAGTGAAGTAAACTTTTGTGAAAAGTTTGTTTAGTACAACATGTTAAAAAACTTAAAACAAACATAATTTTCAGGCACGTCTTTTGCTTTGTTAACATAAATATTCTGTTTTTTGTAATGAAGTCATTTTCTTGGTAGATCTTCTGTAAGTGAAATGTTATTGCAAATATTGCACATCGTGCTTATATTTTTTATGGAAAATTCGTAGCATTTTAGCATGCAAAGGCAAAATACGATTGGCTCATATGGCTGGCACAATCAAAATGTTACTGTCAATAGCGAGTAGGAGATTTTGCTTTTAACAAAAATTTCCCATAAATTCTAAATCTGATGGAGGTCAGACAACGGCGGTCGCTGTTTTAATTGCTTAGTGAAATTAGATATGAGCTGTTGCTTCACTAATCCGGTGGTGTTTGTGATCGTTGTCCTATTGGAAGTAATACAATCGCCCCAAAAGCTAATACTTCTACACTGTGTTTTAAGTTTTCTTTAAGCTATACATCCCCATACCATCATTTCGTCTTCATCACGGAGTCGCTTGTAATTGCTTGCATTTTTCTGAGGCTTAGCTCTAAATGGCATTCACATTTCACTACTGTCTGTCCGTGATCCGAAGCCTTATACTAGCCAGTGCTGGGCTGGGCTTTCACACACAATGTGCGCTACCGTCTCAGCCTCTTCTAGGCACAGTGCGCAAGTATCATATTCTACGATTTTTATGCTGGTCAGATGTCAGTGTCGCAGTGATCCAGCTTAAGTTTGTCCTATTATATCTGAGCACCTTGCTGACATTCCTGCCAAGTGGCTCTTTGAGCACCATTCGAGCCTGTCTACATGTGGTAACCTCCATCCATTGAAGGACTAAAGCTCGCATTAAGCCATTCCCTAGTACAACCTTAGGTTCTAGTCCTCAGAAATCCACATCAGATCCCCTTTTTCCTAGTTTGCTGCTTCTTTATTCCCATCTGTACCTATGTCCCCCTTAACCATATCAACGTCAACTCATTCAACGAAGCGCATCTGTTTAGCAATTCTAGCTGGTAAACTGACGCGTATTTCCCTAGACTCATACTATAGGACAAGTTCAGCTCAACTGAGAATACACCTGATCCTGTCATTCATAAGAGAACCATCTGTAAAAATGCTTATGTCGTTCTCCATACACTCATTGTGTATAACGCCATCCACAATGAGAGTCCGATGCAGCCTTGGGAGTAGTGTTCTTCTACTCATGCGATCCATATGTTTGGCCCAAAGTGAAGCTGACATTCCGGCCGTTGACTTTATAAATAAGTCCAACAGTAGCAATCCCAACATTGCTTCGATTGCCTGTGTTGGCGCTGTACGCATTGCACCACTTACACACATACATGCAACCCTTCTTACGCTTCATTGTACAATGAGGGGCCTTCGGGCACCAAACCACGGATGCATAAGTTATACACTGTTCGTATAACTGCCCTCTCCATATTAAAGTGATTATCACAATATTGCAATATAACCAATAAAGCTGCCACATTTTGTTTCACTATTACACTTAGATTAAGTTAATTAGTTCGTTTCATAGCGATTTTAGTTTTTTAGAGGTGAAAAATTATTAAGTGCATTTAACTTTGCTATTGGATTTGTTTATGTTTATTGTTTATCTTACGATAGTGTTTGCAATTTACCGGTACCTAACAGTGTAAAATCGAGTCAAATATTACTTTTCTTTCGAAACAAATCAGACTTAGTACCACCTTTTGGGTTTAAAGTAAGAAAATAAAGTATGTTACTTTATTTTATTAAATCTATTAAGAAACTATAGTTCGCGGACGGCATTTAGTGAAATCATAAATTAACGATTTTTTTACTAATTATTTTTTTTTTTTGTTATTAACTGTTTATTGTACTGATTCTATAAAAAATTTACTGGATTTTATTAATGCTTGGTGCGTTAATCCCTGAGGGACTACCTCTGGCAGATATACTAAGAGTTAAAAAATCACAGGATAAACTCAAAAATTAAAGATTTAATCCTGTATGAAATAACACTCACATTGTTTATCAAGTCCTAAACTTTAGCTTTCTTTCTAAATGTATCTTAAGTCGTAGTTAGCCCTGATTTCATTTCGAAATGAATAAAAGTAATTCACACTTTCCTTAATAAATATTGATAATTATTATCGGTTACCAATATAGGGAATATTGACTAGAAATTTCAAATGATTGATATTCAAATATAATAACACAAATTGAACTCCTTTAATTTTGGGCTCTATAGAGAGAAAATATGTAAATAACGATTGTAAGACAAAACGACTTACACACAAGAACTTTTGTTTATTCAATAGCACAAAAATGTATAGACCCCTTAAGTCTATGTTTTCCTTTTCATATTCACAACTTGGTGAAATAATAAAGTTTCTACTACTTTTTATTACAATATTATTAATTTGTATATTTTTTCTCCTTTTTTGTTTACATTACCTCAAACTTAACCAACAGATAAAGTAAACCAAGCCATCTCTATCATTTTCTATAAACTGGCAGTTAGTCAAAAGTTAACTTAACTTTGTTTTCTTTCTCATGTTTTTCTCCGTCATGCTGGTTAAAGTTTTCATGTTCTACGTTTGGCATTTTTACTTTCCAAATTTCGCCGGAATTTTTTTTTTTTTTGCTTTAAAAGTAGTAGCAGTAGTAGGAGTTTTTGCTGCTTTTAATATTCTTATGGTCTATTAAAAAGTTGTAAACTGCCTAAGTTTATATTTTTATGCCATCTCTTTTGAATACTTTTTTGTCTTTATTCAAAATTTAGTTAAGTGTTTTTATAGCAAATGTTGGACTATTATTTAGTTTATCTTTGGAACACGTTTGTTTGGCAGAAAAAGAGCCAAAATTTAATTTGCACAATAAGTGAAGGAAAATATAAAGAAATGCAAGAATTAAAAGAAAAAAGTTAGTAAACGAGTTCGTCATTGGCCAAGTTTTAGTTTCGTTAAGAATTTATTTTATTTTTTAATATCCCAGAATCTAAAGAAAATGTTGAACTAATTTTGAAGAATTTTTAAAAAAAATTAAAGTTATTATGAGATCAGGATTTACAAATATGCCAGAAATGCAATTACTGCAAGGGTTGTTATTTATATTTTGTAAATACAGCGTTAGGGATATCAAAAATAATATGCGATTTGGTTCAAAAGAATATTTTTTAGTATAATTTTATTAACTGATTCGACATTTACGTCAGTATAGAAAAAATATTTTTGGTTTAAAGTCGCCATTAGCAAAAAAGCTTTAAGCTTGACAAAATTTTTTCAAAAATGGATTAAAAAAATAATTTTTAACTACTGTCGGCTTTAATAAATTTTTACGGGTAGCGAAAACAAAATTAAAGGTAAACATTTCCCTAAAAAATATGCAGGTAATCGAATCTACTAATAGGTTTTTAATGTTCGACAATCAAGTGTTTTTTAATATAAATTCATATTCATTGTTTTATTAAATAAAATTAATAAAAATAAAATATTTAAATAAGGTTTGCTTCTGTAAGATAAACGAATTTGAATAAAGTGTTTTTTATTTGCTTTGATTGTGTGAACATCGATTATATAATGTATATAATTACAGTGATGATTTTGATGAAAAAAAAGAATGACTCTATTATATTAAGATATAAAAGTTAGAACGGATACGATAGCAGAAATATGTTACTCTTCATGTTGAATTTCGTCTTCCGGATCGTAGTCTGTTAACGTCAAAGTAATCTGGAGTTACATCACCTTCTCTTGCTGTTCATCGTAGATTGTCGTGAAGTAAGCCACTCACCGTATGCCATTTTTTGCTTTTAAAAATTTTCTCATTGCGTAAAATAAGTATATTCTTATGTCCAAATTGTCAAAAATAACGACTGCAATCAATCACAAAATTCACAATCATACAGTCGGACCTCGAAACTTTGCATTACGTCCACTACACAAATAAAGAATTTAAGGAAAGGGTTCTTTTAATGCAATAAAAAGAAACGATAAATTATCAAAAAAGTGGGGAAACCCTTCCAATAGAGAAAACCAAAATTTTTAAAGAATAATAAAAATATTCATGTGCGGATTGGTTTTGGCAGGCGTTATAACTGGCTTTTTACACAGGCAACAGTTATTGGAAACACTCATTAAAAAAACCACCAACGCAAGGAACACTTAACAAACAAAAACAACATTGTACATAAATAACAAAAAAAATTGACATACAAAACTTATGTGCATACCTGGGTATGCAGCTGTTGACGTATGTAGAATTTTTTTGTTATGGACATAAAGGTTAAACCAAATTTTTTATGCATCTAGATACATTTTTTATGTTTATTTACATATGTATGTACATACATGAAAAATGTCGAAATACATATGTACATAAATATATTATCTATTCCTTGCCTATGTGCACTTTCAATTTTGCTCGTAAAAATTTTATTGAAAGTAAACAATACTCAGTATATTCATACACAAATACGTATAAGATGCTTTACATATATTTTTGTGTTGATTTAGTTACATAGCAAGAAAACACATACACACATACATACATACATACATACATATTTTTTTAATAAAATATAATATACCCAAATTTTGGTGAATGATTTTCAATAGAAAACAAAATAACTTAATTTTAAGTTAAAAAAAATAAAAATACTGATTTGTTAGAAGTTTCATAGCTTACTTTAATTGTTCATTTTTGTTACGAGACTGGTGTAGTATATCTTGATTTTAACAAGTACGTTTTTATTAAAGGAATTTAAAGTTCAGAATCAATTATTCTTAAGGAAAAAAAAGTTTTAAAAAGTGAACTTAATTAGAACTTTTCAAAAAGATCTTGAAATCACGTACAGTGTTGTAATAATTTTGCCAATTTAAGTAGGAGAGCTACTGATAAAAATGAAATAGTAAACGGGCAGCTTAAAACTTCTGTAGAGTCTGTTAACTTTCAAGGTTATTTATATTATTCTAGTCAATAAATGAGTTTACGTATGTACACGCGGAACCAGATTAAGCTTTTGGGGTAAAAACTTCTGATTTTCATCATCATTTTCATTCATCATTCCATCATTTCATTTTCATCATTTAGCACTATATAAACCATTTTCCCTCACATTGGCAATGTGGCAAGAAAATAATTATTAAGAATCCAAGTAAGCCAGAAAATCTTGTAACATCTCTCAGATGTTACTTACGTTCTACAAAATATTTGAAAGTATATTAATGAGTAGAGTGTCTCCAATTTCTGAAGAATATATCGTACCTTGTCACTTACTTACTTTTACACATAATCATGGATATCTTTAACAATACCACCATGTCAAAGCTTTAATTAAAGATACGATGTAAAATAGAACATATTTATCTTCAGTACTTTAAGATGTTAAACAAGTAATTTAATTTTGCCATAATGGATTACTGTTCAAATTCAAAAAACTATTCTGTTTTTCTGTGAAGTCATAGCTCGGCGAAAGACAACGTTTTGTTAAAGTTAATGAAGAATTATCATAAATATATAATATAGGCAGTTATATTCAATGTTATATATAACATTTTATTTAGAGAAGCTTTTAACTTTTTGTATCTTTTTTTTAACTCAAAAGGAACATCAGCAGTGATAAGTCGGTAACTGTCGCGATCATGCTATGTAGAGTTGTGTATCCAATTCGATCTATAAACAACATTTGTAGTGTTTTTCTTAAAAAACAAAGTGTCAAATACCTTCGTCTTCAACAATAATAGGGGAACTCACTCTTGGTTGCAAACAACCCTTGCAAACCTTGAAAATGTAGCAGGCTACATTTTGCAAGACCATAACAACAAAATGTATGAAACTAAGATTTGCTACACTTGAGCAAATATGCTGTGGCAAAAATCGTTGCAGATTGGTAATTTGCAATGCTAAAATAACTGTTTATTTCATTTTAATATTATTAAATCAAAACAACTAGACACCTGCGCTTACAAAGTTTCACGGCGGTAGAACCGTCTCAACAATTGCCTGTGAAGAATTAAAACTGATGCGAAGACTGTTCAAGTGTTTTTGCTAAAATAGTAAAAATTAAAATATCAAACAAAACTCCATTGATTGATAAAAGTTCTTAGGAAGTTTATGCACACATTAAATAATTTCTTTGTGTAAACATTTTAGAGGCGGCGTTAGCGTTTATATACTGACTGCGGCTTAGCTTATTGCGTGCGACAACGTTACTTTATGCAACTCTGCAATAAATTTGCTAAACGCTTAAAAAAGACACTCGCGCTTTGTGGCAGAAAATCATACCAAGCGTGCATAAATTGCAGATATGCAACGAAAAGTGATTTCCGGTAATGTGACAATTTTCAACTACAAGAACACGATCGCTTTTATATATGTATATATATATATATATATATATATATATATATATATATATATTATTTGTTCCTTTTTTGTAATGTGGATAACTCTGTCGATAACAATTTTTTATGTCAATTTTTTGTAGATGGGATTTATTATGCTTTTAAAATTTCATAATGTTCAAATGAAATAGTAAAAGTTTAAAGAATTTTATAACTTGCATTTTAAAAACAATTTCCTTAACAATTGAACACGTTTTGCACATGTTAAAGTATTGAAAATAATAAAAAAAAATTAAAAAATCAACAAAATCAATTTCGTTAGAAATATAATTTAACAAGTAACTACTTTCTATCAAAATAGATGTTGGCAAAAATAAGAACAACAACAAAATAGTAAATAAATGATATAAATTACCAAATATCTCTACTAAAACACAGAACTGTATAGTGCTGAATATATTGGCAAATATTGAAAAATATTAGAAAACTTTGTTATTTCATTTTGTTTACAAATAAAAATATTTATTTTAAAATAAATTGACAATTTTATACTAGCAGCACTTAAGAAATGTAATTTTGTATTTTACAATTTCGTTTCTGTGAACCACCGCCTACCCCTTGGGGGTCGAAAAACTAGAAAACAAACTGATGAGTTTTTCTTGTCGGCCTTACAACAAGTTTATTGTGGGTGTATGTCTATATGAGTAGTTAAGTACAATGAAGAGAACAATTATAGGTTCGGCGGAAGGTTTATAACATTGCAATGGCACACAAATAAGAAACGTTTTTAGTTGTTTCTAAGGCAACTCAATAGGAGCTACCTTAATTACTGCTGAAAGAGCGATTCAATAGGGAATTAATTTGATGAAGACGTTGCTGTATTCGAAAACAGAAGCCCTCTACGAAGATCTCATGACGGCATAGGAGCGGGTAGAGGGGTTCCCCATACAGAGACATTATTAATTTTTTAATATCTGAGTAACTGCAAAACTGATAGACTCCAAATTTGCTATGGGCAGTTCTTGAAATCAAATGCGTTTTCCAAAAAAAAAAAAAAAAAAAATCCAGAATACATAGAAACGGGTTGAAGTGTACCAATCTTACGCATCATATATTAATTTCCCTTTATATGCAGAACTCCAAATGTAAGTTTCAGATATTGTGTGGGTTATTATCAAAAGCAAGCGCGTTCTCGAAACAATCTAAAAACTCAGAGCGGGAAAAGGGATGCCCCCATACAAAATGGATAATACATTCGCTTTATGGTAGTAACTACAACAGTGACAGTATTTGAAGCAAGAATGTTGCCAAAGTAAATAATAATAACAATTATCCTAAACCTAAAGAAGTACAATTCTATGCGAATGTCATTATTTTTACATAATAATTTGCTTGAACACCTCTAATTACTAATGTTATTTTCTTAACTGACGATAGGTGCAGGGAAGCACACCGGGTGCAGCTAGTGTAATATAAACTTATTCAATACTGTTCACTGTAACTTACACTTCTCCGTCTGTGTATTGAAAAAAAATATTTATATTGCGAAGTTATGTTATAGCAAACAGCTGGTAAATATTTTAGAAATATAACTACAAAATATTAAACATAAAGAGAAACTTATATAAAAAACGCTTCATTCTCTCTCCTGTCTCTATTTATATTTGAAAAATTTAAATTCCCTGCCATTGTATACGTTATGCAGCATCATACGAACGTTACGAATACACACGCAAATGACTACAATAATTTACCTTAAAGGCTTTTTCCTTACGTACACAATTGTCTTAAAAATAAGGAAACGTCTTTATAAGAAACATGTGTGGGAGTGTGGCATGAGAACATGTTGCAAATATAAAATCAAACAAGAAAGCACCAGAGAATAATCACCATACCCATACATACATATATTCCTTTTCCTTAACTGAATGATATCAGTCATCATCGGTAAAGAACAGCATCATCATTGGTTTTGCCACCTACCTGCAACTCGCATACGAGTATTAAATCAGTATTTATGTATGTTGCGTAGTTGTTGTTATTTGTGTACTTATGTATTTGGAAACATATGATGTTGTTCTTAAATAAGAACTAGAGTACGTGTTGTCTCATATGTTTGTATATTGGGTACGGTCCTGTCCATAAATAATAATAAACATTAAAAAAATATTTTTGAAATATTTAAAATTTGTATATTCCTGTGCATACGAACAATAATAACAAAGGGGAGCCAACAGAAAAAGTGTAGACTTATTTGAATGGGGCCTTTATTTATACCTATATAACCGATAGGATTTATAGAAAGTTTAATAATTTAAAGTGCTGACAGAAACCTAGAAAAAAGATATGTGACAAGTAATGTATTCAATTCTTCCAATCGTTTCCTACCGCCAAGAAAGTAGTTTGGTTAGAAGAAAAGATTACCTCGCTTAAAATATCAGTTAACAAAATGAATCAATAATGTTTACTATGACTCGCACTTTTTAATGGAATGATAAGGCAGAAGTATAGCTTATTATAAGCTACGTCCAGCTGAAGGCATTTATCGCAGACTTGCGATAAGGTATTATTTTTTACATTTATATGCTCTTTGTGAAATTCGCAATCGGGACTTAAAAAAGAGATATTATGTATATTATGCAAGCCATAGACGTTGCGAGCCTTGGTAGAACTCGGTTAACAATAATAATTCGTACAAGTTTATTTCTGTGCGATCTTGTTGAGTACAGATGCAAATAAAAATCGCACAACATGTTATTTTCCAAGTGGCAGTGATCGAAAGTTAAGTGCTTTGTACTTTTCTCAGTACATTTTGTTTTGCGCACTACTGTAGTATTCCCACGACATTGAAAGTAGTTTTTGTGCAATTTAAGGCGTTAAATATACTGCACAAATTAATAGTATAATCACATACATTTAGAAAAACTATTTAAAAAAAAGCATTCTGTTCAGACAGGACAAATTATCTGTTTCAACATCTATTTCCATATGAACTAGTTCTTTTCATATGGAAATAGTACTTTTAATTTTTGAGTAAGGTTCAGTTCCATTTTAAAATCTTGATATTCTATCACTGCTTTCTGAGGTAGTACAACACCCTTATTAACGTTGCGCCTAAGATACAGCTTGGCACAAAATATCAAATTTTTTTTGTTGAAATATAAAATTTATAATTTTTAAGCAATTCTGTTTTATTTATTTTTTTTACAACCAACAAACAACTTAATACAACGAGCCCACAAACATTATAATCTCGTGTACAACCTTCTCAGGATATACCAACGATCGCATCGTCTATGTCTTGCTTTAGATTCTTATGGCAACGCAACGGTAGCCTTTCATAATACTTAACTAATCAAGTGTGCCGCCTGAATATGTGTCTGTCTAATAGCCTCCAGCTTAAAAACCAAGAAGTTATTTATTTTTAAATTAAACCATTCTATTAGTTGTTTCTGTTAAAACTGCCTACCTTTCATCACTTGCTATGAGTTTATGATATAAACTTTTTCATACTCATTTAATCATAGAACACCCAGCGGAAAATATATACATCACACACCTTCGACTTACGTTCCAGGCTCTTCAAATCAAACAACTAATTTACCGAAGAAAGTCGTATTGATTTCTTTAAGTCAACTTAACTAAATTTTCCACCATTTACTCAAAGTACGATCCTTACTCCCATTGCTTTAGAACGGGCCCGCAATATTTGATTTTGGATAAGATAAGAAAGTTGTAAAATTTATTAAAAAAATAAACAATAAAAATTGTTATGACAAAAGTAAAAAAAAACGAAATCACTAGAAATATCTACTGCTACTTGCAATATATTGGATGCAGTAAAAAGAAAACATAAAATTCTAAGAAATTAAATGAATCACTAAGGATTTCAATAAAAACAAAATATGCTCTGCATGAGCATGTTGCAAAGGAATAATAACAAAAATATATACACGTGCCTGTTAAAATTAAAAAAAAATGAAATATTTTTATAAGTTTTTCGGTAGCAACAAGAATTTATAAGCAATAAATACAGAATATAAAAATCAATATTTTAAATTTTCTTAGATCGTGTATTAAATCGTGATTAAAAATAAAATTATTATATAAAATAATTTTATATGTTATATCTGATATTTCTTATTGTAGCATCATCAGGAAATAAATTATGGTACAAAAACCGAGTCATAAAAAATTAACTTTCATTCATTTGTGTATAAAAGGAGGAACAAATAAATGAAAGTTGATACTAAATAAATTAGGAACTCAGGTCGCAGAAGGAACTGTAACTAAAATTTAAGAAGATTAAAATATCTCAAGGATAAAAATATGCTAAAAATGTACCTGAGAGGCTTATGCTGACTATTTTGGGTTAAAAAAGATTTAGCTTAAAAAATATTCCTTTAAGTAGTCCCTTTACAGGAATCCCTGCAAAATATTGATTTTCTTTTTTTTATTAAATTAACAATTGTTATCCTTTTTGCACTGCAACTTTTCGGCTTGAGCCTTTTTCTTTCGAGAACGCAATTTGATTTATTACGTTTCTCTACTATTTATATATTTTTGTTTCTTCGGGAGTGTAAATGTTTATGCTCTTTTTTTACCAACCTACATCTGCTTTAGAAATTTATTAAAAGTGAAAAATAGAAAGCATAAATAATGTATGTTACCGAAATTGTATTCAATAAATAACATAATTGAAGATAAGGTACCATTATGCGTAAGATTGTGGCAAATGCGTAAGATTGTGGCACATACACTTCTACATATAGGTAGTAAAAGCATTAAAAAAAAAAAATAATTTATTATTTATTTAATACGTCAGCATATCATAACAATAAGAAAAATTAAAATTCACTAGGCGTTTGAGTTCTTTTAAAATGTTCTGTTGATTTTGTTTTTTGCACAACCAATGGAAATTAATATTAAACAAGCATTTGCAATATAATTCAGCAGAGATATCAAATCAGACTAATTACTTTCTGGGTCGCTCTTCGATCGCCTTCGTACCACAAATGAGTTTAGGCAACCGATTTGCAATATTCGACTACGTGAATTTCATTGAACCTCGTACTAACACCAGCTCTTACCTGACTGTAGTGACATGAGGCAACTGGTAACTGTCGACCGTCTTCCTCATCAGATAGTCTGTTGCAATTGCTAGCATTTATCTAAGGCTTAGAGCTCCTATGACTGGACATTTACACAATGAGCGCAACCGGCTCAGTGTCTTCTAGGTACAGTCTGTAAGTGTCATCTTCGATTTCCATCTTGGCCAGATGATACTTGAAATATCCATGACCTATCCCTAGCGCTATAATCCAGCCTAAGGCACTCCTATTATATCTACCTAAATCATAAGGTATTCTCCCCCTACCTTTCCGATTCAGCCAGAATAATGGACACGTAATCCCCAGGCGCAGACTACAGGACAAGTTTAGCTCAGCTGAGTATACAACTGCTCCTACCCTACCATTCATAAGAGAACCATCAGTAAAAATGCTGATGGCGTTCTCCATATACTCTTTGTGTAACGCCTTCCGCATTGAGTGTACGATTCAGCCTTTCGGCAAATGACAGTACTAACGCAAATTTAGTCATATTTTGCACATCTGACCGCATTTTTAGATAAATAAAACATTGAGGAAAGAAAATTAGGACAAAATAATGTTATGCAGTGGTTGCTGGGTTTTCGTTAATATTGCCTGCCAGGCGTCATTATGCAGCTTCCATTAGAAACCTTTTTAAAATGTTGGTTTGGGGTTTCTTAATGAGCTGGCTAAAGCAGCCAACTCAGTGAGCATAAAGACATAAACTTCAATGAATTTATTATATAAAACTCCATGGAAAATAAGGGTGGAAATATAGTTCATATTATGACAAAGTAGAATTTGTTAGGGAACGTTGAGTTGCGGAGCTACATCATAAGTATTATAGTAGTACATACATACTATACATAACCACGATATAACACTCTGCATTATGAACTAAAATTTAAAAAACTCCTTTAGGCTCCGAGCATTGTTCCTCGAGATTTTTAAGTTAATGTTTCTACGATGAGTTATGTGTGGTAAAGTGTTGGTTCCATAGGATAATGTTCCTTCATTTCGATGCCCTTATTTTAAACCCTGAGGCATGTTTATTCCATTGTTTTGCCAGGAAACCTGTTATCTTAGTAACACTGGCGTTTCATTTTAAGTGGACTTTTTATAAATTTACGGTTGGCTTGAGCTCTATTCTTTTAATTTTCCTAGTATTTTCATTTTCCACATTGTAAAACCTCTTCCAAATTTTTAAATCAGTTCTCGTAACTTCAAAACTTTTAAATTTATTGCCCGTTTTATGGCATGGTATTCTTTTCTTTCTTATTGTTAATTATTCCTTGTCATTTTACCCAAAGGACACGTATGTGCATGTAGAGTAATCGTTATGTCTTATTCGCATTCATCTACAATTAGTGCAGTGACATATTAACATCGGTGGATTTATGGTTCTGCTAATCCATTTCACAAACCTTGTTGCTATCTATAGTTCCGTGTGAAGAACCGCGTTATGTTCAGGCATCCGAAGTTAAATTTCAACCTCTGTTCCCTCTACGAAGATTTACAGTTTTATAGTATCCCGAGTTTAGAGTCATCGATGTAACAGCTATTTGGCATTTGTGGTAGGGTTGCTCGTGACTAGTAGTGTCTCTCCGATGTCAGTGCTTCTCTTTGGTCTGATTTGTAATACTGATCATTGTTGGTCGTTTCGCCATATTGCCAGCTTTGTCCAAATGTGTATACTTTGTCTCCATCGCTCTTGTAGGCTTAGATCTGTTTGCGATGAAATAAATTATTCGTTGAACTTTCCGTAAAATTATAAAGTTTTAAATTAATTGGTTGGACATTTTAAGTAGCACTTACAGAATTATTTCCCTATTCTTATTCGGTTAAATAAAAAAGAGGCAAATTTCATCAACTTTTTTTTTTAGTAAATTTATGCAAAAATTAATTTAACTTATTCATTTTAGTTTTCATAGAATTACTTTCCAGTTAGGCGCAGGTTATTTCTTTAGTCTGCATGAGTACAGAAATGACGAATGCCTTGACTCTAGATGATATACAGAAACCGGAAATCTTTACCAGACAAAAGGGTTTGTCACATCACTTAATGGTTATGGAAAAGCTGTAAATATGTCCCGTAAATTTTAGGTTGTTCTATGAACGATTCAAACGCACACACACAGACACACGTGCGTATAGCAATGAAAAATGTTAAAATTTCGTTCCTGAAATTTTTTACAATTTCAACTCTTGTTTTCGTTTGCTTTGTAACTGTGCCTGTAAAGCAAAACACGAAACTTTTAACAGATGTTCCTTCAGTGTAATTTTGTATATTTATGTGTGGCTGCGTGTGGATTCGTGTTTGTGCATGCTTTGGTATTTTACATACCGTCATGTTTGGAAATTCTATGTAAAATGCGTAGATTTACATAAAACAATTGGTATTGTGACATTGTTGTACGATTGTTAAAATGCATGTAGATGTTTTTCCTACAATTTCTCGTTTCCAAGTTGTGCATTTAGTTGGATTTTGAATATTAAATGAATTGTTTAAGGGAATTTAAAACTTTTATTCCACAGTTCGTTATATATGAGAAGCAATTGGACTAGTTTTGCAGAGAGTTGTTCATCTGATTTAATTTCTAGCAATTACTATATGTAGCAGTATTGCGAAAAAAAAACAAATAAAGACAACATGCTACAGCATAATTTACTGCAACTACTAAATGAAACATAAACAAATGTTTAAATGTACTAACCCAAATTCAAAAGCATTATTTATTTTATATTAAAACTGAAATTTTGTGGTTGCAGATATCGTAACTATTAATTCTAATCAAAGTTATAGTTACGTCTACAAAATAATATTACATTCATTTTCCTGGTCGGAAATGTCGTAAAAAGTTTCGTGAAAATTTTAAATAACTAAACTTCAACAACCTTAACCTGTTGACCAATAACCAACTAAAACTTTTTGGTGTGTGAATAAATTAAAACTGGAAAAGAAAAAAATAGCCCAAAAACAATAATGTTTTTGTGCACGGGAATTTCTCTCTAATTGTTTAGGGAGAAGCAATGAAAGTCAAAGCAACACAAATTGCTCTTGCATAAATATTTAAGTAATAGAAAATAACAACAACTAAAATTACAAAGTAAATATTCAAGCCATAATAGCTTTAAAAATACTCGTCCCAGCACAGTAATCGCGTGCAAATGCAATTTAAAAATGGCACTAAACTTTTGGAATTACTCTTCTGTTGTTTTTTCGTTAACAAAGCTACTTGCAAGCTAACTCTTAAGATTGTTCACATATACAGCAAATAAGCAGCTAAAAGAATGGCTTGATCAAAATGCAGTGCTAAATTTTATACAACATTCGTCTGAAACCAGAATTAGTCGTTACTCTCCGTTCCCTTACAAATCAGCTGATTTGTTTATGTTTAAATGAAAATGTGCATGAGGTATTTTTCTCTGTTTTGCATCATACGAATCTAATAACATTTTGGTGAGAACTTTAAGTGAAAAGCTGGTGGGTCAAAAAAATGCACTATGTGAAAAAAAAATCGAAGAATTTTACTAATTCTTATAGAGACTTGTAGGCTTACTTCAGTAGATAATTTTGTCATTTTTAACAATTCGATTACACCCCAAAATTAAAACTTGTCGATAAAAGCGATTTTTTATAACCTCCTAAAATTAATTTAAGGCTAATTAAAATTCTGCTTATGTAAAGATTCATAAAAGCGTAACCGACCTATTTTGTTATCACGACATCTTTTCTCCTACTTGAGGCAGAAAGATAGAAGTTGTGTCGTTACTCAGTTTTAATGCTCTTTTTTGGTTTAAAAAAAATTTTTGCGATATCAAATTCAATATTTTGATTTTCTCAAAAAGTGCCGTTGGAGACAGCCCTTGAAGACAGACAGGAAATCCTAGACGACAACTTGCGGATAGTGCAAGCCATATGTCCACGACTTTTCGTACAAGGCACGCTTAAACTTGACAATATGAGCGACGGTACAAAGGACACTGTCGTTGACGATTGCATTGGATGCCAGTGACAGTTAAATATTTAAGTCTAAGTGTATTTCATTTACGAACCCTTAATGGGAAAAATGCGCTTTATTTTTATATTTTTTATTTTCCCTAAAATTGGTGTAAATGCTTTTGGAAAGCTGCAGTCTGTTTATTTCGATATCAAGTTGACAATATTATAGACATCGGCTTGGTGATGTCTATAATATTGTCGAATTAACCGTTCGAACCGTAACCGGCTTTTAGCTTCTTTTCAGAAGTTTTTTGAGGTATTCGTATATAAATGTAAAGCGTCCCTAATTCTCTACCAATGTGAAATTTCAAAAATATTTCTTTTAACTGAAAACATAAGTCCGGATTATGCCTGACATTATTTTCAAAAATATTCCTTTCTAAATTAATATTATCGATATTAATCTGTGTTTCAGTTTATAAAATATTTATTCTGATAATATGCAATTAAAAAATATATTCTAACTTAAATTACCGATCCTTCACTCGTTGTAGTAAAATAAATCAGAGTCTTTAGTAGCACGACCCATAGTAATGTGTTTTATTGTAATGAATGTTTCACGGTTCGAGAGATAAGAAAGTAAGTAAAACTGATTTTATAGAACTTTGTATGTTTATCAATACCTGACACCACCAGAGGGCGCTAAACTCAAAGAATTTCAAGTAAACAAGAAGTTACAAGAAAATGAATATCACTTTCACAATATTTGGAAATGTTTTGTAGTAGCTGGGTATATTTCAAATAAAATGTTTAAATATTTGTAACTGATCTAGTTTTCGGTAATTAATTTTTATTCATTTGAATACTGGTTATTTTTTAAACAAATCATAAAAATTTTTAAATAACATTTTCAATAATACTGACGTGAAGGCTTCAATACACTATAGTATGTCACATTAATACTGATGTGGTGATCTGCTAGATATTTATACTAACGCTGGTATGTAGAAACGTTCGACACCATGCAACACAGCTGCCCTCGTGAGTTGCTGACGATTACCATTTTCCCACTGGGCGACGTAGGGGAATGCATAGAAAATATAACAGGATAGTAGAGTTAGTAACTTCAAAATATACCAAGTTAGACACGAAGGCTTGCTGTTGTCAGACTACGATGTCAGTTCTAGAGGTATATAAGAAATCCGTTCGTTTTAATTGTAAAAATTAATATTAATTTCAGGTATTTTAGCTCTAAGACCTTCAGTTTTATTGAAAAATTATATTATAGTAGATTTTTTAGAAATAAAATTTTTTTTATATTTAATTAATTAATTCACA
Organism: Phania funesta; assembly: GCA_963932375.1. Lineage (NCBI taxonomy): Eukaryota > Metazoa > Arthropoda > Insecta > Diptera > Tachinidae > Phania > Phania funesta. Next base: position 22,794,017 of record OZ010652.1, read on the forward strand.
AGCTTGTGAATCCTTGTGAGTCCTTAATACTTTATTTTTTTTTAACTTGTGAATTAATTAATTAAATAAGATTAAAAGGTCAAAAAATTATAATATTTTTGTCTAATAGTTTTGATATAATTTTTTATTTACAACCAGAACTAAAGATAAATAGACAAACTATCCTTAAACCGGAAGTTAAAAACTTTTATTTTAAAATAACGTACGACTTGAAAATCGTGTGTAAACCAACAAAAAATACATTATTCTGGTTGAGATAATTTTCATCAAAAATGAGTTCTTGCAATTATTCACAATTGTTAAAAAATTACGAATCAAAGCATTTCTTATTTCAATTTGCGTTTACTTTAGAAAAAATTAGGCACTGTCAGGCTACGACACGCTCCACATACATTTCTAAACAAATAGAAAAACACAACATTTGTTACGAAAACTCCAAATTGGAATGAATTGTCAAGTGGCTGTTGTGAAGAAAAGCAAAGCACATGAATTTGAAATGAAAAAAAAAAAATCCAACAAAAAAATTTAGAAACGAAATTGGTAGCAAATTTATACGGCATTATTAAAGCAACAAGGTGGCCACATTGTGTGGTAAATAGTGTTTATTGGCTCAAATGTTTGCAACTTGTTAACATGTAAAATTCTACAGATTGCAAATTGTAAAAAGAAAAGTAGAAAAGCATTCGACTTTCTATAAAAATGCATGCAAATGATTTTTGTTTCATTTTATTTCAGCAGTGTTTTTTGTACTCTCCTTCTTTTTTTTCGACGTAAAATAAATACAAGCCACTAAGGTATTTCCGTTCGCACTAACAAACTTGCAACTGCAATTTTTGTGTATATATATAAGTGTGTATGTGCGCGCGTGTGTGTGTGTGTGTAGTTTAAATCGAACAATCACAAAAATCTAACAAATTCTAAAATTACACAACAACATGAAAAAAATTACTCAAAACTATCAAAGAACGAACGTACAACCAAAAGAAAGGGGTAGTAAGCAAAATAATCAAAAATGAAATGAGCATAAGAAACGACAACATTTTCCTGTAAATTTTATGATAGTCTAATTTTGGATTTCTAGTGGGAAAAAGCAAACAAATTCATAGTTGTGCACATGGGCACGTAAAGTCCTTTTTCTTCTGATAACTTTGCCATTTGTTAACATTTCTTCCTGTTTTGTTTTGTTTCGTTTCGTTTTTTTTTTCTTGTAGTTGCAGCCTTTTGTTATATGGACAAAAATTTTAAATTTGTGCAACAAATAGTTGTCCCAAAAGGTCTACACTTGAAATATGTACAAGCCAACTAAAACAGAACCCAGCAAAAACTCAGACACCATAAAAGGTTTCATCAGATTGTCCGAAAATGTATGAACTATGGGATACAATGTTTATGTGTGTGTTTGAATTGTACGTAATAATAAATAGTTTTTGAGGTTCACAAAGACCAACGAAAAGGACATACACTTTAAACTTTTACCGGATATCCGCAGTGACACTTGGAGTGCAGCCTCTCTTCCTGTTCAGGTTTGTTTTTTTTTTCTATTTGTTTGGAAACTCTTTTTCTGTGCTACATATATTTTTGGTATTTTTATTCTTTTTTATTCATTTTATTTGCAATAGAGTTTGTTAAGAAAAGAAATTGTAAGAGACAATTGTTAGTTTGTTTGCTGGTTTGTTGTTGCATGTATATGCTCATCTAGAATGCCAAACACCAATGACCACTGGGCACGTTCACAATATTGGCCTTTCGAAATAGAAAAGAAACATACAAAGTTTATTTAACATTTTTATTTTTTATTCCTAGAATACTGCATTTGCCAACAGCTATGACAACAAGAACAATAGAAAAGGTAAAATGTAGTAGACATTACTTGACATGAGATACATTTTAGATGAAAGACCGATTGCGAGACCGTATACAGATTTGTCTTTGTTACATTTTATATGCTTTTAGGGGATTTCCGTTTCCTCTTCAGCATTTGTTAGTTGAAATGTACTTCTTTTTTAAGATTTACAATTCATCACTTAACATAAGACCCTTGACAAACAAAAAATCAATAATTTCTCAAATTGTTCTGGAGAAAATTAGCAAAGAATTTTACAGCTGAGAACTGTTTCCAAGTTTGAATATTTGGTAAAAAAAATGTAGTTCACAGACAGCAAGCGCGGAAGGAATCTAATGGTTGTGATAAGTTTTCGTATAGTTTTTGTGAAATAAGTTTAAGAAAATAAATAACTGTGGCCTACTGTTGTTTGACAAATTATATTCTAAGATTGCGAATTTTGTATTTCAGCCATAAAATTAAAAGCGAAATACACAATTAAATACTTTTACTTTCATTAGTTCGATTGATCCTACTAATATCATATCACCAATACCAATCACTCCTGAATCACATGATTTTACCAATACATAACCCAGCACTTCAAATCAATTTTAGCTTGTAAACGATTATATTTCAGGGTAAAAGATATTTTTGTTGGAACATTAATCAAAGAAACAATAAAAAACAAACATAAGTGTAAAGTGAATTTCATGTCACAATATTTTCGAAAGTCAGCAGGATTACAGTTATCAAGAGGTGACTCATGAGCTCTTATTTTCATACTAATCTTGCGACATAAACGCCACTTTAGTGTGATCTCCAAATACCGCTCAGAAAATCTACACCCTCTTTCTTTAATTTCGAAAATTTTTTGATATTGCAAACCCATTAAATTTGACTTCAAAACTAAACACAATCATGAGTCGTTGTATAGCTCAGAATGCAGACAGAGGTCAGTCTGTGATTTGCATGAATAACTGTTTGACAGTTTACCAATGCTCTTAAGAAGAGTCCAAAGTAGTTTGAAAAAATATCGGTCTACATTCTATACAAAGAGTTTGATCACTATCACAGCAATGAAGTTACGTTATGTTGTCTATCTGGCCATGAGGGCCATACAGGGATCAAACGGGCCGTGTGTTTAGCAGACACTGTAGCGCAAATTATCTTTGTAGGTCGTGAGACTTTCCTTGGCGTCATTAGTAGCTATACTATTGAGAAAAATAATTCCTGGTTTGATTTGGAATTTGTTCGGCATCGCAAAGCTGTAGCAGGACTCAATCAAAGCGTTTCACTACGCAGCATCGGGAAAAATCTCAAATGTTTCTGATGATTGATAAGAATGATCTCAGCATAATGATGGATGATTTACCGGACGTTATAGTCTATGACACCATCAATCAGAGCCCATCAAATGTATATTATGCAACCTGGAAAATGTGACATGTTCTACCATGTCTCATGGTACGCCCTTATTATCTCGAAAAGGTGTATATGGACTAAACAAGGTTGACTTTTTTCGTAGCTTAAACCTCCTCCAGGAAAAAAACGTGACGTGTTGCTTTATGACTCCCTCAATAATAATATAATAACAATATCGACAAGAGGTAGCTGGTTGCTATTTTTACATGAAAAGAGTCCTACTTACAACTTTCGTTTAAATATAAACTCTATTAGAAATAATATAACAATTTGTATGTTACGTGATCTAACTACATTCGTTTTGATATTAAAATCAAGATCCTAGTTTTATTAAAACAATGATAACGAATTAATTTTGAGATATTTTCGCACCAGTTCCATACATTCGAATACATCAATAAACCTTTTGGGAACTAAGTTTTAATTTAAACCTGGACAGATTCTTATAGTTCTGTGTTATGATTTGTTGAAATTTAACGAATAAAGGTAAATTTACTTGAATGGTACAGTAATCAAGATATTGTATGCATCCGGTCGTTTGACAGTAGCGCCAATTGCTAATATAAACAGGGACCGCAAATAATTCGTTTATTTCAAATCCGACTAGAAAATCGTAATATAAAAATAATCTACAAAATTAATAGTATACCAATGTGCTTTGTTACGACGACTACCTTTGGCTGCATTCAATTTTATTTGTTTGAGATTTTAGCTCTAAAAATTTTATCAAGTTTTTTATTTTGATTGCCAAATAAGAATGCTTTTGTTTCAAGACAAATTGATAACAAGTAAACTCACCGGCGAATTCCGGCTTCTTTGCCGATTATAAACTTTATATATAAAAAATGTACCGGAAATGGGGAAACATTTATATATGGAATTTGACATCCAATAAGTTAAAAAAATGGACTCAGCTGCGGTGTTTACTTTGATATTCTGACAGGGTGATTTGATACAAATTTTTCCTAAAAGTTTTAGCATATAAATTGTATTTTGTTTTATTTGCAGTAAAACTGAGTGACCAGAGTCTACTGCTCTTCAAATACTAACAAACGAATCTGTAAGAGATTCGTTTGCAACACCTTTTATAATGAAATAACACAAAAAAATATTCGTCTTTTCTTTTTAAAAGTTGTTCTGTAAAGAAAAAGTGAAAAGAAAGTTTATGATTCTTGTCATAAAGGTAGTGAAAAGGACATTTTTTTCTATCTCATGCCGGCCTTTGTTCAATAAGTTCAACGTTTGCTTCAGTTTCTTATATTCCTTGTAGTTTTTGTCATGTTGTGTTGGCTAACATGGACATTCATCCAACTTTTATTTAAGATTTACTACAGCTTTATAGTTGTTAAAGACAAACAATTGGAAATTTTACATGTTTTTTATTTTATTTCTTCTTTGTTGGCCATAAGTTTGTTAAATTTTATTTCATTTCAATTTCTTTTAAATTTTCTAGGAGCCTTGATAGCTTAAAGAAATTTATGTATTTCTCCTTTTTTTGTAGCAAATAGTGTACACCAAGTTTTATTATTATTTGAACTTAAACGAAAGTGCCCAAATAAATTTTATTCCTATTTTCGTGCAAAAAAGTGCACATAAAAGTTAGCAGAGCAAACGAAAAGTTTATTGTAACACACAAGAAATATTAAAAAAGAAATATATATATTAATACCTAAGCGCGATGCGGAAGAGGAAATAGTAGAAACTAAGTTTAACATTTTAAAGGTGCTAAATGGCTTCATTAAACTCACAACCCGTTCTCTTTATGATTTTAGAAACCCAAAATGCCAAAACTTTATATTGAATTGTTTAGCAGGAAAGTTTAAGAGTTTTGAAAAAATGTTTCTTTTACTTCTGTGTGCAGCGCTCGCATTCAACTTCCACGACTTGAACTACTATAGCAACAATAACATCAAGAATGAAAATAATAACAAAAGTACTTTACAAAAGCAAACAAAAGCGTAGAAAAGAAAAAGTAAAACTTTTCTCCTTTTTTGTTTGCTAGTTGTTGTTGTTGTTGTTACTGCCGTTGTTGTTTTCTTTTACAAGTTAAAACTAACAACTCATGTTTTCAGCAAATTTATCGTACTTTTATGTTTGGTCGCAACAAAATTTATTAAAAAATAAAAAATCAAGATATTTTCTATAACTATTAAATTCAGAAGTTAAGTGCGCACCTTAAAGTAATTTTTAATGAAGTGTCTTTTTTTGTTTGTTTTTTGTTGGAAAAGACCTTTCAAATTAAAAGCGAAAAAAATCTAAATCCTTAAATAGGATTAAGTTGATATTTATTTTATTTGAAAGTTGTATCAAAAGGAATATTATGCATTATAGGTTGGCATAGTGAATTATAAGAGGCATTATCTTTCTCAAGATCTTACAAAAGAGTAAGAAAACAATCTAAGTAACATTACGAGATTCCCAAAATTTGCAGGCCTGGATGAATACAACTGGTCAAAATATGAAGCCAAACTTGAATAGACGTGTTTTAAAATTTTTTAGTTATATAAAATCTTATGATCTTGCTTGTTTATAATATAATATGCTCGACTTGGGCCGATTAGAAGCTTTAATTAATATAAAAAAAAACATACAAAAAGTTAAATATGAAAATTAGACCTAATATCGATGTACAAATTTTAAAATTTGAATTTTAAATGTTAAAATTTATTTTAAAATCCAAAAACACGTTGTTAGCACCAGACATGCCAACTATACTAAAATTGTGGTAGATCTACTTCTTCTGGATGCCCTTACTCAATTCTACTAGTTCCCTTCTGACCTTGTGGTGGCGGCCGGTAACCGATTCCTTTCTCTGCTAGAAGTCTGGCCAAATAAGTCCAGCGAAGAGAAGTTTACACATTCTTATAACACGGTGTAATAACTATACCTGTGTGAGTAAGGGGGTGCTTTATCTCTAGTATGCAAACTTTGGATACCATTGAATCTTCAGTCTTAATACGGACGTACCCGTACATATAAAGCTCTGTGCGTGCGGATATCTTTAAACATAAAACATAAGCACGCTATTTATAGAAAATTAAAAATCAAATTAAAAGCGTTCAATACCAAAACAAGACCTGACCGAATTAAAAAATACATAGAGTTTTACAATGAGAGAAGGTAGGCAAAATGAGTATACAGATTACTTGTTACAAATAATAATAAACTTTTTACATATTGGTAAAGGAATAGTAACTGCCAGCTGGAAACCACAATCATTTGAAAGACAGACAAATGATTTGAATAAAAATTAATTTTTGGTTAATATTAAAATTTTTGTCAAAAATATATTTTATAAAGCGACTGCTACACACATCACTATTCAAAATTAACGCTTATTGTAGTAAAATCATTTAAGCTATGTCAATCTTACTCATCAATATTAATTTGTATGTGATTTTTAATAAACAGGATATACAATATGCCGTCGGCAAAACACTTTTCTTATTTTAATTATCCAAACTTAAAAAGAAAGTAATGGACAATGAGCAAGTGTGGTATTGATATTGCGATAGAATTAGCAATTAAATAATATAAAAAAAAAACGAATCTGGATGAAGAACTGGTTAAAAACAAGACACGGTTAAAGCAGCTCAGATTGAGCTCTCCCAACGATTTTCGTAATTTTTATGCGAGGATGAAAATATCTCCCAGAGGTCACACACTGCATTTTCAACGGCTGAATATTTTCCACATCAAAATCCACAGATTTCCAACAGCTGTACACCGCAATTTATGTGTGAGACTAATACATGAACTCCAATAGTGAAGTTAAATATTGATTCGTCTTACAGTCTTAATTATTAAATCATTTGTAAAAGATTTTTTTAACAACTAATTTTTCTTTCGTTTTCACGTAATGAATAAAAGTTTAATTAACCACTTATTAGGACTTTTAGTATCACATTTACACAAATACTAACGTATGCGCTATTTACTACAGAATTTAAATGATGGGCTCTTTATTAGGAAGTAAATTAAAATCACTTTCACTCGCAATAACCCGAACTTTTATTAGTTTAAGCGTTTTTTACTAAAGTATGTAAAGTCGTGTAAATAATTTAAATAGCAATTAAACTTTATATGTTTTATATGGCTGCTTGTAAAATGTTTAAAAAACATTTCTCTGAGTTTTTCATACGCATTGTTTTAAAATTTTTTTAAAATAGTTTCTGCATTTTGTTTTTATTTTATTTTATTTTTATACCGCATTTAATTAAGTTTTTGTCGAACGTTACGTTATTAAAAAGTTTGTGTGAAATAAAATTTTAAATTCTGTAATTTCAGCAATTGAATCACGCGACCGAAAACAGCCATAAAGTCGTTGTAAACAATTGTATTAAATTAAAACCATATTAAAAACAAGGCCAATCCCAATCACAGCGACACTGGAAAAGTAAAATAAATCCCTTAAGTTGTTTCGTATAAGCAATCGATTTTAATTGTAACTCTTTTTTATATTTGCTTTGTTTTGAAAACGCAGTATTGCTGAGTGGTTATAGTTTCTGCTATTGCTAGATGGTCAGATAAAAAATGTTCCTAGCAAAACTATAAGTAGTTAAATTTTAAAAATGGAAAATTATTTGTTTATTCTCCACGTAATAAAAACTGAGCTTTTATACATTTTAGCAATAAAAATACTAAAGCTGACAACAATTTCAAATACTAAAAAGTTAAATGTGAAGTCCACTACAACAATCTTTCTGATTTTTATTGGCTTCAATTACGGCCATTATCAACTGATGACACTGTGCAACAACAACAATTACATTTTTTTCCTTAATTTTAAGGCAATTCCGTCCTTTATTTTAGGGGCAGTTAAATGTATTTCCGCGTTTCACATTGTTATAGTGAATCGGGATTGGGAAGTCTTGTAAATGCTTAGAATGCTTAGGGCAAATAAAACACAACGAGGAATATTAATCGTAGAAAGTTTGAACTCCTTTACTCTTTGCTATTCTTTGGAGACTAAGGGAAAAATCCCCTTAAAGACCAATATATATCCTACAAAAATATTTACCATAAAACTCTACTAAACATTTTCAGACACCAAAGCTCAAAATTCCACCTGGACGCCAGAAGTAGGTCTAAACTTAAAATGTGTTTAAGGATTAATTTCTTACATAATCACAATTAGTGGATCCTACAAATCCAGATTCGATAAAGCTAATTTGTATTGATAATATTTCTGGCCTAAAATTCCGCCATACTAATCATAGTTGTATTTATTTGTTTCTTATCCAAAAACAGTTGTCGTGCCAGTAGGACGGCGGACGTTACGTGCCACGAAGCTAACATCACAATGCGCATTCTGTGTGAAAAATGTTTGGGCACATTAATATCTCGCGAAGTTGGTCCACCAAGATAGCGCGATTCGATCTCGTTGAATTTTTTATAGGGTTTTCTAAGGTGGACAGCTTATCGCAATAAGCCCCAATCAACCGATACGCTTACAGTTAACATAGCCCATGTAGTCATTAAAATAAATACAATATGTGAATCAGACTCGTTGAATATTAAATCTTTGAAACTTGTAGCAGCCTAAACAATTTTACCAAGATAAGAAGAGAATTTCCTTAATAGTTCACAAACAGATTCGTTTAATACACTTCAAAATATACCCACCGATAATGGAAAGTTTTTAGTTAGTTCAATTTTTTTTAACAAAATGGGTATATATTTTCTGAACATATAAAAAACGATGTATTAAGATTAACATAAAAGAAATATCTTTTATAATTTATTACGTCGTGATAGCTGATACACAGGAGACTGTCCAAAATCGCTTCAATCAGAAAATATATAATTTGTGGAGACACAACTTGCTCTAAATGCTCGAAATCAATGGCGTATTTTATACGAGACCGATTGCAAAAGCGGAACAGCAAATAAGAATTTTCTACGATTTCAACTGGTTCGTGTTTTGGTTGTTGCGGATACAACATTTAAAAGTAATTTATTCCTTAAAACTTATGCAATCGATTTATACTTCCACATAATGAGTACGTTTAGAACTTGTTTTAGTGAATAGAAATAAAGGCGAATGGTATTATATTATTCAAAGAGTAAAGTGAAAGGCAGGGGAATATGTGAAGAACATAACTCGTATATTGAACTAAAAATACACAGATACGAGCCGATAAAATATTCTGCATTAAAATTCAAAAAGTATAAAAATATGAGTTTAAGGCAAACTCAGCTATTGAAAACATCTGCCACATTCACCTAGAAAAAAGAAAATTCGAAATATTAGACCAAAAAAAAAACAAAAATAAAAGGATACAAACAAAATGAAATATAAATAAAATGTTTGAAAATAAACACAATCAATTGTATTTCAAATCGCATCACAAGACCTATTCGCACGGCACTGTACTTTTTAAACAGGATAAAAGTTCTTTATGTTCTTACGTTTGCTAGTATCTATGGCAGCCAGCTTTCGAAGAGGTTATTGGAGGCGTAGATTTTGAAAGTAAATAAATAATAGCTATAAAATATTTTTATATTAATAATATAATCTAGAAAAATTTTCATAACAGAAACCAACTGTTAGAAAATACAGAAACACATTAGTTTATTTAAATATCTACAGATGCACACATACACACAAACACGCACACACGCACACACGCACGAACTTTCACGAAGTAACATTTTATATTGGATTCATAAATCTGAAGACAAATTTGATAATCATTAGGATTAAAGAGCATTGTGCTTATGAACATGTTCCTATTTCTCTTTCCTTAAGCTCTGTATTTATCATGTGTTGGAAGTGATATCTCTATGCTGGGGTGGGTATTGGTAGTGATTGTGTTTGCTACCGGTAAACTGTGAAATATTTATTATTATCTTACATACTGAAAACACTCTTACAGTTTTAATAACCTGTAACCGGTATGTATTATCGAATATTTCACTTATTATATTCCGTCGCAAATATATGCTGTCCGCTTGCGAGGCACTTTATCCATAAGCACTCGCTGAACCAGCTCTGGCTTTAGAAGAAGCAAGTTATATACATATGAAAAAAAATAGTAACTTTCATATAATTGTTTGGCGCCGGGCAAACATCCATTGTTCTTTCCTTCTGGATCCATGCATGCAGAGGGTTTCAGCACGAAGGTATAAAAAAGTCGATAACAATGCAGTAATAAATCGTCAGACATTTCACCAGAATTTTTTTCTTGTTTGTACCCCCTCTACAAAGAAATATAAATCGTACTTCAAGATCAAAAGCCAATCCTTGAATATTAAATTCAACTGCATATACTTTTATCGATGGAAGACTTGCTAACTAAATTTAAGCCTTCGGCGAATGCCAAATTTTGCAAGGATTCCACTGATTTTTTAAACTTTCACTTACCGTAGTATTCATCCCTTTGGCAGCAAATGATTCCATGACATCTGATCATTTCCAATTATGGTTGGAAGTTTATAGTCATTACCCAACGGCACCTGATTGGCGTTGACTTACAATCAATCGTCAATTTCTCCGATTGGTCTGATTGTATCTTTCCGTTTATTTTTTAAGTCGTATCAAAAATATTATTAAGACTATATTTTCAGGGGTATTTAAAAAAGTTTTGGTATGAATTTATTAATGTGTTCACATTTCTTTCAATAGATCTTCAGTTGAGTCTTCTAAAATTAAGTTTCTCCCACAAAACTGAAATTTCAAAAAAGGTAATTTTTGTTCCATCCTTTTACACTTTTTAACCTGCCTATAAGGGCTATATAATTGTATTATTGTTGTACTTCTTTTTGAAATTTTGTAAGCTTGAAGAAACTTTCCTGTAAAAATTTGTTTTTTTATTGTATACGGTTGGTATATTTTGGAAGCTTTAGTCTGACGAAATATTCTAAATGGCAATAGTCTTATGCGCAGCAACCAACAAAGTCGCAATTTGTTTTGACGTTAAGAAAATTTTGCTAATTTTAAACGCAACATCATGTGTCTGTTTTGATTACGAGTATAATTTTTTCACTATTCACCTCACATACATACACTCTCATATCTACACATTCCCACTGCAATTCACTAACATTATTAGCGAATAATCTTCAAATAACCTTTGCAATTCAGAACACATCGCAGTTCCTTTTTTCCAAGTATCCTGCAGTAAGTTGTCTGTATGAAAAGTAATAAAAAAATATTGCAGCAAAGAAATACGAGTGGAAATCAACTAACATTACATCACATCAGCGAAAACCTTATTTACATCCACATTTTTATTGATGCATGAGAAATTGTTGATTTATATGCAGCATCCAAATACAAAAAATCAACCATCTAAAAAACAAAATAAATGAAAAAAAAAACAAATAAATATCAATTTTATGTCTGCGTTAAAGTATAAAAATAAAATATTGATTACATCAAGTAACTTACCTAATTCACTGTAGATAATGGTGATTTCATTCGTATGAGCAGGGCTGCCAGATAGATGTATAAAAAATCGTTAATTTCCTGAAAAGAAAAATAATAAAAATCGGAGAATTAATTTTCCAATTTTTTTTATTCAACCTCAACATACGAATTTGACATTATAGCTAGTTATTATTTAATATCTACCGTATTAGTTGAATCGAATCGTTTGAAACGGAAATATTCCGAATGTCCAATGACACGCTTATAGATTTTTTCTTTTTTCATTTTTTTACTTGACTAAAGCCTAAAGCATAAGTTCTCTTTTCTCAATACAAAAGCTTTTCATTTTTTTAGTATTATAATGAATTTTATTTGTCAGATTGAGAAAGAATAAAGTGCTGCCGATTAGAAAAGGGATGATAAATTGGAAATTCAAAGTTGTACTTTCTAGTTCTATTTGTGCTATATGACACAACACACACACCAAAGCACAAAAGTTTGAATTACTATTTTCTGTAAGTAAGAAATCGCTGATATCACCAGTCACTATAACGACCCACTGCAAGATAATAAGTATACCATGCTGGCCTGTGGTCAGCATGTAGTTTAGTACTGTACTGCCTCCAAAGCTTTTGAACAACAAACTAAAAAATATACGCGGTCTTGCTAGAGCCATAGCATCGGGTTGCTCGTAGACTGCTGGTATCGGTATTTCTATACACATTAATCGGTATCATTTGCGCACCTGTTTTAATACATAATTGCTCGCGAAGTATTATTATTTTAAAAATTCATAGTCGCGGTTTAGGGAGAAGCAGTATACTATTCCTTCTATCACCTCGTAATTTCATCATGACCAAATAATATTCTCGTCCCTCTGATACTGCACTTTTTCAATATATTCACAACTTACTATCGTTTTAAGTTCCACTCTCATATTTATTATATTCCACATGGTCTTCTTTATCAATGCTTTCGTCACTAGCACTCACAACAGTGGAATCCTGGTCTTCCGGAAGCATTTTTAGGATACTCTCTTGATCAAATTCATGCCTTCTATTACCCGTCTATTCAAATCAAACCATAAAACTTGTTTAACTTTGAACAATTTTAATTAGACACGAATCAGCGTGCATAATGCGATAAAACGAGTCAATACACTCAGCTATTAGAAAACGTAAGGTTGAGACACAATTGTAAATTAAGATATAGTGATAGTCAAGGAGGGAGTATCTCCGTGCAAGTAAGAGCGGCTTAAAATAAAAGTTTTCAACAAGTGTACGTACTTTGAGTAGGTGTCGAAGCATTAAAAATAAATAATTATTTAAGCAAAAACTTAAGAGAACTTAGAACGAAAATTGACATTGAAGATGGCACGCAACCGAAAGCAGTAAGTCTCGAAACCAACCTTGATGACGGATGACGGAAATTCTTTCAAAATACCTGTAAGGGAACACCTCATAAAGAAAAAAATCAGACTCAAGGAAACTTTACTGGAAGAATAAAAAAAAACTGGTTAAAAAATGTCAAAGTAATTCTAGGTAGAACTAATTGTAAGAGGTTCTTAAGCCTAAAGGAGATAATATTCAATAATAAAAACCCCTGTAGAGAAATGTAATTTTCGTTCACTATTATAATTGCCGAACACTTCTATTCAGATTAACTACCAACTACTTTTATTTTTGTTTATTACATTTTTTACCAAATTCTGCTGGGAAAAATTTTTTATTATGAAAATTAAATAAAAATATTGCAGAATCAATGACAGTTTTTATATTTTATACTTGGATAAATTTGTGGGCAAGCCAGACCTTCAAATATTGAATAAGCAAAGTGAGGCTCACTTTTGCCCATGTGTGTATCTTAACCATTAAGAAATATATATAGAAAAATGTTTAAGTTTTTTTTTTATCCGTTTAACTGAAGTTCTTCTTGATTTTAAAAACCTAACTCCAGTTTTCCAATATTTTAAATATTCGGGTTATTTGAAAGCCGGTTTTTTAAACTGTCATAAAGTCGATCACCTTAAAACATACATACATACAAAAGAAAAATACATTTATATGTATCATACATACGTTTATAATAAACTAGTATTGATCGAAATTTCACCACTCTACATTGGTCTTATGTGGCTAAGAAAATACTCGTAACTACAGAAATAAAAATAGAACGACTTTGTTCCAGCCGTAGCTATCGACAATTTTCAGAAAAAGTCGTTATATATAGAATGGAACAACTATAATGCACGATGTTAATTGTCAGTCACCATCGTGAGATGATAACGGATTTCTTGTGGCAAGAAATTGAGGATATCGAGCTGGACTATATGTGGTTCCAACGGGATAGTGCCACTTGCTACACAGCCAACGAAACGATGGCTATTTTGCGCGAGAATTTCAATGGCCGTATTATCTCACGTCGTGGCGTTGTTAATTTGCCGTAACGATAATGTGAATTGATGAATGATGTGAAGAAGTGTACGTCAATAAGGCAAGAACAACTCAAAAGCTTATGGATGAGATAATTCTACACATCAACGACATTGAACCTTAATAATATCCCCAGACATTGAACCTTATCTATGTCCCAGAGTCAGATAGACGTGTTCCCCCGAAATCGTGGCGAGCATTTGTCGGATTTTTGTTTCACACAACATTGTGATAGATCCTTCTATCATAATAATAAATATTAAGATAATTCTGTTTTGTTTTATTTATAACTAGCCAAGCCCGGCGCTCGCTGCTACGCCCCTTAATGAGCTCAATATGTGTGCAAAGTTTCAGAAAAATCGGTCAAGTGCAAGTAGCTGAAAACTTAATATTTATTTTGTATGGGCGTATTTAATTTCTATGTATATGTAGATGGGCGTAGGCATGCCCTCTTTTTGGTAAAAAATTACCGTCCATAACCACTCCCGGGAATGTGTACAACAACTTGCCAAAGTTTGAGTCCGATCGGCTTTACGGTTAGCTAACACACAAACACACACAGACAGACAGAGTTTCACTTCTATATATATAGATTAACAACGTGCGTTTTGTTTGGACCCCCTATAGATATTTTGCCATTTTCGGAACAAAAATCGTTAGTTCAGGCTGCTGAGCGTATGAGTGATAAAACACATGCAAGACACGTTAAAGTATTTTTAGCAATATTTAAACGTATTTTCTTTCGTAAAATTTTTTACTCATAAGAATTGAAGATCACATAAAAAATGTCATATATACTTTTATCTATTACTTTGTCTACGAAAGTACATTGGCACAAATAAAATTATATGTATGATATGCCGAGAGATTGTAAAAGTGGTTTCCTGTTCTATATTTGACAACCACATACACCATGTCTAATCAGAGATCTCACTTAATCAATAAGAAATTTATTAACACGATTTTTTACTTTCAATAAGTTTTTTAAGAATAGTAATTTCCACTTGATTAATTTGACAAAAACAAAATTACTGCCTGCTCCATATACTGTCACTGTGTTCTACCTCTTTAAAGAATGGCCTGTATAAATAGATTAGCTTCTACCTAATCTTAGCTCCCATTTAGAACTCAATTAAAGCGTGTTTACACACGCGTATTTCGAATAGTAGAATGCCAAATTGCCCAAATCCACATTTGTAAAAACTATAAAAAAAAAATCCGTCGTGTCCTTTCCTCTGTTCTAAAAAGTCGACCCAAAAATAACTTCATCTGTTCCTACGAAAAGGGTCACATTTTGTTAAATGGTTCCTGGAAGCGTTAAATATTGCTTATCAATTATTTAAAATTAATTTATTAGTTAAGAAGACGTTCAAGTGATGAAATGTAAAAACCTGAATTCCGAAAACTAATCATTATATAATTCCATTTCCACGCATAAGTTCTTAGTCAATCCATATCTACGTATTTCTGCTCTAATTAACAAATCTTAAAAAAGCTCTAAATCTGAAATACGCTAACAGACAAGTATGTAAGTCAAGTAAGATAATCAATTTTACATAAGTTTACTTCATTAATAAGTGATTGCTAAATACCAATATGTTTATAGAAATAGTTGTGTGTCATGGAATGATACATAAACACGATTAATTTGCAGTAGATGTCGGAGAAAGGTCGACAATTACATTTCTATTTGATTTGCTGACAGTAAAGTCGACTAAGAAAATTAATTACATTTGTAGGCAAAGTAAAATTAGCATTTGCTTATAATGAGTAGACGATTCAAATTGAAAAAAAATTATAAAAGTTCACTGGCATTTACTTCTTTGTGGGGGGATCTATTCTCATAAATGCCATATTTGCTGAATTGAATTTATTTTCCCAGAAGACGTTGCTTAACATTTTCTGAACGATGAATAACTTGTCTCTTCTATTTTTTTTTTTTTTTTTTAAATTTTTAAAGTAACATCAAAAGTACTAAAATACTTTCTTCTGCTAAAATTTGCTCACATTTTTTGAATTCCACAATATTGGCCTGTTATTTATGAAAACTATTCAATTGTATTTGAGCCACTTTTACTATTTTTATCCCAGTTGAAACGTTGTTAGGCCATCTTAATTAAAATTTAATTAAATCACAATATCGTAACATCGTAACTTGATTTTGAAGAGAGAAAACTTATTCAGATTTTTTTTTTAATTTTTGTAAAAGCATACAACTTTTTCAATATTTTCCTTTTTAAATTCATTCGTAACTTAAGCACATAATGGGTGACTATCCCAAAAATTTTAAGAATTTTTTTTATTAAAAAAAGGTTGAAGAAATTTTTCATAAAAATGCTTTTTTGAAATACTCTTTACGTCTTGCCCGCATATACGACATTACGGGTATGTATGAAACCGGCTCCGGAAATTAAAAGCTTTCTGTTGATATATACTAAGAGACTGGAACGCTTAAAAATAGTTGTAAATAAATTTAATGATTGTGTTCACTAACTTTCGGCATTTTAAAGGCTGCACCTTTGCACAAATTTTCAAAAATATTATATAACCCGAAATACTTTTATGGACAGTTTTTCGTTCAAAATATGTGTAATTTAACGTAGTGGACAGTTGCCAATATTCTTGGACGATTGTATATATTTTAGTTTCGTTTATCTGTCAAATTTGCTAGCTAGGGTATTTTTACATCACGGCATATTACCAAAAGTTCCGTGCTAGATCATTTTTGAGTTTAGGCAATTATTCATCCAGTCTTAAAAAGGTTCAAGGAATCTACTTTTATTAAATGAATTGGTCGAGCTCTAGTGAATAACTGCTCTATACGTCCACCTAGAGATATAGTAATCTGAAATTGTTTTGTAGAATTTTACTAGCTTCAAGGGTTTCCCTATTATATGATTTTTAAAACTAAAAATTTCAATCACTATATCGTATCTTGCTAGTATAAAATCACCAGTACTACTCCTCAACTGTAAACTTTCCTATACCATCTAAGTGCTCACATTAGCATTGACTGTGTTTGGAAAACTACCAGTACCAATAGTTCTATATACCAATTGGTGAACAGTTTATAACCAGTTCTTTGTATAGAAAAAGTCTCTACAAATACTACAATCAATGGTCCGTTAAGAAAAAAAAATTCGATGCGTTCGTAAATGCATGAATTTTATAAAATTTTGAAGCAGATATGAAAACTTCGGTTGCTTATTCGCGATCGTTTGTGATAAAGCTTTGCAATATGTGTGCATAACTTGCGTTTTTGAAGGTAGTTCAAAATATTTAAAGTAGCTCTTAGGTTTACTTTAGAAATCTTAAAAATAAAAGGAAGAATTTGTTTTTAAATTTCATTTTGCCTTCCGCAGCTTATTGCGTTATGAATTATTGACATGCCATTAAAAAACTTTTGACGTAAGATGGTGCTGCTAAATTCTGCAGTTTCGAAATTTAAGCTTAAGTTAAGTTGCTGTTTCATGCTATAACTACATTGACGAACGTACCTTCTAGCGATCTGCAAGTGGTGTCCTTAAATCCAACAATACTAGTATTTTTCTCTTAAAACCCTATTCTAGTTTGCACAAGTTCTTGCTGTTATAGTACTGGTTTTGTAATAATACAAGTTGTTACTTCTTTACAATTTGATAAAGGATTTGGAAAATTGTTTGCTCTTAATTTTGAAATTTTCGAACAAGTTGGTTTGACAACTGTGTTAGTACCGCATGCGTTGTACAAATTGAATGAAAATTCTACGAAGTCGTTCTTGATATTTGATAAATTTTACGCCAAATCCAAATATTCATTGTGGATTTAATATAACTTTCATCAATATTAGTATAATTTTTATTAATAGATTTAATAACAAACAACAAGTATCAGCAATAAACAATCAAATAAAAGGACTAACAAATCAAGAAATATATAAAGGAAAAGTCATAAAATAAAAACAAATTCATTGGAGAGTGAGTCTCCACTTAGAAAAAGTTTTGTGGGTTTTAAAACAGAAAGAAGTTCTTTCAGAAATTTGCTACCATTTTGATGTTTTAAATTGTTATTAAAAATTTGAGAATTATATTTAAAAAAAATGTTGAAGCTGTTCTGTATGCAGAACTCATAACATCAAATAGAACGTGTGCGATTAAAAATTACTACCACAGAATCCTGTATGAACATTACGGTTTATGGAAACCACGATTTAACAAAGTTCTATGCACTAAAATTTTCATTGCATTTATTTTGAAAAATATGGCAAACAACACTGAATTTTCCCAATTTTCTTCCTAAAAGTGCAGCTAATTGGAATAAGTATGAATTAAACTTTTTGCATATCCTCAATCTACGTTGAGTAACCAAACTGTACTCTGAACTTAACTCAAGTGTTTAGCAAAAAAATGTTGACCTTTGAAACAGCAACCCTAAATGCAGAAAATTAAATTTTGTATACTTGAGTTAATAACATTGACATTTTTATAACGAAAATGGGAAAACAATAAAAAGTTCATTTGCTCTGGAGGACCTTTAAAAAAGTTTGAACTGCGGCATGTTGCTGTTAATTGTGATTTTCTGTATTCAGGAATTAAATTCGCAGATTACAAATACTCGCATAACACAACAGTGATATTGGGGTAACAATATTTAGGGGTGTCTACCAACAAAGCAACGACTATTTTTATTTTATATTTTGAAAGTTAAAATATTTTTATTTTCTCTGACACACTCATATGTTTTATAGCAAGTTAAACTTTGATTGTTGTAGCTTAACAATTTCGGGATTCCATTGTAATGCAAACGATTTTAAACGAAGTGCTGTGTAGTAGCGCCATCATCGAGTTGCAATAAAAGAAAATCTAAAAGGAAAGAAAGCAAAGAAAACAAAACTTTGCACTTACTCTATTCAAAAGTTTGCTTGTTTCACAAACTTTTATTCTTCAATAGTTGAGCACGTAACTACAACTCTGAACAAAGGCAAGCAAAATAGAAAAAAAATCCATAAAAATTGGCAGAAGAAAAAAAAAAGAAATTATCAATGATTATCATCATCCTTGCTATTGAGAGCAAAAAAAATCGAATAAAAGACGACAGCTATTTTCATAAATTTTAATCATTTGGTTTCCTGAATTTGTTCCCATTGTGTGCGTGTCGACATTTTGAACACTTCCGCTTTATGCACACAGACATACTTTCGGCCGCGACTACCAAGAAATCAAAAACACGTTCAAATGCAATGTAGCCTGCTTTATTTTGTCTAAGCTTTTTACGTTTGGTGACATCAGTGGCATTAAATAACAAAATATTGGAAAAAAAGTTGCAGTAAAACTTTAGCTTTTTGTGTTGTTTTTTGAAGCTACGAAGTTACACTCACGTAAAAGTTTTTTTTCAACGATTTTCTTTTCATGTTGAAGTTCTTGTGCATGTCCGCATTTGTCTGTAAAGTGCTGTACTAAATGATCTAAAATGATTTTTGATGAGCTACAATTATTCGTTTTATTTTCCTTTTTTTTGGAATAATTTTGGTGGGTGCATGAAAAATACCAGATTGAATTTTTAAAAAAGAAAAAAATGGCAGAAGGTGGTTCATTAAATTAAACAAATCATTATAAGTCGAATCAAAAAAAAAAAATATATATAGTATGATAAAATAAAAAGACAATAACGACTCTAACATCTTCTAAAATTTATTTCAAAAATGTTTATGAAGAAGAAGATTTTTGGAATAGTATTTCGCAAATATTTGAGCTGTGTGAAGTGCCCCGATTTAGCAATTAGTGTCTATCAGTCTAGTATTAAAAGCTTAAATTGTGACATCTATGAGGCCAAATGGATGAAAATTCCCCTCAGGCCAATGGCAGTCCAAGAAAATTATGTAGAACTTAAAACTGAAAAACTTTAAACTTCACGAGATCCATTTACCCTAAGAAAATTATTTCAAGTATTTTTTATTTTTTTCCTTTAAAAAATCCATAAATTCCTATTTATACTCTTTATTTACTTTATGGGTTCTCCCTTTAAAGAAATTCAAATCGATAAACAATTCTATGCATGCATGCAATCAGCCAAAACAAACGATGTGTAAAAACCGCAATTGGCTTAATTTTTTTAACAGTTGTTCTTGTTTTTTCCATTTTTTTTTGCTTTCGTTGTCTTAATTTTTATTGCAGTCAAATTCGAAATTAAAAATGAAGCGAAAAAAGCATGTTCTAATATATCTCAAGAGTTTTGGGTTGCGGTGTAAATAAAAGGAAAATGAAAGAAATTGTTAAAAAAAAACAACAACACAGCTCCACCATATTGTGTTTACCAGGCACCACTTCCGTTGTTACACTCGAGTGGCCAATAATTGGCGTTTGTAATACCCGCTACATACTCTCATGCAAATGTGTGTTACCATCATTTAGTTACATGTTAGTGGTTCTACTGTTTTACCTTGCACAGTGTTTCAGAATATGAAAATACTCTAAAAAATTAAAATTTAATTCTTTTTGTTCGAGGTTTCATTTCTTTGGAAGAAAATTCGCTTCATTGAATGCTGGAATCTACAGCAACCGTTTTAGATAAACACATTTCAAAGGAAATATATAGCCCCACCTACGCGAGTATGATGATTAGGGCCAAAAATAAGACGACACTGGACAGTCAGTTCAGCTGCAGATCGAACCACAATAGCCGTCATCTAGTTTCAGACTTATTAGGGACTGAAGATGTACACATGACTCATAAAAAATACTGGGTTGTCTTAAACATTTTACAAAACTTATGAAGAGTTGTCGTTATACACAGCAGCAGGACTGTTGATGCCACATTTATAGATCTTATGAACACATCCTCATATAATATACACTGAATTTCTTACTAGAAAATCCAGCTTTCATCTTGAAATATATAGGAAAACGATACATCGGGGATATGATGTGTCTTGATCACAACTGCAAGTCACTGCAGGGCTTCTGACAAGCAAAGAAATTGGGGATAAGTTGAAGAGAAATTTATATTTACATATATGAGTTTTTCTGGGCTATGTGCCGCCATACGAGACTTTCACTGGGTTTAGAATGCAGAACTTAAGAAAATAGGTAACAGACAAACTAGAAAAAAATTCCAATATATTGATATACTATGAGCTTCTTCTATATTTATCATGACAAGAAAATTTACAAAAAATATTACGTTATGATTTGATTATACATTGAAGGACGGGAAATTAGAATACATTTAAAAAAAATTTGGACCATCCAGACAGATTAAGTTAAATGAAAGCTTTCACACAAGGTTAAAAAATGCTACATTAAAGTTGATATGACTGTTGCTATAAAGCATGTATTAAAAATACAACGGCAATAGCAACAGTTAAAATATAACAGCAAACATGGTGCTTTCCTGTGCTGTAATCTTTTTATAACAGCGTGCTAAAAGCAAATTAAAAATATAACAATTTATTTCTAAACGGCAGCAGCAATGGCAAAATATTGTCGACATTGCTTTTGCTACTTTTATACTGTTGATAATGGAAACAGCGCAACAATAGCAAAATATTGCTTGGCGTTTACTGTTCTTACGATTTGCACTTTTTATCCTGTCATAAATACTTTTAAGGTGAGAAAAGGTTAAATATTTACTACTTAAATAATTATACAAATAAATTTAAAGATACAAAATTACAACTGAAAAAATGTTCCTATTAGTGAAAAATACGCTGGATTTAATGCTCTCAATATAATTGCTGCTATCATCTTAGCAGTATGAGCATAGTAACAAATCAACTAAAGAGAAAGAAGTGCTGTTCTGTGACAGCACATATTAAAAATTTTTGTTTTTACCATTGCTAGAATGTAACAGCAAAATCAAAGTTAATGAAACTTGTAGATTTGTAGAATTGTTATATTAGTTGAATATGTCTTCTTGCTATTGCTGTAAGCTAGCATTTTAAGCACTACTATTTTAATATTAAAGTATTGTCACTAGTTGCCTCTTCGAAATAAATGGTGGTTCATATAGACAGGTAAAATACAGCAAGTCTTAACAAAGCTGTTAGACTTGTTATAAGATTGATTTCAGGAGGACTTGGCACTAAGCCGTGCAGTTAGTTGTGAAAAGTTCCTTGAGAGTCAGGATTTATCTACTAGCAGTGAGTGCAATTTAAAATAATTATAGCTATTTCCACCACGAACAGCTTTCACCCTTCAAAACAAATAATTTGTAATATACATGAAACTGTATTTCTGCAAAATACATTATACGAGTATTCAAGTTAAGTAATACTTCCTAACCAATGTTTGCACTAAAGTTTGACTAAACGAAAATATCTCAATGTGCACATGTATTTTTTTAAATTCTTTTATAGCACTGATTGTGTGCATGGCTTAATTGCTCTGATTTTTTATTCAGAAAATTTTTGTTTTTTCTTCATTCCTTTCATCCTAAATCAATAAGATCCTTTTTTTTCTATTTTTCGCAATCCCTATAAAATTTGGTTTAATAGAGTATTTTTTATTTCTGCTTCTTTCACTTTAGTGTATGTAACTCAGCTCGTGGTTTATGTGTGTATGTATTCGTATGTTTACAAGTATATGTAAGACTGCATACATACGAGTAAGTGTGTGTGTATTTATATGCTGACATAGGTGTGTTCTTCATGCATGTGGTTTATTTTGAATTATTGTCGTTATTTTTAGTTTTACTTTATTTCCCATATTTTTCTTTTTTTTCGCTTTTCAATTTTTGTCAGATTTATTTTTTGTTTTTCATGTCGTGTGGTGCGGGTAAATGAGTTTAGTTTGGAACCACCTTTTTCATGTTGCACTGTATATTTTTGAAAATATTTTCACGAAACATGCAAATTATTATTATTATATCTATTCGAATCTTTTCGTGGCTTTTAAGATTTTTTTAATTAGTTCTTAAAAGAAGAATCAATATTATGCAAGTGGTTAGTAGAAAAAGGATTTTCCTTAATGTCTGCACGATATTAATTTAGTTAAATAGAAATAGTTCTCTAAATGTTGCAGTTACTTACGTATTAGTGTGCATAGATAAGTCTTATTAAGTTCAAATAATTTTAAAATATGTATAAATTTTTGGAAAACCTTATGTAGAAAAAGTTAATTAAAATGAGAAGTGGGGAGGAAGGCAGGAGATGTTTAATTTCGTTTGATATTGGTTCGGGTTTTTATTTGTTATTATTTATTTTTATTATCAGATTCAAATGTCATCTTCATAGTTTGATTAAGGCATTTTTAATAGAAATGTGAATGTTTACAAAACACCGAAATTTATTTTATGAGAAAGCCATAACAATGTTTACAACGAGGATATAAATCAATAATTGCAGTTTAGTAAGGACATTTAAAATTTTGCTAATTCAAAAATGAATATATAAAAACAAGTCGGGATAGCTGCACCATTTATACCTCAAGAACGACGGTGCCGATTTTTTTTTATTTTTATTAATCCGTTGACTTTGTATCCGCCCGGAATAGTGAAAAATTATACGGAAAATTATATGCAGAAAGTAAATATAAAAATAAATTAGGTATAGAACTCCGCTATATTCCGCAATTGGCAGCTTACAATAAGCACGTTTATAGTTTACTTGTAGGAACTGGTGTCCATTCCATATTGGAATATTTTGTTCCATGTTGTTTCTGATTAGTTTTGAAAAAATCATATAAAGGGTATCGGTCGAATTGTTTGTTTTTTCGAGTGTTGCTGCGACCCAGAAGATCCAATTTTTTCCATAAAGCTGGTATGAAATTCGCCGGGTAAGATACTTCTTAGTATAGCACCAAACTCTGTGAACGATATTCATATATTGCATATCGAATCAGCACAGGATATAAACCTGACCACGCCAGAATTTTATGAAATATAGTGCTCAAGTTTTCCCCATAGTGACTAAGAAAACAGTATCCGGTAAAATATACGGTTTCAAAATGATGTATATTTTACCGGAATCCGAGAAATAAACGTTAACGCTATAACTTCAAATCGACATAGCTTTCCTCCATATTGAGCATAAAAGCGGTGTCATTTTACTCAGTTTTAAATACTCTTGCGTTTGATATTCATTATAAAATACTTTCTTGTAAAATATGTTTTGCGAGATCAAATTGAAATGTTTAATTTTTATTTTCTCAAAAGTTGCCGTTTATACTTTTGGTGAGTGGTTTTAAATTGCAACGTGGGAGGCCGGCTAGTAGGTTCATAGTTAAATAATAATTTTAACAAGGAGTGTCTTTTGAGATTGTTAGTCAACCTACATACTGCATTAAAAAGCTTTGTTAGCTCTGTTGCTTTCTGTGTGCGTTCTTGCCATATTTTCTACAAAAAAGCGAATAATGCTGTGGAGATATCAAAATATGTCGGTTACTTTTTGTAGCGGATTTTGTGACTTTTTTAGCCGTAATTTTGAAACGGTTTGCGATATTTTTCATAATCTCTATAAGCACAGTCTTCATAACAATTTTCATAAAATTTGGAAATATAGTTCTTTGACTTCATACAGAAAAATATGATATGTAATACTTATCTAGAATATACAGAAGATAATTTAGTCGCGAATTGCTTAGGGAATTAAAAATATGGTCGCAGAACTTGAACGTAGAAAAACCAATTTATCTTACAACAAAAACTCTGTTGAAGTTCAGTGTTAAATATTTGGACCTGCTTAACTCGAGCTATTTGATGCCCAACACTTTAACGGCTATCGTGTTGTAAGAACTTAAGGGAATAAGCAAAACATTATAATGTTGTGAATAGTGATGGCGCGACGAAGGGAATACGATTAATAATTATAGATTATTTTTTTTCGAATAATCCATTATTGTGAGAATATAAGCCTTATAATACGCCGCAAAATTTTTTTTCTGACATATCGTCGTTAACAAATTTGGCGGCAAAACGATTAAGAGTAACCATTTTTAGCCATCTTAGAAATATGGAACAATCATTGTTACTGAGAGCATCAGCTCTACTAAATACCAAGATTAAAAAAGAAATCAAATTCGAAGAGATATTAGCGTAAGAAACAAAATTACAGAAAACTCTCATTTAGACGGCAGATATCAAATTTGATTTAAGGTCTCACCCCATGTTTTTGGCCCACGAGGCAAAAATAAATATCTTCAAAATAAGCTAGGCTTCTTTCTTAATGCTCCAGTTTTCGAAATAAAACCAAATCTTAGTACCCCTTGGGTTGAAATGAAAACAGTGCAGGCACCCTAAGCTTTATACACTGGCACAAAAAAACTATTTCTGATTGAAACTTCTGTAGGATCACAGAGAATTTTTCACAGCAGGCGCCTATTTATGTATTTTGTATTACTGTAAATAATTTTTATGTAATTTATAATAATTTTTAAAATAATAGTTTTTTTCGATTAATTGCAATTAATTCCTCATCGGTTCGATTAATCATAAAATTAATTAATAATTATATTACTATTCTGGTCCCCCAGTAGTTGTGAATTACCTAAAGCCGGTTAAGATTGAAATATTCTAAAAGCTTGGCGCCTAAAAGCGTAAAAATCTGTGCATCGAGTCAAGTCGAGCGGATAAACGCGGGAACGTTAGTAAAGTGACCGTTTAACGACCAGGAAAACGATGACGACATTCACGTCATGCCATAATCACAGGCATGGTATCTCCAAAAAAATCCAATGAATTTTTTAATCAGACGTAGCACCTATTGGGGAAGAGTATTTTCTCTCTCCCAGCCGAAGTGTGAAACATTGCCTAGAGAAACTCATCTTATAAATTCCAGCTTTGTGGGCTCTTTCTAGCACTAATTGTAATTAAGTACGAAAATAATTTTTAAACACAATCCCAGTGTTGACTTATTTTTGCCGTTCAAGGTGAATTTTGAGCTAGCTGCGATGTTTGAGAAGACTTTTAGTAGCATTTATTGCAAATATTTTAGTGGAACATTTCAGCCTACCCTATCGCTGTTTAAGGAAATTTTGTTTGCCCTTCTTTAAGAAAGGTACACGAAAGACCCATATAGCGTAGTGTAAGAGGTTTGAAATAATTCATTGAAATGTTCCTCGTAGTGTTTTACACCTTATACTTCAAATGCAAGGCTTACAAGATTTCTTATGTGCAAAAGCATAGGTAATTTTACTACTCCCAAAATAAAGGCTAGACGTACATTTTAAGAACGCCGATACATCGGTGTTGTTGCTTCACTCCCTCTTCCGGAATCCGTTGTAAAATCTTGTTATATTTTGTTGTTGTTGTACAGTGTTAGATTTACTTAACAAATATCATATCTGAACACATTTTGGGTTAATTTTCAAAAGTTATTCAATCTTCTTACATGCAGCCTGTTTTTTTTTTTTTTTGTAATATCGCTTTGGCACCGATTTTTTGTTTTTTAATTAATTTTCTCAATAATCAAAACAATTTTATCCGTAAGGCCCTTTTGCGTTTTAGTGAGCTTTCACATCTTTATTAAATTTAAATGAATTTATGTATCTAGTGTTGCTCTTTTTAATTTCAATTTTAGTTATTTTACGACTTAACAGCATCTTATTTTTGATACAAACTACCTTAATCTTCGTCTAGGTAGACTGTTAAGTTGAAGTCATGAAAAGAAATACGTTTTCCAATTTGAGGCATTTTTAATAAAAGTTTTAATTTTATGAAATTTCATCTCACTATTTATGCAGCACTCAAAAATAAAGTCTTATCGGCTTAAAGCAACTACAGGGAATTGTGTTTTTTTTCTTTTTTACGAAAATTACACAAAACTTCAGCGAAATTAAAATAATTGAAACTTCTCTATGCTGCACTGCAACTATTTCAATAATACATTTCAACTTTCAACTTCTCTACTAAATTCCTTAATTGCAAATGGTTCAGTTAAGTTTTCTTGGAATCTCGAAGTTGGGGGAGGGGAGAACCAAACTAAATGCATAGTTCGTAATTGACATTTTTTTACACGTATTTTAGTGCATTTAAGCTCGTGGCAGTGACTCATATAGTAGAATTCCATTGTACGTGAATTAAAATTGTCGCTAGTAGCAAAATTCTTGGCCACATAATTTAACGCTGCAAGAAACACATTTTTTTTACTCTTTTTTCATCTTTGCTGCGTTAGAAGAAAGGAACAATAATTTTACAATGAAACGAAATTGATGAAAATTTCCCAGAAGCACACTTTTTATGCACAACACAGTATGGTCGGAAACTTTTAATTTAATGCAGTTCGAGTGCAATGTTCGTGATAGCAGAGTGTAGAAGTATTTAGTCTACAATGGTATGCATTCCAAGATGAAAAATTCAAGTGCAAAATTATTCGACTTTGAAGAGTCATGTTGTAAAACACTTCCCTTTTATTTTATATTCTTTTCCTTTTAGAGCTTACAGTGAACTGTGCTTATGTAACATGTGCATTTGTGTCTGTGCATTCCATAGCTGTATTCACTTTCAGTTGTTAGACGACAACTCTTGCTAAAGATGAGCAGCAGTTTTATTGTTGCTGGTAACAATTCCCCCATTGATAATACGAAATTTGTATTCTAATCTTCAAATTGTCTCAAAATGGAATTGATTTTATGCAGATGAGCATGAAATTGTCTCGTTGAGATATTCTTTCCTTTTTTTTTTGTTTTAATGTGGCTCAAACATCTACATGTTTTAGCAGCTCTAACCAAACATTTGCTAAGGGGCCAGTAGCAGCAGCAACGGCGACAGAATAAAATTAAAGTGAAAACATTTTGTTAGTGTAAATAAATGTTTCTTCATTTAGTTTAGAGTGCACAACTCTCATAGTCATTTACTAGCTTTACTGTTTCCAAATTAAACTGCAATAAACCCTATGGCACTCGCCACTATTTTCCACAATTGACCGACCATGTAACCAAATAATGTAGCATAGTTTACTTTACTTTAGTTTCATTTATTTATTGTGCTTTCGGTATACTGAGCTTCTCATTTATTTATTTCCAGCTTAAGTTGAATATCATTTATTTAGCTAGCAATTTGTATGACTACGCTAACACAATGACACATATAACAGCACACTGTATGTATTTATAAATGCATATGTTTGTGTGTATTTATGTTTGAAGCGCATTGACTCACACGTGTACATTCAATTCGAATGGTTTTGGGAACAACCATCTCGTTACTAGTCTCGTAGCTTCGCAAATACAGTTTGCAATAGCAGCAGGCGGTCCATGCGGAAGTGTTAGACAGACAGATTGTAATTTACAACATTTCCAACTTCCTGTGCTTGTGAATATAAAGCGCGGTTTGCTTTGTATTTCTTGCATGGATGATTTTAAATCGACTTTCTGTTCCTTTACCTCACTTTTGTTTCTTTTTACATTTTTCAGCCTTCCTAGCCACATACTTATTTCTTTGCCTTTATATTTATCCGCAGCACAGCGGGGAAGAATTGAATAAGTGCATTTTTTTCTAAGAATTTTCTTTCAGTATAAGAAGCAGGCGTTCAGTTTCGAGTTTATACAGGCTTAAAAATTGGGTACAAATGATCAATACTGCCGTTTGTCCAAAGATACTTTTGAGGAAGAGGTTGAAATGGTAGCGCAGTCTGAAATTCCAAATCAAGGGTAAAGGCTAGTGTTAGCAAGAGGCTCAATGAAACTAAGGTAGTCGTAAATTGCAAATGGAACGAAAAAGGATTCATAAAATAATCAGTCTTATTCAATATCCCTCCTACAATAAAATGTCCTCTTACAGATGGGGAAAATTTAATAGAAGAACATTCTTAATATTTCATATTTTCAATTACTTTTGTGTTGGAACGGAGATTACCTACTGCTAGTTTATTCTTTTATCGTACTTTTTTCTTTTACTGAGGTTGCAATTAAATATACTGTAACGAGGAAAACAATTTATTGACATACAAAACTGTGTATCTCTCATTGTTATTTCGGACATTATTGCAAATTTTTATATAGTTTTACCGTTTGAAATGAAAAATCAAAGAATGACGTGTAGTAAATTTAATTTTTAATTCTTCGAGGATGATGAAATAATGAACACGAATATATATGTATGTATTCATTGGAAGATAATACGACAAAGTCTTTGTCATCTTAGATTCGGTGTAAAAGGCATTATTTCGATTAGTGAACATGTTCACAAACATGTGAAAGACTACAACAACACCAACAATAAAATTGGCGACTTGTCAGCGCTTTTCTGGGGAAGGATCATATCACCTAAGCGCTCGGAATGACCTTAAAGTTACCTTGGCTTGGTTAGCAATATTATCTCTGAAGTTTTGGTGATGATAAATATCACAATTTTTTATAATTGGGTAGCATTTCAATTATCGAAAGACGAAACAACGAAGTGCAAACTATTCTTTTTCAATTATCGAAAGACGAAACAACGAAGTGCAAACTATTCTTTTATGTACGAACAGCTATTTCTGCAATTATGAGGCTTGTGGACCGAACCCATATGAAAGTAATTGGTCTGTTTAACACTTCTCAACATTTCTATTACAACAGAAAAGGCTTCCTAAGCATATTCGCGTTTCAGAAACTAGAGAAACATTTGACGCTGCGAAAATCTTTGGCATTTCGAGAACTAAAATATCAAATTCTCATTATTTTAAGATTTAAAATTTTAATTCATTTTATTAAAATCGTTTCAACTTCGCTGCTTACAATGGCGATGACAGTGAACGAATGCCTCTTTGTCGGTACTATCTTCGTTATAAGATAAAGACTGCCGACATATTTTCGACTCTTTTGATTACATTTTGCAAAAGTGTGCGCAGCAGTTTTTAAACTCCAATGAAATCAAATATTCCTAGAGTAAGGAGCATAGTCAAACCAAATCAGCGAAACACGAGATTACACGCGATCTGAATGCAAACTCCAAAATACGAATTGTGTTGCATCCAGTGTGAGAGGTGGCATTATTCACATGTCTTTCAAATGCACAACTTCGATCTTCGGTAAGAAAATTTCAGTCAATTAATAAATAATATTCACTATAAATTTCACTTTTGTCTATTTCACGGATGTCAAAACAACACTTACATACAATGTCATTTACAAATAATGGGAGCACTTTGCAGGAGGGTGACACTCGTTGCCTCACCCTGTGATAAGCATCTCTTATATATTCATATATATATAGCATAGTTATAAGCTTGTAAAGGAGCAAAAGTTTGATATTAACGGCTTCAGCAATGCTGTGGAAGTTTATTAAGAGCATTGTTGGTCAAAAATTATAAACAGATCTTTTTAAAATCGTCATAAAACGTAGACTTCGTTACAGATCTTTTACTTGTTAAAGAGTTTAAAGTAAAGCTTGATCCTACTTTTTAATACATAGGATATTTTTAAGGTTTCTCTCATTCAAAACAATATATTGTCGAGAAGAAGAGACACTTTTAAACCGAATTCTACAATAAAAAAATTTATATTTTCTGCTTTTAATTTAAACGCTCTCAAAACACTTTAAAAATTAATTAACAGTATTTTTGTCATAACAATCAAATTCTCGTCACAAATTTGTTCGTTTATTAGGGATGCCCGTAATTGAATCGCGTGTAGTGTAGATATTTTCATAACATTCCTTTCAGTGACATGATATATACGAATAATAATGTTAAATTATTGCTTTTGATTTACTACAAACCTCTCGGTTTTCGGTTTTTCTTATAATTTTTTTTTTTTTTGTTCTATTTTTCTCTCGTTTACATATTGGACGGCAAACACTGAATACGAGAGAAAATGAAAGATGATCAAAAATACGATTGTTCTAAATTTATTTCTTAAATTTAATAACTATTTGCCATAAAATGACCTCTATTATTTAATGCTTTTCTCCCCAACTGCTCTCTGCCAACTTCTAAGGCGGTATAAACAAAGAAATCAAGATAAACTAACAGTTTCATTTCGAATTCCTCTTTACTTTGTCTCGAAGAAATATGTTTCATTATAGTAAAATATTTACAATCATTTAACATATTTTCATCAAAATGTTTAATATCGAACAGAAGTGTTTAACGTCTAGTGGTTAAAACTTGGACAATTGATTGTAAGTTTTTTGGAAAAAAATATTTTTTATTTGCAAGATTTTAATGTCTCTGTAGTTCCATTCGGTAGGGTGGAACAGTGAGAGAGTAGCAGCAAGAAATTATAAATTGTTATATGAATTCCTATGCAGGGTCAAACTAATATCTCCACTAGTTCGCGAGAGATTAATATTTTTTACTATTGAACGAAGCTAGTCTGGCAATCCTGTTCACACTTGAAGACAATAGCACAATCCAAGGATCCAAGAATCCTTGTAGACGACGCTCTGAAAAACAGAGCAAAGCTCTTATTCAGTCATATGCTTTTGCCCATATACTAAGAATAATATAACAGCATTTATTGTAGTCTTGATTTTTTTTGTGTGCGACGAAGAACCCGTAGTATCTCCTGTTTGCACAGAGTTCTACTCGTAGGCTTCTAAAGTTCCAACACCGAATATATAGATATTTCAATAGCCAATGTGCCACATTAGTGGACCAAGATGAATTCAGCTGGTTTTGAGGAACAAAAATCAATACTAATAAAAATAACTCTAAAAGTATCCAACAGACTACGAGCTAGTTTTATTTAGCGCCTTTCATTTTTTAGATGGTTAAGATCTAGAGGTTTAAACGCTTTCCTTTCTTTACATTATGGATAAAATTAGCAGGAGAGTTTAAATAAATCCATAAGATCCTGAGAATCGTTTGTAATAATGAGAACTTCTGTCATTAACCAATCAGATCTTGTGAACTTTATATCTCCACATTGAGGAGCTCTTGCCAAAGAAATCTGCTTTATGTTTCTACTGATTTTTCTTGGACTTAAATTTTCAATTATAAAGGCCTATTTATATTATTTCCTTATTAACTTTACTCAAAAGCGTTTTTGATAAATGTGATTAAATGACATTCTCTATTTGCCTCGTTACATACAGCTGCTGGTATATCCTTGAGTATGCATTCTGTTTTTCTCCCCTTTCTTCATCTGCATCTGTGATTGATGTGTCAATACAACAACTCGTCCATAGCCTGGCTAATGTAATCCAAGTTAAAATGTCTCTATCAATATTCCTTATCAAATAATAAAATTCAATATATCCTCCACTTCACTGGAAAATTTAACTAAATATTTATATTTTTTCTATTTGCCTCATCCATCTTCATGTCTAACTTTTGTGTAAGTGTGTGTGTGTGTTTTTTTCATTTTTATTTCGTGAATATTGTATTCCATTGAATAATAAGTATCTAGTGTTTGCTGTGGCTGTTATCGGTTTTCACTTGTTTGTTTAAAATTTGTTCTACAATTCTTTTACTTGTTTTTCACTTACTTTTCGCTCTACAAGTATTTTTCGTCTTCCTATTCTCTTTCTTCATCTTTTTTTTAGTAATTTATTCAAAGTAAATTTTTATTTGCAGACTTTTTAACATTTTTCTCCACAAGCAGTTGACTGCATATAAAAATCTAGGCAAACGAACAATTCCATTAAATAATATGACTTCTTTACAAAGTTTAACAAATGTTGCTTCACCCTACTTTTCCCACTACTTTTCCTAATTGTATTTTTAGTTAATGCAGATTCTTTTTAAAGTGGTCCCGCTTTATTACTTGTTTACCTAAAAATAACGTCCAAATTTTCCTTATTTTAAAATTGTGCTGTTTTTTAGCCAGACATATTGAAGTTAAATACCTGCAAGTGCTTAATGTGACAAAGGTAGTTTTCTAGAAATATGTTTAAGGAAATTTGTTTAATTCTCAAATAGCTTTTATTATTCTCTTTATCGTATTATTGTATCATAATAGAATATTGTATTTTTGTTGGTGGTAAATTGAATATAAATTTGTGATATTATAATAGTAATTTATAGTTCCCATATCTGACTTAATTAATTTCATGGTATTAATTGATGCCAAACATTTTTTGGCAAATTCAAGACAATAATTCCACAATAAAAAAAAAATTCACTGTTTACAAAAAAAGCAACCAAAGGTTTATTTTAGTACACGAAAGCAAACTTCAATCTGTAGCAGAAACTCTGTATGAGGATCTTTGCACGCGTCACTTCAAAAATATTTTCTAAAGAAGCCAAGTTCTAGTTGTAAGCTTACTTAAATAGATAATTTTTTTTATTTTTAGAAATAATATTTCACTATCCAAATAGAAAGTTATGGATAAAAAATACTTCGTGTACAAAACAATTTTAAACTAAGGCCCTTTTTTTATAAAACGCAAGACAATGGAAGAGACAGAAATTTGTATGAAAATCAATTAGAAATTGTCAAAAAGTTTTAAATTTATTTTTATTTTTCATAAAAATACTGGGGTGGCATTGTGTTTTACAAAATATTTCCCTAAGTAGTTTTTGCATCGATGTTAAAATTTTGTAAAAATGCTATTGATCACATTGGCTTAATTTATTCTATTTGAATTTAACGGGTTTCATACTAAAATGCAGCTATGAAAAGTAATCGACGACGCCATGCAGCACCACCACTAAGTGAATGATCTAGATCATTTCGGAATCGTTCGTACTAGTAGATTGAATCACATTTCTATTAAGCAATTTATGCAATGTTGAAACCCAAGTATAAAAGTAAAATTTTGCAGGAAACACGTTCTTTTCTTATTCATCCTCATTAGCAGACGATTGCTAAGGAATTAAGATATTTGTGCATACATTTTTTTCTTGTAGTGAGAACAAGACTAAATAAACCTAAATTTATTTTATACCCAAATTTACAAAGTAAAATTCAAAACGTTATAATTTTATTTGAGACAAGAATCCAGTGATAATATCCAGAGGATATTTTATTGTACATTTCGGTGCCAATCGATTAACGGGTAACATGATTATAATCCTAAATTTATTCACTTTTGTAGACTTAAATCTCTTCGCAGATTTGGCCCGAAATCATTTACCGTATAACAAACGAAAGGGGAAAAAAATAATTAATTAATTTGCCAAGCGACTAGCTCATATTCGCCTATTGAAATGAACCTATAAACTTTGCCAGTGGAATAATTAATAGAACTCAGACACAGCATTCGAAGCTCGCCATCAGAATTAGTATAAGGACTTGTAAATTGTCTAACGGAAAGGACATTAAAAATATTAAAAACTATTAAAATCTTTTAGCAAAGGATATATTTACAGCCAACACTTCTGGATTACGATCTTTTTTTTGCAATTTCGGTAGCATAGATTTGTCTTTGGTTGCAGTCAGAAGTGGGGTTTTTAAATACTGATGTCAATGCAAAAATAACAAAAAGAAGAAAAAAAAAACAACAACAAAAGTAAAATATTTAATTAGATCAAGTCGGCTATAAAGTCACATAAGTAACGAAACCTATACCTGTCTCCCGTAAGTTTACAGGCAGTACATTGCTGAATGGCCATTCACCGGTGGAACCCAAATACAAAATGTAAGTTACACAAATTAGTACAATAAAATAATCTTTAGTAATAATAATACGCTTAATGAAATTATATATATAAATAATGTAAGTTCAATTAATGATATGAAAAAAACAAAAAAAGATTTAACCAAAAACAAACGAAAAGCTGGAAATATCGGATAGTGAAATTACGGAAAATTATTTTATCAAACTGAATTAAATTTAAACAAACATTAAGCAATTTGTGTAAAGAAAAGGGGTGAAGTAAGAGACAAAAAAAAAACATTTTGTGTAGAGAAAACCAATTATAAGATCAGTGAGTAAAGGCGGTGTAATTAACATTTATGTAAAAGGTATTTAAGATCCCCCTAATGATGTACTCTAAATTTATATGTAATTAAAAAAAAAAAAACAAACCAAAACTTCTAGTATACCTATAATTCTGTAAAAACAAAACCAAAGAAAAAAAAAGATCGTTCCGAAAAATACGGTATAGTTCGTACATTGGCAACTATTGCCTTCCTCTTCATTAATTTGAGTTAGTTAATCATCAACTTCATTGACCTACATTTGCTTGACCTATATATTTGCAATGTATATAAGAAATCATACAGGGTGACAAAATTCACTTCTGTATAATGTCTAAAGCAATGTTTTTTTATGAATGTATATAAAAATTATTTTTTTTCCCACGATAAGTTAATATTGAATTCCATTATAGTAGTTATAATTTAAATTTCTATAAGATAAAATGAATATACGTAATGAAATGTGCCTTTTGAATAAAAATTTAAAATAGTTTATAATGAATTGCTAAATTATCTACAATGTGATTTCTTTTGAAAAGTTCCCGCAAGGTAAAGAGATGTGTATTAGGGATTGCCTATTAGATCTATATTTTCTGGAGTCTGCGAATTTTGATAATCAAAGGTTGGGACGGGCACGCTGTTGTTCCAATGTCAACTGGAAGCAACCCAGATTAGTTAACGATTTTCATGCCGATATAGTAGTTTATGCTCACCATTTTTGTTTTTAATCGAACCAATGACGTAATTGAAATTAATAATAGCTGTATAAATACGGCATGCACTAAAATAATTATTTCTATGTAGTTTTAATCCCATTTGTGTTAAGATCTCGTACCCACCCGTTTGCCGACGAGCCAGAGCCGGAATTTTATGCATGCCATCGCTTAACTAGATCAAGGACCTACTTCTATCTTTAAGGTTGTATGCTACATAGAATATTATTTTTGGCGCCCAACGTGGGGCCCACGTTAACGAACACCTCAAATTTTTTTTTCATACTCTTTATATTAAAGGACTTTTTTTCTTAGGGCCTCCATTATTCTTCTGGCTGTTTAGATCTCTCGAAATCTGCTCCCAGTAATTAATTAATTTTAATTTTTTTTTCAGTTTGGTATGGAAATCGCAAGAATTGTATTTAGAACGGCAACCGACCAAGCGCTGTTTTTATATTTTACATCATTTTCAATTTCAATCTAGAGTCGGAATTTAAGAACTGAAGTGAGGAGTCGGTTCTTGACCATCTAGACTATGTAAAAGAAAAAGAAATTATGTTTATTTTTATTTATAGTCGGAATATTAGAATAGATTCTATTTCGTGTTTATTCTAAGCCATATAAATTATTTTAAATACATATGAATTTACTTCACTGAGTGCGGTTAGCGAGAGAGACTTTAAATTTTTTTTTAATTTATAACGTTAACTATAACTATTATGAAAAATTATAAAACACATCTTTACCAAGCGTAAACGAACTTTTTCATAAGAAATCGCAAATTCAATATATCGTATTACGAACATAAATTTTATACCTGTTTCTTAAATAACCTTCACGTTCAGCATTATTTAGGAATTTTCACTGGCTTACGACGTATTTTACTTAACTTTTATTTATACTCTTAGGCTTCGGTAGAGTATTTTCATATATTTGGGTTACTTCGGCTATTTGTATTTTCTGATTAGATCGAAATGTCTGTTAGGCGCAGCACTGAAAATTTAGCCATAATCCCACCCGCGCCTTCGTCAATTGATCAACCCATGAGCTTGCCTTTATGTGAAGTTTGCAAAGATAGCATCACAGTTAAAGCGCACGCGCTAAAAGCTAACTGCAACCATTATTTTCACAAATCATGTTTCAGTAAATATACTCAACATAAAACTAATTGTCCAGCATGTAATTCTCAAATAATATTGCCCAAACCAACGAATCCCACAACCTCAACTGTCACAACTAGACATCAGGCTCGACAACAGCAAGTAGATGAAATTAGACTTGCAGGGGAATCACAAGCGAGGGTAACTACACCTAATAATTCTCCAACTAACAACTCTTCTCCTAGAAACCCTGAGCAACAACGTCAATTCATACGTAGCTTAGTTACAACAGCTGTAGAAGCACAACAAGTTGAAATGCTTTCTTCACTAAGTGAACAGTTATCACAATTGATTCAGAGCAATATTGAGGCAGGCTTACGTAGACTCAACATCAGTGACCATAATAATCCCATTTCTGTTCCAGTGGCTGAGCCGAATAATACTCAGAATGAGCGATTGAATCACTCACATAACCATCACGGACAGGGTTTGGAAAGCCAGACTTTGAACCAACTTTTAGGCATTCCCCAAAGTAATAATCAGGAAAATTATATTCATTATAACCCCAACCGTTCTACTCCGAACTTGGTTAGGGTAAATTCAGGGCTTTCATCAGATTTATCAGCTCGACCTGATAAAATTAGTCAAATTATAAGCAACTGGAGGTTGAAGTATAGTGGTAATTCTTCCAGTCTGTCTGTAGATTCCTTTCTATATCGAGTTGAAGCTCTCACGAATCAGACCTTAGGTGGTAACTTCGAATTATTATGCAGAAATGCTAGTGCTCTTTTTGAAGGTAAAGCTAGTGATTGGTATTGGCGATACCATAGAACTGTTAGAGAAATTAGGTGGCCAGATCTTTGTATGTCGCTACGTAGACAATTCAAGGACACGAGGACGGATATGGATTATAGGGAACTAATACGAGACAGGAAGCAAAAACAAGGAGAAAGCTTTGATGCTTTCCATGATTCTATTTTGCAACTGGTTGACCACTTAGATAGGCCAATCGAAGAATCAATGATGATAGAGATTCTCAGGAGGAACATCCTTCCGGAAGTGCAACATGAAATTTTAAACTTGCAAATACTTTCAGTTGACCACTTGCGAGATATTTGCAGAAAAAGAGAATTTTTCCTTCAAGATATACGCAAAAGGAATATAGCACATAAGCCACTAACATTTACGAGAAAGGTAACAGAGTTGTATGGGGAAAGTGATATCATTTCGGATAACACATTTGATGATGCAAATGATATTGCGGAATTAAATTTTGTGTGTTGGAACTGCAAGAAAACAGGGCATAGGTATCAAGACTGTCTCGCAGAGAGAAGTATATTCTGTTATGGATGTGGTATTGCAAATACTTATAAGCCTACGTGTCCCAGATGTAATCAGACAAAAAACTTACCGTTACGTGCACATCCAAGTGCACGTCAAGTATTTCAACCGAAGAAAACGGATCGCTCTACGAGCACCGACAACACACCTCAACTATAAAAACACCTTTAACGCTTCAAGTATCTGTTGCAAAAATTAGGGATAACAAAGAGGAACTTAGGCCCATAATACCTTTGCATCGTCGAATAGAAATTTATAAACAGGTTCGCAATAAAATTTTTAATGAAGAAATAAATAGAAAACAAACGAGATCATCTAAAAGAATGAAAGAATATTGGTCGATTATTCGGAAAAGGAATAAAAACATAATCAGCTGTATTTTGGAAAAAGAAAATGACTTACGGCCATACGCGGAGGTAACAATATTTGGCGAAAAAATCAGCGGACTTCTCGATACTGGGGCATCCATAAGTTGCATAGGAGGGCGTTTTGCTACAAAATTTTTAGACTCCAGTAGACCATATAAGAAATTAGATTGTAAAGTTCATACTGCAGATGGCAGACCACAAAAAATAGTCGGTTTTGTACGAACCAATATTATTTTCAAATCCTTAGAAAAACAAATAGAAATATATATTATACCCAGTTTATCGCAGGCGCTCTACCTAGGAATCGACTTCTGGCGATCGTACGATCTATTGCCTTTTTTTACTCTAAATCAGTTATCACGTCCGTCGATTTCGGCCATAGTAGACACCTGCAATGTAGATAGTTTCCAGAAACAACAATTGTATAAAGTGATCGAGTTATTTCCGTCATTCGCCAAAGAAGGCCTAGGAAGTACAACATTAGTTAGTCATGTAATTGATGTTGGTCAAACCAAGGCGGTCAAGCAGAGGCATTATCCAGTTTCGCCAGCTATTGAGAAATTGATGTATGAAGAGGTTGATCGGATGCTAAAATTAGGTGTAATAGAAGAATCTAATAGTGCTTGGAGTTCTCCCTGTGTCCTTGTTAGAAAACCAGGTAAAAATAGATTATGTTTAGATTGTCGTAAGATAAATGAAGTTACAGTCAAGGATGCTTATCCGTTACCTAATATCGATGGTATATTGAGCAGGTTACCAAAGGCAACATTTATCACCAGTTTAGATCTTAAAGACGCCTTTTGGCAAATTCCTTTAGATCCAAAATCTAGAGACAAAACAGCATTCACGATCCCTGGACGACCTTTATATCAATATAAAGTGATGCCGTTCGGGCTGTGTAATGCTCCCCAAACCATGTCACGGTTGATGGATAAGGTGATTCCACCACATTTACGTAACGAAGTTTTTATATACCTAGATGATTTGCTGATTGTTTCGGATAAGTTCGATAGGCATCTGAGAGTTTTAGAGCAGGTGGCAAGGCGTTTTCGTGAGGCTGGCCTTACAATTAATGTAGAGAAAAGTAGGTTCTGCAGGGAAGAAGTGAAATACTTGGGTCACGTTATAGGCAAAGGGGTTATTCGTACTGATCCAGATAAAGTTACAGCAATACTAAAATATCCGACCCCTGAATCAGTGAAAGAGATACGAAGATTTCTTGGTATGACTGGGTGGTATAGGAAATTTATTGAAAATTACGCATCACTCTCATCACCTTTAACAGATTTGTTGAAAAATAGGAAAAAATTTCTGTGGAACGAAGAAGCCAATAAGTCCTTTGAATCGTTGAAGAGTCTTTTGAGCTCTGCACCTGTCCTACATAGTCCGGATTTCACAAAACCTTTCTATATTCATTGTGACGCTAGTAAAACAGGTGTAGGAAGTGTGTTGGTCCAGCTTAATTCAGAAGGAGATGAAATTCCTTTGGCATTTATGTCAAAAAAACTAAACAAAGCCCAACGAAATTACTCAGTGACCGAACAAGAATGCTTAGCTGCTGTGCTAAGCGTAAAAAAATTTCGCCCCTACGTCGAAGGACACGAATTTACGGTCGTGACTGATCATGCGTCGCTTAAGTGGCTCATGTCCCAAAAGGATTTAAGCTCCCGGTTAGCTCGTTGGGCACTCAAACTTCAAGGGTTCAACTTCAAGATACAACACCGAAAAGGCACGCACAATATTGTTCCTGATGCGCTCTCCCGCACTCCCTCGTCAGATTCAAGTCCCTCTCAGTCCGACAACCAAATACAAGTAGTAGTTAGTAGTTTGTCTCATAACGGAATCTTCGTTGACTTAAAATCACCTCACTTTCAATCGGATGATTATAACGCACTTATTAGAAATATAACCGAAAACCAAAGCAAATTGCCAGACCTGAAAATATTGGATGGATATGTATATAGACGAACAGAACATGTGACTGGAGAACAACTCAATGACGATTTTTGTTGGAAACTGTGGATTCCAAAGGATATGGTACACGAGGTGCTTGTAAAAGCCCACGATAGTCCATTGTCGTCCCACTTTGGTATTAACAAAACTCTAGAGCGTGTTAGAAGGTACTATTTTTGGCCAGGACTTGTGAATAGTGTAAGAGATTTTGTAAGCTCGTGCGATGTATGTAAGTCCACGAAGTATCCTAACTTTGTGTTAAGACCCCCCATGGGGCGATCCCTAATGCCAGAACGTTTATTTCAGAGACTCTATATCGATTTTTTAGGGCCATATCCTAGATCCAGGAATGGTAATATTGGTATTTTTGTCGTTCTGGATCATTTTTCGAAATTTCCTTTCCTTAAACCTGTTAGGAAAATGACTGCAGACGTTATAACGAAGTACCTAGAAGAAGAAATTTTCCACGTATTTGGGGTGCCAGAAACCATAATTTCCGATAATGGCGTACAGTTTAAATCCAAAATTTTCAAGCAGATGCTAGAGAGATACAACATATTTCATACCCTTACAGCAGTGCATTCACCACAAGCTAATGCTTCTGAACGAGTAAATCGATCCGTTATAGCAGCAATTAGAGCGTACGTCAATCCAGACCAAAAAAACTGGGATGAGGTGTTAAGTAGCATTGCATGTGCAATTAGATCAAGCACTCATGCGTCAGTAGGTGTAGCGCCATATTATCTCGCATTTGGGCAAAACATGATCACCAATGGGAACACGTATTCATTGCTAAGGAAGGTAGGAATATTAGATGATAGATCTGTTAATTTCACAAGAGAAGACTCTCTAGAAGTAGTTAGGAAAAGGGCTGTAGCACTAATGGAGAAACAGTTTTTAAGAAACGAGCGAAATTATAATCTTAGGTCCAAAATATCAAATTTCAAGGAAGGACAAGAAATATTTAGAAGGAACTTCAAACAGTCGAATTTCGAAAAAGGATACAACGCGAAATTAGATCGGGTATTCGTCAAGGCTCGAATAAGAAAAAAAATCGGAAATTATAATTATGAACTAGAAGATCTAAAAGGTAATTATGTTGGCAAGTATCATGCGAAGGATATCAAGCCTTGCTAAGACGTGATATGAGGATCATATTTTGGAAGCATAGCCCCAAAATCTGATCTTGGCGTGGGGGAAGTGTAAAAATGCTATTGATCACATTGGCTTAATTTATTCTATTTGAATTTAACGGGTTTCATACTAAAATGCAGCTATGAAAAGTAATCGACGACGCCATGCAGCACCACCACTAAGTGAATGATCTAGATCATTTCGGAATCGTTCGTACTAGTAGATTGAATCACATTTCTATTAAGCAATTTATGCAATGTTGAAACCCAAGTATAAAAGTAAAATTTTGCAGGAAACACGTTCTTTTCTTATTCATCCTCATTAGCAGACGATTGCTAAGGAATTAAGATATTTGTGCATACATTTTTTTCTTGTAGTGAGAACAAGACTAAATAAACCTAAATTTATTTTATACCCAAATTTACAAAGTAAAATTCAAAACGTTATAATTTTATTTGAGACAAGAATCCAGTGATAATATCCAGAGGATATTTTATTGTACATTTCGGTGCCAATCGATTAACGGGTAACATGATTATAATCCTAAATTTATTCACTTTTGTAGACTTAAATCTCTTCGCAGATTTGGCCCGAAATCATTTACCGTATAACAAACGAAAGGGGAAAAAAATAATTAATTAATTTGCCAAGCGACTAGCTCATATTCGCCTATTGAAATGAACCTATAAACTTTGCCAGTGGAATAATTAATAGAACTCAGACACAGCATTCGAAGCTCGCCATCAGAATTAGTATAAGGACTTGTAAATTGTCTAACGGAAAGGACATTAAAAATATTAAAAACTATTAAAATCTTTTAGCAAAGGATATATTTACAGCCAACACTTCTGGATTACGATCTTTTTTTTGCAATTTCGGTAGCATAGATTTGTCTTTGGTTGCAGTCAGAAGTGGGGTTTTTAAATACTGATGTCAATGCAAAAATAACAAAAAGAAGAAAAAAAAACAACAACAAAAGTAAAATATTTAATTAGATCAAGTCGGCTATAAAGTCACATAAGTAACGAAACCTATACCTGTCTCCCGTAAGTTTACAGGCAGTACATTGCTGAATGGCCATTCACCGGTGGAACCCAAATACAAAATGTAAGTTACACAAATTAGTACAATAAAATAATCTTTAGTAATAATAATACGCTTAATGAAATTATATATATAAATAATGTAAGTTCAATTAATGATATGAAAAAAACAAAAAAAGATTTAACCAAAAACAAACGAAAAGCTGGAAATATCGGATAGTGAAATTACGGAAAATTATTTTATCAAACTGAATTAAATTTAAACAAACATTAAGCAATTTGTGTAAAGAAAAGGGGTGAAGTAAGAGACAAAAAAAAAACATTTTGTGTAGAGAAAACCAATTATAAGATCAGTGAGTAAAGGCGGTGTAATTAACATTTATGTAAAAGGTATTTAAGATCCCCCTAATGATGTACTCTAAATTTATATGTAATTAAAAAAAAAAAAACAAACCAAAACTTCTAGTATACCTATAATTCTGTAAAA
Organism: Phania funesta; assembly: GCA_963932375.1. NCBI lineage: Eukaryota > Metazoa > Arthropoda > Insecta > Diptera > Tachinidae > Phania > Phania funesta. Next base: position 22,836,902 of record OZ010652.1, read on the forward strand.
ACAAAACCAAAGAAAAAAAAAGATCGTTCCGAAAAATACGGTATAGTTCGTACATTGGCAACTATTGCCTTCCTCTTCATTAATTTGAGTTAGTTAATCATCAACTTCATTGACCTACATTTGCTTGACCTATATATTTGCAATGTATATAAGAAATCATACAGGGTGACAAAATTCACTTCTGTATAATGTCTAAAGCAATGTTTTTTTATGAATGTATATAAAAATTATTTTTTTTCCCACGATAAGTTAATATTGAATTCCATTATAGTAGTTTTAATTTAAATTTCTATAAGATAAAATGAATATACGTAATGAAATGTGCCTTTTGAATAAAAATTTAAAATAGTTTATAATGAATTGCTAAATTATCTACAATGTGATTTCTTTTGAAAAGTTCCCGCAAGGTAAAGAGATGTGTATTAGGGATTGCCTATTAGATCTATATTTTCTGGAGTCTGCGAATTTTGGTAATCAAAGGTTGGGACGGGCACGCTGTTGTTCCAATGTCAACTGGAAGCAACCCAGATTAGTTAACGATTTTCATGCCGATATAGTAGTTTATGCTCACCATTTTTGTTTTTAATCGAACCAATGACGTAATTGAAATTAATAATAGCTGTATAAATACGGCATGCACTAAAATAATTATTTCTATGTAGTTTTAATCCCATTTGTGTTAAGATCTCGTACCCACCCGTTTGCCGACGAGCCAGAGCCGGAATTTTATGCATGCCATCGCTTAACTAGATCAAGGACCTACTTCTATCTTTAAGGTTGTATGCTACAATTTAAAACGGTGTTGAACATACGAGAAGTTAGGCTTCCTTACTGCGTTTAAGCCAATTGTTCTAACATTGGTTTTGTTATTTTTTCTATAACAATTTGTTTTAAATAGTAACGAGCAAAAAAAGATCAGATTGGTTAAAATCGAAATGGTACTTCTGAAGGTATAGATTATAGATACATATATATTTCTAAATTCTTGGAACGAATTTTCGTCATCCTTTGTCAAGTTTGGTTTGGAGACAATCTGGTTACTGATGGCTGTGTGCCATATTCAGTGTCATTTTTCGAATTGAAAATGGTACATAGCGGAAACTGGTTTGGGTTCAAACCAAACTTGACAAGGAATGACGGTAATTCATTGCAAAAATCTATAAAGTAACCAACTGTCGGAAAATCAAATCAGGAATCATTATATATTTGTTTTATTTGAATTTTATGTAATTCCATTTTAGTATGCGCTATTGGAACTGATGGCAAAAGATGCATGTTATATAATAACGTTGCTTTAAAAATAACACTTCCCAATGATTTTTTTCTATGGTATTTTTATTTTTACTCAATTCTTCTAAAAGTAATCTCCAATCCCCAGGTCGATAATTATAGGGGAAACATACAAATAATTCTTTTATGTCATTCTCTTCAACTTTGAAATTCTGTTCAAATAATACGAGGGAGTTATATTTTTGTAGCTGCTTTAAACGAAACGGATTGGGATTTTGTGTTTTTTTTCGAATTTTGAGTGCTTTTTTTAATTTGGTTTAATATTTAGATCCACATGTTATCGCGTTGACCATTCCTGTAGGGGGACTTTAAAGCAAATTCGACAAGGATTCAGAATGTGCTAATTTTACGGTCTTGTGTATAAGAGTTTTCCCGTCAAATTGAAAACACAAAATAAAACAGCAAAATGTGTCTCGACCCATATTTCAATAACTCGTGGCTGATTTCAAATGGCGAAAATCAGCCGAATCAAATTATTCAAGTTAAAATATTTTAGGTTGTCTAGTGTTTTTTGAAAATTTATTTCAACATCGGACAGACGGACATCGTTAATTAAACTTCCCTACTTAAAAGGATCCAGAATATATATATTTTGTTAGGCCGTAAGGGAGTATTTTAGAAATTACGGTTTGACAGACTTATATATCCTATTTTTATTTTCGTGAAGGTTATAACAAAGTTGACGCATAAAATACTGTTCAGACTTGAGTTAATTTTAAACTCATAAAAAGCTAATTTCAACTTAAGTTTAACTTAAGATTCCGTATAAATTTAAAGCAATACAAAGAAGAAGAGGGGAAATTAGGAACCAAGACTCTTATATGTGATCTTTAAAATTTAGGGCCTCATCTTATAAAACGCAAGGCAACGCTAGAATTTATATGGAAAACAAAAACAAATTTTAAACATTTTAACATATTTGTATGAAATTTTTGCGCCTGTCAACGCCATAAAACATGTAGCGTTGATTTCCTTTTCAAAAGTCCAAAAATTTTTATAAAAGCAATAAAAAAATGTCATAATATTTGAATTTTCTTTTTGCTTGTCATATATATTCTAGGGTTGCCTTGCGTTTTATAAAATAAGGCGCTTAGTACTAAATCGCGTAAGCTTGTAGATTCTGTAAATAATAAAAGATACTGTATAGAAGAGCTGATTTTTATAGATCCCAGAAAGTTTACCTCAGCTTGCTTTCGACAAAGCCTGGTTATATTTGGTGTTATTATTATAGATGACTCTAACTTTAATCTCTATTCAATTTGAAAATACACATGTCCAAAACAATTGCGTTTGATTAATATTTTTTAGTCTCCTCCATTACGTGAGTTTAAAGTTTTATTTCAAACGTCCATAAATTTCAAGGCTTTCCTAGCAAGGAGAAAAATATTGAAGAATAAATTTCATACAGACTAGTACAATTATATCAATGTAATATAATTACTTTTAGACCATTTGCCCACATTACTCAACGTCTGAAGGCACTTGAAATATAAAATCACATTGCAACACCACATATGAATGTGATTGTGAGTAGTATGTAAATAATACGACCATTTTTTTTTATAAAATATTTATTTAACTTTGACTTCCTTGTGGTTTTCTACGAGAATTTATATTTATTGGGAATAGCAATAGAGAAACCCTTCTGTGTTGAGCTTTGGAAAATGGATATACAGAGTGACAATAAAGAATTCAAACAAACTGGGATTTATTAGTAATAAGTAATCTATAGTGAAGTTTATTTATTATTGAAAGTATTTATTTGTAAAGTATTTTGCTTCAATATTGTGCTATATCTATATATGATACAGGTAAACGAAAAACTAATGAATTTTCCAGCGTTAAGGTAAGTTTACTCTGTCAAATTATTAGATCATAAATCTTTCGTGATAAACGAAAATATAATTTTTGCCCAAAAAAGGCATGCTGTTTTTCCCAAAATTATTTCTAAAAAAGTCCTTTGAATTTTGTCAGCTTGCCCGTAGTCTTAACCAATTTCTTATCTTTGTATTTTACTATATCGATTACACTTTAGAAGCGACGCATTTTACATACTGTATTTATGTGTCTTGCGGTTTGACTTGGGCTTTTCTTTTAAGTAAAGCCATAGGTTATGTTTGTTTTATGTTAAAATGTTCAAATATATTTTATCATAGAAATCAACGTGCATACAGCACTAAAGAGAAAAAAATTTCAAATTCCTTAAAAAAGATTGAATGCAGGTCTAGTGCATGTTTGAACATACAACATTTTAACATGTCTTGAAAAAACTTACACATACAGGCAAAAGTTAAATGTATTTGCCTGGTCACACACATACACAGGCACACACACACACATTGATTTGTGCTCTCTTACATAAACGTTAACTACTTCAAACTTCTTCAATGCGCATTTAAATTATATGTGAGTAGTAGGATGGTTCAGTTTATATGAAAGAACTTTTCCAGTGAATTAAAGTGTGAAAAGTAGTTTACAAGATTTTCATAATTACATTGTTATTCATTAAAGGCACCAATTTAATCCCAGAGATGCTGCTGAGTTTTGGATTTATGTTTTCTTGTTTTCGGTTATGTATAGAGAACGTTTGTAAAAATCAAAAAAGTATTTGCGTCCCTTAAGGAGCTTTTAAGGACTTTTTGTTTTCAAAATCGAAATTTACTAAATTTAAAACGTTTTGTAGTAGCTGTTTTTATATAAATATGTGTTGTTGTTCACCTAGTCTACACTGCATTTAGTTTGCCGCTAGTTTATAGAAAGTTTTCTTATTTTGCAAAAGCACAAGAGCTGGTAAACATTTTCCGAGGTAACAGGTGCGGAATGATTTTAAAGAAAAAAACGTTCTTTTTAAGCCTTTTCGTGGGAGAAATATCTCAATTTTCTTAAATAGACTCCCGCGTACGCAATAGGTGTTAGCTGACGATAAAAAGTCGAACTTAGTTGTCATTCACAATTTTCGAAATTATTTCGTTAGTGGGGAAAATATTAAGATATTTTAACCAGTGAATGCCGTACTCTTTAAAGTTGAGAATAATATTCGCAATAATACAGCTATTATCTGCTTACTATTTTACAAACGCAATAAATGCCTTGGGCTAATAATTATCCGTAAATTACACATCATCCTGCATTTGAGTCGCCTAAAATCAGGTTATCAAAAGTACTACTTGATGCTAGTAAACGTTAATATTACTAACATGCAGCCAGCAACCAGTTAGTGAGTTCATCTGTGCAATATGTCTATAATTACAATACAGGCAAATCTTAGTAAAACGACTTTCACTTTAACGTATACACATAGCTAACGTTAAAAAACTTTATACTTGCTATATCCCACGGCTAGAAATTAATGATATGTTTTTGTAATACACAACGTATACGAAGAGAGCTCATTTCTCTAGACAATTCTAGAATTCGAAATCAAGACCAACAGAGACTGCAAAAACAAGAAAAAGTCATTGCAATATCGATATTCTTTTACAACTCAATGTAACACACTCTGCTGCGGTCCTCTCTATCACATTTTAAACGGAAATTTAAATTGGTATAAAAAAACCTTCGTGACGTTTCTTTGAAATATGGAATACCAAAAAAGTGATGGTTGCTTATCTAGTTGCGAAAAAGTGACAACATTAGATTTCTTATGGAATCTGGACAAAAATTGTCTAAAGTAGTTTCGAAAAATTGTGGATGAGCATAATTTAACTCATTTTGTTATTTGCAATGAGCACGAAATGGTCTGCGCCTAGAAAAAAAACATATCATATGCATATGGAGCAGAATAAATTTAAGCCCTTTTTCTAGAAAATGTCGTTTCCTCAAAAAATAATTCCTGTGTACCTCCATTTAAAAAAAAACTGTTTTATTATGGCCCTTCTTTTTTTAAAGGTAGCAGAAAATAGTCTTGCATTGAAAGCCTTAATAATCATTCATAAAATTTATTTATAGTTTTTTTTAGATTTCTATGTATTTTAAAAACATAAAAAATAATTTTAATTGCCATATGCGAAAAGAATCGATTTAAATTAGCAGCCAATATAATGATATTTTAATCAAAGTTCAGAGGGTGGGCAAGAGCGTTTTATATTAACTGAACTTGTGTCGATATAATTCTAGAATCCTGAGAACTTAAGGCTCTGTATCTGGCTGGAAAGCTTGTAGCAAAGAATGCAGAACTCCGCTATAAGTTGCTAAGTCACATCAAATCTATAAAAAATAAAATTATTATTTGGAATAAGAACTTATTTCAATATAATAATATAAGTCTCCAGGTTATCTCAGGTTTCATTGGGCAACCGATATGCAGGATTTATGAATATTTAACTATAATAGTTTTTTTATGTTTTTCTTTAAGCAATAAACGTCTACTTTCTATATAAAAAATTGGACACTACTAAAAATTTCCGACTCTGATTTTACTTCACAATAGTCTGCTTACACAGTACATTGGTGTTTTGTAGAAAAAAAAAAAACTGGAAGGTCTGACAAATTACGCATTTCTCGACGACTTGTTGTAGCACATTCAAATTTCTTGAATTTCATTTTTATGTTTAAAGTTTTTAGGACCAATATTGTGGAAAATGTAGCAGATACAGAGGATTCCAAAAATTTCCTAGGATGCATATGTACATGTGAATATGTTTATGGCCGGTACAAAGAAAAGTATTTGCTAAAAAATCTTGAAATGATCTCTTATGTCATCCAGCAAATAGCAAAATGCTTCTTTTCTTAACCAGAAATAGCTAATAGGTTTGCTAATAAAATTATTAATTATTTTTGAGCTTAAATTTGTATATGTAAAGGTATTTTTAAATGAAATTTGGTTTTTTTTAAATTTTTTATTCATTTTATTAAGAAAAATTTGAACTGATACGACAATTTTTTAGAATAATGACGAAGTTAAGTAGACACAGGCATCTTCATAAAATAAAACTAAAGATGTTTCCATTAAAATAAATTTGCTTCCAGTAAAACATTTAAAACTTTTTGTTTGCACTTTATTTTCTTAAATTTCTCATGAATTGTCTGCTCTTCTGTCACACTTGATATTTTAAGGTGGCAATGCCATAGCGATTTGAACTAAAAACAAATGTGTTTTACAATACTAGAAAAGAATTTTGTTGTCTGGAGTTGTGTCGACACTCAGATCACCAATGTGAGCAGTGTTGTGAATGACAGGCGTTGATTGTTTTAAAAACTTAATAGAATTTTGTTCTTTTACAAGTAATTATTTGCTCTCTAATTACAATTATGATTATTCTCAATTCCAACTATTTACTGAGATTTATTGCTGTTGGTGTTTAAATAAGAACGTAGGGATTTTCTTTGTTAGAAATTGGAAAAAGAATGTTTAGTTAACATTTTTTTTTGAACCAACCTAATAAATTCAAGTGAGTAAGTAAGTGTGGGTGTGTGTGTGTATGTGTGTGTGTGTGTGAATGCAAAGTGTTTGTAATACATTCACTTTTAGACACTTTTGTATTCTAAAAATAAAATAAAACGTATGAAAAATAAAACAACAACATACTTATAGATAAAAAAAAGAAAAGAATGCTTTTAAAGCAAGTTTATATACGAAGGAAGTCTTAAAAGAAATCTTTTTGTGGTATAAAATACAATAGCAAAAGCCGACAAATATTTTGTTGTAAAAGGACTTTACTTAAAAGTTAAACAACCTGGGACTACCTAGCACTGCGGCCTGCTGAAAGCAAATTTTATATATCTCTTGTATGCCAACGCCTATTTGATCTTTAGATAACTTTTTAGACTACCAGTGCGTACATATGTCTGTGCATGAAGTATGTACGTGTTTTTGTGTTTAAAAAATATGAAGTGATGCTTATCGATAGTGAAATATGATATTGGATATAATGTTGCAAACAATACTTGAACTGAGCCAAAAGATCAATATGCACAGATAGCAGTCATAATTTGTTATGACAACAGAAAATTCCATTTCAATAAATTACAAAACTGTATGAGATATGATTTTATTTTGGATCTATGTTTGTATGTTAATATTAATATGTATTTTAAAATAAAAAATAAACTATTCTGTGTTTATGAATACTTCATTTCCTTCTCATTTTTGTATAAAGTTTTAATTTTAAATTGTTTATTACATAACAGCTGTGTCATTTATATAATAAATAGAATTAATTAAAAAACAATTGCATTCAAATTCGCTTTATTTTAATCGAACTGTGCGTGGTTTGTCATGAATGTTTGAAATATAAACAAAACAAGTTACTTGAAAAGCTTGAGAAGAGATATGGAACTTATTACAAGTTCAAAAAAGATACAGTTTTTATTATAAATTGCTAGGAACGATGCAACAAATAAAGTGAAAAGACTACCGCAATTATGATGTGTAACAAGTGGACCCGCTAATTTAAAAGCCAAGTTTCACAGCGGACAAGATTTTCATATATTCTTTTAATTCCTGCTCTCAGCAAGGCCCAAAAATATTCGCATATGTATATGCAAATAGATCAATTCATATGAAGAGCTTAATGAAATTTTAACACTTATTCTAATTCAAAGAAAAATATTATTTTCTTCAACGAGGTTTTGCGACTTTTAGTTACAAAATGTTATATGATATGGTCTCACCCATATGTAAATGCATGTCAAACGGCGATTTATAAAACTTAAAAGATCTCCGTATATACAGTATTTAATGACTCATTAATTACTTATTGTGGCCATATAAATTATACGATTATTTTTAAACTACTTCTCGTATACTCAATCTATGTACATATGTGTCAGTCAATACTCTCAACTAAATTCTTTTCTTAAAGAATTCTCGTATAATAAAAGGATTTTATGTTTTCTTAACCGCCTTCTATTTGTTTACACTTCAATCTTTCTTTATCGCTTTGCATTTATCCCCGGTTATTTGCTTCTCATATACAAACGCGCGTAAAATGTATGGATGCAGTTTTTTTCCACACTTTGGTTTGTGGCCGTATTTGCTGCAACCATTGCTCGCTTGAGCCAATAAGATGAAGAAGTTACTATCGCATTCAACACTCACTGCACTCTAAGGATTTAAATTGAAAACCATTTAACAGGTTGGTGAAGGATAAGCACCATATTGTAAGTAAAGGCTAAATATGGAAAAGATGGAGTAACAGATTTCTTACAGAGATTTCTTGGTTAAAATCCTGCTTGCTGGCTGAGGTTAAAAGTTAAAAAGTGATTTTTATGTGAGTCTTCAAAGAGGTTTTATTACTAAAAAATATATATAAATAGTGCTGAGTGTAGTTTTCATGTTTATAGAATATAAAAAATTTAAAAGAAAATCCAATTTAATAAAAGAGTTGTTTGAAAAAATTTATTATATAAATATTTCTTTTTTTTAGAGACTGCAGAGTTGTGCGTGATCCTCAGACATTGAAATCGAAAGGTTATGGTTTTGTGTCTTTTTTTAAGAAATCGGTAAGTAGGAAAATTGTTGTTTTTATTTATTTAAGCCGTATTGCTAGTAGAGAAAAGTTCCTTATTTAATTTTACGATTTATTAACTTTCTATTAATATCATCTCAACAAATTTAAATTTCATAATTATCATTAACAGTATTTAATAAAATTGAGTAGCCCACTCATAAAATGTACAAATATTACTAAAGGCTAGGGAGGGTCGTCAGCTGGCAGGAACAAAGAAATGGCTTGCCGTAATTGAGTGCACTGTCAGAAGTGCACGTGATGGCGGCCGGTAACATGTTCCTGTCTCTGCAAGGGGTCGCGCTAAATAAGTCGGGCGGAGAGAAGTTAATACTATCGTTTAAAAAATTCATAATCCACGGTGGAACAGCGTACGGCAGGGATACGTAGTCAAGAGGGTTATTGTTCTCGACTATGCGAACTCTGGATAACAGTCGATCTCCAGTTTTAATACAGACTTACCCGTGCTTACACAGCTCTGTGTGGATGGATATATTTTTCTCCATCAGAGAGAAAATCAGAAAGCCTAGCATGAGGCCAAAGGAGGAATCCGGAAAAGATGGACAAGAATGCCTCGCGAGGGATGAGCGGGTCAATCTGTAAAGGTACTTCTAAGGCGTTCGACCGTGAGTTTCCGACAGGGATAGCCAATAAACCTCACACGAGGTGATGTGATTAATCCCTGTAGGGATAATGGTAGAATTTTGAAGAGTTAGACAAGAAACCCTTTCCTTGAAAGTGGACGGGAGAGCTTCGAAAGATACTTGTGAGTAAGAAGCTAAGATGGTAGCACACATTTTGTGTGAATGTCCAGCACTGGCTAGCATAAGACCTAGGACCACGGGCAGACACTTGAAAAGTGCAAATGCCATACGACTTAAATCAATGCCAATCACAAGATACTCCGTGATGAGGAAGAAGGTCGACAGTCATCAGCCGATAGTCTGAAATCACTATAGTCGATAGTGAAAGCTAGTGGTAACATGAGGCTTGAATGAGACTAAGGTAATCGTAAATTACAAATCGGATGCCTAAAATTAATTCGAAAAAAGAAGGGGGTCGAAAATGGACCCATAAAATTAGCGGTCACCTTCGATTTTTCCCTTACATTAAAAAAGGGCCAAGGAGTTTAAATTACGCTTCAGCAGAGCAAAGCTGAGTTTTTTAATTTGCACAAAAAGTAGGCGACTGTTCAAAAAAGAAATAGAAAAGAACACGATCCGGTAACTAGCTTAGTATTTTAACACTTTAAGTTTAATGTTGCAAGGAAATGAAAAAAGTTACAAATTATAAGAAAAGAAAAGAGTACAACAATGACAAATTGTAGACAAAACGATTCGGTATTAAATAGAATGAGAATATGTTTCCCTCAATTTGGAAAAACTTTAATTTTCTTTTTAAATATATAGATATGTATAATATATATGTATATATCTAGAACATACGGTAGGCTTAACTGTTAAACGAACTATCATACTGTGCTCACTTATTGTTCTTTATTTTTCTTGCAAATCATAAATAAATTGATTCTTGATTTGTTAATAAATAAATATCCTGCATATGGAGTGAAAACAATTCACAACAGATCTAGAAGACGTTATTACAACCACAAAAATGCACCAATTGGTGTTGTTTACACGCAGGTGGCATTATTGGGCCTTATTTTCTTAAAAATTAAAAGGTCAAAAAATATAAATATTGGTGTAAAAGGAATTGTTGATAAAAATTAAGTTATTAATTTTTTTATAATGTAATCTTTTTTAGGGCGAAATATATACATTTAAAAAACTATTTCTACAAAATTATTTTTATTACAAAAAGGATTTTTATTTGCTGGGTGGGATAAGCTAGTCTCTATGTCAATATCGCTTGTTGTTTAAGCCAGCTTGAAAGCTTGACCCAATTTTGCAGAAAAACTTAAGCGTATTAAACCCGAAACTCTTCAAGCCAAACTAGAAAGATTAAAGAATCTTAAAAAAACAAATATTAAAGTTTTGCAAAAATGCCGCAAACAAACAAATTGTTATTTTACTTTTATAATTTTTAAAATATATAATAAACTAGAATAGCCGCACAAAGGGCGGACTAAAGGTATATAAATTCATATAAAGTTGTTCTATCTTCCTTCGCTAGGGTCAGATGAAGGTTGAAATACTTATATAATAGTTATTTTTTACTACAGTTCTGCTTAACAAAGGTTTATAAACCTTTACTTAATTTTTTGTTTAACACATTTTGAATTTAATTCACAGAACAATTATGCAAATTCAAGGTCTTTGTAATAACGTGAAGTAGTTTGCATTGCAATTTGACAACAGCTATTTTTGAGATCCTTTTAAGCTCAATGTATATTTTGTGTTCTTTAAGTATCAAATTGCAGTATTAATTTCTTGTTAAAATACGCTGAATCTATTGTTGCCCGTGATATCTAGCGTATAGCGCTGCTTAATTAAAACTCACGTTATGTAGTCGTTACTGTCATCGCCATTTACAGGGCCATATTCTGCACCAAACACTGCTGTGTTTTACACTCATTGGAAAACATTGATTTTGTACTTGTTGTTCCTTAAAAGCCTTGTGAAAAGTTAATCGATAAAATGTGGAACTCCATAAACTTAAAGATAATATGATGCCATCCCAAGCTTTATTTATCGAAAAATATTTTTTTGTTTGCGTTTTGCTTAATATCTCCACAATTCCTTTTATTATAAACATTATCACGTGTAACTCATCAAATGTGCAAAAACACTACTCCCGCTATCCTCCTACCATTAACCTTTTTCCAAATTCTAGTATAATTCATTGCATGAGTAGTGACAACCTACTGAGCTTTTCTTAATACCTATTGCTAATTTTTTTTTCTCCAGTAAGAAAGAAATTATCATGCATAAAATTTGACCGCCAATAATGGTAAAAATCAAGTAGACTTAAAAAAATGTACAAAAGCATTTAGACACATTGGGATTACAAAAACTACAACAATATAATCTAACTACAAAAAGACTTCAAAATTATAACACCGAATATCGCATGTGACATGAAGCTTTAATAAGCCAAAGAGTAAACTTTATTGCGATATATGACATCGAAGTAAGATGAACATTGTAATAAAATACGATCACAATTAAGAACAACATATAAACATAAAATTTCGTGGAAGCAAATAAGTAAGTTTACTTCAAATATTTTGCTAATTACATTAATAAACGTAATAATGAATGAAAGCCAAACAAATAATACTTTTGCATACAATAATCAAAAATAAATATCGTTTTGCAAATATTCACATAAACAATCTTAGGGTGGCATAAGTGTCAAGGATTAAGTTGTATTTACACACTGTTGGTTAACACATAACTGATTAGGCTTTCAAAATCAAAACTCATTGTTTATTGTTTGTATTGTTTAATGTTTCAAATATAAATAGAACTATTTTAGCAATATTACTTGCTGACAAAAGTAACAACAATGTGTGCTGGATATCGTAGGTGCAAGTGAAGAAGATTTTTGAGTTTACATTCACAGAAAATTGGTCCAATTTCATACAATTTCATATGAAATAATATGTATTTTTGGATGATTTAATACTAAAAGTTTAATAGTTTAGGGTAAAAGCAGGTCAATTGTTTCTAATAAAACTACAAAAAATATTAATAAAAATACCACTGATTATTTTAGACATGTTTCAAAACAACTTTGCCCCAATACTGAATTTAATTAGAATTTTATGACAAAACTCTATGATTAGAAAAAACTGAAGGATAGAATTTTGATATATAGAGTTACCTCATTTATGTTTGTGAAAAAAACTAATTTTCTGTTGTTCATTTTAGTACAAAGTCCCCAGACGAGTCGATCGCTTGTGTAACAGAAATAGGCGCTTTGCCAGGATTATTAATATTTCATGAATTTTCCATCATTAACTTTTGTAAGAAAGCGTTCTTTCACTATTTCAAAATATTCCACATTCTAACAACATGAGTTTAAAATAAACTTTGCATAATCAAATGGTTGATATGTGCCTGCAGCATTCAGGAATAATGTCCCAACTATAAATTTTCGAAAAAATATACCGGCTTACCGCATTTTTGTAAAAAAAATTAAAGACATCCCAATTTAACGAAGTCATTGAAGTCACAATATAGGAAAGAAAAAACCTTTCAGCTCCTGTGCCAACGAATATTGTAACGTAAACTTATTACTCAAATGTTAAAAAAGTTTGAACGGGTTATAATTCTTCTAATATTTTATATACTTTATATATTAAGAAGTCAATATCTCCACTAAACTGCGAACTGTTATTAATATAATAACTCAAGCCTCAATAACTACATAGAATACCATGGACGGATTATCTAAATATCATATATCTATACTTTTTATAAATTTTCTTTTTAAGATACGTATTTAAAGATGGGATGAACGTATTAACATCTTCAGGTAAATACAAACTTAAAATAAACTCCAAAGGCGTCATTCTCATTCCCTTTTATGCTACCAAATAAATCATTAATAACGTCATAATTCAAATATGTTCCCGAGTAGAGTTTTGTAAAGGATTTTTCAAAAGAGGTGTCTAAATTTTCTTATAGATATTTCTGTAAGTGTCAAAACTATATATAAAAATTTGATGGTAAATAGTTTGGTAGCAGAAAGAGTGTTGTTTTTTTTTAATTACGTAAAGAATTTTTCCAGCGACAACGTCCAACTGATTATGCCTCAAAAATTCATATAAACCTGCTAAATTAATTTCATCTCAGTTACAAGAATGGTATTTTGAGCATAATTTTCTTTGATTTTCGAGTTTTCAATGATGATAGGAAATCTATTCTAACCCCAATTTTTTCTGTATATGTTCCTAAACAAAAAATTATTACAAGGATGGGCTGCATAGTTGCCGATACTCCATATAAGAAATTATATATTTAGTGTAGTGAATAAAAAACAAGCCCAATTTATATCATATTCTTAATCTTTTAGGCACAAAACCCCGATTGTAATTTGTATTATTTTTATTGCTTTAGAATTTTAAACCTGTCGTTCCCATTAAAGTTTATAGTGTAGTTAATAATACAGGCAACGATATGTAATTTTAAATATATCTCCTTGTGTCTAAAAGAGGCTTAAGTAGCAAACAGTAATCCTCACCTGTAAACAATAAAATTTCTTGCACATACAAAGAATATTGTGTTTAAAGTGTTTATATGATTTTAATATCACAAATGTAAGAAAGCAAATCCGATAACTGTAACTAAAAAGCAAAATATTTAATTGTTAACTTTTATATTATTTAAAAATTTCAATCCGTAGTTAACAATTTTATTTTGTCATAATGACTTTTGATGTCCATAGAACGGCTAATTATTCTGTATTAAAACTTTGCTGTTTACATGAAATGAAAAATGACCTCACTACATAGGTATGCATCTCAAGCTTAGTTTTTCTTTAATAATTTTGAAAATAATTTATTTCTCTTTTTTCACTTTATGTAGTGAATTTTATTTTATATACTATATAAAAACGTATTAGTGGAATTTTCGTTTGGAGACCCAAGTTAACCCACGTCGTACTTTAAGATACAGATTTCCCTTCAGACCATTCGAATGCCATTTGTGGCAGACCTACAGCACCTTGGCCTTTTAGAAGTTTTATGACTATGGTAGACACAACTGCACTATATATATTTATAATCTTTTCCCACAAAAACCCCTGGATGGAAACTTTCATATATATAAAATCTTGAACAAAAATTAACTGAGCCAAATATGAGACAAAATTTGCAAAAAAAACCATTCTAAGTTGACGATGCGCTTTGTTAGCTGGATGGAATAAAACAAAGGATCAAATGAAACGTGGTCGTGCCTTTCTATGTCTTCAAAATGAAGATAAAGTGGCTCAAGTGAAATGTTCTAGAGGCTCTAACTTTATTTGCAATGAACTCAGAACTAAAGGCAAGAAAATCGTTTGTCTAAAATATGAACTATAAATTCTACTGACATTGAGTAAATAACTGAGTGATAACGATGGAGCTGTCGCACTGAATTATGGTATTTAATTTCATTTCCTAGTTTGTGTTTCTTATTTTAATAACTAATGAATAATATATAATTACTAGTAATTAACAATTAATTATTATTTAATTATTTATTAAATATTAATTTTTAATTTTCAATTATAATTACTAATAACTGGTTATGAACTATAATTTTATGTTAAAACAGGAAATGTTTGAAAGTAAATAATATTTGATTTAGGTTTAGAAATAAATTCTGTACAATAATAAAATTTTTTTTACGTTACTTACAGCTTTTGTCATATTATTATGCCAACTTAATAACAAAACAAACCATTTTTGTTTGGGGAAATTAAGTGACCCCACTCCGTACTTTATGTTATAAACAAGACTCTAACGGTTAATAGCAGAATATTTAGTCAGTCGTTTGTGGACTATAGCAACTGCACATGTACACTGTTGATGAAAACAATACATACGTCTAGATGAAAAAAGTCGCTATTTATTTATTTATGTTACACTTCTTATTAATCAAGGCAATATATAAAGTTTCTAATATAATAAAATTGTATTTTATGCAACAAATTGCAGGTTAGATTACCAAAAATATTTTATAGGTATGAATAAGTATCAGTTTAACGTATTAATCTAATATTACTCATCCGTACAAGTGATTTTGCTTAAGTGCCCTAAAAACTATGCAATTAATTTGTTATATTTTTACAAGAATACACAGGTGGCGTATAATTAACATGCTATTATTTATTAATTATGAATGAATAATATTGAATGAAAATATATAAGTCACAATTTAGAGTTTTCAGTTAAATAGTTACTTCCGCTTTTTTTTAATAAAATATAATATTAAAAATTATTAATTCTGGTTGAGTGTATTAGATTACTATGTATATTAAATCCTAATAGACTTCTTTGCTTATCAGTCCGATTTTTTTAAGATATTGTCAAACTTTAAAAAGTGGAACATAGAATTGAAATATTTGAATAAAAGTTCATTTAGTAGTTAATACTATTTTAGGAATAAAAACAAAACCGCTAGAAAAATCTACGAACTTAAACAATAAACGCTAAAAGGTTGCTATATTTTGCAATGGAAAGGTTGAGCTGGTTATTTTGATGTTACAAGTGACAGAAAAATTATGAACTATCGGATATTTCTCTCTCCACTAGTTATTTTGCTTATTCGAAGGCCTATTTTCTGAGTTGACTTGCATGCGTAACCAGAAGAATCATCTACAATAGTAAGCAGTTTTGAATAATGAAAACTACTTGAAACCACCTCTGCAATTAAAAGTTTTATTTAAATGTTCAGATATTTTTGAAAGAAGAAGGGAAACGAAAACTATTTTTTTTTAATTTCTTGAATCTAGTTTACTAAATGCAGTTAATAGGAGTTGTCTTGAAATGTCGACTCATCTTCACGAAGAGAAAAGCACATATATTTGCATACCCACGCATACAATTTACTAATATTGGTTTGTAAGAATACCCGTAATCACTGGAGACTAACTTAATTTGAATAAATCATGCCGCCTTAAAAAAACTAACACTACAAATTTATTTGATTTGACACAAATTTCCATCCAACAGTCCTAGATATTTATTAATCATTTTCACTTACTGTCACCATAAAAACCAAATAGCTAAGTTAACTCAATCTCAATAGAGTAGAGTTGCTACAGTCAACCGTACGGTTGACTAAAAATTAAATTCATTCTTTTCAAACTTATTTCACATTATTTTGTACTAGTTATACAAACCAAATTAGCCATTGTAATCGCATTTGTCATACTTTTGCAGCATTTAGTTAAAACATTGTTAAAGCTAAAACGCAAATATAACGTTTTAGATATTTCCCTAAAATTAGAGAGTATTTATGATTACTATTGGCCTTGAGACCATTCTAATTACAACCATAATAAAGAAACGGAAATTAGCAAAAAAAATCCTAAACTAGAACCATCAAATTCAAACCAACTCTAGTAGCCAGACATTTTCTATTAAACATTCATGATGAAAGGAAACTGATAGCATTAACACACAAAAAAAGAAAAAAAACGAAGAATAATTTTTTCGTTTCCTTTCTATTTATTAAATTATATATTTCGTGGTAATGCAAACTAAACGATTAATTATGTATGCGCAAGGCAGCCAGAAACGAAAACAAAATTTCTTCTAAGAAATTTTATAGTCGTCTGCCACGATATTGTTAAAATATCGTTTAATGAAATTGTTTATGATTTATTTTATGGCATTAAATAATAACGCTTCACATAGAAAACCAGGTAAATTAAAAAAATACCCCATAATTAGTTAAAGATTTTATGCTGAAATTATGAAAAATTTAAAGAGTTTTTATAATAATCTATAATATCGAGAGAAGGTGTGTTAAATTAGCTATGTATATTGCACTTACGTTATTTACAATCACAAATATATAGCACATATGTATGTACTTTATTTTTGTATTCTTAATATAGCGGGGATATCAAAGCAGACCTCTAACTTCACGGGTCCTTTTTCGACACCTTTCTTTCGACGAATTGATTTCAGGCAACCGATTTGTAATATATGACTACGTGACTATCGTTCAAGTCACATGCTTCTATTAGCTTTACACTGGCGACTTACCCCTGCATCCCTTGCGAGGTTTTCTTGTACATCTATTCAGCATTCCTTTATTACCGGAGTATCTACTGAGACTCTTCACTTCATGTAAGGCTTACTGATTTATCCCTGTAATGAAGAAACAATTGACCATCTACATAGAGCTACATATCCACGGTAAGTTTGTACTAAAACTGGAGATCAACTGGTATCCAGAATTCGCATACTACGAAACAAATTTCGAAATGTATAACCAAGCAAATATATAATAATCGGTAAACCATATAGTGTGATGCCGAAATTTAAGAAATATGTCTGGGTACAACCCAATAAGTTTAATACATTTTCGTATTCTTTATTTGTAGTCAACAACAATTTTTCTTCTACTTCAAGTAGTATTTTATGATTCGTGTGGATTACTCTTGGTCACTGTTATTTTTCCAATGGTATAACGATTTACAGTCGTATTATAAAAAAGCCTATTTCAATTTTCAAATATATATTTTTTAATCTTTATAATAAAGTTCCTCTAAAATTATCAATTAATTTGGCAGTCGAATTTGTTGTATAATTTTTAAATTAAATTGAGTTTTTCATAACAATTTGTATAAATTTTTTAATAAATAAAATAAGGGATAACAAAGATCTTCGAATTACGAGTCTGGCGATGGACAACATTTTCAATATAATAAACAGGCCTCTCTTTTACTTTATTATAAAAAACCAAAACCGCGAAGTCTGACTTGGGCCCCCATAAACATAAAAAAGTTTTAGTAATTCAAACATAATATAAACCAAAAAAATATGGTTTTTTTAACAATCTTGTTCTTTATTTCCAAAATAAGAACCTGAAGAACATGTCAAAAACATGGCAGTGTTTTAATTTTATAAAGTATATAGTGCTCCTACATGCGTGTGACGATATACAAAGGCATACTTACAGTAGCACACAATATACTTTTGTGCGATATCTTAACATCAACCATAAATACTTTTATCCATTCATCCTTTTCTTGTTAAAAATCTTTATATTGTGCTTGTGAGCGTAAGCAAAATGTTGTTTGATTTTTAAAGAGGACAACACTTGAAGTGTGTAACCGATTTACCACTTGAACTACTTGATAAAAATCAAAAATATCATATACAACAACAAAAAAATATACCAGCACATTGTAACACAAGTATATGTGTCAGGCCATTCTTAAGGAGTCAATAAATATGTCTGGGTTACATAAGAGCAACTACAACAAACAAGTTCCTAAAGGAATCGCAATAAAAATACCAGTCGTTCTTATCATGAGGGATTTTCTTACTTGACAATGATAAATATTTTTAGAAGAGGTTTATTATGTCAAAAAGGTTTTAAACTTCAAGTATTAACTACAGTATTGATATAAAATCTATACAGTCAACCAGACTAACCTTTCTAAAATCTTGCAAACTCGAGTTAAGCTTTACACCAAAAATAAGTTATCACTAAAATAAATAGGTAACAGATAACAGAGGTTTCAGCCTTTGGGGAGATTATTTCGTTAAATTTCAAAACTTGGTGATGTTCGTTTTTGGTTACTAGCTTGCAAAATTTACTTTGTTTATTAGCCTTTCGGGGTTGAAACTCACCCAAAATATTTGCAGTAAACCATAACTTAAACAGAATCCCCTTTAACTTGCTGCTTTTTTATTTATTAAAAAAATCACAGTTACACTTAGACAATCTTTTAGGAACTACATTTGTCTAATACTTTATTTTATTAAGGAATAAATCTGAGAAGTGCTAACATCCTTTGAATAATATTTTCAGTATCAACTTAAAGTAAGGGAAGAGCTAATAAAATGTGTTACAAGTATTATGAGAAACAAAAGTGTCCAATGAGCCAGAAGGAAACAAGTATTTTTAATAAATACCAAATTAAAACTTATTTACGAAACTAATAAAATAGTTCTTGGCTTTTGGGCAACGGCTAACAAATTAGTTTTTAATTACGTAATATGCTAGTTCCATGTACTAAATAATGAATTTGAATATATGTATTATGAAAATCTTTCAATCTATTTTACCTCCATTAACAACCTTCAGGTTTACAAAACATATACACAACAAAATTAGCCTTTTTCAAATAGAGGCACTGATTCCAAAACACCATTGTTATAAGGTAGCCTAACGAATTCTAATGCAAAGCAATCATGTATGCAAAAAAAATCATAGCTGAGGTAGCCATCATCTTAGAAAAACATATTACCATGAAAACAAATTACGTTTGTAGATAATAATACGAGAGCGGAACAATACGTTCGTAAATTTTCGAACTTCCCTCGTAGTTATATGAATAGCAACACTGTTTCCATCAAGTACCACCTGTTAATAGACCACTGTCAAATTTTGAGCCAGTGTCGTCATTTACTTTGCGTTTAACAGCCGTTCAAAACATACAACCATGTATTTGTCTAAAATGGAAAAAAAGTGAATTTCGAGTGCTTATTAAACATTATTTTTGCGAGAAAACACCGTCAATCAAACCAAGGAAAAGCTCGACAAATACTATGGGGACTCTGCACAATCGATTTCATTGGTAAAAAAGTGGTTTACTGACTTTCGTTGTAGTCGCACAAGTACAAATGACGCTGTACGTTCTGGACGGCCAATTAAGGTCAGTACGCCAGAAAATGTCGAAAAAATCCACGATATGGTGTTGGCCGATAGAAGAGCAGAAGTGCGTGAGATTCTTGATGGCATAGGCAGCATGGTTTCGATTTGAAATGATCAGCTGGGTTTAAGAAAGTTGTCTGCAGGATGGGTGCCGCCTTTGCTCTCAATTGACCATAAAAGTAAACGTGTGACAACTTCAAAGGATTGTTTGGAGTTATTTAACTGCAATTCTGCGGTGTTTTGTAACTTCGGATGAAACATGGATCCATTATTGTACTCCGGAGACCAAATAGTAGTCTAAATAATGGGTTTCTCCGGGTGAACCTGCTCCGAATAAGGCCAAGGTAAGTTTGTCGGCCAATAAGGTGATGGCAACAGTTTTTTGGGATGCACGCGGGATAATAAATATCGGTTACCTTCAAAAGGGAAAAACAAACGGCGAATATTATGCCAACTTATAAGACCGATTTATCTTGCATTATCTTGCCCCATATGAGCAAGATAATGCACGTGTGCAGTCTGAGTGGCAAAATTCTATGAATTGAGCTTCGAATTGGTACCCCATTCGCCATATTCTCCGGATTTAGCCCCTAGTGACTACTTCCTATTTCCAAACCTAAAGAAATGGCTCGGTGGAAAAAGATTTAGCTCCAACGATGAAATTATTGACCATTTGGTTGGTTATTTTAAGGACCTCGAAAAATCCTCTTTTTTGTAAGGAATACAAAAACTGGAGAAACGTGGGGTAAGTGTATTGAGTTAAAAGGAGATTATGTTGAAAAATAAATTTTTCTTTTGCAAAAAAACTGTGTTTCATTCAAAAAGTCACGGACTTATTGATCAGTCCTCGTATTATGAACTTTCTTATAACCATAGAAAAGCCTTCTACCAACAACCTCAAATAGTGTATGATTGCGTCTTTGTCACACCAAGAATGCTTTAAGTAAACATTAAAAAAATTTTGCATATTAAAATTAGAGGTCTGCATCGAGTAAGTTTTCGATGTACACCTGAAGTTCTATTACAGCACTTAATTTTTTTTTGCTCTCAGAAAACAAGCAGTAAAAAGAATTGAATGATTGACTATCAAATACCAACAAGAAAATTTTCATATAAATATAGGAACATAAAAATTTGTGAACATGAAAAAATGAGTACTGCAAAAATGATGCTCCTTTTTTGCAGTCAGCAGATCATGACAATTATAACCATAAATATGTGCGTACATACATTTGTATGTATATCCTTAACAAAAAGTTAACAATATAATTGGTTTTCGTTGCAATTAGATTTAACATTAACATTCTAAAAAAAAACAATGTACATAGGATTTATCTTACATAAAATTTATTTTAAACCATTTATTCTTTATATTGCAAAAAGACGATTGAAACTGTATAAACTTATATAATATACGTATATAATATACGAATTAATTTTCTTTTTCTATCAAATCAATGTTTTTATTATGAAAAATAAAATTGAATTTCACGTAAAAAAAAATTCCTACATATAGACAGCAAACTTTAATTTTTAGTGCGCCTATTAGGTAACTATATATAATAGAAATATTTTTAAAGTAAGGTTTCAATAATGAGAAAATGAGTGGTTTACTCGATCAAAGCTTACAAACACAACTTGCAAAAATAAGGGTTTAAAATTTAATCATTTCTTACGTACTACGAAAGAATAATAAAACAAAGAATATCAAACTAGTTTGGATCGCTACGTACGCATCAAATTAAATTCATGAAAACAAGTGCTCTCTTTGTCGAACTGAACGTTAAACATTTTCTTTATGTAGAATACAGCCGAGTACATATGAACAACATGCACTTTGTACGCGGTACCTACAAATAGTGAAACATGTACACGTAGTGTTTCGTCAATTTTGTTGTTCTCAAAATTCAGTACTTTATTCTGCTCTGATACTTCGAGTGAGTACTCATGCCTTGCTACTTCACGTACGCAAATGTAATTGTGCAAATCTCAAATTAAAAAATTTCATGGTTAGAATTATTATATTATTTTTGAGTAGGTAAAACTCTTTGGTGCGGGTTTACATTGTATTAAAAATTATTTTGTTCAACCGAAACATGTTGCAAACCTTTTTGGGCCGGTAATCATTTAATGATTATATTTAAACCATAATTTGCCTATGTCAACTAAATTGTGTTTGAAATCTTATCAATGCTTGCTTATCGACCACAAAAGTAAGCTATATAAGACTTATGGGTTTTAAAGTTAAATTGTATGAAAGACTTATCATTTCACAACATTCGGCAATTTAGGATTTATATTAATTTTATGGAAACTTTTTTATTTAAAATACTGTTAGTAATTTTTTACGTTTTATTTTTTTACTTTTTATTTATAATAAGACAACATATTATTGATTTGGTTATAGGGCCTGATTATGAATTGTTGGATTTAGTTGTACTTACTAAATTAAACTATGAATGACAAGTCGATGAATCCAAACAAAGATTTAATTATGAAAATTTAAATTCAAACAAAAAAGTGACTATTTGAATGTAAAATTAAAAAAGCTTTTATTTATAAAATATGGAAAATTATCAAATAAATATGATGCAAACTGATTTTCAGCCAACCTCTTATCTGAGTGCACATGGTCTTTTAGCAAGAGGATTCAAATTTTGCATTGGTAAATGTGAGTAGTTGTGGTAAAAATTTACCCATAACAAACATATGTATAGGACATACCCCAAAGGCCAAATAGATAAGATTACCATCAAAATCAAAGAAAGGTGAAAAAAATAAGTTTAGCTTAAAGTTTATTTCTTTGAATTGCTCCGTGAGATACATTACGAAATTCTAAGTTCTTCTTATCTACAAATAATCAATGATCACTTTTTAACACCAGGATTTTAAACGAGGGTTCGTTACAGAACATAAGTTTGTGATTCATAAATTATTTTGCCTCATTTCTGTCCACTTTCCACTTCAGTTTTTACGTCAAGTTTTAATTTGAAAACAGTAACAAAAACTCAAACAACTACCTCTCGTATTGTAAGATTTTTCACATGTGTGCTAAGATTCGTTTTTCGGAGAACAGGATTGCAGGCAATACATGTAGAGGATTGAAAGGTATAGGAGGTTTTTTAATATTTACTAATGTCTGTGTAACATGAAAACGTTACACAGACCCATTTTAACATACTTCTTTTTAGAAGAAAGTTTTTGCCGTTTCCCTGCATTTCATTTTATTAAAAATTTTCTCTATTTACTTCGGTTTATATATCTTTAGTGTAAAAGGAAAAAAATATTATGCCACAAAACATAAAAATGGATTATCCCTTTTTTTTGTTTGATTTTGCAATTTAGGTTTTTTCTCACATTTTGTAACATCTTAAGTACTCAATAAGACAAATACATACAAACATTTTAGCTATGTTCTTAATTTTTGTTATTTTTATACTCCACACACACACCTACACACACACGCATACTTTATTATATTTAAGTAACAAAAAATTCACCAAAAATATATGTATGCAGGATCCTTTGGAGTTTTTTTGGAGATTTTTTTTTTTAACAGAAACCAAGAAATAAAATCCATTTTATTTTTGTTTTAATAAACATATCCTAAATGTCCTTTAAACACAACTTATTTCTTTACGATTTTCTTTTTATGCTTCAATTGTTGTTTGTATTTAAACCATATAGAATTCAAAGCCAAACGTGTATGAAAAGGACACAAAAGAAAAACCTTTTAAACCACTTAAAAGTTGTTCGATTTTGTTTGTATTCTTGTACTTCTCTTTCTCCTAATGAAGGCATTTTGTTTTGTTTTACATTTATTTCTTTCCATCAGCTTTTATGCTTTATATTCATGAATCTGAAGACCTTAAGAAAAATCTGTTCATAAAAATGACAGCACAACACCCACTTGATGTTGGAAAATCCCTTTTGCTTTAATGCATGTATACACATTTTAAAGCCACATCAATCTTTTATGCAAAACTCCTCACTTTGTGATTGAGGACATTGAGGTTTTTGTAAAAAAAAAAATTGATATAAATAAATCAAAACCTATTTAAAAATATATTATTTTTTCTATTATTTCTATTTGCTTGGTGGTTTTGAGGATTCCTTTCAGTTTCAATATGTTTGAAGTGAAGAATTTCTTTGAAAAGTGCAAGATGTTAAAATGCAAAAGTTTTAGCAGCCCCGACTCAGTACAAGTATTTATTTCAAAGGTAAACAAAAAAATACTGACAAAATTAAAATCATGTTGGCTAGCTTTTGATTGTTTTTATTTTTATATTAAAATAAAATTTAAGTGAAATTTTGCTACATGTCACCTTGGTATGGTTGCTTTAAACACAGTTTTTTTACTTTTTAACGCTTCTGTTGGATTAAGCCCATTTGGTCGAATACATTGTTTGTTATTTTTAAACCTTTTGAACCGTATTTGAAATTTCGGCTCACCGGTTGTGTTTCTATAATTTAAAGTTTTGACGTAAAGCCGAACTGAAAAAAAATTTACATATCTTGGATTGGAAATCATTTTTGCAGTGTATATTTTTATATGTTTGAAATTGAAATAATAAGCTTTATTTACTCAGGTAATCTACTCTGGTTTATCATATGCGGATAAGCCACAGAAAGAGCTACTTTCCGCCAAAACTCTGATCTCTTGTGATATCGATCGCCCAGGAAATATGGATCTCAGAAAAATTTATATATGCATTCAAAGCGAATATAGCTAGCATATGTGCAAATACCAAGATCGGCCATCGATTTGTAATCCGTTTGTTGTGTGGGAGCCAATCATTTGGTCAACAGTATCTACGTCTCTTATGAGAAACCATAGACAAACAATAAAATAGCATATCGTTTTGTAGAATTGTATAAAGAAGCAATCTTCGGCTTTTTCTTCGACTCACTCTCATCAACTTCAGCTTGGCATTGTATTAATCAATATCGTTGCTTCGTTTTAGTGGCTGATGTATGATACTAATGTTGCAATGTGACAGAAAGCAACGATGCACTTCTACAATGTAAAATATTTAGAGGCATTTTTTACGTACTTGTGGTATTATTTTTACCCATTTTCTATTAAAAAAATCCAGAAATAATCATTTCACAGAGTTGGATCCCGAAATCCCGGTCGAATAACTGGGCGAATAGCTCCGTCGATCACCCTAACTGCTACAGTACTATAGGTATACGAACATCGCTATGTCTTTAGCCTATTTATATATATAATTTTTATGATAATTTATACCTTTGTACTAACGCCTATCAATTATTAGAAAAACTGCTGTTACATTTTCTTAGACGAACGATAGCAAACATTTTCCTTCGGTTTATTTAAAAATTTAAAAAGATCTGTGTAGAAAAAACTACCGTTTCCACTGGGGTTTACTGTCTTTGTTTTGCTTGGTAGTTTTTCGTAAAATCCAACAAATTTATACTATATGGAACGTTCATGAAAAATTTGATATCGTCATCTTCTTTTCCATTGCCATCATATATGCATTTTATTCTAATCAAGACAATAGCACAATATCCAGATAAATAACAATTTTAAGTTTGTTATTTTTCGATTTGTGGCAGAGTTGTTTCATAACATCATACGTATATCTAAAGGATAATCTTCAGTACTTTGGGTGAGGGGATATGCCATTATGTTTTCATAAGAAATTAAAATTTCCAATTGGAGTTGTACCTCTATAAAGCAGAAATAATTTTAAAAATGTATTGCATAACAAAGTTCTAAATATGAGTACATGCACAAGCTTGCACAAACAAAACTGTATAAGGATACAAACAAATATAAAGACAATATAATTTTTAATTTCATCTAAAATACGCACAAATTCAGTAACAAAAGAGATAAAATAAATTTATATTATTTCTGAAAATAATCGAAAAATATCAAAGTATTATTTCCTATGAAAATGTATGAGTAATTTGTGGATATATGTATTTGTGTTTTATGGATTAGTAGTAGACGAGAGCCGGCTAAAGTATTGTTAAGTCAATTGAGCTTTGAGGCAGATATTCTAGGCGACTCTGGAAGTCACATTTACCACAAATACGCGCCCGTTTGTCTTTTTGTTATTTTATACAACTTCAGAAATAAGAAAACAAAAAAAGTTACATTTCAGTGGGCTGCGTGAACCAAGAGAACAAATTGTGCCTACGCCAAATTTTTTTTTTATAATTGGGTGATTACTTTAATGTAAATAATAACTTGTTCAACGCAACTAAAGTAATGTGTAAAATATTTTCAAATCACTCTTCGCACAACAATATAATATTGTAGAGAACAAGATATGGTTGCCGTGACTTCTTTACAACCATGTTTTTTCTTTGCGTGTACTAACTGCAATATTTTCATTGCCAATATCATTGGTCAAAGACATCCAAATATGGATAAACTACGCGACCCTGTTTTGTAGTGCAAAGTTTTGTAAGCGCC
Organism: Phania funesta; assembly: GCA_963932375.1. Classification (NCBI taxonomy): domain Eukaryota; kingdom Metazoa; phylum Arthropoda; class Insecta; order Diptera; family Tachinidae; genus Phania; species Phania funesta. Next base: position 22,863,376 of record OZ010652.1, read on the forward strand.
CCAGACACACTCCTTAAAGAAATTATAATTATTCTTGTCCGATCTTGTTTAAAACTCATTTAAGACTTCCTCGCTATAATGTCAGCATTTACGTAGTCGGAAAACAATGAAATAAATGACTTTTTTACCATTCTATACACTTGATTTAAAGCAAATTTCATTTATATGAAAAGTTTTATTATATTTCCGAATACTCATCTATAAATACATACATACGCACTCTCACATACACACACACCAAGAGACTTAAGCATGCACATGTAGTTGTAATTTGAAAACAAAAACTATGCAAGAGTTCATACTGTCTGTCTCCCAAAAACAGAATCACAAACTGACCAAACCAACAAAAACAAAAATTTATGAGATCTAAGGACAAACATTTAAAACTTTGTTACAGGAAATTAAAATATAAATGAATTGGCAGCAATGCCAACCAAATCTATACGTTATTGACTGGTTACACATCCACAATCGTATATGAGCATAAAGACCATGATGGTAGTTTGCTGAAGAGTAAAGTATAAAAATGGATAAATTTGTAACTTTGATATTTGCCCTTAGAAAGCTACGAAATCCTTTATCCTCTAATACTTTAATATTTATTGCAGTTTGCATTTTGTTTGCTTGATATGAAAAATAACACTATTCAACAATAATCAAATTTTTGTTTTCATAGAATTTCTAATGAAGTTTTCTGTTATTTTTTTCAGTTTAAATATACAGCAAGCATTTATTGAACGAACTTATTTAGCATTCCATGAAGCAATTCTATATTTCGTATTACCAATATTTGTTACAATTGTATATTATTTTTAAGTAAAAATAATTTAATAATTTAATTTAGTAATTTAAAATTATAAATTTTAATGGAAATCGTTTCTGGTTTATACCGATTGTTTCATGCGACTGTCTAACTACGTGTTGTCAATATTCACGCCGTCCAGTTAGCACAAACTGAATAATCGGAGCAATCACAGATGACTGGTAAATATTAGAGTTGCAACTTGTAGAAAAAAGCTACAAGATTTAAATAGTACATTCTTATTGAGACACCCTATATAAATATTCCTGCTATGTAAAAATATTTTTCGCACGCAGTCGTATTTAACCAATGAAGGCATCAATGTAATTCGTTTAGCAAAATACGCCGTAATATAGTGACGTAACATTTTTGTGCTGCCAGAATCCGTGTAGAAGAAAATTGTATGTAATCAAGAGGCCAGATATACTTATGAAGCGCTTTAAATTTACTGAGCAGCACTTAGAAAAAGTTTGACGAAATACACTTGTGGTTGCATTAAAAGGGAAAGCATATTTCTTTTTGCTAGTAAAAGTATGATAGAATGTAACCTTCTGAGCAAAAAAAAAGAACGACAAAAACCTGTAACAAATGCGGTCCCCATTTACTTATATACAAGAATGTCCATAAATTAGTATAAATTTGTTTAGACCAAATAGAACAGTTAAAACTAAAGACGTAAGTTCAGCAGTTTATGCCACGTAGTTCACCTTGACCGCTCAATTTAACGGGTCAATTCTATCATTCGTGTATTTTCTACTAATTTTGTGTTTCACTGTAAACATCATTTATTTTATCTCAACACTAAAGATAATAGAATACGAGAATGATTATTTCTCCACTTTTCATGTTCTTGCTTTTTTTCCTTGGATGAGAAAAGACACGAAGAATGTTGATAACGTGTGTAGCGGCATGGAAAATGCTTTCCATTCTGCTAGTTGTCTAATAAAATTTAACGTTTCACTGTATTTAAAGCCATGATATCGAATAAATTTTCTTTCTGAATAGAAATAATAAAGGAAACGAGTTTATGCCTAAAAATTAAATTACTTAACATTATATATATTTTGTATGATTATAATTAACTTTCAAAAAAGCTCCTAGAAAAACCAGCTACGTTAATGGAACTTGATCGAATATTACGTGGTCAAACTTTATTATACATAGGCCTCAAGACATTCCTAATAGAGCAATTTATTGTCATGTGGCGTTTTTCCAGGAAAGATATGACTAAGTTGAACTGATTTATTTAGTGACTGATGCGTTTTAGGAAGTTATTTCAAAGAAGTTTGTACATGTAGTTCAACAAAGTTAGGCCAAACAATAAATATATATTGTTTTATCGGACCAGTGCGCAGGCGATGACCTGTACTTATGCAATATATGGCGCTGGTACTAGGATGACTATTTTTGGAAAGTAGCATAGCCATCCAAATTATCCCACATTTTTTGTTTGTAGTGTGTTGTACGCTCCATGAGTTACTCTAACACGAACAGATCAGCAGTTAATGAAGAACGTCTTGCATGTACATTGCATGGCTGTTCTAGATATGTAATTAAGTTCAATACCCTACTGTCTCCGATAAGTATCTTCTTCCTCTCTTTTACATAAAATGCTTTTGGTCTAAGGAACAGCACAGTGGATTCTCAAGCGAAAAATATTAAGAGCTTCTATTTTTAGTTTCTTGTTTACTTCAAAAAGTTTTTTGTGTAACTGGAAAATTTTTACCTCGTTCAGGAATAATTGCGTATGTCCATTTTAACAAAATTTTAAGTAATGAATGCTACTAGCTATTTATAGTACATGGGTGTAAATATGTTTGCTAATAGAAAAATATAAATTATTCTTACTAAAAGAGAACAATATAACTGCTATGTTTATTGAAATATCAAAAATTTACATACTGAACTATTATTTTCATTTAAGTTGAAGTTGTAACAATTCTTATATAGGATCTGCTTGTTAATGGATTTTTTATTAAGAAGCTTACACGAAGTTTACTTGACTTATATTTACGTAACAATTGCAAAACGATTTCCAAACTGGCATACCCACCCCTAGCTTCAAACAGAACATATTTTTGGCTCTCGGCTGCTATAAATCAAAGGTACAGTTCACCCCGTTTTTCCAGATATGTTCTTTAGCTGTCACACATTATCGGCGCCGACAAGAAATATGATGGCCGCCATTAATAGACTCGTTTACTCTTATATATGATGCATAATTTTTTTCCAAAATTTTTTTATTTTTCTAACTCAAGTCCCTTTAATATATTGACATCATATTATTTCCCAGAAGTGCACCAGACACTGAATTCCACTAACGTTTTATTTTCGTTAGTGGAGTTCAGTGTCTGGTGCACTTAATCGTAAATTAAAGTTGTTTTCTCAAACACAAAATCGGTATCGTTTAGGTAATAAAAAGTTCAAATATGCGACGACAAAGAATTAAAACAGCTTTGATATCACGGTGAAGTTATTTTTATCGCACTCTTTATATCCGTTTAAAATTCACCGCCTTTAGCAACAGTAATAAACAAATTTGCTCTATGTTATTTTATATGCATCCAAACATTATGTTGTGTTTACTATTTTCACACAAATATACACACGTATAAATACACACATCCATACATTCACATAAAGTTACATTAATGTCTTTATTCTTTTTGTTGCTTTGAAGTTTCAGCGGTTAGCTGCCGTTAGCAGTTAGCTGTTTTAACTTGTTGTTATTGCTATTGTTATTTTTGCTATTTATGTAAATTCCGGATGTTTATGTTACCGCTTTAGTTTTAACTCAAATTGTTGTTACTACCACCACATCTACACACTAACGAAAGAGCACGTAAATAACTTTATTATTGTATGACTGCGCGTGATGAGTAAGTGATAAATGTGTCTGAATGTCAGTGTGCGTTAGTGTTCGTAGCCATCACTGTGTGACAGTTTTTGCTTGAGAATTTTATTTTTGTCATACACATGATGTCATTATATCTAGACCCGTTACAGCTGTGCATGTTTGCGTGTGTGCCTACTTACATGTGTGCAAGTGTTAGATGTTATTGTATTATTTATACTGTCTCATGACGGATATTAACATATTATTGTTGCTACTTTTCGCGCTCGCTCACATTCACAATTGCCGAACATCTATTAAAACGTTTACGTGAATACTCAAACTACATACCCACACTCATGTAGATACTCGTATGTACATTAATTTATTGTACACCTTGTCGTATGAGTTATGACAACAATAACGTATGACTATGACACATCAACACAAGCTCCACAGATCGCAGCATATTGCACTGCTTACATCCGCACTAACCTTGACTTCCTTCCTTTCTTTTGCTTATGTTCATCATTATTGCTCTGTGTTTATGCTTTTCATATGTGGATTCCCTTTGACTTTTTTATACAAATATTTTTGTAGGTGTTAGGGTGTTTAGGTGACATAATTTAAAATTAGTTGATCCGATTTTTATTGGCGAGTGTGAGTCAATAGTTATTTTAATTTATATTTGTTATTCATTTTCATTAAATTTCAATATTAAATTCAAAATAAATTTTAAATTTGGAAGCTTAACGAACTAGTTCAAGAAACCAAACGATCTAAATTTTCAATCAGTGTAAGAAAAGTGGTTATTACACCCTTGTGATACTTGATTTTTTCGTCCGTGTAATGTAAGAAAGAGAAGAATATACAAATTACAAAGAAATCATTTTTGCTTACTATTCGTATATTCAGTCCATCCGTTAACTAAGGTTATAAGCTTTATGAATTTTTGCTGAGACTTACCGAATCGCGTACGTTTACCCTAAATCTATTAAATGAAAGTACAAACTAAGAGAATAAAGTGACAGCTCAATGCTTGAGTTCTACAGCTTTTGTTGGATAATTGTGTGCTAATAAAATTTAAAAAAATAAAATATTAACAGACGTAAAATATAGAATGCAGTATAAATTTTTGAATTTAAAAGTGCTTAAAAGAGTTAACGATACTATATACCTTTGACCTTTTAATTTAATTGAATTTATTTCAATTTAATTTTAGTTCATAAAACTCTTTTTATAAAACAATTTTATTTATTATGTTTAATGTTTCCTCCTTTTTGACCTGCTAGAGACCGTTAAGTTACTAAAAAATTTAATCAAAAACCGCTGCACTGTAACGTTTTAAACACGAAATGTAAATTTTAACCAAAACTATTTTTAAAATTTGTTTTCTTTTTGATATCTAAAGTTTTTTTCCAATATTGTACATACAAATTTTGACGTGACGGGATTTTTTTTATACAGCTGGATTCTTCGCTATTGGTAAAATTTTATATTAGAGTATAATTTTACTGGTCTACATGCAAGTGTCATTAGGGATTTACCGCAGTTTTGTGCTATTTTTAATTAAGCATAATTTCATTATACATACATACACATGAGTAATACTATTATTCCGTCCACAAGTTGAAAAAATCAAAACCTGTAGAACGTGGACTTAAACTAGCCCCAGATAGATTTTAGCTATTTTTGCTCATTTATCAAACTTATTTTATATATATTGTAATTTTTTAAGAATTCTATTAAAATTTATAGACTAAAGCACCAGACTATAAATAGTAAAAACTTTATTTCGAAATGTAAAAATCTTCCGAAAAACTTTAATTAAAAAAAAAAATATTATCAATACTCTTTTTAGAAACTTATAGTCTCTTTTCTTACCGTTTTGCCATTATCGGGAAAATTAAATACCGCGAAGGAAACAAATTAATTCTCCTTAGCCTATTCTGGTCCATATTACTGGCATACTGTAAGTCCAGTGGCTTCTGAGCGTAGAATATTTGTGTCACATAAATTTTTAGAAATTGATCACCTTCTCGTTTTGTTAACTGTAGAATTCGCTTTAATCAAATAGGCCAAACCAAAACGCCAAAATACCTTCTTTATAGTCTAGTGTTAACAACCTTAATAGGAAATAAATTTTAGTAAATATTTTTATGCAAACAATTTTGGTGGCAACGATAAGTTTTGAAATATTTCAAATATTTGAATATATCAAATGAAGCGGAAAAACGTTTGATATTCTATTTTCGATTTTAGCACTCTATGCCGGAAAAGATAAACGTTATGCATTTAAGGAATATTTTCTAAGTTTTAGAGAAACTAACAAAAAGCGAAGATTATGGTACTGCTAAAATTGGAAAAAACTAAGTTTTTAAAAATTTACCTTTTCGTAACTATAAATATAATTCCATTTAAAAAAGACTATTGGTTACAAAAACCCTTAATCTGTACAACGTTTAACTAAATTAAAATACACCTAAACTTGATGGCACAAGTCTACAAACTCTGGTATATTTTTTGTGGTTCCACAAGTGAAAGTTTTTTCTTAGGATATATGTGGCTTTGAACCCAAATTATATTATTTTCAATGACATTTAGCTTCCAGAATAAAACGTTATGCCTAAAATGATGAAATGTACGTAAAACTGGAGAAAGTTTTGTCATATTTGTTTAAATGAAAAATTCAAACCTCTTAAATGAAATTAGATATGATACTTGTATTGCTGTAAGTCGTGAAATTGTGGTAAAAACAAATGTTTTTAAACAAAGTGTAAAACGATTTACGGTCATATTCATAAAGCTTACAATAGGCATATAAACCACCAATAGCAAAATTGTATCCAAAAACAAGGAAAGTTATTGCAAGTTTAAAGTAGGTACGCACCCACAATAAACCTACTTTAAAATGCCATTATAATATTTTTTTTTGAGAAGTTCTTTTAAAATAAATCAGCATAATAAAAAAATATTATACTGATGTACTCGTATATACAATCTAATCAAATATTATTCATTTTATATTTACAATTTTACTTAATATAAAAATGTTCAAAAATTGTCATTAAAAACAAAAGTTAGAAACCTCTACCCTGGTAATGTTTGTACAACAATTGCTTGAAAAAGATTATGAGATTTGCAATACGAAGATTTCAAAATATATACGTACTCTTATGTGTTAAAAATCTCGTATTCTTAAGAAAAGGTTTAGTAGCCTAAAAGTGTTTGGTAACTAATGTGTACTTAAAACCTAAATAAAGTTTAATTTTAAGCCGTTAGGCCGTTAGGCATCAGAAATTCATTGCAAATAAAAATACAACTAGTACATAAAATTAGAACTACACCAACTAACATACCAGCTATCATCAGCAATTACCAATTGTAGATTTTTGAATTTTTTGTATAATCAAATAGGAGCAACAGTTCTCCAGTTACGCCGTGCAACTACCTTTATTTATTTTTATTTAGGACAAAACCAAGTTAAGTGAAGCTCGGAAGTGGATTAAATAAAATGATAGTTTTTCCCCATAAACTGTATACTATCAAGCAGAATATAGTTAGATTTGATGCTGTCATTCATATGGGGATTTTTTTTTAATTTCGTCAAACTTATAATTAAAAATACAATAGCAAAAGGTTAAAGTGGTATAAACTTCGTTCTAACCAAAAAAGGCGAAAATATGAAATTTGGAAATATTTATTCTCGTATACAGTGGGCACATAATTAGTATAAAGATACAAAGAATGTTGCTAGCGTACGTAGCGACATAGAAAGCGAGAGTCCATTCTAATAATTGTCTAATAAAAATGTTAACTTTAAGTATTCAAAATTATCATATTCTAAAAAATGTTCTTTCTTAACAGGAAGAGGAGAAAAATCGAAGCACTAAAATTACTTTATTTAAAGAATTCTAGTTCGACAAATTTACATTAAACAATAATTCTCTTTAAACTAAATTTTGCAATAAAAACATTTAAAATTCAAGAGTCTCTGATTTAAATAATCTGCTTAAGGGACATTTTAATCCATTACATATTCTCCATTTCATCGAACATAATACACAACCCTTTAAATATGAGTGGCAGAACAGTCACTTTTAACAAAACTTGTCCCGGTTGCTTGCTGCATACAGGCAGTTTAATAAATTGAACGGTAACTACAGTAAATTTTTACCCTGGATAAGGAAAAAAACGAGATAGTACACTTTTGCCGCACGAGTGAGAAATGTTTATCAGGGCTTAGATATGTGAAACTATTAAACACACAACTTTAATTTCATATATTTTTCAAATTATTCTTAACCTCTGCAGTGCTTTTAAAAGGCAAAATTATTTTATAACTTTTCAATATTTTATCCCTAATATATTACTATCAAATACAATGAATTCGAAATCCCGCCACGTATGTATGATGTATAACATTAATAGAAGCTCGCTGATTTTATTATTTAAAAGTTCTTTTTGTTTTTGTTGAACATGAATTACAAACATACATTCATCACCATCAAATGCAGCACATGTTTTATTTAACCCACACCCAATACACTGCAATCTTTAGCTGATATTTATTTTAATTTTATTTTTTATCAATGTTTCTCTTTTCACATACTTACTCACATAATATAGTTTTCATATTTCCTTCCGTTTAAAATGATTCTTTTTTTGTATTTTTGCAACTTATGGTTGCTTTGTAGCTGTTGCTGTTATTACTTTTCAATGTACTATATGTCGGTGTGTGCGTGCATAGATGTGTGAGTGTGTTGGTATGTGAGCAACTACTTCTGTGTTGAATTTATTTCAAAGTTGTTTTTTTTAACTTTACTCTCCGTTATCTTGTGTTTATATTGCTGCACTACTAAATAGTGCATCAATGATAATTTGTTGCTGTAACATACACACTCTCGAAAACATACACATGCTTGCCAATGTGTTAATGTACGTAAGAATATATAGTATGTGTGTATGTCTAGTAGTGTTAACATTACTTTACGTTCACATGTTTCATTTTTTAATATGATTTTTCATAATGTATTTTTTGTATTGCTGTTGTTGTTACTGTTACTTTTAGTTTTTTGTTTTGTTGTTGTTGCCGTTATTTTTCTTATTATAATAAAATGCTGTTGTCATTTTCCTTAGTTGCATATTTACCATATTTATATTTATTATGCCCAACTACATAAGGGTGCAAAGAAATGCATAGACTGGCAGAGTAGTAATTATACAGTAAAGAGCGAAATTTATTTTTAATTTTGAACTAAAATTCAAATCGTTTTTGGTAGAAAAGTTTAATTAAATTTACAAACGTGCTGAAATATTATAAAAAATAAAACAAAAAATCTATATTTCATGGTTCAGCATGATTATCTGCGCTAGCTCGCTGTAGAGGAATCGATGATCGCTAAAAATTGTTAAAATTGCTGACTATATTTCTAGTTAGCTGTGACTTGTTCGTTGCTTAATTCTACTAAATCCACTTTTTGGAAAATCTTTAATAAAGTCCTAATTTGTTTAATATGAGCTTGATGCGCACATATTGTTTTCTTATATAAAATTAGAAGCTGGTCTAAAAATTATTCGTCTGTAAAATTAAGAAAAGGAATTTGGTTATCGCGACACAAGCTTAAAATTCATAGAAATTTTTAGGTAGTAGATTCTAAAGTATAAAATAAGAATTTTTTGGGTGAATGATAAATAGGATAGGAGATCTGAGTTCCTACATATGGGTGTTACGCATCGCAGACATTTTATAAATGGAACCAAAATTAAGAAAAAGTAATTAAGTGAATCATTTATTTAGGCTCAAGTTGGTTCTCATTAAAATTACACATTTTAAAACAGCAATAGATGGAAAATCAGCCTTAGAACTTTCCCTCATTTGTCTAATGGAGGCGTAATGGATTTAATAGTTAACATTACAAGCCTTTGTGCTGCTCAAAACAATAATTGAGTGACAGTGAGGAAGTAACATAGTTATTCTTTTTTTAGTGTTAATCGATTTGCGGAAAGAACGGCTGATATGTAGTTCTTGTCCGCCCTTTAATTTAGATCAATTTCTTCATGTAATCCTTCTGTTTGCGTTTCAGGCACTGAGCTCTCCCTAAATTGCCAAAATTCACAAGTGGATCAGGTGTTTTTTGCGATCTCACTAACGTGTCATAACTAATAAATAGGCCTCACTGTAATTTTTCATTCAAATTCTGTATCTTCAAGAGTACATGTATGTGTGAATTTATTGGCATACTGATTAAAAATGTACACATGTGTGTCAGTGTATGTGTGTGTTTGTTTAAACGTATACACATGTAAATTGTTTAACTTTTGCTGCCAACGATATTGCTGCTGTTGTTGTTGATGCAGATTATCTGTGTAGTGTTTATGTGGTGTGTATGGCTTTTAATGCATAATGCTCGTAAACAATTTCGTAGTTTTTGTTTCTTTCTTAAAACTATGACTTAGAAATTTGTAAAAATGATGTTTAAATGCATGAGTTACGGTTTATGGATGCTGCAAGCATGTGGCAAATGTATAGATATGAGTGTTTTTAAATTCAAGCGCAACTTTTTTTATTGAAATTCTGTAAATAAAGAATGATTGTTTATTTAAGAGTTTAATAAAGTTTTCTTTTAATGGCTTGTTGCCATACAGTAACCACTCAAAATAACATTATAAAAGACGATATCTCTCATCAGCGTCAGGGGGTTTAAACGGAACTTTTATTCTAGTGTGGCATGTTGCTGTTAATTCGATGCATATTTTGCTTGGTTGCTATCCAATCAAGCCAAGCTAACTTTTAGATGATATTTAAGATTTGCTTTTATCTTCTGCCGGTCCCGATTTGGGAAGTTTCAGAACATAAAATGATATATAAAATAAAATTTTGAACCTCAGAAAAAAATGTGATAGATTCGTCAAGAGAGTCGCATTGGCGCCTTGCCATTAATACTTTGTGTACAAAAATATTCATTAACATCTGTCGACGCAACAGAATTATGTGAATTTAAAAAAAAAAATTAAGCAAAAAAATAAACAGCTGCTCGCATCCAAGGGCCATATGCCGCGTACATTGGTCTCCACTGCAATATATTTCAAATAAAATAATTTACTTGTAATGAATTTACACTAAAGTAAGATAGTTTAAGTGAATTTCAACGAAATTGTAGTAAAGACGAAGTTACTACTAATTTACGGCTCCCCTCTGAGTAAACATTGAAAATATTACAAATTGAAGACCCGGCCAGAATATTCATCAAGATGCTACACATACATATATATAACTATCTACAAATGTATGTAAGAATTGAAAAGACGTATTACAAGGGTAAAAGCAGAGTAAGTAGGCAAATAAAAATTGCACAAGGATATATGAGGGTTGGCCTTTTTGAGACAATGGCATAGAGTAGTCGCTACAGGCAAAGGTGTCTTGCAAACGATATTTTATGTAAATAGTATATTTTATATATGTTCATGTAAGTATATATAACAAAACATTTGTAATGAATTAAATCTAAAAGAAATGTACCGAAAGAAATAGGGGTGAAAAATATGTGCCGCAATTATTCGTGGCTCGTCCGTGGTGAACATTCTTAAAAACATTACATACATATGTGCGTGATTTTTGTGCGCTTGTTGGCTGTGCATAATCTTTAGGCACATAGAGTCGTCAAGCTAAATGTTTTTCCATGGTTTTGGGTATATCCGTGTTAAGACATTTTTTACTATAAAACAGATAAGATGTAGTAGGGCTGAGTTATTTAAAAAATATATTTGCGTTTAGACGGATGTCAATGAACTTCGAATAGTCTTATAAATTATAAAAAAGTGATATTTCAATCAATTACTATTCAATTACTATTGATTATAAATTTAGTTTAATTGATTTGTCTTTTCATTAATTTTTGAGTAGTAATTAATTTATTACCAAAGTTATTTGCCCTTATAAATTTCCTTTCTTTAATCATAAAATAGTGAAACTGTAAACATAAAGCCTATACGTTGAGGTAACCTCATAAGACTTTATTTTCCTAGATATGAAGTTATAAATTTACTAACTCACTCATTAATATTATGAGGCACTTTCACTATAGCAAATCAGCTGAATATTGGTATAGAGGTAGGCCTGGGAGAATAAATAAACGGAAAACTCTTAAAATTGACACTTTTTGTCTCTATGAACTAGGGTTTCCCCTTATTTGTATGGGATAATTCCGCTATAGCTAGCAAGTTGAAAGTTGATATAACGCAATCGCTTTAAGTTAAAAGAAGTTTTATATCACTTGCATGAAAATATGACACAAAATTTTAATAAAGCTCTTCTATAAGGACATCCTATATCCAAAGATGCAACCCACTTCTTTGTCACATCATAAATTCATCAAACATACTTAATGCAGATGTGATTTCATATAGCAATTATTTTGGTTTAGTCAGTTGAAAAATTTCTTATCACGGTAAAATGCGAATTTTATGTAGTTCCTTCTTATGCTCTCATTTTGAGGCACTCACTCTTACAGCCTCTCACAGCAATGTTGTGATATATTATTTCCTAAATTTAAAAATTTTAAACAAAACATTGGTTTTTGAAGTTTGGGCGAAACGAAAAATTAAAAGAAGCAACGAGTGCATATAATCAAATAATATTAAAATACCTTTTAAAAAAAAGCTGATGTAAAATGTAAAATTTATAGAGGCAATGAGAAAACATGACTGCGGACATATATGCGTTTCAGTTAGAATTGTACAAAAATTATTCCAGCAATATAGAAAACATTCATTTTCAACAAAAAGTGTGCGTATTATGTAAATATAGACATAAAATGTAAGCACTTGTAGTTGTTGCGTTTGCAACTTGAATAGATAGGTCCAATTCCACCTCCTCTCTTTTTTCTCTGTACTTTTAATGGCTGAAATTTTTGGATAGGAAAATGGCTTTATTCTCTCATTTATGTTCTTTTAAAGTTATATATTTCTTTGTAAATATATATATTTGTAAGTATGTATAATATCTCTTTAAACATGAAGTTTACAGAAGGCTGGGTTATACAAAACCCTAGTCCTCCTGGATTAAAAATTTACATTTTGTAATTTTTAAAACTACCTGTCCCCCAAGATCTTTATACCAAATTTCAGCTCTCTAGTTGTACTGGAAGTGACCCTTAGTATTGATGTGTGAGTCAGTGAATAGGTAGTAAATTACCCACATTTTAAACATTCATACCTCAGCACTATTACCTATATGTAGAGTTTCACTATTTTATGACTTAATCAAGCAAAGTTAAGGAAAGGGTAAAAACAGGGCGAATAATGTCGTGTTTTATACACACTGTGTATGAACTTGTCCTGACGCACTAGCGTGCTCCTTTACATTTTGAGTTAAAATCAATAACAATTAAAATCGTTAAAGTTACCTTTTTTTGACGTATCCTTAGCACATGAACAGTTTACGTGAAAGTCTTATAAAGAATTCTAAAGTTTTCTATGAAGACTTACGCCCCCAAACAATAAGAGAGACAATTTATTCTACATATTCATTCGTCGCTACAAAGTAAAGAAAAAATCATTAAATGATACAAAATATTTTAATGTTTATTGCATTTTTAAAATTGTTTCCAAACATCCTTCATATTTTATCGGACTTTTTAAAATATTTTTATTTATAGAGGCAATTGGTGCTACAACTACCATTACCACTGATGGTTATTAATGATGATGATTACGTTGATGGCACAACCACGAATCGTATTCGTACTTAAGCATCTGCATTTTTATACATGTGTGCTTATGGGCACTAAAAGAGGAAAACAAGAGGTACCATAACAAAGTCAAACAAAGTGTTTGCCAACACTTTTGCATTATACACACTCACATTCGTAGACAACATTGTGCGAGAGAACAAGTTGTGTTGGAAAGTTGTCATGTTTATTGTGGTTGTAGAGGGTATTTTTTTATTCTATATAACTACGCATACATGTACATATTTCAATATGTATGTATGCATGTGTGTCCTTACATTTACCGTTATGATTACAAATGTGCCACATAAACTATCACACAAAATTGTAAATCTTTATTATTCACACTCACGGGCATCCGAACATCTACCGTTAACAGTGACCAAGTTAAAGTTGAGAAAAGTTTATGCACTGGAGTAGTTTGAAACAGAAGCCACAAATTTATTTAAAAAAAAATTTTTCTTTATTTGTTTTGATAAAATTGTTAGCTTGTAGGATGTGCATTTTGAGTTTGACTTTTTTATACCAAAATAGAGAGGTACCTAGAAAAAGAGGGAGTTAGAGTGTGGATTGAAACTTTAACTTGCTACAATATTAACATGATACAAAGTAGCATCCCATAGATGGCACCAAAGTGTAGAACCAAATCGAACATAACTTTTTTATTACTCTTCATATATTTCTAACATTTGCTTATCACTGTAGATACAATAGCATTGATAAGACCAACCACAATAACAAAAGTGAAAAAAATACGTTACGAAAATCCTTGTTATTCAAACTGTCATACAACTTTTGGTTATGACTAAAAAAAAAATAAAATATGACTACCACTACAACAACTACTGCGCTGTATGGTATGCATCTCTTAAAATGCATTAAAAAAATTGTTCTTTTTTTATTACAGTTTGTGTTATTTTTTTAGTTTTTTCATGTCGTACTTTGAGCATCATAACTCATAGAGTTTTCAATAAAATCATTGAATGTCCTGAAAATAAAAATATAATAAAAAATACAAAAAAGGAAATCCATTTTTTTTTTATTTATTTATTTCTGCTGCAACTTAAATTTAAAGTTTTCCTAAGTGTTTGTGGTGACAGAGTCAAAACTGCCAACATATTTGTTCTACAATTTCAATTTAATTTTTAAACATTTACTTAAAAATTTCATCCTTATTGATATTGACAGAAAAAGTTACATTCTATTAACTGTAACAAAAAATTAAAAGTTTAAAACTTCAACTACACATATCTAAGCTGTATGCGTATGGATGTGTTAGATTTTTTTTTTATTTGTATTGAATGTGTCAAACAATCAGCAACAATGTTGGCAAAAGCGACACATCACATAAACTCACCATCGTCATCGGTGCACAAACGTCTATTGGAAATGAAAATGTCTACACAAATACTAACGTATATTTTAAAAACGTAACGAGGGCTCATCGAGAAGTACATACGTTTGGTATTTAATATGATAATTTACACTTATCACTTAGATTTGTATAGCATATATTTTTGTAGGACATTTATTGCCGTTATATTTCTGTTTAAGGGGAATTTTTTAGCCCTTCTTAAAGAAAGATGCAAAAAAGACTCATACAGAGAAGAATAAGACGACTAAAATAGTCCATAAAAATGTTTCTCATAGTGGTGTAGATAAAGAACCTGAACATAGCTTATATCTTAAATAAAGGTATTACAAGATTTTCAATTCAGATTCACGTTAAAAATGTGATAAAGATACGGGGCTGAATTTAAGCTGGTACATGTATATATTCTTTCGGGATCTGCCGGAATCCGCTATCAGCATCTAGTACTTTTGGAAAGAATTTTTATACCAAAAAAAAAAATTAACTTCTCCCCAACTTGTTATAAGATCATAATATATTTATTAGAAAATAATTATTTTTATACACAAAAATTTTACGAAATATTTAATTTTTTTATTTCTGATGTCATATGTGTTACACACTAGTTTTTTAACCACCTGATTGTGGTTATTCACCTTATATTGGCAACAGACTGCGGAGCGGTTGCATACGTTTTATAACATAAGAAGTATCTAGCAGATGATGTATCAGCAGCAGAAACAGAATAGTGTCCCATAGTCAAGCGTATTAGATAAAAATCTATTCGGTGTTCGCCTATTACGTGGATGTGATTATTGTCGGTCGTAATAAATGACAAATTCAGCTTTAGCGTTTCTTCGCATCAACGGCTAATTTCGCCGCGATGTAGTGCGGGATATATTGTGAATTAATTTTTTATTAGGTGGCACATCATTTTTAAAATTCCTACTGGAAGAAGTACAAAAATTTTTTCTATTAGCAAGTATGTAGGGTCATCTATTTTTTAAGGAAAAATAGATCGACCGCCAGTGTTGTGGGTATTAAAGTCCATGTACATATATATGTATACTCGCATGTATTTGTATATAAATATATTGCATCGCACAATGTATGAGAGCACAATAGCAAAGTCTAGTCTAAACTTTTATCTGCACCTTAACAGCACTCAAAACCCTACAATTAGATTGAACATGCCACATGGGCAAATTCACATATACAAACATGAATAGAGTTACACATTTACAAATCTAAGCAAGTAAATATGTTTTCGTTTTGTGTTTGGTCATACAAAAATACATATGTATGTTGTCAATATGGTTTGCGATATTGCAACTGATTGTTCCAATGCATAAGCTCGAACAACAAAGACAGCAGCTACAATAACCTTCGATGCAACAGCGGCAACAAAACACATCAATAATTGCAAGCAAATATGTGTGTACACACATGCACACACCTACATATATATGCCAACACACAACATTGGCATATCAACAACATCATTCTGTTCAAAGTTGAGTACACACTTGTATTTGACACGACAACGAAGATTGCAACAACCACAACAACAAAAATAGCAAATGCAACAAAAACTAAACACACACTGAGACCAAGACCAAGCAGGTCAATTTATTTTAGATTTCTTTCATCCTGCTTTTCAATAAATACTTACATACACTCACTCATACACCACCATTGTTTATATAATAGGAGTGGGTATGAGTTTTTACACAAAGTGTTTTGATTCATTCTTAAAAAAATTATTTTGAAAAAAAAACTTTTCAACTGCAGTAAAAGTTTATCAATCATTTAAAAAGTAAATTGCTTAGAAAACATGTTTAAGACATGCTGCACAGACACGCAGTACTGCACAGATATGAATACGTTGTTGCAGTTGCGATTAAGCAGGAAAACCAAGCATGGGTGTTCGAAAAGGTGATTTGAACAACGCATAATATAAAAAGGCACGAAAATCTCGGGCGACTCAAATAGTTTTACATACATCATGCATAATAGCTGATTGAAAGTAGAAAATAGTTAAAGAAATTATCAAGTTAAAATGAACATATCAGTTTAAAAATTACCTTAATTTTATTATCGCAACAGCCGTATGGAAAAAGTTAGGAAGTCTTTATAACTACTACTGGACCAAAATTCCAAATACGCATTTATACCCAAAGAATCAGTGGGGCACTTCTCTTTATAATATTTACTGTTGTAGAACTTCTCATAGATTTCAATTTAAGGCAAAAACTATATAAATTTAATTGTTAGGGTTCGAAAATAGACTGCTAATTTTATGGTAACTTTTAAAAGCAATAATGGCGATTTATGATGATCGGGTCGGTTAACTGAGAATTGTTTCCAATTAAGCGGTGCCATCTGAAGCTGACATATAACACTGCTGTATATCTGGCATTTAAACAGAATTAACTGTAATAATATTTATACAGCTAAGCACTTTAAAGATTAATGTCGTAAATATATAATTAATCACAATGAATTACGGCATAAATAAAGTGAATTAAAATTTCTTTTGTAAATCTTTCAGAAATTTTTTAATAAAACCAATTAGCAAAAACGGTTTACGAGCCATTTCAAAATATTGCTAAACTTATATAAGGTACCTTACTTACCAAAAGCGCCGAACATATTCGAAAAAACTGTGTCGGCTATGGATAGGAAGTCTCATTTTAGGTCTCTTAAATGCATTATTCCTGTGAATGGGAGTGTTGCTGGAAACCCGATCACATTAATTTGGCAGTGAGTGTGAATGGCATTTGTAAGAGGGTCATGATCCATAAACCAATCGAATGCATTCACATTTAACAAGTGTCTGTCTTATGCTAGCCAGTGCTGGGTATTTACACACAATGTGCGCTGGTGTCTTAGTCTCCTACTCAGGAGTATATCTGGAGACTAAATCGTCCACCACTTGCGAGGTTTTCCTGTCCTGCACTTAAAAATGCCTCCATTGGCCAGTAGACACCGGATATCCTGCAGAGAATAGCCACTCCGTCTCTTGGGAGACTTCATTTCCCATCCCTATTGAAATATCACGGTCCAAAGCCTTAGAAGTACCTTTAAATATTGATCTGGCGACGCTCGCCTGTCATTTTATAGGAGAGTGTTAACTTCTCTCCGCTCGAATTGTTTAGCCAGACTCCTTGCGGAGACAGGTACCTGCTACCGGCCACCACCATGTGGAGGTATAAGATAGAATTTCTGAAAGTGCCAGTTAGGAGCAAACCGTATCTTTGCGCCTGCCATCTTTACCGGTATGGGATATATGTACCATGATGAACATCAACCTCGTTTCGTACTACAAGACCACTGATCATTTGACCATTGACGAACAACTTTTTCCCTATTTTGGACGCACGAACTTCCCTTGAAAACCAGCAAATTGTGATACTGCAAGGACTCGCGATGAATTCTTTTCCACTGTAAGGGAAGATACATACCGCCGAAGCTGAATCTAGAATATAAACTTTCGTTCGCAGGCCCCACGAGTGATAAAGAATGCGCTGCAAAATGCGGAGGCCCCATCCCAAATATAACAATGTACATGCTACATCTGTAAATAGCCACAGTCTCTGGAGAACTCTGTAACACATAATTAGTAATTAGAATATTCATTTTTATTTATATGTGTTCAAATTGTTATAGGACTCGTTTTTAACAATGAATTGCATTTTCTGCTTATATCACAATGAACACTGTAAATGAGTTATATTTACAATTGGTTTCTTTATTATTTTTTTCATTTTTCTTTTTGCATTTAGTATTGAAAAATTAGATTATGTTAAAATTTAACGACCGGTAAATTAGTAACGCCATCTAAATAGTGTTTAAATAAAATGCCTTAATACCGGTTATATTAAATCGTAGAAAAAGAAGTTTATAATTTTACTGACTCTCTTCATATAACAAAATAGAATTTGAATAGTTAAGGTTATTTCCCCGTTTTGTATAAAACATAAAAAAATATCTGAGCATTTTTTATAATGTCATTACGAAAAAGAGCACTTCATTTTTATATTCCTTTTATGTTTCCTGCCATATAATTTCGTAAAATTTTCACTGATTTCTTAGTATTTTTGTTTTCTGTATTTGGATGCGTTTTTTTTTTTTTTGAAATTTATAAAAAAAATAAAAACTATTTTATATTATAAAACACGCTCACGTAGATTACGTCCGCCGACGACTGCGAACAAATTTGTTGAGCAAAGAGACTGGGGGATAAAATAGCTTTCCACAAAAAAAGCGAAAAATAAATAAAACAAAAACACAAACACAAACGAAAGGAAAGAAATTTGAAGTTGTAGCAGACTCCCACTGCTACAATACCTATTAGCCATTATTACATCTGATATTCGAGGTGTACCATAAGTAAATTGTGATGCCTCGTCGCCGTTGTTACACTCAAAGAAATAAGTGAGTATTCTGTATGAACGTAGACTGTAAGAGTTTAAAATGAAATTAAAGCCAAAGAGCATTTTTAATTACAGCTTTAAATAAGCTCTTATTCCAGCGCTTAGTTGTTTGAGTAAGTGCACGAACGGCTCCTGCTGAAGGAGGAATAATTTAGAAATAAACACGAAAATTAACATTAATTATTAAAATGTTTAAGATTTCTGGAAAGAATTTCCTTTATCTCTTTTCAAGAGTGGTTTCAGAATATTTTCAGAATGAAAACTGATACTGGAGTTGGTACCTAGCCGAAGCCGGTTTATCTCCAAACCAATCTTGAAAACATATGATGGACATTCGTTGCAAGAATCCACATCAAATCAACCTGTCGGAATATGAAATCGCAAATCCATTAAATTGTTTGTTGATGCAAAAGCTTTTTTTATTTAGTTGTGGGGAGAGATCTCTGCATTCGCTTATGAGCAAAATGAGAAGGTTAAGGAAAAAACATTTAAGGTTTTATCCCGAAAATATTATTAGTAACAGTATTAACAAAATGTAGCCACAAGCCACATTAATTGGCTTTAAAGTTCAAGTTCGATTAGAGCTAAATTATGAATAAATTCTTTCTTTCGTTGTACTCGTATGCTCTTAAATGCAAATATACATTTTTATATATACAAACACAATTACAAACAAATTCAGTCTCTCATCAGCATTATCAACAAAACCTCGTTGCAATATTATTGTAGTTTGCAATACAATTCGTACTACCTACTTATATTGTTGCTATATATATTTATACATACGTACCTAAAGACATTACCACAGCCATACAAATACATTTGTAAATACTTACGTATGTCTCTATATACACATGTAGTAGTAGGATACAATACAATTTTCTATGGTTGTGGCACTTGCAATCATTTTATCATGAATCACGTTTGATTCGCACGAATTACCTTTTATGTGAAATTGAAATTATAATTTTCGATGCCCTTGCATGTAATGGCAATGTACGAAAACGTTTCGTTGTGCTCTTTAATATGTATTAAACTACATATTCACACCTACATGCCCGCACACACATGCACAATTGAACATATTTACACATAGAACGAACATAAACAAGAGTTTGAATCGTTGTAGCTGTTATGCTGCAATATCAACTCTGCTGCAATATCATCATATGGGGTATTAAAGATTCAATTTTGTGGTAATTTGTAAATGAAATATTTTTGTTGAACAATTTTTTTTTTTTATTATTTGCGCCTTTATTTTCATTTCTTATTGGTTCAGTTTGTCAGGAGGGTTAAATATTTATTTATTTAAAAAGTTTAAAGACCTTTTAAGTTCTTTAAATTTGAGATGGTTGTACTGGCAATTTTTTTTTGTATATCTCCAATGATATGGGGTCATGGGTGTTTTACCCCTTAATAATAATAATAAATAATAATTAATTTCTTCGTTAGCCAGGTAGTCATAAATGACAGTTTTCATCAATAATGTCTTCAGGTTTATTTAAAACTTTTAAAAAAACTGATAAGGACATTTATGATGAAAAAACAGTGAAATTTTTAATACTTCGAGATATATTTTCGACAACATTATGAAAATGTGTTGAATAAAGCTAGTCGTATATTGACGACAAAATGCTGGACCACTGCATGTAGTTTTCGTGTTTCTAGACGCATTAACGAAATGAGTGAAAGTAGCATTTGTTTGGTCGTGCTTCTGGAAATATAAAACATTTCAGGTTATCACTTTCTATATAGAGAATAAATGAAAAATACCAGGACCTTAATGATTAGCAGAAAAGAAACTAAATAAATAAGTTTAATACAAAAAAAACATTCAATATGACTGCGTTAAGTTTTATTATAAAGTGAAAGCTTTTAAAATGGCAAGTAAAGTATGCCAAAACCCAGTGAAATATTTTCATTTTGAATTATGAAATCAATAAGTAATATTTAATAAAATTCTTATAGTCATCATCATGATTCCATTGCATATCGGAACAGATGAACTGCCGCTTTTAAAAGTATAAATTTTGAAAATAAAGTGCATTTCTCCTGCCGGAATTTAACTCCTTTTTACATTACTTTGTAAATGAAATAAAAGAGTTGAGTGCAAATATTTTAATACAATAAATCCTCTGATATATTCCCATCTTTTAGCTAAAAATCATTTTTTTAGTTTTCATAATTAGTTGAGTTAAATAGGTCATGTTTACAGTAGACACTGACTTGGTAGAAATACAAAGAGTAAACTTATGACGCGCATTGCGTCACAGGTAATGCGCTTACGCTTCTCCTAGTGTCTACTTAACTTTTTCAGCATTCTAAAAATTTATCGCTCTTTAAAACAAATTTTTCTTTCTTAGACTAAGAAAGACTAAAGACGAACTTAAGCCCAAAAAATATGTATTTTTCATTTAAAATACATAAATAAAAATTCTAATCTTTAGTAAATTTTCCTAAAAGTAGTTCTTCACATTTCCGTATACTGTGTTTAGTTTGTTCTAGTCCCTGCCCAAATACCTTTTTGTTTATTATCAGCGCCGTCAATTAAACTGACACTTTCAATTTGACAACAGAATCATTTAAGTCAAATTTCTTCACCATTTTTTTTTTGTGCTAAAGATATATTTAATGTTGTCAATACTTACCTTACTAACCTTTTGTAGTGGATCAGATCTTCCTTGTTGTAAAATTATTTATTCACTTTCAAATGTTGTTCTACATCCGGCTAATTCTTAGTTAACAATGAAATGCGTGCAAGGTTCTTGCTTCTATTCGCGTTATTTAAATAATTTATCTATCCTTTTGTTATCCCTTACGCACATATTTTAACAGCAAACAAATACACCTTTTTTCGCCTTTACCTTACAAACATTATTAAAATTGGCACTAAAATGCTTCAGTATATTCTGTTTAAACTCATGGAATATGATATGGCCTTCGGAAGCAAACTAGCCACTAAGCTAATACATATTGATTGGATCATTTTAGTTCCTTAAGGGCGTGCACATAGGGTGTCTTCTTTATCTGATGAACTATTGTTATTTAAAAGATCAACAGTAGTCCTGGTTAATTAAAGTAATTCATCGTTTTATTTGTTAATAACTCTGTTATATTAATCACAACATTTTATTAATACTTAGCAGATATTTAATTTGACATTTAAAGTTGGTTTGTTTTCCTTCTTAATATAAAATGCACTTCTTGCAGTAATTTAAAACGCTACATTGTCGATTTTAACAATTTAAAAAAAAAGACATAATTCTTCAAATACACATAGTTAATCAAAAATCGTTCACACACACATACACACACACTTATTTTTAACTAGCGTACACCTACTAGTCGAAATTCGCACACTTTACTTCTAAGGCGGGTTGAAAAAGCAACTATTTTTATTTTATTAATCACTCTCTAGCTCGTCAATAGCTACTAAACAAAACAACTGCGTTGCTTACTTACACATATGTGTATAAAATTGTGCATTTTTTTTGCTTGACGCAATTTCAGGACCCATTATTCCTGCACTATGCCTCAACAATATCTACGTATAGGCACGAAAACAGAACGAAAGAAATGAAAAACTGTCCCATAATGTTTGGGCACGTTCCAATTATTGTTCTCCATGTCGCTTAAATAAATAAAGAAGGCCAAAACGCTACTTATTTTTTTAACAATTTAATTTTACTTTTTTTTTTTTTTTTTGAAATTTTCGAAACGAAAATGAGAATAAATATTCTTTTTATAAATTACTACCAATGTAGTAAGTAGTTTAACTCGCCAGGTTCAACATTTCTGTTTTCTTAGTCTCTGATGGATCTTTGATGCGCAAGCAGTACCCCACAGCTCAATTTCGTATGACTATATTGGTTTTATTTAACGGATTTGTATAAAATAAATTTGTATTCCAAATCCAAGTTTATGTCAGGACTTATTACCCAGTGTATCTGATTTGTTCGCAGCCTTATAGCCGTATTTTTGCCTCAATATGGCGGGACAAAGTTAGGCCTCGATCTAGGTGGATACCCAAATATTAACCGTGCATTTCCCGTAAAACAGTGGTATTTGTTATTGTTATTGCTGGGCACTTTTCCCTTCCGAAAATGTTACATGAGCACATTTCGATGGATTTCCTTTATTTTCAAGCTTTTTAGCCAGTCTTCAAGCTCATGAATATGGGACTGAAGTTATTCACATGCAATATTCGTATCATTATAAATACTGTGTCATTTGCAAAAGTTGGGCCTTTTTAAGAAAATTGATCCTTTGAACTTACTTTAATCTATGTTTCTATTAAAAAGCTCTTCAGAAGCTTGTGGCCGTTTTCAGGTAGAACTAGAGTTATTTTCATCATTAACATATCACGCCAAGCAAGAATAAACAGTAAGGCTTATTGTCAAATGCAAATCTAATAACGGTGACAATTCTATAGATTTGTTCAATTGTACCATGGCTCTACTTATGGTGTTACTTTAATTTGGCACTTTTCTGAACGCAATTGAAAATTAATTTTTTTTTTAAACTTTTTTGTAAATTTCCGGTTTATTGGATATTTGAAAAAGTAGGTTGAAATTCGAAATGGATGTAGTTGTTCCTTTTAGTTCATGTCTTTTTAGTCAATGGCTCAAAAGTTTCACGCTGGAATTAAATTTTATAGTGACATGAACATAAATCGTTTATAGAGATAACGTCTGTGTCTTATCGATCCTATTTAGCCGAATGAAATAATGGTTAATAATTACATAATGAAAGATTAGGACTCTCTGGGCGAAAAATAATACAAAAGTAAACTTCTTGTTAGACACAACGTTTTTTCTCTTTTATTAAATCTGTTAATACCAAGAATGTTGTAATAGTGATATAACTAATTTTGTGATACTCATTCACACATCCACGAGACACCCACCTCCATAGACCGCACTCATACATAGCACAAATATTACCCCAATATAATAGATAAGGTTGCTTGTTTGAAGGTCAGAGTATAAAAGAAGTGTTTAGCAAAAACATCCCTATATATTGAACATTCCAAGGGTACATTTACTTACAGTTAGAGATGCCAAGTAGTAAACTACGACATTTTTGAAGTATCCATTTTTATAAGGAAACTTTTAAAACTATGTGAAAATCATTAATGCAACTACTTTGTCTACCAAAACAAAGCTAAACAAATTTTTGATAGCTTTAGTTCAACGTGAAAGAACATAAACTCCAATCCGAAAATACTGGGTACGAAAACTTAGGAGTAACTGAAAGCAAAGTGTGTAGGCGAAAATCTTTCTTCGAAAAACGTGAAAGAATCGTGTCTATTAATATATTAGGTATCAATCAAATAATGATGTTGAAGAAGAAAAGCTAAGCCTGATTCTCTCTTCCCCCCCTCTGTACCCTTATTCCTATTGATTAACAGATTGAGAGATGTCATAGCAAAACTATTATCAAAACGCTTACAAAATAGAACTTAAATAATTAAAAATTAAAGAAGACCGAATCACGGAATTCTCGTTACACACTCTAGCTTAGCAACCCTACTTTTAATAAAGCACATCAAGTAATCACATACATATATACAGTACATTTTAATATAGAATTATCTTAACACATAAATAAAATGTTATACGTAATAGGAAACCTTAAGGGATCCATTGTCTTTGATGTTGATTTTAATGAGCATCATGGGATTATATTCCTAAAAGCAGATTGCGTCTGTTTGGTTGTAAGGCAAATCTATCTTTAGAAACGAAGTAAAGCTTTTTTTCTTTATTTTCATTTTCCCCTCTATTTTAGTGAATTTAGTATTTAAAATTCTTCAAAATAAAATTAAAGATGTTGCAAAAGTTAGAATTACAGTACTGAGTACGCTGGGCAAAACTTTAGTAAATAAAGGCGAAATAGTGAAGATGAGTTAAGAAATGAGAAACGTACTTAAACTTTTAAACAAAACATAATGAATTGGCATTTTTACATCCCTTTCTATTCTAATTATAGTTTCTACAATATATTATTCAACCCCAAGAAAAAAAATTTACTAAAGTACCTATAATTTAATATCAATATATTATGGTTGAATTATATGGTTGTAAGCAAATCCTATAACTATTGTAAACAATAACAAAAATATGGTCCTCTCAGAATGATAGAAAATCAACAAAATTTATTAATTTTTTATTAATTACCTTCTTAAATTATGGGTGAGCGTAGAAAACTTCAGCACAAAGATCATCCATCTATGGAAGTTGACTTCTTCTCGATTTATTTATTTTTTGTTGTTGTTACCAACAGCTAGGTACTTTCTAGCTATAAAACACTCATACCAAATAGAGACTCTTGGTGAAATCCTGAAATGTGTTTTCGACTTCCTGATCTTCAAATGGTCCTTCAGGCAGAAATACGTCTATCACCAAGTGCATAATTTAGCTCAGTGGACTACAAGGCCAATAGAAGTCAACCAAATGAGTGTCAAGACAATGGAGTCGAAAGAAATAAAAACAAAGACCGTATTTGTCAGATGAGCAACGACTACTTGATGAATGGGAGACTGCGCGTTATCTGGGTGCCAGGCCACTAAGAAGTATTTGATAATGAACAAGAAAATACTGTGGCCATCTTAGCAAGACGTTCTCATATACTGTAAGTAAACTTGAGTAATTGAGGCCCTTTTCAGACTCCTAGGACTAAGGTAAACAATTGGACAAATGAAACCAATATCGCACTGTAGAATAACGAAACGGTAGTAAATTGGTGAGGGATTTCGTGGGGTGACTCAAGTTAAGATAAATCGAACAAGACACTCAAGTTCACAAGCACATATGCTTCGAATAGCTGAAGCAGACAATAGTGTCTGCAGAACTCGCAATGAGGAGGTTGAAACCATTAAGCATTTTATGTCCCAATGCCTAATTTTTGCACAAATAAAAACGCAGTCTTTTACGGTTGACATCTTACCAGACATGACTCTCCTAACAGGAGAGCTCTAAGGAACTTCTCTTGGTGCACCGAGATAATCTAACACGCCAATAACGATTTCTTTATACAATACAATATTTTTTTCATATTTTTTTAAGTAAAATTAGAAAAAATTTCTTAGTTTCTACTCTTCTTAGTTTTTTTTTATTTGATTTTTACATAAATTTTACACTTATTGTTGAAAAAGTGGCTTCCTCTCCGTAGTCTGGTGAATTTGCGCAAATGGCAAGTTTAAGCATTTAAATGTTTTCGAATTTTTATATTATTTTCGTATAATTATTTTGTATTGCAATATTTTATAAATTTTAGTAAAAACTGTTACAAATTCTATGGATGAAAATCCTTTAATGGTTATGCATATAATGATGACTATCGCAACTAAAGTAATGTTCAAAATGTTCAATATATTGTTGTAGAGAACAATTTATGGCTATCATGACTATGACACAAGCATGCTTGCATCTTCAGAATTCCTCTAGGTAAGTTTGGTTCTGTCTGCCTGTCTGAGAGTTCATTCCAATTTCTAAAGGCCCAAATAAACCACAAAGCTAACTGAGAAGTTAAAAATTTATAATACAACTGACATTGCACCAATAAAGCCATATTGAAAACTCTGCACGTTTTTTTTCCAAAAATTATTTACAAAATATAATTTTAAAATACAAACAAAAACTTAAAACAACTCACTAGAATATCGAATGATTTAAAAAATATTGAAACCACCAAATAGTCTGCGTTTCATGAATAAAATCGAAGATTCACTTAAATACCGTAATTAAAAAAAATCAAAATCAATTTAAATGATCTTAGCCTTAAGTATAGCTTAAGGTAGTTCTGCCCATACCAAGAAGTTGTAATAGGCATATTGTAATTCCGGCTATCAGACGTTGTTGATAAATTAAAAGTAGAACGTAAAACACCATCCTATTTTTTGGTTTACAAGGCGATTTTTACGGAAGGAAAAAAAGGTTCCAGCTTCAAAACTTGTTTAGAAAGTCCTAGATTTTTTTTGGATATTGCCTATTTTAGAGGGTTAGCAATAATCATAATAATTAACTTTTCTTATTTTAATACAAAAAATGTTTTAAAATGTTTTGATTTCTTGTTATTGATAAATTTTAGCTGCTTCCATAACCCTGAACTTTTTCTGCTTGAAGAATTAAATCCAACAATTTTAACACAAGCAACAAATTTCTCAGAAAATATTTGTTATTATCAGTGTTGCTCACTTTGAAGAAAATTTCGAATACTTTTGTCAAAATATCAACACAAAGGTTAAAAACCAATATTTTAAGAATTCAATAAAAAAAGTAACAAAACGAAAAGAAAGAGTATGTTGCCAAACAGCTACTTCACTTAATAAACTTGTTTCTTTTGTTCGTATGAGATTGACAACAATTTTTCACTTAATAGTGTTCTTTTATTGTCAGTACTTATTGTTGTATTGTTTGTATAAATAGACGAATCTCTTGAAAAATTTAACACAAAATGCACCGAACTTTAAAAATGTACGAACAATAAAACCTGCATTTATATTAATTAATAATCAACCACAACAAAATCCTCTTTATTATTTTTCTATAAAGATTGTCTGCATTTTTATTTTATATAGAAATTTGACAAAATTAATTAAAAGCAAACAAAATTTAGACACTCACAAAGTTTGGAGTCAGTAAATTAAATTGTAAATTATTTTCAATTAATCAAAGAAATGTTAGAAACCCATTAACTAAGTTCTATTCGGCTGGGCCGAATCTTATATACCCTACACAAAAAGCTAGGAATACTAAAGATTTTTCCTGGTGCAAGAGATTGTTGATCATTAATTTTACTTTGAAACTCTCCTTTCTCTTTGAGTGCTCACCAATTCTTGGTAAATTCTCAATTATTTTGGCGAATTTTAGATAATGTCGGATTTAAGAGTGTTCGGTGAAATTTTGGCCTTTGAAGAATATATAAAAATTTTCGTATTTAGTAGTGAGTTTCGAATTTTGGTAAAATTCCGATCTTATTTATGAATTTTCAGTTTATTTTCGATTTTGGTAAAATATATTGTATTCCTGATTTTAAAATTATTTGGATAATTTTTATTCCTTATGCGAATTTTTTACTTTTCAGTCAATTCCCGCTTTGTGGTGAAATTTTAATTTTGTTGTAATATGTCAGTGTAAAATCAAATTTTGGTAAAATTTTTAAGTTTTTCTTAAAGTTTAGATTTTTTCTGAATTTCTCCTTTTTAGTGAAATTTTAGAAAATAAAGAAATTAGATTTTTTTTTTGTGAAATATCTTTTGATAATTTAAAATTATTTGGTTCTAAATGTTGTTTCGTGGTGAGTTTTCTGTTTTTGGTGAAATGTAAATTTTTTGACGTTTTTATTATTTTTTCAAATACTTTGTTTGGTGAATTCCTGATTTGTGGTTAAATTTGGAATTAATTTTGTGTAAAATTGAAGTTTGTTAAAATTTCAACATATTTCAAGAAATTTCGATTTTAAGTGAAATTTTTATTGTTGGGTAAAATTTTTCCTTTTTGGTTTGATGAATTTCGGGTTTTCATCAAGTTTAGACTCTTCGGTAATTATGAATTTTCTTTGTTGTAATTTTCGAGTCTATGGTGAGTTATCGAATCCTTGGTGAATTTTGAATATTGAAGAAATTTAAGTTCTTGTAGGAATTTGGATTTTTAATAAGCTTGCGAATATTCCTTTCCCCGTAAGAGTGAAAACACCACCCAGTTATCTTAAAAAAATGAACTTTTGCCGTTAAACCTGGAATTTAGTATTTTAATATTTTTAATTAAATGTTTTTTATACAAAGGGATTTCCTGTGCAATTCAATTCAAAAATGAAATCACCCGAATTTTATGTTTACGAAATTTTGTTTCATACAGAGAAATCACTTTATTTGCTGTTCTTTTTTATAAAACTTATCTATTATGTCGACTTAAAACTAAACCAGTTATTCTGGCATAAAGTTAAAGTAGACAATTAAACCCATACATTGTTGTTTTCCAATGCATTTGGAGTCCTTGGTACCTTTTCATTTGGGTTTTATTTTTGTTTTCCGTATTGAAAATATCATTTACAAAAATATCAATTTAGTGAAAATATTTATTTCTCATAAGCACTTGCGATCCATTTATTTAAATATGATATCATGATCGGCAATGATGCAACATTTTTTAATACCATCTGTTTCTCACCTTAATCAAACCAGTTCACTATCGGAAAATTCGAAAGATTAACTAATTTTGAAATATATATTTTGCCGGGATTGTTGGCTTGATTACCTGAAATGACATTTACGTTTCAATAATACTGAAAATAAAACCTGAATTCAGTTTTGTGAAATGATTATTGTATTCTTTTAAAAGAAGGTTCAAACAATAACGCATTAATGCAACAACAAAATGTCCTTTACTCGAAATAAAACGGATAAAGTATGTTTTATAAATTTAAAACGTTCATTCATTTATTTAATGCAATTTATATTATTATTATTTTAGTTTATTTTCTTTATTTTCTTCCTCCGTGAGCTCACTATTGTTCTCAATTCTCCTCAATTCCTTTTTTGTTGTATTTTACAGGAAGCGGAAACCGCCATCACAGCCATGAATGGTCAGTGGTTGGGTTCACGTTCAATACGTACGAATTGGGCAACAAGAAAACCGCCAAACACCAAACCTGATCGTACGTATTAATGCATTTTAATTATTTTGTTTAAAAAATTATTTTACAATAGAAAATTAAATTGTTTCGTTTTTTATTATATTCAATTGAATTTATAATTGCGGAAAATAAATCATTACAGCCAATAGCAAACCTTTAACATTCGATGAGGTCTACAATCAGAGCAGCCCCTCAAATTGTACAGTGTATTGTGGTGGCATGAATGGCACATTGGCTGGCTTCCTAAGCGAGGAAATTTTACAGAAAACATTTTCACCATTCGGTGCGATACAGGAGATACGTGTGTTCAAGGATAAGGGTTATGCATTTGTTCGGTAAGTTTTTGTTGCAATTACAGCCAGGTAATTTATATGCAGCATACTATGTGTTTTAAAAGAATTAGGACTTTGGTAAAATGCCAAAAAAAAACAAGTTTTATTCATAAATTGTTTAATTAAAATTTATGTATGTATGTGTGTGTTTTGGTTAGGAATTTTGTTTTTTGTTGTACTTTATATGATGTGGAGAGTACAATGTGTTCCGCGAAACACAAAATATACAAGATTATCATCAAACGTCTCTTAAGTTAATCACTTTACCATCGCGAAGGCAAAGATGATTTCTATTGTACGAGGTATATTGCAATAAAGTAGCAGTGCTAAGAATTGTATTATCGAAATCTGGGTTTGGTTGGGAATCGAGCCAAGGAACTTTATCATATTTCTCTTAGTGAATAATTTGTGTGCTGTATCGCGTTAGGGCGATATCACTGTATTTTAATAATATATTCTTAATAAAGTCTTACCCTATGCTTAAGCTAACTTGACTAACAAGAGGATGAGCAGAATTCGCTCTGCCAAAGAAGTGAAGCCAAACCCATTGTGCAAAAAGTCATTAGTAATACTTTGACCTAGGCCAAAGTATTGCTTCAACTGGTTCCGCTAATCTATATTTCGAAATTAGTAGACTCTTCGAACTGCACAGATATGTCTTCGGAGTCTTACGGTTACAATTCTTGTCGGGTCTGAAGCGCCTCGATAAGGACAAAATTCGAAATACTTGTACAAGAAACTGTTAGCGAATTTTCAGCGATTGGTGTAATCTCGTGGGTGGTTTAACAGGGTTGGTTGGTTGAATTGCTACATATAAGATATCTGCAGTAAGTATGTACGTGCTACACATTACATGTTTGATTATACTAAGTTAGTTTAAAGGCACATTTTGCTTTCCTAATCATTCGCAATTGAAAACCCAAAACAAATAAAAGCAGAAAAGGTAAAAGTGAAGAGTTTTCAGTGTATATTAATTTTTGAAAAGAATATAATTAAGCCAGACTAATTCTCATTAAAATGTTACCAGACTTATTCGTTAATGTACAGGAATATAAAGCAAAAGACTGAAAAAATATTCTTTTTCATAAATAATTTTTTAAGAACGTAATATAACCCTGTATTATGTATCTCCAGATTTCCTTAATGTGATACAATCTGATATATATGTATAAGAATAAACACCAATATATGAATGTCTACATGACTTATAATTCAATAAATATAATTAATTAACATACTTTATAAAAATAATTAAAATGTCGATTGAAACAAAAAATAAATAAAATTTATCTGCTGGTCTGTATTCCGAATCCGCAATAATTTATTCGATAATGGAAATTTCCGGATGTTTTATTGGTTCTGTAATTCACTTATGATTATTTTCTTACGTTTTATTTGGAATGAAAACAGTACGTGGACTGAGCTAGAATTCAATTAAAATATTGTTCAAATGTTAAAATGAAGATTTTTTTTATGTTCATTATTTTGCAAAATAAATTTTAAAATGCATATAAGACGACTAAGCAGATTTATTTGAGTACTTTTGCATTTTAACATAAGCGACAATATGTGTTTTCATAAACATTTTCCAAACATGTTTAAAAAACTTAAATTATCTGGAATTAAAAACAGCTAATTTCCGAATTATTCAATTCCAGTGCTTCTACAATTCCACTCGTCTTTATTCGTTTCGGGTTACAGTACAGGGGTGTTTATATCTGAGTTTAGGTAGCGCACTTAAGGTTATAAAACCGCATGAACAGCGATTTGAGTTGTTTGGTTTGAATTGCATATTTTATTTTTTGATAAAATACAACAAATTTTAAAAATGTGTTTGAAGATTTCTTTGGAGGTTGTATAAAGTAAGATTTTTCGATAAAAAATCCATTTTGTAGTTCTGCCAATACTAATAAGGGGTGGAAAGAGTTTGTTAGTGGCACAAACAGTTGTGTAGTTTTAATTATTGTGGTTATTCTGCGCTCGTTTTTCTCACTTTATTTTTCGTAATACTTATATATAATCAGTACTCAGGTACCACAAAATTAGGGACCGTTGCCAGTATGACTTTTTAGTAGCAAGAAGCAAATAATAAATTATATTTTATTATTACGTTTTAGTCACATATTCGTCAACATAAAATATTTTGACATTGATTTTACCATTCTTCTTCAACAATTAAAACCTAAGTTTAAACAAATATAATTTCCTTAAAAGCCTCTTTGGAGAAATGCTACCGTAAACTTCCATGAATTCAATACTCAACCGTGTTTATTATTACTAAAATATATAATCGCCAAGATTATAAGGTTTCGAACGACTAAGTTACAATTTATATTCGGTAAAAAAACGTACAAAATTACCTTTCGTTTTTGCGAAAAAAAACCAATTAACTAATTTTAAATAAAAATTCGGCGAATTGCAGAAAAATCCCTAAAATTTTACTAATCTTCGAGTTTTACAATTGAGCATAAAAACATTTGTACTTAAGAGTTAAAATCTTATAAACTATTTTAAAATTCTTACTGCTTTAGAACGGAATAGATTAAAATTAAAGTGACTTCCGGAACTGGTGTTCATATTAAATCTAGTTGTAACATTTTACTTCTACTTATAGTCAAAATGTCCTTAATTTTGTAGAAGTATTGTGGCAGTACATGGGATTCTATTCGCTTGATTATTGGCTACAATATTTTTAAGAAATTTTTTTCTATCTACAGCCCTAAATAAAAGTTGGTTAATTTTCTACGAAAATTTCTTATGTAACCCAATTTTCTATTTGAGCCGTTTATTTTGAAAGTGGCATATTTCACAATTGCAAATAAATCAAAGTAATAATAATATTAATTACAGTTTACTGGTATCTTTTTTGTTAAAAAGTCCTTTCTATCAATATATTGACAACTAATGAAATTTTTTTTGAGAGAAGTTATGCTACTTAACATTCCTGTTTATTTTGAGTCATAAGTGTCATAAGTCAATAACTATGGAAATTAAAAACGGGGTTTTGTGGAAAGAGATAGAATTAATGTTTTGTTACAAACGATATATGTATGCAAAGTTGTTTGAAGTAGAGTTTTGAGCTTTTAATTATTAAAAACTAAGTAACTTTCAATGCTCAATCTTATTTTGTACAAATACTCCTTGTAACGCAAAGAAGCATTCACCTCAGAAAAACTCATATAACAGTCATTTAATCAGAGGAATGAGCAACTACTATGAAGGCATAAGAAACGGTAAACAATATAACAAAAGGAATAGAAACAAAAAATTATTTTTTTAAATTATGAATAGCACAATATAAACCCATGATGGTCTCACTTCTTTGTATACCTCTAATAAAATGCACTTATTTTAAAAATTTTTAACAAAATACGAACTCTAAGGACTTAATGATGACTACTAATAACTACGATTACGTTGAACTGGTGTGCTTTTATTTGAATTAAGTCATAATAATGATGTATTTATACTTCGGTTTCAAAATGTACTATGTCATTATTTTTGTATTATATGAGGATTAATATTAAAACCAAATTAAAATTTAATTATACAGCTAACAGAATGGAATGCATTTTCTATTTCTTTCATTCTACATTCTTTGTGTTTTTTGCTTTTTCTTCGCTTCGAACGTAGTTTACACCACTGTAACTTTTGTTATTGTTTTTTTTTTATTATCATATGTCAACCATCGGTTAGCAATGAAAAGCTGCTTATTGTTTGTATTTCTGTTTCTTCTCGGTTGAACATATTTTAGTATCCAACCGATTATAATAAAATAAATATATACTCGTACATGCATGTTTTCGCCGTGCCCTTTGAAATTTGTTGAATTAGATTAATTAAAATTATGTAGTTTTATTGTTAGGCTTAAGTTCGATTTTTACTCTTTCTGTTACAAATGAAAATGCATGTGATAAAAAAGAAGTAAAAAAGTTAAAATTGTTTTAACGTCGGTGCAACCCAAGAAAAAGGCAACAACATGAAATTTTAAAATATTTAGTCTCATATTCAATTTTGGTTAAATAGATGATGTTGATATACACGTATATACATGAGTTAAAAGGGTAGAATAAAGGACAAACAAAACGTACTTACATACGAAAGGAAACATACATGCAGCTGAATTACTAAAGAACACACACAATTAGCTAGTCGTTGTATAGCCAACGCCAATAAAATTTGTAAAGACATTTTTTGAAATTGCGCTAAGTTGAAAAGTTGTTTAAAGTAGGATGGGCAGAACTACCAACATTTTCCTAATCATTTTTTCTACATATTTTGACTTCAATATTTCCGAAAATATAAACCTATACATATGCGTTAAATTTTGGTAACACATTTGTATGGTGAAAGGGGTTTGGATAAAATTAGAAAGAGATTTTTTAAATAACAAAAAGATTTCGAAAATTCTCTATATTTTTAAAACTAGTATTAGTGAGTAATTTTTCTAAATTATTTAATATTTATTTAAAAACAAAGTGACTTATAGCACTTTCAACCTAAACGGCTTGTATAAGTTATATAAAAATAGAGTGAAACAAAATATTTCAGCATCAGTTTCCATTTACCATTCATGAGCCCTAATAATTAGTATCAATAAGAAAACAAGAATTTTTTTCTCCTCATCTCCTCATGTATTTCGGCCAATAGACGAACACTAGTTATTTGAAAAGCATAGAGCATACTCCGGTAGTCTATTTGTTAAACAGCTTGGTAGTATATGAGTCAATAATCATCAAAAGATTTTACCATAGAAGAAATAAAAACTATCACTCGAAAATTAACGCAATTGGCTTCTAAATTGCGAAAAATGATTTTATCACATTGACTAACATACAGATAACCACAAGAGAGAGTCAGAAAGCATTTTACGTCAAATACATTTCACACACACACATAACGTTAAAGCAATTTAGTTCATATAAAATGACTTAATTCAAGTAAAATTATTTTTCATTACCACAATAGTTTTTATTAAAATACAAACCGTTCATTAAAATGGGTCCATTAAATTCTCTCTTCTATATGAATTAATATGGCAAACGGCTGCAGTGAAAATAAAGTAATGACTTTCACCCTCCTGCCGATTAAGATCTTTCTGGATATTTAACAGGAAAATACTTCCTACGCTTAACTTCTTGCACATGCAAGCAAATAGTGCACACACGCAAACACACATGCATACATACATATACACACACACAATCACACACACACACATACACACACACCTTTAAACAGCTCCAGCAGTACAATAAAAGAACAAATGTCTACTATAAACATAATTGCAATGATTTTAAAAATAAAATTGAATGTGTATTTACTTTTAAATCTGTATGCAAGTGTGTGTGTATATGTGTATGTATTTATGTTCGTATAGATACTGCTGCTGCTTACGTTTCTTAATATATGTGCTTATTCCACAGATACTCGACGAAGGAAGCGGCAACACATGCAATTGTTGCTCTACACAACACGGAGATAAATCAACAGTTAGTGAAGTGTGCGTGGGGCAAAGAAAGTGGCGAACCATTACATATTGCTGCCTTGGCAAGTCAAGCACTTGGACACGGATTTCCGTTTGGTACAGCAGCATCAGCAGCTGCAGCTTATGGACAACACGTAACCGGATACTGGTATCCTTCTGCACCCGCGGCATACCAAACAGCAGCGGCTGCTGCCGCTACAGCCCCAGCAGCTCCAACGACAGCAACCACTTTGCAACCAGCCCAATACTTACAAGGAATGCAGGGCTTTACAACATTTGGACAGTTTGGTGGCTACCAACAAGGTTTTATGGGGTAAGTTAAACTGTTGCAGTAAAATTATTGCCTTTAAAATGACGCGAAAATTTATTAAAATTATAAAAAGAGAACAGGCTAACTTGGCTTACTTATTTCTACAATATTTGATTTTCGATAAGTTATGCGGATTACAGGGTGCTTCTGAAAGTCGCTCAGGAGTAAATCATAATTATACGTGATATAAAAACACATTGTTTTCAGAATAGGTTTAATGTTTGGGGTTTCCATGACTAATAATTTAATTTCTAATTCTCCAGGTCAATATTTAACTTATGTTAATGTTGTTTATAATTATTATTAAATCAACTCTACATAAGATTCCACTTGTGTAGTCATGGCAAGATTAACTAAATAGGATTAATTAACGATTATTATATAGCGATTAAATATTTAATTTTATATAACATTCTCAATCAATAAAGAATTATTTATGTTATTTATGAGAATTTTTAGCTTTAGCTAAATAAATCGATTATTTTTTTGATTAATTAATTGAATAACCGGTTATTATTTCGTTTAATAATTTTACGTTTCGCTGATTAATTTATCGATTAATTTTTTTGTTGCCATTACCACATTCGCGACTGTCTAAGTTGTAACATTGAATAGATAATCAATACAATTAGAGTAAACTAATTATGATTTTTTCGAATACTTATTGGATTTTTAGATCAAACTGCAAAATTAATGATTTCATTTAAGGAACGTTTACTCTAAAACGTGCCTTTTACAAATATCTTTAAGAAAAATCGTACTGTGCTAATATAATTTAGCATGTAAAATTAAAATATTAATATTCAAAATTAGATTCGATGTTCCTGACTTCTTCACGTCAGTTTCAATTTAAAACGTGTTATTTCATATATTAAGTTTTTGATCATGTTTATATGGTCCTCCATGAACTAATAAGCATTTGATTGATAGTCAGAATAGAAAAAAAATAAGCAAGCTACTTGACTTGCTGGGGTACGCAATTGACCGTGCAGGCATGATCACGTTACATTAACTAAACAAAATAAAATACAATTTCCAAAACCCACATCTGTTAATTTGGAAAAGCTCCAAAATAAGCTCTACTTCTGCTTTGGTATTCATACAAAATGAATTCAATAATGGGGCCATTTTAAGATTTTTATTTACAAAATTTTTCTCAACAACTCATTGGCCGGAAACTTAAATTGAATTGGTCAAGAATAAAATTGAAATTTTCCACGCATTGGGCACAAAAGACGTTACACAAACTCTGTTTCTGTTGGCTAATAATTTTCACCTGACGAACAAAATAGTTAAGTTAATATAAGAGGAGAACAACTTATTATTTTTCTTTTCAAATTATTTTTTTTAATATTACGTTCTGTAACCTTATGTAACGTTATATAACCTTATGAAATCTAAAGAAATGTTTTGTCACATTCTCATTTCCTTCAGTATCCTTTGATTCCGTCAAATATTTTTGCAAATATGCAATAACTTCATTTCATTAAAATTGCATTGTACGATTTCAGCGTTTCCATTAATAACCCCCATCGCTTACATAGCCCACTCTCAGTCATTTCAAATGCAGGGTTGGCAATTCTCGCGTGATACATATATTTAAATAGGAACTTAAGAAGTCAAATGCAACATAATTATGTTCAATATGAACTAAACTTAGATAAAGTTTTACATACGTTGTTGTGCATGGAATTATTATTTCCACATATAAAGCTAATTGTTATATATAAAATTTAAATAAGCAGAGTAAAAATAAAGATTTCAAATATGTATATTTAGCAACGCTTTCTCGCTAAATTATATTATAGGTGGTTTACTTAGGTTCTTATCGGGAACTTTTTCTCTGTGGTAGCAAGGAATATATCTGAGTGAAAAGTTTTCGATTGATATACAGACCGAGCTTATAACTGTTGACAACATAAACATGAAAAATGTTATACCCTGGCTTGGGTCTAGTATAATTTTTGACATTCATAATCTTTGACACACAATTTATTATTTATATTCATTTTACAATTGGCAAATTTTCTCATTTCCGTTGCCAAAATGCTTTCAATTGAAACACATCCTTCAAATCTGTTTAGGCACAGATACCTGCCAACTTAATCTTTCGCCTAACTAAACACTATAGAATCTATTTTCTTGTTAAAGGTTTAACACTTTTGTTTAATGAATCTAGAATATCGTTAGTTTCCCGGGTTTGGTAACAAATTTTTATCAGATTTCTATTTACATAATAGGCAGAATTTATTTTTCATAGGAATTTTAAATAACTATTTTAATGAATTAATTTGTATTAAATTAAAGTTAACTCTTATCAAATCGATAATAAAATTTTCTCCGATATCATAGCATTTGATTTAACATTTCATTTCAAACCGGAATGGATAACCCTGTATATTCTATATTTTGTGATCGGACTTAAATTGGCGACAAAATAAACAAAACATAAATAGGCTTGTCAAAAATGTTACTGGGCAAGTTAGATTCGTTATTGAAAAATTTAGAGGTGAACCCGATCTACTCTTCATTCGTGTTCAAAATATATTTTTGAATTTAAAGTAGAAGACGCCCTAGACTAGTGTTTAGAAAATATTAATTACTGCAAACGACTGTACTAAAAGCATCGATTAAACAGCTTTCCATATTTTTTCTTTTACTTGCAGAATGGGAGTTCAAGTACCGGCAACTTGGCAAAGTATACCAACTCAGGCCGCAATACCCGGCACAACAGCACCACCAATTACGCAAACTGTTAGTAATTCCTTACCGCAGACAGCAGGAGTGTTAGCATATCCCATGCAACAGTATCAAATTAATCCTCAGGTAAAATTAAACTATGAAGAATATTTTTATTTGTTCCTCTCCCTCTCTCTCTCTCTCTCTCTCAACCTTAATTGTACTCATGCACTTTTCAAATCCTTCATCTTGATATACAATTAGAGTGATTAAGTGATTATATTATAAATTATTAAAATTTTATAGATTGCAGAAGATGAATGGTTGGCACCCAGTCTTCTTGTGTAGCTGCCATGATGACCTCCTATAATGGGAGACGCTTGTTATGCAGCCACATCAGCAACCAACTTTAATACGGATCTAATATCGTGTGCTTGTTCAAAGGCTTTATTAGCTACTAATAATTCTACAACAACAGAAGCATTAACAACTACAAATTCAGCAGCGCCTTTATATGTGCAGCAAACGACAGTGAAATGTCTGCCACAGCATCAGCAATACCAGCAACAAATCCAACAGCAACAACCCCAACAACTACAGCAATTACAATATGGAAATCATTATCCTTATTATGTTTATCAGCAGCAGGTATTAAACAACGATTTTGCTTCTTCAACGGACATGTACAAAGATGCACATCATAAATATTCCATAATTGCTATTTAAATTTTATACATTGTTGGCTTCTTGGTTGCGAAAAAAACACGTTTTAAATTAAATCTTAGTTAGTACTTAAGTAAACATTATCCAAAACAAAAACAAAGAAAAACCTAAAAATGGCAAAGGAATATATAAATTGTTAACAAGAAAGGAAATATATTTATAAATAAAAGAGCAATTACTTATTGTATAAGATAACAAACTAAACGTTGTAGATGTGTAAGTGTCTGTTGGTAGTGGTATTTTCGTAGTTGGTATTTGCACATAAAATGAAAATTATTTTTAGTGAATTAATTTTTACAGTTAGTCGTACTAAAGAAAAAACAAAACATACATACATATGTCTTTTTGTTAGATCTTTATTTAAATTCGTTTCTTTTTTAATTTTAATTACTGAGAATTTCCCTGATAAATTTTAAAGTAGATAAATTGTTTTTCTATTCGTTTACATTACCTAGTATACGAAATGGTAAATCTAGCTAATATAATTCAGTTTATCACTAAATAAATAAGTTTTATTTCTAAAAGCTACGCAATCTAAAATTTTAAGTCTACGTAGGATATGGCTTCTTCAACTTTGAATCGTGTGTACCAACCAATGGTTTAATGTAGGGCGATATTTTTAAATTCCCTTATAAATTTCGAAAGATGGAGTATTATCTCGACATGTGCAAACATAATTTATTTTGCCGATTTCATATATAATATACGATTTCTCTTTTTAACACCGGTTTCTTTCAAGAATATCAACTTATACAAAAAATAAAAAATAAAAGTGGTTACAAATTTCGTCAGACATGTGATCCTATTGAAGACCCGTATTGAGGAAAGAGTATTCATTATCTGATAGCTGATATATGCTGGATTTTAATTACTGTGGTTTAATTAATTTCAGGTTTAAGTTCGTTTATTATTTTTCTAAATGAAAGAGGATATTGTTTGATAAAGTTATATAATTTCCTATAGATAAAACAAAAATATAACAATTGCCTAAATACTTTCTTAAATATCCAAATTTACTTTCGTCGTTTTATAAAAAAAATATATCTACAGCTTTCGTTTGCATAGTGACTTATAGTGAAATTTTACATAAGATATATATTTTACATAAACTTTCCTAATAAAATCCGCTTTTGTGGGATATTTTAGCGGTAATTATGAAAAAGTATGAAATTAATCATCATCATCATTTACGCATTTCTGGACTTGACGGTGAATTTTGATCTTTGGGGTCTTTGTAGACTTTTAGTAAACCTCTTTATTAACCATTACGAGGAGTTGTTTGCCTTTTTCAAGAAAGAACTCTCAAGACTCACACAGTGAAACCCCTCAACCCTCAGAGGGTTAGAGACTCCTGTAATAAAGGCTAGACGGAAACTTTTAAAACACTAAAAGACGTATATATTTTTTTTTCCTATACCAACATTCTTGGTAAGAGCCTAGTCATTAAAAAACGAATTTGATTTTATCATACAGTATAATTAAAATGATTAAAAAATCCAGTAGATAAGAGCCGTAGAGTAAAGCCCAGGTTCTTAGAATATTAAATTATCGACCACGGTGTTGGAATTACTCGAACCTTCTGCAACTTGTTAATTTTCATGTCTTTTTTAAGTTCCTTTACGAATTGCTATAGAATTAAGAGTTTATTTCAAAAATCTTAAAGTTTTCTAGAAACGTAGTGGGGAATTATTATCAAATGACGTAGCTCCCAAGCATTCAGTCAAACGAAAACTTAAAATAAAAGCAGCATCATTAGCATACATTTTAGAAAGATAGGTGGAAATACCTCCAAATAACTCCATTTAAATCGCTCAAATCGATTAAAGTTTTAAAACCAAAACGCAAAAAAGTTTTCCAAACTTAAGGCCTCTTTAGTTTTGCTTAAACTATCTATGTTTTATATAATAGGAAATAATAATAATTTTTAATGTCTTCAAAAGCAGGCTTCTCAGACGTATTGTTAATTTTTTCAGGGTTAAACGGTTGCATTTTATTGTTAGTTTCATTGACTCTCCAATATTGATCGCTTATTTTTCTATATAAACAAATTTTGATGGAGTAAAATTCTTTTTGTTAGATTTCTAGAAGAGACCAGAAAAAATATATAAAAGTTTTGAAAGGTTCTAAAATGTCAATTTGAATATTATGACGTATTAATGGTTATCTCCTATAGAGAATATATAGAATTTAATTCTTTAAAGCCACTTAATCGTGTTTCTTTTAGAATATTGAAAATTATAAAATATCAATTAAGCATGGATGCTTATCCGTCCTTAAAATAACAAATTTATTTGTTTAATTTAGCAAAATATTTTATTACCCAAACAATAATATGTGCTCATTTTAACCAGCTCTATATGGTTTTATTTTAATTATTTAACAAATAAACAAACCAACTAAAAAGGGGAGAACACGAAGATGAACATTTCTTGGAACCATACTGTTGCATTAATAATATTAAAATAACTTTATACCAGAAATATACACATATATAAAATAAAAGAAATAACAAAAATATTTATATAATTAAATAGTACAGATATATAAAATAACGATCCCAAAAAAAATAGACAAATGGCATCAAAATAAAAAAAAATATGTTTAAAAAAATATAAAAATTAAAAAAAAAATATATATGCAATTCACAAACGTCTTGTATTGTTGTACCATTTATGAAAATAAAACATTGGTTTATTTGCTATCGAATAGTCAATTTAATTGTATTGTGGTACTATTTTTAGAACATTATTATAGATATAAATTATTATCATGAATTTTCATCAAGCATGGGAACTTTAAATTACTAACAATTACGCTTAAAGCTAACAAAATTTCATTAGCAAAAGAACAGATGATTAATAATTATTTATACATATTTTAAAATTAACCCCATATATAATTGTAGTTTTATAATTATTCGTAAGCATTGAAAATGTTCAACTTATTTAAACACAAATTAATGAAACAAACAGTATAGCTCCAATTATGGTGTTAATACAATATTTCAAAACATATAAAAGGAAATCTTATTACAATATCATATTTTTATATGGAAATTTCAAAAACAAAATACAATAATATAATATAGTACAATATTACTATCGATAAAACAATAAAACAAT
This sequence comes from Phania funesta, assembly GCA_963932375.1. NCBI lineage: Eukaryota > Metazoa > Arthropoda > Insecta > Diptera > Tachinidae > Phania > Phania funesta. Next base: position 22,905,818 of record OZ010652.1, read on the forward strand.
ACAAGGCATTTGTGAAATAGATCATATATTTGCATACATTTTGAAAACAAATAGTTAGATAATAAATTGTATTTATAGTAAAAATAATTAATATAAATATTTTGCATGAGTATTAAAAGAAAATAACCACTCTCTACATTCATGTAGGTAGAGGTTTCCAAAAAAAAAGGAAACGAAGATTATTGTTATATACTTTAATGCATCAAATGTGAAATCAAGAAACTTTAGTAGATAGCCAGATGCTGAAAAATGCTAACAAAAAAATGCACAAAAACTCTATTATTTACTTATAGAAAACCATGCACACATATATATTTATGTAGAGACTACATACGAAATGTGTTTAAGTTTTAGTTTAAGTAAATTAATTTTTAGTAAATGAAAATAAAATCCAAAATATTACAAAATGTTCATATATACATACATACATTCATACATATGTTTATATAACAAAGTTATATATTTGCATTTTAGAGCTTAATCTATGTATACTAGCGATATGTATGTACTTGCATAAGTATGCTTATGTAAAACCAAAATATTTACTTTTATTCGAATTGATAAAATATATTGTAGGATAAATGCAATGTTCTCTTTTTAACTTAACATTCTATTCAAAGCATGTGTGGCGTATGATTGATAGAAACATATTTTTTTAATCTGAAGATATTAAGGATACGTCATGGTGCACCTACAATAAGATTGGAGTCGCAGTACACAAGTGGACACAATAAAATTATTTTGAAAATAAATCAACTGTTTTGTATAGTCCGTTTGAGAAAGATATTTGCACACAAGCATTGCAAAGTCAATTCTGAGGTTAAGTTGTTATAAGGGGTCCCAAAATGTTTAAACACCTGCCGATAGAGTCGCATAAAGTGGGGAACATTTTTCCTACATTTTCGATCCAGTTTCTTATGTAGGCAGGAGAACAAAAATTAATACAAAAAAAATTATTCGTAAGCAGGCAAAAGCAACCGTATGCCTTTATAAAGAACATAAATCTCCAAGGGAAAGATTGCAATTTCATTATAAAGTATGATTAGCATAATCATTCACAGCAAACATTTTTATTATATCGCGATACTACAGTCAGTCAGTTGGTACTCTTTAATGACTGTGTAAAATTATATGCCAATGCAACCAGTAGTTTAGAAGTTTATTCGGCCTAATTAAGAAATGGTAAAATTATGTGTGTATTTTAACGGATCTATGAATGGCTTAGATTTTTAATTGATCCTGTCAGGTGGCTCTGTAATTACGCTTACATATGGCCATCTATTTTTTTCCATCCATTTTTTTAATGCTACTTTAAGTGATGAATGTCAAATAAAAGAACTTGATGAGAAGAATTCAAAAGATAAAGTGACATTCAATTAATAAAGTGATTTTTTTCAATCTTGGCGATTTTACGGGTCAACATATCACGTCTCTGTACTACTGCATAGTGGATACCATTATATATATAGCTTTAAAGAATATAATCTCCGTTAAAGTTTAGTTTATTTTGTTTGAATTCTTAGGTAAGTATTATTCTATTAAAATATCTAAAACTTCAGAGATAACTAGTGCCTAATTACGAACACTGCTGTCTTTCGTGAGAGCGATATTTTTAATAGGCCTTCATTTGACTAAAGAAACCCAATCCATAAACTTAAATATAGTAGTGAGTTTTAGTATAAATTGAAAAATGGAACTTTTGTTTTACTATTGTGCTTATATTTCTACAATAAAAACTAATCTTCAAGCAATGGAAACTATATTTGAAATTTTTTGATTTTGGAAAAGAAGTTAAAGCTTCCTGGTCTGACAACAAAAATCATTTTTAAAATAATGGGATTTATCTATTTATAAAATGTTTGAATAAAGGTATTCACTTAATGTGAGTGCTGCGTTTATATCTTCTAATTTATGCTGCTCAAAAAAATTTTTGGGGTATTGCCGTTCGTCCAGAAACAAGTACTATATACGAAAAATAAAGCAATAAAGCAAAAGTTAACAGATTCTCATTTATCACATAGCTATTACCGCCAAAAGCCAGTTTAGTTTACAATGGAACTCCCGAAATAGCGCTGAAGTTACGTTTGATCAAAATGTGAAATTAAAAATAAAATGTGTGCTGATAACCAGGATATTTTCCTCACCACAGAAGTAATGGTAAAAATTAGTCTATTAAAACCCATTGCTTCGCTATCAATAAATTTGTAAGGGAATATCAAGTTACTTTAGTTAGACAAACCTGTCATTGTTGACATTTAAGCACTAAAGGATTTCCATTCATAAAAAAATTTAAAGATGGATGAGGTGAAATATAACATTTTTACTAAAATTCCAACCACAAGCAAAGTGTTTTAAATATGCAAAAATAATAATAAAACTAACTAAAAAATTCTTTTAATAGGCATTATATGCGACATTTTTTTAGGGTGTCATCACACTATGAGGGCCACAGTACGCTTAAGCGTTTAGCGAGTTGACTATTAAGCATTCGATGGCTTTAGCCGTCTGTGTACGTACCTCAACCGTCGCCAATCAGTAACAGAAACTGTTTGCTTTACTATCACTCTACGAAGCCCATATTATTTTTATATACAATAACGGTTTGTCGATCATAATATGTTGGCCTTATGGTGCATACACGCTTTTGCAGTTAATAGCTTATTTAAAATATAACTTTATGGACCAGTTGGGAATTTGTACAACACAATATATAACAGTTGTTTACAAACAAATCGCGTACAAAATCTGTATATGAACATCAAGCTTTAGGTGTACAAGGCCCAGAAATATATGATTTTGCAAAAATCCTAAGCGTGATTCTGGAAATTGAATGTAATTATTGATTATGGTTTATTTTGTTACTGTCAATGATCCATTTATTTGAAAAAAGATTGGAATATTTTATAGAATATTCTTATTTTCTTAAAACTTTGTTAAAGTTAAAAGTAAATAGATGTAACAATGGTACTGGGGTTTGGCTAAAAGGTAAGAGTTTGCTACAAAACTTAACCGTTTATGCAGTTGAATATTAACCCAATGTGTTCACTTGTACTGTAGTTGTTTGCCCTTAGCTGCTATAAACTAATAGATGTACTGCACTGTATGCAATATTGTTGCCATGTCATCACCACTTTAACAATGTATTCAATATCATAGATTTAATAAAGAGCTGAGTAGATAAGATGTATATCTTTACACCTTTAGACTCTTTCAGAATAAACTGAAAAAGTGCTTAATCCATTCTTTAAACTGTAACAATGAAATAATTTGTGCTAAATAAATAAGTTGATTTGCTTTTAGAAAACATTTCAATATGTTGATGTTAATATACAATATTTATAAATTTATCAAATGATACACTAAAGAAAAAAACTGTTAAATGATTACCAATATGTTAAAAGACATATTAAAATATATTTTAAACAAATCAAATATATTCTGTTAAACATCATAGAAGCTTAATTAGTAGTAAATGTTGTGTCTGTTTGTACATACGTATATATAACAACAAAATCAATAGATATAATTGCATAAATAACACAATAATCATAGAGACAAACAAAAGCATAGAAATAAATTTGTACTTGATTTTATACACAAATACTTACAATTATATACACATGCGTACATTAACATTAGACGGGGGTCTTGATTACAATTTCATTGTAATTAAACTTGAATGAAGCTGCAATTTTAATTAAAACTAAGGATTATAATCATTTCCAATTGGATGTAATGCAAATTTTAAAAGTTATCATTACAATTAGTTCCAATTGCAATTGCGAGTAATTTTTAATTAACAGAATTTCACCAACACAAGACAGTTAATTGTAATTTAAAATGTACAATTATAAATTACAGAAAATTATAATTTTAAATAATCAAAAGAACATTACTTAATTACTTATCAAAATGTAGGGCTAATTTAATTATTTTTTGTTAATGAAGAAACACAACTATATACATTGGTGATGGAAAATTCAATTTCTTTTGTTTTAACTGCATGTAGTTGTAATAAGAATTTTGTCAATTACAATATTATATATATTAATTTTTAGATATCTTAATACATGTAATTGTACTTGATTAATTTCTTTAATTTTAATTCTAGTTATTTTATATCTGTTTTAATACCAACAACAACAAAATTACATTTACAATCACATGTTAAGATGTAATAATATGTGTAATTAATAGCACCATGTTTTTGAGATGCCCTAGTCTCACTCACATAGACTATAAACCTATAAAAGAACTAAAATCAAAGACAAAAATACAAAATATTGGGAAAAATCAAATCAAACAGGAGGTTTGTTAATATATATATATATATACATAGATAATACTTATAATTTATTGTGGAATAGTAAGTGTTAGTAGCTAAGCTTGATAATTTTTATAGTTTTTATTCGAACAGTAGCATGGAGCCAGTGGAAGGAAAGATAAAACGCGATACTTCCGCCAACCAAAATCGTTAATAACACAAATTTTTCTAGAATATTTTTTTTTTAATTTTCAGATTCCTTTATAATTACTTTCCCCCAAAATTTGATCTTAATATGCGCCTGTTCGAAATAAATTTAATAACAAAATAACACATAAGTATTAGCAAAATCACACACCACTACATTGTAGCAATACAAGCCAATCGAAGTGCAATACAAATTATGTATTTAAAATTGATTTTTTATTCCCCAGAGATGCAAACCATAAAAACATTAGGTTTTTGGCCTTCTAGTATTAAATGTATTTTAATGAAATGTTTTTTCATGTTTTAATATTTTTATACTCTACTTTTTTAATTATTTTACCACTGACTCTCCTGTACATGGAAACTGCAGCTCCTTTTTAAAAAAAAATAATTTTTGTTAATATATTGTCTCTGGGTTTTTGAACTTTCAACAAGTATTTTGGGAAAAGTAATTTAGATTTTTCGTGTGTTGTGTTTTTGTTTTTATTAATGTTATTTATTATTAACTTAAAAACCATACTAATCAAAATTTATTGAAAGCAAGCAAATAAGTCATAAATAAAGGAAACATAAATGTAAACTATTAGTAACCACAGATAATATCATTGAAATACTTCATAAATCCATAGCAAAACATCTAATGTAATAAACTGAAAAACAAAATATGTCATAAAGTGAATAAAGTAAATAATGTTGAAATAAATATATTAAAAATTTATAGTTTCACTTACTACGGAATAATGTACCGAATGGGATTAAAAATTGTTACCATTCTTTAGACCTGCGAAATAAATTTATGTTATAAATTGTTTCTGAATGCATTGATCCGTGCAGATATGAAATCAATTAAAATATTGTTACCATTTGAAGGAAAGTGCTTCGAAATCGCCACAAGTGGTCTTGGTAAGTGTGAGTGCTTTAAATGACACTATTTTTTGAATTTTTAACTATAAGAGTCATTTAAAATTACATGAAAAGTATGTGATATTAAAGAAATGACATTCTCAATAATTGTTAATAACCTTCAGAGTACAAATAAATAAATTCTCTTTTCTATGTATGTGTGTATATATTTTATATACAATAGTCGAAAAAAGTATTCGACTACGAAATATCGGGTTTTTCAACAGGGACGCTACAAAAGTAGAGCGACAGGGACAGCAAACGACGCCATATTTCTTATAACATTTCTCTTCAGTAAGGTTTCCCATTTCATGATGGAAAGATATACGAGCCAACAACGAGTCGAAATTATTAAAATTTACTACCGAAATTCGGAGTCAGCGGCCTCAACGTTAAGAGCGCTGCGTCCAATTTATGGTCATCATAATCGTCCTAGCAGATCAACAATTGTGCGTCTAGTGGAAAAATTTTAATCCACAGGCTCAGTACAAAATGTTCCCGTGCCAGTGAGACAAAGAAGTGCTCGTAGTATCGAAAATATTGCTGCCGCTGAGGCTTCAGTTGAATAAAGCCCTGATGTGTCTCTCACACGTCGTTCTCAAGCGTTGGGCATCTCTGTGACATCGCTGTGGCGAATTTTGCGAAAAGATCTTGGCCTACATCCTTACAAGATCAAATTGACGCAAGAACTGAAGCCGCTTGACCAACAGAAGCATCGTATGTTCGTGAATTGGGCTGAGCAACAACTTGAAAATGATTCGGATTTTCATCGAAAAATCATCTTTAGCGATGAGGCTCATTTCTGGCTGAATGGCTTCATCAATAAACAAAATATGCATTATTGGTCAGGCAGCAATCTACACGTACTCCATGAATCATCATTGCATCCCGAAAAAATTACGGTTTGGTCCGTGATGATCAAGACCGGTGCGTTACTGTGAATGGGAATCGCTACCGTTCAATGATAACCAAATATTTTTGGCCCCAATTGGATGATATGGACTTGGAGGACATGTGGTTCCAACAGGACGGCACTACAAGCCACACAGAAAATGTCACAATCAATTTATTCGAAACCAAGTTTGGAGAACGTGTTACCTCACGAAATGGTCCAGTCGATTGGCCGCTTCTGTCGTGCGATTTGACGCCGTTAGAGTATTTCCTGTGGGGCTACGTCAAATCTATGGTCTATGCCAACAAGCCAGCGACGATTAGTGAACTTCGTACGAATATCGAACGTGAAATTGCAGCGGTATCGGCCGATTTATGCTTGAAACCCGTCGAAAATTGGGTTCACCGTCTGGACTTCTCCAAGCGTGCCCGTGGTGGCCATGAAAAAGAAATCGAGTTCCATAAATAATGACATCGAACGTACTTTCACAGGAATATAGAATTTCATTGATATCCTAAACTGTTTTTGTTTTATTTAAAAAAAAAAACTTTTGCAGCGCTCTTATTGAAAAACGCTTTAGTATAATTCAAATTTTCATGTTGAAATTAATTTTTATTATATTTTGATAACCTCCGTTTTTGCAAAAATCTAGATTCATTGTAAAACTTGTTAAATATTTAAGATCTTTAGCAACGTTTTAATCCGGTGCAACATTTAGTTTCAGACCTTGTGAGGCACCCTCATGCAGAAAATTTTTATAGATTATAGATTTATGGCCCAGATAAATGGATTTTTGACTATGCCATGGGAGTTTGTGGAACTGTTTCGATCATTTTAAATAACAAATTTCTACGAAAGTTTCATTACAAATTTATCTTAGACGCAAGTCTGTAAGGTAGCTAGGGATTTCAATCAGACGGCAGATGGCAGACTTAAAAGTATTCAGAATATACGAAATATAATTTATGGGCTCGGATATTTAAACTGAAGAAATTGCAAACTGAACGACAAACTATATATAGTATACCCTTTACAGCTTCAGTGAAGGGTATACAAAATAAGTTTAAATATATTTGAAAACATAATTTTAATTGAAAGTAAACCTTAAAGCTGCTGAAAACCAATTTAATTTAAAATTTTATTTAATTAAAAAATTTCCTCAGAAAGTTATCCCACATTTTACTATATGACTCGCTTATTCTAATAACGAGTAGTTATTTTTCTCTTTATAATTTCTTTTAAGCAATTCAACATGCATTTGATAGCGATTTGGGTATTCAGATCTCGTTATAGTGGCAAAGTTTTCATTATATTTACACAGTTATATTTATATGTAACAGTATGCATAAATTATTAATATTTATATAAAACCAATGATTTCATCAATAAACTCCTAATTACATACTCCAGAGCCTGCCATAATATCTCTCACTGTAGTTAAAATATTTTTTTCTTCTCGCACCATACATGCCGTTGGATGTACTTGAACTTTCCCAGCCAACCATATGGGTGGTCGAAGTAAAGAAAAATGAAAAAAGAAATACTCATATACATTAAACTGTTTGTCAAAGTAATTCATGATTTTACCGTTTTTTTTTTTTTTTTTTTAAATAAAATTATGGATTTTCTGTGAAATTTTTCAAGCTTGAAGGTCTTTTTGTTTAAATTTCTTTTATTCGGTATTTCGATACTCCATTGTGTAGCTTCCTCAGGAAATAAACTATTTTTTATATCAACACAACAAACTAATAATATGTATGTATATGAATCTTGTTTTATTTAACATTTCCATCAAAAAATTTTACCATTTTTAAGGCAACTATAACGAAGATAGAAGAAAACTTATTTATTTTTGTGTTATTTTTTTAGTTAAATTTTCTTACTGTTCAATTGAAAAATTTATAAAAATCATTTATTTTTGCAAAATGTTTAGTTAAAATTTAGTGATTTAAATTTTTAAAATTAAACGATATTTTAGTTTAATTCAATTGGAGGAATAAGTAGAGCAATTTTTAAATAAATATTCGTTTATTTAAAATTAAAGTTGCAATTAGTTTTACCAACATAATTTTTTGAGTGTATAAATTAACGTTATTAAAAATATATATTCTGTTAAAAAATGTTGTAAACATATCTGCGGTCGTTTTTCCTTCTTTAATTATTTCCAATTATATTTTCAACAAATTGTGTGAAGAAATCCATGCAAACTAATGTTTTAGATGTTGCTTCTTTCTATAAGCCCACCTGATTCCAAAGAGTTTCAACATTGTTCTATATTTTTATTTACAATTTTCATAAAATAATTTGTCTTTTACTTTTGTCATGTATGTGTTTCTTAATTACTAATATTAAAGTACTGCTGCTTATACTAGCGGTAAACATATGTGTTGAATGATTGACGACTCTTTTATAAATTACATCAATCATTATTTTTATTATTCGTGCGCATAAATATTTTCCTCAAATTCTGCGCCCGTTAGCTTAAGAAATTCAAACTAATTTTTGTAGATGTACGTAGATATAAAAGGAAATCCATGTTGTTAAGTTTCAAAATATTAGTTGGTCCACATCGTTCTGTCCAGTTTTTGTTGACAGTGAAGTAAACACTTTCAGATTTGAGGAAAAAACTCAAGCATTTTTTTCACGATGATTTTGTCTGACCTCTAATAGGAGGGAATAATTTTGGGCACAAATAATACTGGTCCGGAAATTTCTCATGTATGAGAGAGGTAGTTGCAAATCTCATTTTTAATTAAAATTATTTTTTTAGATTCTAGTCGACTGCTATGATTTTTTATAGCTGATAACTCTAGTCTGACTGAGTTGAGAAAAACCACTCCAAGACGGCGTGCGGTAGTCGAAGGATACGTGCTTCCTGGTTTCTTTGTGTAACAATCACAACAGTAGATTTTGATTACTGCCAAAAATTTATAAAAACTCTGTGTAACAAACCCAATTTTTTTTTTTTAATAATGGCTTCGACTAGACCCAACCAAAAAAATTTCCGATTATCTGCAATTTGACAATTTACGTCTGGGTTTTATTTTAGTGGGGTTTAAGTTCCACCACTTTTGCATATTATTATAGTGAATCGGCATAGGAAATCTTGTAATACTTACTTCAGGTGATGTGTTCAGCACTTTTGATAAAAACATTACTGGAAATATTTTATTTAAATATTTAAACTCCCCACTTGGTAGGCCTTCTTTGTCATTTCTTGCAAAAGGTTTAAGAACTTCGCCTAATCTGTAATATGGCAGAACAAAATGTCCTACAAAAATATTTGTCATAGAATTCGATTACAGGAGTTCGAAGATAGCAAATCTCAAAATTCAATTCAATGAACGCCAGAAATAAGTCAAAACTAAAATTGTGTTTTAGGGTTCTTTTTGTGATTTTATGAGGATATATCCCTGTTATTAATATGTCTTGATAAAATCGCTCTATAACTCACCATACAAGAAAGACTGTAGATATAATATATATTTATAAAGCATTGGAGTCATATTTGGGTACTTGAGAAATGTTTTATTTATTATATTTTTGTTTTAGCTCCAGGAAATTCTATATCGCTATCACGCAATATCAATAATATTTAGGATATTTGAGAATGAATACCCGTGTATTTATAGCGTTCTTTAATAAGTGCACAAGTCTACTAAAATTGTTCGCCGTGTTCATCAGCTTCTGTTACCATCTGAAGCTAAGTGGCATTTTCAAAAAATAATTTTGTTGAGTAATTAACAGAACATTGAAAATGAAGTCTGTATTGCTTTTCTATACGGCCAGGTCAATTGGTGAAATCAATTGGTCATCATTTTTCATAAGCTTTTCTATATCAGGGTCACACGAAACACCTGGTGAGCAAAATATGCTCGACTATTGGTTGTGTATTTAAACTGTTTGTCCATATATCTGATATGGACAAACAACTCAGGAGCAAATTACAACATTCGATAACGATTGAAATTTTATTAGAATTCAAATAGATATTTCAGTCGATCTCGGAAAAATGGCAACACTTGTAATATATAAAACTGAATATTCGTCTTATTTTTTAACTGTTTTTCTTTTAATCTCTAACTTTATTTCATCTAAATGAAATTGTTTAAGTGTTTGTGGACAATTTTGGACCCGACAGGTGGCGCTGCTGGGTATATCTAAAGTGTCCGAAAAAAAATATCGCTTAATTTTTTCAGATTTCTCGTTAAAAAAAACACATATAATTTCAGAAACTTTACATTCGTGATCACGACAAAAATAATTGGAGTCAAGAAATTTTATTATCATTGGGGTATTAGAGCACATCGTGTTACCACTAGTATTCTATAAAACGTTAGTGTATAGGATTTAATAAAGGCATTCCTTTTAATAAAAATGACGCAGGTGCATTTCGAACGCCGTTACTTGTTTTGCATTTACTTTGGTTTGTCAATTCATCAAGAATGCATTTGATTCCGAATTTCATAAGACAACTTTATTTAGTGATAAAGATTTTTTGTTCGTGAAAATGGATACGTCAGTAAACGAAACTTTCGCATTTGGAATGAAGAGAATCTCAGTGGTTGGGGTATTTTGTAGACAGGTAAAACATTGGCCGCGTTTTTTTAAAACTACTGCCGGTTAAGTTACCATTTATGTTAACTACTAACGAGCCATCATCAATAAAGTATGTCTTAAAAGGCGTGTCATAATTGATTTATTGGAAAAAAAACATGCGAGACTGAATAGTTTCGTTTAAAGAACCCACAAACTGGTCTCCAAGAGCCGGCGACTTAACGCCGCTTTCAATTGCTTTGGGGGCTATGTGATGTGTCTGTTCCATGCCTATAGGTCACAGACGCTTGACGTCTTGATAAAAAAACACTCGCCACGGTATAGCTAACATACAGCCTTTATTGATGCAAAAGTTGATCGAGAATTTGACTTCCCAATTGGACTTCCCCCGAATCAGTCGAGGTGGCCATATGCCGGAAAGCCAAACTCGTGGCATCCAACACCATTTATCTGTGTTTTGTTTCAATTTAAAGATTTTAAATACTAAAAAAAACAATATCTTTTGTTACTCTAACAAGTTAAAGGTCATTCAAAAGAAAGTTGAAATTCTCTAATTCCAAACACGAACTACCAGACTCTGTATTAAAAGAGTGAAGAATCATTCGAAAAAATCGTTTCCGCTGGTGCTGTGGCCAAACATTTGCTTTATCAAGACAATTGGGGTAGTAAGCACATTGTCTGTTGCAATTATCAGATTAAGGCTTCTTGAATTTTTACATTTTCCCAAATATAAAAATTGATCAGTGGTAAGCGACTTTATAAGAATTAAATAATAACATAACTTTTGTTTACTATACAAAGTTCGTTTCTCAGTGGAGAAGGTGTTTATTTATCAAAGAAATCTTCTAGAAATAAAACATATGTATATTATATTTCATTTAAATATTTGATTTTATTCAATAGTCATTTTATTTAATGAATATTTTTAATTTTTTTTAAATATTTTTTATGTATTTTTTCATACAATATAAAATATATATTCGGTTTTAGTAAAGAGACACTAAGTTTGATATGTAAATCTTTTGAGCATTTACTACAATCGGCAATGGAAGAGCGGTGCAAGCAAATACATACACAGCAAAAGAATTTCGATTTGTAATAATAATAATAATAACAATATCGAGGTATTTTCTACAGAATACAAAAGTACAAGATACCTCTTCACAAATGATGACAAATCTCTCATGCCACATATACGAGTACTTTCAAATTAGGGAACAAAAATGAACGATTTTGCCATACAAAAATATTTCCGACCACAGCATTTCATTTCATTTTGTTTTTATAGTTAGATATTTGCCAAACACAGCAGAATATTAAACACACCGAGCAAAGTGCAAAATACTTTTCACATACAAATCTGCAATTCGACAAAAACAAAACAAAAATTCTTTAATAAAAACACAACAATACGTACGGCCATGCTGTGTGAGCAAATATTTAGAAAAAAATCTGAAAAATAAAACATAAAAGCTTTAAACAATTTAAGTGCACTATGCTCAAATACTACGTGACTTGAATCACCGTAAGACAATTGTTTAAAAAACTTTTGTTGTTTTGTTCTCTTTTTTTTTTAAGAAACAAAAAGATGAAAAAGGAAATGAATATAAACAAATGGAATGTTAAAGGTGTGGAACATGAAATACAAAATATTTGAAGGATAAACTTTATCAACGAACTAAAGTTCGTGTAGAATATCTGTCCCAAAATGCATATGTGCAAGAAATGTCATTTGGTAGTCGCAAACTTCTTTGCAAACTATTTGCTGCAGATATTTTAATTGTATAAAATATTTTGCACCGTTGTTTTGGCAAAATTTCACAAGGGTTAGTAGAATTTTAAAGCAAACGTTCTTGTGATATATATACAGGGCACTATAGTACTACTTCAATAATTTTGGTCGGCATGCAAGAGGAAATTGTGAACTGATGAATCTTCTCTATGACACTTTCTTTGACAAATGCGTCACTTGTGTTTTCATATTTTACCAAAGGTTGTTTCTAATAAATTAATATATAGTTATCGAATTCTTTACTGCTAATATTCGCTTCGTTGGATAATCGGTACATATCATCACACTTCTTACCAAAGTAAGAAGAAAATATTCTCGCTGTTGTTACATAAGCCTTTCTTCTTTATAGTCTACTATTTATAGTGAGAAGTAAACTGAGTGCAATGTCAGAAGTTCTGACCTATACCTCCAAGTTGTGGCGGCCGGTAACAGGTTCCTTTCTCTGCAAGGAGTCTGGCTAAATAAGTCGAACGGAGAAAAGTTAATATTTCGTATGAAAAGTATAAAATATAAATTTCACGAAAATTTGGAAGTTCACCATCAAGGGATCTGAAAATCGCCGAGATAATTTTATAATCTGAAATACCTACATTTTACCAAAAGACCCAAATTTCTCACACAAAATATAATCATGTATAAAACAATCAATCTAACAACATTTGCAATTATTAAAAATTTAAAAAAAAACCCCCCAAATTCCTTTTTTATCAAAAATTCACAAAACAATCGAAAAAATAAGAAAAATAAGCCAATTTAGAAATAATACAAAATTGAAATTTTTTCGTAAAAAGCTGAGCCTTTATCGAAATACAAAATATTATCAAAAGAATTGTAATTATTATCAAATTCGATATTTCACCAGAAACTCGTAAAAGTAATTTAAATGAAAATGAAACAACAGATTAAACAGATTAACTTCACCAAACAATTTTAGTAAACAATTTATTTTTCCCACATAAATACAAATTCCGCCACAAACCAATATGAAACCGAACTAATAAAATACAAAAACTAACTATACAAAAAAAAAATTTGCAATAAATCAAAAATGGCAAAATCGGAAGAAAAAATATAAATTTTAGCAAAGAACCGACGTTTCGTTAAATTTTTTTTTTTTTACTTTAATTTTCATTTATCAATTTTTTGGAAAAAAATTTCAAATCTTCTCTCTTAAGTTGGACTTATTAATTATTATCAATGTAATAATTAATTTATTTTATTTAAATCCTTATAAACTAGCAACTGTGTACAAAAGGAACAGTATCTAACGCTTTAGTGAAAAAAATGGGAAATGCCCTTCAACATGCACAGAATTATTTCATGAAGTGGAAAATAAAAATTAATGAGGCAAAAACACAAGCCATAATATTTCCTTATAACAAATCGCCGAAAAGAGTTCCAACCCTGCCACTTTGCATAGAGGGAGTAGAAATACCTGTTCTTGACACCGTTAAATATTTGGGAATAACATTAGACACAAAATTGATCTTTAGACATCATATTCTACAATAGTGTGAGAAAGCCATAAGATGTGGGAGAGCCTTATTTCCACTCCTAAACAGAAGGTCGAAAAAACAAGATCCTATTATACAAAATGTGTATACGACCAATTATGACGTATGGATGCCAAATCTGGTCACAGTGGTGTGCAAAAACATACATTAAAAAGCTTAAAGTTATTCAAAATAAAAACTTGAAAATTATATTCAATTTACCTAAAAGGTACTCAACATACTCCATAGACTCCATAGAAACAATAATCACATTATGTTCGAAACAATGATTAGCGAACTGACAAAAAGATTCGATCATCGAAATAGGTCTTCAAGATATGATTTAGTAAGGAATTTGTGATGTTAACATCTTTTTCAACTTCAGTTTTTGAAGTTCACATAAGCGTTAACATAAGAATTTCTATGACTTATATAAGGTTTTTTCTATCTTTTTCCCTAACATTGTATATATAACTTTTAAAAGGATCATTATATATTTTTAAACAAGATTTTATTTGCTGCAATACTTATTTTTAAGTAAAATCCCAAATAATGTAAACAATAAAAATATTGTTCAACTGTGATGACAGAAGAAACAAATTAAAAAAAAAAGTTCCAAAAGATCGGGTGCTAGTGTGCTGAGATGGTTCACTAGTTCGGTTACGTATTTGTACTTCGTTCTTTATAGTAAGAACTTTTATATCTCTATGGTTATTTCCATTTCTTATACACCAAAGGATGCAGGCGCTCAGGTTTCAAATTCTAGACTGTCTTTTTCGCAGCATCTGGATATATGTTGCACAAGCAGTACCCCACTGCTTAATGTTATATGATCATATTGGCTTTATAATGGATTTCGAGAAAAGATTTTTGTATTCCCAAGACACGTTTGAGTTGTATATTTTTTCTTAATTTATAGTACATTGCGTTACTTTATATCTAGCTTCATGGGATGAAAAATCCGGGCAGTAGAACATATACACTTACAGCTCTTTTCAATAACATAGTTTTAAAGCCTTTTGCTTTCTACATTCAAGGTGATGCACACAAAATTTTGTATGAACATTTTTTTAATTAAAAAAAAAATATGAAATTTTTTAATCAGAAAAAGTTAGAGAAATGTTAAGAATTAAATAATTTATGTTAAAACTTTAAATCTTAAAAAACTTCTTTATCTTGTCGAGTTTTATAATTTTCCAAAACGGAAACAAACAAAAACACTGCGAGTCTCTAAATTGGAAGCGCCATGAAAATATACAAGACAAAAAGATTCACGCATATCTGCTGCGGCAAGTTTAACCAAGCAACTCTATAGTGCTGCATATTTAGTGGTATTTGTAGATTGCGTGTGTATTTATGGTGTTTGAAAATTTATTAAATGTGTTAAAAGTTTTATCGAGTTTCTCTTTTTCGTGTCTATTGTTGTCTTATGGAAATTCGTATGCAGCCATGAAAATATTTAAAATAGTTGAAAAGTCTTTACTTTATTTCTATTATTTTTAGTCTTCCACAATTTTTACCTACGAAAACAGGAGTACGATCATAAATATATCGAATTTTCATACCGCAGATAAAGACAAAGAAGTAGGTTAGAAGAAGGAAAAAAAACACCAAACAGAAAAGGTTTCTTAATACAACAAAACTTGATGATGCAAGCATAAAAATTTTAAGCAAAATATTTGTAGTTTGCAAAAGTCGACTGCAGTAGACCTCTTAACGCGTAATTATATGCAACATATGTTATTGAAGTATAATCGTTAACGATAAGTTTATTAATATACTAATATACCTGGAAAGTAAGCATTATCCTTAACAGTTAATAAATAGAAAATCCTTTACAACTCACTGTGACTTGGCTTTCCCTCATAAGGATGTATTAAATGCCGATGTATTTTGTAGATCAACTAAGAATAAAAAACTTTATGCTAAAAGTAAAAAAGAAAAGGAAAAACAGCAAAAT
The DNA here is from genome assembly GCA_963932375.1 of Phania funesta. NCBI lineage: Eukaryota > Metazoa > Arthropoda > Insecta > Diptera > Tachinidae > Phania > Phania funesta. Next base: position 22,921,886 of record OZ010652.1, read on the forward strand.
TGCAACAAGGATGCTCTAAAAATATAACAACCACACATACACACTCACTAAAAAGATGCAAAAATAAAACAACAGCCTGAACACGAAACCGTAATGTATGCAACACAAATAACAGAAAAGTCAAATTGAAGGCTGACTACTACTATGTATGTGTATGCCATAACAAGTACCACATGTGTTTGAGTGTATCCCTATGCATGTGTATGTGATGAATAACGAAATACAAACAAAAAAGCATAAGCCAATACACACACAAACACACACACTCCGTTACAGGTGCGCATACATATGAAAGCTCTGGATAGAACGAAGAAGATATAAAATATAAAAAAAGGAAAACTTCATAACTGTCTGATAAGTATGAAATTTTGTATCGGAAGTATAATAAAACAGGAAGACTGTATAAGTGGTGCTATAAAAATGTCCATCAGACACAATGTATAAACTCATATACACTTATATGCATATTCATCATTAAATACAGGATAGTTTGAAGGTTTTTAAGCAATAAAATAAAAACACTTATTATAACAGGTGCGAACCCAGGAAGAGAGAAAAGAGTTGAATGCTTCCCATCGAAATTTAAGTTTTCTCAAAAAGCCATTGCTCTTTTCATTATTTAGTCGCAACAATAGTATCTGCAGCATTAAAGGAAACTTAATTATTCAAAATATGTATCTAGGTCGGCCGCAAGATCTTCGAACTCGTGCTAGGTCAAAAAATTTTTACAAAAATAGAAGGGGAAAAGTTAGGTAAAACAAATTGGTATCATCAAGCTGTGAAATAATTTGAATTTTGGAAAACTCTGCGCAAGGATACCGGTACCTCCCACGAACAACTATGATATCGGTTGAACTAAGCACTCAAAAACAACAAAAATTTCTTAAAATATACCTTGAAACTAAAGCCGTTTTTAAACAATATCAACGATTAAATGTTTTGATCGGACAAAAAAATGGGGGCACAATAACCTAAAACTAAATACGTTGTGAATAGGATAGTTACTACTACTAATAATATTTTAAATCCCAGGATTACATAGTTTAAGAGGAATATCGCATGGTTTAAAAAAAATTTGATGCCCGATTGAAAAATCGAAACCATTTTCAAACCACTAAAAATAATATAAATTGTTGACAAAACAAACGAAAAACTGAATGGACTGTATTGAGGGGAGTGCCAACAAATATCATTTTAGAACCCTCATTGAAATATCTTTGATTCAAGGCGGTAACTGGCGCAAAATTTTTATGGCCCACTGTACTTTATACATTATAAATGCAGCAGTTCTTAGGGTTCCAAAAAATAAAAAAATGTCTCTAGCCAATATGAAGATGGGGTTTTCTATTCTGTTTTTTAGCTAAATTTAAAAATTATGATTATTTTGTTTACATATTTACCTAAATTATGAAAATATGGATGCCCTTGTAAAAAATTTAGTGTTATCTCAAGGTCTATAACAAAATAATATTATAAAAAAGCACTTTCTTCTACTTCTAATTGAATGCATACCACATAACAAAAGTTAAGTAATTTTATTGTTAGTCTAAGTTGGTTTTTTACTCTTCCTGTTAGGAAAAAAATGTTTGTTGTATATGATATTTCTGATTACATTTTATGTCCACTGTAAACATCGTATATTTAACCTAATACTCAAGACAAAATGGAATGTTTTTGCCTTTTTCTTGGGTTAGAACGAAGTTTATTTACACCACTCCAATTTTCGGTTATAGTATTATTTATTATCACATGCATTTTGCTTCCGTCAACTATCGGTTAGCAATGACAGCTAATTATTGTTTGTATTTCTGTTCCATCTTGCTTGAGTCTAGTTTAGTATCAAACCGATTATTCTGAAGTAAACATGTATATGTTTTCACAGTGCCCTGTTATCTTTAAATTATTGTTTGAAGTACATTTGTGGAACCAGAATTATTAACATTTGTTAGGTTAAGTTATTTTCTTTTCCTGTTAAGAGCGAAAATTTTACAGTGGACACAAAATTAGTAGAAAGACACAAAAAATTTTGATAACGTGCGTAGCGGCATACGAACTGCATTCCATTCTGCGAGTTTTCTAAACAAAATTTCACTTCCACATAACAAACGAAGCCAATAAAAATATGCGGAATTAAAAATTGTATAGCTATTTACAAGAGGCAATAATTTTTCAACTTAATAAGTGTGTTTTTACCCCTGAAAAATATATAAAAAAATATGTTATTAAAGAATCTTCGATTTTCACTTGCACAAAATTAATTTTTTTAATATATTTTGTGCTACAACGTATTAAATGTTTATAAATTTTGGGTAGACATAAGTATAAAAAAAAAGTTTATATAGGCCAAACAGGGACAGCATATTACTATTTTTTAAATGTGTTAAAAGCTGACCTTGTGTTTATTAAGCGCTAGAGTGCTCTTATAAGCACTTCACTATTAATAACAATATATGAAATGTGGTCTCTATATATCAAATGCGAATTTAGAACTACAACTAAATAACTTACATTCGCCTTCTTTTTGATTACCATGTTGTTAATATGTATGCTATTCTGGGGAATAAAACAACAGGGTTCTCACACGAAATTGTAAGTATGCAAAACCGGTTTGTCTGGTATGAAAGAAATTCATCTCAGTTAACTATAATAAAACATTAAATTCTTTTTATTTTATAAGGGCTTTTTTGCCATTTTGTAAATTACTTCAATTACAATTTGTGTCAAGATGGCCAACTGCAGGTTGGTAATATTTCAGGACAATACTCCTGTGTCGCCCGCGAACGTGCATACTATACAGTGTTCCCTAGTAATAATATCTGCTGTGTTAATATTATACAGAACTTGTAATAAGCAAGATTCCTAGAATATCCAACACAAATGACATTGAAGATAAATAGCTTTGAATTATTTTAAAAATATTTAATGAAAAATGGAACCGTGTTCATTTATATATTAAGCAGTAGCAGCATATATTAACTAATACAGCCTTTCATACAGTAATAATATTCCACTAGACTTTGGGTGGCTGAAGTTTGACTTCGTGATGTTTCTTATTCGAGCTAATGTGTGTATCATTGTTGAAGAAGTAGAATATTGTGAGACTCCATTGGAGAATCGATAGAATTTAGAATTTTTTATATCTATCGCTACACTTTAATGCCTGCCTTTTCTTTATTCAGTTTCACTAAATTCAATTACCAGTTTCGATTAAAATTGTTCGAATTTAAGAGATACAAAAAACTGAATAATTTCATTTAGTTTCGGTTAACTTTGGGTAGAAACCCAAAACTAAACTTATTTACTCCTTATTATCCTTTTCAGTATTTACCAAGAGGCCAATTATTGTTATTATATTTTTCTGAAATGCATTTTAAAGGAGTTGGCTTTCAGAAAAAATAAAATAAAGAGATATTTAATTTAAGAAAATTCGCTCTTCCGAAGTTAAAATGATTCGCATCAATTTTCGCTTTTAGTCTATTTGTTCTTTAATCCTAACTTCGGTTTCAATAATAAATTATTCTTATTAAGTCCATTTCGTAACCGCAGAGCAAATGGTCATAAGTCTCAAAATTTTAATTCATTAAGAAAATTTTATTTTGTAGATTTTTGAAGATTTTTGGATGAATATTATTCCTCTAGTAAATTAAGATTATTTTAATGTATTCTAAGACTGATGTCTTTATAAACTATGTATATATTTTTATTAAAATTGTAGTCCCTCATATGTGTAAGTAGGATTCAATCCGAAAATTTGTAAATAGTTTATATTATTTATATTTTTGTATTTAATAATAAATCACAAGTATTTTTAATTAAAGTTTTAATATCAATTTAGAATTACAATAACGGATTTTCTACAAAATTTGTAACTTTGTCAAAGGGACTTAGACGACCGCTTACCATTTGCATTGCTAATAATGAGATTAACCTCCTACCTTAGGCACGTAATGGCTGTGCTACTTTCTTTTTTTACTGTTAGACCTTAAAAAATTATTACACTTTTGAAGCAAACATTTTACAGCTTTAGAAATATTTAGTTTCTGCTAAAAGCCAATTTCGTTTAATTAAGCAATAAAAAACACAGCAGTAAATTGTTCAAAAAGTTGAATGTCAATTTATCTTGCACTATATATCAAGAACACTGTTGCCATTTAAATAGTGTTCTATTTCAGTTGTTGCTTCCTAAATTCCCAAAAGCTTTTAATTTTAAACAATGTTGTGTTAAAACATTGTTTCTATGCAACAAAAAGGGGTGCCAAATTTAGTTAGCAGCTTCTAAGATATTCAATAATACAACAAGGTTTCTGTTAACGTTGCATATTTTTCCATCATTTACATAGAATTAAATTTGAACAAGTAAAATGGCTACAATATTAAGTTGTGCCGAATTTAATACACTCTTCACAAAAATTTTGGAAGACTACCGATTTTTAACGATTTTACTCGTTATATTTTAAACATACATTGTCGTGCCAAATAAAAGCAACAAAATACTTATTGAGGTTAAAAATCCAATATTTTACTCATTTGCATATTTTAAGAAACTCTTTTTGTCTCCTATGGACTTACCCATTTTGCAATATTGATATCAACAGCAAAAACCACGACAAAAATTTCCGATTTCTTAACGAGATTTTTGTAGAAAACAAAGAAAAAAAATTAAAAAATTAAACACGCATCTAAGCTTCTTTAAAATAACGGACACATTGCCAAAGTTCAATAATCTAATTAAGGCTTATTATCCTTTATATGAGAAAGCTAATTTTTAATTATATTTTTTAATTATTCTGGTTGGTGTAAAAAGAATGAAGGTAAATATTCCGAATCTTTGAAATCTCAATTAATTGAGTTTTTAAATATTAAGAAAAGCAGTCATTTGTTGCGAAGAAGTATGTGTATACCATAAACGGATCAGTAGTTTCAAGATTTAACTGTAAATGATTTAGGACAGCGTCCACAAAAGACTTCCACAAGTGGCGATAGGAAAATATGGCCCATTTAAAAAAATCTATTTATTTCTTATTGTGAGGTTGGCAAGACTTTAAATTTAAAAGTACATGACATTACAAACAGAAGACGTGCCATGGAACATAATTAAAAAAGTTAGAGAACAGCCAAAAAACTCCTATTGTCTAAAAAGCTAATACAAAGGAGGTAAGATCAATTGGTGTTTTTATTGGTGTTATTATTAAAGATTGGATTTTGCAAGAACATACCAGAACTAAACTGCACCGAAATGGCAATCTTTTCTAATTACTGACGAGCCAAAAAACTAATTAAGTTCGGATGGTATATCTACAGTTTGACGTTTATCTGGTGAAAAGCTTTAGCCAAGCAATTGCAGAATGAATTTTAAGTATCAAGAGGATACCATGATGGTGTGCACGGCGAACAGTTGAACGGAGTTGCACTATTTTATAAAATTTATTGGAAAAATGGAATGCTGCATATGCAAAAACATTCTGGAAACGAAAAACATTCTGCACGTTGAGTGGAATATGCCACTTCGATGAGTGTTTCTTCCCCATAACAACCCAAAACAAACATTGATGTTGGTTAAATCTTGCCTAGGAAGGAATGGAATTTAAGACCTTGAATTATTTGCACAATTACTCGACTTGATCCTCATTGAAAACCTCCTTGGCATACGGAAGAGGAGCGTTTCAAAGATCGGATTAAAAGTTTTTAAACTCTTGAGACTAAGGGGAGACTTATTTTAGAAAATATTCTTCCTTGAAAAATTGCATAAAAAAACAATTGTTCATATACGAGATATTAAAATGTTGCATTTGTTTTGCACAGCTAAATATAGAGACCTGAATAGGTTTAGGTTATTTCTGAAGAAGCAGTTAGCATAATTTGGTTTTTTTTTTTACTTTTTATTAAGAGTACAAAAATATAAATAAATCATGGAAACATACTTTTGTTGGATATCAATTCTATTAATTTCTTTTTCTTTGAATTTTGTTGCTTTTGTTTTGCACAACACTGTATATACATAATTGCAAATATTTGTTATATTCTAGATTTTTTTGTGATTTTTTTGTGAAACGTAACATTTTTTTATATATATATTTGTTTTTTTTTAATTTTTGGGAAATTATTCTTTTTGTTCGAATTTTTTTTTTTTTTTTTTTTTGTATTTCGGTATAATTTAGGTTTTTGCTATAATATCCTACTGGTTTGAATTCGAAATGCGAAATTGCAGCTTTTTTTAAATAAGTATAAACTTGCTGCTTTAATGATTTTCTTACTTTCCACCACCCATTTCTAAATCTTCTGTGCCAGCCAAGAACATCGAATACTGTCAGATTTTTTATTCATTTATCTGAACAGGGTCACTGGGAATTTCACTGACAATTGTTGGAAATTTTTGCAATTCTTTTACCAGTTTCTTAAAATTGATTCTGGTTCGTTATTTAATTGTTGTATTACTTCAAAATACTTTTAGCTACTTCAAAATGCTAAGATAATTCAAAACACTTGAAGTCGTTACTAATGGCGATGATAAATTTAGAGTCAGTTGAATAGTAATCATAACCAGTATTGGAAAACATAATAAATTATAACAAAAATTTATTTACGAATATGTATTTTAAGTCAAAAATATTTGTTTTTATTCTAGCCGTTAACAAGTTTTTTTTTGGCACATTTGACTTCTGTAATTTATTACACATATTCCGCAGAAATTAAACTTCCTATATTTGGTATTTAGCTGCAGTATGATTGGATAAGCTTGTGGTAATGAAATAGGTAGAATACAACCTGTAGGCAATTTTGAGTAACTAGCGAGATCAACGAAATCGTTACAAAAATTCACATGTACCAAGTTGTATCAAAACTTGTTTCTATGGTACCAACGGCAAAAAAATATCTGCCTAGCAAATATTGGTGACAAATTACTTCACTTATCATACTAGATAAATTTAAAAAGACATGAATAAACGCTTTCTTTCAGTTGCCTCGTTTTCCATTTGTACTGTTTAGACGATTTTAGACAATTTCATAATTCTGAGGAACTTTTTGACGTGAACAAGCATGACGAATTGGAAAATTGTTTGGCATTTCCCTTATAAACAATTAAGTGAACTGAAGAACACTACTGTAAAGATGGCTGTCATGAATGTTGGGCAAAATTTTCCTGCAGCCAAAAAGAGTTCCGAATATTTTTTATAAATATACTACGTAACATTGAATATATTCAACGACATAAAAATAATTATATTTTCTTCATTAAACGCACTTAATGTGAAAGAAAATAAAATGCTTTCTGTTGCTGGAATCTTTCACAGCAAGGCCCCATGAAAATGTTTGTATAACCACAGCTTGCTTATGCCATAAAAAACTTTAATAAAATTTGAACACATTTGTTTGCACTTAACACGCGCTGTCATAATGGCAAAAGGACGAAGACAAAAATTCCAACAGATATATTAAAAACAAAAACAACACACGCATACACACATACAAACAAACACACATAATGAGTAAGTGCAAAAGGCATTCGTACACAGAACGTACGATGCAACATTTCTTTTGTGCTTCATTATCCACTAATGAACAAAAAGCTTAAGGGATCATATACGAAAGGAAAAAAGGGGTATTTTGATAAAACAAATAACAAACTCAACCGTTGTTGCTGCAGCGCCACCAAAAGTGGCAGCATCATCAGCAAATGAACGGAATGTAACAAGCCGTTTGTTCGTTTATTCCGTTTTTGTGTCTTTTCGTTTCAAGAGAAGAAGGATGTTTCATTTTTGTTCTTTGTGCCTTTTTGCTTTTAGCTTTTTCTGTCATTTGGCAGCAGAAAAAAAGCCAACAAATATTTAAGGTTAAGTCTGTTGCTATATCGTGATAGTAAGGGTCGGCTTAAATGGCACGCTTTGTTGATAATAGATTCTGAGATTTTAACTTAAAAAGATCAGATTTGTATGTACGTCAATTAAGTTTGTTGATTAGACTTAATGTGTATTTTATTCCAACCAAATTTACGACAGAGCATTTTAAGAAACCAGGACATCAAACCACCCAGATTTTTAACTGTCCATCGCCGTCGGCACCAATTGAAATTGTTAAAGATCTCACGTAATAAGCTAAGCGCAAATATGTTCAATTAATATGAGATAATTAACTTAGTCTTCATTAAACAGGAAGCCTTGTAGTTAAAAATCATTGAAATAAAAGACATATTTTGCAAATCATATACAAACATGCAAAATATTAAAATTACCTCCTTTTTCGTCTGGCACAAAACTAATCTTTACAAGAATCGCAGACACGTAGATAATAAACGCATAAAATTGAAAACTATTCTACTTATTGAAGTCCAAAGTGCTGCCAGGCAACCAACTATATGGTATTCCAGAACTTTCTCAATAAATTTTTTAATTAAATTTCAACAGCGAGGAGAAAATCCTTTTCACATATTCTACTATTTTGTACAAATGAAAAAAATGTTCCAATTGTAATAAATTTTTATAAGTGTTAAAAATCTCACCTAATATATTATTTTTAATTTTGTCGTTAAAATTGTTAAAAAAATTCTTAGCTGAGATAAAAATCTACAAAATAAAAGCGGGTAAATTTTAATAAAAAAATAAAATATGCAAATACAAACAAATAAATCATAAGTCATATTCATAAAAAAAATTATTTTACGTTTAAAGTACACAATAGTTAACAAACACCTTTTAGTTAACACATTTTTAAAATTTCGTACTGCCAAAACTATTATATTTTTTGAAGCTTATGTTGCTCAAAGATGTTTTAATTGATCCGAGTAGTCGAATTTGTAAATAACTTAAAAGAAACTAAAATTTTGTTTATTTGCATAAATTTTTTTGTGAAGTTGTATGGAAAATCATTAATAAAAAATAAATATGAAGAATAAAAAGAAAGATGTAAAAATGTGGCCGGATAAGATTGGGGAAATATTTAAAATATTGAAAAGGGGTGAAGTTATTAGCTTGTGAAAGAATATTACTTCTAAGACTATTATAATAAAATTCTTGCATATAATCGTTTTTGAATACAAATTTGCTTATTAACATTTACTTGCCTGTTGTGAGTTTTTATGAATATGGCCACAAATCTTAACACAATACAAAATTTGTGCTTTTCAAAATTGTTAAAATAATTAATCAAAGAAATTTCAATCAACCAAACTGCTCACCAAACTCAGATTTTTTGTTGTGGTGTTAGTAAAAAAACTCACACGGTAGACTAAAATAGTAAACTTAGCACCGCAGCTGAGTATTTGGTTTAAGCCTATTGGATGTCAAATTCCATACAAAAAATGTTTCACCATTTCCGGTACATGTCTTATATATGGAGTTTGACATTGGCAAGGAAGCCTTGGATGGGAGTCTAGCGAAAATTAAAACAGTTGATTTTCACTACTTACGCTGCAGATTTTTTGACGCTAGTTTGATGTGCGTGTGAACATAGGTTCTTCAAATTTAATTTTGGTTTAGTTTAAAACAAATCCCTCAGTGACCTCAATTGAGTAGATTTTAATGCACAAACTTATGCTTTTTTTAACTATGAACTGGCAATAATTCCTTTTAGTTTTTTAACAAATTATATCAATAATTAATAATTATTTTTCAACTTTCAAAGAAAAGTAGCAGGCACAAAAACACCAGTGAACCATTTCAACCACATTATTTTTATCATTTTAAACTAGCTTTTTTCAGAAATAATTGTTATTTTGTAAATTTTTTTTTTTCCAAAAAAACGTTATTTTCTTCCAATTCAAATATTTCAATAGGTTAAGCTACGTTCAACTAATACAACAAACAATTTTGATATCTTCCAAAAATCAAAATCGAGAAAAAAAGCCCAGCATTTTGAATTTTATTAAAAAAGTATTAAGGTCACGGTTTGGAACAACTCTTTCGTGCAAAAACGCTTTGCGCTTCTTTGAAATTAAGTTTGATGGCACCGATTTGATGTATCGCTATGCAAAGCAATACAAGATTTATCAACACATAAAATTTGATGAGCCAGTTTTCTGTGTGGCGGAACCGCTTAAGATTTAATCGTGTTTACAGTGAGACTAATAAGAAATATGTAAAATAATCCATTTCGTAAATTTATTTTCTCATTGCATCGACGACAAAACACCTAACCCAACTAAGTCTCTAATTTAAAAAATCTTTGCTCAAGCATAACAAAGGTTTTTTGTTCGTAAACATATTTTGCGTATTTGATTAGTTAATAATAGAAATAGACTTGAGGCTTTTAGTATTATTAAATAATTACGATTTACTTGTATGCACAATAAATCATTTCCCCCTCAACTTAAAGCCCTTTGAGCAGACCAACATTTTTAAGAAAATCCTTTCTTCTCCTCAACGGCGACAAGTCCTTATAGAGAATCTACAATATCTTAAATTTCCATAAAATATAACTAAAATAAAATCCTTGACTTGAGTGTTTTTTTTCGTTCGAGTCAATGTGTGTGTTCGTTCGTTCGCTTGGTCACAAAAACAAAAGGCAAGTTAAATAGAAGAATTTTATGAAAAGTGCATTACGTTAAATTTACAAGTGCTTGAGTTTTCTTAGTGATGTTTTTCATTTGATTTTATGTTTTCTGTTTACGCTATTAAGCGAATTCTACAAATACCTGTCATTTCGAAACTGGCTGTTAGAGTCATGTGTGACTGCTTAACAAAAAATCTTCGTTCCTTTTGTTCTTTGCATTCACTGTGCGAGTATATTTACGAAAAGTGTGTTGAATGCTTTCAGTGTTGAGTATTTCACTGCCGTTTTTCTTTTTGTTTCTTTCTTTTCGTTTTCACTATAGAATATTTTCGAGAAGAGAAATTTTAAACATATGATGTGTTTTAACAACAAATGCCTAAAGTAAAGTCATATAAGATTCATTTGAGATGAAACTGGAATAGGAATTTTTTGATGGTAACATTACACAATAACGAATGTAACATCAAGTAACACTAAGTGAGATACTAATCCTAGTTAATAATAGACTAGAAAATAATCGAAATTTTAGCTTTTATGGAACATTTTTTTGTCATACCTCAAGTACAAATGTTGCTTTAAAAAAGAACTTGTTTCAAGAGGTTTCCCTCCTCTCCTGATTCCCTATAACAATGAGCAAAAAGGCGCAAATTTAAAAGACCAGACGTACACTTTTAAAAGCGCCGATACATGTATATTTTTTTGGTCTCCACTATATGTATTCACTAAAATCGTTTAAGCCTCTTAGGATTTATGAAAATATTATAAATATTGGTTCCGCTTATTTCGCTAAATGTATGTCCTATCAGACCAAATTTAGAGCAGTATTTTATTAGAATCCAAACATTTTTGTTATGATTTTAAAAACTTAAAAATTCGGAATTCATTTGTTTAACTTTGGCACTTTTTCTCCAGTTAATATTTTCAGTCATATTTTGTATTTGTTCAGATAACAATTGTATAGCAATATAAATTGCACAAGTGCTGAAACTAGATTCAGTTTATTTTTTTTTATTTTTTTACTTTTTTGAACGCATCGTCAGCTGAGAGTACTAGTGAACATTTCTGAAGAAAATTATAGCACATAGGGAGTTTTTTTATTCAATACAACTGCACGTATCGCGTAAAAGCTGTTCTCCTTGCATTCCCATTACAATATTATTTTTCGTCAACGTAACAGTTTTTATGTTTATTAGTTTTAAATTGTGCTTCAGTGTTTTTTTTTTTTGGTTTCATTATTTAGTTTTTTTGTTAAGGTTTCTCCTTAAAAGACTTCTAGTTGTGTCTTTGTATTGTTTGGCTTTTGGTTTTTTGCACTGGTCCTTGCTTTTCTGTTCGTTTTTGTTCAAGCAATGCAACTAAGTATCTAGTAGCAGTTGCTTGGAATTGTTTTTATTTCTTCCGTGATATTTGCTTAAATTAAATGACATTTGTTATGAAATTAGATTCAAAGTTCTCTTTGGCCTTTCTTGCTCTAGAGCAAAGTTTGTATTACCGTTAATGCATTTTTTATGAACGAAGCACAAAACGTGGCGAATGGTAGTGCATGTTTTGTATTTTTTAAGCTTCTAAATAGTTTGAAAATAATTTATAATGTGTACTTAGATATTTGAGGACATGGTCGTGCGTGCTTATTAGGCGGCATATTTTCCGACTGTTTCTTCAATCTCGGTATACGCGACTCCTAAAGATTTTTCCCGGGAATTCCCGTTATACCGGATTATATTATTAAAGTTTTAAAAAAGTAATTTTATTGCTTACTAGATTTGTTTGAATAAAACTACATAAAACTACGACTAAAACTTAAACAATTATGTACAAGGACTTAAAGGTAAATAAAAAAGCTTAAGTCCCTATTTGAGCCTGCAATTGAGTCAACAAAAACACTCCGGGAGACCATAATTCCTTACTTCCTATAAATAATTAATACCTTGCTGTATAATTCCCACTGAGGAGTAGTAAGATCTAGTTGACAAATCAACCTCAGACTGGGAGTGACGGACATTTCTCATTAGGCTGTTCTCGTGGTACCCAATGCGCCTTGCAAACTTATCCACAAGAACAAGAATATAAACAGAATAAGTTTGAATGTTGGCCTTCCTGAAGATAACAGTGTTGGAAAATCTTTAAATTGAGTTCTCATAATTTAGTTAAGTTTCCATAATTTGCGTTAACGCAGAGCCTTACGCAACTTTGTTTATTTCATTGCACATACTCATCTAGTTTGTAATCAATTATAAAAAATATAACAGAATGTAAAATAATTCACAATTAAAAAAAAACACTTAATCTATAAAAAATTATCTTAAGAAGAATATCGTGGCTACATATCCTTTTCTTTACGAAAAAGCTTTTTAAAAAACACAGAGCATTTAGGGACTGATCTATCAACCCAGTTTTTTTGCAAAAATTTTAAAAACTTGAATTTACGCGATCGCTTTCGATCAATGTTGGTCCAAAAATTCTGATAAGTGTTCTGGTATCTTATTGGTGCTTTCGTAAATAAAACTTTAATTTTTTACCACCGGATATGGGGCGCAGTGTTTCACTTTCATGACTGAAATACATCTCTTCCGACCTACCCCAGTCGTATTCTGAACTACTTTGACTTTCAATTCCATTTTCATATTCTGCTAAATCGATACGGGTTTTATAATGTAGATCTTGGGCAGCAGCAAGATGAATTTCGTAATTTTAACATTGCTGATGTCATTACAGTTGGTCCGTAAGTAGTTGATGCTACAATAACATTTGAGGTATTTAAGAAGAATCGGGAATTCAACAAAAATTATAAAATCTTATCTAATGAACTATAAATTATACTAAAAACTAAAAAATCATAAAAAAAAAAATAACCAAATGTGGGAATTTACTCAAATTTGAAAATTCGCCACAAAACCAGAAAACTGCCACAAAAAAAATACAAAAAAAGTACGATTTTCGAAAACTACGAAATTTTACGAAAAAAACCGATTTGGAATCTTAATACATTTTAAAATTTTGCAAAAAGTCTAAAAATCACCAAACGTATAAAATTCGCAAACAAAATTTTTACGAATTAATTCTAAAAATCGTAAAAACTCAAAACTCACAAAAATAATCAGAAGTTAGCGAAAAATAACATTTATTTTACTTTACCTTAATTTTAGTACAAAATGTAAATTCAGAATTTTGTTTTGGAGATTTCAATTAAAAAGATTGAGATTGTTTAACACGAACTAAAATTATGTTTGTGTGGCAAAATAATAGATTTAAACTTTGTAGTGATATAGAAATTAACTAAATTTTTAATCTTCCGACAACCCCAGCACTACACTTTTCTAAATTGCTTTCTAACTTCTCTTTCTGTGATTTTCGTATTAGCGCTTAAGAGTCTTGGTATTTTTTGGACTACTGTGCCTTCATATGGAACACCTGCATCATAATTGTACTTTAGTTGCATTAGGCACATATATATATTTTACCGTAAAGTGTTTTATTTATATTTGGTTTCATTTTATTACGTTATTATTAATTCACAGGTTTCTAATAACTACAACAAATTACTTAGATGTGGTTTTTACCTCCGGTAGTTAGGGTAGCTTTATCTTATCGCTACGCATTAAAAAAAAAAAAGATTAACTTATGTATAGGAATTTTTTATTATTATTTAATGTAATTGGGGAATCTCGAAGCGGTCCGCTTTTTTATGGAACCCTTCTTTTTGGGAATTGATTTCAAGCAACCGTTTTGTAATTTACGATTACCTTACTCTCATTGAATCTTGTGCTAGCCTTTCCTCTTGACTATACTGATTTCAGACTTTCGAACTTCTTCCGCATGACAGAGTCTCTTGTAATTGATATCATTTATGTAATGGCTTTCACGTTTAATAAGTTGGTGTCCGTACTGTTAAGACTTTTGCCAGCCAATGAATTCCAAAGCAATGTGCGCCATCGTCTCAGCCTGACCCGTCCACCCCTCGCGATATTTTCTTTTCAATCTTTTTATAATTACTCCATTGACCAATAAAAACCGAAGTACCTACAAAAAATAAACTTTCCACCTCCATAAAAGCTTCATTGTCCACTTCTGTCAGAATCTCATGATCGAACACCTTAGAGGTGCGTCTAGGGATTGACCTGTCAACTTTTGTATTTTCTCGAATCCTGCCTTAGCAAATTAAGACCGAACTTCCTTTGAGAATTCATATAATGGAGAACAAATTTCCACCCGCGCAGAGTTTGATATGCACGGGTAAGTCTCTATTAAAACTGTACATCGATTGGTTATCAGAGTTCGTTTACTATATACCAAGCACTCTTTTGGCCACCACCCCTGGCGTATGCTGTTTCACCGTGGATTAGGGATTTTTTACAAGAGACTGATAACTTCTCACCGCTCGACCTATTTAGCCAGATTAATTGTTGTTGTTTTATTATTTTCTTATATAAAATAAGCAAATAAAAAAGTTGATGTGTGCCAAAATATTTAATCATCAAAGGTGGCTATTTACGGCATTTATTGCTGGCATTTTTTGCATGTACATTTTTGCTTTTATTTTTAAACAGATTGCGAATAAACACTGTGTTCTTTTCTAATCATGCCGCATAAAAAAGCGAGCAGTATATAACACGTTTGTTTCTTGTATTTTTGTTCTATTGTAATAAAAAAAACTACTAACACTTTCTAGAAATGTAGCATTTTGTTTCAGAAGAGAAAATGTCATTAATAGTAAAAGGGACGCTTTGACAGTTGTTTGCGAAATTGGTCTGTAACAAAGAGTTTCGCTATTTGTAAAACTTGTCTTTCTATACAAACAAGTTATAATCATAACGCCCTCCAGTATGCAACACAACTGCATTTTTAATCAATTTTCTAGTTATTCCAAATTTTACCTTCGTAAGACACTTTTCTATTGTGTTTATAGCTTCAATGTTAATGGCACACAAAACATTATTAAATTGCATCCTTCTTTTGTCACACGTTATTACAAAAATGTAGAAAGAAAAACGTTTAGCAGAACACAAAAAGTCAAAAGCGCGTTGTGGCAAGTTTGTTAATCATTTCTGTTTCTACAAAGAGAAAAAAGAAAAAAACTATGCCACATAATAAATAATCATGGCACAAAACTTTTTAATTTTTTGATAAAGCTGCCACAGCAAGAACAGGTAGCAGCAAACCCAGGCAAATATAAATGAATTTATGGTACAAGTTGAGAATTGCTGTAGCATGAAGGGTAAAATACCTTTAGAAGATAATTTTAACACATGGTAGTGTCACTGCCAGATATAACATTTGGCATGCACCATGTGCCTTTATAAACCCAAACAAGCAAGCAAAGGTACAGATACATTCACGCATTAATACATTCAAACCTACACATTCGTTGTTGTGGCATCACACAGAGCTTTTGTTTTTAAATGCAAGTTAAAATGCATTTGTCGCATTAAAACTATAAAACACTAACGCTTAAACATACCTGATGATGCACACGCACGCACTATTACAAGCACACAGTATGTAGATGAAAAATATTTGGAAATATATTTGAGGGTTGGCATCACCTAAAAATCCTTAATATGACCCCAGCTAAGTTGTATAGAAAACAAAAAATTAAAAAGCAACAACAAAAAGCGCTAAAGGAGTGGCAATGACAAAAGTTTTTTTGTTATATTTGTGTGTGTGGTTGGGTGTGTGTGTGTGTGTGTTTGTGTATGACATTTTAACCACCTACAAACACTTCATCATCTAGTTGAGAAAACACAGAAAATACATATGAAAAATGGATGTGTGTAGAATCGCAGAAAAAAGATTAAACAAAACACGAAAACGCAATTTAAGCGAATAAATGAATTCTAATCCGCATAAAAGATGACATGGATGCACCCATGACGCATACATACATGACTTTACATACGCTATAACTATGTGTGAGTGAATGTAAGTTTATATATCGTAGGCAGGGGCATTTGCCAAAATTATAAAACAAAAAAACTTTACTGGCAACCGAGCTAAACACATACATACGGTATTTTTACACCTCACATCATTTAGCTAAGGAAAACAGTTTTGTGCAGCTGTTATAAAATAAGCATTAATTGATTATTTCTACTATTTCTTTCGTGACCGTCTAATTGGTCTACCACTGGAGTTGCTATGTGTTTTTCACATTCTATCACGCACGATTTTTGTATCAACCTGGAGTTGTGCTTTCACTTTCCACAGCATCATATAGAGGAGACGAACGCAATTCATCATTCCAGATAGCCAAGTCTGTATTACACTATTTAACTTTGAAAATTAAGGACATTTGTTTTATTATCTTTACAGAGAATATCGCGCAGTAGGCGGTAGTCTGCTTTTGTTATGCAATTGTGCGTCCTTTTACCGATAAGTTCATGGATTGGCTGCATAAGACTTGCACTTGCACAAAAGCTTGACGCAATCTTTTAATAAGTATCCTATCAGTATGCTTAAAACAAACATTTAGAATGCTCGTAGGACATGAAATTCGTTGCATCAAGTCCAACAAAAAACATGGTTGAAGTTATCATAATCTAGGAGCCACAAATTATGATTGCATTATATGATTGTAAGTAAATCATATTACTATTGTAGATAATATTAAAAATATGTTTATCTTACAACGATGTCAAAGCAGATAACTAATGTTATTTATGTTATTTATATTTGTAGTTATGGGTGGTATAGATATTGAGGAATCAGAAGCTCTTAATATTCTTGGCATGAAGATTCAATGTGATGTCCGATGGACCCAACACATCTTTCAAGTGTCGAAAGAAACATTCAAGTGCCTACGCTTCCTCAAACGGTGCAAGAATTACTTCACCCCATCTGATCTCCTAACTATCTATACCGCTTATATCCGACCGAAAATGGAATACAAATCTCATGTATGGGCCGGTGCTTCAAAGTCTATTTTGGAGTTACTCGACCGCGTACAGGAGAGGGCGAAGGTGCTCATCGGTGACAGTAGGGTATCCAACTCTATTGACTCTCTCGAGCATCGACGCAATGTGGGGTGTGTTTCGCTGTTCTATCGCTACTAAAATGGATTGTGCTCTGATGAAATTAGGGATATTATTCCCGAAACCCACTCATTCATACGACCCACACGTACTTCATCAAGAGCACATCCATTTGTGGTCGAATGGTCAGTGGATCGCACGACCCACTACAGACAGAATTCGTTCTTTAGCCGGACTTTTCGTATGTGGAATAACCTTTTAGCAGAGGTCTTTCCTCCCACTTTCTCTGTTGAAAAGTTCAACCCAAATATTAATAATGACCTCTTTCCCTAGTTCTAGCACAATGCATTGCATGAATAGGGGTCATCCCCTGAGTGCTGGTCCTACCATAAAAAAAACCTAATATTATTTATTGGATGTGGCGGTGATATAAACACAAGTGACTAAAGGCATCGAATCCTTAGTAGTCAGCGCTCTAACCACCAAAAGAATAATACATATTAGGTCTATTAAAAACATTTTATGTTTAGAATTATTATATTATTTGTGTATAGAGGAAAAATATTTTATGGTTAGGATTTTATTCTACTTATTCTATTGTTCAACTGAACTATGTTGCAATTATGGATGAAAATCGCATATTGATTAAATATAATTAATATCTTGTTTATCGTAACTATAGTAATATTTCGAATATTTCGAATATTTTCATATAACTATTACATGTTTGCCGCCACAATATATTATTGCACATACCATCAAATGGTACTTATAACTGTGTCACAATCACGTCTTTTCATTGGGTGAATAAAATAAATCCATGCCTCTTTAAAACGTTTTCTTCTTATTTGAGACCTCTTATTTAGTTTGAAACAAACACATTTTTATATTTTTTTTAATTTTTTTGTGTATTCATAACGTGTTTATTGGAGTGGGTCGCAAAAAGTTGCAACATAAAATTTTTTTTGTCACGCCCCTAAATACATCATTTTTAGATTACAACACAAAGCACATTGTTGTTAATGGTACATTTTTTTCAAACCAACAGATACCCCTTCGAAAATTATGTATACCTTGCTAATTTCAAAAATGACTCCCCTTTTGATTTTTATCAAATTCTTGATATAACTTATGGTATCTGAGCTCCATCTCTTGTAATATGCAATGTTTTTTAAATGACAAGACTCCTCTCTTTAAATTAAGCATCTAATAGTTCAACCTTTGTTTATCAGTTTTAACAATATGTTGTTGGAAAATTTTTCTAAAGAGGATATGTGGAAGCTATCAAAATCCTTGCTGCAATCACATTAAACTTTTTTTACATAATTCAAAATGAAATACTTTGAGTCCTTTGGTAAAAGTTGTTTTGTTTTAGGGAGCTTAATTTAGCTGAGATCATAATTTTCTAAAACAGATGCAAGTTCCCGTAACCATGTGCGGAATGTTTCCAAAATTCGAAAAATGTCTACAGCATTATTAAGTAAAATGGGGCAGACTTTTTTTTAACCTAACTTGCCTACTTTTATTTCTGTCCAACTTAGTTCGACAAAAAAAAAAACAAAGTGCATCGCCAGTGCATGATTCTTTATTCTATTTTTATTTAAATCTTTAAAAATCCAAATGCAGCAGTAGCTATTATTAAGAAAATACTAATAAAGTGAAAATGGTTTCATAAATATTTTTCTAGTCACATCAAGCAGAGTGTAAGATAAATAAACAAATCTAAAGGATGAAAATAACGCACTAAAACACAGCACATATGCTGTTAACGATAATATTTGTCTCGGTAATTTGTGCACAAATTTTGTTTTGAAAGCTTTTACCTACACACACGAAGATCACACAGACGTTAATTTAGTATTGCACTAGTTTGAGGGGGGAGAGCAGGTCTAAAAAATATAATTAAATATGCACTAATATTTTTGTTCTACAATATTCCACTGAATTCATACTCGGTATGTATTTGGTAACTGGAAAAGCAAAACAAAGCTGCTATAAAACACATTTAACTACTAAATTTGAACTCCAAGCATGCGCTACAGCAAACCAAATGATTGCTTATCGCATTTGATTTTGTGAAAGCCTTTGAAAAAATATTTCTCATTAACCGTCCGTACATAAAGTAAAGTTTGCAAAAACAAATTATTTATTTCGACGAACTTTAATATTTCTTGAAGCAACTGTTAGGAGCAATAAAAACTATCTGTGAACATATACGACGCTTACGCTGAAAACGACTTATTGCCTGCTATAAAACATTTTATGATGCTAAAGGAGCGACTATTGAATCTCTTGCACATTTCGACCACATGGAGTTCATGTGTATAATTTTGAATATTTGAATCCTTATGGCTGTTTGGACTTTCCTCTGCAGTATATCCGCTTTGTATAACTCTGAAAGCATTAGTACGCACTCTTGTGTCTGCACGTGTGCGCATTTTATGTTTTTACACTTTATTGAGCCTGTATTTAATGGACTTTAGAAAAGGCTTTTGTTTTATAAACAATTTCGAATATAGTGGTTATTGGCAAAATTAATAGATGTCCTCATTTTTATATTAGAGTATTCTCGTATGTAGTGCGGTATATTTTGCATCTAAGCTGAGCGAGGAATTTTATTTTTTCCACTCAATACCAAATGCAGTGTTAAACGGAATGAACATACATACATACATAGTTGTGTTTAATCAAAATATGTCAAAGCACTTAGACATTCTGCAATTATGTTATTATAAGCTAAACAGCATCAAGCAAGTTCAAATCAAAATGAGGCCAGAGTTGATTGACAGGAGCTTAAGAAGAACTAAAATTGATAGATTTATCAGTTCGATGAGTATATGGACAAGTA
The DNA here is from genome assembly GCA_963932375.1 of Phania funesta. NCBI lineage: Eukaryota > Metazoa > Arthropoda > Insecta > Diptera > Tachinidae > Phania > Phania funesta. The sequence goes on from OZ010652.1 coordinate 22,942,187, forward strand.
TTTAAAATAAGTTCTTGTATTATGAATATTTAAGATGCACGCCAAGTGTGACTAAACAGATTTTTAGACACAAAAAGTGTTATAAAATTGTATGACAAATATGAGGTCAGGTCGGTTTTGACATTATCTGGCCGTCATACTCTCTTGGTCGTCCTCACTTTTCAAATCACTCTTGCAAGATAAGGCGCATATATTATATTAAAATCAGTTTTTATTAGCGCAAACGTTGCACGTTGCATATATATTACGGCAAAGTCGACATTCCAAAATAAAACATCGACACATGAGATCCAACTGACGCAACACCCTAACGTTAAAGTCTATAGATAACGCAGCTTATTTAAAGGGCACCTTTCTGGTTAAAAAGCGCAAACGAAGTTGTTGTAGATTTTTTAAATTCGGTATATTAGCATAAAATATTTTAATTAGGAAAACCAATGCCAACCTCCCATATGACCATAAAATTCAGAGGGAGTTTTCACTTACCTGAGTGAATAGAATATTAATCGAATCTACAAGTGTGAAACACACAACAGCAGTAACTAGTTTAGTTCTTAACGTAATCGCAGGAAGGATTCAAGGTCCTGCCATATATCTTTTATAATGAAAAGTATATAACTCTTTCACAAGTTATGCGATTACTTTGAAACTTGACACTTTTGCTTGTGCTTCTCATGCGCATATTTTTGCCTTATATTATACTTTGAACCCCCCAAATATTCAATATATATTAATTAATTTTTGAATGTTGTCGCCCAAGTAAATACTTGTATCATCGTTCTTAATTGTCTTCTTATCTTACTAATACTAATATAACAATATTATCTTTTTGTAAAATATTTATTCTTTTTCCCAGCTCAATTACTAAAGGATGCAAAAACTATTTAAAGCTTCAATTAAATAACACTAGTCTCTAGTTAATTATAATAAAATATTTATTGCAAAGAAACGGGAAATAAGAGAAAAAATCCTATACTTTTTCTTAAATATCTTAAATTGTGATTAACAAATAGCCTGCATGTAAATATTCACAAGCCACCGCTTGAATTGCAAGTATATTAATAGACCCACCTAAATCAATTCCATAGGTGTGTGATACAAATTAATGAATTTGTAAATTTTAAATAAACTTAAATAAATATTTTTCAATTTTATAACAAAAGAAAAAAATAAAAAATACACATAAATTTGTGTGGCACAATTATCAGAGAAATAATGTTGATTTTACAAAAGAGGAATTAAAGCCTGGTATTTGTATATGCTGCCACGTTATTGTATACATCTATAAGAATATTCATGTATATTTATTAGCATTTAAAGAACGGCAAACGGATTTAATGAAATAGATGTACGAATACATGCATACGTATGTATGTATGCAAGTGTGTTTGCACATTTATATACTTATATTTTAAACAATATGACTCATGTAAGTGAATGACAAGTAGAGCATAAGCTCGCATATTCATATGTAAGTGTGTGTGTGTGCAGTTGGTAAACGTGTGATGAATTTTTTCCTATTTGCATATCATTTTGCAAGTTAACGGTGAATGCGTTTACCGCAACCAACACATGGAACCAAGCGGACAATGCGGAAATCCACAGTACAGTAAAGAACAAAAGTAAATATTTATTAACTGTTCTTGACAATTTTATGTAGCGTTTATACCTTAAATGTGTGGGAGTACAATCGTGTTATAATCTTTTATTTTATAAGCGCTGTTTATAATTTTGTAGTGTAGTTTTTTGTCATATAGTTTTCTTGTTAATCCTTATTTAAAAGTTGTTCAATAAACGTTGATTTGTTTTTAAAGTTTATCTCTAAGCTCTTTATAGACCGCGAATAGGTTATGGACCTAGCACGCTACCACTGCGCCAGTCTGCTGGATTTTTTCTGACTATCAGCCAAAACGCCATCAACGTAAGTGAAAAATAAAGACCAGCCCTTTCTCGTTGGTGTAGTTTTTGTATAAACAAGAATCAGCAGTGGATTGCGTTTATCCTCCTGAGTATAGCAAATCATATAACTTCTACCACAAATGTTCTTCTTTAGCTTGCACACGAGGTCCTTCCCTCTTGCCTTCCCTCAAAAGTTGATTGGATTAGTGTTATACCTAAACGTTTATTCAAGACCAGACATTGCCGGTAGTGTATCTATACTTGCTCGTAACATAAGTTGTCCGACTCAAGAAGATTGGTTTGAGCTTTTCCGAATAAGTTGTAAAAACTTCAAGTCCAGCATATCAGTAGAATATGCGAATAAAAATTGGGCAGAAGACAGAATAGATAAAAAATCCAACTCCGGTTATATTTCTCAAAGAAGTGACGGTATAATAAGTTGATCCTGTAAAAAGCAAACCTTTGCCGCCCTAACATCTGAGTTTGTTTCACTTTTCGAAAAGTGCAAACAGAGTATTTTGATAAAAAGTTTTTCTAATGATAGGCACATTTAGCAATATGTCCCAATACTGATACATTAAGGTAACTCGAGCCCTTTACATATAATAAAAGAACAGAAGCTTAGTGCCAGAACTAAGCACATCGATGCCAAAATTCATTTTGTAAAGGATCATAATGATAAGGTGCAGGTAAGATGTATATATTTCCCATTATTTGCAATGCTAGCTGATATTATGACAAAGCCATTGTAGAAATTTGAATTTATTAAATTACAACTTCAATTAGGATTGCAATGCGATGAAGGAAGGGGGTGGGATAACAATCGTGTTCTACTCTGTTGTTTTATAAACAATTTCCTTAAATCAAATTATCCTTACCTTTATACTTTTGTTATGTTGTTTCTTGTTATTCCATATTAAACTTATCTTCAATTAACGTTGTTTTGTTTTGTAAGCCTAATTATTTTCTCATCACTTCGAGTAGTGCCGGAACCCACACTGTAAGGGTGCACTAAGACTCATTTTTCCGAATTAGTGTGAACAACTTTTTTTTGTTTTTAGTTGTTTAACGTTGGATTTTTATTATGTAATATAATAAAAATGTTATCGAAATATTTATTTGTTCGCGCTGGATTTGGTGAGACAAAATACTCTTTCTCATAACTTTTTATCAAGTTTTAGACTTTAACATACGCTTATGTTGAAAGAATTAATGCGAGCCGTATGAAGTCGTAGATTTTATCTTCAAATAATACAAATATTTAACACAAAATCAAACAAATATTTTTTTTTTTGTGACATACTCCAAAGGCTGGTACTTTTATCGAACACTATACAAACTGATTTACGAACACTGCTACATTTTATCCAACTAAAGCTTAAACACACACACACACACTCAAACACATATGTATATATAAACAAAACAAAATGCATACAAATGTACACACATATGGACATACTCGTATATTTACATAAAGCAGTGTGAAACCAACCATGCACACATACCAATAAACTCTTTCTCACACATACAGTCATAAACTTATTCTGTGCCAAGTCGAATGAAGTTAAAATAGACCCAACTGTGTAAATATGTGACTTTCAGCTAATGTGAATTTATTGTTAAAAGTATTCTTCTCGTATTTTGCATGCAAGAACAACAAAAAAAGCGGGAAAAAAAATTAAGCCCCTACATCAAACAAAAAAATCTACATTTTTTTTCAAAACTTAAAAAATACTGCTAAATGTATTCCACAAAGCCTACATAGACACTGGTCAACGGATGCCTGACAGCCGGAGGCTAAAATACAACAACAGCAACAAAAAAATGGAGGAAGAACAATAAAACCAAAGAGGAATAAAAACTTTATACCGCGTTGTTGACTTCACTCATATGCATAATGAAACACAATACAAAAACTGTAAAAGAGTTGAGCTTTTTTTTCATTATTCTTATTTAACATTGTTAACACAGCCAACAATGCAGTAATTTTCCCCCCAAACAGGGCCACACTATAATTTGCCATTTACATAGAATTATTAAGCAAAAGTTTCACCTTTTTTCGTACTGCATTCATCCGCTTCAAAGACTAGATGCTGCTTGAAAAGGGGCTAAGGGCTTTAAGGTACGAGGTTCGTTTCAAATGTTTTTTGGCAGTTTAATCTAATGTTAATGTAGTGAAAGTGAAAGATAAAGATAAATCCATTGAAATGTGAAATCAGTAAAGGTTTCCCTCAGAATCCAGGAAGAAGCAAAAACATACACGTCCAACTAGCCAAACAAGCTAGTGGTGCTTCCTAACACTCTTTCACGCATTTAATTGCAAGCTGACGGGCAACGAGACTAAAATGAATTGACACATTAAGCCTGGTGAGACACTCACATATAGTTATTGATGGCCGTCAGCTGGCAGGCACCTAGATATGGCTAGCCGTAACTGAGTGCACTGTCTGAAGTTCTGACTTATACCTCCACGTGGTGGCGGCCGTTCCTGTCTCTGCAAGGAGTGTAGCTAAATAAATCGAGCGGAGAGAAGTTAACACTCTCGTATAAAGGAACGCTAATCCACGGTGGAAAAGGGTGCTTCGTCTCAAGTATGCAACTCTGGATAGCAATCGATCTTCAGTTTTAATACAGACTTACCTGTGCTTATGGAGCTCTGTGTGGGTGGACATATTTTTCTCCATTAGAGGGATAAATTAGGAAGCCTCGCAAGAGGTGGAGAGGTTATTCTCTGTAAAAACTACGCTTTTAATTCGCTAAAGGAGAAACCCGGAGAAGATAAACAAGAGTTCGTCGCGAGGGGTGAACGGGTCAATCCCTAGAGATACTACTAAAGATACTCTAACAGCGATGGACAATGAAGCCTCGCACGAGGTGGAGAGGTTAATCCCTATGAAAATTCGGTGTTTATTGGCCAATGAAAGGACTCTGAAGAGTTGGACAAGTGGCGTACGGAACAGCTTCTAAAGATACTCTTAAGGAAGAGGCTGAGACGGTAGCAAACTTTGCGTGTGCAAGTCCAGCGCTGGCTTGCTTAAGGTTTAGAGCCACGGGCAGAAACTTAACTAAACCTTAGACAAATACTACCAATTACAAGAGACTCCGTGATGAGGAAGAAGGTCGAGAGTCAGCAGTCTTGATTGGGAGTAATCGATTATTTTCAACGAATAATAATTGATTATTTTGAACGATACAACAAAGAAATTAAATGCCGCTAAATATGTATTAAGTGTTAGTCCGTTTAATAATATTTAACAATTATTTATACTTACAGCTTCAAATCTACTAGAGAACAAGATTATCAGCGATAACGAGAGGCTGAAGAATCGAAATGGTTGAAAATACTCGTTTAGGCGACAGTATTCGAAGTAAATGCGATACGTCTTCTCATATAATTAACTGATATGATTAACTGACCGTTTAATAATTGTTTGTCATTAACACTACGGACTACACAAATCATACAAGAAATAAGTAATTTCATGCTAGGACTAAGATATCACGTTGTATTTTGGAACTGTTTAGTGTTAAAAGAAAACTACCATTTTATACTTTTTAATTAAAAATTAAATAATATATGGTTGTGACAAACATTTTATGGGTATTTTTAAAAATTTTAATCGCAACTTTAGCTACAATCCACAAGTTATTGTCCAACATTTGTATTATTATACAAAAATAGCATAACATCTCTAACCATAAGATATTGTTAATACACAAAATATGTCAGAAGCAATCAAAATATATTTCTTTTTAAACAATTTTGTCCTCAGACTTCCTTGAATATTTTTTTCTCAGTCTGATTGGTACAATCTTTATGCTCAGTGCTAAACGTACTTTCGAAATCTTCTTTATGTCAAACTAAAGTCTTGTGTTAACATTTTTATTTTTTTTTCCTACATTTTAATAATCTTTTTGTATCGGAAAATGTTAATTTTTAATAATTTTGAAGGCCTGTGTTTGTAAAAAGATGTTGCTATATCTCACCCATGATCGCTTGAGAAAAAACAGGAAACGCGGTCTTCGTTCGTACGCATTTAGTGGCCAGTTGACATGAGAAATTCGTGCAATGATTTGGTATATAAATTGTTGCAGCAATGAATGAATTGTTCGTAGCTTCGTATTGAAATCAGAAACGAGTATAATTTTTCACTTATACTTTTCCTTTCTTTAGCAGCAAACATTGTTTATACACTTTTCTCTCACGCCTCGTGCATTTCCGAAGCTCTAGTCCATTATAATACTGCAGAGAACAGTAAATCTAATTTGTGTCTCATTTAATGACTTTGTCCAGTAAAAAATTATGCGAGTTAAACAAAGTTGACACTACGAGTACTTTAATGGTGGCACTATGACAGTAACAACTAACTAGAGGTACGTACGTATTATTATCAACTGTGCAAATGTTAGTAAAGTTCAAACACACACACACACACACATACTCATTTCTGCTACTTACATATTTTCCACTTTAATTGTAAACGATTTAATCATAACTGCTTTTACTAGACTAAAAAAAAACAAGATTTTACTCCTGATTTTCTTTATTTTTTGATTCGGGCTACCCGTGTCATAAGATTAAATTAAATACAATATAATTAGCCATGACTAAAAATAAATACTAACTACTTGCATAAGGAGAGAATATCGTATTTTAAATATTTATTAAAGAGAGCCAAACATATTATTTATGTGTGGAAAGGAGTATAAAATTAAATCCAGCTCTTTAATTTGTTAGGATTTCTTTACAGGAAAATATTAAAAGTCCTTCATTATCCTAGCTTGTACTTCTAAAAATTAAACAATCTGAAGTGCAGTGTTTCCTAATAAAGCTTAGAGGGTTATTTACGATATGGTAATACAAAAAACAAGCGAAGCTGTCTGTGGAATATACCTAGCGACCTGCTGAAGCCCGACAATACGAAGGCGCGTTAGTAAACTTATTATGTCCGACCGAAGGCCACTTATATAGAGAATCCTAAAGTGGAGTAAAGCCAGTTTTTGAAACAATGCACGAGACAACATCTTCCCTTATAAAAAAGTCATGAATTTTCTATATTTTTAAATTGGGAGGTATTTTATTTGCCTTTGGAATTGTTACATTATTGTGTAATTACTGTTAAATTTCTTTTCCTCTTGGAAGCATAGGTCTGCCACACCGCATCTCCATTTTACACGGTTTAGCGCTGTTTTTTTATAGCTTCTCCCCAGATTAGATTTTTTCTTCTTGGTTTCGTGTGCAAACAACCGAAAGTTTTTGGATCGCCAGTCCATTATTTTGTCTTGCTTCTATGTCGATAATTTTTCTTTTTTGCATTTAAGTAGTTGGGAATTGCTCTACAGGTTAATGTTTCTGCTATCTGTCGTAGCCTAGGAACAACAGCTGTGTAGTTTGTTTACGCTGAAAAACCAACTAGGAAAGAGGCCCACACATTTGAAGAGAATATTAAAACCAACAGTAGTTGAATTTACGTCTCACAAACTGACAATGTAGGAACTCTGGTGTGTATTGGAGGAATTCTAAAGAGTTGAACAAGAAAACCTCCCAAGAGGCTGAAGGGACAGCTTTGAAAGATACTCCTGGGGAGGAGCATTGGCTAGCAGAAGACTTAGGACCACAGGACAAGTGTCTTCCCGTAAATACAAATGCCATGGAGAGTCCGTGATTAAAAAGAAGGTCAACAGTCACCAGTCGACAGTCTGAACTAACTATAGTCGATACTAACGCCTAGTGGTAGCACGAAACTTGATTGAGTGTAAGGTAGTAGTAAATTACAAATCGGTTCCCTAAAATCAATTCGATGAAAGAAGGAGGTCGAAAAGCGACCTTATTTTGCTTTATATCCCTTCAACAAAAAAAATATATGTCACAAAAAAATATTGTAAAATTGGCGAACGCCAGGCATGGAGATAAATTAGTTAATTTTTCAAACTGTTCATATAAATTAGTAAATTTCTAATGAAAAGTTTCAGTAACATGAAATTTGTTTAAACAAAGTTCAATGAATAGTAAAATAACGATTAATTGTTTAAACTAAAGCTTCTTAACGTACTTAAAAAAAAAATCAAATTAATACGCAAATAAACGACAATGTAATATTTATATTCATTTCCGGATAATCTAGGCAATTTATATGTAAATGGAAACGCAATATAACATCAGTGAAGTTGAACAAAGGGGGAATATAAAGGTGTATTTGTTATAGCAAATGCCTTCCATTCAGTAACATATTTTCATTAACAATTTAAATGAATTAATATTTAAATAAGAATAACCGTGTTCACCTTCTTATATAAGTATACTCGTAAATTGTTTTCAATTATAAACCCTAATTATAAAGGGTGGTCCAAACAAGAAGTTTTCAGATAATTATCTTAATATTTTTTATTATAATAGAAGCATCTATGACAATAATATGTGAAACATTATATTGGCCAAATGATCGCCACGGCTTTTGTGGCAAACCTGCATCCGTTGGTCGATATTTGCGATGCCTCTGAGACATAATTAAAGATCCCCAAAGAAAGAAGTCCAACGGTGTCAATTCACATAATCGTGACGGGCAATTAACATCGCCATGACGCGATATAACACGACCATTGAATTTCTCGCGCAAAATATTCATTGTTTCGTTGGCTTTGTGGCAAGTAACACCATCCTGTTGGAACCACATAGCACCCAATTTCCGGCCACAAACAATCCGTTACCATCTCGCTATAGTGAACACCATTCACGATAACTGCTTGGTCTACCTCATTTTCGAAGGAGTAGGCCCCGATGATGATGCCATCAAACAGTCACTCTTTGTGGATGCATCGGCTCTTCAACAATCACTCGTGGATGCTCATTTGCCCAAATGCGGCCACTCTGCTTGTTAACGAATCAACTGAAGTGAAACTCTGCCCCGACGCTAAAGATGATTTTTATGTAAAGTCACTATTCACTTCTGTCTGTTTAACCAACTATTCGGCGAAGGTTTCAGCTCTTGAGTCAATTGCACATTGTAGGCTTGTATATTGAAATATTTAAAATTCACATCAGTGATTTTCGTGAGATGTTCTATTGCTGGGTACGACGACGAGACAAGTTTGATGGCTATTGCGAACAACAGCAATATTTTACGCAGAACGAACTGGGCGAACATACACAGATGTTTTAACATTTCCTACAGACCCGGTTTGCTGAAATTTTGCGAACAATTCTCCCGATTGTGGACACATTTAGTCGATTATGCTGACCAAACAAATTACGAAGTTCGTACACTTTGCATTTGGATTTGAATGCCCATTTTCGTTAAAGGCTTCAACAATCTTGACGCGCTGCTCAATTGTGTACTTCTACATGGTTGAATTTGCCGGCCAGTGAAACGAAGAAATGTCAAATAAAGTTGGGCAAAGACTGGACGTTAAGGTGTGACTCACAATTAACATCGTGCATTAGGCTTGGACCACCCTGTTTATATACTGAGTGCGATTATTCAGAACGTAAATACTAAGTACATAATTGAATACATTTACATTTACAATGTATTACAAAACAAGAGAATTATTTTACTACTTGTAGCTGGTAAATAAACTGATTATACTCAGGTTTGTAGGAAACACAAAATGAACAAAACGAGACTGGATTTTGCTGTTGTTTTAAAATACCAAAAGCATAAACTCCTTCAATAGTCTAACTATAAGTATTATTCTACTTTCCTTTGAGAAGGATTTTGACACCTTAAAGTGAGATGAGCGTATTCATGTAGTTCTGTATTATAAACTTACTGTCACTCTATAGCTATAACAACAAATTTGTAATCTCAAATGGGTTTCTTCAAATGGCGAAAGAACTGAGCACAAAATAAGGATTAACAGCTACAATAATAACAATTGCAATAACGATTTCGATACCCAACAGTTCTAAAAGGTCAAGGTTTTTTTAGTAAACTTTACTTTTCATTTTATTGCATCATTTTAAAGGAAATATACAATAAGTTTTAAAATCTTCTCTTTCAAGTTAAAGTTATCAGTTATTACCAATGTAATGTAGTTGAAGGTAGCATTATTACCCTACAATTACAAATTAGCTTGTTATCCGTTTACTGAAATATTTTTTTTTGCAGATACAATTCACTGGCTAACACTCCATAATACAGTAGTGTAAATTCTTCCTATAAAAGCTTAAACCCCGTTCAGTGCAATAACTCTGGTTTATTTTGGTGGTATATTCATAAAGACCACTACTTTCCAAATTATACTTTTTTATTTTGTTTTCCTCAACAACTTTTTAAGACACATTAACTTTTACTTGATCTTTGTTCAGCAATGAAACTGGAACCAGTTATTCTAGTTGTTATAATAATTCTTTTAAATCAATAGGTAACAAAGAGACCTTCCCAACAGACAATAAATTTGTATCAGAAAGTATTGTGATAATTAAAAAAAATACAGTTTTTGTGGCTTACGTGAGCTTTTTACTGTTTAAAGACTTGAACAGATATATTTTTTCTAATGTCTATAGCTCCGTGAACAAGTTTTAAGTAAGTCAACGTTATGACTGGGCACAAGTCACTTTTTCAAAACGCGTCTACTGCGTAAATTTATTTAAGCTTTATAAAATTTGCTGCCTTAAAAAAAGAGTTTTGACGATATTCAAAACGATTTGGAATTTATTTTGAAAAGTTGTGATAACTCCTTTTGTAAAGATTTCGTGTTATTGGATGTGTTTATTTTTTATGAATCATCCCACTGATGAAGAGTAGCTAGAAATAATTAGTACAGAAAGTACAGAAAGGTATACTGGAAATAACACATGTAGGTGGATCACAAAGAAGTACACTGAAAATGTGAAAAAGGCGACTAATAAGATCATCAATATAACGACTTTTCTATCATACATTTCATTAGTTAATCAAATATTCAATAATAAATTGGGACCTGAAATTAACGTCTGTGTAGAGGGTGTTGTCGAAATTATTGAAACATTCTAATCATTATTCCTATTACCTATTTTTTTATAATCTTATAAATCTGTGCCTAAATTAATTTGAGAAATATTTTAAAATAAAACAATAAAATCTTTTTTTACTCAAATATTTGCCCCGAATTTGTTTTCCAATATTTGCCCAAAATTTCTTCAAAGCAATACATAATTTGTTTTGTGGTGAAATTCATTTTTGTGCGTACATTTATTTATTTACCCATTTTTCTTTAATCAAACACCCGTAAAGTGTTATTAAATAAAACATGCAAAACGTGTTATACTTGCGGTGAAACTTAAAAAAATATTTGCCTTAACAAATTATTTAATATTCAAACTCTTAAAAAAATATAAGCTTATTTTCAACGAAAATAAGAAATAAACTTCTCCAAAGAATTTTTTTTAATTTCATAACTGTAATTATAGTAATTACAGTTTTATGTAATTGGAATTACATAAATTTAAATAAAAAACACGTGCTATTGTAAAAATCCTTTACAATTAGTTATAAAATTCCATAAATAATGCATTTATTAAGTATTGTAATATAAAACAATTAAGTAACTACTTTCTTAGTATTGAATTGCAAAAATATTCAATTACATATGAAAAATATAAAAATGATAACCAAAATCCTGTTTATTTAATTATTCTCAATTACAATTAATTAAATTGCGTAATTAAGACATTACCAATAATTTTTCAATGAAATTATATAGTTGCCATAAATAATATTACATCCAAAGTACAACTACAAATTACAAGAAATTGTAATTACGATTACTATGTAATTGAGATCACTATTTAGTTGCATTGTTGAGATATTCTATTAATATTTAATATTGAGATAAAAAGCACTGCTTTGATCACAATTGACAGGCAGAAAAGGAATAAAGCTTGCTATATTGTGTCCTTCCAAAAGTTCCAGCAATAGCAACAATGACTATATGTAATAAAATTTAATTTGTATCGTAAGTTATTCAGGCGAAGTACAAGTAAAATTTTACCCAATCATAAAATATTCAATGCAAGAACAAAAAAAAAACAAAAACAAAAGAGGATAACATAAATAAACCCAAAACCAAAATAAAAAGTGTTTGTACTACATTGTATAAAAAGCCAAACACACAGCCACACAAATATTACTGCCAAATAATACTTTGTATGTAACGGCATAAAATGCTTTTCTGCAAGAACATAAACAAATAAAGGGCGAATTTTTAAGGTGCAAATGTTTTGTTTGCTTTCAGGACTTCCCGCCCACGTTTTTAAAAAATTATAAAGACCGATCAGTGTCTAGGCGCTGTGGTCTCAACAGTATGACTTGGGAGTAGGCGATATCGCTGGACTACTCCGACAAGCCAGAGTCAGCTGAAGCTAAAGCCGATTAAAAACCAAACCAGGGAGTTTGATTAATACATATAACAGAACATTTTCTTTTCGATTTAAAGCCGATTTCATTGCAATTAATAAACTCACATGTGTTTCATTTTAGCTTAAAATTGCGTTCGTCTAAGGGCACACCCTGTATAAAAACTTCAACAACAATAAAAGTACCAACAAAGTCTTGATACCTAAAAGAATTTGAACATGAAGTCGAAGATTTAAGATAGGGATATATTTTGAGCGAAATTGCTAAGTGGTATGATCCATCGGTGGAATGATGAAAAAGACAAGAAGTAACAAAAAATACTAAGAACAAAATTTTATTTCACAGAAGCAGGTAAAGAGCGCATGCATGCAGCAACGGAGGAGACGCTGAGGGATACGACAAGGGCAAACCCTTGCAATAAGTGTTTTAGTAAAATACCAAATTCTAAAATTAGTTTATAAAAAAAGCAAAAGGAATTTTGATACAAAATATTTTAAATGTCCGAATTATTTGAACTGTGTTCAATTTTTATTGTTAAAAAAGTAGACTTTGTTTATAATTGGTTTGTTTCGTTTATAGCCAAAAAATAAATAAAAAATAAGAAATTTGTAAGCAGAAACGAAAAGAAAAAAAATTAACATTTTCTAATACACTGGACTATTATAATTCTCTCCACTTTTCAAATGTTTACCTTAAGTTTTCTCATACAAATGAAAATGCAAACCCACTAAAGACTTTTTTTTACGCAAAGACACACTTAACACCGGTAGGAAGCCACTAACTATAACAAAGTTTAAGAATACAAACACTATTGGCATATTTAATTGTTATTTCTTCTTTGGGTTGGAAAACTTCTGGCTAATTTCTTATGCAAAGACTCAAAAACAATAACAACTTTTACTTGTATGGTACATTTTAAAATACATATAAGAGAAATTTACGAGCATGTATTCATTGCACAGTATGTGAATTTATTGTTGGGTTTATCTGTGTTAACGATGGCAAATTGTCAAGTGAGTGAAACATGAACACAGTTAGTTAGGATGGATTCACTAACGACATTGTGAACTTCATTAGTTGTGTTGTGGCAGCGTAAGAAGTGGTCAACAAATGTTATGACACACATTAATATTTCACGTAACCGTATAAAAGCATTGTTAAAATTATATCGCTTTGCTCTACGAAAAAAAAATAATTTACACTGCCAAGGTGAAGAAGGTTTTTGATATTTGGAAACTAAGATCGGTGAACATGCAAAGCATAAATATGGTTGAGACAATCACGAACAACATACTATTGTATAAAATTATTATATTCATATATTAATATTTCTCTACATAAAAATAGCTTCTTTCTTTATTGTGTTTAGATATGTGTGAAGTGAACTTCACCTGGCACTTCTTTATTTTTGTTTTAATTTTATATATCTATACCGACTTTGACAAGTAACAGGAGGAATTAAATGTAGCTGTATTGGTGACGGAAGCATCTGAAAGAAATATTTTCTCCACTCTTTTCATTCTCTGTGGCAGGCGAGGGATCAGCAATTCCGGTCTTATGAGGAAATCAAAATGTGTAAGAGGGAGGACATGGAAGAAACGTTTCTTTTAAATCAGTTATAAAGCAATCATCGATTCGCCCACGTTGATTGTCTTTCACAAGCATTTTGATGTGCCAAACCGTAGTTACACATTTGGGATGAATAAATAACTCAATTTATTTATCAATGCTACGAGTACGTTTGTTATTGTATTAATGCATTAGAATGTGTATATGGTAGTACATGTATATGTGTGTGTGTGAATCCTTATGTTTATGCAAATGTTTTAGCAAAAATTTTAATTTATTTAACAAATTTGATAATTGTTGTGGCCAACTTGTGTTTGTCTTTATGTGGTTACTACTGTTGTTTTATATTTCATTATTTCTCTTAGTCCTTCTCTTCCTTCAATTGTGAAATTGTGGAAACTTAATTGTCTTTGGGTATGTTTTTATAAAATGGCAATTTTTTTCATAGGAAAAATAAAATAAAATTGAATATTATTAAAGTTTTTATCAAAAGTAAGTGCAGCAGATAAGCTCAAAATCATCCCTTTCCTGGCTTCACTCGCAATTCATAATTAATTATTATTTCATTAGTAACTCCATTTAAGGGAAAATATAATGAAGCACCAAGTTACAGGCGTTCAGTGGATTAAAATTTTTTTCATAAGCAGGATTGCATGTGTGTGTATATTTGCATATTTTTAAACAACTTAGAAATATCTCGAGATTCCTTTATCCTTTGCAAAAGTAGATCCAAAGTTTTTAGTTTTCAGGTTCGGTGCTTCTGCTTAATTCCTTTTGTTGTGGTTTTATAAAATTCTTGCCTGCCCCGCTTTGAAGCAACTATTGACATAGACACTAATTATTTAAAGTTTATTGATATAAGAGAGGGTGTCAATAAAAATGCAATGAAAATCATTGCTACAAGAATTCCATTATTCTGTTCCGTTTACAACCAGTGTCGAATTTATGACAATACACTGTGTGAGATTTGCTAATTTATCTGGACGAAAGTAGTTTATTTTAGTATAAATTTCAGTATACTCGTATATATTAATAAAATATTAATGAAAACATTCCATTGAGTAGAAAAATGTGAAAATTTTGGTTAAATACGTGCAACTTTTAATTGGAAAAGCCTTGTTTTAATTTCTTTACTTTGAAGTCTAACTTACTCACACGTAATATTAATTGATATCGTTGTAGAAATGTTAGAAATTATTTATTAGCCTTTAATTAAAAATAAGACTAACTAAAAATTTCCATTAAAGGGTAATTTTTGGGTCCACTACGGTCCAGCACCAATTTGATTTTGAAAAATCTGAAAAAAGGTTTGACGGTGAAAGAATAGAAAAAGAATTGGGTGAAAGCCTGCAAGAGTTAGCAAAGTAAGAAATGTTTTGATTTTCTCATATAAGGAAGAGGTGTATTTGCAATGAAAAATGAATTTGCGTTGTACAGGCTAGAGAGACTCTGCAAATTTTGAAAATGAATTTTGCAATGCCTCTGAGTGGGTTTTATAACAAGTCAAGAAAGTCGAATGAGTACCTTGTTTCCGCAGATGCACTTGTAATGGTGATCAATATAGCTTTAACGAATAGCGATTGTTTAGGGGTCCTGTACCTCGTTTTGAGAGGTTGTACTTCGTTTAAATCCTAGATAAATATCATTAAAGAAATAACTATTGTTGTGTGACCCAATTAATATAATTATCAGTGAAAATTTTTATGAAGTAAATTTACAATCATTACTAGATCCCCACAAAATATCTCTAACTAGTTTGTTGTTCAAATTTAAATTAACATTCCTCAGATTTTTATTTTAAACAAAATATTTTTCATATTAAAAAAGAGTGATAATTTAATTACAATAATATGTAAGATAAATCAAGGAAGTTGTAATAATATATTAATTAAAAATTATAAAAAAATATTAGCCAATTCCTCTAATACCCAACAAGTTTGGTAATCCCATCTTCGAAAAATTATCTTCAATTTGGAAAAAAAACATTCCCCAATCTGACAACACTGTGCAAAAGTTTTGAACTTGGGCTTGAAGTACTTGTCCAGTAGGTCTTAATAAGCACAAAAGTGAGAAGTATAGGAAAAATTGTTTGCTCGAAGCATGCATTTTTAAAATAAAAGTGAACAAATTTCAAGCTTTGTTAGCGTTAAACATTTTTGCATGTTAAATTACCAAAATAAATTGAGATTGATTGAATCTACACCAAGAAATCAAACTGAAAAAACGTCACCCTACAAGGGAATTTAGATTACAATCAATATATATACATGCGAGTATAACACAGTAGTTAACTTTTTTAGTAAAGTTGTAAATTTGTAGAAATATAACAACATCTCCGGAAACAAAAACTTTCACATTGTATTTGTACAGCCATTTGTAAAGGAAATTTATTAATCCCCCAGCGACATCCTAGACACACTTTGTTGCCAATCAGTCTTTGTTCGCAGTTTTTATATTCAGTGTAATAAATGTTCAGGTGCTATTATTTTTACTTTCATACCATCAACTTTATTGCTGTTTTTCTTCTGTTATTAAATGTCCTTGTTCACCCGGCTGTTACATATTTTTTCTTTTTATTTTTGCTAAAATCATTTGCTTAAGTATCCATTATCTGATTAACTAAATTTTTATTGCCGGTGATAATTTTATTTTCTTTGCCATTTCTCTTGTCGGTATTTTATTACTTATCAGTGCGTTATTGTTCAATTGTAGGTAAATTGCCAGCTTCTTACCTTTCGTTTCCATTTTTTTTTTTTTGTAATTTAAATACAGAAAATTCTTGACTGCAGACACTACCATAAATCTTTATGCGTGTGTGCGTGTGTGTGTGTAATTTTGTTAAACTGCACAATGAATTTCAATTAAAGCACTCTGCAACTAAAGTAAACGTTATGTCCGGTTTGCCAAATTGTTTGCTTATTGGGTGAAATGATTAATAATGTTTCGCCGATAAAATCAAGGTTTGCGTATTACGCGTTTGAAGAAATAGAAAATTCAAATATCAAATTCAAGTCAGGAGAACCCAGGGTAAAACTTGTCTGTCTTTAAACTTAGCACAGTTAGTCCTTGGCATATACACTAATTTTTAAGAAACTAAATACTTTGTCTAGCTAGAAGAAGGGGACCCTCTGAACGTAAATATTATTTAATATTTTTACAAATAGGTTTGAAGTTATGACCTTTAACAAAAATTGCTTCATACGAAAGTTAATGTTGACATGATTACTAACAAAAAAGTTCCGCATTTTTTTTACGTAAGATCAACTCATTTTGAAACTTTAGGATCGACAGGATAACTAGTTTTTTGTACCATTTACGATTACCAAAAGGATATGTAGCAAAAAGAACTTATGTCAACAAATTGTAAATCCTCTACAATACCCCAACTGGAATTATCATTTCCCTAACTGGTATTTTTAATCATAAGAGCCTCTTCCGCGATTGGAACGGGCGATTAAATTAATCGTTCGTTATGTTCTATTCCGGTAGCGAAAGCTCGGTACAAAGGGGGAAACGGCTATGCACCGAAAACAATAGTGTTATACTCTTTTATTCCTACTTAAAACGTGTCCTCATACAATTACTTTAATGTGTCATGCGCCAAAAAAAAAATGCCGGAAGTGTCTTTAAACGATCACCAATAACAACAATAATTAGTCCTAAACTGCTAAAAACTATGTTACAAAATAAAAAGGACTGTTCTGGGTTTTATATTTTTAATTATTTATTGTAATATAGGAGGTATTACATATACATCCTGTACCACAGTGTCGAACGTTAAAGGTTGAATTATAAGAGAGAGAAAATGGTTTAAGTCCCTCTACAGCTCTTTTTCATGAATTTATTCGTGTATTTTGCATACGAAACACTCGAGGTTAGTTTAAAAATTTAAAATGACTATAATGGACATTTATCGTTAAGGGCAGTCAACTCCTCTCCTTGCCAGAAGTCAATAGAATTTAAAAAAAAGGATTTTATATTCATTTAAAATATTAAACCAAATTATGTTAAATCTTACCACAAAGTCGTTTTCCATGATGTATTTCCTGAAGTCTATGGGTTTGTTTGTTATGCTACTCGTTCGCTTTTTACTATTGTTTAAGGCGATAGCTTTTCAAACTTAATTAAAGCTTTTCCGAAATTTATAAACCTGTCTACACATGCAAGTGACTCTTAAAAATATCTTTTGGAAGAGTCAAATACTTTACACACTCTTCTAACGTTCGGCAAAATGAGTAAACGACGATGTAATCGTCCAACAATCGTAAAAGCGATTCGCAAAAGCATCATTTGAAGGAGCAAAATATTATTCTACTAAAACAATTATTTGGGCGATTAAAAGAAGAATTATGAAGTGATCGAGTTGGTAAAACAAAACTACAAATGTTAGCTGGGATACTTCCAGAAACAAATATTTTCAAATGTGTTCGGAAATGTCTACGTAGCGGGAAATACTTTGTCAGAACGCAAACACTGAAATTATTTCAGTAACCAAAACCCGACTTTCCAAACTTTTTTATCTTTCCAAACATATTTAATCAAACACTTAAATTAAAGCAATGTCGCAGGAATCACATCATGACAGTATAGATTTATGAAAACCGAAAAGCATGAAAATCATTAACATATATTTCATAAATTTTAATCAACACGGTCTTGTTCCTAGATATCAAAGTCAATGCGTTGGGTTTTAAGGTTCGTAAATTATAAATTGCAAATTCGAAATGTTGTGTTAAGCTGAACGAATGTAGCGTCCGCATTAAGGTCATGAATGTATATTTGACAAACGATTTATTACGCAGTCCTCAATCGCGTAAAACAATTTAACCTAAGAGTATTCCAAAAAACACTTGCTTTATATCTTTTTATATCTCATAGCTCCAATAAAAAGTTTTAGTAGCACGATTTCATTCATCAAATTGTATACAACTTGTCTCAATAGAAAAATATCGAACGGTTTAGTGTTAAGCGTGTCATTTAGAAAGAAAGTGCGTCTGAGGGTAAAGGCTCGAATAAATATGTTTACCGAAAGAAACAACACGAACATATTAATATAAAAACATATTTGGGAACTAAATAAAAGTTTATGCACAGCTTCACTCTTTAGAAATTATAGAAGTATTCACGTTCGGTTGCATAAGTTTGCTATTAGCCAAAGGGTTTCTTTTAACGATAATTAAGAGATCAAGTTAAATTCGTATGTTATTAGCCAAGATACAATCGAATAAATTTTAATGTGTAGTTTTGAAATATAATTGCTCATCGTTAACAAAATGAGTTTTCATGTGAAGGTTTATTAGCTGAAATAGCCTAGAGATTTGTAATAAATTTGTTTATTGTGTTTTAAATATGTTATTGATTACCGCTAAAAGAAGATGTAATGGGATGGAATTGACACTTTGGGCATTGCATTGAAAGCAGCGTTATCGTTCGTCGCCCAAAGTTACAATTTTGATGGCACGTGGACGTTTTTCAAATTTATCTAATTTCCAAATTTTGTACGATTTTTTTCAATTGCTATAGATCCTTCTATCATAATAAAAAATATTAATATAATTCTGTGAAAACTTTTTGTTTTATTTACAATTAATATCGTGCGTTTTGGTTGGACCATCCCATACATAACAAAAAATGCAGGAAACTACTCATGTAAATTGTGTAAAATATTATATTATATAAATATAAATTTTATAAATATTATACTGACTAAAACACCGATGATATACCCATCAAGTTTAAAAAAAATAAACTTTTTCTTTTACATATTGTAACGCAAACAGCACATTTCGCATATTCGCTGCTAAAATGTTCAGGATTATGACCGAATTGTTTAAGATTAGATCGTTTATTCGCAACCATATTCTCGTTGGCATATTGCACAAAAATAGAAATAATTGTTGTTCGATAGAATATAGTTCTAACATAATAAATTAAAATTAATTTACAAGATAAATTATCTGCCGACAGGTGAGATTATTTACAAGAAATAGAACTTTGCACCAAAAGAACACATAATTGAAAAAAGAAAAAGTTTTCATATAAACCACCCTGTACATCCCAATGACCCCAGATTAATTCTGCACACAAGCAACTGATTGGCAATAAATATTCTCTAAAAACCAACCAACATCAACAACAACTACGACAACCGGGAAAACAATGTACGTCGTGGCATAAATTTTAAAAGAATCACATAAATTGAGATTTTTTTATGACAATAGTAACGCAGAGCTTATCTTTATTACGCGCCGTCATTTGGATTTCGCTGATGATGTTTTTATTTTTATTTTTCTAGCTCTTGCCAGTTGCCACAAAGGTAAGCAGAAAAGCAAATGGTGGTTGATATTAAATACTCATAAGCTTAAAAAACCAAGAAAAAAACAGTCAAAACAAGGAGAAACAGAGTCAGTTGTAAAGCAAAATAAAAAAAAATACTCAGCTTTTGATTATATTTGCCGATTTTGTAAATGTTGTATGGAAATTGTAAATGCCAAAAAAAGCAAGGAAATTTGCTAGTTAAGCAACGCAGGCTGTTGTTAAAAATTTGTGTTAAAAAATATATATGAAGGCAGCTTAAAAGTGTTTTGTGCATTTGGTGAAAAGCGAAATTGAATGTATTCGCAATGGTCTACAATGACAACAAATACTGTAGTCATAATCATTGTATGAGTTATGAAGCTTTGCTGCAGAAGTATATAAATTTAAATATTTTACTACTATTGTATGTAATGTGCGCAGTTTTTAGCTAAATAAATACCTCGCTAGCAATTTTTTAAGTTTTAGAATAGCGTCCAAAGGTATAAATTTACCTTTTTCCAAATAATGTATTTCTACATTATGTGTAAAAATATTGATCTACGAAGAATGTTTTATTTTTTTTTTTCAAAATTTTGGAACCAATCAATGCTTAACTTATCAAAAATACATTCTTTAATGTTCTATAACAACCCTGCTAGACGCCTTGTGCGCCTTCCATTCTGAAAAATCGCTACCCTCATAGAAACTCTGTTATTCGATCCAACATCCTGCGTAATTGCAAGTCAATACCTTTCAATTAAGAAAGTGTCGGCGGCAAAATATCGGGTCGTTAGTTGTGCAAGATCATACCCTGTTCTAATCATTATCCACACACTCTACATGACATAGATGCATCTGCCCGCCCGAATGACACGTCAATACACTAACCATCTTAATAATTGCAGATTTGCTTTGTCTAAGCAACCTTCTTACTTTATCCCCACAGGTTCCGTGTTATTCTTCTCACCGTGTTTCCTTTTCAAAATCCTGTTTGGTCCCTCTTTGACAAACCTTTTAGCTTGGCTTTCGTGACATCAAGGGAATTCGCCTTATTGACTCGTTCGACGCCGATTACTCTATAGTGGCCTGTCACTTTGAGTAACCCTTTATCGGTTTTTTTGCATTCCAGATCGTTCTCAAAGTAATCCTATCGTATTCTAATACCTTGAATGTTGGTTGGCTTTCAATGAAAATGTTAACTTCCACGGGCCTGTCAGCTCCACTGAGGCCGTTCCGACACTTTGTGATTGCACGAACTTCTGCTTGGAGCACCCTATTGTGTGATCTGGAAGTAAAGAGATTATTGCTGTCACTGGTTCCTCAATATGTCCTAGATCCAGTTGTCCAGGATCATTGGTCTCTTATCAGTTTCAGATACACGGTTCACTAAATCCCTGCACTGCGCATAGCCGACTCCTATATTTTCTGTTGTCTACCTATATTTGCAATCTCGGTTGATCCACTCACATATCGCATGAAGGCATGCTTCCGTAAGATCCGTCTTATATTTTATTTGGCATTCTATTGGTTGGTTATCTAACATAGTCTTCAGTTATCGAACAAAATTTTTAAACTAAATATATTTAGAAATTTTTTAATTATTTATGAGCGATTTAACTCTTCTTGACTTTTTTAAAATACAATTTAGTTTCTTTGTTCCTTAGGTCTGGTGAATATCCGAAACTGCAGTAATTTCATTAGACGATATTAAAGTTTAGAATATTTTTAGATAGAGAAAGTCCCTTCATAGTAGAATTCAAAATTGTGTATCAATAATTCACGGCTGAAGAGAGAAAATTTATTTGTGATGTGTGGCTTGTGTGTATTAATTTCGATGAGTCTATATAGAGATAAATGATTGGGACTAATCTTGCTCACTTCTGTCTGAGTGATACATAATTTAAATTCGTGATAAAAGAAACTACTCACATGAGTCAATCAACGAGTCAGCGGCATATACATGCAAAGTAATTAAAATATTAAGGACGAGATTTGTAAATTACCAGTAAAGCCTTTGCTCATCCAGATAGAGGCAAAACAGGGTAAAGCTTTGTATAATTCTTTTTTTTTTAAATATATATTTCAATATACTGAAATTTAATGCCCAATTTTATTCACATTTAAGTAAATAAATTAATTCTTGATATAAATATATTGGTATCCACCAGAGCTAATAACAATAAGAAATTCTACACACAAATTTTTTGTTGCATATTTTATTATCTAAGCATATTAAATTGAGTATCCGGGATGTAAAGGCGTTTAAACGCTTAACATTTTGATATCACATTTTGCATACATCATTGAAACTTAATGGAGTGTAGCACAACTGATACAGTCATGTGTAAAGCCAAAGAGTGGTTTTTTTTTTATTTGGCGGCTTCCTTTTCAATACATGGAGTGATAGTTGTAAAATAAAAGTGAATATTAACAATTTAAAGTGAAAATACTAAAATAATTTAAATTACTTTATTTTTACAAAATTAATGGGTTTTATAGCTTCATATGAAGAGCATTAATTTCTTCGTCTATAGACGGATATCTATTTCTCCATTACTCAGAATGACTCAGCCTTGCAAGAGGCGAAGAGGTTAATCTCTGAAGAAATACGGTTTTAATTGGCCAGGGGACGAATTCGGAACTGCCTGGATTGGACGGGTCATCATTTAGAGGTACTTCTAAGGCGTTAGACTGCGATAAACAATGAAGTCTCGCACGAGGTGGAGAGGTAAATCTCTGTAGGAACTCCGGTGTTTATTGCACAATGGAGGAATTCTGAAGAGTTGGAAAATAAAAACTCCCAAGGGGTTGACAGGTTAGTCTCCAAAGTTACTCTTACGGATAAGGCTCAGACGATAGCACACATTGTGTGGGAATATCTAGCACTGGCTAGCATAAGGCTTACGTCCATGGCCAATTAAGCCTTATAAATGTGAATGCTATGGTGGACCGAAGCCTTACATAAATATTAGCAATTAATAATAGACTCCGTGATGAGGATGACAGTCACCAGTCGACTGTCTGGAATCTCTACGATCAAGAGTAAAGGCTATTGGTAGCACGAGGCTTGAATGAGAGCAAGGTAGTTGTAAATCAGTTGCCTAAAATCAATTCGAGGAAATACGGGTGGAGGGATCGAAAGGGAACCCATAAAGCTAGCAGTCTGCTTCGATATACCCCCTACATTACAATAATATGATTAAGCGAATAAATGAATCAGGCTGACGTACGTTATTTCTTCTTTCAATTAAGAAGTTCTTACAATTAAACAATTTTCTCTTAAGTAATTAGGTGCAAATGCAACTGAATCCAAAAACCGTTTATTTAACACCCTTCCAGCTATCAATATGTTGAGATTCGCGTAAACTATTTCTTTTATTTTTGCTTATACATTTCAATAGATGGTTAGTGGAATATGGAAAAATATTTGTGTAATAAACATACATACGTTAACAGTCGTGTAGAGCCTCAAAGTAATCCCTGATAAAAGTGGAACAAATAGTCTTCTTGCCCAGTTTTAATTTCATGCACTTGTGTCCATGTATTTGTGTCCATAATTTTACAGATTTATAGTTTCAATATGTAATGAATAGTTACTACTAAACTAAAAAAAAATAATAATATGACTATTTATGCTTGTTTAAAATAATGAAAACTCTTTCAACAGATTTTACGTGCGTTTTAACAGCAAAAAGAACACTTTTATCAATTCTCGTTATTTAAAGACGTAAAAATAAATCGAAAGGAATGAAATTTTATTATACTTATTATAATACCTACCTTACTCACAAATTCCTTAAAAGCTGCCTGACAGATAGAAAATTCAAAGTAAGATAAAAGTGTCCATTTTCGTCAATTTGATAATTTGCCACCAATAACGATAACTGATGTCATTGTGAAATATTTGCGAATTCATCTCAAAAGACGCCTAGCATAGTCCCATCATTTTGAGGCAAAAAAAAAACTGCTCATCTGCATTGGCTTATAAGCTCCAACCCGTGTCTGGCCCTGTAGTATAAAGTTCTCCTATATAAATCCATTATAAAACTTATATGGACATATGGCATCCAGCTATGGAGTACTGCCTGAGCATCAAATATTTATAAATTACAAAAAATATTGTCTGAATTACTACGAATAATCATCTGCGGTACACACGAAATGAGAATATTCACCGGGTTTTGAATATTCCCACAGTCCAAGAAGAAATTAAAAGTTACTCATGAAAACATGTAAGCTAATTATAAGTCCATCCCTATACCCGGAATATGATGCAGTTTGGAGACTAAGAAAAGTTGATACCCTGAGTCTTATGAGATGGTCATCATCAGAACAATTTAGTTACTACATTGGTAGTAGTTAATATAGAATATACAAATAACTAGAAATGAGATTTGAAAAATATATAACAATCATAAGCCGGTAATAATTTTAATAAATTGCATTTTTAAAATAGCCAAAGAATTCTAAAGTACAAAGACTATTTATATTGCTCAAGGGCTAAGTGAAAAAATATGACAGCAATTATATTGACGGCACTTTCAATTGGCACTCCGAACGTCCTTTACGCAATTTTGAACTACACATAATTTAATTTATGAATTTTTAAGTGACAGCAAAAATTTTCATTTGCTGTGCTATTTTCTTCTTCAACAGAAAAAACTAATACAGCGTATATATTTTGTTTTCGCCGCTACTATTTAGCATTAACTGCATGTTTGGTATGTTGCTCTTGCTGTCTTCTTAATACAAGCTTCACGGCAACGATAATACAAAGTTTTATCTAGTATTTTTTTTTTAATCCTGCCTACAACAAAATAAAGGCCATACGAAAATTTTGAACTATGAGGTTTGCCGGGTGCTCTGTCTCACTCTACTACGGATAACTAAAGAGAGTAAGTTTTCCGTACACAAAGAGTTTATTTATCAACCGGAATGTCGTTAATGTCCCTCTGTTTGGTAGAAAACTCACAATCATTCAGCTCGAATGATATAATACTCACACTCGATACAGCAAAATGACTTAAAAGCTTTACTTCGAAACATGCAGCTTAAAGGTTGGTTTAGCGTGCTAAGCAAATTTCCCACTACTGTAACTTGGAATTTGCTTACAAAAATACGAATTTTATGTCAAATAAAAATCACATTTTAGAAAATTTTCCAAAAGCATTAAGTTTATATTATTCAAATGTTTTTCTTGAGCAGAAAGAAGCCTTTCAGAGAAATAAGCATATTAAACATCAAAACATTCCGCTTAACAGCTTTCACAATGGTAAGATAAAATATGAATAATTTTAATAGAAGTACAAAATACATATTTTTGGAAAGGAAAAGGAAGATGTACGCATTGAGAAGGATACCATGGGAGAAGTAGAGGTGCCAAATGACAGATATTATGGAGCTCAAACCATGAGATCGAAAAAGAATTTTCCCATAGGTGGTCCAGAGGAGCGTATGCCGGTAAGCTTTTGTAAAATTTATTTACTTGGAATTATTTATTCAAATAAATCTTAATTTTCCTAGAAACCTCTAATAGTGGCTATGGGCATATTAAAAAAAGCTGCTGCTGTGGCAAACAAGGACTATGGTTTAGATTGCAAAATAAGTGCTGCTATCACAGAGGCCTGTGATGAGATTATACACGGATGTTTACCGGATCATCATTTTCCTTTGGTCATATGGCAAACTGGGTCCGGTACACAAACGAATATGAATTGTAATGAGGTGAGTCAAAATATGTCTGTAGTTAAAATTAATTTAATTATTTTCATCCTTCAGGTAATTAGTAACCGAGCCATTGAAATTATGGGCGGCAAATTAGGCTCAAAGACACCAGTTCATCCTAATGATCATGTCAATAAATCACAGAGTTCCAATGACACTTTCCCAGCTGCTATACACATATCCGTGGGGATGGAGTTAAATAATCGCCTTTTACCGGCCATTACCGAGTTGTACGAAGGTTTGAAGAAAAAAGAAGAGGAGTTTGCCGATATAATTAAAATCGGTCGCACTCATCTTATGGATGCTGTACCTCTGACATTGGGCCAAGAATTTAGTGGTTATGCTCAACAAATGAAATATTCTTTAGAGCGCATTGATGCAGTTCTGCCGCATGTGTACGATATTGCTTTAGGTGGCACTGCCGTCGGCACAGGTCTTAATACACGAGTTGGTTTTGCTGAAAAATGTGCCAAATTGATATCGGAATATACTTGTTTGCCATTTAAAACGGCTCCCAACTTCTTTGAGGCTTTAGCCAGCCGCGACTGTATGGTAGAGGTGCACGGCTGTTTAAACACTATTGCTGTGAGTTTAATGAAAATTGCCAATGACATACGTTTGTTGGGTTCTGGGCCACGTTGTGGTCTAGGAGAGTTGCTATTACCTGAAAATGAACCTGGTAGTTCAATAATGCCCGGCAAGGTGAACCCCACACAATGTGAATCCCTTACAATGATATGTGCTCAGGTTATGGGTAATCATGTCGCCGTGACTATTGGCGGCGCGAATGGCCATTTTGAGTTGAATGTTTTTAAGCCATTAGTGGCATCAAACGTTTTGCGATCCATACGGTTGTTGTGTAAGTTAAGAAATATTCTGCTCTTGAAAATTTAAACTTCTTTTCTACAAATTTAGCTGATGGAGCTGCGAGTTTTAACAAAAATTGTTTGCAAGGTATTAAAGCCAATAAAGAGCGAATCGATAAAATTATGAATGAGTCTTTAATGTTGGTAACCGCCCTGAATACTCACATTGGCTACGATAAGGCTGCGCAGATTGCTAAAACGGCCCATAAAAACGGCACTACTCTGAAGCAGGAAGCCATAAAATCCGGTTTTGTAACTGAAGAACAATTTAAACAGTGGGTTGATCCGAAAACTATGCTGGGTCCTAAATAATTTATATGTTGTAATTTATGAATAATCTAGTTTTGTTTCCCTTTCTGATTTATATATTTATTTATTTAAATTATATTTTATCTAAAGATTCCACTAAAAAATATTTTTTATCTACTTTATTGAAAACGTAATTCATCGAAATTTTTTCTAGGTGCTTTATTTTAAAAGGGCCTTGGGATATCTCCCTCAACTCTTCCACTCTTAGGTACTTTATTTGAACGCATTTTTTTTATCTTATGTGAAACTAATTTTTAAAATCTTTCGAAATTTATTTTGCCATTTCAAAATCGCTCGGTCCGATTGATAATTTGTCCATCACACCTCGGTGGTTTGCAAACAATGCTGCACTTTCTAAAACAATTTCTATCATGCTAAGGCTCAACATTAGGATAAAAATTACCATTCAAATTCTAGCGATATTTTAATGAGCAAACTTAGCGATTTGTAATGTAATTGTCGAAAATTCAACAATAAGTACATTAATGCAATTAAAGCCCTAATTGAGCACAATTTAACATAACAGAACTAAATTAAAAATTGAGCCGCTAGTACTTGCTTATGCTCACATTCCCCAAGGAAATGTGGTAATGTCTGTTCTGTGAGTAGGAAAAATGCAATGCCCCTACATTTTATTCTTTATAGCACTGGTCCAACTCTCTATATAAAAGAAATTAAAACTAATATAAACCGAGATGGCAGGTGGAAATGACGGTTCGTAAATTCTGGAATTTTTAATGCGAATATGTTTAAATGTTTCAAAGCTGTTCTGTATTCCGAAACCGAAATATTTTATTCAAAAGATTTTCGAATGGTTTTACTCTCATGTATACCACTTACGAATAATTTCTTTCGTTTTATTTCGAATAAAAATATTTATGGAATGAATTCGAATCAAGTTTTCCTCGACATTCACATTGTACTGCGGGTTTGTTGGAGAACACTTGCATCATTAACGTAAGTGACAACATGTGTTTTCGTACACATTATCCAATAAATTGGAAAAAAGGAAATATATGTGAAATACAGGACAGCTTATTTCCGAATTATTCTATTCCGGGTGTTTTAACAACTCTACAAGTTTTCATTAAACTCGAAATACAGAACAGGGACGATTAATTTGTTTTATTTGTTTCAAACTTATTACTGTTTTCGTATTCGGATTGTAATTTTGGTATTGTGTTTGTTGAAAACGACAAATGTGATACTCTGCTACCAAATCTAATATATTTTCGTACTAAGAGTGTCGAATTCGAAAGCCAAAACATGGTTTAATGGTGCTCAAATTGACATAACCGCAAGTGTTTTCACTTAACGAATATTAATTTAAAAGGCAAAAAAAAAATATTAAAAAATAAATGATACTTACGTTTGAAATCTTTGGACTTAAGAATACTGGCATTGGTATCAAATTATATACATACGCATTCTGAGAAAAAAGTTTATTTAAAAAATATATCTTTATTATAGAAGACTACATCGATATAAAAATAAATTAACGCTCGTATATTTTCGAGGGGCCAATTACTTCTGCGTGAACAACCCATTTCTTAAACTGTTCCTCTGTCACAAATCCAGACTTAACTGCTTCCTCTTTGAGTGTTGTGCCATTCATGTGCGCTGTTTTGACGATTAAAGCAGCTTTGTCGTAACCGATGTAATTATTTAAAGCGGTTGCCCAGATTAAGGATTCGTTAGTCATTTTTTCGATTTGCTTTCTATTTGCCTTCATGCCTTTCAAGCAGTTGTTATTAAAATTTTTGGCACCATCAGCTAATGTAATGAAAATTGATAAATATAACTTAAAATAAAACTGTAGTTTCTTATAAGAATTCACCTAATAAGCGTATGGAACGCAAGACATTTGCCACCATCATTGTCTTAAATACATTCAGCTCCAAATGTCCATTTGCGCCACCAATGGTTACGGCCACATGGTTACCCATAACCTGAATGCATATGGATGTTAAAGATTCACATTGAGTCGGATTGACTTTGCCTGGCATTATAGAACTGCCCGGTTCATTTGGTGGCAACAAAAGTTCAGACAAACCACTACGTGGTCCCGAACCCATTAATCGTATATCGTTCCCGATTTTCATTATACTGGCTGCAATGGTATTTAAACAACCGTGTACCTCCACCATACTGTCATTGGCTGCAATGCTTTCAAATAAATTTGGTGACTTCTTAAAAGGCAAGCAAGTATATTCGGATATCTTCTCAGCACATTTTTCAACAAAACACTCATAAGCAGTTATGCCGGTACCTACAGCTGTTCCACCTAAACACACTTCATACACACGTGGCAGAACGGCTTCGATACGGTCTAAGCCATTTTTAATTTGTTGAGCATAGCCACTAAACTCTTGGCCCAAAGAAATTGGTACGGCATCCTGCAGGTGGGTACGACCAACTTTTATTATATCGGAAAACTCTTCTTCTTTTCTTTTAAGGCCATCGTAAAGTTCTGTCAAAGCAGGTATAAGGCTGTTGTTAAGTTCCATGCCCATGGAAATTTGTACAGCTGTCGGTAGTGTGTCGTTAGAGCTTTGTGCTCTATTCACATGATCATTGGGATGTACGGGTTTCTTGGAACCTATTTTACCACCCATAATTTCGATGGCCCGGTTACTTATAACCTTGAATATTTTTTGGTTAATAAATTAAAAGCAACGATTTTACAGACCATTCAAACCTCGTTGATGTTCATATTGACTTGTGTAATAGTAGACCAGATTATGGATGGAATATGATCCTCAATCAGATCGCCTGCAACTATTTCATCGCAAACTTTAACAATAGCTTCACTAATATTTGCGTCCATTCCATATTCCACGTTCACTACAGCAGCGGCCTTTTTCAATATGGCCATGGCTTTTATGAGTGGTATCTATTAATATTAAAATTTTATCGACTTAAAAAGTTATAACCAAAGAGTATCCTACAGGTAAACGTTCTTCTGGGCCACCAATTGGAAAATGCTTAAGAGCTCTAACAGTCTGTACGCCATAATATTTATTCTTTGGTACCTTGACTTCTCCCAATGTATCGCTTTCAGTGCGGAAATTTTCTTTCTGCAAAATAAAACAACATTTTTAACGTATTGGTGCAAATGAATTTAGTGTAATTCCCACTTTATTTGCAGACTTTGCAAACTGGCGAGAACACTTGGCGACAGTGTAACATTTTCTCAGATCTAGAGGAAGTACATTTTTTATAGGAAGAAACATTTAAAACAAATTTGGTAGCAAAATAAACTTTTATGAGGATACAAATTTTTAGTTGTTTTATTTTATTAATAGAGTAACAAAAAATGCCTGGTAAACTCAGTTACGAAATATTGGGGGTATTCATATTCTTCTGCCTAATATTTCACTCACAATACTGTTTTCCATGGGAATAGGAGAACAATAATATCTGCCTAAGAAAAATCGTTAAAAGAACATTCACTGAATACGCCTGAAATTTAATCGAAAATTGCGAAAAAAAAAGTTTTTAATTCATTACTAAACCAAAGGTTTGCCAAAAAATAACACAATAGCCGAAATTCATCAGATTCTAAAATTTCTCTGTAAAGAAATTTCACCAAAAAGTCAAAATTGAATATTGCTTATAAATTATTTCTTGGTATTGGGTACAAATCGAAAAATCATTAAAACTTAGAAAAAATGAGCAAAAATTTTAAAATTCAATTTATAGTTTAATTTGATCAAAAATCGAAGTTAAGCCAGAAAATCATATTGAAATCGAAATTTCACTAAAATTTATGAATTCCAACTACACAAATTAAAAATTTTAAAACCACAGAAATTGTTCACAAAAACTTAACTTTCACCAAAAATATTTCGCCAAATAGTGACTGTTCACCAAAAAACGGATCTGCACCAACAAACCAAAATTTTTTTTAATGAAGTGGCAATTTAACAAAAACCGATATAACACCGACAAAAATTAAAAAAAAATTTAATCCAAAATGCGCAAGAATAAGCTGAAAATCGTCAAGGAGTTAATCATATAAAACAATCTTAATTCTAAGAATAAAAATGAATTTAAAAAAACAGACGTATCTAATTTAACGAATTGTCGGACTGAAAACGAACTTTAAATAGATTTGTTTATATAATTTACTTTGACCTTATTGATTTATTAAATTTCTTCTCTAGTATGTTCCAATTTCGATTTGGGCTTTCAAGGTCATTGGTTTAAATAGATTTATTTCTATTTCTTTCGCCGGCGTACGACGAACAAAACAATACAATGTGGCCATGTTTGGTTTTAGTTTCCAAGTATTTTAGTAAATAAAGTTCTTTTTTAATAATAATTAATTTAATTTTGTTTTATAGTATTTAAAATAAGTTTACAAAATAGTAGTTAACTATAAAATTACTTTTTGGCTGTGTTTTTGTTAGTGTTTAATTTTTTAACTATTATTTTTTATATGGTAACCCTATCTATATATAGATAACTCGTCGTTATTGTGCTTCATACGACGAATTTACACAGCGAATTTTTACCGGCGTATACGTCGTCTTGGATGAAATTCGTCGTTCGTCCCAGTTGTGTCCCCAGCATTATATTGCAAATAATATTGACATGGAACACTTCACTTAGCAGAGTTACAAATGTTAAAATATCTGTCAAAAGCAGACGTCAATAAATCACCTTCGATCGCAGCCAGTTTTAAACTTTCTGAATAGTGTTATAAATTTACTACAGATACTTTTTCCCACCAATATTTCTCTGCAGTACTAAACACTGTCGCACAATGTTATAATACAACTTTATATCATATTTTTTTCATATTTATTAAATTTTTCACTTACAGGGCATCAGGTAACTCCAAGGGGTTTGATGAATCGCGCAAACGTCGGCGAACAATTCGTTGTTGCCTATTATCCTGCTCCTGCAGTAACAATATTGCTCCAATTCTAAACATTATTTCCCTGGATTTTTTTATTTTAAATTTCAAAATGTTTCCACACTCAGCTTGTTCTTCTTGTTTATAACCAATGTGAGCTTATACAAATTTCATGGGAGATTCACTTCGAGGGAAATAAAAATCTTATGGGGAAAAATATTTCACATGTTATTCACGATAGGGGTGATTGATTTGACACCATACCTCCGACTATGTGCTATTTGTTGGATGAATTTGTGATGAAATAAGTTGAGCATTCTCAATTTCTACGTATAATTATAAAACTACAAATTATTTGTGGAATTTCTCGTCTGCTCTCTTGCTCATTGCATTTTATTACTTTAAAGTGTAATTGTTAGTAATATATAACTCGCACGTTGGAAATAGATTTTGACCAGAGATTATATAAACATTTTTACAAAAGTATAGAGTATGGCAAGCAGACTTGAGTTAAGACCCTCTACTAGGACAAATTTACTATTTTTCCCGAAACAATTTTCCCAGATCGCTTGTAATGAAAGTAGCAAGAAAGTTCGGATTCTTTTTTATGGAAAAAGTTTTGTGGGTGGTCGTGCAATGTTGAAAATATAATTGGATATATCTTCTGAATTATAACGAGTACATTAAGGAACTGTGGACCCAAAATAGGTGCCCGACTTTTTTCAATTTATATGCAATATCTAGAAAAATCTTATATAAAATTACATACTTAATGCATATATTTCATAACTAAAGACAATAAGCTTTCATTTGATGTATAATATGCCAAAGTAGGTAAAAAATAAGGAAAGTAAACGTAGAGAGACCTGTACATAAACTTAATATTATAAAAATAAAATTTCTTATTTTGAATACATCTACATACATATATAATAATAAAACAAAATAAATAATTTCATATTGCAAAATCATACAAGAAAATATATGAAACTAAGATTTGCCTCACTTGGGCAAATATGCTAAAAAATCATTGCAGATTGGTTATTTGCAATACTAAACAGCTGTGTATTTCATTTTATGTTCAAAATCAAAGCAACTAGACACCTGCGCTGACAAGGTTTCAAGGCGGCGGTACCGCCTTTGAAGATTTAAAATTTAACCTAAGATTGTTAGAATTTTTAGGCTAAAATAGTAAGAATTAAAATATCAAACAAAACTCCATTAATTGATAAAAGTTTTTAGAAAGTTTATGCACACACCAAATACTTCCTTTGTGGATACATTTTAGAGGCGGCGTTAACGTTTATATACTGGCTGCGGCTTAGCTTATTGCATGCCGCAAAGTTATTTATGCAACTCTGTAAGCAAATTAAAAATAAATTAAAAATCGGTGGTGAAGAAATTAAAAGGAAAATTAAAATAATAAAACAGAAACTAAACAAAAAGCGATGGACTTAAAATGAAATTAAAAAAAAATATTTTATTATTTAATAGACAATCAAGGTTCGTTGTTCATTTCCTTTATTTTCTGAAAAATCAGCTGTTGTAATAAATTAGCTAAACGCTTAAAAAGACACTCACGCTTTGTGGCAGAAAATCAGACTAATTGAGCAAACATTGCAGATATGCAACGAAGAGTGATTTAGTTTGATTACAACCACAAAAGCAGCATGGACAACAACGTGTAACCATGTTTACTGTAAAATTACTTCTGTCAAAATAAGTATTTGACTTATTTTATCCTTTCGGAAAACAATTTTTTTTTAACTTTCCAAAAATTATTATCTGAGATACTTCGGCATTTAAAACATAATCAACAGTTCAATCACAGTAGCAGTTAACGTTTAAAATAACTAATTGTTCAAAATAACTTAAACGAAACTCGTCTGTATTGTGGTGCTAAATTTTGTTATAAAATATTTATCAAAATTGTTTTTGTCCTACATATCCTCCCGAGAGCATTTCGAATTTTTACATACATACAAACATATACACAGACTACAAGTTCTACCGAATTGTCCAAAAAGAGCCAATAGAAATATGTTTAGGGAGACAAATAAAAAAAAAACAACAATGAGTGCAACGACATAAGAAGCAACTTATCATGCACGATATGCATGTAGATATAAAACAATTTCAACCATTATCCAGTTGTATGTAGGAGCATTATGTCTTGTACAGCAATTCAACATGTTTGTAGACGCTCTCATACTCAGACTACTGATAGGCAATCGTTGTAGTCCTGTAGCCAGTCCTATCCTGTATTATTGTGTTTTGTTTAGTGGCAATTGTTAAAGGTAACCGTAGAGCACAGCAAAGTAGGAGGTATTAGAAAATTCTTGAATGAACGTGTATGAATATTTCTTGATTTCATGGTTATTATTAGGAAGCTTTGTGCCTCTTGTTTATGTGGTGACATCTGGTGCGTGTTCATGTCTTTCAACAGCAACTACAATTGAATACTGATTATTGTGCGAACCACAAGTTTAATGTATTTTGCACATTGAAAATACCAAGTGTTTGAGAAATTAGATATGTTTCTATCGAAATTCCAAAGTGGTTAAATCTGTCACAAAGGACTTTTTCTTCATTTTCTTTCAAAGTTTATGGAAAGAATAAAAATATTTTCATAACGTCTGCCTGTGCTAATCTTAAGTGGGGATGTACAGAATTGTTGAAAATAATTGCAGATTAAATTAAATTTTCATTTACCACAATTTGTTGCAAGTCAAAACTATCTTGTTTTTTTAACTACGAGTAGCAAAAGAATTACGTAGAATTTACAGATTAATGCATGGGAAATCTTCGTCATAGCTTTCTAGAACTGCTCTTCGTAAAATTATTACATGGAGTTATAAACCTTTCTGAACTTTTGTGGGCGTGGCTATTTTATATATCTTTGAATTTGGAATAACCTATTTTTTAGGATCTATTTAAGTTCGCCCAAGTTACAGTCAGACAACTAATATTCACAAGATAATTCTTGAATTTTGTGTAGAACCAATTGAGAGTACCGGAGGGATAGAAAACTTATTTTTTTTATTGCCTATAAAACAAAAAGACCATATTCCTCTTTTTATTATTTAGTTTATTTCTAATACATATGCGCTGATTTATGGGGAAAAAAGTGAAAATTATATCAAAATGTTTTTCAAACAATAGTATTAAAAATAATTGCATTTCTAAACGCTTCAGCTGGATCCACTTCCACTATCGATAATTCCGGTTTCAAATGATCACTCCACTATTGCATATAATTTTGTGGCTTTATGGTTAACCATAAGAGCTATCGCCTAAGATATTATATAGTACAGTGTTACAAATATATTTAACGTGTTTGAATTATATTATAATAAAAAATTATTTATTCACAAAATTATATATTTCCAGATTTGATAATTTTCCAGTATTTAATTCATATTACGGGTCCATTTTCGGCCCCCTACTTTCCATTAATAGATTTTAGGCAACCGATTTGTAATTTCCAACTACCTTAATTTGCTTGAGTCGCATGTTAACATTAGCCTTTACCCCTTGACGGTAGACATTTAAGACAGTTGATTTGTAACTTTCACCGAGTCTATTGTAATTGGTAGCATTTGTCTAAGACAAATAGCATTCACATTCAACAAGTGTCTGCCCGTTACAATAAGCCTTATGCTAGCCAATACTGATAAGTGAGCTAATGTCTTATACTCTTGCAAGACTACAATCTCTGCCTCCATCTAAATCTCACTTGGGAGTACCTTTAGCGTTTGACCTGTCTACCCCTCGCAAGGCATTCTTGTCCATCCCTTCCGGTTTCCTCCCTTTGCCGATTTAAACCGGAGGTACTTATGAGAATTTATACAATTCCCACGCGTAATAGAGAAAAATATGTCCACCCACAGAGAGCTCCATATACACGTGTAAGTCCAAGCACCCTCTTGACCACGCATCCGTGGCGTATGCTGTTCCACAGTGACATAGGAATTTTTGTAAGAGAGCGTTAGCTTTTCTCCGCTATACTTCTTTGATTAGACTCCAAGCAGAGATAGGAACCTGTTACCGGCCACAACCAGGAGGTGGTATAAGTCAAAACTTCTAGCAGTGCATCTAGTTACGGCAAGCCATATCTTTCAGCCTGCCCGCTGATGTCCCTTATTACATCTAAAGATTATGATTTCAAAAAAATACCAAATTCTTGTTTAATTTTCGTATGTATTTGGGTTTTAATATCGGGGTTTCGATGCTTCAATCGAGTATTACAGAAGTATTACAGAAACTCTTCCGCTTAATTTAAAGGCGGCTCATGTAGAACATTAAGCATTACATATGCATAAGCCAGGCATATGAGGTCGGAAATGAATATTATAAAAATTGTACCTTTAATAAAATATATAAAAATATTAAAAATATCTTTTGTTGAATTCAATACATGAAAAACAGTTACAATGCGGCAATTAACATCGAATAATTAAGTGCTTTACCTTCTTTGGAAGAGACTGGATTTGAACAAACAGTTGGGGAAGTAGAGGGTTAGAAATTCTTAACTTTTTTTTTTTAACAATAACGTTATGTTTATAGCTAGAGCAGTGTAGCAGCACCTATGATATTAAGTAGTCGCAATAATTTCTAGGCCTTCAGAATAACAATATCAGCATGGCCGTCTCTAATGATAGATACAGGCGAGGAAACATTAGATAAAACATCTATATGGAACCTAGTTTAACTTTCTTGATACAGACGAAGAAACCACAAAGGGAACCATAAGCAAACTTAAATTGTGTGTAACGAATGTAAATATACGCGGAAGGCAAGCAAAAATGTACCTGAATTTTAAAAAGAAACAACGCTACACACGACGAAACATTAAACATGCCAATGTTTCATCTACTGCTCCTTCGTACGTAATACAAATTCTTATTTCAAATGATAAAAGAAAATACTGACAAAATATTGGTAAAAAATATTATTAAAGTCATAATTAAATCTAATACTCACATGTGATAAGTTTTTAAATGAATTTGTTTTTTTTGTTTTTTTTTTGTCATACGTATAACTTTATGTATATATCAATACCCATGAGTACATAACTAGAGTAACTAAACACTTAAATGGTATTCTTGTGCAAGTAAGTAGGGTAAGTCTACTGTACAAAATCATTCTAAGATTTTGTATTTAAAAGCTATTTATGTAACTCATTCCAGTTTCTGCCATGGGATTAGTGTCAAATACATACCTAAGTTAGACTTGTGTGTTTGTCTTTGCTTCTGTCTTTCTGTCAGTTGGTTTATGTATCACAAGTTTACGTTTTGGCTAAAACTAATCTTACTGTCGTAATTGTTGGTTTAAGATAAGTTTTATTTCCAGCTTTCAAGTTTAGTTAGCTATTGAAATGCCATAAGTTTTCAACATTATCGGAATTCTTTAGTCTTGCTTTTGTACATATGACTGTGTGTCTGCTTAATATAATATTTGTAAGTAAATAGATGGACATAAAAGCGTCTATGCACACATTCTTTTCGTTATCAATTATGAAATTTTTCGGATAACGTTGTTTTACAATATATAAACCGACTGCATTTGGGATTGGGATTTTAGTGATTTATTGAAAAGTTCATGACTATTATAGAGCTTTAGCGACTTTATGCCAATACTAATAAATGTGGATTATATATAAAAATAAACTTTTACCCACAAATTTCGAATAAAATAAAAAATGTAGACATGATGACAGGTTATTAAGAAAACTGACGGACGACATTTTCGAAAGCAGCTTCTACATGCCGGAAGCTAAATATTTAATCCCAAAAAACTGTCAGTGCTGAGAAGCGCTACGTATTGTAGTGCTGCTGTCTACGACATGCTTGTAGCAATTTTAAATAAAATGCTACATACATACACATTTTAATTTATTATTTAAGTTTTAATATTGTGTTACGTATTAAACTTATATGTTATTAATTGCTCGCACTATATACTTCAGCTGTGTCGTTCTAGGTCTTGCGTTTATGTGTCTCCCTAAACTTGTCCGTTTAATTTACTCGGTAAGGGTGTGTTGCCACTTCTGGGCATGCATGCTTTACTACGCGTCCGCACATGTATTTGTTTCGAATCGTGTCATTTTACTGAAATAAATACGACTTCAATATAAATGAAGTAGTATTTTCTTAAATAAATTGTACCCAATGTTTAAAAAAGAAACAATTGGCAGAATATAGGCTCTTCATCTCAACATTTATCTGCGGCTGGTTTATTTTGAAACTTTTTTGACAATGAACATAAACCCCCCTTTTAAAAATGTGTGCCCTAATGTATTTATTTTAAACTTTCTACTTTTATATAATAAAAACTATAAATCGAAAAATTTTATTATGGCCCTTATTTTCTAAATATCAAAAATTAGGGCTTTTATCAAGTACTTGGTTGCATGCCCTTTGATCTTATATAATGCATAAAATGGAATGAACTTCGCCATTAGAAAAAAAATAGTTGTTTAGAGATGGATACACATTTTTATAGCAGAAAATGAAGTGGCACTCGTTGTAAGAAAAATACAAAAAAGCACTACAAGCCAGGGCAAATCATCATAGAAAATCTAAGAAATTAATTTTTAAATCCATACTCTGATTCATTTGAATTAGTAAATTCTCTGCTTCTGAGCTCCAGATAACTCAATTTTTAATAGATCAATTGCCTTTACGTAATTTACGGTATGGATAAAATTGGACAAAAAAAAGGAGAAGCGTTAGGTTAAAAAAATTGGTGTCGTAGTGCATATCATTAAACTGTGAAAATTCGAATTTCGGTAAAATTCTGCGCACGGATAAGGGTTCCTATGCATACTTTTTAGATAGAGTATGATAACAGCTTAACTTAGCTGCAAAAATAAGACAATTTTTAATTAACAAATGTTAAAATAACAGCATATTACCATAGAAAGATATATAATACCAGAAATGATATCAGGACTTTGTAAAAAACACGAAAGGGGAGGAAATTTGGGAGTGGAAAAAAATAATATTTTAAAGGCCAGGATTACATAGTTTTAAGATGGGATATCCGATGTTTTGCAAAAAATTGTATATTAGGGGAAACCACGAAGGACGAAATTGGAGCCATTTTCAAACCATTAAGAATCATTAACAATTATGATCGGACTTACTAAACATAAAACTACAGGTCAGTCTTTAAAGACACCCCGACGCACATTGTGGGTGAACGTCCAGAACTGGCTAGTATAGATCCACGGACGGGACAATTTCTTGCAATTAACAAAAGACTCTTTGATAAGAAAGAAAGTCGACAGTCTGAAATCAATATTGTCGAGAGAGAGTAAAGTCTAGTGGTAGCATGAGACTTGAATGACAGTAAGGTAGTCGTATATTACAGGTTGCCTAAAATCATTTCGTGTATACAGAAGGGGGTCGAAAAAGGACCCATAAATGCTGCGGTCTTCTGCGATATCCCCCCTACATTAAAAAAAATATAAAACTTAATCAGCAGTATTTAGCGACATGACAAAAAATGTTAAAGGGCCTTTTAATTATTCTACTACCAGTTTAATGCATCATACTTTTTAACAATATACGAAAAGAGAATTATAAATGTGCCTATATGAAATAAATTTATCATATAAAAGTCTGAGTTTTTAACCCCTAAAAAATATAAATAAAAATTTATGTTATTAAAAAAATGTGCGATTTTCTCTTTTGATTACCAATAATAGAGTCCTGGATGGGAAGTATTTTTTATTCGTTGATTTTTGTCTATGGAACAAAGTACTGTACGCCACCTTAAAGAAACTAATTTCGAATGTTGATGTTTAGAAAAAATTTAAAAAATCGTTATATCCGACCAGTGCATTATGATCTATTTTGGAGCCTCTCGATCGCACACAAAAGAAGGCGGAGCTGCTTATGCGTGACAGCATTGACTGACAGGAAATTCGATGTAATGTGGATTTTGTTGCTACAATGATTTGCGCTGCAATCAAATTAGGGAACTAGTTACTGATACCAAAAAATATGTGCAAAATAACACGTTTCACAATCGCACTAGAGGGAAAACTTGTTCTCTAGCCCTACTGTTCGTATGTTGAATAAAGTCCCTGCACAGTCTTTGAAGAGAACTCTATTAAAAAAATAATGTACATGTCAAGATCAACTTTAATCTTAGGGCCACTTTTTATAAATACACCTTGCAATGAATTCAAACTGTTGGTACTTGCTCTCTGCAATTTTAGTAAAATAAATGCATTTGTTGTCCTTCTAGGACAATCTGTTGTATTTCAAAACAATTGAAATACAAAGGAATACAAACAATTATTTATTACATTTTAATTGTCTTCTTTTCTTTTTTATATACGAGTATATGCAACTAACATGTCCAGTTATGTACAAACCAAACATATGCAATAAATATATAAAATTTATGGAATTTTTATTGTTAATAACTATAGAATCAATAGAAGGATTGTCGTTAAAGATAATTCCTGTAACGTAGTTATTTGAACTACAAGTTTATCAGAAGTACGTATGTATGTATGCATATGTGTATGTTTACTGAAAAGAAATGAAATGAGGAAAACATTTTTCCAATATTGCACATCTTTGGTACAATGCTTTTCTTAGAGTAGCTGCAATATAGTTTTTATAGGCAAAAGCTCAGGATCTGTTATTTATAAAATGTCATAGAAATATATAATTTATCGCTATATTAGCAAATCTCAGAGGATATATTGCTCATTTACTTAAACAAGGTCAGAACTCAAAAAATTCCAATTCGAAATAAATGAGATTACAACACTAAATTTGCTCCCACTATCTATAAAAAGATAACGCCTCATTCTCTTCGTTTTCGATAGAAATTGCTTCTCGTAATCTTGTCCGGCTACTTTTTTTCATGTAGGAGAGCTGTCTGATACTGCTGACTGTGGTTGTGGGAGGGGACCTGAGGACTGGAGTCACGTACTCACAGCGCGTCCCGAATATGATGACCTTCGAAATATAGATGGTATGGGTATTACTCATACCAGGGGTTGGGATTTTATTAGGGCCTTAGTAGACAGTCGGACCTTTAGTAGGCTAGATGAATACGTTAGAAGGGTATTCAAAAGTACCACGTGTGTCAGGAGCCTATGTAACTTCGGTCCTATCCTGACTATGATGTGGCCCTTCGGAAAGCCTCGTGGCGGTTGTGGTTAGAACCCAACCCCCAGAGTTGCATTGCAACCGAGTGCCATGAGTTTTAGATTAGCTCCGCTCCTCACCAAGGGGGACACCATGTCGAAATGAATGGTTTCAAATTGATACTCATGCTGCACAAGGGGACGTTGGTGGACGCATTGTTTTCACTCAGTGCTGAGAGCACTATGGGGTTGGGCCGTAGCTGCAAATACCCACAATAATCTGCAGCATATCTATCTATATGCCCCTGGAGGCATGTATTCTTGATTATGCAGCCACCTTGATGAATTACAGTAAAGTATAAACAGTGCTCCCAAGGAAATAGAACAGTGGAAATAGGACAGCAGGAGAATTGGCAGCTCAGGCAGTCATGATCCTCAATATAAAATCGTAAAACGTATGCCGACATAATTCCTTGCAGAATGGCTCACAATTGCAGAGAAATACTCTGAGTCGAAGGAGAACCTAAAACTGCGACTTGACGCAAAGAATTTAAGGCGATTTCACAATTGTTTTAAGATTGTTAAATACGATAGAATATGAATATGTATATGTTGTATTGACATCTTGCAACTGAAAACACAAAAGAAGTTGTTGTATTAAATAAATAATTTATTAAACCAACAACTGAACTCTATGTAGTAGAAAAAGTTAAAATTATTGCATAATAAGTGGTAGTAGGTTTGATACTATGAAATTATATTCCTTTTGTAAAACATTTACAAAAAAAATAAACTGTTTATTTTCCTTAAGACACAAGATTATTAAGCTATAACATGCATTGTTGTATAAAATATGTACAATCATAACAGCACAAATAAAAATAAAATTGCAATCAAAAATCATTTAACAAATTTATTTGTTTTGTTTTGTGTTTCCTTACAAAGCAATGAAATAAATTTAATTTTTCTATTGTATTTTTCGGCAAACAATAAGAAATTCTATTGCAAGCTATAAATTATATAAATAAAGACGCACTCATACTAAGCACGATGGGTACCAAAAAAGGTTTTCTAGTTAACAATATATTGGACAGGGCTGGGTTTACGAAATATTTGGGGTATCGGCTTAGAACGCAAACCTATTTTGCCAATGTTGTAATATTTGGTTTAATGACCGAAAAAAATCCATAAGTTCATGGTGTAACCAAAACGAAGTATATATTAGAATTAAATAAACCATACATTAAGCCAAATTGTTTTTATAAACTTTCTTCTGAATTTAAATTTCATCAATTCGACTGAGACCTGTAGCTGTTATTGTGTTCCTTTTGTTAGTAATTTTTAAATTCAAATGGAAACTTCATTTAACTCATTCTCCATAACAGTCGTAAGGACAAAAGCTTGAAGTTTGTGAAAGCCCATTGCAGTCTCGCATTGGCAAGTTGTTGCGATTTCTCAATATTACCACTACCATTTTAGATGTTCAACTGCTGATATTTCAACTAAAAAGTTAAACTTTCCCAATAGACAACAAATAGACAGTTTTTGAAAAAAATGTCTTATTTACACAATTTTACTACAGCTGCTAGGGCGCTTTTAAGGATCTTGCAGATAGCAAAGTCTGAGTATTTGAATTCAAATATCCAGTTGTCTGCTTTTCTGTAATAAGCAACTTTACAGTATTTGAACTGATTTCATAATCGTGGTATATAATTTTCCAGTGTCTTGGCACAAATTGAAAATTTGTATTCCTTAAAATTTATGATTTAGAAAGACCTGTTCAGACTTTTGTATGCATTGCCTTTTGAAAACATCAAACTCCCGAATCACACTACGACTATCTAGACGACATTCTGCTCGAAACACTTTTCATTATTGAATGTATCGATCCCGTTGCTATATCTAACTCTCATTAATTGAAATTGGTTACACATATCACCATTTTTCACATAATACGGCCACTAACTAAACTGTTTTTAAAACAATTTCAGCATGCCCTACAAATGTACAAAAATTGTTTGAGTACAATCTTTTTCGACGATTTATTAACCACCGCCAAATTTACACACTACTCAAAGGCTTCCATATCTAAAATAGGGGTATGTATTTCGCTTTAATATTTCATGCTTAGTTTCCGAATAATAAGAAGAAAAAATTAAGAAACTGTAATTTCGGTATGTTTCCTTTTTTTTAATTTTTTTAAACAAATCATTTTATCGTCAAGAGGAATATCAGAAATGCAGGTATTGAAGGCTTTTAATGGTGTTGGTAATCTGGCGGAAAAATCTTTGGCCGTTATTAGAATTAGAAATTATATTTGTTTTTCTAACTCATAATAAGAACAATAATAATAGTTCCGTATGTATACCTTGATGTTGATGAATCTACATCTTAATTTTCGTTTCTAGTAAGATTTTAAAACCGGGAAGTGATGCTGAACTTCGAACAATACTGAAAGTCAATACCATATTTACCATGAAGTATAAGACGTTTGGCGGGCCCAGTTGATAAAGACATAAAAATTAATCTATGTTTGTATGTGCCATACGGCTTTACCGATCGAAGTAAT
Organism: Phania funesta; assembly: GCA_963932375.1. Taxonomy (NCBI): domain Eukaryota; kingdom Metazoa; phylum Arthropoda; class Insecta; order Diptera; family Tachinidae; genus Phania; species Phania funesta. Next base: position 22,985,733 of record OZ010652.1, read on the forward strand.
CTGGAAAGAAAAATACACTTGTTTTTTCTTCGTAAGTCCCAGGGGCAGTACACCACCCATATTGAATAAATATTAATATCCATTTCTCTGAAAAATTACAGCAGCCAAAAGCTTAAAATTTAACGCTGGCTATTTTGAATACCTAGTGCGAGTTTTCAAATTTTATTTTGGTTATTTTCAAAACCAAGTGTATTTTTTTTATGGTAGGACCAGCACTCAGGGGATGACCCCTATTCATGCAATGCATTGTGGTAGAACTAGGAAAAGAGGTTATGGGAAGGAGTATAGATGGAGTAGTGTTTATTAACATTTGGCTTGAACTTTTCCACAGAGAAAGTGGGAGGAAAGACCTCTGCTGGAAGGTTATTCCACATACGAAAGGTCCGGCTAAAGAACGAATTCTGTCTGTAGTGGGTCGTGCGATCCACTGACCATTCGACCACAAATGGATGTGCTCTTGATGAAGTACATGTGGGTCGTATGAATGAGTAGGTTTCGGGAATAATATCCCTAATTTCATCAGAGCACAATCCATTTTAGTAGCGATAGAACAGCGAAACACACCCCACATTGCGTCGATGCTCGAGAGAGTCAATAGAGTTGGATACCCTACTGTCACCGATGAGCAACTTCGCCCTCTCCTGTACGCGGTCGAGTAACTCCAAAATAGACTTTGAAGCACCGGCCCATACATGAGAGTTGTATTTCATTTTCTGTCGGATATAAGTGGTATAGATAGTTAGGAGATCGGATGGGGTGAAGGAATTCTTACACCGTTTGAGGAAGACTAGGCACTTGAATGTTTCTTTCGACACTTGAAAGATGTGTGGGGTCCATCGGACATCACATTGAATCTTCATGCCAAGAACATCAAGAGCTTCTGATTCCTCAATATCTATACTACCCATAACTACAGAGGGAGCAGCAAAGTCCGTCGTGCGTCTGTGTCTTATTGGGGTTAAAATCGATCCTATTCGTACGACCCCATTCTGTGATCGTCACAAGATCACTATTTAATGAATCATTCATGCGGTGCCTCATGGCCCCAATCTCTAAGAGGTTTGGTCTGTTGATGAATGAGTAAGAATGGCATATGCTGCTGTCATCTGCAAAAGAATAAATAGGGTTGGAAGTTTGACGAAGAAGGTCATCTAGGAAGATAAGAAATAGAGTAGGAGAAAGAACGGAGCCCTGTGGTACCCCTAAATTGATCTTCAACTCGTCTGATGAGATCCCATCTACAACAATTCGTATAGTGCGATCTCTGAGAGAGCTTGATATAATTCTTAAGAAATAGGAACCGACAAAGGAATGCCGTCCATACAAATTTGTTAGTACTTTCCCTACTTCTGTATTAGAAACACCAAGCACGTACCCGGGAAAAAATCCTGAAAACATAGATGAGGGTTACCCTGCATACAGAGAAAATGCTAATTTAAACGAAAAATTATTACAAACTGCAAGTGTGTCAGTCTTTAAATTTGATGCTTGATGTTTTTAAAACGAATCGTTTACTCAGGCAATATGCTGGACCAATAAGAGCTGGCAGAGGGACACATACCATATAAAGTAATTAATAATTCTTCTATATCTTAACGCCCCCAACAACTAGACTCATTTAATTTGGCTACTGGCTTATATTCATGGTAGTTTTACTCGTAGTACTACTTCATAAGGTCAATAGAGTTTTCTCCCTTTTCAAAGATTTTTCAGTAGATGAGATTTACTGCAACTAGCCGCAAGTATTGCCTACCGTATCTTTCAAACACTGGTTTAGATTTTAAAAATTTCATAATACTAAATTATGAATAGTTTTCCCTGCACTTAATAATTTTTTTTAATTATTAATATTTTAAAGAGACACAGCCGCGGATTCACAGATATTTTTTTACAATATCATTTTTCTGAACTCTAAGAAAAATACACATATGTGGGTAAATATGTGTATCCAACAGATTTATATAAATGTACCATCTTCATGCATTTTTATTTGCCAGAATACTATTCTAGAGGGCAAATGTACAACAGAAGTAATAAAATAAAGAACAAATATTAAATATATATAAAGATTAAAACATAAATATTCATATGTGAGTAAACATTAAAAAATAAAATAATATAACTCGGATATAAATTAAAATAATAACAATTTATTATTGCATATTATTTGTTTATGAAAATATTAAATATATGCCTTAAATACAAGTGTATCACTACCGACATACTCCAACTCATGGATACATACATTGAAATAACAATGTTCGTGTGTGTGGATATTTATTTAAATAAATATATGACATCGATATAGCAATAAATAATTGTTTATTCAAAAGAGTTTATCAAAATTCAACCACAAAATGTTGTGCTGTAGTTTCCGGTTTCAATTACGCCATAAATTTCTCATACAAATACACATACATACATGCTGAAAAATGAGCCCACCTTTATAACTAAGCACCAACACTAATAACAAAAGCAACAAGAGCATCAAAAAGAAGAGCAAACTACAAAATAAATAAACAAACAAGTGAATGAATAAACGAACAAACGACTCACAAACACAAATACAGAAAGACATATTGTTTTTTTGCTGTTTTTTTAACAATAAAAAATAACAAGTAGAAACATAAAATGGAACTTAAAGCCCATCAGCTAAAAAAATACAAGCAGCATGAACAGCAATAACAAGAACAATAGCAACATTAATGAAAAACAAAGTCAGTAAAAGATAAGCAACAAAAAGGTGGTTCGAATTGGCCAGCTTTCCCCTCTTTCCTTCTCTTCAACCAGCTTAAAATTTACAATCCGTCCATCTTGTATTTACATGTTCCAATTGTGCTGCTGTTGCTTTTGCTGCTGCTGATCAAATACACATGGCAAACGTACTTCTACAATTACACACTCATGCGAAATGGCATGAATGCCTGCATATGAAAACATACAAATATATGGGCATCGACAGCAAACAACTTCAAATGAAAGCCAATTTATAAAACAATAAAGTTTTGTAAGCAAATACCAACAACAGCAAAAATCAAAGTAGAACAAGCGGTGTACTTTATCAATTTTTATTAAAACCTGTAATGTATGTAGCAGGAGCGGGGGCAAATGAAAAGGATATAAGATATTTCCCCCCCCCCCCCCCCCCCCCTTAAAACAGTTAAAAATCAAAATTTTTTCCAAAGATAATTTTTTGTTTCTATTAAAGTTAACCTCCAACTCACTCCCAAATGATCAAGCCTCACGCGTGCCTGGTAAGTTCAAGAATATAAATCGCCATGTATGTACGTACATACATCAGGCAGGTTCTATTGTGGTCTCCTTAATAGCCCCCAAAACTAATCCAGTTTCTTTCGTTTCCAACTTTAGATATATGGGTGAACTTGCGAGTAGTTAAGTCATGAAATTCGACTGCTTTTTTGTCAAGAACCTTTTGAGTCCTTTTCACTTTTCTTTCTTTGAATTAACATTTGCTGTAAGAGTAAGTTCCTGGCCTTGCATACAACTTCTTTTGGTTCGATGTTTACTGCCCTTCTGCTCTGCCAGTAATCATTTAATCAACGAACCTTAGCTCCCGACAATCCATTTTCTATTCACATGTTTATTTAAACTTGGTTGAGGTAACCATAACCTAAGAGCAAAACATTATGATTGAATTAAGTATATGGTTGTAAACAAAACATATTATTATTGCAGATAATAATAAAAACATCCTCTTAAAATAATTGAAAAGCAAGAAATGAATGTTACTAATTGGCAGCGGCTGAAGTACGAACACAGGCGCCTAGCGCCATCATATGCTTAATAGTGTACGCACTTAGGGCACATCACCCTCATACAAAATTTCAAATATTGTCAAATGATCATAATATGTTTACTACAACAATATATTTTTATAGAGAATATAATATGGTTGTCGTGACCATGTCACAGCCTTGTTTGTTCTTGGCGTGTAGCATGTGTTATTCTTTGCAAAAATATCACTGTTCTTGTTTGCTTCTCCTTGTGATGATTTTACATTCGAAAGAAACTGGTTCGTCATCTGTAATTGCTTTTACCTTGCTTGTTAAAATTTCCCTACAGCTGTTTCGGTAGTCAGATAATTGAATATTTGGTGTTTGGAACTGGGTCCAAGTCTTGGAGATTTATCTACATCTTTTTTAGTTTTATTTGTGCTTTTTTCTTCATTTAAAATCAAGCTTTACTGAGCAGTAGCTCAAAGAAAAATCATTTTTCGCTGTATAGTTGCGTTTCAATTTAATGGCAGGCTGAGCATATAATGGAAGAGTTTTAGACAGATTAGGTCCAAAATTTTCCGAATATTTTATTTAAATTTTTGTTTCGTTATGTTCTGTCAATCTAAGGTTAACTTAACTAATTCTTTATTTTTTTACGTTCACTTGAAAATTTCAGCATTTAAACTGCACTGTCCTGTGTTTAATACTCAACATTTATGTGTTTCTAATGTTTAAATTTTTGTAATGTTTTATTGATTTGAGAGAACTTTTGCCGTCCCAAATAAGGCACAAATATATTCGGCGATTTATATTTTTGTTTTCAGTTTTCAGATGATTAATTCTCGATTGGCACTACTATTCACTTAACGAAATGTTGTATAGCCAAACCTTAATACGAAAGCAATAATTTAAACAATGTTACTCTATATTCACTATGTACCCACTTTAATGTTTAGTTTTATTAGTCAAAATCAAAATAAACAAAATGTATAGAACTGAGTAAAATTTGGAAATTGTATGACCATAACTCAGACAACCAAGCAAATATTTAAAGCCTCATATTTATTAATGGACATGTTCATGTCATATTTATTTATGAGCACGCATACAAATAAATGCTAACAAGATGTAGTCTAGCAAATTGATATGCTGGTAAAAACTGTAATTGGGGTGGGGGTAATTGGTGTCGTAATGAAATATGGATTTGAAATGTGAACAAAATGCAAATGAAACTTTTGTTTTTAACATATTGCACTTGGGTAACAATAGCGTATTAACTCAACATTTTTCAACTATTTCATTTTGCGTTGAAGGTATATGGAAGGTATATTGATTGTGTAGGGTGTCTCAATATGAAGGCACTATCGAAATTGTTACTTCAATTAATGGCATGTTTCTTACGTAGTGTAACAGGTGGTTTGGTTTCAATCTATGTGCGGCAATTTTGTTTATAAACAAAGCCGTAAAGCAAGCCATGAGCCTCATCGCTGAACGCAATTTTGTGATAAAACATCGGATCAATTTCCAACTGCTCTTGAGCCCAATTGGTAAAGAACGACGTACATGAGGGTCTTGTAGCTTTAACTCCTGCACAAGTCTTAAACGGGCCAAGATTACTGCGCAAAATTTTCCACGATGTAGACGGACAGGGCCCCAATTCCTTCCAAACTTTTGTTTACAGCGACGCTATTATTTTCAGTACGCACATTACTTCTATATTCAGTTTGACGGATGACTTGATCAGATGGATAATTTTGTGAGCAATAAAATCCGATGTAGTGGTTTTATAAGTTGCGCGAATCGATGACCAATTTTTATAGTAAACCTGGAACAGTTAACTCTTTTGCAAGTGTTAATCGGTCTTTCAAATTGCACCCTCTCAGGTATATGCCCTTATAAAGACAATTAAATTTTTAATTGAATTATAGACTTTGACGTTCACATAAATACATTTTACAAAAACTTGTATTTGTCAATTTGAAGAAAAAATTATTTTAAGAAAAATATTATTTAAATTGTATTTTCGATAAAAAAATTTCTTAAAATTTACAAACCGCAAGATCCCCCTGCCTATTCCTCTTATTAGATTTCATTTATTATTTACAGTTTGACAACTGACATAAAGAATAAAACATAGTTGTATTGGTGACGTTGTCACTTTTTTGAATAGCCCTTGAAATTGTCACGGTAAAGTGCTCACCAAACACACTTCACCATAGTTGCATTGGAAATGTGATTCAATTAGTGGTGCAATTAAATACTAATTGCTCGATTTATTAATTGAGTCCTTGTATGGTAAATTAATCTCAATTAAGGTCATAATCGCGTATATTTCCAGATTGCGCAAATAAGGTGCATGTTTGAGCATGGTATTACTTCTGACTTGTAAATAAGTACACGTGCAATTATATGTGTTATTAATTTTAATATTATCAGTTACAAATACATGGAATTTAAATGGTTAAAAATGTAATTGAACTTCGATCATAAGTAGTTCGTTGCCTAAATAAAATTACTTCTATTTCGTAACTGAACATTTTCAATTACAATTCTTTGCTATAAGTAATCTTAATATTCCCAATAGCAATTACAACTTATATTAATTAAGATCTTTAAATTAAAATTACTTGTTATTGGTTTTTCCAATGGCAATGACAGCTTACATGTAATTATAGTTAAATTCCGTTTAAAATCAATCAAGTTCTGGTGCTAGCTGTAAATTATTTAACTTTGCTGTTAAGATAGGCTGGATACATTCGATGCTTAGGTTTTTATATTTTAGCATCAAAAGCGTTTATTCCTACCTAAACATGAACTGTCATATCAGCCTGCCTTAAAGTCATTAAATTCTTTCACTATTTTCTACTCTAAGAAAATAAATTTAAACGTAGTTCTATATTATAGGTATACCTAATAACTTATTGTTACTAAAGGTTGAGGTTATGAATATTCACTTATATTTACAAAGATTTAAGAAGAAATTTGCGAGTTTATACCTTTTTGCTGTTGTCTCATAAATGCACTATTGAACTGTTAAATCGCTGGCAACACATTAATAACAAATATGACTTAAAAAGGGTTTTTCTTATATTTGACCAGTCATCCAATAATCACTGAACCAGCAACCAAATACACACATACTGACACATTGTAGAATCATAGAAGCGAATACTTACAAAGGAAACAGTAAAAGTAAAGTAAAATTTATGATCAAATAAAAGAGTACGACTTCTGTTGGTGTTTCGTATGGCAACGGAATAATACACACACACACACACAGATGTAAGTGAAAACAAAATCAATTTGCTTTGAGCTTTGCCACCAGACACCAGAGTTGCTGGGTGTGTGTATGTGTATGTGTGGGTATATTGGGCTTTGTAGCTAACTATGCTAAATATTATGGAGAAGGTGTTCTTAAAAGAGATGACGGGAACGCGTTCGCAAGATCTACATCAAAACACCCTGTCGGAATATCAAATCAAGAATAGATTCATATAAAATGGATTCAAATTCTATACTTTTTAAATAAATAAGCAAGTTAAATAGCTAATTAATTAATTTGTTAAATAAGAATGCATCTAAAGGCTTAAGGGGTTTCCTAATATAAGTTAAATGGCTTAAATGCAATAAATGTGAAAGTTAGAATAGTTCAAATAACCACCGAAGATTGGCTGTTTGGGATTTTCCAATAATTTTTTACGATTTCTTCGAAATTGTATTTAGTCGTACCTAGGTAGAATTAATTAACTACAGCTTGATTAATGGTAACGAATGACCGGGCATAGCGTAGTAGTTACTCTATTTGGAATTTGTTTTCCAAAAATCTCAAAATCTTCTTCAAAATATAGCGTTGTAGTGAATTAATTCTTTTCAGCTCTGACAAGCATAAAAAACCCAATAAGAGAAATATTTACTTTTCGAATCCCAGATTAAAATACGGTCTTCTAAAACTTTATGCAAAGTCCATTCATTCAGTATTCGCTTACATTCCCACTGGTAGTTATGTTACAATTCGAAAGAACCAAATAAGCGCTCCAGATTTTATTGTTGATATATTTATGTTTGTGTACGTTGCCGTGTTTCAGCTTAACTGCCATAAATTGCGTTTTCTTTGCAAGGTACAAATAACATATTCAGTTGAAAATACACACTGCTACAGACATACATATGCACGTATCATATTCCCTTTGCTTAGACGACGTTGTTAGTTGCTGCTTGTCTTAGCACGCTGTTCAATTTATCAAAAAATTGTTTCAATTAGAATGTTGTCACTTGTGTAGGTGTGTCAAATATTATTTGCGAAAAGGTTATAAATTAAACAAATATGTATTATTTATTGACATTTTAAAGGAAATTAGATCAGAGAATGTAATCATCATTCATTAAATCTGCATAAATTAAACTGTCGTACAGCGATATTAATTAATAAGAACGTTTGCTAGAATCTCTTTGCAATTTGATATGTAAATTGATTAAAGAGAATGTTGAAAGAATATGAATAATATGTTAAAAGAAGGAGAGTAGATAGCTTTAATCATGGAGTATGCAAGAATAAACACACAAAGTGGACTGAGTAGCGTATGAGTATTATTATTATTATTGCTCACCCGTCCGTACTAAGTTTGATTTAAAGTTATTTCAATAGATATTGCTTACCAATCTGTCGCCTCACACATCAAATCACATTAAGTTCTCATAAATCTACAAAGCACGCCAACCTAGATTAGAGCAATGCATGCCGCTTGGCAACAAAATCTATAAACATAAGCTTGCCACAAGTAAGTGTCTCACACTTGGAGTCTCAATCTTAATTTTAAATTAACTGCAGATGTTTCTTTTCGAATTTAATACATTAGCTTGATATCTTCGAATAGTTGCTCTGGATATATGTTTAATAAATTACATATGCACATAAGTAACATTTTTGAAAAAATGCACTCTTAATCAGGTGACTAGAACTACTTAAATGTCGATTTTTAGTAGGCAAAATCTTTTTCAATATTTTCCATTTTTTTTTTTAAGATTACAAAAATTAGAACAGCAACATTAAAGTTTATCGAACCCGTATTTCACCACCTCTTTTTCCAAAAATTTAAGAATATCTGTTTGTGATTAGAACCACTCTGCGGTTCTAAATTTGTTAGAACTACTCGGATTTAATTTTTATATTAAAATATTATTTTCTAATACACAATAGTGAAAAACGGGTAAGATATTTTAATTATTTTAAATATAATGGCAAAAGTTTGTTCCTTGCAAGGATATTGCGCCAAAAATTGGGCGAAGTCACAAAACTGTTCTCGGATACTTTAAAGAAAAAAAAGGAGGGATGCCAACCGATTTAGTTCCAAGCGAAAAAAAATCTTGCGAATTGCATCAAACTCTGTCTTTTCAGCACCAAAAATTAGGTGTCAAACTGTTACCCAGCTGTGCAAGCTGTGAATACATAAAATTAAAGAAAGAAAATTGAGGGAAAACCTGCCGATGAATAATATACGCAAATAAATTGGATTAGAATTTGCTAGAGAGTATATGGAATATTTAAATAAGAAGGTTTATTAATGATTGACGACCTGTGGTTTTAATTAGAGAAAATATTGAATTGAATTTGGACGGCTCAGATAGCTAAAATTTATATTTTTACCATACAAAAAACAGAAGCTATTTTTCAATCGCATTCACGACAGAGCGGGTGGAGTTAGGGTTCTAAAACGTGTTACAGCACAATCGTTTTTAATTTTGAAGGTGCCAAAATAACTGTAGAAACGTACAAAACTCTATTACAATCAGCTTTTCCTAAAGCAAATGATATTATTTCTGCACGAGATATCCATAATGCCAGAGTTGTAACATAATTCATATTAAAATGTTTGGGGTTGGCTTTCCCGCAAGATTTATGACAGCTGTATATTTGCAGATATTTTAAACAAGGTTCTACTTGCACCCACCTTTAAATGTGTAAAATATTATCAATAAACTTAATATTAATTGTTCTTATTAATTAATAATAAAATCATAAACATTTATTTAAAGTTAATTAAATAGTTCTAATCATATGCTTAAAAAAAGTTGTAGTGTGTTTGTTTTATTCTGGAAATGGAACTTTAAGTTGCTGTTGAAACAAATTTTGTTTTCTGTTATGGAAATTTTTGTAGTCTCAAGAGCAGGCTATTTTCGATGGTAGTATAATTTTAGCTATCGGCAGAAAATTGAAAACAATATGGCCTACCAAGAGAAGTGATTCTCACCATCTGATCAATAGCGTCAATTTTCTATTTTCACATGAGTTGCTAAAGTTATAAGAAGTGATTGTGCCATTTGGACTTCTCTTATAATTGCCAAGCCTATTGCGATTATGAACTTCAAAATATCTGTTTTGAGAACTCAAGTCGCAATCAGAATTTAACGCGAAATACGATGCTTCTCATATCAAAGATTGTATAATTTAATTTCAGATTATTTGACGACCTGAAGTCCAAATTCGGACTACAAAATTATTAAGAAAATTAAACACTTCCAAATTAACTTCTAGAAGTATAACGCTAACATAATGATATTTTAGTAATTAAAAATTAATTACGTCCGGTCGTGTTCCAATATAAGGTCTTCAGTAACCCTAAATTCAAACCTCATATACGATATTTTGCCACAATATAATGAGAAATTTAAAGAATATATTCCAGACTTAATGTATCATTCTTCTTTAATTTTTGTTGCCGTTTCTTTGTTCAATATCTTAATCTTTTTCTCTCAGAAAATAAAATTATTTTACACTAATAAAAAGCAAAATGTAATTTCAATAGACTTTTGCAAAAAAAATAAATACCTCTCTCTTGTTAGTCAATGACCTGTATTTTTGATTTGTTATCATCTACAAATATTATTATAGATACCAAAATTGTTTCATTGGGTTTGGTTTTTGTGATATAGATCGTTACATTTTCCTTAATTGTTCGCCACTAACACGCGGAGTATACCGTAGTTGAAGATGCGAATATAGACCAGGGCAGTATATTCTATCTATTCAAAGAGCAATTTTATACTGGGATAAACATAATTATAATATTATAGTGGATAACTTTTATTTCACGCTTGCTTTGGCAGAACGCCTACTTTCATGTCGGTCAATAATGATGTAAACGCTGATAAAATATAAACCCAAATGTAATGTAGTGAAAAGGCAACGATACTAAACTTTCGGAATTATGTCACAAGGTTATCATTTGTGCGAAAAAACAACTGTGTAATTTTTTTACCCACATTTCCCGCTAACATAACTATTGGTAATAATATCAAAACGCAAATTGCAACATTTTACAACAAAGCAAAAGGAGATCTAGATGTTATAGGCTAAACTGTTTTTTAAATCATTAAAAATGGAAATAAAAAGGTAAGCAAAGGTGCAGAAAAATAGTAATTGTATGGGGATACCCGGCCATTGACTCGCGCAGGTGTCAACTTTAAAAGCCGTTTTAATCAATAGTCAAGTTTACATTGTTAGAATTTTTTATTTATTTAACGTGTATTGGCAACTTAGACGCAACGAGTTTCATTTCTATATCTTTACAACGAAAGAAATGCCAGCACTTATGTTTTAAAAAAATAATTGATCTTAGGGCTAAAAACGTAGTCAAATATTATTGTTATTAGGTTCAACCGCAATAGAACAATATGGAACATAACAACTAACGGCTTATATACATTTTATATTTGGTAAAAACAAGTCGGCGGAGTCGTAACGAAATAAAAAGTAAAAACTAATTCCACCTTTATGGAAGTATTAATGGACTAATGTAGCCAAGAAATCTTAATTTGGTGCTTAGCAATATTTCCTTTTAATAGAAATATATGCTAAATTAGTTAGGAACACACAATTCGGAAGTCACGAAACCTATTGTGTTTTCGTTGTTGAATTTTTTTTAGGACCCTGTGAGTATAAAGAAACAAAATAATAATCAGACTGCTATGATGATCAGGGCATATTCACATTTTACTAATTTTTTTATGTGAAGTTTTACAAAAAAGCTTTTGCTTCCATTATTAAAAATTTCTAATATTTAACTTATTAATTTCGAGATTGATTTCAGTGTTTAAATCGAAATGCGAACAAATAACGTGGCAGGTTCAAGCGTCAAGAGTATGAAAATTAAAATTGTTTGCAGAAACATAAACATTTTTACCGATTTGTTAATAACAAAAAGATAAAATAAGAGTTCAATTATATCACTTAAAACTTTGTTGCAACTGTTGTAATAAACAATCACAGAAATGCAATAAAACAAAAGCTTACATGTTGCATGACCGTGATTAATGTCTCACATTCATATATACTTGCCTAACTTATATTGCTGGTTGCTCCCATATTGTACTCCTTGAATAAGGCTTATCCATATAAGGACATTTTAAAAATATGTTCTAATACATTCACTTACATACGTACATATATGCGATCATTCAAGCACATAGTCCTTTCGTATACGAATATAACAATTACTATTCTAAAGGGCCCAATACAACACTACGAACAATTGTTGCCGATAAGTATGCTACGAATTTATATTTTTATTTCCTAGAAAGAAACACGAATACACGAAGCGTCATTATAAAATGTACGTGATTCAATTATGAATTGCGGGTTTCAAACTGTTGAAAAATTTAGGTATTTTCATTTTATGTACTCGTACATCCGAAAACGTTTTAATTTTATTCTCTTTCTCTATCGTGTAGTGCTTTAGCATTAATGTGTATTTGAAATGCTGTCGCCGACATTGTAACAATTGTGCAACGCTTTTATTATATCAACTGTATTTATGATTTTTTTTCTTTGGCTTTAGAGGTACCCATTCAGTCATTTATTCGTTCGCTTGAACATAGATTCATGCTTTCAGTCATTTATTCATTTCTTAGCCAGCGTTTTAACAATAAGTTACTTTGTATGCGTACGCGAGCTGTGAACGTGAGGCCACCTGAGTGTTCAAAGTGAAGGAAGTGAAAGAAAAGCCATGTTAAAATGTCAAAATATACAGGAGATATAAGCTGAATGAGCACTATGGATCTTAGTAAACTTTTTAATTCAATAACTATTAATTGAATGTTAAAGCCATTTACTGTATTAAAACAATAACTTTCGAAAAAAAATTAAAAAAAAAATATTAAGGCAATCAAGTTAAACCCATAGTGCAAAGGATACACTAAAAAATTTACTGGTTATAACTACTGTATTTTAAATTTTAAAAACATATACAGTAATAGCCTTGGAAAACTATTAAACTTTTATGGCAAAAGGAAACAAGTAAAAGAAAATCCTTTAAACTGCAAAACGGTTTTTAGAGATTTATAGAAAAACACTGGAAAAAATGTAAAATTCTATGAAGAAAATTGAACAACAAGTTAAAAACCATAAAAGGAAAGCGATATAAAATATGTAAATAAGAACTGGAGCAATTTTTGTAAACATTGCGTTGTCTGTCTCAACAACATGTGAAAATATTAATTTTCACAATTCAATGCAATCTCAATGCCTTGCCACCACTTGACTAAATACAAAAGGTGCTTTTATAGGTGGCAAAGTAATTTAGTAGCGGGTACATTTTTATCATTCTTAACATACACACATACATATTTTTTTTTTATAGTGTATTGTGTTGCCTTGTTTTTTAATTGTTTTGGCTCATGTATGCATGAGCATAAATCTATTCAACATAATTTTATGCCGGAAAAATGGCTGCATTTAACTCAAGTACCTTTATACATTTATGTTTGGCACTCTTATATAGCCTTTTGTGTATGTGTGTATGTTGGTGATTATAGTTTTTTTTTACTTGGTTATGACTAGTTGCACCGTTAATACATGTGAAAATTTCAGAGGTATATGCTGTGTGTTTATTTGTGTGTGTGTGTGTGTGTGTGTATATGCAGCATACGAGATTTACTTACATTTCCTCAATCAACAAATGTTGATGATGCTCATGATTGTACCACAGCTTGTAGAGCTTTAAGATTAATTTATTCATTTCCTCGACAGTGTTTAGTGACGCGTTCGGTTTGCTTATGAACCGCAATTTCGTTACCTCTCAATTTCGAAAAGTTGTTGGGTTACCAGAGCCTTGGTAGAGTATCTTCAATGAAGTTAACTCTTTTTCTATATAACTGGTATTACAATGTTCCCCGACTTAAGCCGACTATTATACGCAATTTTATAGGTAGGAACTGATGGTCGTGCCCTAGTAACCACCTCTTGCTAAATGTCTGGAGCTATCCATTCTCCTGATGTCAATAGCTATTCTATTGACACACATTGATCCTGCACCAAAATCTTCCCACAATTTGGGTATAAACCACAGCCACCACAAGCACTCCCGAAGAAGCCTCGCCCTACCAGTGTTTATTTCGATACTGGTCATACTTAGTCTACCTTCTTCCAGTTTCAGTCCCTTAGGGACTGGTTCCAGTATCTCCCCCAGGTGACGATACAAGAATGTGGCGGGATTAGCAAGAATAGCTCTGAGGGTAGCTTCATATGATGGGCCAATGGGTGTCATTAGGACAGATGGCAAAGTGCGTCAATGCAAAATAGCTTTCAATTCTACATGGGGGTTTCATGACACTTTAGAGCAAAATCTGCAAATCTTTTTAGGGTCCAAGTAGTCCTTTCCTTGCTTAAAGGAACTTTAACTTCTGTCTGGGTGTTTTAAATTTTGCTTCTGCAGCCTTCTTGAATAGGTGCAGCCTAAAAAGAACGTGTCCATCAGAAACTAAAACGTTTTATGTCCTCTAATTGCACAATTGATCTTCTTCAGAAGGGTCTCCAGAACTAGCGCCTCGTATTGCTATTTGTTTGTCAATTAATGAATTTTAATCCGCGGATAAAACTGCATATTTTATATATCGGAAATATATCAGAGGTTTTAACTTTATTTTCTTTAAATTTATTTTAACGAAAATAATCTTTATACTCTGGCCCACCTTCTAAACATGCAACGTCTTCTACATAAGTGCGATTTACTTTTCGTGTGGTTCAATGACTTTGAATACAAATATTTTATCCTGCTTTTAGTATGAGGGTTTCGGCTTCCTATCGACAAGCCGCTACGATAAGTAATCAACCACCTTGGTATTCTGGAGAGCAAAAAATAAGGAGAAGAAAAAACAAGGAAGAAAAAAACCTAAGCGAGAACTAATTGAGCATTTGCCACGTTTGTGGCTGACTACACATTTCGAAGTTAATTTTGCATGGGCGTTTATCTGTTTGACTGTTGGTTGAGGTTGATTTTCAATGATTGCTTAACGTTGTTATCGTTATACGGCTGTAGAAAATACTGTAACAGGAAGAAGCAGTAGATATCTTACATGAAGTAGTTTGTAGGCTCTAGTATCATCAATTTTGTTAGTTAATTGCTGATTGACCTCAAATGATGTTTCAATTTAGAAAGCGCTTAATCGTCACCATTGTGAAAGTAATTGCCAAATTTAATGTTTTTAATATTTCTGTTACATATTTTTTTTTTAATTTCCATGTAAATATTACGGAAATCAATTCTCATTTAAAAATAAATATTAACTAGTTTATATTTGCTTTATTTGGGGTTTGTATGTTCAAAAATGTGTTGGAATAATCCTAAAATTGTGTTTTATATAAAAATGTAAAGCTATGAAGGTTTTCATTATTATAATTTAAATTATTTCCTCAATATAATAGACGCACTGAGCTTACGTATCATTGCTTTAAAATGCACTTATGGCATTGATATCAGTCTCGGAGTTTCTCAATTTCCCTAGTAATCATTATCTGATTTCAATTTTCTCTTTCAAGGCATGTAGTCCTACCAAGTTATTGACTAGGACTTAGCAGAGGTACTGCAAGTTCATCAGAATCTGACACTGGGAATAAGGCTGATGGTACTTCTTTATACACAAAGGCCGTTAATTTAATTATTAATAATTAAGTCAACAGGAAAACGATTCATATTGTTCCAAGAAATTATACATTTTCGTCCAAACTGCAAACAAAATTATTAAATAAATCCCTTATTAAATACCCGAATTTCCTTTAGTCGCTTTACAAATAAATATATCGGCCATATTTTGGTTTAAAGTTTCCCCTAGAGGCATGTATACTTGGTGTTCCAGACACCTTAACCTATTACTACCGGGGGAGATGGGGCATTCAGTCCCCGAAGCTTGTCTGTGGTCTTAGAGTAGGATTTATGCTTTATGAGTAGCTGCAAAGTCCTTAGCAGGAGGTGGGATCAGGGTCCAGGCAGCCATGATCTTCAATTGCTACCTATACAAATAGGTTACCACCTACGACAAATTTGCGATAACTCTTCAGAAGCTAACACGATAAATATTTCTGTATAAATATTCTCTCTATCTCCTCGATCTTTTTCATTCAACATTTATTTTTTTTTGTGTTTCCTAAAATTAATAAAAAGAAATAAACAATGTAAAAATTAAAACTATTTTAGTGATGTATATACAAACGAAACGAAACGAATGAACAAATGAGGAACGTTATTCGGTTACAATTTCCATCCCATTTTATAAATTCTCATATTTTATTTTTATATAACAAAAACTTCTATGAAGTTTTTTTACAAAAACAAATGCTACTTTATTTTAAAACAATAAAACTTATTTATAGAGTCGACTACCCACAAAAATTGCGCAATTTTTGTGCAATATTAGCTAGAAAAGATGATGGTTTTGCCAGCTTAAAAATGCAAAAATATGCATTAAAAGTTTTCTTATCGACTCTTATCAACTGGAAAATTGCCTAGAAATGGGATGGTTTATTGCATATCAAGAACTTGGTCCCAACTATCGAAATTCTCATTTATTTCCCTATCTATTCTTCTGTGAGAATTGGTATTTCGGAAACTGGGTTCTAAAACAAATTCACACTTTCGCTTATGGTTATGAGTAGTTCGCCTTACGTTAGAAAGTCTTCTCGTTATTTTACATTTTTTAGTTTCATATATCAACTGCAACAAGTTACGAAACGCTTTTCAATTCATTCATTTTTCCAATTCAAAACACCAAAAAAGAAAACAATTTATACAAATTTGTAGTTTTCATTAAGATAGCAAACCAACTATTTCTGATATCATAAATTACATTTTCTTTAATATCATCTGTGTGCTTCTTCTGTCTTTCCCTAGCATGTCCTTCACATACGAAAGCAAAGAGAATGGAATGGGAAAAGGCAGCATTTCTGGTGTTACAAAAGCGTATATATACAGGTCTGCTTTATTTGCTAGCATACAATGTTTTATTAGATGGAAATATAAGGAAATATTGTTCATAAATATATATAAAAATGTAAACATACCCTCGTACATCAACGAATGTTAAATACATCAAATATGAATTTTAATAAAAGAACTCAAGTAAAGTCAAAATTGTTTTCTGAACGTATCATTTTCCGCTTGCTTTTGCCATCCTTGTTTATATTCCAGCTATAAAATATAGTTGGTTTTTTCCTGAAAATTTGCTTGCTGATTGTGAATGATATGACTTCGTTTTTTTTCTGTATACTTTTAAGTCATTTCCTGACTTTCATTTGTGCCAGGGTAACAAGACGAATGCCACTAGTATTGTTGCATTTGAGATGCATATCATACTTTGAAAGAATAGCAATAATAGCATCAAAATAAACAAAGTATAATGTGGAAGTTACTCAGGCAAAAAAAATACATTTGTGCAGAACATCATTAAATAAGTAGTGCAGCAAATGTAGACGAAGATCGGCTAATATGAAATTAAAGTGGTTGGAATCATTAGATACGCTCCAATTTTACTTGAGCAAATAGAAAAAAATATGCTGCTGTCTTGTGAATTCCATGTAAAAGCAGTTCAATTTTCGGGAACTCAGCAGCGTCTTTTTTCAATTAAAACTAAAAAGTCGGATGAAGGTTAGATAACCAAACTAGAAACGGGTAAGTCAAGTTTAATACTTTTACCACTAAAAGTTTTTATCAAATTGTAAAAAGACCTACAACACAAAAAGGGAGTAAAAACCTGGCCTAGTCCTAATTTGAACCAGTTTCTTACTATTTCTCTTCACATAAATTTTTTTTTTTTTTTTGGTGTCATTCAAATAGAAGCTATAAATTTAGTAAAGCATATATTACACATATTTGAATGTTCTATATCTCAGTCACATTCGAGTGTTGCTGTGCTGGAAATGTAATAATAAAGCAATACGATTTTTTGACTTTAACTTGCACATGCATGCATAGTAAGGAAGTAGTAAAACAATCCAAACACAACGAAAATAAAAGCAAAAGTACAACAAATATCACGTCATATAGTACATACATGTGTATAATGGACTGGAGGTTTGAATTTTTGAAATAAAATAAAGCCATTATATCATAACAGTGTATTTTTATAAGAAAAGTCGACGAAAATATCATTTTTATGATATAAAATCTTAATTCGCAATAAAGGGGGAAATGGAAAAATATGACTGACAACAACGCTTCATCCGCTACAAAAGTAAAAATTTTATAGTAAACGTAATTCGTAACAAAGTCATAGCAAGAGAACAAATCAAATAAGGCACTTTGCTTAACATTGTATTACAACGTCCTCCTTTGAAGATGGATAAAAATTTATATTCTGTCACTTATTTACAATTGTTTATTACGTTTATTATTATTACTATTATTACTATGTTTACACTTACCAGATAAGTTTATGTCTTTTAATAGCAGTCCCGGATTTATCTTAATCTACTGGGTGATGGGAGTAGGGGTGGCGAATTAAAAAAAAAAAAAACATTTGTAATTTTTTCATCTTTTGTATTGGAAAAGTTTATATTTATTCGTTTTAGTCGGGAAATTCCGTTTCCGTTTGTATTTATGGTTTCTTGGCATAAATTTTATAGGCATTTTTCAAGCTAAGATACTAGCAACGTAGCTGGTTTCAGAAAGATAACCAAATTACGTAAACATATATAGAGTTGTTAGTACTGCCAGGAAGTTGCAATTAGTTGCTTTATTCTAAAACACATTTAAACGACGCATTAAATAAATTGTCACTGTTTGTAGATTTTAGGTTATTTATGTTAACTGCCCATCCGTAAAACATTTTTTAATTTCTAGTTATTTTTGTGAGTTAGTAGGTAACACTAAGAAACATATGGCTACTTTTACGTTTTTATTCGAAAATGAGGCTTGCGTGTAAACTAGATATTACAGGGTGTCCGCCGAAAAATTATACTACTTTGTTTTGCCGCCATTTTGATAAACATTAGTCTTGACAATTCATATTTGGCAGTCGTGAAGTAGAGACGTGGCAAATTTATTATGGAAAAATATTCGGTAAACCAACGTGTTTTAATCGTTAAAACATTTATTCAAAATCAATCAGCGATAACTGTGACGATGAGAAAGTTACGTGAAATTTTTGGGAGAAACAACGTGCCAACAATACGCACTATTTATCGTGTAGTGAATGATTTCGAAGAAAGAGGGACTGTAGCTGATAGGTCCAAGCATGGACCACAACGTATTGCAAGATCGGCTGAAAACATTACTGCTGTTCAAGAAGGTGTTCAAAACAATCCATCAACCTCAATTCGACACCGTGCTCAGGAGCTTGGTTTTCAAAGAACAAATTTGGGCACCATTTTGTACAAAGATTTGCATTTGTTTCCATTTAAGATTCAGTTGACACAAGAGCTTCTTCCAGAAGACTATTTACGCCGCCGTACATATGCCAATAGGATGCTACTGGTCGCCCATGACAACCCCGATTTTCATGAAAAAATCATAAAGAATGACGTGGCACATTTTCATTTGAATGGATATGTGAATAAACAGAATAGTCCGTTCTGGGCAATGGAAAATCCTCAGATTATTCATCAGTCACCCTTGCATCCATCAAAAGTGGCAGTCTGGTGTGAAATTTGGTCAGGAGGATTCATTGGACCTTATTTCTTTTAAACCGAAAACGGCGTAACGGTAACTGTATATGGGGAGCGATACCGTGATATGATTGAAAACTTTTTAACGCCACAACTGCATGCTTTGGGCTTGACTAACATGTGGTTCCAATAGGACGGTGCCACATCGCATACAGCCAGGATTACAATGGAATTACTGCGAGACCTGTTTCCACAATACGTTATTTCAAGGAATGATGACGTTGATTGGCCTCCACGGTCGCCTGATTTGACTGCTCTGGACTTCTTTTTGTGCGGATATCTGAACAGTAAGGTATATGCGAACAATCCAGAAACTCTGGAGCAACTCGAACAAAATATTCGTGATCAAAGTAATGAAATACAGCGAAAAATTTGTGCCAAGGTAATGAAAAATGTGATCAAAGGGGCTCGCATTTGTGAGGCTAACAGAGGCGGACATTTATCTGATATTGCATTCCATACATAATTGCCGACATTAAATAAAACATTTATCAATATACGATCCATTCTCTTTCATTTAATCAAAAATTATAAACAAACAAAGTAGTATACCTTCCCGGCGGACACCCTGTATAATTGAATACACAACAAATTATATCCTTTTAAATCTTTTATATACATATAATGATTTATTTATGAGACATCTTCATTTTCTTTTAACCACTTAATTTTTAAGAAATACTCAATCGTGAATTTTTGCAACGTAATTTTCCTCATAAAACAGTAATGTGTTTATTCAATATAATAATCACTAGTAGCAGCAACTTAGCAAGTATTTTAAACCAAGACTTCACCTTATAACGAAATATTTGCCCAAGTAGTTGGCACAAAAAATGTTAGGCAAACACCGTGAGTTGGGAAACAATAAAAATATAATCAGCCATTACACTCTCTTCTATAATCTGATTATCATTATTACCGATCGAAAATGTATGCAAGTAAATTAGTAAGATTACACTACACTTCTACACTCAGCTACCAGATACAGTTTGAAATGCTTACATGCCATGAACATTTTACCTGTAATCGACCACATTATCTACAGCCGCAAAATTTAATCAGCGATTCAGTAACTTGTACAATACAAATATTCATTCATTCATTAAATTTCACCCACTTATCCTTTAAATACTGGCACATATCGGCATGTTCGATATTAAACATTCAACAAAAAAACAAACAACTTTTGGAAAATACACAAGTAGGTACATGAAGAGAGGTGTTTATAAAAGTACGTTTCTACTCAGACACAGTGGTGCAAACATAGATATTAAATGATTTTATTTATAAGTACGTATTTACAACTGCAAGAGCATTCAGTGGAGTTTTGCAATATACAGTGTAACAGAGAGATTGGTGAGAATCGCACAATTATTGTTAAGCTAAATTGAATATTGAGTATACGCCACCCATGGCACCTAAATATCTGAATAATTGAAGGGCTCTGTGTCGTATAATTAATTTTTAATTCGTAATTATAGGGTTCAAATAAGAAATTGTCATTTACTTTATTAATAAAATCCGGCAACTTATGTCCACACAATAGACCGTAATTGTTAGTTAAGTAGCCTTTATTAAGTTTCTTTGACATTTTGTTATAATTTTAATTGATTAACTTTCAAGCTATAGATCTTTAATAAAATTTTATAAATTTGTCTTTCGTCTTTCTGTATTCACGAAAACAAACAATTTTTCAATTTTTTATTTTGTGGGCGAAAATGCAAATTTTTAATGAGGTTATTTTCATTTAATTTTAAAAATTGTCAATAGTTACACTCTTAAATTTTAGATGAGCGGAGAAAAATTTTAACATACATATTTTCTCTCTATGGAGGCAACATATAGCTATAAAACAGTGATACCAAACAGCACTCCTAGTCGAAATAACAGTCTCACGAACGGATCTAAGCTAAGGGACAAAATATTACTGCGTTTAATAGAGAAAACCCAGACCGTACTTCTGATTATAACACGACCCTTTAAGTAGAAGTACGGCAATCACGGAGTATATAGAAGTCAATATCTTTTCTTATATCAAGCCAATTAAATCCGATAGAGTTTAGACAGATATTAGACAGCAAAAAAACGATCAACAACTATTCGATAAATGGCAGACTGAACACTAGCCCACCAGAGAGTGTTTGCCAATGAACGAGCAAGTACAGCGGCTTCAAGAATCTTAACGCGCTGCTCAATTTTGTACCTCTCCATGGTTGAATTTGTCAAACACTGAA
Organism: Phania funesta; assembly: GCA_963932375.1. Lineage (NCBI taxonomy): Eukaryota > Metazoa > Arthropoda > Insecta > Diptera > Tachinidae > Phania > Phania funesta. The sequence continues at coordinate 23,007,635 of OZ010652.1, forward strand.
ACACAGAAATGTCAAATTAAGTTCGTCACAAAACTTGCCGTTAAGGTGTGACTCACAATTAACCTCGTTCATTAGGTTGGAGTACCCTGTGTTCAAGTTTTATTATTCTTATATCATTTTGTTTTGTTTGATGAAAAGATTTTTCTTGCGGCAGATGCTCATACTATGGTCGGTGCTTTGTATAGCCTAATTCCTGCCATAAAATTGTAATTTTAATTCATCACCTTACGCCAGGATATAAACTTAACGTAAAAACAACAGAAATGTTAACAACTTCACGCGTTAGTATGAGTGTATGTACGAAATTAGTGAGTGCAGTATACGTTTTAGAGCACACAATGTTCTTTTGCTCAACGGAAGTAACAGCAGCTCTTAACGCAATTGTTTACGTCTAATTTTGTATGTTTTTCCCTACATGAATAAGCTTGTACAATTGTGTGGCTGCATATCAACACATACATATACCCATCCATGGTCTAATACTTTGCATCAACTGACATATATGAGTTTATTGTTATATTATGTGTGTTCTATAAGGATTTTGGCAAAATTTTTTAACTGCTTTCATACTAATGCACAGAGTTAATTTAACTACTCTTACTTAACCCTAGAGGTTTAACACTTGGCATTGCCTCAAGGAAATAATTAATATTTCATATATGACACTTATAAAAATTCGCTATAGGTAATTTTCTAATAACATGTTCATGAGAAGATTGTTCCCTATTCTTTAATTAAATGTTTTTTTTTAAACTAATTTTTATAATTATATCAGTATAAAATTATTACCATCACAAAACATCAGAAAGTTTATGAGAACTTAGTTTAATATGTAAATATTTTATGGTTAAAATTTGTGTGAAAATCGGTTAAAATTGTAAGCGCATTTAAATATAAACAAATTTAATAATTAACTATTCTATGAAATATTTAGGTTTTGCATTATAAAAATCGTTACTCTGTTCCAGATATGGCTTCTTCAATTAGAAACCTAACTGGTTTAACCGATACTTCGTTGCAAAATAAATTTATAAATAATTTCAATTTAGTATCATTAGTTCGGTTTACCGTAGAAAAGCGGTAGATAAAATAGATAGATATATGTCACCTACTGATACTAAATAATTTGTAACATTAATGTAAATATTTTAAGAATAACGTTAATAAAAAGGTTAACTATTGGTACAATGTCCTGTTGCCTTCGAATCGTCACTAAGACTTGAAAAACGCACTTGGGCTAAAAATTGAGATAAAAAAGTAAATGCCTTCGCGAATCAAAAAGTTTTTACACTACATGATATAAATAGTTTTACTATTCCAGATGTAAGCGAGACTGTGAATGACCCTATGAAATTTCGGCTATCATTAATAAAATCACCCGGACCTGAGCGATTTATATGATCAATGATAAGAAAATTTATCTAATTATGATGTTAGAATTTAACTACCCGTAATTATTGCAATGTTACGAGTTGGCTTCTTCCTATGCTCTTGCAAGATGTCTGGAATCGTTATACTAGGGAATTGAATTAAGCCAGGTTACGTCATACAGGCCCATCAGCCTACTCTCAATTTTGTCAAAGGCCCATCAGCCTACTGTCAATTTTGTCAAAGTTATTTGAAAAAGTATTCGTCTCGGATTAAGCTCCTTATCTTATTGAACAAAACATTATCCCGGACCATCAATTTGCGGGGCATAGTACAGCAAGTTCATTGAAATGTTACCGTTATTTGTCGGCATTTGAAAATAAGCAAAATTATTCAACTTTATATATTGGCATATCACAGGCTCGATAATTTCTGGCACGAATATAACTCGAGTTCTTCCTGAATACTCCAACGAGCTTCTTAAGAACTATTTCACAGATAGAACGTTTACAGTAAAGTCAAAGGACTAATTTTCTAAAAATGGGAAAATGTATGCAAGAGTCAAGGAGTCAAGGTAGTATTCTGGGGCCGCTGTTATATATCACTAATGCAGCGGGTATGCCAACAAGGCCAAATACATAAACGACAACGTTTGCAGACAACACGGCACATAGAAGTGTTAATAATTATCCAAATGTTGCATCTTAACAACTTTACTCTCATATTCATAAGCTTCAGGACTAGCTAAAAGGGTGTAGAATAAAGATGAATCTATCGAAATATGCTCATGAAACGTTTTCCATCAGATGGGAAAATTCCAGCGGAAAGGCACGTCAAATATTTAGCTATCCACTTAGATCGACGCCTAACTTAGAACAAATCAACTACACTGGTTAATAGGTCCTAACTCAACCATGGTTTCTAGAGGAGGTCAGTTTCGTTTCTTGGTTTTTAAAATATTGTAGTTATTAAAAAAAATTTGTTTGGTCTAAAAATTATCTGGGAGTTTTATGATGATAATTTCTGTAGGTGGACTTTATAGCAAATTTGAGAAGAATTTGAAATATGCGTATTTCTATGTGCTTTCCCCGTAAGAGTGAAAACACCAAAAAAGCCCCCAGAAAAAATTTTGTTGACCCATATCTCGGGAACTTGTGGACGTTTATGGTTGAATCCAAAGAGCAAATATTCGCCAAGCTCATTATCAAGTGACCAAGTTTGTCTAGAGCTACCAGAAAGTTCATTTCATAGTTGACATTGAACTGAATGACAAAATATTCGCTTTTGTAAAATGATATTTTATAAATTACTTTAATGACAAAATTTTAAGTAAAGGAAATGTTTATCTACGACGAAATAATATAAAATACGAATATTTTAGTAGTTAAAGAAACCCGTCTTATATTTTATTTACAGATTGGTTAGAGCGTCGTTCCCGTCACAACGGGATCGCGTTTTTACAACAAGAAAAAACATATTTAAATTTTTTTTTTAAGCTTATGAAAATAGCAAGAAATCTGAAATTTTATAAATATTATATTTGCTTATTAAATCCTTTCTAAAATGTTTAAATGTTTTCTTTATCAGCAAGTATTTTATTAGTTCACTTTTTATTAAACAAACAATTTATAATTTTGTAACGTACATTTTTAGTACATATTCTTGAAATTTTCATTTAAAATTTATTTTTTCATTTTTCATTTATAAGACAAAAGAACCAGAACTTAACATGTGTATATGAAATATATTAGAAAGAGTTTACTTCCCAATTAATTTTTTTTAAAGCAATTGAAAAGAAATAAACTTTCTGGTCCTTAAAAAAAAATCCTAAAAACAATTTGTTTTTAATTTAATTTTTTCTTCTACACAAAAATTTATTACATCGTCAACGTGTCAAAATACTCAAACTAATCACTAAATACTGTTGCTTTGATAAATTGCACAAGCATGTCAAATGCAGCAACGTGCAGAAATCAAAACATCACTAAATGAAAATAAAATCAGCAGAAATATTTGCTGCAACAGAAGCAGACAACACGTACGAATAAAAAACCATATAAAAAATTCTTAATTTCACTTGTCATGCGAAGAGAGAAAAGTCATCGTTTTCGTTAGCAAAATAATTATCCGTTGCCAAATTCATGCTATTTTTCTTACACATTTAAAATTTTGTAATTTAGCTATTTTTTATAAACACTAACTTGTCTCTGAATATAAGTTTTGAAATTGGCTACCAGAATTTCTTACATACATATGGATTATTGAATAAATAACTCTTGAATATGCTCAGAAATTTTTATTTGAAATTTTTGATTTTGTGAAACCGAATTTCATTATTTTCAAAATGTTTTAAAGATGACTAGATTATTTCGTAAAAAAATTTGACTGTTTACGATATATTTTATATATATGTATAAAAGACACACAAGCACTTACGTTTTTATTTATCAATATACGTAACGTTAATTTAATTAAATGTTGTTGATAATAAAAAATACACAACGGATTAGCGAAATATTAAGAAGAATAAGAGAACTTTTTATAAAAAGGACCTACAAGCTTGAAAAATTTAATAAAATTAAAAACAAAAGTCAAGAAAATTCTCAATTTGAATAAAAATCATAATTAAAATCATAACAAAAGTCTTACAACTGCTTCTGGCAGTGGCGAACACAAAATATATACGTGTATCGGCGTTTTACAAGTTCACGCCTTGCCTTTTTTATTTATTTGGGTACAAGTTATGTTCAGCACTTTTATCTAAAACACTACAAGCAACATTTTTCTGAAAAATGTTCACCCTCTAACTCTTTGTTGCATCTGCATTGTTTTGTACCTTTATTTAAAAACGGCGGTAAAACCTCTAATATGTCTGGTGTCTGTAAAAAGAGACACCAAAGCTAAAAAAAAAAATTTTAAATTTTTTGTTCCCTTTGCCGCAATCTGTTGTCAGAACTTTGTTTTTTGTGTGTTGTACAGTAATATTGAATTGGATACATTACATCTTTAAGAACATTTTATGGTTAAACTTTTTATATAGTCAAAATACTTCTTTTGTGTTTAGAATTTCTAGTAAATATTGTATTGTTCAACTCAACCATGTTGCAGTTTTTATTGGTGAAAACTACTTAATGATAAAATGCAAACAATAATTTCTTTATCGCAACTCAAGTAATGTTCAAAATATTTTCAAATAACTATTGTATGTTTGGCACAACAATACTGCATAGTATTGTTTTTGTTTGTATCACTGCATTAAACGCTTCGCATACTTTCGGGAAGATTAAATTTATTGTTTGACATGAGGGATGTTTAGTGATTACGACGAATGAAGATGATAACAAGCATAATAATAGGAGCAGCTCATAGCAAGTAGAGCTTCCAAACGAATTAAGTCAATGTAACAGCTTGATTTGGTAGTCATTTACGTTGAGTTTGTGTGAAATTATAAAAAATTAAAAAAAAAAACATTTTAAAGTTCGTCGATAATATTGGAACTAAAAGCTGTAAAATGTGTTGACTGATATGAACTCAGCAGTACTCAAGCACTGAAAACTGCTCCACCAACCATGGTATAAGTAGATGTAGTTCCAACAAATTTCAATCAAGAACATTCAATATTTATGTTCGTGCATGTAAGAGAGACTTATCTTGGAGTAAAAGTTAGTAAATGGACATGTAAAGACGTATTTGCTACAATATTTTCACCCCTCATTACACCATCAACGCCAACACTTATCACCAAAGTTTTCAACGATTGTCCACAGTTTAGTCAAGCTTGATAGAACATGCAGAGTTTGATATTATTCCAATTATTTTGAGAATTTTTGAACATTGAAAATTTAGTTTTTTTTTTAAATTCGTCTAGAAAATTTATATGAAAAACACTAACATTTTATTGCTGATTTTTTAACAAATTCTCTAGACGAGTAGCTTGCTTATGTACTATAAACAGGCCATTCAATGCATTACACTTTAATTAATTCAACCCATCGTTGCACTAGTCCCTTAGGGAATGCTATTTGCTGTTAAAAATGTTTAGAATGTTTTCGTATTTTAGTTAAGCAACTTCAATTAATTAATTAATAAGTCATTAATTAATTATTTAGATATCTCCCGAATGAAAATAGCTGAAGGTGTTTGCCAAGAAAAGCTATTAATTAAATATGCGATTTCAAATGCTGCAAACATATAATGAGTTCACTAAAACATATTACCACCACTTTCAAACCAAGCAATAGTAAGCAGCACAACAAATAAAATACTGAAAAGAAATAAATTGTAGATAAAACACCATAAAAAATCAATCCCAATAAACATTTTTAATTAAAAATTTTAAAAAAATACTCTAAAAAATATTTTATTATTTGAATTTATCAAAGATATGCTTTTGAAACTTTAATTAAGAATCGCAGCACCTCAAATATATATACTAATCTTGTAAATGTATATTGGGTTATAAGATGGCAAAGTCTTAACAATTACTACTACCAATCAAGATACACAGAAACAAATGCAACAATTGTTTGTTGTTTGACAAAATTATTTATTGTTATTGAGCCAAAAAAAAAACATCTTAAGTAATTTTTCTCAAAGTATATGGAAAGGCAAATAAAACAACAAACAACTTCTACGGAACGAGTTTTGTCTTAAAAAACTAAAATTTTCTAAAATTCCAATATTAATTACGTTCACTTGGTGTGAATAATCTATGAGAGTGTCATTCCCCGTGTGCCAGAATTTAAATATAACTGTGAAAGCAGCAAATACTTGAAATATCAAAGACTAGTAGTAAACTAAAAATCTGGGCATAAAAATGTTATGCCCATAAAAACTTTTTCAAATTCAAAAAATTTATTTCGAAAATCGGGTTCAGTTAGCGAATGATATCATGCGCTACGTGCACTTTACGGTGAACAAAATTGTCTATCTGAGAGTCTAATTCGATTACCCGTATGTTTTATTCGTACTCTTAAAAATAATACGCATCTGCATCATATATTGCGCACTGCAGATGCAAATGCTGTAGGTCATGGTATTAGAAAGGACTCATTCATCAGGCGCAATTTTTGGGGCACCACTTAGATGAAATGTTTACTGCAAAGAAGATTTTTGTTGAGGAAAATAACACTCATACAATGACTGCCTACTACCTTATTGAATTAATTCTGTTAATTTCTTTGGAAAGAAATTGACTAGAAAATACAGACGCATTATTTGAAGCTTGTACAAGCAGTTCGAAAGAGCATTGATAAATACTAGCAAGAAGCTAGTATTGAATGCTTAATAGACAACGCGCTAACTACTTAAGCCACAGCAATCCCCAAAAGGACAGTGCCACTTCCATACAGCGCTCCCAAATATCGGTTCACTAAAGAAATCAGTTTGCGAATGCGTTATTTTACGAAATGATCCACCTTAATCATGCGATTTAATACCTTAATTATTGCGAACAAACCAGCAGCCGGTAAAGTGATGCGGTCCTAATTGCTTTAAGAACTTCTCGAATGTACAGTCAAGCAAACAAGTTTAATCCGGTCAACTGTTGGAAAAAACTTCGATTTCAGGATGGTGACACCCACCAGCTACTTCTGCAGCTAATATTCACAAAACTTGGTTTTTTTTTTTCTCTCAAGAAAAAATTTAATTGAAATCACCCTAAAATCAAGTCTTTAGTATACTCGTATCTTGTTGTAGAACATACATATTTAAAGCATAATAGGTGTATTATAAATATAAAATCAATTAATAAAACAATAAATATTTACAGGAAATAAAGCAATGGAATTTCAATGTGCTGGCGTTACAGATAAATAAAATAATTATACACGAACCTCAATTTAATATTAAATATTTAACAACTACAACCTTAAAACTGCAAGATACCAGAATAGAACCGTAAGTAAATACGTTCACTATTCCGGTTTTTTTTCTTTTTCTAAAGTCTTTTTTCAACAATCGCACATCACATTTGTTTAGAAGTTTACTGAGATGGTTGAATAAAATACATGCAACGAGGGTTATTAAATAAGTCTTATATCCAATATCTTATATGTGGGATATTCAAATATTTGCCTCGGATGTGCCAAGAAGAACGTGTAATCCACTCTTTACTTCACTGTCGGCTCAATATAGTCATAATACAATTTTTTGATTTACTGTATAATGATACTATAAACTCTGTTTACATAATAATTATTAAAAAAATACACTGATTAAATAATAACCGGAAGAGTTTTATATACCTATTCGGTTGCATGACGTAATATTTGACAAAGCGAAGTTATTGAAGTTACTTCTTGATTTGATATTTCTAAACATATTTTGCAACGACTCTCTGTCATCCCTTGTCAACTTTGCGCTATGCTATGCGCCATCTTCAGTATCATTTTTCGTTTCTACCTATTCATTGTCTCTGTATCTCACATATAACTAGTGATAATGACCTTATATCATGCACTGATCCATTGGGAAGAAGAAGTGAATATTTTCTCCTCATCCAAAATTATTAAAACAAATTCGGGCCTGCTAATATGCAAAAGAAATTTGGAAATTACTAACCAATAATATGTGAATAATTAAAGCCTAAGTCCCATAACCACACCAACCACCCTCGTTTATACACTAACGCCATGTAAGCAGCCATTGAGGCGAATAAAAAGTGCAAATAATATGTAGTTAACAATGGCATTAAATATTAAATAATCTAAGTACTTAGTCCGCAAAACCATTACCTTGGAATGTTTTACGAATGTCTTACTTCTTTTCCTTTGTTTCTAAAAAAGACAATTGAGAGGAGAGAGAAAAAACAATGAAATAAAAATTGAATGAAATGCTTTGAAAATACCTTAATTGCAATGAATTAATTACCAAGTTGTCCATGCTGTACTCCGTACGATATTGTGTATTGATACACACTATTAGCTATAGGCCAGATTATTTATCAGTCTTACGGAAGAACAAATCACATAATTTTATTATATTGTAGTTAACCAGTACAATTACAAAAAGTAAAACGATAAAACACAAACGCAGAAAATTACTAGAATTGTATTAGCCTGAGTTCCCTGCACTGTATTTTTAATTTAGACAGAAGTGATGTCAACATAAATTAATTGTCTGTTTAAATGCACCTTTTTTAAGTGTATTTACGAACAATGAAAAGAAAAAAATAAATGTTGTACAAATATTAAAAAATAATATTGGAATATTAAAAAAGAATATTAAAAAATGATCCGTTTATTTTGAAAAGGCGTAAGTCAATTAAAAAAAATATGGAATAATAACATTAATTACCATTTACTAGCATCTCTCTTAAAGAAGAATTTGTTTTTCGATAGTTAGATGTGCGTTCTCTGAAATTCAAACGCGCCGATTTTCACAATGAGCGAAAATATATATGTGAAGTGAGCTACATCGCTTGCCTGCAGAAAAAGTCAGTAAAGAAATGTAGGTTATTCCTGGATGCTTCTGGTAATGAACTAGTTGGATTCAATCAACCTACTGTGCAAGACATCGGCAAGAATACAAGGAAATTTGAAGAGACTGTAAGCTTTACAGATGAGGTCAGTCCTGTGCGTCATCGCAGTGTACGCACTGCCGAAAATATGGCTATGAGAGCGTTCTCAGCAATTGAACCTATCTTACGGCTCAATGCGGCATGTTTTGCATTTGAATTGGCGACTCCATCTATATAAAGTCCAACTCACGCAACAATTAAAACCGGCTGACCATTCACAACGCCGTACATATGCTGATTGGGTGCTAGAGGAACAGGCCTTCAATACTTTTTTTTCGAACGAAATTTGCTTCAGCGGAAGAAGCTCCTTTCTCACAAGAAAGACTTTTTAAAATCAAGCCCACAATTCTTTTTACTTGAACGAAAATTTGCTTTGTCAAGAATTTTTATAAGCATGACTTTGGCATAAACGTGTTTATATGTAAATTTGTTCAAATTCTTACGTTTATGTAGCTGTTTTACCTAATAAAGCACTGCATAAGAGACAAATATCTAGTTGTGTCCAAAATTTAATGAAGAATTTCAAACGAATAGATATTACGAGTACTTCAGTAGAAGTCATTTCATTCGGTTTGTTTTATAACAAACATCAAATATAAACAAATGACCCAACTTAATGATGTTGGATTTTGGGGTCACTTATAGTGAAGGCAGCAATAAAAACAAACAAATATGGATATTGGTTTATAGTTCAATACAGAGAATTTTGCATATAAGTTTTGTCCTTTTTGTCTTAAGGGTTCATTCATGTTGTTCATATGATATGATTTTTTTTACAAATCCTGCAACCATTATTGATTTTGAATAGAAACCCAGTTGGAAATCAAAATTGCTTTAAAGGTTGGAGTAAACATTCGACTGTGGGAAAATAGGATTGAGTTTTACTTTTATAGTTCGTATTTTATTTAGATAACGATGAGGAATTGATGGGAATTCGATATGTTAAAAAGCACGATTCGATTAAAGTTAAATTCTTAATGTAAATATTTCATAGCGTAACTCATTTGTAAATATGCAATGTATCGCGATTTTTAACACTTGTTTTCCCTTGTAGTTGAAAGTTAGGGATCTATTATTAGTTGAAGGTTGGAGAGGGAGTAGTGAAGCATAATCAATAAATATTAAATTTCATTAGTTAAAAAATTGCTCTCGAGTTGGTATCATTATTAAACCTTGGAAACGAGCTATTTTATATGCGACACAATTAAGAAAAAATAAAACCAGATTTTTAATTAAATTGTTTTTGAAAGGCTACAGCTTGACGTGTACCCGGTTAATATGTTTATAAGAACTTAATTAGCTGTAGTAAATAGGTACAAAACAGGTGTAATGTTCTATCGCAGGTGCATCAAAATTGATCCAACTTTCGGCATCGTAATACAAAACCGCAAAAGGTCTGGTAATTTTAAAACATTTTATTTTTATACAAGAAGTAATTTAAAAGTTGTAGAAAACTAAAAGAACAATTTATTTCTTTACTTTGCACCGATTGCGGGTGCAAAACGTCAAGGTTAAAAGTTCATAAATTATGTTTTGCGACGCCACAAATTACAGCCCATTTAGTTTTTATGTTTATTGTATCGCAATTTTAAATGCGATCACAATACATAGCATATCGTTGTTAATAATAGGACGAACTCTGATATATCAGCTTCATTTTCAATTTTTGCAAACCATCGGATACTCCTTTTAAAACCTTGTAATCCTGGACTTTAAAATATTAATTTTTTGCCACTCCGCTACGTCCCGCCCACTGTGTTTTTTTTATTTTTAATTCATTCACAACTGATTCTTGATTTGATATTCCGACAGGTTGTTTTGATGTAGATTTTTGGAACGAATTTCCGTGATCCCATGTCAAGTTTGGTTTGAAGATAAACCAGTTTCGGCTATGTACCATCTTCAGACCCTCAATTTCGTCCTTAGTGGTTTTTAAAATGGTTCTTTATTGTCACTCCATAATTGCCGGCCCTTTTGTTTTTTATCAAATTCTTAATATCCCTTCTGGTATCTCAGATCATTCTCTCCTAATATGCAATTTTTTAAACGACAAAAAGCTATTCTTAAGATTCCATACATGAGGCTTATATTATTCTAATCTCAGGTCATTAGTTTTACCAATACGGTGATTTGAAAAGTATACTGGCGGCTGAACTTTTTTTCAAACCCACTCTAATGTACATATGTATACAAATGTACTTTACCACATAGCAAAATAGTTATTGAAGTTAGACTTTAAAAAAAGAGACGTCATCGAAAGAGTCATCATCGAAGCCCCTGTAAACCCTTAGAGTTTATCTTTATCCATCACTACTCTTGAAAGTTCTGTTGCCTTATACAGATTAAAATATATTTTGCAGCTCTTTCCATTTATTATCTAACATTGTCTTTCTTTTTGAACGTGTTCTTTTGATACTAATAAAAAAAGTTTGTAGAGCAACTGCGTGTCGTGTTCGAAAGCTATTGCGATTCGCCACCCATAACAAAGTGATGTTGAAATGACATACTTATGTATGAACTAATTTTTCTGAGTGTCTTTCCCGCCATTGCGTATGGTATATGGCAATCGTTTAAATGTCTACTGCGACTTTGTAGGCATCGGTTTGTTGGTGCAGGCCTGCGACTTCAGAAAACAACACTAGGGTGTTGATTTTCGTATAATCGTTCACGCATAAAGTAGGAATCAATTCGGGGCGGCCTAATGAAGTTGGTTGCCGTTGATCTATAGCGTTCACCGCTGAATGTATTGGCATCGTCAGCATCTTAAAAACTTAGCGAGACCCTTTCAGCAATCCAACGGTGTTTTCTATTTCATCCTTTGAATCAGTTAGATTAGGGTCAAGTTTTTAAGCAAAAGTTGCAAAGCCTGCGAAGTTTTCAGTTCTAGGGCTCGACATAGGATCAGATGCCTTCTATTTACTTGAAAATATTTCGCAACAGCTACGACCGGACATTCCTTAATCGTACGAATATTAGCTCATTGTATTTGCCGTGGTGATTTGACATTTTTCATCCAATTATAATAACATATTTTTGACATTAAATACTTCTTAGTATTTTGCGCCCTCTATCTCACTGGAACAAGGCTTAGTAAAATATGTATCAGCCCATATGAACAACACGTGCAAAATTAAATATATTAAAATTTTTCGAAGAGAATATTAAAACCCAGAAATATATTGAAATTAAGTCATTAAGAAACGTGTTTCAGTTGTAAACTAAATAATTCAAATTAGAAACTTTCATTTGCCAAAATTTTCTACATGTCCAATAAAATTACGTCGCAAAGAAGTGCAAAATCATAACTTCACAAACAAGTAATTAAACATGTATGTGTGTGTGTATTTTTCTATGTTTGTTAATTTTATGTTGGGTCTTCATGCAGAATTTTAAATGGGTGATTGAAACACATCCTCCGCCTGTACACAAATATATGTTTATTAATAGACAAATTTCATATAGTTGAATTTATGTTTACATATGCGAATGGATGTAGCAGTTAAAATTAAAATTTTTAAATGCAACAATATACGAGTGCTTGCACTAATATAGGGTATTGCTCTTCCTACAGCAGGCTTGGGAAGTAATAAAAATCACAAATGTGAAAGGGTCTGGTTTTTCCCAACAAGAATATATTAATGATACTATATACTTATATAATTTGAATTTTTTCGGTTCGATCAGTGTTAGTTTTTTTTATTTGACATCAGATAGATGGTACTGCTAGAGCCTTGAACAATATTGAAATCTTTTTCCCGTTTGTGTTTTATTCTTTGTCAAGTATCTAATTGTCATGTAAGCTAGTAGCCATCTGTCAGGGGTGAACAGGTAGTGGGTGAAGCTCGTATTACGGGTGGTAACTATTGCTTTACATTGCGTCAGAATGATGTACACGGGTGAAAGGTAAATACATAATAGGCAGAGTTTATTTTTTTTATTATTTATCGTCTTTTTTGTAGGGGTTAAGAAAGTCAGTGATTATTGGATTATGAATATGATAATTATTTTGGTATTGTGTTTTTTTGTTTTGTTGTTTTGTGTATCTTGCTCGTTATTATTGTTGTGCGTTTTGAAGATTAATTTTAGATTACTTGTTCAAAAATTATAAAAGTTATTCTTGATTTGATATTCCGACAGGGTGTTTTGATGTAGAATTTTGGAACGAATTTCCGTCATTCCTTGTCAAGTTTGGTTTGGAGGCAAACCGGTTTCGGCTATGTGTCATCTTCAGTGTCTGAGAACGAAAAATGACACTGAGGGTGGCACATAGCGGAAACCGGTTTGTCTCCAAACCAAACTTGACAAGGGATGACGGAAATTCGTTCCAAAAATAAAAGTATTCTTTCTAAAAAATTCACAAAAAATAAAAACACAACAAAAGCATCGTTTGCGCGTGGCTTAAAGATAATTTTGTTATAGAATTTTGGGTTTTTATTTAACTAAATAGGTGATCTACCCTTTAGTTATGCGAGTATTTGTCGTGCAATTGCTTCCTTTTTGGCAAAACGGTATATCTCTAAAACTAGAAAGAATTTGCAGAAACTGAGTGCAGATTCGATATAAGCACGCTAAATAACATAATGAATAACTTTCGGTTGCTTCAGCCCAAAAGTTTACTTGAAATTGTAAACTTGTGTAATAAAGAATGAAAAAAAATAATTTGATTTAAATATGCCATGTCTGTGTACGTAGAAAGTTGTACATACATACATATAAATATACGAAAAAGAAAATCTACTTTTTTGGTTACGGGGCAACCAAAACATCAAACAGTTTGTTGATGCATTCATACATGCATTCGTATGTTTGCTTAACTGCTTTATATTACGTGTCCACACCACCATAATGATGGCGATGATGCCTATGGTTGGTTAGATTTGTCCGAGATATTTGTACTTATTCGTACCTACATGACACACATACACACTCACACAAAAATCTATATGTGTACATTTACATGTGTCCAAGTATAAGTTTTGTTTGTTTAAATGCATTCCTTTTTTTGGATTATTTACATACAAAAGTAACTTATACATTCATTTCATGCATATATTCTCTTCAAATATCTCTCTAAATACGAGAGATGTGTGATCAAATTTAGATTTAGAAATAAAGTGAGTAATACTAAATTTTATACAAAATCTCTGCTGCACTACTCATTTTTTCACACACTTGCAAATTTAACGGTTGGAGATTGAGCCAGCCTAACACTTAACACAAATTAAAATGAACCTGAGACAGGGAAATAATGGAACACCCTTTTTTGGTTTTTGCAACATTGCTAAGATTTATAAGTTTTTCTTCTTAGTCTCTGGTATCCATAAAATTATAATAAATCCCGTAGCATGGATCTCTAGACTGTTTATACGTATTTTTATACCGTTTACAACAATGAAAAGGTTAGATTTGTAGTCTCTATAATATTTATTTCCCAACCAATAGAGTATATGTATTCCGGATCCTTAAACGTATGGAAATTCATTGAACGATGTCCGTCCATCATTCTTTCCGTCTGTCAGTATGACCATTGCTGAAATTAACTTCGTTACGATACTAGACAGCGTAAACTCTTGAAACTTGGTCCGTTTGACCAGAGCATTCGCTATTTGAAATCAAGCATATCCGTTCACAAATTCCCGAGATATGAGCAATAACCATTTTTCTGTTTTTTGTTTTTGGTACTTTTATTTTTACGGAAAACGCTTCTACACAAGCCCATAAAATTTGCATATTCTGGATCGTTATCATATTTTCTACCAGGTTCACCTACAGAAATAGTCAATCCTAGGAATTTCATAGCTAACGAGAGAGCTGAATTCCTCTAAAAATCGAAATTTCACATAAAAATACGAAATTTTTTTAAAATTTTAAAATTAACCGAATCGAAAAATTGTAGCAAGAAAAATTTTAATTGTCAGAAAATTGAATTCAATAAATAACCAAAATTTTACTAACAACAAAACTCACCCACCTAATTTGGTCATTTTACCACAAAAATTTAAATTTCCCAAAAAAATTTTTAATTTTACCAAATATATCGAAAACTCACAATAAATCAATACTATATAACAAAAAATTTAATTTAATAAAATTTTTATTTATAAAATTAAAAACTCAAAAAAAAATAAAAAATTTTGTTTATTTTTTAAGTTAAAAATTCACGAAAAAAATCAAATCATAATTTTACCAAAAACCTAAAAAAATCGAAATTAAAAAAACCGAATTTGTAAATATATTACAAAAATTTGGCAAAATTATTAAGCAGCAAAAGTTACGGAATCAGCATATTAAAAATACGAATATTCACCAATTTTTAAAATTTCAAAAGTTTCATTTTAATTTTACCGTTTTTCGTTTAAAATTTACCCAAATCGATGTTGATGAAAATTAATGACCCCAAATTTTACCGAAAGACTTAAATTGCACTGAAAACTCTAAATTTAATTTATATTATTAAATTTTACTTAAAGTGCATTTTCACAATTATCTGCAATTCGCCAAAAATTTAGAATTTACTAAAAATTTATAAGCATTCCGAGAAAAGAAAAATAAATTATAAAAGTCGTAATTACAGAAAAAAAAATTCATATCATCAACCGGCAGACAGTGTTATATTAAAACGAAAGGAAAGTTTAAATGTAGAATAAGACGATTAAGACAGAAGTTCAAAGTTAAAGGTCGCAAGCAATCCCTTCCAGCGGGGAAAATCTGTGGTACGTTTTTTAGAATTCATAGTTTTTTGAAGGGTATTTAAGATTCGGCATATTCGAATATAAACATGTACGACAAGTTTTAATTCTTCTTATACAGTGAGAACTTTAAGATATCTATGAATTTTTTCATTTCTTACATACCAAGGGGCGTTAAGGATAAGTTGCAAAAATCCTGTTATTGCTGAATGTTTGATGAGCTACCGAAAACACACGGCTGACTGCTATATTTCCATATTGACTCTATAATGGATTTCTATAAAAGGACTTGTTTAAGTTACGACATATTGACTAATGTAGTTGCTTTGTTCTGAGTTTTTGTACCTTTATTTTAAAATGGCGGGATCAGGTTAGGCCTCCATCTGCGTGTATTCCCAAACATTTAATTATTATCGTTATTATCGTTATTATTATTGGGGAAAATTTTTTTCTTCTGAGATTGGAAATGCAGGGTCATCTACAAATGTTGTCGTATATGTAAGTAATCCTTTGACCTTACTTTAAGCATTCTGTCTGCAAATAGCTCTAAAGAAGATTGTGGGTGTTTTCAGGTATAACTAGAAATATATTCGTAAGTAGCCAGTCCATCACGCTCACTTTATAAAGCGCATAGGGCATAATACTGAACAGCATTGATTATTTTCATATGCTGATCGAATGGAGGTAACAATTCTACGAACTTGCTTAATATACTATTCCTTGCACGAAAGCTAAACTTTTTGCTCATTAAGATACACCTTTTAAGCTCGGGACCAATAATTTAAAAAAAAAATTGAGCGTTGGCTAATGGGCCCGTAGAACGTAATCTGACCTGTAGTTTTTTTCTTCTTTTTTAGGAATTGTAACAATTTCAGGCTTAAATTTTACAAATACCGCACTTCAGGTAGCAATTCAACGATATCCATTAAAACGCTCTTCTAGTCTCCTTCAATCACTCCAACCGCTGCAACTAAACTAAGCTAAAATCCATTTTCTGTAATTAAACAAGCGACTCTCGGAATCTACCACTTATTTTCATTTGGCAAAAGGCTTGTGGTACAAATATATATAAGTGAACACATATGTAAATATAAACATGCATACACACACACAGATTTCAGCCTAGAATTTATAACTGATTTTGACGATTTAGTTTTGAGCTTTCAGGCATCAGAAAAAAATATACATACACACACACACACACACACGTACACAAACTAAGGCAGAATGCAAAATGACATTAGTTTGTCAACTCATACATATTAAATGCGGCAAACGTTTGGTTTGTTGTCCAAGGATATTTCATATACAAATGCAAAACAAAAAACTAAAAATAATGGCTTATGTTTGTGTATCTCCCTTTTAGTGCTGGCTATGTTTCGTTTGAATATATATTTTATACATGCAGTACAGTTAAGCACAAAAGGAGAGATGGAAAAAATATACAAATTTTAAAATCTAATTTCTAATACATTCATCATCTATCTATATTTGTACATAGTTGCTACTCGTCCTATGCCATGTGTACAGAGTGTAGGCAATGTTGAATTTTAAAAAGGTAAAATTATGCGCATAAAGGTTTGTGATCGCCTTAGAAGTGCTCTACAGAACACCATAGAAGTGGGCAAATTATAACAGACGGCAACACATTTACTTAATTTTCTTTAAATTGTTTTCAAAATCTTGACATGAAATAAACTCGACTGGAAATATTAAACATGACTTCTGTTGCTAATTGTTACCAATGCATTGAACAGCTAATTATACCACACTGCCCAGTAGTTGCCGTATAAAAAAGAGAATTTTTAAACGATGACAAATATTACCGCTGATGCTGTTATATTCCTACTAAGATGACTAATTAAGACAACATACATGCAGCTGCATAAAATAACTTGAGGACTGTGTTTTTAAGCAAATATCAAAATCAAATTATGCATTTGCGCTTGTGCTTGTGTGCTATTTAATATTACCACGAAATAATATGCAAATGTTGAATCAGAGCTTCTAAACAAATACATATGGTCACAGCAAGTAGAAGAAAAAATACTTTAAAACGGAATGTTATAAATTCAAATGCAGCAGGAGGGTTTGCTTATATAGGCCGAAGATTTAATAGAAAGACTTTTTCACATACTGCAAAAAAGTGATCAAAAATTCCAACTAGGAATTAGACTACGTGCGAGTCAAGAAATTATTTTCACTGGGGTATTCATTTGCGTTTTGTAGTTAATTACGTAAGCCTCTCTATAACGACATGCAATGGGAATTTTTTAATTACAATTAAAATTTTTTGTAATATAATTAAAATTTAAGAAAAAATTAATTACAATTAGTTGTAATTGGGAATGTTTCATTTTAACAGTGCACGTAATGGAAAAAGTTCAATTAATTTCCGTTGTAATTGCAAAGTAATGCCTTTATTAAGTACTTAAAAATAATTATAATAATTATTTATTGCTTTTTATTGTTATATTACAAAAAATATTGTGATTATCTTTAAATACAGGGTATTTACCGCGAATCGCATGTTTTTGTATTGGTTAGTACACATCAAGTAGTTACACTCACGATGTGCGAACTTGAGCACAGCGCTTTTGTTATGAGACAGTGTTACGCTAGCGGTAAGTTTATGACCCAAACCCAACCAGCCTTTTGCAGGCACTGTAATATTATTTTTTTTAATTTCTTCAAATCACGTGTATCCATAAAGGAAGCCTTCCGAAGACAAATCCAAGATATTCCACAAGAAATGTTTCGAGATTCAGTACGGAACTTCAGGGAACGTCTTACCTTAAAATTCGCAGTATTCGCAGTACTACGATCTGCTTAATTAATTCTCTTTTTCCCATTAAAACAATTACTCAATTGTTTTTGTTTGATAGAAGTTCGGGGCAATTCATGTTTTAAGGATTCCTAGTGTAAATTCTTCCATGTAAAATTTCACGATATTATATGAAAAGTTCTATCCATATCCATCCAGATCTTACCAGGCAATGTAATTCTATATATTTTTTCTCAAAAGAAGTTGTGAGTATTATTACTGTTACACAAGCGCTAGTAATAATTTTTTTTATCGCGGTCAAGACCAAATAACCGAGGAGTAATTTTCTGTACATTTTTTGAAAAATAACATACTTTAGAAAAATGTTCTATTTTTAACTAGCGGCAATTCAATGTAAAAAATTAAAGAGAAGCTCTTTACTGTAGCGCGGAAAGCAACATTGTGTCTGACATTTAACAATTTTATCTGTTTTTAGGTATCTAAAAAGCAACAGGGCATAAAGTTACTTTTGTACAGCCAATGCACAAAAACTAAAGTGTCTACGTCCCTGCAAGTGTCTGACAATATTATGATGACCTTGGATAATCCAAGAATAAGACTTCTCCAGTGATCTGGTGACAAACAAAAATATTTTTGAGATTCTGGCAGTATTTCAGAGGTACTTCTGTTATATATCACTTTTATGCTACGAAAACCCTCCGGTAAACAGAGGAATACCTAAATGACTTTCGATATTTTTTTGTTTTTTATTGGCAGGCCTTAGAAAACATTAGTTGTATATTTTAGAATGTACTATAAAAAACGAAGTTGGATAGTCTTGCGTTTTAAGATTATGCTTCGTTTAACATGCCCGGACCTAATCGTCAATTGTAGTGCCATGACACTAGTGTCATTATAGCTTCTTTACTGCGGAACAACGCAACTGCAATATTCTGCATTGGTAAATCACGTGCATATAAAAAGTAGCCTGCTGGGTCTGCAATTAATTGCATTCATTCATTACAGAGAGGGCACTAAAAAGAACAGGACTATCAGTGCATCCTTTTTTAGCATCCAGTGTTGTCTAACCGTATCTAACCTAGAAGTTGATAAAGACATCGAAGCAATGTGTGTTGTGTACTACAACAGATTGTGCTCCAATGAAATTATGTAAGTACCTAGTTCCTGACACCAAAGCATATATTCTCATAAAAATATCTTCTTTGAGGGCTTATCCCTTCGTGGTGTAGCTTGTCCAGAAACACTACTCCCGCTATCTTCCTTCTTTAAACTTTTTTATTAATTCCAGCACAATGCTTTTGATGAGTAGGGGCCATCATCAGGGAGGGTTCAATTATTATTTTTAATACCAATCTACATTCCGAACATCTTTGATATCCTGCTCTCGTTTTGATCCTTATATTCTCTCATCTGTAGCAATTAATTATTTCAGTTTCCAAACGAAAATCTCATCATCGCAAAATTTTACATCTCGTTTTTAACAAATTAATTTGTATAAAGTTGTGTGTAAAGTTTATCAGCAAACAGAGCAATAAATTGTTTGACAATAATTGATTAATGTGCTGATGATAATGATACTATGCACAACACAATATACTACGCAGTTGGTATTGTTGTGGCTGCTGTTGTTCTTGTTATTTTTTACACCTGATACATTTTCCAAAGATACAAAACCGAACATTCTACTATTTGACGCACATAAAAGATATGCTTAGATGCCTACATACTTCGAAGAGAGTTGCCGTAATTGCTGTGTAAATATATAAGTTTAAGTGATTGTGGTGTTTTTGATATCGTATGTGATCTGAAGAAGTTTTAACAAAACTACAAACAACAACGAGCCAAGACATTTAACCAACCAAAAGTGTGCAGTAATAATGAATGTATTAATAGAGAATTTCCATCGAAAGCAATAAACAAACTAGTTGAAAAGTAGCAGGTATTCAAATTGCAAAGAGGTGTTTCAACTCAAGCATTTCTGGTGTTCTTCACTTCAAATGTGGTGAGTTGTGTTCTGATATCAACCAAAATGATGCAAAATTAGAGAAGAGATAATGCATTTAATTCAATTAATTTTATTAGATGCAAATAAAAGTATGCAATAAGTGGTTAAGATGTGTGGCATTAGAACTGAGTACCGTTGTGAGCTAAACATAATCAGGTAAGTGATGGGAATTGTATTCCGAAACCAAACGTTTTAAAACCAAAACAGATTCTGATTTGTATATATTCTAATTTTAATTATTAATTGGTTTTTATTAATAATAATTATTATTATCTAAATTTTTATATGAAAATTTATTATAGTTCTCGTCCCTTTTATCTTATATTTACTTAATTAATTATCATGCTTGAAGTCTTTAACAAAAAATATGTTTTTCTAACAAAATTTTATTTTTTATAAATAATAAAAGTCTGTACTGAAGACCTCAAACCTGCTACTGAATTAATTAAATAAAGTCTTTTATATTATTTTTTGAATTTCATCTTCTGGTTTTCAATTTGAGTTACATTATGCTGAGAATGATTCACTCTCTTTCAAAACGATCGATTTCTATCACATACGAAAATATTTTGTTTGTATTATTAAACCAAAATCTCCGCAAGAAAAGAAAAATAACTCAATTACTTTCAAACATTGTTTTATTAACATCCAGAGTAAAATATAAAAGAAATAAATTTAATAGCTGAATGCAAATCGGTTATTAAGCGTAGATCGACAGAAAATGTTTGTATTAAAACGTAACGAGAGTTTAACTCCTGAGGGCATATTTTGCAATGTCGGCCTAATTTGCTTAATATATTTGTAGCATAAAGCTTAAAATGAGCGAGATCAAAGTGGTAGACGTATATATTTCTTATCATATCTCACACCGAAAATCTTTAGTTACTTAATAAAGTATGGCCAGTCCAGTCAGTTATTTAAAAACCCTAAACAATGCGTATGGCACTTTATATAGTAAGTAAATATTTCCTATCACACAACTGTAAACATCGAAAGTTTAAGCATTTTTTACGAATTACTTTTTTTTTCTTCGCTCCACCTTAAAGTTGTTATGACCGAATGGAGGTGGTGAGACCTCTCTGGCATTTAATAATAGATCAATAGCTAATATCTCAACTAATACATACCAATTCCTGTCGACTTTAAGTTTAAAGCAGTGGGCATTGTTGTTGCCTCTTCTTTTCAACCGAGTGACAACATAAACGCTCACCTTGTCTTGCAACATGATTGTCAAGGAATTTGAAGTTGGCGAAATATGTAAAAGTTAAATTTTTAAATTGTTTGATATTTTGTTCGTGTAAGTTAACAAGTTTATTTAATAGCTGTGCCTTATGATTGTTCCGACTATTAAAAATGGAGCGCTCGCAAACTTTCCAAAATTTTAAGTCAGAAAGTGCAACTAACATATTAACAATTGGAAGAGTGATCCAAAAATAGGATAGTAATTCTTTTTTTTTACCGATAGGTCCTGAAAAACATTGTTGTTGTAAGCGGATGCGTAGCCTAAAACCAGACGTTGGGCGACATTTTTGTGCCCTACTTTTTTGGCAATGAGGTCGGAATTGCAAGCAACTGGACGGCATGGTTCAAGATGACATGTGAAAACTTGGATCTATACAAATAAACCACAAATAATTCCTTAGCTCAAAACCGAGATCCAACTCGTCTTCGGTGAGATTTCATGAAAAGAGCAATGGACTTTCATCAAATCTGCGTGGGCCATTAGCCCCCATACTTATTCGAAAAGGAGATCTGATGTCGATTTCTGTGGACCAGAACCCAGGGTTGCCCTAAGGAATGGCCTAGTGCGAGCTAAAGTTCTTCAATGGGTAAACTCATTATACCTGAATAGGTGGAGGGAGAATACCACATGTAGACAGGCTAGAATGGTGCTCAAAGAGCCCCGCGGCAGGAAGGCCAGCAAGGTACTCGGGTATAATATGGCTACTTTAAGCTGGATCACTGCGTTTGTGACAGGACATGGAAACTTCAAGTACCATCTGGCTAAGATGAAAGTCGTAGAAGATGATACTTGCAGACTATGCCTGGAAGAATCTGAGACGGTAGCGCACATTGTGTGTGAATGTCCAGCACTGGCTAGTATAAGGCTTAAGACCACGGGCAGACACTTGTTAGATGTGAATGCCATGGGGGAACTAACCCTTAGACAAATGCTAGCAATTACAAAAGACTCCGTAATGAGGAAGAGTGTCGACAGTTACCAGTCGACAGTCTGAATTCGTTGTAGTCAAGAGTAAAGGCTAGGGCTAGCACGAGACTCAATTGGAAGTAAGGTGGCTGTGATTACGGATCGGTTCCCTGAAAGGCATTGACTGGCAACTACTCTCGACGTTTGTTCAGGGAACAGGTGAATGTAGGGACTATTTTAAAATGGAGAGCGTACAACCGGCCGAAGTTTGTCATTTGTATCTTCCCTCGACCTAACCTAACATAATCGGAAGATGTCTACTTTAGCAAACAATTCTGCAACTTAACACGAGTCCTTAGCTGCTATAAGTTTAAAGCGAAGAACGTTCTTGATAACTTCATTTTAAATAAATTCATTTTAAAGTACAAGTTCTTACTCAGAAAACGCCCTTTTAATAAAAATATTTCATGTAAAAATGTTTTTTTAATACCATCTTTTCAGCAAAATGTTTTACAAGGGTTTTAAGAGGACAACTTATCGAGAAGTTCATTTGCATATGTCTTGTTTTGGGGTATATTTTCGGAGAAGGAATTATTGATGGCAGAATTTACGCTCTTTTTAAATTTTTTTTTTTTTTTTGGAAACTGAATTTCCGCTGGGTTGTGAAATAATTTTATTTATTAACTCGAAAAAATTTCCTTTTTTATCTATTGGCATTTATTAAAATTACATTAACAAGGTGAACGCTTAGTCAATACAACTGCTTTACTACATTTCATTTTCAGGAGAACTTTCAATCCCCACATATGAAAAATTAAAACATATTTTTTGAATTTTTTTTACAAAAATGGAGAAGTAAATAAAATATGGTTGTATTGGTTATGCCACCACTTTTTTGGATGCGCATTCACTTCAAAAAATAAGGATAGTGGAACAGGCTAACACAATTAAAATAAAAAAACAAAAGAAATTCGTGTAATACGCGGCTTCTCTTAATAATTTTTTTAAGGAGAAGAGAAAATGAATGAACAAATACCAAAGATGAAAATTAAATCAGAAAGATATCAAAAGGACACCCTTGTGAACAACTTTTTTGCTCATTGAGTTTAAATTTTTTTATTTTTTTCAGGCATTTTTAACAGCATTTTTTTTCAAATTTCGTCACGCATGAATTGTGTGGTTATACGGTGAAACCTGGGTTTTATTTCCTGCTGGTGTTTTCTCTCTTCCTTTTTTTGTTGTTGTGCGGCATTTGATGATTATCATAATAACGCATTTGAGAATTGTATCAAAGGCTCCTTGAAAATAACGAGACATTAAGCAATTAAAGTGATTGACAGAGTGACAAGTATACTTAAGCTCCTTTTGCTTCTTTTTATCTTTAATGGCCTCTTTGTCTATGTTATGATAAAACTGAAAATGGCCAAGGAAGAAATTGCATTCATTCTATTTTAATACCAAACGGTCTATTGACTTTTTATGGAGCGACTATTAAAATTTGATTTGATCATAATCATTGCGATGATGATTTTTTTTTATTACTGATTATTAAGTTATAGATTTTTTGAACATTGTATTTTATAGACTTGGTGTTATAGACAAGTATAGGGTAGACAAAAGGGAAATATTAGTAGTCATAATGCATATTAGGCAGTGGTTTTCTTGGTGAAGGGGAGAATATTTTTAAAATTTAAAAAAAAATCAAACATGTGGTAGAAATATTTGTTCAGTTAGTACTCTTACTTTTAAGAGCGCGGTGCTATATACATGCCTTCCAAATCCTCAAGAAACCATAAAGTGGAGTCAACTGATCCTAATGGTCAAATGCCTAGTAATTTCCCTATAAAATGGGCAAGCCTGGGAGACTGCTTCATATGTATAGAGGAGGACATTAAGGTGTGGCTGAGAGGCAATCAGCAACCATAGTCAATGGGGCATAGTGTTTTAATTGGAATTCCATATACATTTTGTCGAGTTTGGTTACTAAGCTTTTGAGGTCTGTGAGGAGATCTTAAATGCGTTGTGAGGACCAACACTCTCAGTTGGTTTTGAAACAATAATAAGCAATGGAAACAGTGGCCTGACTTTAATATAGATTTTTTTTCGGTCAAGCTATATGAAGTAACTCGCCGACAAAATTCGGGGGACACTTCAACGGTCACGGAAATGTTTAAAGAATTATTTTCTGGCTATATAAGTGTTGATGCACCATGCTCAGCTGAGTGCAATTCAGTTACTCTACTCGACATTTAAATTTATATAATTTTATATAATTCCTTTGGCAATCATCGTACAGCAAAGTGGAGAATAATATCAACTCATGATTTACAAAAACAATTATACTTGAATTATGTTAAGTGTACGAATTTCTAGATTCCTAGAGTCTTGGAACATTTTATGTTTATTCTTTTAGTGCATATACGAAAAGTTTATGCTAGCTCCTAACTCTAGAATAATCGACATATAATTTTCCATGTGTAAAACAAGAGACTCTAAGTTGATACTTGTTACCTCAAGAGATTGTCCTTGTGCAAATGCAGTACGCACTCAAAGGGCATATCGGTCAAAGTCAGCAATATTCTGGGTATAAAAACATTTGCAGCAGCTCCATCGACAAGAGATTTTTCAACAATAGTCTTGTATCATTGCAACGCTTTACGGTATCAATATTTCTCAGAATCATAATGAGGCGGCATTTTAGGTGAAACTCGTGAATTTAAAAATTCCAAAGGTATAAACCACAACTTAATTCGGGTCCATTACTATATCAGCAGACTTATCTGTCTTTCAGGTCCTTAGAAGGCTGTCATAAATTTGGAGCTTTTTGGTTATAACGTTTCTATTCTTGCGTGCCTGAATTGACTGCTCATTGTACCATCGCTTGCAATGAATGAACAAATTGCAGGCGTGAACAGTACAACAGTATAAGGCGACTTCCCTGAAGTATAGAGATGGTATGCATCAAATTTCAGAGAAATCAGTTAAATTTAATTTTTGTTTATCGAATAAAGAAACAAAGAGAAAATTAATTTTATATATTTTTTTAATTTTTGCTTTCAAATTATGGAGGAAGTACAAAGCACTAGCAATTGTGGAACTTTGTGCTACAATATTTATGCCTAATGAATATATTCGCAAAATAATGCGCAGCAGTAGGAAGAAAAAAGCACCAAATATAATGCACGTTGTGATAATAAATTGCTATTTGCTACAAAAAATATTGCTTAAAATCTCATACATCTACAAACAAATTTAATCTGAGTTGGAAATTCAAAAACAAATATTTCAGAAGAACTCTTTTAAACACTTTTGTCGCTATGACTTCAGTCGACTGTTCTTATACCGTCTTTCGTTAGTTGTTTTCACGCCACTCTTCCCAACAGAATTTGTTTGACTAATTTCAAAACGACTTCGATTTACAAAATGTGCCTTCTTTGGGCTGACTACATAGTGACTGTATTCGGTTATACTCAGCGGGACTTTCTTACGCTGATTCCAAAGTGAATTTCGGTGCCAAGGAATCGATGGTGTAACAAGTATTTTAGAAATAAGCATAAAAAGAAATTTTGCGAATTGCGATTTATAATTGATGATTATAGCTTTAACAGCTGCTAAAAAAAACCTATCTTTAATCCTCTTTTATTTAGAGCGAAAAATTATTGAAATTTTAAAAGTTTAATTTTAGAAATAACTTCAATAATCCTAAATTTGCCAACTGTTTGCCTTCCAGCACAATTTCAAATAAAACAGAAGAGTATCATAACTCATTCGTCCTATGAGAAGGAATTGATTAGCACTATGGCATCAACGCCAAATTTGCAACACTTGATTGCTGTCAAATTCTTGAGCTGAATATTTTGCTTCTTTTTAATTTAGTTACATAAGTCTGTTGGAGTGTGTGTTTGAATAAGACTTACATACACAGTAAACACAAGACAAGAAACAAAAAACGAAAAAACGAAATTTTGCAGTATCCGAGAAAAGATACAATGCACAAAAAAATTAAATGCAGCATGTTACAACTGCACGTTTAGACGCAAGGATACGTACAGACAAAAAAAACCTGCCAAGCCAGCAAACTAAATCTAAACTTAAAAAAAAAAAATCAGACAAAACAAAAAATACAAAAGAATGTTACATGCAATAGGAAATGTACGCAAAGTAGCTTAATAACTTACACAACACTAACACCACTACTTCACAAATTGCTACATTTTATGCAAGCGCAAACACACTCAAACTCACACACACACGTTGTTTAGACGTATGTGTGTAAGTGTGTGCATTCTCTGGATGTTCTATGAAAAGAATAAGCAAAATGCATGACATTGGTAACAAATATGCTGTAACAGCATAAAAATATTGCAAACACATTCACTGCTGACAAATAGTATCGCTTGTCAATTCATCACAAAAACAACAACAGCAGCGGCAGCAGCAATACATTCATAACCGGGAATATTTATGTAATTCTATGTATGTGCCTAGCTGGTTGTTGGTTTTGCATGTATATGTTTTTGTATCCTGTCTCAGGAAAAATGCAAGTCTATGTAGATAAATAATATGAATAACAACGAGAGTTGTGCGAGAGACGTTGAGGCGTTAAGACGTTTCTGCAGGAAAGTAATATAAGCAAAAAGTAGAAAATTATGATTACTAGCAAAATAGATTTTTGTGTAAACTATAAATTTGAATTCAACAAAATATAAATAAATTTTATTACTCAATTTCTAAAATCATTTACTAAAAAAATTTATACTAATTTTCTTCCTTTCCTTAAAGATTTTAAATAAAACTCGTTTTAGAAATTTAGGCAATTTTTTCGACTAGAGCAACGGATAAATAATTCTTATGTTATATGGGGAGCTAATTTCAAATCCGCACTCGGCTTTTTTTAATTAATTAAAGTTTTAGAGATACACGGTTGCATCAAAAGGGAAGCAGTTGCACGACTAATATTAAAATGACTGGGTAATAGGTAGTCCTATTCAGAAACTCAACAACAATATTTACGCCGTGTTATCATTTTTTTTATCTTATCATTATTATAAGAGATATCGTAGAACTTGTGGCAAAAAAAAATTTAACAAAAATATTTGTTTTTAAAAAATTCATAAAAAACAAAATAATTATGTTACAAACAAAACGAGTCATATTTTATTTAACTCGTTGCAGCACTCTTAATTTAGTTTACATTTTATTCACAATTTGGTGAAAGTATCTCACTTTGGCAAAAGCTGCCGCATGCTCTATAAGACAATGACAATGGTCGTACTGTTGTATACATACGCAGCTTTATAACAAATGGGATACTAATAAGATATTTTTTTTTTCTAAAACTTCCTCAATAGTTCCTAAACTCCTGAGAACATTTTTTTTGGATTTTTGCTCTGCCAAATGAACAAACCGATCTTTATTGTGATTATATCATTTTACAAGGGAGCAATTTTATATTTAAGGGTTGATTTTTTAAAATATGATCGCTTTTTAAGAGAGAATATTATGTACGTTTGAAAAAGAAACTTACGTTTTTTTAATGAACTTATTCCAAACGAATTTGTAAGTTAAGTTACTGTTCCAAATACTCGTATAAAAGAAAGTTAAAAATTCTTATTAATATAACTTTCAGAAAAATAAAGCTAAATAAGTAAATCTTTTTTGAGGGGCACTTAACCACAATGAAGCTATCATCCCGTGGTAGTTTAAGTCGACTTAGCACTTCTTGCTATTTTGCCACAGTTATATCGTGCCACTTTTTTTATTGGGCTTATAATGGTATATCGCGGAAATCACAATTAATTTTAAAGAATGAAGCGCAGATTTAAATTCAGTATCCCAAATTACACAAGAGATACCTTACAGTTCAAAATACAATGTTGCAGCCTCACTTTAAAAAAATCCTTTTTTAATATTATAATCACCATAAATAAATTAATATTTTTATTTTAACTAATCTATAAATGCTGGGATACTTTTCCTTAATAGTCTTAAATTTATTCTTCGCATATTCTTTACCATATATTTATCATTGTTTTTATTCTGGAAGCCATAGACGTTGCCACCGTTGGCACAACTCGGTTTGTAATCAAGTTGGTGGCTTTTGAGTAAAAATGGCAAAAAAAAAACAGCGGCAGTGATGTTAGGCTCGGTTCTATTGTGCTTTTCCCAGTACTTTTTGATCTGCGAATTATCGTAATATTACCACGACATTAAAAATACTTTTCCCAATCTAAAACTTTAAATTAAATACTACACAAAATAGTAGTAAAAGAATATACATTTACAAACCAATTTAAATTCCATTTCCTACATAATTTAAAAAACTTTCCATTTTTGAAATAGAAATTTTGATATAGAAAAAAAATTTTATTAATTGTTAAGTCATTTCAATCTTTAGGCATGAGTTCGTTTTTTCTTTCTATTCAGAAAGAGAATTATTTATTTAATATAGACAACCTTTTTGAAAACAGTAAAAGTTTTAATTCTATTAGACATATAGCTAAATGGAATGCATTTCCTATGCCGCTACGCACGTTATCAACATTCTTCGTATTTTATCTACAAATTGTGTGTCTAAACAACTTCTATTTATACCAACATTTAAGACAAATGGAATACGAGTACGAGCAATTTAAATTTATGAATTTTTCACATTATAGTCTTTATAGTCTTTTTCTTTGGTTGAGAATGAAGTTTTACAACACTCTAACTTTTCTGTTATTGAAACCTAGGTTACCATATGCAATTTGCTTTTAGCCAACCATTGGTTGGCACTGAAAGCATTGTATGTATTTTTCTAGTTTCATCCTGGATCTATTTTTAGTATCCAATTAATTATGATGAAGGAAACATCTATATATTATTATGTATATAAATTTCTCGCCGTGCCCAGCATATGGTAACCTAGATTTCAATAACAGAAAAGTTCGAGTGTTGTAAAACTTCATTCTCATAATAATATTTGTAGTTCGGAAAAAACAATAAAAACCCTGAAAAAAATATTTTTAAGTTAAGTTTAGTTCCATTCAAAAATCTTACTTTTTCATAACGTTTACGTGAGGTTGCCCAACAATCTCATTAACGTTGCGACCGGGGAATAAATTGCCAAAAATATCAACACTTGTTGATTTTTCGTACAACCAAGACACAACTAAATACAACGAGCCCACACACGTTGCAATTTCCTACACAACCTCCTCATGTTTAAGCAACAGTCACACTGTCTATGGTTTGCTTTATATTTAAACGTTGATTACAAAAACTAACGTTTTCCCTTTATATTTCATATAATCATACAAGGCTAATCGAAAATGATTTTAAGTTGATCAGTCAGTAGGTTAAAATCACGTTTACCTACAAAATTTTGTTAAAGCGCTCCTTATTTACTCGCTCGCTGTTTTCTTTTTTATAATGT
The DNA here is from genome assembly GCA_963932375.1 of Phania funesta. Taxonomy (NCBI): domain Eukaryota; kingdom Metazoa; phylum Arthropoda; class Insecta; order Diptera; family Tachinidae; genus Phania; species Phania funesta. The sequence goes on from OZ010652.1 coordinate 23,037,564, forward strand.
TAAACTGAGAGTTTATAATAACCAATTATTTAATAAACACGCTGCATGCTCTTTAAAGATTTATCGCAACGTGCAATATTGTACAACATTGTAGTTGATCTGGTCAACTTATTAGTATATAATTACAACCCTCGTATATAAGTTTCAAGATTGTATTATTTTCCTAAAGCACATATATGCATACTCTATATAGGTTGCGATCTACTTAAAACTGAGTCTGTAATAATACGTATGTGTTGGTGTCTCACATGAACATCAACGAACATCCGCATAAGCAAAGCATCATGCGTTGTGTGTGTATGCGCATACGATTGTTGCTGTGGCAACTTCATCAAACTCGTACACTTATATCAAGTTATTGAACATTGTCGCACACACTCACACACACGTATGTACTTACCAATATTGTTATTGTAGAAATATTTTTATTATTGTGTTTCTTCTATTTTTTGTAATTTTCTTTCATCTCTTTTATTTCTTTTCTGTTCGAAATACAAATAGTTTGCCAATTGTTTACAAATTGTTTTGATAGTTTTATAGATACGTTTCCATTGAACGTATAGATCAAATGTCAGTGCAGAAATATAACGCTTATTCAACACACACATACAAACACAGTTATACACGTACATAAATGTGTGAGTGCAGCCATATATCAAATTCAAAGATGCAACATTTCAACTAAGCTTTTTATTTATGAGTTCACATGAAATACTGGCAATATGATCGTCATAAATAAAAATAAAGTAATAACATCGCTTTTGGTTCGTTGGTAATAAAAAGGGATCTGTTTTTTTTTTTATTAATTATTACAAAGTAGTGTTATGTTTGGTATTGTCATATGAATAGTATTCACAAAAGCGCAACACTTTGATATAATAATTGTTCTTTTATTACAATCTTTAGCTTATATTAAAGGATAACAATGAAATTTTCGTCGGTTTAAGGAAAAAGACTGCTATGACACCTTTAAAGAATTTAAAAAAATATATATCGAAGATTTTAGGAATATCTAGTTGTACTGAAGAAATCTTTAGAAAGAAGCCTATAAGACCTCTCATTTAGTTTGAACCAATTTGAATTTTTACACAGATAAGAATTTTAGTTTAATTTTAATACCGAACCGATTTGAAAAAAACACATTCAAAAAGAATTAAATGTATTCCAATATAACATTCTTATAAAGAGATTGAAGAGAGACAGTGAGCAAGAGTAAGTTGCAATGTAATTTAAGACCCAAATATTTATAGTTAATATTTAAATAGGAATATAATATATAAATAAAAAATAATTTTAACTTTTTGAAAAGAAAGCAATACCAGGTACTTAGTGCTTAAAGCATAATGCCTGCGAGTTAATTGTGGTCTTTTCTTTAAAAAGGGATAGAACATGGGAACAGATATTGAGATATTTTACGCACGAATGAGGCCGGTGTCATATGTACTACTAAATTAAAGTTAATGCAATAGCAGAAAAAAGTATACTATTGATTGGCAGCGGCTGGGATACTATCCCAGAACACTATATCCATCGTCTAATGCTTAATACGCGAAAACTTCTTAAGACATTACCTTTAAATTTAATTGCAGTAAAAAATTACTCTAATACCACTATCCATATGTGTAAAATATAACTACTCGCTTAACACCTTTGTCCGTTTTAATTATCAGCGAAAGCAAAAGGTTCCTACAACAGTATTGTACCCGGCAGAACCGAAATGTTTTTAATTGAGCTCAACGCTCCAGTACTTGAATTAAAACGAGATGCGGTTGATGAATGATGGGATGAAGAGTTACCCATAACTATTGTTTTTCGATTCGAACTTCTGTATCATCAGAGGCTAATTTGTCAAACTTAGCTAAATTGTTATCACTACTTATAACCTAACGTGTAAATTGCATTATTTTATAGTATTTATTTATTTACTTACATATATTTTTTATGAACCAAAAGCCCCCTGAGCTAATTCAAGATTATATATAGAAACATATATTATATAATTATCTTGATAACTCAAGAAGTGTTTTACTTTTATAAATAGGCACATATAAGTCGAAAAAGATGTAAATATTCGCATAAAAATGCTCTACCTTCCCACTATTCTAAATATATGCACACATACATTTGCATACATACGTACATCTAAAATTACTTTGAGTTTTTTATGACATTTGGTTTTGAAATTTTAAAAACTGACCATTTCGCTCGCCTTGACGTTCCAAGTATCTTAGTCACTCAGAGCTTTTTAGGAGAGCGATGCCACCCGGAGACCCTCTAAATCTCAGCACTCGGAACCAACGATTGTCCGCAACTGCATAACAGTTGCTCTATATATCTACAAAGCTTTACACCATCCGCAACTTGTGGGCACACCTGATAGCACTCAGCTATGCTTCCTCAAATTGTGGACTGAGTGACACACTTAAAGAAAGCCATTAATCCCATTTTCGTGCGATGCGCAATCCACTACCGAAGACTGATCTATACCCCTTTAAGAACCAAATGGATTAATATGTATTACAAGAAGTCGATTTATACATTCTGCGAATTTCTAAACATTTAATATATATATATATATATACCACATTAACTTTACCAGATATCAATAACCACTTTAAAGTAAGTATTCTAAAAAAGGATTTCTTTTACTGCAAATAAAGATTATATAAATACATTTAAATATTAATTTTTAATTATTTTCCAGTTTATACTCATTTGTGTTTGTAAGTTATATTTGTTTCTTCTCTGGAGATGAAATTTTACCAAAAAAAAATTTTAACAAATGTTTTGAAACATAATTCGGAGCATAGGAATATTTTAAAAAAACTTCCATCTATCGAGCCATATTGTATAGGGTGGCCCAACCATAATGCAAAATGGTAATAGTGAGTTAATAATTCCTTAGCTCAAGATCGAGATCCAACGCGTCACACCCGCGGGATTATAACGGACTTCTTGTGGCCAGAAATTGAGGATATGGATCTTGATCATATGTGGTTCCACTTGCCACACAGCCAAGGAAACAATGGCTCTTTTGCGCTAGAATTTCAATGACCGTGATATCTTTCATCATGGCGATGTTAATTATCCGTCACTATCATGTGATATGACACCTTTGGACTTCTTTCTTTGGGGGATGTTTAACAGAAACAGTGTATGTCAAAAGCCAGGAACAATTCAAGAGCTAAAAGATAATTCGGAACATTAACGATATTTAACCTGAATTATGTCTCAGAGTCATTTAAATTATCGACCATCGGATTGGCCGATATTTTTTTTCACAAATAATTGTCATAGATAATTCGATCACAATAAAAAATATGAAGATAATTCTCCGAAAACTTTTTGTTTTATTTACAGTGCGTGAGTTTTAGTTGGACCACCCTATATAATTTTTATATACAAGAAATAATAAGATGTATTAATCTCCTTCTCAGTTGTAACTTCACAACTGTCAAAATGTGAATATAAAATACGAAAAACTTCATCTTTACGCACGAATATTTAAAAAATATTTCTATAAAATGAAAACAAGTCTTCTACAGTGTTCTACAAAGTTCTTGCTACTGCATTTTTTATAACGACACAAAGGAGAATTCTTAAAACTTGATTGGCTTTAAAGTAGACAACAAGTTGTGTTGTTTTATTAAAATTTTTTTATATAAACAACATAAAGATGGTGGTACCTTGATCATTAAACGGGGAATATTTAAGCAATTTTTATCAACCACATGGGGTTAAAAAGTTTAAGAAATGATAAAATTGTTGGCATCAAAAACAACAGACTGCAAGTAAAGAAGAAGGCCGCAAAAAAAGCTAATAAAAAATAAAAGGAAACTTTAAAAAAGCAAACAAAAGTTTTGTTTCTAGGTTTCATTCTGTCTTTAGTCAATTATTTATTTAATGTTAGGAAAATTAAAATAGCGGAGGAAAAATTCTTAAAGGGCCTTATTAGCGAAAAGTTTTCACAAATTCTTCTATTCTTTTACTGTTATTTGGGCCATTTATTAAAAAACCAAAAAATTGTTTAGCTTTTCATATTCAAAGATTCTTTTTTCCAAACATGAAAACTGTGTTATGTATAGTAAACGATGCCTGCGTGTCTTTGAGAGGGCAGCATTATATTTGAGAAACAAAAACGCCATGACACTGTTTCCGCACATCACAGGAATACGAGTAGTGATTTAAGACTATGCTAATAATATAAGATTACTGTTAAAATTACTGGTAGAATAAAATTAGTTAGAATATTGTTATTGTCAAATAAGTGTTAAAAAATCGGTAGAACTGCTTTATATCTTTACAGAGGAGAAAGCAAGGGTCGAAGGAAATTTATTTTCTGATGCACAAAAGGGTTAAAAAACAACTAGAAAATAATAAGATATCCTTCACAACTCGCATTCAAAGCCAATAAAGTAGTGAATGTTTTAACTTGTTTGCTGGTATTGAGCAACCATTACAATTTCCTGATAATTTTCTTATTTGACAATAGCTTGAGATCGCAAAAGGACCCAAGTTTTGTTCATAAAACTAAATACTTAGTTATAGCAAAATGTATCTTTGTAAGAGACAGCTGCCATTCCAAAACAAGATGTTAAGATTAATAACACGTGCATTATCAGCCGCATCTGACCATAAATCTACTTACTACTGGATCAACTTAATGCGACCCTTTTGCTTACCAATACATAAGTACATTCTTACTTACATTCAGCCAGACGATTCTTATAAGTGGTCTTCCCAATGGCTACTGGCTGCGTGGTATTAGTCGAGTTACCCATCGATCTGAATTAAAAACTCATTTTCTTCTGATTCCTAGCACCGCACAAACCCAGATGGCGTGTATTACCATGTAAAATAAACGTCACTTAAAGTTGTATAATAAAATTAAATGTAGATATTTCGGGTCCTACAATTAAATAGAAGATATGGTTGTGGCATGGCAACGAAAACGATATTAGATTCTTGGAAACAATATATTGTTGCGGCAAATATATACCGGTTATTTGAAAACATTTTTAGCTGTACTTTAGTGCAATAAAAATTGAGACATGATTCAGTGAAACAATAAAATTTTTTTATAATTCTAGCCGCCTGCATTCTGCTTTTCGATTGTTCTAAGAGGATCATATTATTTTCTGCAATAATACTATGATTTGTTTACAACCATATAATTCAATCGTAGTATGTAACTCTTAGATTTTGCTTACCTTTACCATATTTTTTCTTCTCATGAAATCGCACAGGTAATCCAACAGGCTAACGCGATTCACAAAAGAGCTAAAATATGTTTATGCCAATAAATGGCTGGTTGGGTAAATAAAATTAAATTTTTAAGCCAGCATAATATCTTGCTAAGATTTAAAACAAACTAAATTAATAGACATAATTGTATGGATGGAAGTTAATTTAGAGTAAAGATTTGTATTTTATTGATTTTATTTTTCCTTAACAGGAAGAGACTTATCCTTGCTTTAAGCATTCTAGTTCAAAATATATGTCTCCCCTGTCCATATAACTAAATTATTCTATTCACCCGTAATAATTCAATTATCCGATATCAATATATAAGTTTTTGTATCTAATTGCTTTTAACATCTACATGAGCACAAATAATGTTACAAACTGTTACAAACAAATTAATGAAATTATCAAATAATTTTCATCTTTTACAAGGTAAAATTCTCTTGTAATAATAAGAGTTATTTTCATGCTGGCTTAACTAACTCAATAATTGTTATAAACACAATTTAATTTTCATATATTTTGAAACGGCAGCAAGACTGCCAAAGACAAAATAGATGTAGAGCCGAAACTTATTTACAAACGGGCTTATTCTGCTGTCAGTGTTAAGTGGTGTGGGGATAAATTTGAAATAATTCTACCCTTTCCTATTTGCAAGTGAGGTGGAAAATATCTTCATTTGTTATGAAGAAACAAGATGAAGTTTTTTTTCAATTCAGCATTTTAATTTACTTTCCGTCGAACACGGCGCAAAAATGGGCGTGAAGGAGAATAAAATTAAATAAGACGTTGGATTCTTGTTTGTTTTAAAATAACTCTAAGTCAATATTTATAAAAAAAAAACGCACACACCAGTAATTGTGATGACGGCTGAAATAATAACAATGCTAGAATGTAAATAGTCATATTTATTGCAGAAAACAGTGGGCAAGAGATTACGAGTATTATCTACAGTTTAAATTATTTTAATATTGTTACTAAAAGAATTTTGAGGTCTTAGAAATTAAATAACACCGTTTCCTTTGCAAAAATATATTTTTTTTTATTTAGAACGTAGGGGAGGTCATATATGAACTATGTGATAGCTTTTAGAGGGAATACATTTTCTGTGTAAATTATATGTTACAATATGCGTGAATACAGGTCAAAAACAGCAAGGCATAGGCAAGTGCTGGCAGCAGAATAAATGACTATGATATTAATTCTACAAGTTTTACTCACGATAGTTTTTCAGCAAAAGCGAAAGCAAACATCATACTGCGCTCAGTTTTTGACATTTTTGATCAATATACTCTGGCAACGCTACTAAATTATCCAGATTTCATTGAAAATCAGGCATAAACTGATCCAAAGTTTTTTCGTAAAATTGTGTTCAGCGATGAGGCTAATTTTTGGCTTATCGGGTTAGATAAACAGAATTTCCGCATATTTAGCTAAGCCAATCTACAACAGACCCAGAGACTCCATTACAACCTAGTGACATCATTGGACATTATTTCTTTAAAAATCAAGCCGGAGCTCGCATTACGATCAATGATTTTTTGCTTGAAAGTATGAAGGACATTGATCTGAACAAGATGACACTACGTACCATAAAGCTACCGCAACGATGTAAAATGATACACCAACCAACTTTCGAACTGATGCTGTTGTATAATACGTACAAGCTTCATACCAAAATATGAATGTAGCACTTTTTTTAAACCCTGGAAAAATTATTTTCATACAAAGTAAATCAGACACTAACTTCATCTCCTTTGACATGTCAATCCTTAATACTTAATACATATATTTTACAAAATCGTACTTATATCAACCATTGATTTTGCGTTTTAATTAAAAACTATCGACCGAATATGGTAAGGACAATCCTTAGTAACAATCATTGCTGCTTTTCCAAATATCGTATGTAAAATAAAGATAAGAAATTCACAAACAGAAGGCCCACAACACTGCACGCAGCCAAAGCAAAACAAACAATAAGCATTGTAACGTTTTGTTTGCAGCAAATAAATCAGCACTTATCACAATCGTATTAACCACAAAGACATGCCAGAAAGTGAATGAAAATACATAAAATGCTGAACGAAAAAATAATAAATGGACTTATGCAAACATTATATTGCTCAGAGCAGATAATATAAAGGAATCTAGAGAAATTTATATAAAAAATTAAAATCAGAATCTATAGCCCGTCAACCACTAGTATCACCAATACCACGACATACTGGCGGAACATATTGTCGGAGGCCGTAACGTTTTGTATGGATAAAAAAGCTTTATCTTAAACAAAACGACAGCTATAGCATAGGACACAGAGCTGTCATTTAAATGGTGGTTGTCGTCTGCCATAGCTTAACACTGTTTATATGAAGGTACGAGGGTGGTATTTTTTTAATTTTCTATTCACATACGTTTACAATTTTGTCCAAAATTGGAGAAGTAAGCTTTAAATAAAATTGAATGGAATTGCTTACCACAGAAAAAAGAAAATGTATACGTCCACGCAGTATTTGAATTGACTTGCCGTAGCATCTTGGTGAAGCCATTCTACGTCTCCATCTTGTGAAATCTTCTTCTTCGAGAATTGTATGAGACGAAATTAATTAATATGATTTTCCTCACTTTTTATTGTTCAATATCACTATACGTAATAAATTGAAGTAAAAGCAAGAGATCGAACTAGAAAATTATTAAATATTTTGGATCCAAAGAAAAACATAGGCTATAGGTTATGGTAAGCTGTGAAGCATATCGTACCTCTGCTAGAAATTAGAGTGAATGGGTAGACGCCCTCGCTAAACACCGTGAGTTACACTATTCACACTAAACACCATGCTACGAATTGGTTTCTACCCTTGTCAGGAAAATATGCTGGTCAAATTACGTCATATCGAAGCTATTTGAGAAAAGAATCCTAGTGAGTATATGTAACTCTTTACTTTAACGAGTCGCACATTATCGCAGAACATCAGTTTGGATTTCGTGCAAACATAGAATTATCGAGCAAGTTCATAGAACTATTACAAATATTAGATCGGCCTTTGAGAAGAAACAATATAGTTTGGCCTTATTACTATATATTTTCCGGTCGTTTGATACAGTTTGACACGATGGACTACCCCTTAGCATCTCACGACTACATCTTTAAAATACTCACAAAGTCATTAAAAGCTGCCTGACAGATAGAATATTTTAAAAGGATAAATTTTAATTAATTCAAAGAGTGTCCCTCAAAGTAGTATATTGGGCTCGCTACTGTATATACGAGCAGTTTACACAAACACAAGATCGATCAACCTCCGCAGATACATCAAAGCGTAAAATTTAAATTGAAAACCAGAAGTAATGTACTTAAAATAAGTTTAGGACTAACTTGTATTGAAAATATACAGATCGTTCCGCCGGGACACCCTGTATCCCTGGATAGAATACTGATAAATGCTTTATTTAATGTCGGCAATTATGTATGGAATACAATATCAGATAAATGTCTGCCTCACAAATGCGAGCCCTCTTAAACACATTTTTCATTACATTCTCACACATTTCACGCGGTATTTCATTAATTTCATCACGAATATTTTGTTTGGGTTGCTCCAGAGTTTCTGGTTTATTTGCATAAACCTTGCTTTTCAGATATCCCCACAACCAGAAATCCAAAGCAGTCAATTCAGGCGACCGTGAAGTAATTTGTTGTGGAAAGACGTCTCGCAGTATTTTCATTGTAATCCTGGCTGTATGCGATGTGGAACCGTCCTATTGTAATCACATGTTAGTCAAGCTCAAAGCATGCAGTTGTGGCGTTAAAAAGTTTTCAATCATATCACGATATCGCTCCCCATTAACAGTTACCGTTACGCCGTTTTCAGCTTCAAAGAAGTAAGGTCCAATGATTCCTCCTGACCAAATTGCACAACCAGACTGTCATTTTTAATGAATGCAAAGGTGACTGATGAATAATTTTAGGGTTTTCCATTGCCCAGATCCGACTATTCTGTTTATTCACACATCCATTCAAATGAAAAATCGGGGTTGTCGTGGGCGAGCTGTAGCATCATATTGGCATATGTACGGCGGCGTAAATGGTCTTCTGGAAGAAGCTCATGTGTCAACTGAATCTTAAATGGAAACAAATGCAAATCTTTGTACAAAATTGTGGCCAAAGTTGTTCTTTGAAGACCAATCTCCTCAACACGGTGTCGAATTGAGGTTGATGGATTGTTTTGAACACTTTCTTGAACAGCAGTAATGTTTTCAGCCGATCTTGCAGTACGTTGTGTTCCATGCATGGGCCTATCACCTACAGTCCCTCTTTCTTCGAAATCATTCACTACACGATAAATAGTGCGTATTGTTGGCACGTTGTTTTTCTCAAACATTTCACGTAACTTTCTCATCATCACAGTAATCGATGATTGATTTTGATAAAGTGTTTTAACGATTAAAACACGTTGGTTTATCGAATATTTTTCCATAATAAATTTGCCACGTCGCTAGTTCACGATTGCCAAATATGGCGGAAAAACAAAGTATTATACCTTCCCGGCGGACACCCTGTATCTAACATAAAATTCTATTATAAGTCAACATACAAATGAAAGCTGAAGATAAAATATTTATTTATAAAACGTCTAGAGCGAATTTGGGTTTGCGTTGACGTATGAACACCTAAGTTTTAAACGTATTTAGCTTGACGTCGACGTACGTTCAAGCAGTAGGAGATCGATGTTCTTGTAATGAAATTGGTGCTTTGGTATCCCTGAAGACTTAAAATAGAATTTTATAACAAACATTTTTAGTTGACATTCCAGCTCGCTATATTTCTGTTTAAGAGGAGTTTTTTGCCCGCATTCAAGAAAAAACAAAAACTCGCATACATCGAAGAGTTAGAGATATAAAATAAAAATGTTCCGCGGTGTTTTACATACAAGTAATGTAACTCAAATGTAAGGATCAAAAGATTTCCCATTTCGATTATCTCAAACTTTCAAAAGAGATGGAATTTTTACTCCTCCTAAAATAAATTTCTAATCTTAACTTTTAAAACGCCGATACACGCATCCGTTGTCAGAACCTTCTTATGTTTTTATGTGCTGCACAGTGTAACCCATCAAAGGAGCTTCCTTTATTCTCTCTGCTGGAATGCTTGTATAAATTTGGATTTGTAATTATGATAACAAAGATCTTTGCTGTGGTTGATACGATGCAAAAGACTTCTTGAAATTGACAAATCTTGTACACGAGACTACATCTACTTATATCCCTAAGTTCTTACCAAGGCTTTCACGCACTGCTTCGATATTACGATTTACATTTCCAAATTGACTTAAATTCTCTGAGCTTTCGTTGTTTTTGGAATACTAGTCAACAATTACTTACTCTAGAGGTCTAGTTTTACTAAACTGTCGGCTACCAAACTTTTGTTTTCAATTGCGCCAAATATAAGTCTTCAATAAAAATTATTAACTTCATTGCATTGAGGCACCCTGGGTTACAGAAAAAGTCCTTGATAATAATACATCAAAAACCCATAGTGAATATTAATGACCAAAATATTTGTGTTTTATTTTTCCTATTTAATGATATTGAATTAAATTTCAAAGTGCTCCTTCCATTTCTTGCATGGATCCTCGCTTATAAGATGCTTGTTTGTACATTGACACACACACATTTGATATGTATGTGTTTATGTATTTATGTTTGTTGCGATAAAATAGAACAACTATATCGTTTCATTGGACTTGTTAATTTATTTTCCCCTTCATTTCTGTATTTTAATACGCACATACACACACAAGCACATAAATGTGTTTGTTGTTTCTGTTTTTGTTAATTATGCGCGATTAAATTCATTAAAGAAAAAGTAAACAATGACATTCAACGCAAACAAACCAACGTTTATCCATTCATTGTGTAAGTACACATCGTTGTTCTTACCAAAAGTCTATCTGTTCATTCGTCTATTTAGCCGTTCATTTATTTTTACAACTCCTGAAATAAATTTTAGTCATGCAACAAAATATTTAAATAAAACAAACAAACAAAATAAAATGTGATGAGTAGCGATTCCCTTCAATATGAGAAGAGAAGTTTTTACTAAAGCTGTAGTTTGCCCTGTTATTGTGTTTTATATGATTGTATGTGTGTGTGTGTGTCTGTGTGTGTAGAATGGTAACGATAACCACAATAACAAAATTATTCAGGTTCTGCAATTGTGTAATTTGTTTGTTAAACTGTTATACTCCTCCTCCCCTGCTTTAGACAATTCTTACTTGCTTTTTTCTTTATTTCTTAACTATCTGCTGTTTGTTATTCTCTAGTTGAATATTCACTGATAATGGTGTCTCGGTTGGTTCCACTGTATTAACACAGTAACGGTCATCACTACTAAATGCTCAAAAGGGAGGCTCGTAATATTATTATTGTTATTATTGTTATAACGCCCTGTCTTACTTTTAATGTAGGCACGCTGCTACGAATTTGTTGTTTTTATAAGGAGCGATAGTCCTTCATTCAATTTATATTTATTTTTTTTTGTTTTTTGTGCTTTTACTTCATACATTATTTTGCTTTCACTCATCTGTTTAATTTATGTCTGTAAGCATGTGTATCATTGAAAGTGTATTTATAATAATATTTTATATCTGTAGAATTATCTTAAGCCTACTAATTGTACAACTTTTTGTAGTCATGGTCGTCTGCATTCATTTAACATGACCATAATTCCGGCATCAAGATTAACTGAGATCTCTCCTACCACAAATACATACACATGAGTAATTATATGCCAGAGACGTTTTTGCCAATATTTTTTTTGTATTTTTATTCTAACGAAATGTTTAACTTGATACTTTTAGCACTGCAAATGCTTTATTAATTACAAGTTAATAGACTAGTTTGTTTGCGTAATTGGACGAGCATGTTTTTCTTTCTTCTTGAATAGTGGGAACTTCTAGATCTCTATGGATATTTTAATTTCTTACTATATATACCAAGGAGCACATACGATAATACGTTAAATCTTCTTTGTAGCTTCTGGATATATGATGCACAAGCAGTACCCGACAGCTGAATGCAATATGTCCATATTGGTTTTATAACGGTTTTGTATAACCGGACTTTGTATTCCAAAGCCAAGGTTGAGTGAAGACCTATTAACCGCAATTCCGCAATTTCTTCCTCAATATGGCGGGACCAAGTTAGGCGTCTATCTAGGTGAATACCTAAATATTTAACGTGCCTTTCCGCTGGAACAGTAGTATTTGTTATCATTATTGGGGGACAATTTTGCATCCTGAGGGAAAACGTTACGTGAACACATTTCGAAGGATTTACCTTAATCCTCCACTTATTTAACCAGTCCTCTAGCTAGTGAATGTGGGCCTGCACTTTTTCAGATGCAACCTTTGGATCATTACTGACACTTATAAATGCAGTATCGTCTGCAAACGTTGATGTATATGTATATGGGCTTGTTGGCATATCCGCTGTATAAATGATGTATAATAGCGGCCCTAGTATGATACCTTGGGAAACTCCTACAGAAATTCTGCCATTTTTAGAGAACTGATCTTTTGACCTTACTTTAAATGTTCGATCAGTCAAATAGCTCTTAAGAAGCTTGTAAGAGTTTACAGGAAGAACTCGCGTTATTTTTGTTAGTAGCCCATCATGCCACACTTTATCAAACGCCTGGGAAAGGTCAATAAATAAATGACGGTGGCAATTCTATGAACTTGCTCAATAGTACCATGACTCCTCGAAAACCAAACTGATGGTAGGGGATAATGTTTTGTTCTTTAAGATAAGGAGTTGAAGCAGAGACGAATAATTTTCCAAATAACTTTGACAAAATTGAGAGTAGGCTAATGGGCCTGTAATGGGCCGGGTAATTTTCTCATATCTATACATCTATACAACAATTTGAATAATGAAAAAATGCTAGTGCTTTTTTAACCACCAGGCCAATTGATCGAACGCGCTCATTATTAGCAAACATAAATACATCTTCACAGGTAACAACTCCAGAATCAAATAAAATTCAACAAAAATATAACAGGTACAAAAGAGAATTACAATCATGTATGGCCAGGTAAATAACAATATCTAAAAAAAAAGGTCAGTCCTAAGTCTTCTCAGCAAGAGCGAGGTGCTAAACAATACAAAATTTCTCAAGTAGCAGCAAGTTCTCTCTACTCTACCGCAGATGATGAAGCTGAACTCGCTGTCAAGGAACAAAAACCACCACTTAAAAATAAATTAAATTAAAAATTATAAAAAATTTTTTCCTCTCTGGGAAGAGCACACTTTAATTTTTAAAACATTTCCATTTTCAGTATTTTTTGCTAATTATTTTAAATTTCTTACTTAACAACATTTATGAAGGTAACAGTCATTTTAAGCTTCATTCAATAGACCTGCAATTTATAAAAGACGCATAAAAAATGTTTAATAAGTTTATATCCCAAGAACACTGTAAATCGCTCGCGTTTTTTATAGATATTATGTTCTGAACATAATACCAAACCTACACTTAGCGATATAGACAGATTCAAAGTAATTCGCGAGATCTCGGCGTAGAAGATCTTTACCAATGATATAAAAGTTATGATCAAGACAGATGGGCTGCCTACATAAATGATTTTTGCATAACAAATTCATTGTGGGCAATTAGTTTAAAATTGTTTTTTCCTTATACGAAGCCAAAATAAATTTATACTTTGTTTTTAAATATCCAACCACTAATCCAAAATCAATAAGTATGACTTATAGTATTATTTTAATATAATATGATTACGAAAGATATGAAAATGTGGTTATCAACACTCAGGTTAACGGTTACGCCATTTAATGTTTCAAGTTCAAATCGGCTATAACAACAATTTAGAATTACTTTTCAGTAGACCGATTTTATTATAAAGACTGAATTATTATAAAGAAGAATGAAGCAAACCATTATTCAAATAATTGTCACGCCATCCAATCACCCCGATTTCCAACTACTTTTTGAATTTTTTTGTTTTAAATTTCATAAATAACAACTTCGATTGTATGTTTCAGGTCCTCAATCGTAGTTGGATGATTAGAATAAAATTTATTCTTAATTGCTTTCCGCATAAAATTCATCAACGGGTTAGAGTGTCAGCTTCGAGATCATCAGAATTTGGCAGATTCTCGAAGAAAATGTTTCAAGGAAGCATTGTATCAATATCGGCATCAAACAGTCAATCAGTTTGACGATATTTGGATTTTCGGAGCCACCAATACGACAATTTTGCTTGTTGACTTGTGATGGCAAGATTAATCGAAAAATTTAAAAACCGATTATTTTGAAGCGATCATTGATTTAATTGCACCGAATACTTCTCTTTCGGTTAATCGAAGATTCGATACAATCGAAAAAATACCTAAGAAATTAAGCTTTTAATATGCCGCAACATTTTTTTCTGATATAATGCGTAATAAAAAGCAAATGAATTAAAAATAACCGTTCTTAGCCAGGTTGAACGGCGCTTTAGGAATGTAGAACAAGTTTTATTGGCAGTATTAACTCTACTAGAACCAAGATATGAAAAAAAATCTAAAATGGTTAAAAGTATTCCTTTAGACGATAGAGTTAGAAGTGGAAGTGTCACGTTTTCTATGATAGTGAATTTAAAATATTGTCTCAGCGCAAGTCTTTGACTCACAAGAGAAAAAGAAGTGGCAATGACAGAATTCAACCTTGGCTATTACAATCAATTAATGTGAATTCTAACATTAATTGTTTAATTATTTTAATTAAATTCTAATTACAAATTTTAATATTCTTACTTGACTCTTTTTATTAACATTACATCAAAAATGAGTTCCTCTCAATGCAGACGTTTCTGACAAGAATAAACCACGAGAAGGCAGACCAAAAAATTGATTTTAATAAAAAAAATTAAATTCTTATACGAGTATTGTCCGAGTTAAGCGTACTACATATTTATAATCAGATTTTTTTTTTAAACATCAACATAAACACTCATAGAAAAACGTGCGTACTATACACTGGCATAAAGGAACCATGAAACCTTAATCGTAAAACAACTCTAGCTGAGCAGGAGGGAAAGCTGTTATTAAGAAGGTTGATAACTAAATATGTACGCATATATGTAGATTGTGTTAGTTAATCGCAGCACAAAATTATTATGCCAATAAATTAATTATCAAAATTTGTCCTTTCATTTCTCTTAAGTCTTATTATTCTTCTTGCTGTTCTCCTATTTAAGCCACACGCATTGCTTTGAATGTTAATGCTGCTGCTCGGTCGCAGTTTTTGCTGTACAAGGGAGGCTACTAGGCCAACCACTACATAACCAGAGAAGCCAATACAAAGGAAAACAATAACTTAAAATAAAGCCACTTGATAAAAACAATTGTAGCTACAGTAACAACAACAACTCCTTAACCAACAACCAAAGCAACAGCATCAACACCAAAAGCCAAATTAAGTCTTAAGACTTGGCAACAGTTCACCGTACACACACCGCACTTGTTTCAGTTGCCACTTAATATTTCTTTGTTTATATGCCACCATTATAAATCTACAAATAACAAAAGCAACAAAACGATAACCTACAACATTAAAAGATATTGCCACTAGCACTAGTTGTAGATGCGGCAGAGGCAACATTTCAACACATTTTCTTGGTAATACTTTTGATTGCGTTGCTAATGTTGGGATTATTTCAGAAACTTTTTTTTGCAATAATAATAACAAAATGGTCGAGTATTTTAGTGCGATAAGCGTTTTACTTACACATTGTTTTTGTTGCTTTTGTTTAATGTTTTGTTTATTATTTTCATTTCAGTTTTTTTAACGGATTTATTTAGATTCTTGTTCTGGTGAAGGTTTTTTTCAGCTTTTGTAGTTGTGCTTGTAGAATTCTTTCAATTTTCTGGAAGGTAATATGCCACATAAAATTTTTGCTTAATTTTCTGTGTGTCCATGAGTATTAGTAAGGTGTTGTTGTTCTTTATGTTTCTTCGTCATTTACTAATTCTTAATTTGTTGGCTCAAATGCCAACAACAAGACTTTCTTAATGTCTGCATGTATCAGATATTTTCATTTACCAGACTGTTTGGTAAATTTACAGTACTGAGTAAAAGTTTTCCTCATATTAAAATCCAAATTGTAATTGATATTATAAATCCAAAAATACGCTGCATTAAATTTATAATTAAAAATGGGTCGACTATTAAAAAAGTTTTTTAAGGACTTTATAGGCTGTAACCAACGTCTTTAAAGATACTGGACGCAGCTGATCCTAACCCAGCAATTAGCAAAAACGTGTTCGCTACGTTACTTAGAGATTATTTCCAACTTAGTCTTAATATTTCAGGCTTAATATGAGCAAATTATCAAAATGTCAGCGACTGGCTTTTTAAGGTAAATTATACAGGGTGTCACCTAAATCAACATCAAGCCTAAAGTGAGTGATTGAGCTGGTATATAGTGATTGTTTCCGGAATATTTACTTTCTCATTATGCTCACAAAGGTGTGGCCAAATTGTTTTATTAAAAGATTTTTGTAAATAACCTAGTGCTTAAAAAGTATAGAACTAAAGTTGTACATATACATTTGCTCAATTCACAAAGACCTTGTATAACTTCATTTCACGTGTTTTTGAAATGTTGCATTGAGGCCACACCAGGGACTATGGTATTTGTTTAATTAAATTTTATAAGTTTAAGTTTAGCAACATTCTCAATTTGTTTACGTATATTTATAAAACTACAAATCATTTAATGAAAATCCTTTGAAACATAAATAATTATTTATCATCTGCTCTTTTTCTAGTGATATTTTGTTAGTAATTTAAAGTTCCCATGCCTGACTAATTTTTATTATATTAAATTATAATTTTTGATATTAGCAATGCAATACTAACACAATACAAACTGACTCTTCACAGAGTTTATTTTCTTACACCATACAATATTACAAATTATTTGTGAATACCATAGATATATTTTTCATAAAGCTAGAACTTTTTAATTGTTAGAAAATATTTACTTAAAACTTCTATCGTACATAATGTATCATAAATATCTATAAGAACATTTAATTACCCTTAATACTTCATTTTTTCTTCATTCTTTATTACAAAAACATTCATTACAATATCAAAAATAGAAAACATTAAAATTTATTAATGTTTTTTACGTTTCATTTTGTATTCATTCAAGAAACTAATTAACCAGCTTAAAATTATAAACACAAATTTCAAATTAAAAATAAAAACAGACCGCATATTTAAACGAAGTTGCTACTCTATGAAAGGATTATTTACATTGGAGTACAGGAAGGGATGCTTTGGCAATTAGCTCAAGCACACAATGGTTACCAAAAAATGTTATCAGCTGCTTAAACTACAGCCCATAATAATTAGCCTGGAAATATCATAAAGCTTAACTTTAATTGCTTCTAACTCTTTAACACACTATTTTGTTTTAATTTCTTTGAGATAATGAGCTGTAATGTTGGCATTAATATCCGGTAGAAACTTGGAATTACATTTAATTTCCATTGAAAGCAATGTACTTAAGCGTAATTTCTACCAATATTTTAAACTGTTGTAGAGAAAAATGTAATTTAATTTTATTGCAATATGTGGCCAAGACCAACAGGAACACTTTTTTGCATTTTTTTATTTGTTAAATGTTGCCACTTGCATTTGAAGCCACAACTCTCCAGACAATTAGACTCATTGAATACTGGTGTATAACGAAAACTTTTTTTGAGTGAATCTTCAACGAAATTAAAGCAAAATATTTAAACTTTATGCCTTTAGGTGTTTTTGTATTACATCACGAACGCTTTACAGTTGCCTGTATCTACAAACCGCTACATATTAAAATTTCAAATATCTGCAGGACTTTATTGCCAAAATGTGTGTTAATCTTCCTATAATACGACGATAAAAGGGCTGCTAATTCGAATATCTAAAAGAAATATAGTTAGGTACTCATAGAAAGACAAAAAGCAAACAAATAAGCACGATATTTCCAATATGTTTTGCAAAAAAAATTTTATAACATGGCGTTTTTATAAAGATTTCCTTTCCGACAGAGTGATTGCTGATGCATTTCGAAGTAATGGTTTTTTTTTTAAGTTAGATGTTTCGTCCAATTAGTGCTTTAGCGATTTACCGGCAGAAAAGGTTTCCAGTCTTACAAATTGGATGAGAGTTTTTTCGCTGATTCAGCTCTGATGCTATACTCTTCACTCGAAGGAGGAAGCGTATAGAGATTGAATCCCTAATGCTTTTCGGGTTGGAAATCAGAGCGGCTAGGAAGGTGAATTATCTAGGCATTACTTTGCATCCTCCCTGGACTAAACACATTAAATTGAAGATATGGAAAGCAAAAAGGATCTTGAAACGAGTGTGTTCGTGGGTGAGGAATTTCAACAAAGGCTGTATTCCGGATTTTCATAATGATGGTGCGATTTATAAGAACATATGCATCTGTGGTTAGGTGGCCAAAAGTGCTTCAAGGTACAATTAAAGTTGAATAGGCTACAGAGAATTGTATGTATGAGTATATGTGGTGCAATGTACACGGCACCAACACGACTAATCAAGGCAATGTTGATTTTGCTACCATTGTACTTATTCATTAGTCCAGACACCTTAATGTCCGCTTTGCGAATGAAAAGCGATGCGATATGGCATAGCTTTGGCCCGAACATCGGACATAGGATTATTCTGGACCTAGTTGGAAAAACTCACATGTCTCTAGAACGCATGAGTAGAAGAAAATTAGTCGAAAGACTGCATTGGACAGTCATTGCGAAAGGCGTTATACACAGGTAGTAAATGGAGAACTACATCAGGAAATAAGATATCGTTGATGTTGGTTTGAAGGACATATAGGCACAGCTGGTAATGAAGAAGCAAAAAGGAGATCTTCTGCGAATTTATGTTGGCCCAGTGCGATCAGAGGTCCTACAATTGGTAGACTCTTTAATTTGAAAAGGTGGGGAGCGCTTACCACTTGTAGACAGGCTCGAATGGTGCTCAAAGACTCTCTTGTTAGGTAGGGTATAGTGCTTAGATATAATAGAAATATCTTAAACTGGATTACTGCGTTAGTGACAGATTATTGAAAGATCAGTATTATCTGGGTAAGATGAAAAATGCTTAAAAACAAACTTTACATACAAATCAAGTTTAATTTGAGTTGCTTTATTTAGAGTAAAAGTTATAATATTTTATTATTTCATAATGTACAAGAACATAACTAAAATCGTTTTTAAGTTGTTTTGAAGACTTTTAAAAATAAAATACAAATTTTGATAATATATTTTTTATCCAAGAATTTCAAAATTTTGGCAGGTTTTACTTGCAAAAACTGTGTCAAACTGTCACTGACAATAATAGAACTAATAAAGCTGCTACGTAAGAAAAACTTCCCTTTGGCTGATCAGGGATCAACGCAAAAATTTATCTCATCCTGTTTCTTAACTGCTCACAAAAGTTATCTTTTGCAATTCCTATTTAATTTGCTTAATAATTGTTTCAAATTACGAAGAAGAATATAAAACAATTTACGAGTACAAGCACTGTATTCATCCCAACTCTTTTTACCTCTTTCACCTATAAACTCTGATTTGCAGCAAAGGAACTTGACACGTGGGCAAATTAACCGGCCAGTAAACGTTAACTTCTTCTGTGGATTATCGTGGCTTGTACTACGGCAATTCTGCTTATTCCCATAGTTACTTAGCTAAAAATATGCCTCATCCTTACAATTTATATGCCCAAAGGTTTCGTAATTATTCAGAAATTAGTACCAAAATTTTATCGAACGAAATTAAAATATAAGCTATATTTTACGCAAGGCGATCGCAAAGTCTTCTTTCTTTAATTGCCATTCAACAAATGTTTTGAAAACGGAAAAGTCAATTCATATCTGCAACAAAATTTGAAAATAAAAAATCTTTTGAAATTTTAGCTAAAAGTGCGAATGTTTCTATTTTATAACTGATATTCTGGAAAGTTTTCTACATAATTAATACCTGTAGTTAGCTTATTCAAAATTGTGTATTTGAAACATTTAAATATTTTTTTATAATTTGATTTAAATTAAAAGAAATGCCAAGGACTTTTACAGAATTGTACAGATTGCTTTTATCTATAAAATCGCAACGAAGTACAATAACTTCCCTGGCTACAAACTTTAATTTTTCTTGAATGTCTTGCTGCAGTATTAGATGAATATGGTGAAAGGTTTAACCATAATATGTTGCCTATAGAAAGGCAGTGCCGCAATAGAAAATGATTAATCCACGAGAAACTCCAATTGACAATATTAGAGATACTTGGTTAATAATAACTTTTTAGGAAAACATTATTGCGTTCTAACAATTGGGGTTTTTTTTTTTGGACGATTAAGTTTTCACTTATTTGTGAACCAAATCAACGTTTGTTTGTCGATTTGCGGCTTCTCCTATTTCTGTCTAATGATAGAAAATGAAAAGATAGCCGTGTCAATTTTTTTGTTTTATAAATTTTTAAAAACAAAAAAAAAAATTTTTAATTAAAAAAAATGATTTCACACTTTTTTCGGAATAACTCCGAAACACTTGATAATATAAAATTTGAATTCCAAGAAAAATTAAAAGTAATTTTTTAGCGCATCAAAATCAAACTTAATTTTCTCGAGTTAGAGTAAAACTTTTTAGCGCAACCGCCGTCATGTTAAAAAAAATTTTGCGTGATTGAACAAAACTAAACGGGTTTTCATTTTGCTTTATATTCTTCATATTTTATTTAACCCACCATAATCTTAAAAGGCATTTCAAAGGAAAAATAATCCTAAGTAAAAAAAAATGAGCCCAGACTGGCTTGAAATGAGACTTCACAACTCTCAAGATGGTTCTTAGTAAGTCGTGCGGTATTTTAAAACGATAAATTAATAATACCGTTCTTTGGTGTTATAAAGGTGGTTACATTATGACAGAGGAGTAAAAATTAGAGTTTAAAGACGGAAACGTAAAAAATATATCAATAAAAGGAAGATTTTGAGAAAGATTTACTGACACCAGATGTGGATTATTGGTAATTTTGATATATTTTCAACAAAACCCCGCATGCTTTCGCTACATCTAATGTCATTATGTGTCATATTGATTAAAATATTTGTTCTGCTGTTGCCGATTAATGAAGATATTCAGCGTTTTACTGCTATTTATAATGATAAAAAATGTTAAAATTTTTTAAACAGGTATTCACAGGTTTAACATTTTTAAACATAAATCATATTATTAATACCTTAACAGCCACAAACATCATGATCTGTCATATCTGTAAAATTCACGTTTCTTTTAAAAGGTTTAAAATAAATCTACAAGATTTACAAAGTGAAACTTTAATATTTTAACACCGAAAAAACTTAATGTAAATTTTTTAATTCACGTTACAATTACTGCAACAAAATAAAGAAGAAAATTGTGTAAAACGTTTTAATGGCACAAAAATAAAACGCATAAATTACAGAAATTGACCGCAGGGACTCGTGTTACAAAATCTGAAACTTAAAACAAACAGCGCATAAGCTAAAAATAAAAAATAAATAAATTTTAATTCATCGCTTGATGAAGCTGATGCCTGTTTGTTGCTGTTTCAATAGCACATAAGTCGGTAATAAATATTTAAAAAAGCAAAAAAAAGAAATCAAACAAAAATTAACAGGAATTAATGTAAAAGCCACAAATAACCAAAATAACACAACTGCAATTGTAAGTGCAACACACGCTGACTGGCTACATGCTGGAAATTTCCTTTTTTCACACTTTTATTGGTGGAATGCCTTGTGAAAGAATCAATCCCAATGCAAAATCCATTGTACATACAGACACACGGACGTACGCTCGCTTAATGACTCCCAAGGAAAGAGATGGTTATTAACAGCAACAAAAATATAAAAAATACATCTGTTAAACGAAAATCCGTAAAAAGCATTACCATCCTTAAGGCTTAACGATAATGAAATGTAAATTCTATAGGATGAAATCCATATGATTGCATGTGCAGCTTAATCCCAATGCATACTCTAGTCCGGTCTTGCATACATTTCTCACACATGCCTGCAGCAAGCTTAAGGTTGCAAACACGTGTATACGAGGACAAATTAATAAGGTTTTTTTATTTTTATTGAAGGCCTTTTTTAAATGTGATGAATTATGTCTAGAGGTTATAAGTTACCAGTCTGAAGTAAAAGTGTTTAATAACAGAAACATGAACGATGAGCAAACCAATGTATTGATTCATTTACAAGTTTCTGAGTTAATTGGAAAAAGTAGAAAAAGTTATTAATAATTTATACAAGTTAGATCTCTATCTTTATTGCACTTTTATTTTTTCATGATATTTCGGTTTTTCTGAAATTTATTTATTTATTGTAAACTCTTAATATTTTGAGAAAATTTTGATAAATTATTTTTGAATTCCCACTTTTGGCCAAAATTCGATACTCTTCTGTTCTGCTTCCTAATCCGCAATATTTTTACGAAAATTAGAAATTTCCGAATATTTCAAGTGTTATAGTTTCCCCTTTCAAATAATTTATTTCGTTTTATTTGGAATAAAAAATATTCGTGAAATGAATTAGAATCAGGGCTTCATCAGTTTTATTTTCTATATTTTGTAATATAATGTGGAAAGTTGTAATATAATTTTTATTTATTTATTGCAACAAACATTAAAATGCATATCGAACATCTGAACAAACAATTTTTTTAAGCGACAAAACTTCTAGTTTCCGAATTCTTTATTTTCGTATGTTATGACTATATTCCAAACGTTTTTATTTCACTCGGAATAGAGAACAACAGGGTGTAGAGTTTCGATTTTTATGACAAAATTTGTGTTTTTCCAAATTTGAAAGAAATTCTATTTTCTAATAAAACTGTTCATCAAAAAAATGAACCTTCGAGTTGTCTAAATTTTTTTCGTCAAGCTCTACAGTTTCGGAGTTATTCGGATATAAAAAAATTTTCACTCTTCAAAAACTCTTAAAAAATTTAAAATTGCAAAAATTTTTGGTTGGTATAAATAATCGTAAACGTGAAATGACTGAAATAACAGAAATAACATATGTGACACGTGCGAAGTTTTCGATTATGTTTTTGTTTTATGGAGAAATTTCAAAGTTTTTATTATGAATTGTGATGAAATATCGAATATTTTTTATTGAATTTCATTCTTTTTGTATAGTTTCGAATTTTTGGTCAAATTTGTAGTGAAGGTTTAGTCAAAGCCTATTTTACGATTATTATCTGTGAAATTTTTGCAAAATTAAGCACATTACCATTAAGGACATTTACTTTGAAGCAAACATTCACTACAAAACTAGAATTAATAATATTTTGCAAAAGTTTCGCAAATAATCATCCGAAAACAGAATTCGACTAATATTTGAAACTTCACGAAAATATCGAAATTCTATAAAAATATTAGATATATCACACTAATTCATCATCCCTTGATGACGGAAATAAGTTCCCAAAATTTACAGTTTCTTATTTCTCTTTTGCTGGCATTTCGTCTTTCGGTTTTTTAAAAAGTTTAGATTTTTTGTACCATTTCAACGTTTTGGTGAAATTTCAAAATTTTGGTGAAATTTTTAAATTTATATTTTTTGCCAATTTAAATTTTTTGATTGAAATTTTTCCATTTTTTTTTTTTGGAAATTTAAAATTTTTGGTGAATTTAAAATTTTAATTAAATTTCGAATTTTTCTTAATTCTCTTAATTCGAATTTTTCGAAATTTATCGTTTTTAGAATTTGGATTTTATATAAATTTAATTTAGGTACATAGGTTATCTAAGATTCTCGGTGAGATAATTTCCATAGGAAAGCATGATAGCGTATGTGATGAAGGCGCGAATAAACATTTTCTCGTAAGAATGAAAATATCGAAAATAAACAAAGAAAAATAGTTTCGCCATATCTTAGAAATATGTGAACTGATGTTGTTGATTCGTCGAACGTGACGAGTTCTTTAGTTATCTAGGCTTCGTAGAAAGTTGATTTCAACTTCGGACAGACTAACATCGCTAAATGGGCTTTCCTATCTACAAAGACCCAGAATATACCTATATATTTTCTTAGTGGATTCGGAAATGTTGTCGAAACTTCAAATGAAGTAACAAATTTATTTACATCCGTTTACACCTTTGGTGGAAGGTATAAAAACGCACCGGGCACTTATTATACTCGCCACGTCACTGCTTTATTTTACAAAAATAAATTATAAGTTTTGTTGCATGTTTGCTCAAGTTTAACTCTTGGCAAAGGAAATTACAAATTCTACAAAGCGAAATGTTTGTTTAATAAAATATTTTAAAGTGAAAGAGTTTAAGTCATCGTTAGATCACAAGTTTCCATATTTATCAGAATTATTTTCAATTTTCTTTTTACCTCAAAGTCTTAAACTTTATTTCTGCATGTCCTTAATTAAAACTCACAATAATGTACGTTTACGTTTGCTAAATTAAAAAAAAAAAACAAGTAAATATTTAAATAAATTAATGAAAACGGAAATTATAAGAAATTGTATACATTCAGTTTTGCAACGCACAATTTTTACCCCTTGCATTCTTCGACGCAATTATTTTTGCTTCTGTCTTCCACATTCCCACTCAACTCGCCAATCTGGTCGGTATTCTTTTGCGGTCCATTCGCACTTGATTTATATTGATGAATGTTGTATAATGTAAGAAAAAAATTCTTGTATTTTCTTCCACTGCAACAAGCATCATGTGCAACACATGTTCTACTGTGTACAAATGTACTTGAACTGTGGTAATTGTTGTTCCTTACTTAAATGTTTTTACCACTTTGCTCTTGTTTTTCTCTGCCGAACCCTACTGATAATTGTTTGGTGTTAGAGTTTTTTATTCAGTGCAGCAATAGGATGAACATACATTTTAAAAATTTAAACAATGTTTAATGAACTTTGATTTGGCTTTTATTTATTAGCGGTTTTCAGCTAAACACGTTACCAAAGAAGGCAGTCAAATTTGTATTAAAAAATAAGTAACGCTTAGCAAGCACTTCAATAACTCAGAAAACAAAATTGGCTTCATTGAACTGTTTTAGGCTTTACGGTCTTAGCGATACCTACTAGACCGCTACTCAAAAACTATCTTCTTTACACTCCTTTCAGTTGGTTTCTTTGTTTGTAAAAATATATGCCAAAAATCAAAAATTATTGCATACTTTACGGAAATTAACCGCATTTCATGATTCCCTTATATTTCTTCTCTTTCATTACGTAACACTATGAGTTGAAACGTACGATATGAACTGATTCGGGGCGTTTTCAGACATTCCTGCCATTTCCATGGCCTTTATTCTCTTGCTGTTTTAAATGACTTCATTTCGAAATATGAACTAAGAAAAATATGTACTCTACGCAAGAATGAAAGCAGGAATATATTTTTAAATTTCATACTTACAACAAGGACAAGGAAATTAATCACCCGTATCTAAAGGGAGTCATGAATAACATACCCATGCATACTGCAATAGTGCAACAACAAAGGAATCATGAAGACAAACAACATACAACACTGTACAACTACATTTATCGGTAATTAAGAAGTATATATTTAAGTAATTGTAGACGATAATTTCTGAAAATATATTTTATACGAAATGGTTTTATGGATGACTAAATTCGTAAAGAGTTTCGGTATTTGTTTATGTTTTCCTTTTTTTGTGGCTTCTTTAATTCAGATATTTTTTTAGTTTTTGTTGTTTTTTGAAAAAACTTTAATGCCAACTTTTGCCAGAACCCGGCAAAAAATTAACGTTTAATTGGCTTTTAGAAGGGAAAAACGTCTCTCTATACTAAATATAAAATTAAAATTTTAAATTTTGGTTTCTATTGGCATTTTGGACAAAAAGTATTTGTTTACAATTGGAGGATTCACAAGGTGTAATATCCTATCATATTGTCATAAAGTTATTTTAGGGTAGCTTAAAAATATTTTTGTTTTGTTTCAACCAAAAAGGTCCTAAAACAATAAGATTATTTTTTATATGCTTATTGTTCTGTCATAAATATTAAACAGAAATTTGTGCCTAAGGGATGATCCGCCGAATCGACATTAATGTTTTTAATGTTTTTTGATCAAATGAAATACCCTGTTGTTTTCGAAATTGTTCATATAAATATATTAAATATATGTTAATAAAAATATACAAAACGTTTACTTAGATACCAATTACCTACAATAGTGATATCCAACTAAATATAAAACCTCAATAAAAATGAAGAAGTGTTGGCAAATATGTTTCGAGTTTAAATATGTTTTTGCGTCATTCATAATTTATAATCACACACTGCCTTTACCTTAACGCTTCTGTGAAAAAAAAAAATAACTCGTGATTTTCGACATATATACCCTATGCAAGCAGGCATTTTATCTTTCATTGTAGACAGAACTTCCAATCGTTCTCTAGTGTTTGGCCAGAATAAAATTGTTTTTCAAGTTCATTATTGCTCTAAACATAAACCAAATACGGTCGCTATAAATAAGGATAAAGAACAATTTTGAGCTGTATTTCGGTTGAGAGTTATACTGTTTTTTTAAATAGTGTTAAACACATTATAGCCTTTTAATAAATTTAATATATGTATATAAAAATTCCTCTGGGCAGACGCAAACCATGTAACAAAATCGTTTACCGTCAAATTTTAATAGCACGTTTCGCTGCCACTTGTCAGATTTCAGAACACCGAGATGAAAATTTCTGCGACTAATGAAGACACTAGTATTCATTACGAAAATTTTTCTAGTTTCTCCTTCATCGTCTTCGTCACCTAGAAGAAGTTACATTTAAATCTGAACTGAACATTTTTTTTTAATATTTACTTCACTCGGCCATTGTAACATCCAAAATGTACTTATCACACAAGCTGGTAGTTATTTTGGATTTTTTACATATTTTCGGAAGTCTGACAAATACTTACTTTATTTTTTTAAATGGCAAATATTTTACTTTAACCGCCGACTTCAATTTAAAATAGCACTATAATTTATGAACGGTCGTTCACAGCAGTCGTATATTTTAATGTTATTATATTAAGACATATGACTTTATAACACCTTATGAATTCCACGAATTAGTATCGATCTGAAAATTACAATAATTTATGTGAATAATTTATTCAGGCTTAAGTACTTTTATTATTCTTCCATTTGAAAAAAAAAACGATAAAGAATGCAATGAGTAAAGTTACAGTGGCGCAAACAATTATCGAAAAATATGAAAATTATGAGCAGCTCTCGTATTCAATTTGTCTTCATCAGAAGGAGTTAAATAGATAATGTTTTCAATTGACACTTATTATTAAAACTGCTTGATGACGTGCGTAGAGACACAGAAAATACATGCATTCCATTCTGATAGTCTTTAAAATAAAACTTTTTCAGTATTCTATAAAATTTGTCGTATTAATAAAATAAAATATTTGTCTTCCCTAATTGGAAGGATAATAAAAAAACTTAAGCCTGAAGAAATAATTCATATTAATTAAATAAACTATAATAAGATCTGGGAAAAATAAAGTACATATAAAAAATTACAAATTTTTGAAGGAAACGAAATTCTTATTCTTTTTTATAATTATAAAACTCATATACATATTACACATGTTAAATTTAATGTAAAACTATGTCTTATTTTTTTGCAGGACTCCGATTTTATTACACACTTCTGCATTTGTTTAGTTTTTAAGAAGCATTTGTTGAAAATATGACCTGCGTTCTCGGATAAATAGCAAAACAACTTATTCCTAAAAAGACTTATGCAAAAATCTGGT
The DNA here is from genome assembly GCA_963932375.1 of Phania funesta. Lineage (NCBI taxonomy): Eukaryota > Metazoa > Arthropoda > Insecta > Diptera > Tachinidae > Phania > Phania funesta. The sequence goes on from OZ010652.1 coordinate 23,065,680, forward strand.
TAATGGGCTGGTTTAATAAAACATAATCTATAAAACAATACTCCTCTAAACTTGTGTCTTATGAGGCTGATGTAGACTATTGCAATAGTTTAACATCAAGTATACGCCACCTATACACGTCTGTACAAGAAGAGAGTAAACAATTTATTCTTAAATTTTTAGACAGGGGTGGCGTATAATTTATATTTAATTTAATTTGAATTACACTGAAAATAATGCAAAAAAAACTCCAAGATTCTGACAACTTATTCCAGCGCAGTGGATCAAAAAGTAAAAAGATATATACGTGTATCGGTGCTTTGAAAGTTTTCAACTAGTTTTTATTTTAGAGGGAGTTAAAGTTTCTGACCTTTTGAACATTGCTATAGTAAATCGGCTAGGCAATATTGTAAGCCATACATTTCAGACATAACTTTTGTTGAAGATATTTATGTATAAAATTAAGTCAAACATTTTTTTGGTAAGTGGTCTGCTTCGATATCCCCCCATGCATTAATAAATAACCCTGTATGTATAACGCATGTATGGGTCTTTTTTGTATAGATAATATGTCTAAGGTAAATTCGCACTATAACTCACTATACAAATGAAATCTGTAGATATAATATTTACTATTAAAGCGATGAAAGCATCTTTGAGCACTTAACAAAGTATTTATTTATGTTTCAGCATGTTTCAACAATTGCAAACTTCTGATGAAATTAGATTCTATTGCTCCCGGAAGACTATAGTGGCTCCTGGAAGACGTTCTTTCATAACTTGTAAATAAATTTTGTTAGGCCACAAATTTGGTTATATTTGCCATTTATTTTATATTGATTATCTTAAAGCAACCACACGAGAAACTAACACGACAACGAAACTTTATAAATAAATTTAAAATAAAGCTTTTAGTAACTTTACATCAGGCGCACTTTTAAATTCAAATAGTTTTAATGTTGCAAATATTTTTCTATAAACCTTCTCAACGAATTTGTTTAAAATAAAAAAATAGTATATTGTTTTTAAAACAAAAGAGAGCCTATTATGTGATGGATGCATCGATGCAACAAAGAGGCAATAATAAAATTTATTTTAAATAACAGAATTACCGTATACATACTTACATATATCCACATATTATGCATCGGCTATTGGCATAAAAAAAGGAAACTTCCCAAAAAAATGGAAGCCAACACCATTTGGTAACGTTGCATAAAACAATTAATTATCCTTTGTCGAAATGGTATCAGAAATTTTAAATATAAATCAAATGTAGCGAACACAATTTTATCTCCCTATAATTCTTATTTTATTTTTTGTATCAGACCTTTTTTAAAAAATAAAATGCTGGATTAAAGTTGAAGTACAAACGGACTCTCTTAAGTGGAAAAATTTGATCCTTGCCAAGACTAGAGTACAGAGTAATGGGGCTCCCTGGTATTCGCTTCAACAGAAATAAAAATTGTATTATTTACTTAATAGCGCCATACACCTGTGGAAAGTTATAAGCACGGAAAATTGTGGTTGTAATCAATTATGCATTCACGTCGATATATGAAATATTTTTCGCTCCCGTTTGCCATCGGTAGGCATTAGCATTAAAAGTGAAATACTGTTCCCTCTTTATTATGACAACTACAATATAGAGAATAGCAATGATACCACCCACTGAGTTCAAAAGTTTAATACTCCAGACATAACATATTAAATGAATATAGTCAGATAGATCCGAAACATTATCAACTTCTCTCGCAACTAGTTAAAAATCAACACTGCTCTTGTTAACTGTCTGCTGTTAGTTAAATACTTAAAAATTCAAATTTAATGAATAACATAAAATTAAAAAAAAAACCAAGACATCCATTTGTTATTCATTTTAAAGATTTTAATCAAAACAGGCAAGAAAATATTCTTAACATCGCATTTATCACAACTGAGATACTATTACTTCATTATGTATAAAATTTGTCTTTTTAAATGGATTTTAGTGATATATGGCTCATTTTATTTGTAACCTATTGAGGTAACCAAGTTTAATATATTGTTCATTTAAGGACTTTTCTGAATTTTTTAAAAGCAAAAAAATCAATTTTAATTTAACAAAATATAACGTTTTGCAAAAACTTTTTTAATAACTGTGAAACTATAAGACAAGTAAAAAATTTACAATAATATAATTTCAAGGTAACTGTGGTAAAAATGTTTTGGTTCCCTATATCATTAAATTAAAGAACCAACTCTTGAGTTATAGTAAGTAAGTAGTGCAACAGTCTTCTCTTCTTATATAATGGTATATCTCGAGAACCGGAGCCAATTGAAAAAAAATTATTTATCGACATTGGACGCCAGAATATACGCATCGAAACTGATTGCGACTTACATGCCGCAAAAAAAATGTTGCACCTGTGTACTTGGTTTTTAGATCTAAAAGAAAAAAAACACCGCAAGAGTCAATCAAAAGTAGATAAACTGGATATAAAAAAAAAGATAATGAAATGTGCTATTTATGGTTAAATTATGAGAAACCCATTAGTTAAAATTTTTTTAAATCAATTCCAAATTAAAAAAATTGGAAAAAATTTCTTGCGTTTTAAGGTGTAGAACTTTACCCATTTCTGCTCTGTTGGTCAAGGTTATTCAATCAAGATTGACACTTTATTCTTTGCATTTGTATCGTCAATTTATAGAGTAAAATTATGATGTTTTTATTTTGTTCTAAGGCTTTTATTTGTATATTACCGATCAAAAAAATGTTCATACTTAATTATTCTCATTTTCGAACACAGCTCGTGATAGCGGGCAATAGATGCCGCGAATGCTCACCACTTAGAATCATCAATTCGAAGGTATTTATGCGACGTTTTGTAACCGTGGGCGAAGCATTGATACATCACAGCCCACCAGTGGCTAAGGAACCGTCAAAGCAGTGAACTTCTCCCTGTAAACGTGCAAGTAAACCGTTTTTCGCAAAATTTTTAGTCGTTAAACCTCAAGAAATGGCTTTACGATAAAATCGTGTCAAACGGAGAGATCCGCATTAAGCTCCGCATTAATACAAACGTTTATATGGATAACCTTGCGTAAACCTGTTGCTATAATAGAGTTACATGGGACTCAAAAAATATCCATCAAGAATATCTTATCTTATCATGGGATTCAATATCAGCAAGCAGAGAAAATAAAAATATATATTCGGACGTCCGATATTGCCTTAACCAAATTGCTATCTGCATATAAGCGAAGATTTCCACAACTCTGAAACTGTCTGATAATCTGAGAGCAACATTTTAAAAGCCATTATAATTGAGAACGCTCTTCTGGGAGATAATTCTTAAAAAAATTATTCTATTAATGATTACTCTAAAAACTATTGACCTTAAATATGAAAACGGTTATATTTCATTCAAATTATGGGTTTTTTCTAAACTTTTATTGATTCAATTTATTAAATTTTCTAAGCTAGAAGGTCTTAAATAAAAAAATATTTTATTTTTGCCGATATTTCGCTACGCCATAGTGTGTCATTATCAGACAATGAAATATTTTTTATAAAACATCTTCAAGCTTGAAAAATTTTAATAAATTGATGATATTTAACTAAATATCACTTGCTTCCCTCTCCCTCCTAAGTTAAATGCAACAACAGCTGCTTATATCAGAAACTGTTCTTAGTTAAGAAAAACTAACAAGCTGAGTTTATTTGACGTCGTTCCTTTTATTGCAAAAAGAGCATAACAGTGGTGTCATTGTCATAAGCTTATTAAAAAAAACATGTATGAACTTTCACTAAGAGCAGAAAATCACTTAACGACGCTATTGGTTCTTTTGTCAAAAATATTAATCCCTTTTATCTTTACTGCTTTAAAGTTGTTACAAATTTCAGAATGACCTTTAATTTTCAGTTTGCCGCGAAATACGAGTTATGAATATATCTGTGCCAAATTGAGAATTTCCTTTTACTTCCCTGACGTGCAGCATAGGTAAACCAGTATTATTGAATCCATGAACGATTTTTTTTCTTCTCCAGCATACAACCAGCCATACTAAAAAACTATGCAAATCTACAAGAACACAAGCCTAGAATACATTTTTCACAAAAACGAAAAATATAAAAACTTTAAAAGCGAAATAATAAAAATTCAATATAAAAATGAGAACAACATTTTGCATGTTGGCTATTCAATATAAGCACAGGCTTAAAACCCACCTACTGTGGACAAGATATAATGTTGCTGGCAGCGAGCAACAAAACACAACGAAATCAATTAAAATAGGTACAAAATTGTTCGACAGGCAAAACTGAAATATGAAGTATCACTTGACCATAATGGTTTATCAAAGCCAAGTAAACTAAACTAATTTACATCCAAGAAAACTGAAGGAACATGTTTAATAAATGTGGATTTACACTTTGAATATTTAATGCCTCTGCGGAATTCCCCAAAAAATTCCTCTAATAAGTTCTAAACTCCTCATTCATTACTAGTCAGTTCACAAAGTACACATTGAATTTGTAGCTTGATAGGAATTATTTGGAGCACATAACGATTTTCAAAACGGTTATCAACTTAAATTTTTATATAGAAAAGGTTGATTTGGAAACAGTCCAAGGGTAAGAGATTTAAAGGAAATAAAATCTTGTACCATTTCTTATATTTTAGTATTAGAATCTACCTCACTGTGGTCACCATAATTAGCTTTCTTTTATATTTAGGGGACGACTAGAGTGTAATTTAGCTCGAGATCTATTTTGACCAATTTCAAACTCTAGTAATAATAAACTTATTATATGCAGTGCTGGGACCTTCTTCACAAAACTAATGTCCTTCTCATTGTTAGCTGGGCAAGTTTTTGCCATATTAAAAGAAACTTAAAATAGGTTCGTGATGAATGAACTAAAGTGTTTCGATATTTTGTTCTATGAATTAAATTAGAATACAATTTGTAATTGCATCGGATCAATGGAAAAATAGAAAAAGTTTATTGTCCATTAACAAACAGATAATATCCTTCCACATTTTCAAAGTCGTAGGGTGAAAACAACAATAAAATACGTGGACAGTTTTTGCACGTAGGGTTGTTGTATTGTTTCATGAATGCAAAAAAAACAATGAAATATGTACTTTTTGCAAGTACAAATATGCATAAGGTTTATTTTTGGTCTGGGTCACATATATTTTTCATGTCTATTTTTTTTTCAAGTGGATTTCTTGGTGTTCATGGGCAGGTGAATAAATAAATTTTTTTCCAAAAACAATGTGTTCTCTTTTCGCTTGTTACCCTGCCGTTTGAAAACAATGGCCAAACTCCTATCTCATCGCGAATGGTGTCCGCCGATATCACCTAACAACATATTGCACTTTGGCAAATGTTGAATATTGATGCTTGTTGGAGCATACATGTGTTGCAAGGGTTTCTATGTAGATCTGACTGTTTTAAATTTTGTATGTCAGGCATAAAAAAAATTATTTTAAAGTTTTGGTTTATGCGCAGACAGAATATGAACATAGGGAAAGTCGCACATTCATGGCAGTGTTGCCAATGGTGTGCTTCAGTGGACACTCTCATCAGTAGGTGGCACAAAGATTATTGCCCTATAAGTTTAATATATGGCGGCAAATGCCAGTTTCGCTTTGAAATTTGTACATCATTATTTAAAAATTCATGCTTAACAACTTTTTCGTTCAATTAGACGATCTGGCGCCTGAGTGCATATGGTTTCAAAAGGAGGGGATGACGGCTTATACTATCATATAGCCATTGATTGTGGCAACACTGTCGTCGTTTTATTTTTTACATTGCTGCACTGAATTATGATTTTGGTGGTTCCACTTTGCGTTGAAACCTAAATACAAAATGTTTTCAATACGTCTTTTGTTGTATGCTCCACACTATCTCACATAAATATAAAGGAGGCATATTTTTAGGCAAACATATTGAGAAGATCCCACAAATACCATCAATATTTCCAAATGCTGACAAACTCTAGGTTCTACTTTAGCTCTTCATTCTCGTTGTGACACTCTATAAGCTACACCGTGCAGAATAAGTAAAAAATCTGTGGGAAGACGAACTAAATTGAAGAAATTTAAAATAAAAAAGGATTATCAAAAGTGATAAATCCAAAAACAAACATTTCCAAAAACCAAGTTTCAAAAATGTTAATTACGAAAATATTAGAAGTGTTGCCACCGCCAAGAACTTAAATGGAAAAGTATCAAACAAGAACTCCGATTAAAAAATAATTGTTAAATGAAGTTAGAGTAAAACCTAGTGCCGTTGTAGGGGTACAGCTGGCAGGCTCAAAGACATGGCTTGCCGTTTTTGTTTAAGTATATGATGTTTACAGTGAACACAAAATTAGTAGATAGACACAAAGAATGTTTAAAACGTGCAAAGCGGCATAGAAAATTCATTCCATCCAGTTTGTGGTCTAATAAAAATTTTTACTTTTCCTATGTATAATATAATTGGTCTGGGCATACATCTATTGGTCTACCCTAATATTCACACATATATATAAATAATAAAAAATTGTATTTTTATTGCTGTGGTATGTGTCAATGATATTGATTCTATATTTGGTGGTTAAAACTGTAAAAACTGCACCACTACCGTCCTCCAAGTTGTGCTTAAAAAAGTACAATTTGATTGTCCGCAATGAAAACCAGTGTTTCTTTTTTTGTACTGGGATCCATAAAAAATTTAATTGTACTCGTTACGTTTTTGTGAAATTTTATTAGTTTGGGTGAGTAATCCATTTTTTGTGATCCATATTAATTTGTATTTTATTTAAAACGTTTTTTTCTTGTTTAGTTATGGAAAGAACACACACAACCATACCTGCAAAGACTTGCATTAAATTTATTTAATAAATACAAAAAAATAATATATACAAAAAAATACTGGGCTTACGAAACGAAAACTTATTTTAATAATAATACAAGCCTTAAAGCTGTGACAGAAGATGTATTCTGGGATTACTCGAAAACTTTTCTTTTGAGCTACTGATGTTTTTCTGTCTATAACAAATAGATTGCAAATGTTGAAATCTCTAAAATAATAATAAATTAAATTTAAGTATAAAAAGAACGTCCCATATGGTTTCAAATTTAAAACGGTTTTAATACAGTTTCCATTTTTACTGTTTTTGAATAAAATTCCAAACGCTTGTTTGTATTAATTTGAGAATTCGGTAGATAAAGGAATCACCGTAATAAATTAAACAAGCATAACAATTATTAAAAAAATATATAATCAACGTCATTTGGCAATTTTTATCAATATTTTTTTTAAATACCCAAACAAATTGAAACAAAAAAAACAAATGATTTATTTATTATATTTCCATATATTTTCAATATTTTTGCTTAATGACCAACCAAATGTTTATTAATTAAAATATACTGGAAAAAAGCCTTTTAATTGTTTGGGGGAATATTAAATTCTTCAACTATTAGATTCGCGCCTGATAATAATTAAATTGAAACAACTGTTCCAAATTAAATATAACGAATTAACGTCTGACCTTTTAAACGTAAGTAAAGTATTGAATTAAAACATACGTAAGTAATATAAGGAAAGGGGGCGAGATATCGACACCCCACCTCTATTTTTTCTCCAGTATATCAAAATCATTGATTTAGATGCGGCTCCCTCCAAATTATGCAAATCTGCTACAAGGCAGTGGTTGGAAAACGTTTTTCTTTGAAAGTACTCCGGTAGCTTGTGAGCCGCTAAAGATATTTGAATTTAATTTCATACAGGTAGTGCTGACATGTTTTCGAGTTGATATGCTACTCTTTTTTCGGTCTTACCTATTTTAAGCTGAACTCTACAAAAGACCAGCAAAGTCAGTCATAGACAATTTTTAAGTTTTTGTTGTTAAAGTTCTCTATATATGCGATAATAAGCGCTTGATTCTGTATTTCGAATGATTCATTTGTGCAGGAAATTTGTATGAAAACTACTTTACCAGTTTGCTTTAAAATTATCCAAGTTTAGTTAGGGCTTGATAGATAACAACTTCCTTAAATTCCCTAATTCCAGTTAATATAATTTTGAGATAAGTTGTCTTTGAAATTTTGCAAACATTTTAAATGCAATCCAATAAAAACAATAACAACTTTTAGGACAAAAATTTCAAAATGTTCCCAATTTGCAAATGTGTTACTTTTTAACGAAATCAGTGATGTCCTTGAACAACAAATATATGTATATAGCCTTTGATTTTTAGGAAAGTATTCTTTAGGAATCTCAATTTTTGGTCCTTAGTCTCTCTCCAACTGAATGTTATATATAAATTTTTTTCTTGCCTTTTCTTGGGATTATAACTGAAAAATTGTTGGGTCTTACGAAAAACAAAATGTTAATGAACACTGTTGAAGAAAATGTTGTCAGCTTTAAATTGTATATGAAGAACTTTTTGATAAAAATTATAGTTTCAGACATATTAGCAAAAAACCGACACAGACATTAAAAGGACCGCCTCCCTCTAGCTCGCCACCCTACTACCAGTACTCTTTCCTTATTTAAATATATATACCAAAAAACAACAGAGCCTATCAAACTTTGGGAATAAAATTCCTCCATTTGTCCAATTTGACTGGGCAACATTTATGTGTAGGTAAATATGTATTTTTTACTGCTAATTTAGAAAGCTACCACTTTCTCACCAGGTTTGCGAAACAATTGGAAAACAGAGCTCCTTCGATTGTTTGAAATTTCATTTGGATATTTTTAGTGCTTCACACGTTACGGATTGATTTTTCAAAGAAAAAAAACTGTGCAACCGTTGTGCGTGGTATAAATATCTGACGGGCTGTCAAAAATATTACACGAAAAAGCCAAGAAGCAATAATATCACGCTGTGCTACTAGCAGGAACAAGAGGAAGGAGCAATATACATCATTAAGTCTAGTGTGTGGCAGATCTATTGCACGTTCCTAATTCTCCTATGAATGGAATTTTTAATACTTCATTAATTATAGTATAAATCTGTATAGCTAATCGAAATTGTTCCCTGGCTATTTCCTTTAATCTTTTTCTCTTATTCTGCTCATTGTACAATTCGTTTTTAATTCTAGAATATTGAAACGAAAATTGTGCTCCTCTTATTTGGCCTTAAAATGCACTTTGTCATTGTTGCAAATAAACAAACCTTCAAGTCATTTGAAATTTTCACGTTTCGCTACAACAAACAAATTATCGGTGTTGCAATAAGTAACATTAAAGACCATACGTGATGAAACCACCGTGAAATAACCATAGTAACAAGAGGATATTGATGATGACGATGCAATACCCGGGCAAATGTTGCAACCAAGTACAACAGCAGCTGCAGCAGGTGAAACAAATGTCTTCAACAACAGCAACAACAACAATAACGCAACAACTATACCATATCAGCTACTTTTGGCCGAAAGGAAGTGAGAAAAAATTGCAAAATTGTTATTTTTGCGAACTAAACGGTGGCATTTTTGCCAAATCACTATGGTGATTGTAACACGTGAAAACACAGAAAAAAAACGGAAAACGCAGGTACATTTCAAATGGTGACAGTGGCAAGGAAGATTCAGACAACATTTGTGCTTACTATTCGTTGCGATTTTTTTACACTTTAAGTTAAAGCTGCTGAAATAAATCTTTTATTTTTCGACTAAAATATAAAAAAATATTTTTCTTAATGCTGTTGGGTTTGTTACTTTAATTTTTTTAATTTTCACAAAATTAATATTCAAACAGTGGAAAATGAAATTGCAGATTTTGTGTGTCACTATATGCAGTGACACTCAACCATCTTACTTGCATGTAGAGAATTAACCAGAAACGAAAATCCATGTCGCCTCTAACTAGTCTCTAGAATAATGTATAACGACGTTTAATACATCACCTTTTTGAATTCGATGGATGCGTTGGTCGCATGTCTGCTTTAACAAACTGCAATAAAACAAGAACACACACATGCACAGGCATACAGACACACAGAAAACGGAAAGAAAATGAAACATTCGCGTGCTCGTATCACCTTAAATTTATTGTGAGCCAAAAACACTACACTCTTCTGCAACTTCAACATTAAATCCATCACTATGTGTTACTGAGGTAACAGTGCATTTCTAGCGCACATTTGACATATTTGTTCGTGCAGGACACTCACACTTCCATACGCACACATTCGTTACTCTACGTCTGATAGATGTCGGATTGATGATACACCATTTATACTTTTAAATAACCCAGAGAAATTGCTGTGGCATGGGATAGACAGAGTTCGATTGATATTTATGTCTGTTGAAGACAAAAAAAACAAATGAATATTTAAATAAGCATTTTATATATTTAAAAGTACATACGTTTATTATTGTGTCAAGATAAAATATATATTAATGTAGGGGGGGTATTTTATGGACCTAATCACGACCCCCTTTCCTAATCGAAATGATTTCAGACAATCGATTGGTAATTCTCGATTACCTTACCTTCATGGAGTTTGGTACTAACACTAGCTTGTACTCTTGACTGTACTTAATTCAGACTGTCGACTAATAACTTTAAACCTTCTTCTTCATCGCGGAGCCTCTTGTAATTGCTAGCATTTTTCTAAGGCTTAGGTCAACCATGGCATTTATATTTAACAAGTGCCTGCTCGTAGTGCTAAGCCATTGCTGGACATTCACACATAATAGGCGCTACCGTCTCAGCTTCTTTCAGGTAGAGTGTACAAATATCATAATCTTCAATTTTCAACTTGACCAGCACGCACTAGGCAATTCGCTAATTCCCTAGAGTTTCACTTCATATATCCTTTTTCTAGTTCGTCTGCTGCTTTATGCCCAGCTGTGCTTATGTGTCCATTAACTCACATCATCGTTACCTCGTTCAGCGAGGCATATGTGTTTAGTGTTAGAACACATTCCAGCACTAGCTGGAACATAGCGTCCGCAATGAATCTCTGATACAGCCTTTCGACTACTTTTCTTCTACTCATGCCCTTGACTCTTTCTAGCCTCCTCGCTAATTAGTTCCAGATTACCATATGGCATCGATTTGCATACGCAAAGCTGACATCGCGACCATCGACCTAATGAATAAGTCCAACAGTAGCAATCCCAACATGTCCATTAATCTCATTTTATTGTTAGTGTTATCATACATTTGATATTAAATCAGTTCCAAATTTTAGGAGCTATTAGGGTTTAAAGGTTTCAATATTAATTCATTCAATTATAACTTACATTAACATTATACTCGTACAAACTAGATTTGAATAAGTAGGATACACGTGTAAACTGGCTCCTAGTCAGAGCATAGCGCGGAAACAAAATCAGTCCATTGTTGTCTGTCATGTGCCAGGATCTTAATCTGCGGCAATGTCCCTCTGCTACTACATTCCGCATTCGGGGATTATTATGATTAGATTTACGTGAGCACCTGCCAGCGATGGCTCCATCTCACGATGGTCCAACCACGGGTGTGACATTAAGCGGCCAAACCAGCGCCCCTATGCGACCGCATAGGCACCACCGGAATAGCACCTATGCCATCCCATAGGTTGCAAATTAGGGTAGATGTTTGCCAGGCCCCCGGCCCCACCCCTTGCTGAGGGGTTCGGAGCTACCTAATCTCCTTCTGCCAACAAATAATATTGACATCTTGCGTTCATTTGACGCTCTATCGGTCCTAAAGGACCTCCCCGCTTTGGGTATAAACCACAGCCACCACGTGCACCCCCGAAGGAGCCTCACCAACAACCAGTCTGGAACCGAAGTTCCAGGGGCTTACTGGTTCCCGTGGTACCAGTTTATCTCGCTACTGGTCGAACATAGAAGTCCTACCTTCTTCCAGTTTCAGGCTCCTGACAAGTCTGAGGAACTGGTGCCCCTCTATTCCCCCAGTGGCAATCCATCAAGGTGGCAGGGTTCACCATGATGTTATATGCCCCCGGGGGGGTCCGCATTCGGGGATATTGACAATGTAATATTGGGTCTTCCTCGACATCTCGAACCATTCGAGATTTTTGATTGTCATTGTAAGGTTTGCCCTATTCACCGCCATTTCCGACGTTTTATTTCAGTTGCCAATGCTTCGCTGTTTGTTTTTTCCAAGTAGATCCATATTGGAGATCGTAGAAGGCCTAAATATTAGACATAAACAGAAAGCTTATTTATTATTTTTCATCAATCAAGAACTCTAAGCTTTACAAATCCTTGGTGTGATTCTAAGATGGACTTTTTATTTTATCACCTCGACATTTACAATTTTCTTTTGCAATATTATCCACTTTGTAACGACTGAGATAAAAATAATAAATTTAATCTCGAAAGACGTAAATACTAAATAAATGATGCGCATTTACACACACACACACACATTAACGGAAGGTGTAACAATAACTATGTCAGCAATAACTTTTGACATATTAACACCATTTTATCTAATATATAATTTTATTTTTTGTGGTTGTCATCATCATAACTCATCATTATTGTGGAAATTATTTCCGACACACACATGAACGCATACACACGCGCTCACACAAGTAAATCACATTCTACAAATTTATAGAAAATATAATTACATATATAACTGTGTCTTTACACCGTTATTATTTTATTTGTCTCATTTACTCAATCAATTTATTATAAAATAATTTTGTTCTTTATGTGTACTTTTCTGTATTAACCCAGTGAACATTGACTGCTGACATGTTTGGTGCCAGCAAATAGCTCATACTTTAACAGACAAGAAACCGAATTGTCTGAATTTCTTTTACACATTAAAACGTTGGAAAAAACAGGTAAAAAATTGGTTTTGAAAACACATATATACGAGGCCTTAAAAGCTCGATATATACCAAATAATATTAAAATAATGGATGAACTAAATAGTTAGTACTTTTTTGTCTAGTCTGTACACTTCCTGCAACATGAACTGATTGGTACAAAAGACCATTGTGCTGATTGGTTGAAAAAGTTCAAAATTTGTTTAATGTTTCACAAGAGTGTCAACATTTTCCAAATTGCAATTTCTGCCCACTTTTCCTTTTCCTGACATCCATAACACATGTTGAAAATTCCTATGAATTTTCCCTATAAATTCTATCAGAATTTTTACAGAATTCTCTCCGATAATTCTAAACATAAGGTTTTGCTTTCTTGTAAACTAGCGATATTGCTTTCTAACCGACAACGCATACGAGATCGGCAACTTTGGCAAACTGTCTTATCTAAGTTAAACCGGATTCGGCGAAAAAATGCTCACTGGGTTAATATGTACGAGTATGTACGTGTGTGTGTTGGTGTGTACATAGTTTTGTTTGTATTGATGTGGTTATTATTGTTAAACTGCAGACAAGTTGGTTTGTGTTTTTTATGTTTACTGCTGACATATCACTTCTTTATAAAAATGTTTGCGAATGTCACCGGCAATCGTGGACAAAAGGCAAAACATTTATGAAAACACACATTACTCAATGAAGTCATTTCATGATATTTTTGTTAAGTTAAACACAAAATTCCATTAAATTTAATGAATTGTTTGTGCGTGTGGGAAGTGAAATAAAAAAAACGTATAAAAACGCTTTATTTAATGATTGAATTTCACACCGTGGAAGCTATTTAACATTGAAAAAAAATTATAATTTTTAATACCTTCTTTTCCTGGAAATTTTCTTTTTTATTAAAAATTATTAAGTTATTTTTTAATTTTTGTTAACAAATACACAATTATTACTGCTATTTTTTCATTAAAACTTTAGTTACTTAAAGCATAGCGGAAGCTTCAGCTCGGCACTCAATTTCGGCACTACATCATAGAGGAGACCAGAGGTATTAAGAAGCAGATGATGCGTCTGTATATTTCTTAAGCGATTGATTCTCTTCTGCTTCATCTTTCTGACGAATCTCTTTTAATATTTAATTTCATGTTTCATTTTTCTGCAAAATAAATAAATTTTATTGTACTTCACTTGTAAATTTAATTTTTTTCTATTGCGAAGAGCTTTTTCTAGAAGATCATTTACGCCGCCGTACATATGCCAATAGGATGCTACAGCTCGCCCAAGACAACCCCGATTTCATGAAAAAATCACAATGAGTGACGAGGCACATTTTCATTTTAATGGATATGAGAATAAACAGAATTGTCGGTTCTGGGCAATGGAAAACCCTTAAATTATTCATCGGTCACCTTTGCATCCATTAAAAGTGACAGTCTGGTGTGCCATTTGGTCAGGAAGAATCATTGGACCTTAATTCTTTGAAACTAAAAATGGCGTAACGGTAACTGTCGATGAGGAGCGATATCGTGCTATGATTGACAACTTTTTAACGCCACAACTGCATACTTTGGGCTTGACTAACATGTGGTATCAACAAGACGGTGCCACATCGCATACAGTCAGTATTACAATGGAATTACTACGAGACCTCTTTACACAACAAATTACTTCAAGGAATGGTGATGTTGATTGGCCTACACGGTCGCCAGATTTGAGTGCTCCGCACTTCTTTTTGTAGAGATATCTGAAAAGCAAGAAAACGCGGGAGCAACTAAAACAAAATATTCGTGATGAAATCAATGCAATACCGCGTGAAATGTGTGAGAATGTAATGAAAAATGTCTTAAAAGGGCTTGCATTTGTGAGGCTAACAGAAGCAGACATTTATCTGATATTGCATTCCATACATAATTGCCGACATTAAATAAAACATTTATCAATAAACGATTTATTCTCTTTCATTTTATTAAAAATTATAAACGAACAAAGTAGTATACCTTCCTTTCGAATAATAATATCTCTAAAAAAACTTGAAATCAGCACAAAACAACCATACAAAAAATTCCATTGCATAACTCGGTAATAGTAATCAATATCAATCAAATGTGAACTAAATAGAACAAGCATTTAATTTAAATATTTCAAGATATCACATAGACTTATTCAAACCGCGGAATGTATTTGCTGGAGCTACCATCGATCCTTAAAGTACATATTTACTACGCTAGAATATTTCTAGTTTAGGTGTATACACTCACGTTCAATTGATTAGGACCATATAATTTTCTCTATATTACGTAGCAGATCATATCTTTTTAACATTTTATGGTGAGAATAAAAATTCGGCAGATTCTCTTCATTTCTAGCAAGTTTTAATCTCTAGGAACTATGCTTGTATAATTTTGTTATGTGGTTTAATAATATAATTAAGCCGTGTTTTCAGCTGGTGGCAGACATGAAAACAATAATATTCCGGCAAATGAATTATCATTGCATAATAAAACATCTGATTTTAAAGCTTCAATAAAGAACTATGACCGCTGATAGTTCTCACTGTAAAGTTATGGTCTGTTCCACGCAAATAATCAAAGAGCAACATATGATTGAATTATTTGGTCGTAAAGAAATGATATTATTATAGTAGATAACAATAACATGATCTGCTTAGAGTAGTAGAAAAGCAAAAATAGATGTTGGTGATTGGCAGCGGCTGCGATGCGAATACAGGCGACTAAAGGCCTCATATTTTAACACTAGAAGAATTTTACATATTATGTCCGCGAGGACATACTTTGTATGTGGTTATAATTTTAGCCAAAATTATACTATTCAACTTAACAGTGTTCCATTTTTTTTTATACTAAAATAATGTTTGAAAATCCTTTCAAATAAATATTATATGTTGTCACAACATTGTTGTAAAGTACATAATATGGTTGTGGTGACCATACCACAACCATATTGTTCTACTTTTGCGTGTATGTTGCTTAATACATCATTTAACCATTTGAAATACATAATGATTATGGTGACACTTAAATAGAAACTGTCTCTGTTATTGAATGTTAAAAATGTAAAAGTCTTTAAACAAATAAATTCGCATAACAGCGCATAAAGTAACAGAAAGTATTTTTTGTTTTTGCAGCTGAAAATATTTAAAATTTAAAGTTTTTCTTTAAAAAAAATATTTATAGAAGTGAACAGGTTTATTTTTTTTTTAAATAAAAGTAAATGTTATACTAAATAAAATGAAATCCAGTAGCCAATAAAATATTTCATATCATATGAATTAATTGACCTGCCATAGACTTCGTAATATTTTCCTAATCGTTTGCAAAAATATTTAATGTCAATCGAACACAGTTTAAATTTGTATTGCTTAATATTTAATAATGTTTTTTAAATTCTATTTCCACATTGTTAATCAACAACGCAGTCATTTAATTTAAGCGGTTGTTTGATTATCAGCGAATAGCACGCAACACCCCTAATTTCCTCTCCCATTTTTGGCAAAACCAACAAGTGGTAGAAAATAATAGAAGGGCAAAAAAAAATAACCAGAAAAAAACAACTGAAATACAATATAAATTTCAAATGTAAAGCCGCAGGCACACATTCCTGCATTTATTCATTCACTTAAATTACTGATTTACGTTTTCATTGACGTGTTGAAACTTGAAGACTGATATCATTTGAAGGGTTGGTAAATTGAATAAAATTGCCTAAACACTGTTTGTTTTGCTACCTCTTTTTTGTTTTTGTTTATTCTAGGAATAATACGCAAATAAACCCTCATCAATATTTGAATAGAAACTTACTGGCCTACACGTTAGCGTAAATAGCTTCGTACCTTTGCAACGAATTGCTTAGAAGAGGCCTACAAAGGCCCACTAACAAACAAACTTAGATGAAAAATAAACCAAAAAATATTTCTGCCTAGAACCAATTTAAAATAAAACTAAGTGTTTGATAATGAATCAACAACCTGCTGCGTATTCTAGTTACTAACTAAGCTTTTGTATGTGAAATCCAACTGCATGTATTACATTCTTCACCAAAGGTATAGAGGATATTTATATATGTACATAAGTGCTTTATTCCGTCTGTAATTTCTACAACGTTCATTTGCGAACACAGCAACAAGTCGTAATTTTACTAATAAAGTACATAAACATCTAAAATGTTGGTCGGTCCAAAATTAACTAAGAGTTTCGAAATTCACCAGAATATTAAAAAAAAAGTTATAAATAATTTAAAAAAAAGAACTTTGATTTTCAAAAACCTAAAATTTCACCTCAGTATAGCCGAAATACAGTCGACTCTTGATAATTTGAAACTGGCTAATTTTAATCTCGCGATAATTTAAACTAATTCCCTTAAACAACATTCGATAGATTAAAACAATCTATGTAATTTGATCCCCCACTATTATTTAAAACTGGCTCGCAGATATCCAGTTATATAAATTTTGTTTTCTATGCTCTATAATTTGAACTGGTAATGTAATTGTGGTAGTGTTCTTGAATCAAAAATAAATGATTTTAGCATGCGCATATCTGTCCAAATTAACTTCAAACTCTTATTAATTAAATCTCAATTATTTAAACATTTCCGTAGGACATATGAATTTAAAATTATCGAGAGTGGACTGTATTAAAAAAAAAAATTCACCAAGAATCAAAAGCGCCAAACTCTTTAATTAATTTTAATTTTTACAAAAAACTCTATAATTTACTACAAATTTTATAATCTTGAAAAATATAAGTCAGCATAAATTTTAAATATTGCCCAAACAAAAACCAAATTAAATCGTGAAATCAGGAAAAACTTAAATGTAATAAGTTTAAAATTTACCAAAATAATTTGAAATTTTCCAAAGAAGACCAACCTTGGAAAAACGGTAGAAGTTTGACAAAAATTGCAACTCCGCCGAAAATTGAAAATTTACTACGAAATAAAAGTTACAATAAAAATTCAAATATTTATGATAACATCAAAATTTCACAATAATTCTGAAAAAGCAATAAAAAATTCAATTATGAAAAGGAATCCAAAATATAATAATCAGAAAAATGTAAAAAAAAAAACAATATTTCCAAAATTGTAATTTTAAGCAGTGCAAATTTTATCAAAAATTTTAACGGTTATCAAAAAAGTTAAAACTTACCGAACTGTCGAGCAGTCATCCAATATACAAAATTCACTCAGAGAAAACAGTTTATCAAAAAATCGAAATATACGAAAGCGCCAAGTTTTAGAAATATAAAATACTGATACAAATTTTAGTTTTCCGAGGCCGTGAAAACTCCACAAATAAAAAATATCCTATTTAATTATTTAATTTATTTAAAATTGTCCAAGCTTGAAAGTCTTTTTTAAAAAATTATATTTTTATTTTTCGATATTTCGCTACTCCATTGTGTAGCATCATCAGGAAATAAAAATAACGAACCAATTATATATTAATGAAAAAAATATTGTCACAAAAATTCAAAAATTTTCCAAAGTTAACATAAAACAAAAATAACATGAGGTTTTTTTTTAAATATTTTAAAAAATGTAAATACAGTTAACGAAACTTAACATTAATTCAAAAACCCCTAAAAACATACTTATATTAACTATCTTATTCTATGAACTAAGTGTCTATAAATCTGTGCAACATTATCCGTGTCCGCCTTAAAATTAATTCTTTGTGTACTAGGTGTATTAACAATTTGTAACATTTCTAATATAAAACGACGCTTATAATTAATTTCTGTATTTAAAACCAATGCGTTTTCAAAGTTAGGATAATGATTTGATTCAAAACAATGAGAAGATAATGCTGTATTAAGGGAATGTCTGCAATTAAGATTTGATTTATGTGTAGCTATCCTAGTCTTCAGTTTATTTTTTGTTGTCCCTACATAAACCTTATCACAAGTCTCCTGATCATTTCCCTTACAAGGAATTTTATAAACTATATTTGCCTTATCCAATTTATGAATCCTATCTTTGGTTTTACCAAACAATCTATTCAAAGTATTATAAACTTTGAAAGTCATTTTGTATTTCTCCTTATCAAAAAATTCAGCCTTATTTAACCGCTCTGATATTCCTGGTATATATGTAAATGTCTTGTATATCTTTGGATCCAATACGTTGCTTATATTACATTCTCTCCTAACATTATACTGATTAATTAATTTATAAATCAGCTCCTTTGGAAAACTATTCTCGTCTAATATATTCCTAATCTTATATTCTTAATCTATTCTTTCTATGAAATTCTCTATCACTTATAGTAAGCACTCTATTTATAAAATTCTTAGCTGTGTTTATAATAATAGCTTTATTAATTCTTACTTTAGTGAAGGGTGAATAAGATACGACAAAGCGGAATATTCTATTTTGTTTTTATCTCAACATAATCTACTAGTACAGATTTAGTGGCAAGCACTAAAGCATAAATTACCAATTGACTGGCAAGTAGTTTTGCATAAACAACAAACGCTATAAATTCAGACAACACATGGGTTTATTAATATTGGTTAAGGGAAACATTAAAGGGCGAAACTTCTAAATTGGCTTGTCGTCGGTTGAAACCACATATGCACCACCTCAATGATATTCCCCTGCTCAAATTTAAAGAAAATAGTTATTAAATTATTATCTCATATTAATACCTATTATAGCCGCTGTGAGCCTACTGTAAGAGCAGAGTATTTTTGTAAATTATGTCGCTTTATTAATTTCCTTCAAATAATCTTACTTTATTTCGAGGCTTTTTGTGTAGGGGAAACCGTCCACTATAATGTAATCAATGGAATAATAATAGAGCCAAAAATAGCCGAATTCAATTTTATAAATTGGAGAGTTAACTGAATATCATTCGCAAAGCAATATGACACAAAGAATTCTGCTGAAGCTTGTAAGAACTTAAGCTAAATAAAAATGTATTATTGCATATTATATAAGGTTTTTCAGCCTCCTTTTAGGCACATTAAGTCGATTTAGCACTGCTAACGAAACCAGAATACAAATTTAGCAACAATTAGAAATCACTTGCAGTGAATAACTGCTGTAGAATCAAAATCTACATGTAAAATAGGCTTTCATATCTAAAGAAACTTCAACTACACTCAATTAATGTTTTTTGGAAAACAACTGTTAACAACTATTAACAACCGTCAATTTCAGTTCATTAGTTTCGGTTTTCATATAAGAACCAGAGCCATTATACGCTTATTTACACCTACTACTCGTATAACAACTAAACCAGGCATGAGTATAACAAACCTCATCAGCATTACATCCACTAGAAACTTCAATGGAATTTTATGCCATAAATATTCTTTTGTATTGCTTAAAGGTTTCTCATTACCCAAAATTGCACACACACACATACACACACACACGTAATAACATAGCAAGTGTGTATACATATGCACGTGAGTGTGTTCCAACATTTGTTTTTTGCGAAATAATTTTTGTTCGCAGTTCAGAATAAAAAGTTTGATTTTTTTTTAAGAACTCCGTGTTTGTAGCTATAACTGAATTTCAATATATTTTCTGTTTAATACGTTGTATGCCACGTGGCTTTATAGCGACTTCCCTATCAGGCCGCGCGAGTTTCAGCAGTGCGAAAATTCTTCAAATCGTGCTATGAAGAAATGCGGCACAGAGTGGCAGAAATATAGCACGAAATTTGACATTAATGTGGCACTTGCAAGGGACAACCATTTTTATGTTTACCTTGTCTCAATAAAATCCATTAAAGTTTTTTGAACAAATATTAAATTTTTACCTTTATTATCATATTTTATACTGTCAGTCCCCGGTGACTGACGCGGCCTAAACGGAAAGGACGGTGTCAGTCACCGCTGACGTGGCACTCTGTTTTTTGATTTTTTTTTTAATTTTAAAGTATTTAATTGAAATATTTCTGCATTAAAGAAATGTTAGAGTTACATAGTTTTTTTATTGGCTGCAATTGCCAACACTGTTTCTGTTGAAAACATTGTTTAATTAGCAACACTCAAACCTTATCCTCTTATCCACATAATTCTATATACATGACGTGTATCTTTATTATTGGAGAGTTTATTCATGTATCGATACAGTTACACGTATGTATATGCAAACTTATATTTTACTTTTAACCTTTTCACTTCTTTTCTAACCTTTGTAATAAAGACTTCAAACTTCCACTCGTGTTTTAATTCAACAGTTTCCCTAGGTAGCCGATTTGAATGTCATCAGCTGTTTTGGATTAAGTTTTATTCTTTACTTGAATAAGTTTTGTGTGTTTTTAATAATAAATTTATTTATGATCAAATGTAAATAAGTCACCCTTGTTGTCAATATTTTTACCTAATGTTTTGGGCACTTTCGTTTTGATGTTATCAATTCATTGCTGACAACAAAAAATTAGAGTTTTATCCAATTAAATCTATTTCTGTGCTACTGTGCTGTCGAGTAACTTTTGTAAAAGTTTGTTTTTTGTCTTCAGATTATAGTGTGTTGTATGTTACCGGCAAATGTACCAGCAATCGAACTATTTTGGTCTTTTTCATATTCTGGAAGACACTGCAGACCGTATAGTTTGCAGGGTGGTTTTCTTTGCATTGCTCCATTTAGAAGAGGTGCGTTCGGAAGTTCGGCAGGCATTGTCGAAAATCACGCATACTGAACTTGCAGTATGTTTTAGTATGCCCGAATTCTTGGCAATAGTGCACTGACGGATACCATTACGCTTTAAGGATCTTCTAAATAAATTCGTCTGTTGAGAAGGTAGCGTAAGTTGTAAATATGATAAACGAAGTTTTTGGATTTTATCTGAGTTAGACTAAATACAATCTCTCCACGATGCGCTGGTTGGAGAACTTTATCCTTATTTAACTGATCTTACGTCCTACCTTTTTGCTTCTATGGCACTTTCTATTTTCCCAGTAGGCACAGAACAATCAATGCCTTTTATAGCATCTATTAAACCTTTTGCACTTTTTAGTTGGTAGGTATAATAACTCTTCTTTTTAACGTCTAGCTTGTTTGTGATGAGGAGATAATTTTTCTGGTTGTGGGTTTAAATCTTGATTTTTCAAATTTATTCTCATTCTAGAGAAGCGACATAGAAATTTTCCTTACCTACGTGTTGGGAGAGCATATTAATAATGGCATTTAATGTTTGTTCGCGCAAGTAGAATGGTGGGGTTTTTGCCCCCTAACAGCGGGTTCTACATCTACATCCTCTGGAGTAGCAATTATGAAAAAAAAATATTTTCATTTACTGACATTTCAGCTACGTGATAACTTTTGTATTGTTTTGTGACTGGCTCTTACTAATTTATTAAATTATTTCTTTAATAAAATTATAGCTGTTCTTGACCTTTTTTAAATTTAATTTATTTAAAATTGTCCAAGCTTGAAGGTCTTTTTTTAAAAAATTATATTTTTATTTTTTCGATATTTCGCTACTCCATTGTGTAGCATCATCAGGAAATAAAAATAACGAACCAATTATATATTAATGACAATATTTTTTTTTTTTTCATTAATATATAATTGGTTCGTTATTTTTATTTCCTGATGATGCTACACAATGGAATTGTAAATTTATTGTTTGACGTAACTTTGTCGAACTGCGATTATTAATATGAAGTAATTGCATTTTTAGGCTTAAGCTTAATATTAATAATTGTAGCTCGACAAAGTGATGTCAAACTATAAATTTAAAAAGAGAAATATAAAAATTTAAATTTTATCACAATTTTGGAATTCACTAAAATTTCATCATTCGTCACAAAACCAATAATAGTTTAAAAATATTAAATTGCCAAAATAACAAAATGATTCAAAAAAGCAAAGTTTCAAGGAAACCGAAATTGCATCAAGTAGGAGAAGTAATTTAAAATTTGACAAATTTTATATTCACGAAAACTTAAAAAAAAATTACCGCAAAATCGAAAAACTGTAATAAAACAAAATAATTCCATAAATACCACAAACAGCAGAATTCACAAAAGTTTAAAATTACAAAACTAAATTTAACGAAAGGCTGAAATTGCACCGAAAAAATTTTACTATAACCCCAATTCCGTTTCAAAAAATCGAGATTTTAACAAAAAATTAACAAGCATTCAGAGAAAAGAAAAACATACCGATCGAAAATGCCTATATTGAGGCGAAAGAAAAACAGTACCACAAAAACCGGAGGCCAATATTAAATATCTCAAACATTCCTTTGCACCGAAAAAAGCTTTAGTATATTTTTAGGAGTTTATGCTTTTGTGAAAGGTATAACAAATTCAAAACGAAATAATAATTTTTTATCACACACAGGACTACGTTATTATCTTTTTAATCAAATTTGCTTATTATCATTGCATATTAATAAAATTAATATTTAATCACAAAACGAACACAATTAATTAAATTCGATCTAATAATTTTCTTGTAGAACAAAACGTTAATCATTTCTCAGATCTACTGTACTGTCTCTCTTTAAGTAAAAACGAATTTGCAAAGTTGTTGCAAAAGATTTCTGCATTTATTTATAAATTTTGCTTACGAGAAAACCGGATATTATTAAACAATTTCCGGTATTCAAAAAATATTTATTTAGCCTCCTAAGAGCAGGCAACGCACAATAACAAAAGTGCGCTACACAAGAAAATTAAATAATAACTTAAACAAAGTGCCTTGAGGAGGTTTGTTGCAAGAACGTATAAAAAGGATGATGGTGGCTCCAAATAAACAAGCCTTTTTTGCAGTGAAACTAAAAAAATTCCATCTGGCCATCGGTTCATCTTCTCGTTTTTAACGCTGAAAGAAAATATATAAAAAGATTTTATAAAAAAAAAAAATTCAAAATTTTATACTTCCGAAATAGTTCAAGTAAAGTTTTTGGCATTTCTTTGTTTTTCTATGGTTATGTTTTTCGGTAGCTTATTTATATTTTATAAGTTTTTGTCTTAACGGCCTTCAAGCGAAAGAAGTACAACATCCTCTTCAAGCATGAATATTTTAGTGGGTATGTGTCGGTCTGTGTGTGTGTGTGTAAGCATTGTCATGTTAGTTGGTGCACTTTCAAAGATGCATTTGCATTAAAGGACTTTTTATTTTTTATTTAAGTGAATACAGCATTAGCTGCGCTGAATGGCTGAAATGTGCTTAAAGGAGTCTCTTGTGCAATTTCGGCAATTGCAAATAGTTTTTACTGTTTTGCCAAATAGTTAGTTGATGTGTGCATTTTTTACAATCTTCTGGTACTTTTTTACAAAGTATTACGCAGTGTATCATGGGAAATCATTTGGCTACTTATATCCGTTTCCGCTTTTGTTTTTATCTTGGTATTATACTTTTTTGTTATGCAACTTATTTGTGGTATTTGCTGCGCTTTGCTTCTGCATCAGCAAAACCAAACGAGCTCAAATGCAAAACGTTTTTGTCAGTTTTGTATTTATTGTAATTCTTTTTGTTTTTTGCTCCTGTTTTCTTTTTGGATTTAAAATACTCATAGTAAATTCTGGCTGGCATTTCACTTTGTTGAGAAAAAAAAAAGAAATGAAAATAACTACTTCGTAGAATTTTCATTTTAATTTTTTTAACGCAGAAAGCCTCAAAGGGAAGTTAAGAACTTTTTGTGGTTAGTTACACAGTTTATTTGTATTTTATTTCCTTGTGTGAAATTAAATTTTTTTTCTCAGATCAAGTTATTTTTTATTAAGTTTATGTGTTATTTCATTTAAATGTGGATTTCAGGAAAATAATGAAAAACCTTTTGAACAGGCTTTTATTTATTTGGTGTGTAGACAGAAAATAAATTGAGCAGGAGTTACTGAATTTAAACCAAATTTGTAAAACTTTTTTCAAAGGGCCAAATGATAAAGATTGTATTTGAAAATTTTGCAAAAAACACAACTTACATCGTCAAGTTTAGACGTATTTTAAGCATTCATTGGAATAATTACACAAGTGAACAAATTTAGGTTACCCTTTAGACTCGAGCAACGGAAAGATATTTCTTATGGTATTGTATTCTGTTCTAGATTTCGAGATATATCGTGATATCGCATAACTGGAGAAGAGTTTCTTCTAGCCAGTTAAGAAAAAAATACGAAATTCGAACATTTTCAAGCTTTACCATCTTTGTTTGTTAATCGGCTCAATAGTTTCAGCGATGCCAAAAAATATTGTTCTTATAAAATTTTTGCTCTTAAATTAATTTAAAAAAACAACAAAAAATTCTGTTCAATTTCTATTAGCATAAAGGTAAATAGGTTATATATAAAACGAGCTATACTTCATTATATTGGATGAACAACATTGTATTTTATTCGCTACAAAATGAAGTTATCCAATTTCGACCAAAGTTGCAATAAGCACTAGAGTTGTCAATTGAACAAGAATAATTCGAATATTCAATTTTCATATTTGACCGAAAGAATAAAATGTTTCAATTAGATTTAGCAATATTTGTTTTTAAAATTGTTAACGTTAAGATGTATTAAGTAAGCATGTCAAATCAAATTATAAATACAGGGTGTTCGCCGGAAAGGTATACTTTGTTTGTTTATAATTTTTCATTATATAAAAGAGAATGGATCGTATATTGATAAATGTTTTATTTAATGTCGGCAATTATGTATGGAATGCAATATCAGATAAATTTCTGCCTCTGTTAGCCTCACAAATGCGAGCCCTTTTGAACACTTTTTTCATTACATTGTCACACAATTCACGCGGTATTTCATTAATTTCATCACGAATATTTTGTTTTAGTTGCACCAGCGTTTCTGTTTTGTTTGCATAAACCTTGCTTTTCAGATATCCCCACAAAAAGAATTCGGGAGCAGTCAAATCAGGCGACCGTGGAGGCCAATCAACATCACCATTCCTTGTGAAAAGAAGTCTCACAGTAATTCCATTGTAATCCTGGCTATATGCGATGTGGCACGATATCGCTTCCCTTTACGCCGTTTTCAGTTTCAAAGAAGTAAGGTCCAATGATTCCTCCTGACCAAATTGCACACCAGACTGTCACTTTTGATGAATTCGGCGTAAGTGGTCTTCTGGAAGAAGCTCTTGTGTCAACTGAATCTTAAATGGAAACAAATGCAAATCTTTGTGCAAAATTGTGCCCAATGTTGTTCTTTGAAGACCAAGCTCCTGAAAACGGTGTCGAATTGAGGTTGATGGATTGTTTTGAACACTTTCTTGAACAGCAGTAATGTTTTCAGCCGATCTTGCAGTACGTTGTGGTCCATGCTTGGACCTATAAGCTACAGTCCATCTTTCTTTGAAATCATTCACTACACTATAAATAGTGCGTCTTGTTGGCACGTTGTTTCTCCCAAAAATTTTACGTAACTTTCTCATCGTCACAGTAATCGATGATTGATTTTGATAAAATGTTTTTACGATTAAAACACGTTGGCTTACCGAATATTTTTCCATAACAAATTTGCCACGTCTCTACTTCACGACTGCCAAATACGAACTGCCAAAACTAATGGTTTCCAAAATGGCTGCAAAACAATGTATATATGTTTGGATTTTGTGGCATATCCGCTGTACCAATTATATATAAGAGCGGATCAAGTGTACTGCCTTGAGTGACTCCCGCAGAGATAGACATATATGTACATGTATATTCAAGTAAGTCAACTCGCCAATATATGGGTTCAAATTTTACCAAACAGTTAGTGAGTACCAGTCGATTCTCCTCTGTTCTGAGAACTTAGCCAACAAAAATCTAACTGGTCGAGGAGCTCAAAGTTGAAAACAATAGTTAACATTATTTTTTCGGTTTAGAGCTGGGAAGGGAACCCAATAAACTCATTTGTGCGACCTTAATCGTTCACTTGAACATATTTAGGCTACGAATAAAGCCAACCACCTTATCCTGTTCTAGTCAATCAGTACCTTTTAAGTCCCTAAATTCTACCAGAATCAAGAGCTGCACAATCGCAGAGCACATGCTCAGATTTTTCGTTATTCAGGTCGCAGAATCTATGTATCTTAGAACAAAGTATTCGGTAAACCATCTTGTTATTACCCTCAGTTCATTGTTTTCTAGTCTCAGAATCCTGTGGGTTTACCCTGCACCAATTTGATTGCTTGAGTTTGGCTGTATATCTGCAATGCAATGACTAACATCACTTCATAAAATAATAAGGTTTTGAGTACCGTCTGAATGTCGAATATTATGAAGAATTTTGTATGACTTATTCTTTTCCTCAAGCATTCCCTTGTACAAATAAAGATAGCGTAAGATTCCGCCAAAAAAATTATTGGGTATTTTCCTATTGGATAATTGGTGCAACTACTCCTACCCCAAGGTCGCCACTTGCCTATTTCGTGACCTCACAGAACCACATATGATCGTGCCTCCTACATTAGTTGTACTATGGGTCCCTGGTACGAATATGGTCTTTAGATTTCTTCTGCCACTCCGGCAATCGCCGAAAAATCATAATACACGTATCATAGCCAAAGAGTGTTAGTAACAGCATATGACCTATCACAACTGCAGTCTGCATGCTGAAAATGCTCTGTAACAGATGTGCACTTTTGCATCCCTCCTCTTTCACAGAAGTATATAGAATCGAACTCAGTGCATAAGTGGGACTTATAAGTCGATAGATATCACTGCTCTTGTTGTAACCTGTTCCACTTTCAGCCACCACACCAAGATAGCATAGATCAATATTGGTATTTTTATTGTAATAAAAATCCAGTAGATCGTTCTTGGTTTCGTGTTAGCAAAAATCCTTTAACAGGTGCAAAGTGCCTGTGTTGCTTTTTTATAGTACTTAACACATATTGATATCATATAAGAAATTTTCAAAAATAACACCGAGATATTTTACTTCATTTGCCATAAATCGCACAGTGTTGCCGATAGTACAAATGCGTGAACTCTTTCGTGTGCTCAACAACTGTTTGTGTAGTAGCAAAAGAGCATAGCTTTGTAGACTTTGTCCACAACTAGTAACACATATACATACACAAGTAGTCTTATAATAATATTTTATAGTGCTTTATATAAAATAGTGTATTTTAGATACCTCCTTCTTGCTGGAAATATCTATTAAAATTACAAAACGACATTTTGAGGCATGCATTACTGTGGAACTAATAGAGTTTATCCAGAGCTAATGAAAACATATTACAGAAATTATTGTTATCTACAAAAAGATTTATTAACACATCCTTGAAGTTATTTTATGAATACAAAACTTTATTGTTGACTGCTTACAAATCACAACAACAAAAAAACTTAATTCTTAGCAATGTTTATAAATTATTTTTATGTTTATGACCCACATGATGTGATAATAAATTTAAATTAAATTTCAATTTAACTAAAGATATTTTAAGACATATATGTGTGTGTGTGTATGTGAGCGACGTAATCTGCAAGGTCTAGATAAAAGTGCAAATAGTAAAATTTTATTATTTCAATAATGTTTGTTTACTGCTTTAAATTATTCCCCCTTCGTATTTGAGTGTGTGTGTTTTTGTATCTTGTAGACTTGTTGCCTACATTGTTGTAATTGCGGAACTTTCATGTTTCAAAAATATTGCATACTTAGCACAAAATGAACTGAAAACATGAAATAAAATTTATGAATGCAACTAATTGCATTCACCAATTAATTTATGGTAAAAATATTAAACGTTTTTGAACAGAAGTGAAAAGCAGATTTTGCAGAGTAGATTTTGTTTTCGTTTCACATTTTC
Organism: Phania funesta; assembly: GCA_963932375.1. Classification (NCBI taxonomy): domain Eukaryota; kingdom Metazoa; phylum Arthropoda; class Insecta; order Diptera; family Tachinidae; genus Phania; species Phania funesta. The sequence goes on from OZ010652.1 coordinate 23,094,172, forward strand.
GCGATGTAGCTGGTTTAAGAAGAAAAGGGATAATGATTTTATCACAATAGCAACAACAAATATTATTTATTATAAGTGTAATATTTTAACAGACAAAGTATAATAAACGAATATTGCCATACACAGTGCCAATACTCAAGCAATCGAACAACAAATTGTTCTGCGTAAAAAAAAGTTTCAAAAAAATTAACAAAATGTAGCTGAAAAAGCACCATTAACTTACTCACACATAGACATGTGTACAGTAAGCGAGGAAATTAAGGCAACATTTGGTTGAAAAAAAAATCAGAACTATTTGAAACGAGAGGATTTCAAAAGAACATCTATTCCATAAGCCTACGTCGAAAAGTTTGTTGGTTATAGAAGAACTTCAATTTAAAGTTTTAACTTTACTAGACGTATATGGATCTGAAATATATATCAAGATCAAGGTAGTGAAAAGGTTTCAATTGGAAAAGGTCTGAATTGTGTTCGATAATGTTTCCTCCATTATATAATATATCATAAACTCTCGAAGACATATTTCTCTAATAATACGTTTCATTACAAGTTTTGCTGTTTCCTTGGTATACTGGCCAAATTCTTTTATATTTACCCTTCTTTTGCGTGATATAATTTGCAGTATGCTTTAAAATCGTTTTCCTAATTGAAAACCTACGGCTGCTATGGATGCAGAAAAAAATACTTGCCGTATTTTCAGCGTTGGTTTTACTTTCTCCTTGCTTTGGCTTTGCTCTTTTCCTCCATTTTTGCTTTTGTACTGTTTCACAAAGAGGAACCCAATTTCAGAGGCTGATTTATCTGGCTTGAATTTCTTTGGCAGGTAAATAAAATTTACGTAATTACTTCGTCTCTCTTTTCCTACGCTACTAAATATATTGAAATGGTGTGAATTCCTTCCTGCAGGGCCAGAATCTTTTTTTTTTCCAGCAAGAGTAAAACTCTGACACAGTTTTTTTTATTTTATAAAATCATCTCAAACAAGCATATCTACAATAATGTAAAGGTCTGGATACTATGACTTATACTTAACAAATAATTTATATGATACATTAGACTAGATGTTTTCTTATCGTATGCAGCTTCTGAAGCCATATCATATTTTTATATGAGATTTTTTAACAATAAAATCGTTTCAGTTTAAAGAAAAAAGATATTCCAGGCGAAAATTTTTAAATTTCTATATTTTCTTCAAAATTTGACTCTCTAAAAGCGTAAGCTGGATCCGTGCCTGAGGGAGCAGTCGGTAATTTTACGGAGTTGTGCGACAAAGTTGAATTTTACTTAATATTAAATTTTAGCCATATTTTTAAAAATCTCTAATTCTAAAATTTCAAAGTCGCAGAAATATTTTTTTATTCAATTAAGAGCTAAAAGGGGAATATCTGATATAATTCCATAAACAAATATTTAAAAAGGAAAAAGTTATACCCACTTAAAATTTAACAATTTTCTTCAAAATATTCAATTTAAGCTGAGTAAGGATAAAAGGCATTTTATATAATTCTGTTGGCAGAGAAAAAAATTAAATGGAAACCTAAGTTGTTGGTTTTCGAGGATCTCAAGTGTTTGCTTCTATAAACAAGCATTTGGTGTAATCGTTTAAAAGCAATATCTATTGAATATGATATTGACTAATTTTTTAAAATAAAACGAATTGAATGAAAGTGCAATGTTATTGATTCATCACTAAATTTCTTACTTTTAGTACACTATTTTTACACTTCATTAATTTTCTATTAAAGTAATGCATTAGTAAATTTTTGTGACTAAAATTTATGGCAAGTACTGGGCTAATTTTGCATTATCACTAAAAGACAAAGTGTAGCAAGACACTATTTTTTTATCAAAAATTAAAAAATTAAACAATAAACTTATAGTCTAAGTTAGTTCCTCTGATTATGGTTACAGTTTCAAAGTAAACTCCGCCTGCGAGTCGTATTAACCAAGCCAGTAAAATAAACCAAACGCTCTAGTACTTTAAGCTCCCTGAGTTAGGGTAAGTCTTTGAAAGCATCCCAACGATACATCGTTGGCTGCGATATATAGATTAAAGAAGATTTTGATATAATTGTGCGGTTAATTAATATTCCTATAATTATAACATTATTAATTACTTTATCAATTATTACTTATTTATTTCATGTTATCAACAAATGTTCAGGTTTTTGCAAAATTTTGTTTTTCACAACATCCATACCTAATGCAATATGTTTTAATGATAATGCAAAAGTAGTGCAGTACTTGCCATAACCTTTGGTGACATAAAATTATTAATTCATTACTCTGATAAAAAAATGTTTATAGTTAAAGGAATAGTGCATTAAAAGTATTAAAGTTAGTGGTAATTGAAAAATTTTGCTCTAAAATATTTTTTATTTAATTTAATGATAAAGTAAAGTTATTGCAAATCGGCCAGGTCTTTCTAAGAGTAAGTTTGACAAACTTCACAATTCATTATATGTCATAATGCTTGATAAAAAAGATCGTTTAAAGAAAACAATTGGATTTTTTAACAAAGATCTTTCTTACTTGAAAACAAGGGAATTGTCCAAAATATTGTATCTTTTCGTTTTGTTAAAAATTCAAGTTGCAATTTTTTTAATGAGATTGAAAGAGTATTTTTTAAGAAAGAAATTTTTAAAAAATTTTTCAATATTTTCAGAGATTTTTTTTAATCAAGATATAATTATAGTTTCTTGAATTTTTTTTATTTTATTTTTATAATTTTTTATTTATATACATATATATATATATATATATATATATTGTTACAAAGTAATAGTCAAAGGTGTGTGAAACGACCTATTGTACAAATGTACAAATACGCAATATCACAAACACAAAGCAAAAACAAATTGCGCAGCAGAAATTCCATAAACCGCGATTCAACAAAAACAATTTCTACAGCAAGCAAAAAGTAAACAAAGATACACACACACACAAACACATATACAAGACTACTAAGCCAGCAACTGAAATAACAAATGCGCAATTTCGCGTATGTTCGGGACATTTCAAGAAACGGCCGTGATCTGTATATAAAGGCGCCGTCCACCGCAGAAGAGTTAGTTGACTTTGAGATTTCAAAGAGTGAATATCTGTGCGTACAAAAGTGTTAAGTGTACAGTGTAAATAAGTACTTAGTATAGTTGTATATAAGAATGTTAAGTACCAAATAAAGTTGTGTACTGGTAAAAATTATAAAAGAGTGTGTATTTTAATTTTTACAATTAAACGAACCCTTCAAAATCACGTTTATTGTGGTAATAACTATAACTATATATATATATATATATTCTTGTTTTTGCATTAATAAAAACTAATTGTTAATTTAACTGAAAGTATCTTCCTTTTCCAAGATTTGATATATCAGAAAGTGAAAATATTTCTGGCAAAAAATTTAAAAGTTTTTGATTTTCGAAAAATCCAGTTCAAAAGTATGATGATTTTTTTGTTTCTGCTATTTTTTATTTTTTCATTGAACAAATAATTAATATTTTCGGGCCCTGATTTCAAATATAGCAATATATTGAAAGGTTTTTAAAATTTAAGCCCACCAAAAAAATACTCGAAAGGTTTTCACGTAGCGTGAATATATTGTTACAGACTGTTTTGTATTTTTACTTAATATGATACGTGTGCACATATGTGAATAAATTGTTAAAAGCCTGCACACTCTTCTACACACACATATATATATTCGTAAAACATCCATAAGTGATATAACGAAAACGGAAATTAAGCAACATAAAATCCATTGCTGTCATCATTGCGACATTTTTCTTTTGACTTTTTTGTTGCTTTTTGAAGGCCATAATATTATTTGCTGTTTTTTAATGCAACGATAAATAAACATCTCTATATACAAAGTCAAATTCATATTGTTATTAAAAACTATAAATACACATATTCTTGCGCACTCGCAACCATTCTCATGTCGATAAATTTGTATTTCAGTGCATGTGTGTGTGTGTATGTGTGCTTCTGCAAGTACACTTGCGTTAATAATGCAGTTTGGATACACATATTTCTTTGTATTTTATGAAAAAAATGGTGTTAAAAATAATGCCATACTAAACAACGCCATGAAATATAAATAAACAAAACCGAAATGAAATCATCTTTAATGAAAGGGTTTGGTAAAATTTTCTGTGAATATTTTGATTACGAATAACTGCTGCTATGTCCTATGAAATACTGCCAAAAGTTTTAATTTTAAGAAAGAAAACAAGGAGCTTTCTTTTGGAAAAATCAAAAAATACGTTTTTCGGCAGTAATTTTATGTTTGGCTTAAGCTTCATTTTTTAAAAGTATATAACAGCTTATCTCCCAATAAAGAATAGGTTGCCAAAAATTGCTTTGATCATTGAAAATTAAGGATAGATAAAAGGAAAATTATAATTTTATTTCTTTAGAGACTGACTTAATTTGTGTCGTATGTGCTTAAATTTTATACAATGTTCAAATTAAATGTCTAATGTCTGCTATAACCAATTGTTAAAAAAAAAATTGCGTTGCCTTTCCAGCTCCAAACCCTACTAAGCACTTATAGGCTGATAGGAGATTGGTTTAATAAATTACAAATTGCTTTTTTATTAGATCGCCATGGTAGTAAAATATTAATCAATAATTTTGCAAAATTTTCAAGCTAACTACGCTGAAAAGAAATATCATTCTTTCTTGTCTACAAATAATTTTATATATTTTTCCCTTTTTTTTTGTGAAATTTGAAATATTGTATGCGCTTTTGTATTAAAAATATAAATAAAGCACAATTTATGATCCAGATTGCATTGAGCTTAATAACACACATGCACATAGCAAACATATGAATAAACACAAATAAGCATAGAGCTCAGCTTATTTGAGTATAACCTATCTGCGCTTAAGAGTATGCACATGTGTGTGCTTGTTTTTATATATGAACTAAATATGAATTTTTATATATACCGATAAAAGATATCATTTTATGCATAATAAAAAAAATGTAAAACCTAATTTTGCTTCATTTAAACTTGTTGATAAACACATTTTTAATACTTAGCCCAGATTTAATTTTTGATATAATTTGATTTAAAAAATCGGCTTGTTGAATTAGAAAAGCAAGACTACCGCTTACAAGCCTACTTGCACGGGACGATAAGACAACCAATATTTACCCATCGTACTTCTATAACCTTATACAGCTGAAAACATAAACTTTTTAATAAACAATTTTAAGTATTAATGAGGTTCACCCCAACGCAATATTTCTCTTGTTCACGCCTAAAAGTAGGCAACACTTGTGTATATTAAAATGATACCAATGACAGACTTGTGGTTTCTATGCTAACGTTTTTTGTTTTTTCATAATGAAATTGAATATTTCATACTGAAATAGAAAATTTGTCATGGTAAAGATCGAAAGTTGAAATAATAAAAAGCTTTTAATTATGCTACAAGAGCTGTGTTCAATGGCATACTACGACCAATTTCATAGTATTCGACCTACATATAAACCAGCTCTTTAGATTATTTAATTGACATACGTGTCAATGTGGTATACCAAGCTATTGTAGTATCCAACTCCTATGTGTGTAAGGGGTATAAACTCCACGCATAAGTAATAATGAATTGATGATTAATCATACGGTCTCTACTTAACGTTACCGCAACAGGAACAGTGTTTCCATATAAAGGTTAATTTTTTTTTACCATTTTAGTTTTGAAAATATAAAAAACAGAAAATTTGCAAAATATATGAAATGTTTATAATGGACCGATAAATAAATCCCTGTGAATTACTTTTCAACGATTATGTCATGCAAATGTTGGCCGAGGCTTCGCCGTAGATTGTCCATCTGTGAGCTCTAAGTTTGGTATACTTCTTCCAACGTTTCGGCCGGTATCACACAAATAGCAACTGTAGTGTTCTCTTCCAGGAGTGGATTTTGGTTGGTATGTCCCTGTACTCACACTGACTTCTCCAAGCCGTGAGATTAATTGCTTGCCTCTCAAAAGGTTCATGGTATCCAGCGCTATGTAGCACTGTGTTTTTTAAGCAACATGCGCTCTAGTGATTGTAACGTTGCGATTTTTGAGATCGTTCTTGAAGAAATAGGGTCCAATGATATCGCTGGCCCAAAAACCGCCTCAAACTGTGCATCTTTCACGGTGTATTGTCATTGAACTGCCTCTGTCTACTCTTTACACCAAATTCGGCGATTATATTTGTTCACGTACCCATTGTGGCATAAATGAGCTTCGTCATTAAAGACATTTTTTCGATAGAAAACAAGATTCTTACAACGCACGAATTTTGATAATAAAATTCAATGCTTTGTAAGCGTTGTTCTTTTGTTAGTCTATTATTGGTGAAATATCAAACCTTACTAAGCATTTTGTTGCAGATAAAATTTGCAATATATTATATTAGGTTGAGGGAAAATCTTTATTTGGTTGCAAAACGGTTTAATGTTAATTTTGTACATCAAAATTGTATACATTAAAAAATTTTCTAACAAAATAAACTTTCTTCTTGTTTAAACTCGCCAATACAGAAAAAAATGCTGATGCATATTGTTTTCAAGTTTTCCATGTGACATTAAAAAAACTGTTTGATTTAATAAAAAAAAACTGTTTGATTTAATAGATCCTAAAATTTCAATTCTGAAAAATTACTATCAAAATCTTAAAATTCAAAACTTTTGTGATTAAATTTTAAAGCCAGTTTACTAGGTGATTCTATATCTGGTTGAGTTTTGAACTCTGTGACCATCAAAGCCTCGAAAATATTACGTTCTACGGATGCAACGATAAAAAAAATCAATTAGAAGCGGCCAGTAATTCTAACTATTTAGAAACAATTAACATGAATATCAAGTTTTAATATAACAGCTCTATTTTTCTCGCGTAATATTTGATTAAAGGTTATTTTTTAATAACTTATTTTGTATTCGAAGAAAGAGAGGAAAATAATAATAAGAAAAACAAAACAAATCTTTTAAAAAATATTTCTATTGTAGTATTTAAAGAGTGATTACGCAATTTAGTCATTATTATATTGTACAACATTATTTAATGGCATCATACACTTTCCAACAGTTTTCATTAAATATATTTCACATTTTTGTTGAAAACTAAATTTTGTTTATTTTATATAGTATGGAAACAAAACGACCAAAACATCAAATTGAATTAAAAAATTCGAACACAAAAACAATTGAAGTTCAATGGAAACAAAACGCAACTTGTTTTGCTATCGGTCATAATTAAAATTATAACCCTCTTAGTACCATTAAAAATAAGCATATGAAAACACGTTATGCCCACTGACGGATCACCTCGTTAAAAGTTTGTCTTTAGCAGTGTTATTTTTTTATCCTAAAGTGATACAAACTAATTATTTCCTGTTTATATAAACGTTTATTGTGGGGCGTATGAGTAATATTATTTTCTTCGTTAGATATACTTGTATCAATAACGTTAATAGTAAACATATGTTTATTATTTCCTATAGCTGTTTTTATTTTGAGGTCTATATGCACTGCTTCATTAGAAATGTACTAAGGCGATTTAACAAAATATTTAGGTATCTTCAATTAATACCTTTGTGTTATTTTAAAATTTGAATAGCTTGCAGTCCCCGATAGTTATATTCCATATGTCCACACAGATTTCAAACTAGCTTTATACAATTTCAGTTTATTTTCAATATTTAGCTGAGATTTTGTTCCAACTAAGCAATAAAGTTTTCTATTTGTAAATGTTAATTTTGCATATGCTGCTGTCAAGTAAAGAGACGATCCATGTACAAACCAAAATATTAAACACAATCACTTTAGGGACATGTCTATTAGTACTAGGATGGTAAGAACAATCTCACTTTTTTAGCGCAAATGTAACGTGGACAGACTTTTAATAAATTGACCTCATTCTGTACAAAAATAGACTCAATTATATGATTTGCGAATGGCATCTATTGCTCTATAGCATTGCTAAGGTGTATCGTGTTTTTGTCTAAGCATAATTGGATGATCTGAAACGGTATGATAACTGAACCATATCGGCGACAAAAAACTTTTAGTCGAATAATTGGCCTACAAGACGTTATTTCACATTCAGGCTTGTTTGGTTTTTTAATCATTATAATCGCAACGCATTTCCACTGAGACGAAAAGTACCGTCTTATCCTCTTACTCAGGAGTATCTTTCGAAGCTGTCCCGTACATCCCTTAGGAGGTTTTCTTGTCCAACTCTTCAGAATTCCTCCATTGTCCAATAAACACCCGACTTACTACAGGGATTAATCCCTTCACCACGTGCGAGGATTGATTGTCCAACCCTGTCGGAATTTCACGGTCTGCTTAAGAATTACCTTTAAAGATTGCCCCCCCCCCCCCCCCCCCCGCCCTCAGAGAAGCATTCTAGTCCATCTTTTTCGGATTCCTCCTTTGGCCAAATAAAACCATAGTTTCTACAGAGATTAACCTCTCCGCGTTTGCGAAGCTTAGTGATTTATCCCTCTAATGGACAAAAATATGTCCACCAACAGAGAGCTCCATATGCATGGGAAAGTCTGTGCAGATCTATTGGTGTCTATAGTTCGCATATGTGAGACCAAGCACCCTCTTGGCCACGCATTCGTGGCGTATGGTATTCCACCGTGGATTAGGGATTTTTTATACGAGATTGTTAACTTTACTCCGCTCGACTTAATTAGCCAGACTCCTTGCAGAGACAGGAACCTGTTACCTGTTACAAGTTTAACAAGATCGACCTGTACTTACATCCAAGACAGCAATCATATATGAAAAAAAGTATTAACCAAGCTGGATATTTAAGTAAGCTAATACAAATTTTCATTGAAGTTTATTTATCTAAGCTTTAAAATTTTCTTATAAAAATAAATCTTTAAAAAAAAACTTTTAATCTATAAAAGTATCTAGGAATTAAATAACTTTTTGTTGGTGAAATAACATGTGTCGAACAAATGCGTTACAAAAGAACACGAAAAAGTTGATTTTACTGTTCAAATAAAAGTCTCGTTTTAGAAAATTAAATTCAGTTGTTTTGAAAAATCTTCTTGGATTTCAAGTTGCTTAAACATGGAGACGAGCAATCATATTTTTAAGTCTTTAGAAATCCTTTTCATATGACATTTAAGGCTTAACATATAAACTACATTTACAAATTTAAAGTCAAGTGTAGGAGTAGTAAGCAACAAACAATAGACAATATTCTTGCACTTCGTTTAAGTTTAATATTCAATTTTTCACTTATTTGCGGCCATACAAATACAAAGTATGCACATGTGCATACATGCACATAAGCAATAATTTATGTATGTGTGTGTGCGTGTGTATATTGGATGTATTAAAATTCAGTGAAAACCAAAAACACTAAGCCAGCTATTTAAAAATTCTCTTTCACCAGTAACATGTAAATAACTGAATCTATAACACAACGAAGTTAGAGTGCCTGTGAGTGTGTGTGCCAATGTGAGTTTATGTATTTGTGGGAGCATTAGCGATGTACTGTGTATTTGCATACACTAAAAGTGGTATGAATTGAAGTAAACACAAACTCCAATAGACATACCTACAAAAGCATACATAGTTTTAAGCAGGTATTAACTCAATTTTCCTTTTCAATTGAAATTTTATAAAACAAACCTACAACTACCCGATAAAAATACGATAAAAGATTAGGTAAAAGAACAAAGTTAGATGCAAATGTTAACCCAAACATATAAAATGAAACATGAAACAGTATTACTTTAAAGATGTGTTAAACAAATTAGTGCAAACACACACAGTGAAAGGCATATTAGCTTTGACTTTTGTAGGAGAAGTTTGGTTTAGAAAATAAAACAATATTTATTTTCAATTTAATTCATTTTGATTTTTATACGAAAAAATATCGCTAGGATTTTGTAAAAATTGTTTGCAGTGCAAAAATTCAAATTATAAATAATGCAAATTCAAATCCTTAGGTAAGTTTGTACTACGCTTCACTTGTATTGAACAAGATAAAACATTCCATATTTAACCCTAGGTAACAGAGTTTTTTCGGGTGATATATGCACATTTTTTCCAATATGGATAATTCAAAATTTCTATACTCAATTATTTTAGTCATGTTGAATAATAGTGATTATATATATGTGAAACAAAATTCTAGTAAAGGCCAAAAGTTTTAATATTTAAATATAGAAATTGACAGTTGGCGGAGTAACGTAACTGAGCATTCTTGATCTGGAGGCGCATTTATCCAATCCTTTAAAAAGTCTACATTCTGTAGAACAACGGAAATTGTATCTTATTTTAAATAGAGTTTGCTTAATTTGAATCTTCACTCGGTTACTTTAAATTAATTCTAGATAAGCCTAAAAAAAAGCAGTCACACGACAAATATCAACACAACTGGATAATGGGTTATCCAATTTAGATTAGCTTTTAGCTGTGCCAGCATTATTTTTCAATCTACTTAGTTCTTTCAGAGATATTGTGAAACATGAAAATAAAAACAACGACCAAAATTCATTTCTACTAACAAAAAGGTGAATATTTTCCAGACAAAACGATTTATACTTCTTTAAAATCGATTAGCATTTTCTTCACAACTAAGTGAAGGAATCTCGTTTTGACAAAAGTAGCCTTGTGCATACAACATTAAAATGTCATTCAACGAAATTTGCTTTATTCAAAATAAAAAATTGAGATTTTTGCTTTTTACAACTTTTATACCCTTTACAAAAAGTGAATATCATTCCGTTTGTAATTTCTACAATATTCATTTTCGACCCAACAAAGTATAAATTATATCTATTCTGGATCCTTGTAGATAGAGAAGTTCAATTAGCGATGCTTTTCTATCTGTACTAAAAAAATCTGTTAGACAAATGTAGCAAAAGAAATTCATATTTCGCCACAAATTCACCAAAAAAAATTACAAACTTTACTAAAAACCCAATTAAACTGAATTATGAATAAACCAAATTTCATCAACAAAAATAAAAAAACTTCCAAAAAACCAAACGAAATTGCACCAAAAAATTACGAAAAATTCCAAGTTTTGTTAAAATTTTAAATTCCCCAAAATCTTGAAAATCCACAATAAAATCGGAAAACTCGAATAACGAAAGAAGAGTTTAAATGCGAAATAAGACGACTAGAAGCGGAGGCCAAAATTAAAGTTGGGAAACAAACTTTTCACTTGGAAACATCTAGAATACATTTTTATTAGTTCATACTTTTTTGTAAGGTATATACGGTACGGCAGATTCGAATATAGCGCTCTTGTTTTATTTTCTATTATTTTTTAAAATTCATATTCAAATTTGGAGACAATTTTTTTCCGACTCAGTTATACAATGATTGTATTGCTTAAATGTTATTTCGGATTTTCTTATTTAGCTAAATAGAAAAAACCGTTCTTAAGGTATACGAACATACGCCGTGCCACTTCTTTAGCTTTTAAGAAAAAGGTATATTTCGGAATAAATGTAGATTTACAATCGAATACAATTTTCTAAACTGCACTAGAAACAACTTTGAGTTGTGCCTGTCCGAAACCTTGTAACTGGTGTAATTTTTCAAATGCTTTTTCCACAGTTGATGACTTTTTCGCACTTGATGACTTCTTAGCAAGCAATCGACCTGAGACTAAGTATTTCTCCAAGAGTTTGCTGTCTTAATCTGTGAGGAGAAACTGATAATCCATGAATTCATTTACATAATTTATTGATTAATTGTAGACTACAAATGAAAAATATTTCCAAAACGATTTTATGAAATACTCGTACTTGCCCAAAATCAACGCTAAAAATTAAAATGATGTGTAATGAAAGCCAGGAAAATTTATAAATTAATTCCATATATGGCCTTACCGTTTGGCAGGGATGCAGTATAATTTAGAGGTCTACTTTTTGATCCCTCTTCACAGTGTTTGAGTCATTGTGCAGTTAAAACGAAGTCATTAACCGGCCTAGTGCAGCGATTTTACACATCCACCAGGAAATATTCTAGTCGCAAATTTACCAAGGATATACAAAGAAAGCTTTCTCAATGGACAGCTTCTTTAACCAGTTATTTTTCAACAACCCAACTTTTTCATAATTGCTTCTATACAAATTACATTCCCATATCGGACTTCAATAACCGGGCACGAATACTTAATTTAAAAAAAATGTTATTCAACTTATCTCTCATTAGCGGGCACACTAACAAAAGTTGTATTTAGTTAATAATTCCTCTTTTTTCTAACTCTGATTCATATTCATATTAATACTAACGAAATTGTTTACCCCCGTGTTAACACAAATGATGACAAGGAAATTAATCTTGATTTGATTTTCCGGCAGGGTGATTTGTTTCCCAAACAAGTTGGAGGTTGTTTGCTTAGCTCGAGTAAATTGGTTGAGAAAATGAAGAAAAATGTAAATTATTTATGGCAAAATACATTCATGCTTCAGTGAGTTTTATATTTTATTAAAGCCTCTTGAGATAGAGTTAAAGATAAAACACACAAAAACTGTTCTTACAAAACTGAATTCTCAGAAGTTAATTATAATCTTCTGAAGTATAATATACCTCTGGCAACGTATTCAAATTTACAAGAAGTTCACGTTCGTTCAATCAAATGTCTATGAAGAATTTTTAAAAGTAGATGAGAGAGTTTACACCAAAGTTGACTGCATTGAAGTATTAAAATCAAACACTTTTGTGAAGATAAGTAACTTTGAAGATTCTGAAGACGAGGTAGATCTAGAAATACCTGATCATTTGAAGCATTTTGCCCGAAAGCATTCCGACACATCAAAAATTTGAAATGGAACCAACCCATGTTGTAACATCATGTAACATCAAAGCGGGCAAATTAGCATTTCGGTGACTGGCCGGTTATGAGAGCTTTTGTGGTATATTACTTACCCTGCTACTCCCACCGCAAAAGAATTAAAAATAAATATTTTCCTGTACAAAAAATTAAAATATTTGGACACTTTTTACATCAAAATTTCACAAAATCAAACTATTATTGCCTGCCACTGTATGTAACGAACCTATATTTATTGTATGTAATCGTAAGTTTTTTTATTCCTTTCTTGGCTGCTTGCTTGAGAAATAATGGACTGTGTACTCATAAACATATTGTAAATCTATAGCAGGTGTTAAAGACGTGGGAATTGGGCCAAATTTTGTTGGGAAAGTTTTATAATATTCCGGAATTTTTTTTTTTATTAATCACCCACCTAACTGTGCATTACTACACTGTGAGAAATTTCCCATATCATTAATATCATTATTTGTTCCTTTTTTAACCGAATTTTCAAGAGATCCTCGTACATGTTGAGGTGTATACGCAACTGATAAAATTAAGATACATCACCAACATACATAGAATTACCTACGGACATAAATGAATAATAGAAGGAGACGACAAGAAAACAGAATTTGAAATTAAATTATTTTTGTTCATTACACGCTTATTGTGCTGGCTTAATGGAACAAGAAATAACAAGAACTGTGCATGTAAATTTTTAACAAAAAAAACAGCAAAAAACTAAATTAAATTTTAACCCTTATAATCACAAGCTTTACAAAGCTTCAAAGGGAAGAACTACAGAGTTGTGGAGAAACAGTTATATCTTTAGGCGTTCTAAGTAATAACGAAATATTTACCCATCATGTGTTACTGACACTAATACTTTGGCAAACATTAAATTAAGATTAAAATTTTATTAAATTATTTTTACAAAACTGAAATCAATTGGATTTCATGTACAAAGAGTTCAAAAGAATAATGTGAGTCCATTGTCACATTGTAACTTCTGGTAAAAATGACACTCTTACTTTTTTATTCAAGGCGAAGTACTTTTATTTTATCCGTTCAAAACTACTTAAGATTTTTTAAGTATTTCATATCAAAATTGGTTGGTTCTATATTTTAGGCGTACTAAACACGTTATCGGCGATAGAAATTTTAATGCGTAAAATCTATTTGTTCACGGGACAAGTCTAGAACAATTGACTCAAATTTCTACAAGATACTAATCGTTAGCTGTTAGCAAACTTGATCCATATCACGTAATTAATTTGTATAATTTTATAGCCAAAAAGTACCAGGTATCGCATGAAACTCGTATCTATGTTCTTTCTCTTTAAGTCGAAAATATAACAAAACATATGTTCTTAGTCGAAACGGAAATTTATTTTAAAAATATACTAAAACGATTTAGATTCATGAAACTTAATAAGTATAAAACACACACATCCACACACATACTTTTAACAAACCTTGATAAAAGAAAATGAACACGAGCAAACATATTAACAATTATAGAAATACAGAACAAAATGATAATGTAATAAAGTGCTGCAAGTAACTATGAATTAATTAAAATTGGCAATAATATTTTTATTAAGTTATGAATACTGCAAGAAAATACAACGCAATTCAGTAGGTATTCCAAACTAAATTTTTATTTAAATTTACTACTGTTCACACTCAGTGCTGCCAGAATTTTCAGTACTAAATTCTGCAAAAATCGTCAGAACGCAATTTTATTGTGTTTTCATATTTTACATACGAAAGTAGCAACCAAACAAAAAAATTCAAATTAATATTCATGTGAAGTTCGTTTTTGAACTTTTAAGGTAGCTTCTAAAGACATTAGTGAAATATGTGCACTTCGAAATTTTAAAGAAATAAAGTCTGCAAAATGCAGTTCATTCTACATATCTGGCAAGATTGGCACACTGACTCGCTTAACCGGGTGCAGCTTTACTTTTTTTTTACCTTAACGAACGGCGTTTTTTTTATTACAACGAAACGTATAAAATACAAGCACTACAGAAATTTATAAAATTAAAGTCGTAAAAATAAAATTAAAATTTGATTCCCTTTTTCTTTTTCTTTTGAAAACAATTACTCGTATAATAACAAACTTGGCAGTTAATGTTAAATTCTACAGAGGCAAAGTTTTATTTCTTTGCCAAAGTTTTGAGTTGGAGGCAAAGATAATAAAGTCATTAAGTATGTGAATAACTTAATTTTATGCAAAAATAATAACAAAAGGAATAAATAAATGAAACGAATAAACAATCGCATCGTAAAGAAGAAAAAAAGTTATAATTTTTTTAAACATAAATGGGTTGCCTTAGGTACCTTAAGGGTTATTTTCTTATAAGCCCGTATTTAGTTTAATGGCATTAATTAAAAACATACGCGTAAGTGAATATTTCACATTATGGAGCATAATTTTAGAAGCACACTTTTAGGGATTGGAGAAAACATTAATATTTGTTAGTAGCAATGGAAATTAAAAATTAATTAGCACAATCAGCTGGTTATAAAACGAATGAGGCAAGTGTTCTGAAACTAAACAGATGTGCATCGGTGAATGAGGTGACGTTGGTGTGGGTTAAAGGATACATAGACATAGCTGGGAATGAAGTAGCAGACGACCTAGGAAAAAGAGGATCTGATGTGGATTTCTGTGGACCAGAACCAAGGGTTGCACTGGGCAATGGCCTAGTGCGATCTAAGGTCCTTCATTGGGTAAAGTCATTACACCTGAAAAGGTGAAGGGAGGTTACCACATGTAGACAGGCTCGAATTGTGCTCATGGAAACTTTAAGTATCATCTGGCCAGGATGAAAATCATAGAAGATGGTAAAGACTGTGCCTGGAAGAGGCTAAGGTGGTAGCGCACATTGCGTGTGAATGTCCAGCACTGGCTAGCAAAAGGCTTTGGACCACGGATGAATGCCATGGGTGATCTAAGCCTTAGACAAATTCTTGCAATTACAAGAGACTCCATGATGAATCGGAGTGATGACAGTTACCACTCGACAGTCTGAAATGGCTATATTCGACAGTAAAGGCTAGGGCTAGCATGAGACTTACTTCAAAGTAAGTTCATGGTGGACAGCGGCGCTTTAGTGGAATCCCATAATAATCGAATAAAAGGCACAAGGCATCATGGAAGGGATAGGGCAACTGGAGCTAAAACCTTGCACCCTCTGCACAGGCAATTCCATGTTTTATGCAGAATATTTTCATAGAGTTCATTTATTAGTAACAGACCATCGGGACATGACGAAGGGCAGTTCTCACACCATGAGAAAAAATCTCGAAGACTGAGCTAGTCGCCTCACATTCGCCATAATGCTAAAGGGTCATGTAACAAATATTACGAATCGGTTGCTTATAATTAATTTGAGGAGCGAAGGGGGTCGAAAAGGGTCCCAAAAAGTAAGTGGTCTGCTGTGATATCCACCCTACATATGCAGATATGATAGCAGATATGACACAGTGACACAGATCAGAAGTTCGGTCTACTAATGCAAGCATTCATCTATCAGCTTGATCTAAATTTTTCAATAATAAAACTAAGAGTAAATTTGCACACACAGACATGAGAAGCAAATAAGCAATTACAATAACTAATTTGCTAAATAATTCTGCGACACCTGGAACGCCTTTTTCCTTTATGCTTCATCTTATTGTAGTAAATAAGAAAAGACAAGCATAAATTTTCATTTTTAAAATAGACGAAATCTTGCAGCTCATAACTACATAAATGAAATAAATGATATAAAATATACATTAGAAATTTATCATAATTTTAAAAATGAATAAATGTATTTGCAAAATATTCATTTACATAAATAGTTATAAATAGATGCGGTGTTGCATGCAAAATGTAATAGTAATAAAACATTAAACGAAAAGTTTCTTTACATCGCTCTGTCTGCTGTTTGTACTACCACACATGCAAAAACACACAAGCAGTTACATTTATTAGAGTGAAATCATATTTCCATAAAAAGAGAAAAGACAACAATACAGCCGTACAAATTTATAATGTAACCTTGTGACATTTGCATAAAGTAACAACTTCAAGCTTGTACATAGATACGACTATGAAGAATTCACATGAAATGAATGCGAACAAGTAATGCTCGCGGAAATATTTATACGTTTATAAATAGTTGTTGCACTTGTTGGTTGTATGTAACATGTTGTACGCCATAAGGGGAAGATGTATTTGAATGAGCAACAGTGTTAAGTTTGGTAACATTATACTTTCTTCTCTAACAATGAATTATTTTTGCTCTGCAAGTAAAACAAAAACGAAACTTGTGGCAAATATAATGAGGCATGTGAAGGAGAAGAAACAGCAAAAACTTTTTACATGGGAATAAACATGTATGAATGCATAAGTTAATAAAGTTCATACATAAATTCAGCGGATGCATCTTTACAATATCATTTTGTATGACATTTAAAATAAATGTTAAATAAATACTTTAAATGATCATAAAGGTATTGAAAAGTTATTTAAATTGTTTTTAAAACTCGGTTTTGTTTTCCTCTGTTAAATAAAGTTTTGTATAAGAAGCTTTTGTTTTGAGTTTTCATAAGAAAAATATCAAAGTTTTTTTGATATTAATTTCGCTGGGCTGAAATTAAAATTTTTTTTTAAATTTTCTGAATAATTGCAATTTTTATCTTTACAATTATTCGGTGTAAGAAGTAACTGCTGCGGAATGATTAATGAATTATTTTCTGTTTAGGGCCACAACAAAGTTCTTCCATCTTAATCTGTTATGCGCCAAAAGTTTCACTTCAGCCCAGGTCATTCCAGTAGAGTTCTAAAGTTTCCCTCTCCAGTTATATTCCTTATAACTTTTTTCTACTGAGGTAGACTAGATAAAAAGGAAGGAGAACCCTTTAAAATTCATTCCTGCTATTAAGCAAGGTTGTCATACGACATTGACAACAAGTCAAAGTGACGCTAATCCTCCTTTGTAATAAAAAACATACAAATCCAAACTCAGAATTTTAACCTTCACTACCCAAATTGATTAACTTCACCTGTCACATTCGAATTCACGATTATTTTTTAGACGAAAGCTACATTTGTATATATTAAAAGGGGATTTTCGTTTTATGAAGTTAATCGATTAATCGAGCAGGAACGCCTCATAAAAAGATTTATAAAAAACCACGACGAAAATGCGTATGTCTATTGTTGTTTTAATTTAAATCATGCTGGTTTTAATTAAAAACATTAATTAAAAATTCTACAAAATGCCTTTAAGTCGTTTGTATAGAAACAAAAAATTTGTAAAATCCTAAAGAAATTCTCTGGAATAGACTTCTCCAAAGAACGCGTGAACATAATTAATGTGAAATGCTTTCCTTTATTTCAATTGCTAATTAAAAAGCTTAAGAATTTCCGCCCTAGGTTTTTTAACTGATTTTGATACAGACATTTGCCTTAAAAGACATTCATACATTTGTTATACCTTTGCCTGCGTGTACTCTCGCTCATATTCTTATACCCACAAACATACAAATGCAAAATGCACATTCGTCTTCAAATAAACGTAAGTATTTGAATAAAACAACAACAATGGCAATGACAGGATCTGTATATCCCAAGGATATGTTAAATATAAATTTATTTCCATGAAGGAAATATTGAAAGAACTGCAAATGAAAACTTAGTTGATGTTGATGTGCAATTGCTGATGCAGTTGCAATTCTACCCGTCTTCATATTCGAAATGAAAATATGTATGTATTCGGAACAATTTATTTTTAAATGAAATGTACGAAACAAACAATAATTACAATTGTATAATAGTGTGTATGTGTAAATAAAGAAAATCAATTGATTTCGTCTCATAAAAACTTGTTTCTTTATTTCTTCGTTCACCGTGTGGTTATTTGGCAAAAAAGAGCACAAGAAAACTAAGAAGAATGTTGTACATATTTACTTGGATGGCACAAGTGATGAAATATAGATTAATAGAATATTTTTAAAAGTTTCCGTTAATTAAAAATGCTTTTTTTTTAATCTACAGTTACTCACAAAAATATGTTGTTTATATTTATTTAGCATTAAGTTCATTTTTGTTGGCTAATAAAACACAAAATATTTCATATTCAGGTAGAATTTTTTCCTCCTCTGTTGGAGGACAATTACTAACCAAAAAACCCACAATTTCCGAGTCACAAAAGTAGTTTGCTTAATCAGGATCGCCGTTATAGTTTATGATATTTGGATTATTCTGCAATAGCACTTGTAATGTTTTTTATCATGTTTATTTGAAATAGTATTCTTATTGTACGCAGTCGTAAAGTTCTTGAAATTAAAATGCCTAAAGAGTAAGAAATGAATTGTTCAGAACAAAAATAATTTGTACCTGGATAATTAGGGCAAATCAATAAAATACATTTGCAATATGTTTGACCGATGCCGGCAAACAATATTTTTATTGTCCAAAAAATCCACATTTATCTGCCCCGAAAGTTAATCGGAAGCTTGGAAAGTAAGTGTCGAAACGATCTAAGAGCCGCTAATATTAACGGTCATAATCGTTTATATTTGCTGAGCTCAACAAAGCTAAAACTTTTGGTTTTCGGAAAAACCTAATATTCAGTGACGAAAGTAAATTCATATTGTTTGGATCGTATGGTATGGTACAAGCCAAATGAATCTCTCAATTTAAAAAAAATTCAGACTAACAGTAAAACGAGCTGATGGTTTCCTAGTGGTGTGGAACGTCTGGAGTGGGGGAAGTTGGTTTTTATTAAGAGCAAAAATGGGGCTATCTGGGTATAGGGATTGTTTCCCAGATGATAATCACCCAAACCATACAGCCTTGGACGTTAAACTATGGCTCTTATATAAAAACAAACATCTGCTAACACCACCCTAAAGACCACATGAGCCCCATTGTATCCCTTTGAGCATATCTTGATGGAGAATTCCGAGAATATATCATCTCCTCTAAAGCTACCTTAAAATCCTCGCATCAAATTCCCAACCTTAGTGGAATTAATACCGCAACGTCTTGAATAAGTTCTAAAAAGCAATGGATTTCATACAAAATATTCAAATTATCATTTTTATTCCTAAGGTAATATAACGTAAGGGAAAAATTAAAAAACCAAAATACTTTTGTGACCTAAAAAAAGCCCACCTAGTTCATTTTATTTTAAATATCTTAAGCACTATAAATATATTTTAAGTTTAATAAAAACAGAATAGAAGCTTTACTTTGCCCATAATAAAATAAAATAGAAGCATTTAAAAAAAATATAATTTTATAAAGCATTTTTTCCTCAAATTGACTTTATTTCACATAAGCAAAATATTTATGTAAGTAACTGTATAAATATTTTCATATATATGTTAAAGAAATTAAAAAGATTTTCAGTTTTAGGGGAACGTTACGAGCTCATAATTATTTCAATTTTTATTTAAACAAAAGTGTGCTTAGTAAAATATTAGGGAGATGACTAGATCCTAAGGAGGGAATTCTTATGCAGATATATGTTCGAATATCATGATGAAATGATGAAATGATAAAACATTGCCAGTCAGAGGGTATTTTGTAACCAATGTTCTAGTGAGCCAATAAAATTAGATACCCTACTGTCACCTGTTAGCAGCTTTGCCCACTTTTGTATACGAACTCGATGCTCTAAGCTAGTGTTCAAAGTGGGAGTTGTATTATATTAGGGGTTGAATTTAGGTGGTACAAATAAGAACGAAATCAACATAAGCGACGACAGTACATATATTCTAGAAAAAAATAAGAAAAGTCGTCATATGATAATAAAGAGCTTAGTTGAAATGACGACAAAGGGCAAAATTTGTCGTATAGCCAAATTGGTTGAAGTCAGTCAATCCTTAGGGGCGCCTGCCTCTCTTGGGCCTACATATTGTAGTTATTATTACATGAATTTAAAAATAACAAATTTTATTCTTAAATTTAAATGTTGTGATGCAAGCAGTCGCTGTAAGATATGTTTATATACCAGTTATATTTTTCAACGAAAAGTTTGGCAAGCCTTTCGTTTTGCGAAGCACAGCTAGGCTGGTCATCATCTAGTAATAATTCAAATAAGTGTAAACAAAAATTAAATTTTGAAAGTCAAATCAAATAATTTCGTTTTAATACTTATATTTAAGCCATTTTAAATTTTTCTTATTGAAACAAAAATTTTTTATAGGATTCCCAACGCTTATTTAAGTACGAAGAAATTGCGTTTGAATTAAGATTAATGACACTGGTACGGAAATTATCCATCATATTAAATAGGATGCTATTCAAGGGACGCTATTTCTATCACAAAAAAATTCCATTTAATGGGCGTGGCAAAAGCGATCCTCTCCTTTCGATTTCGAAAATCTTATAAAATGACAATTAAACAACAAAAGAGGTAATATAAATACTGTAGATTTCTTTTAATTAATTTAGTGAAAGGATAGGCGCAGTTGCGAAGTGTGCCAGTGATACAATAAGTCACCCCGATTGTCCAAATACCCTGTTGGTGGATGTGTGTTTGTATAACCATAAATTATAAGCCCGATATGGTCTTATTATTAGTATAATATTAAATTCCAAGAAACATAAAAAGTCATTTCTTTAATTGGGATAGTTTTTCTAAAATACATCCAATGCAAGTGTGTGTGTTACATAATAGTCGTATTCAGTGTTGAGTGCAAATGGACTTGCAAAAATGCAAATGCAAAATATCATAGCTTTTTATGAAACAGAAATTTGTGGTTGCTAGATTTTTTCAAAAAGCTCGGATATTTTGCATTTGCACTTTTGCAAGCCCGCTTCCAACAGCGCTGAATACCGTTAATTATAAATGCATTACACAATTGCACCTGCTCATAAATTTAAGTAAAACCAACATTTATTCATCCATTTTCATTGTATATGGTGTAAATGGTTTATTTTAATCGTAATATACTTAGTTTTACGGCTATTGTTAAAAACCGAAAATATTTGGATAACTAAAAGGTAAATTGCTGTTGTTAATAATAACCTATAATTTAAGCATGAATGCCATGAACTCTAAAGCTTCCGAAGGCTAAGATTAAAAGACTGATATGTCTGCCGAAGTTACTGGACTTGATGAGTAGTTGATTATCAGATAATCATCATGCTCAACTACAAGAGCGCTAAGCATCTGATTATATCCGGAGAGCGCTAAGTGTCTGATTATAATATCCATGCCACTGCCTTCTTCCTCCTTCGGTTTATAAAGTCTCACTTTACGTTCCTGATATCAAACAAAATTGCTTAGTATCCATCGATGAGCTTTCTAAAGAAGTTAAAGAGGCAAGAAACAAGGCCATAAAAGTGTTTAGACTGCGCCGGTTTTGCTCGGATTGCTTTTAAGCTACGATCTCTTTATAACAGGACAATGTAAATTGTGATGCAAACAGAAGTCAACGCTATTAAAATCAACAATTGATTTGCTTAATGATCCAATTTAAAATTTATGCATGTTTTTAATTTTCGATTTCTCTTTGTTGTTTTTCGCTTGGAAGCTACGTGCATAACTTTCTAAATCTTTAATTTTATAGTTTACTTTTTATATGAAAACTAAGCGAATTTTTTAATACTATTTTTTGGGTGAACAAGTACTTAAGCACGCCCATTTTTACAATCTATGAATAAAAAGAAAAATTTAGGCCATTATCATTACTTTTTAATTTTTGTTTTTGCAGGGAGGGTATGAGCGTCCACATATCCAACCACGCCCATGTTTACATATTAAAGTCTTTACCACTCACAGAACTCATAGCAAAAGCTTTATCTGGATATGAGTACTAAATTTTTTTATTGGACGCTCTCCCCATATACATGCAACCACTGTGCATCGTGAAAAAAGTTATAGTTGGCTATTTAATTCATCTTGATGCTTTTTATAAAACCTTTTGTATAAAATTTTAAATTTCTTTGCTCAATCTGCTTTGGCTCTTCAAACTCCCTTCGAGCGGCAATACAACTTTTTCAATATTTGGGATCATCCAAAAGAAATGTTCTAACTAATCGGTGTCATTTTATATATAAAAAATTATTTTTAATAATAAAAATTAAGGACATAGCACATTGAGGAAAAATTACAATAATATTTTAAGTCACCAACCATTTGTGACTTTTATGCTCACCACAAAATTAAAAAAAAACTAATTGATGCTTGCAGATCTCAATACAAAATATCTGGAACTTTCATTTCATTGAACTCGTGCACGTACAAATAAGTGAAAATGAAAATATGTTGTTAAGCTAAAGAAAGCGAAAAACTCTTTAAGCTTTTAACCAATGCTTCCATTGAATGTAAATAAGTTTGGTTTTCTAGTCGGTTGACTGGCTGACTTTCTAATGGGCTTCCTACTTTTTCCTTATTTTTTGGTTTAGTTTTAGTTGGTTTGACTATTTGATGTGTTGCTTTCTAAACATTCACATTTTTCTACAAAACAAGAAAAGCGACATTGTAAATTGTCTATGCTGGAAGTGCTGTCATTAAAAATTATCAAATCTCTTTTAACTATCAGCTAGAAAGCATGGCTATAAAAATACCGTGTCAAAGCAAAGGAATGCATATAAAAATGGAGCGTGTTTTACTGATTGCGCCCTACAGTGAGTGATATCTTACGCTGTCTTTAAGCTGATAATATGAAATCGGCAGGAATTAATTATTTTTTGCTGATCTGAAGGAAATTCTACAGAACATCCAATAATTTAATCTCTTCTCACTTTTCTTTTTGTTTTGTTACATTCCTATTGAAGAATTTAGTATACTGAATTTATGCTATAGGGCATAGAAGCAGCAACACTACGAATACGAGAGTAATTCCTATAGTTATGATAATGAAAATAAACTGTAATCAGTCACGGCAAATATCTTTGTGGTTTTTGAAATATATTTTTTTATATCCACGCTTCAAAACACTTGACATTAGCAACTTTCCATACCGCCTGAAATACGTCTATTCATAAAATATCACTCTCGAGTGCGTCAGTATGCTCTAGTAGTGACCGAAATCTCATAGTGCAAGGTTTAGACTTCGGATTACACCAACCAAAGACTACTTGTCATGGGTTATTAGTCTCTTCAAAATTCTTAGTATCAACTAGCAACTAAAAATTGTTGCTAAGGTTTAAAATAAAAAATAACCCTCGTAATAAGAAAGGAAATTAAAATGAAAACGATGGTTGGTGATATTGTAAATTCCATATAATGACTTTTATCTATTCACATTTACATTTGTATTTGTCATGCTTTATGTCGTGTTGACTTGATTTTATGTTGGGTTAGTTTTACAGTGGTTTGTTAGGAATGACACTGAACAAAATACAAACTTTTCTCAGTTCCTTGCCCATATAGGAAATTTAGTTTTTTAATCAATGACACAAGTGAACCTTCTTGAGGTGAAATTCTTAGACAAAGAAATTCTTATTAATTCTTGATTTGATATTCCGACAGGGCGTTTTCATGAAGATTTTTAGAACGAATGTTTACATCCCTTTTCAAGTTTGGTTTGGAGACAAACCAGTTTCGTCTATGTGACATCTTCAGTATCATTTCAATTACCCTACTTCTTGACATATTAGCATTTTGCCACGGCTAAATTTGCTCTGTTAGACTGAAATTGCTTTCTGAACATTCTAAACATAAATAATATTTATTTCTCATTTTCTACAAAATCATAACGCTATTCATATAAATGGCCATAGAAATTTTGTTTTATTAGCAACGTAGAAATAAAAAAAAAAGATAAATTCATTTCATTAAAGCAGTTGTTTGATTTATTCAAATCGAGTCACTGTCCAATGCCCTTCATGCTGAAAAAATTAATGAATGTGTGTGCTTTAAGTGTGGATGTGTATAAAGCAAAATATTTGATGAAGTAAATTTACATTTGGCCTTAAAAGAAACTCACTATTCCATTTCCCACCAATTATTTCTGTGCTGCATTTCTTCATTCTCTAAAACTCTTATAGCCAAACATTTGCTTTAGTAGAAAGGAAACTAATACACTTTCAAAAACAAACTACAAATAAGATAATACTGGTGATGATGATTTACAGTGAGTACCAGCACATAATCACTCACAGTTGTGTGTTTGAGTGCAGCTTAAAATCTTCTTTAACACAAATACATTCATAGTAACACATGTACTTGAAAATCAACTGAACGAAAGCTTGTTAAATAAATTAAAACTAAGAGTTCGTAAGAAAAACGAACAAAAAGAAAACAAGCAACGAAAAGAGCTAATTTCGTATTCAGCCATTACACAGTTCTGCAGGTTTTATTTCTTATGTTTGTTGCCTTTTATGGATCGTATGTGTTTTTATTTGGATGATAACCAACCACTACGACTGTGACACTATTGAAAGTAGTTCGTTTTGTTACTTCCTTATTCTAATGAATGAAGGCAGTCTGAAAATGGTTTCAAAAATCTAAGCGAGAAAAGTAAAACTGAGATAAATAAAGACGACCCACAGAACGATTGGAATTGGTTGATATAGTAAGTTGATATAGTAAGATGTGTTATAGTAGAGCACTTAACCTTACAATCACGTCTCTATGGAAATTTTCGAAACGATAAACCATTTCGTATACCATTCACACTTGCGAGTGAACCGAATGTAACACAACTAAGACACTGGAAATTTATATTAAATCGATTTTAACGCTACAAATCGAGAGCATAGCTGTTGATGTCTATCCTTGTCTACGAAGGCAGACAAATTATTGATCGATTAATTAATCATATGATTAAGCGAATCGAAAAATTATTAATTGCAATTAATCTGACAAAAACAATCGATTAATCGATTAATTTAGCTAATGTTGAGAATTATTATAAATAACATTAAACAATATTTACAGTATTGCAAAAAATATGAATGAGTGTATTAAAATTCTCTATTTAATTCAGGATTTAAGAGGTTTTTGAAATTGATTTGTTTAAAACAGAGTTTAAAACTAAGAGCTCAGAATAATAAGAGCTTATTTTTTCCGTAACGAGTGCGACTACTTTAGAAAAAAGACGCTTTGATAGTAGCGAATTTTCAATCAGAAAACAATATTTTTGTGCAATTGTGCAAAGGTTAGGGTAACACTGTCATTTTATCCCATGCGTCAACCAAGTTTTGTTTTAATTCAGGAACTGGAACGTAAAGAAAGAAGTTAAGCGTATTTTGAGGATTTGGAGAGTTATTGTCGTTTTTTGCGTCTGAACAAAGTCTTGTGGTGAGACCATAAATCGAATTCAGCATTAATAGAAGACATGATATGATCGTCTTTCAACCATTTCACTTCTTACATCATTATAACACTGACACTGCCAATGGATCTTGGAAACTGATTTTTTTTGTAAATCTGAAGTCTAGTTGAATGGATATTGCCAATAAAATTATAGTTCCGTATTCCTAAACGGGCGTTTAAACTGGATCCGGATGGTCATTTTTAGTTGATTTGGCAGCAAATAATACTAGAAAAAAATTTGCGGCTTATTTTTTATTGGTTTTAATTATTTTGGAAATATTTGCTATTTTGCAAAATATTTAGGAAGAAATGCTCTGTTTTCGGTAAATTTTTTAGAAAAGAACACAAGAATGCAAAAACGGCAACGCCAATAGTGAAAAGCCGCAGGTGCAGTGCCGTAGTAAAAAATAGGTGCAAAAGTTAGTTGGCGTTTGGGTTCTTCTGCCGATGAACTTATTTGGATTAGGTGGAAAACGCATGTTCTTAACATTAGCTCTCATTAGTTCTCATTAAAAAAACTGCCTGTTCCTATAAATTGGCACTTATAACCATCGATGAATCGGCTTTTCATATTGGGTTCATATTTAAATTAATAATAGTTTAATTGCAGCATGAATAAATATCAATATATATTGTAGCATGAATAAAAGTCATTATGTATGCCAACATGAGTATTGGCTAAACGTTTATTTAACGTATCATATTACACAAACGTTCTTACAGTCAAATATTGATGCGTTGACTAAAACTGTTGTCATGTTTATAAATAAATCTAGAGCTAAATGTGTTGTTCATGTATCACGTCTTCCACTGTAATCATAATGCCATGTCAGCAATTATTAACTATAAATTAAGTGAATTTTTATCAATAAAGAACACTTTTTCCTGAATCAATTCACATTGAGCTCAACTTATGCTCTGTGATAAAAGAAATAAATCATCTTTTATTTTAACCAAATAAGGAACACACCACATGGCGATCCTGCCAGCTTTGGAGTGCTAAAACCAGCAAGCACCCAAACAAAAAAGGATACCAAATAATTTTGCCGAAATCCTGGGAGTGCTAAAAATTAAAAGCACCCGAAAAAAAACAATAAATTTATGGCTACTGGTCCATTGGAGGAATATAAAAGAAGGCAGAAAAAGCCATCGCTGCCCACCGAGGAAGCCACTCAACATATAAAGAAGAAACGCCGAGGTGGCGTAATCCAAAAATTAAAGAGGGAGAAGGCAATCCTCCAACGGCTTATAAACCATCATACACCTCCATCTTGGACAGAAGCCTCCAAGATGTGGCTAAAAACAGATGAGATTAACTTCCTAATAAACCAAGAACTTCAACGGAGAAAAGAGCACTAAACAAAAAAAAAAAGTAATAAAATATATAATACTTAAATTCATACAGTTCAAACGAAGTGTGTCTAATCCGCACGGGTAGGGCCTGTAAGCGAAATTCGCTCGAGGCAACAACAATTTTTTATTAGAGTACTTCTAAACGTTAACTATGAGCGGCTAACATGCGCACACAAAGTTGAAGCGGAAGCAGTCTTTCATGACATTAAAAATAGGATACTGACAATAGCGTCAAAGAAAAATTTTAAAATTACATTGCCAGAAACTTTGCATAAAAAAATTTCATTTAAACATCTAGAACAAGCAACAAATATCAAAATGACTCAAACAATAGTAGAGTTTTTAAAACACAGCCTCAAGGCTAATTACAGAATTCGACGGAAGGTCTGAAAATTTACAATCTTTTGTCGATTCATTGGCTCTGGTTGACACAATAAAAGGTGCACACGAAGCTTCAGCAGTGTCTTTGATTAAAACAAAATTAAAAGGTAATGCTAGAAATTTAATAAATAACGAAGCGACAATAATAGAAATCATTAATAAATTGAAAGCTGCTGTGAAAGGTGAATCGGTAGAAGTAATATCAGCAAAAATAATGAATATAAGACAGAATAGTAAAACGGCAAATGCCTATTGTACAGAAATAGAAAATCTCACTAAATCTCTTCAAAACGCATACATAGCAGATGGATTATCATGTGAGCTTGCCAGCACATATTCTACGCAAACTGCTGTAAAGGCAATTATTAAAGAGAGAAGCAATGCTCTCAGCCTGTAAAAGCAAATAAATGTTTTAAATGCTTTATTTCAAATGGCTATAAGCAAGTAGAAAGCACCCACATCCAGGAACACTAAGGTAATCTGGCCAAGTTTAGATAAGATTCGAACCACGGTTGTATTGCTATTTTAGAACACGTAATTAGGGGATATCGTGGAAACGAGTATAGGTCAGACTAGGCAATCATGCAAAGATTATAAGGTTGCCTGCAAATGACTACTGTATAACTCGTCACAATAAAGGTGAGAGAGTTTTTCATCTCCTGTGCCTCTGTCCTGCCCTAGAGGCCTAACGCTTGGTTCATCCCGTGCGATGGTCCTTCGTCAGCCTCCCCAAACTATCGGAAGTACGAATAAGGGAAATATAGTTATTCATATGGAGCTGCAACTGGCTTAAGGTTGACTTCACATCGGCACCACTCAATCCTTCTTCTCTACACTAAGCAACAAATATTTTCTTCGAACCTAAACTCTGCAGTTTTTCGACATCCCTTTACTCTTCTCTATGTTCCCTTTCTTCTTCTTAATTTTTCCCTTCCCTTCCGCGTGAGCCTGTTTTGCGGACGACCTGTAAACGGAACTTAAAGCTGTCATAGTATGCCTTAAATTAATCAAAATATTAACTATGTTTTTACTAATCAAAAAAGAGCACCATGCTTAAACATTGATTGAATTGATGTAAAAATTTGTTGCTCCCTTCTAGTTACAACTTTTAAGTCTTGCCTTATATTTGAGTTAGTTTATGTTTCTCTTTTTTCATTTAAAAGTACAGCGCTGGTGCACTTCATCTTATCGGATTGCATTACACGTTTTCAGTTGGCGTATAACATAAGAAACGCTTCAGTGCATTCAATTTTCCCCATACTCTGCTTTATAACCAAATAATCTTGCACTAAGCTAAAATTGTGACAGGTTCTATATACATATTCATTCATTCGCAAACATACAAACACGCACACACAGATACGTACATATGAAAAGGTGGATTTGTGTTACTTATGCAGAAACATCACGACATGACACTTTAAGGAATTTTCATCACAAAAGCTCTTAGTTTATGTCGTGTCCTAATCCAAACTTATTTCCTTCCGTAAAAACTGTTGCAAGCAAACCAGTGGACCGTTACTACTGCCATAGCAACATTAAGAAGAAGAAAATAACTCAGTAAAACGGAAATCAAGTTGAGTGGCAAAAGTTGTTTTTGTACCCGTATTATTATGCTGGCGTATGCCACGTTAAGTGGTCGAGTTAAACAAAGTGTTTTTATGTTTTCAGTTCCTTTTGATGATGTCTTAACATTTTGATTTTATATTAAAGTTTGTTGGTCATTTTCTTGTTACTTTGATGTTCTACGTTTTGATTAATTAGGAATTTATAATGGTATCTTTAAAAACTATTCTGTCGGTTAGTTTAGGAATGCTTAAGAAGGTTAAGGTGAGCAATACAGAGTAAGCAAATTTGAGGTTATGAAACAAATTAGTTGTCGAATGA
Source organism: Phania funesta (assembly GCA_963932375.1). NCBI lineage: Eukaryota > Metazoa > Arthropoda > Insecta > Diptera > Tachinidae > Phania > Phania funesta. The sequence goes on from OZ010652.1 coordinate 23,123,874, forward strand.
TAAAATATCTTTAATTCAGCTGTTGATATTTTTATTTCAAACTGGGGACATTTAACCATAAAAAAACACAAACAATTTATGCTCCAAAAGATGAAATTTGACGCTGCGTTGCGGAGAGAAGCGAAGCGCTTTTGCAAAATTTTGTTCCAAATTATATACAAAGAGGAGTGGCCTCGTATTCTGTTATTTATTCCCATATTTCTACTTTGCAATAAATTATTCATATTAATTATTAAAATAATTTTCTATAAATACTTACATAAGCGCTACACAGCTTCTGGCAAAAATAAAGTGAACGAATCAAAGAGGGAAATAAAAAAATTTCTGGGAAAAAACCATAAGGCGATTTGTTTTTGATATCAAAATGTTTCCAGGAATTTATTCACGATTGGAATTTAAGAGAAAGGGAAAACATTTCGAGGAAAAAAATATTTACGATAGGGGAGATTTTCAGATCTTTCTTTTCGAAGCAGTTGGTATTTTAAGCTCGAGTGCCCCATTAGCGCTGATATTTTACTTTTTAGACTCGACGTGGTCACCACAATTCCTTCTGTCGCAAAGTCTTTCGATAGGTTGCAAGCTATCGTAGACATAGTATTTTGTTATTTTATAAAAAATGCCAATTACTTTTTTATTGCATTGGAATATCCTTAGTTGCCTTACAATTAAAAGACATCGCACTCTAAATCCAAAAGAGTCAAAACTTAATCCAAAATGTCCAGAAATAAGTGGATTTTTAAAATGCGCAACTCTAAGACATTAAACGAATTGACTACTGCAAGCTACACGATTAGAAATCTCGACGTCTACAAATATCGCCCTGTAGCAGCTGTTGCAGGAATTCATTTAAATTTCAGAGGTGCGTCACCTTATGGAATCAAGTCCTGTGATTTACGTATAGTGTGTGTGTGATGTATACTGAAAGGCGAATATAATACAAATTAGCAAGTCACAGCTACTCGCAGTTTAAAAAGCGAAAATTTGTTTGGCAGCAGCACAAAGCAAAATAGAAATAAATACTAGCGACATTAATTAAAAAATGTTCATGTGTACTGCTACAGAACCAAAAATATATTTGAATTTTTGTCTAAATGTTCATGCCTGCTAATAGAAATTACAAACACCATTAAAGTTTTAGCATAAACACGAACATTTAGAATTAATTTTTCTTATAGAACAATCAATAAAAATAAGAAAGATATATATTTATTGCATAGTCGTATAAAACAAAGTCGGAAGAAAAGTTTGAAAGTTTTACCAAAAAAGCTTTCTGATATATTTTAGTAAATTTTCACAGACTCACTCATCAATATTATATGGCACTTCTACTATAGCTAGACAGATGAAATTCGGTAGATGGGGAATAAGTAATAACGAAAAACTGAGAACGTACACTTTTCATCTATGGCGACAAGGGTGTCCCCTTATTTGTATGAAACACTTCCACTGTAGTTAGGAGAGCTGAAATTAAGTATAACCCAAACTGTCTGTAAACTTTAAGTTGAAAGAAGTTTAATACATACATAAAAATAATAGACTTTCTTGACCTTTTTTAATCCAATTGATAAAATTTTTTTTTATATAAAAAATTTTATTTCCTGATGAAGCTACAGAATAGAGAAGCGAAATATCGAAGTCTGATCCACATAAAAACGTAAATGTGAAACTTCCTACGAAAGACATTTATCGTACTGAGGTGAAGTTCTAGAGATCTTGCTAGCTTGGGCAATCTTTTTAAACCTTTTTAATATGTTACCAAACTATCAAGTTACCTAGAAATGTGATGGAATTGTACATTTCAAGAACTTTCCCTTGATTTTGGTCTCAGTAACAGCAAAAATTTTTGGACAGGACTTGACCTTACTTTCACATTACATTTAGCAATGAGAAGAAAGAGAGAAACAAATTAGGTATAAGTGCCGAAAGCTACATCCAATGCGAAATTGTACCTGCATTAATTTTTTTCTATTATTGTAATTTTATTTTAAATGAACGAAACAAAAGCTTACATAAAAAGTACGCTTTTCAATTCTTTTCAAATTCATTTTTTTTAACACTAACTAGTGGTTGCTCCCAACACTTTAGCACAAGATTTACTGCAATTTGAATAGCACCAGAGATTGAGGAAAACAGACCCATTAAGCCTGGCGGGACCCAATCGAAGATTGTACAATAAGATTTAAATGCAATAAATTAGTTATTACATTGGTAACAAGTAATAAATAATGTATTAGAGATAGGATTTGAGTTCTACAAACAAAATTGTTTCCTCATTTTTTCCGTACAACCTTTAGAATTTGCAAGAAATTCAAATTAGAACCCCCTAAGTGAAGTTCATTTTTTAAAGTTACCGAGCAAAGCAATTCTTTAATACTTTGCAAAGATTTTTAAAAATGACGCGTTTTAAATAAACAATAATTTAAATATTCATTGCCAATAAAAACAAACCAAAATATACAATTATTATTATCTTTTTTTAAAAAAACACTGTCCTTACGTTAAAAAAAATTATATATTTTTTTATCTTCAAAATAAAAACGTTATATGCGGATTCAGTCTAGCAGGAAATAACACTTTACCTTATTGTATTTTTTACAGTTATTTCTCCTTTCGGAGATTCAAAATAAAATTTCGATTATCTCATTGTCTGCTCGTTCGTTTTTTTCTTCTTCTCATTATTATTAAAAACATGTCCCCGTTATATGCAATCAATTTAATATTAAAATTCATCTGCAATTTATCAATTATTTATAGCAATAATTTTCTTGTTGTTTTTTCTCACATTGGATACAAATTATAAAACAGCAACAGCAAAAAAACATTAAGCAGCAACAACAGCGCATTGCAATAACCTCAATGACAATATATTTTGTGTATTGAATGTGTTAATGAATAATGTTGGTTGGTGTAGTGTTAAAATAAAAATGAAAAGGAAATAAAATAAGTAATAAAAATAGTTAAGGCAAAAAAAAACACGGTGCGTCTTAAAAGTACATCGATAAATTAAAGCAAGGAAGTGCAATAATTTTGAATAAAAAATATCATAAAATAAAGCACAATTCGATATTGTTAATTAAAGTTTAAGAAACTTAATTATTCTTTTAAATAAAGTCTTTATGACACCTAGTTTTTTCTGTCTATTTAAGATTTTGGAGAACAGTAAAAATATATCGCCATAGAAAATTACACTAAGAGCGAATAGAGCAGCTATATCAAAGAAAATCTCATCACATGGGATTTTTATTATGTTATCGATAAAAAAGCGTAACTTGTCAAAACAAAAAAATAAAAATTTCGAGGTTAAAACATTACAGTGCTGTTAATTCATTTTTTACACACGAATGTAGCAATTTCTCAATATATTTTTAGGTAAAGTAATGTAAGCAAATAAATTTTATGACAGTCAACTCTTTTAAACATTTTTAGATACGAAAATACATTTCTTTTCCGAAAATCTAAAATTTTAAACTGCTTTCGTACATATGGTAGAGGTTTCGATCTACTGGATTTTATTAACACCAATTTATTAAGTAAAAACTTGCAGATACTCAGGCATCGATCTGTCTCTTTACGCTCTCAGTTTTTACTCTCATTCACAAGTTCGTTTTCTTCGTTTATTCTATTCAGAAAGAAAGTTTATTTGATATGATAACTTTTAATACTTATGCTTAAAAATTAAATCTAAAAAGCGAAAAAATTAGTTACTTCATGCGAAGAAGCATAATTATTAACTCTAGAAGTATGTTCGAAATTTCAAACATAATTTCGAAATTAAGAAAATTAAATTAATGATTTAAGTTAACCTAGTTTTAGGACTTACTCGAAAATGCTAAAAGTATATCTTTTGAGATACGTATGTGTAAAATTTCGAACTCCATCACGCATAAATATGGAGTATTTAAAAAAAAATATTGTTAATACAGATTTTCAGATTATATACAAAACGACCTGGCATAAAATCTATTAAGGGTGTATAAAAAATTAATAAAAATGTAACTATATACCTAGTATGATATATATATATATATATATATATATATATATATATATATATATAGACAATTATGGTTAGGATTTCGAAAACTTTTCTGCCGACCTTCGATATTATTCAAGGCATAGCAAAGGCGTATGCAGTGAAAGCAAAGGGGTTGATATTTTTCTCTCTTCTTAAAATACATTTGGGAATCTGGATACTTAATGTACAAGCACTTAAAAACATACATAAATAATAAATATACAGCACAACACACATACATACTTAGTCTCGTATACAAAAGTGAACATAAATACGCTTTAATACAAATACGAGTTCAAAAATAAACACATACATACATACACTCGTACAAATACTTATATAAATGCACTCAGTTAATTCCACACAAAAGAGTGTTTTTTACGATTTTATGTTCATATGTATGCTTGTGTTTGTAAGTATTCTTTTGTATGTGAATACTTAATTTTTTTATTTTATTTTTTTTTTTTTTTGTTTAACAAATTTTATGTTTAACAAATTATTCAATACTACTGTGATCATTACGATAAAAATATTTTTATGCGTTTCTTTGTATGTATGTATAACCATACAATCAATTACATACATACATATATTTAAATGCATACAGATACACATAACCACATGTGAGTATTTATTGTTGTTGTTGTTGAAGCTTAAATGATTTGAGGAAAACAGTGCAAAGGGTTTTTATTGCTCCACATGTTCTCTTTTTAGTCCGGAGAAAAGTACTAAAAATGGGCATTAAAAATCAAGGGTGAATTTTAAAAATTTGCCACAGCAAATGCTTAAAAGTAATAATAAATACATTTGGTAAAAATTTACTAGTTTTTTTATATTTTTTTATTATTAACAGCATGAATTTTTAGATAACTTTCTTCAGTTGTTTATTCATAAGCCAAAATACAAGAGATCTACATATTAAAAATGAATATAGGTTTTTATTAATCCTGTGGTTTAAAACCTATAGAATCTCTTGCGACTATCTGAAAGGAGCAGTCAATAATCACTTAAAGTAAATATTTATTATCGTATAGCTAGAGAATTGGTATTTCTAAAACTGTGCTCAAACGAAGTGATGCAATTACTACTGTTATGCTGCCACAAAGTAAATTATATTCATTATATTGGCAGTTATAAGTTTGGTAATTTTTTTTTAAGCCGTAGAATAGTATTGCCTGTGTACCGTATTGACAGTTCTCCTCTGTCCTTTGAGTTAGTTTGGTTCGACACTTGATCATAAATACCTTGCTCAAATTTATGTCGAAAAACATTACTTATATCGAGAAATTCTTCGAGCGTTACGTCGATTCTGTGCTCAAAACTATTTATTAATTTCAGAAAATATAGATCGCGTATACTCGTACATCTGTAATACGTCGTGACGTATCGTACATTGATAATAATTCAAATGAGCTAATTCGCTCTCAACAATTAAGCTTATGTCTTATGTTTTGGGTTGATGTTAATTCCCAAATCATTACATCCGTAATATGTCCCCGTTTCTCTGTATTTTATTAGAATCGTTGCTCTCTTTCTCATCGCAAATGATGATGGTGATAAAAGGCAATATTATTGCAATTGTGAGTTTTCAGCACGACAGCGTATTGCAAAAAATTTACTGACAGATACATTTGGCGAACGATTAGGTCATCAGAAATCTGATAATAAGCTGGCCACCTCCTTGGTGCAATTTTTCACCTTTATTTTATATCCAATGGGGATATGTAAACTTGCATTTCTAAAGTAATTTTTTGATGTGATTTAGAATTTGGTTTGGAGACTTATGATATGACTTTTTAAGACTCTTGATTTGATATTCCGACAGGGTGTTTTGATGTAGAATTTTGGAACGAATTTCCGTCATCCCTTGTCAAGTTTGGTTTTCGTTCTGAAACGAACGAAAAATGACACTGAAGATGGCACATAGCCGAAACCGGTTTGTCTTCAAACCAAACTTGACAAGGGATGACGGAAATTCGTTCCAAAATTCTACACTTTTTAAGACCTTCAGGTCCATAGAAACATAAAAAAACATTCTTGTGGCAGGGTCACGATAATCTTATTATGTTCTCTACAACAATATATTTAAATATATTAAACTATAAGTTTCGCGAATGAATGATATTCAAAGGAAATCTAAGTAACTTGGTAGACTTCTCCAAGCGTCAATATATTCGTGATGATTTGCCAGAGTATACTGATCATAAATGTCAATAAGTGAGCGCGGTGTAACTGTTCGTTTGACAATTAACTCTTTGCAAATTCTATCGGGCTTAAAAATACCCTGTATAAAGCTTGAAAATCTCTTTAAGATCCACTTATGAAATTGAAATATATTTTTCAATCCATTATAGAAGAAAAGATGTTCGTTAAACATGCAATGCGTTGTGGAGCCAGGAACAAAGGTTTCTTGCAAAGAGGATGGCATGATATAGTGGTTGTAGATATTCTAAAGTAATTTTCCTTGGAACAATGTTGTGCGGTCCAAAGAGATGAGCCCTTAATAAAGAATATGTTACGCCGTTTATATGTTTGAGCATCAGAAAGAAGTTCTGTAATTTCACTACGGCATATGCTGTGACTTTAACACAAAACAGTGAAACACAATTCACATTGCGTCAATATTCCAGCTAGTCAATAGAACTGAAGACCCTACAGGCAGCATTGAGCAGCTTCTCTTTCTCTTATACATAGTCAACCAGCTCCAAAATAGATTTTACAGTACCAGCATATATACTCTCATTTTCTTTCCAAAAGAGATTTAAAAATAGTAAGGAGATCACATGAAGTGGAATTAAATCTTTAAAGTTCACTTAGTAGTATCAGCTTTTCATCAATTCTATCAACTTTAGCACAACATATTCACTATCTTTTCATACAGCGAAATTTCACTCGACACACCACCCACCGTTAGATCATTACTCATGGCCCAACGAAATTGAAGAGCACGTTTTATGGTACGAAATAAAATAATAATCATTTAAGTCATTCCTCTCTGTAGTTTTGCTCATTTCTTGTTAAAGAAAATGCTTGCAGTTCCTTTTAACACAGGCAGGTATTAAAATAAAATGTTTAATTTAAAGGTTTTCTTATAACGATCACGAACTTTCCATCGACTTCGTAATGTATAAAGTTCACACGATGCCTTGTAGTATGTCTCACACTGCAGTACGGAGTAGTTGTTAATTTTTCATTTTTTCTCTGCGTTTGGGATGATTTTAAGTGTAAAATATTTCTTATTGAGTTTGCATGGAAATTAATTTTTAATCGACGAAAAGGTTACTTTTCCGACTATGTTTGTATGATTTTCTTTAGTTTGCGCAAACAAAAACCTACAGTGAGTTAAAGAGAATACGCACATAAAAGTTCTTTTAATTTATTTGTAATTTCATTTTATTATTTAAAGTTTCCTTTGACATTGGACTATTTTTTGTAGTTAAAATTGTTGGAATAAACCAATTGATTGTAGCCTTTTATTATTTTAATTTTTATTTCCTACGAAAGCAGTTTTTATAAATACAGTATTTCCATTTATCATTTAGTTCAAAAAAAATTGATGAAAAATGCCGAATATATAAAAAAATATTATTTGGTTAACGAAAGAGTAAAATTTTTTTGTAAAGAAAAATTACATAAATTGATAGTTTAAACAAAAGTTTTGTAAAAAAGAAAATACAAAATAGCATTAAATTAAAACTAAAATATCCTTGAGCAATGAAATTAATAAGATTTTTTATCAAACGTTTTTTTTTTTTTTTTTTTGTTTAATTGATAAGAATAAATTGGAAAATTATTTTGTTATTTAAACATGGCAGAAAAATTTTTGATGAATATTGTGTACGAGAGGATTTGAATTTTGGCTATTTAGTAGACAGAAAATATACACATGGGCGGCGAATTCAATTGCCATGCGAGTATATAAAAGATTGACAGTGTGAAAAACATCGAGAAAGCTCGATGCAAACAGTGGAAATCATAATTTAACGGACACATCATCCTGGCAAGGAGAAAAGCAACTACGATAGATTATTTTTCAGGTTAACTAACACTGCCTGATACTTGGCAAAGGTCGGGCCCGAAGGTATTCCAGTACTGCTCTTGAAACCATCCTCTTCGACGTCTATTTATATGACTTTTTTCACTTTTTGTCACTGCAGATTATGTTGTTTTATCTATAATTATTAAGAAATCAGGAGCTCTTAGGGTGCTTGATGTTCGGTAGCTTAGTCAATTCAGAGCAAGCTTTCAAATACCTCGTTTTTTAAACCGGTATAAGGGTTACTTTACTCCATCTAATCTCCTTACTATTTAAGACATCTTTATCCAAAAAAAATCCAATACAAATCTCATGTATTGGCTGGTGCTGCAAAGTCTATTTGGAAGCTTCTCGTTCGCGTACAGTAAAGGGCGATGATAATTGCCGGTGACAGTAGGTCATCCAACTACACTAACTCAACTCACTGAAACATAGTTGCAATGTGGCTTGTTTGTCATTGTTCTATCGTCACTATAACAGAATCCGCTTTGATGAATTAGGGAACTACTTCCTTATACCAGAACGTATCTGCGTATAACACGTTTCATATTCGGAGCTCATCCGCTTGTGGTCGATTTGCCAGTAGACCGCAAATTATACTACGTAGAAGCTTCGTGTTTTAGACGCACTCTTCGTATGTGAAATAAACTGCTTGCAGAAATCAATCTGGCCACATTCAATGTTGGAAAATTCTAATCGAATATCCGCTCTCCACCTTGTCATTACCTTCTTTACCAGTTGCAATACAATGCATTGCAAGATTAGGGATCATCCTCAAGTGCTGCACCATAAAATGTGATTGTTAATGACTGGTTGACAGACAGACAGACAGACAGACAAGCTGCTATGGCATAGTGCGAAATACAGCAAGAAGTTGCCCAAAGAAATATTAATTTTTTAAGGAGAACTAAACGTGTGATCTTTTTTAAGGATCCACAAAATTAAATTTATTGTGGCCTTAAATATTTTCACATTAGCTATTACTAAAAAAAATTTTTATTCTTCTATATTTTTTTAATGCTACCACCTTGCTTTGTAAACTTTACAAATCATAAGATCATCTCAGCATATCCAATTATTATCTCTCCCTCTCTCTCACTCTCTTTTTTTTTTGTATGTAAGGGATTCCTAAGTTATGTTAAGATCTGTATTGCAGTTGCAACCTTACCATTGTCTTGTGCAGATCGTATTGGATTTGATCTAATTCCAGTCCAGTTTTTGGCGTTGTAGTGTAAATTAAAAAATTCTTCCCTTTTCTCCTCGCATCTCTTGGTAAAAACATGCATTTTTTTACGAAAAGTAGTTGACGCTCGCTCTGTGATACTTTTAAGTGCCATCGACATGTGTAGATTTCAAAACTTTCCTGTTGGTTCATATGTGATATATCGAATTCTGTTGAGTTTTAGTAAGCTAAACATTTACACAAGTTTACAAATTCTGTTCAACTTTTAGACTAAAGCAACGAGGTTTCCGTGTTGTTTGAAGTGCTGAAGCTGCATGTGCACTCGGTTTCTTCAAATTGATTCTAGTTCCCGTGATATACCGTTATGTCAAAAAGGATGCACTTGGACGACAAATATTAACATAGTGGAGAACGATTTATCGCAATACTAATATCTTTAAGCCGCCCTGATCTGCTTTGCAGTTTCAGAGATATCTTGAAACTTATCGCAAAAAATATATTTTGATAAAAATTAAGATTATTTAAAAATTCATAAAAAATAAAGCAAACAAAACAATCCTCTCTTTTTCGACCCAGCTAATAGGTAAATATGTTCCAAAAAAAAGACGAGCCATATTTCAATAAAATCAATGCACAACTGTTGATTTTATTCACAGTTGAGTAAAGGTCTACCGTTGCGACAAAAGCTGACGCATTTACACCACATTTAAGTGATCTCTAACAAAATTTGCAAGAGTCGTACTGTTGTATGCTTATGGCAACTGTATTTATAATAACGTAATATAATTGTGAATATGATCAAAAGTATTTGATCCATTTAAATTAAATACGGCTCGCTTTATTTGAAACTTATAAAGCCTAGAGAAAAAAAGGATTTTTTGTCTTGTTATATTTTGTATGTTTTTTTTTTTTAATCAAACTTTTTCAAATTTTGCATAAACATGATTTTTCCCCATCACAGCTTCCCCGATATCTTTGAAACTTAAAGGATTTTAGTATTTTTTACTCAACCAAATAGAACAACCCGTTCTCAAGTTATACTAATACATAATAAGCCACTGCATTCATGTTAGAGACAACGGTATATCTCGGAAGCCAGAACTGAGTATAGCTTTGAATTAAGCATACCAAATTATATAAGAAACATCTTTCAGTTGCACTAGGCTTATACCTTGATTACTGATGTTATTAACTATCGGATTAATAAAAAATATATATTAAACCGTTTATTCCTATTCACTAAACATATACAACCTCACGTACATAAGTTTTTATCTGTGTAAACGCTTATTGTTTATTTTTTCAAAAATAAATATTAAATATAATATTTAACTAAATATACACACATGGATGTAAATAAAACAAAAACTGAACGTTTATTATTTTGCATCCTTTCGGTTAATGCATTGCAGTATTATTAGCACTCATTATCACCTGTATCAGCATCAGCATCATCATCACCAACAGCATCGTTAACCAAATTCATACTAAAGAAACATTTACCCATGCCGAGTGTGACAATGCAAGAATATGTTTATGCTGTAGAAAATTTGTTTTTGGGCTGTTGTTGATATAAATAACCACAATCAGCTAAACCAAACAGAAACAACTAACTAGACAATCAACTAACCAATGAATAAAAAAATATGTATTCAACTGACTGGACCAATGAACGACCAAACGACGCGTAGACAAATTTAATGATGGGCCAGCAGACCGACCAAAAAAATAAATAAACAACTGCTCTAAAATGCTACAAAACTTATAAGAATGAATAGAAATGCAAAAAAAAAACTTTTAATAAAATAAAAAATCATCACAGTCGTCAGAATTGTTAACAACTGGTCATTCGTGTATACGTACAGAACTTCAAAAAAAACAAATATGTGGTACTTATACAATTACGTATATATCGGGTTATGTATTTTGAGATCGCTCTGATGTCGACCTATTCCAAATAATCTTTTTAATATAATGTTGGCATTTAGCAATATTCATCGTTTATGTAGAAATCAGACATGGATCCAGCTTAAAATTTAATTTAAATTCAAGTAACAAATTTTCATAATTTTCTTTTTGGAAAACGTAAGTGCTATCGGCACAAAAACATAGATGTGAAAATAAGGTGAACTTCCTATCCAAAAATTTCGGCCGTAAAAATTACCGGGATCAAATTGGAGACCAAGTTTTTTCCCATTTCTAGGCAACTTGTAAGGTTGGTACCATATTTCCCATAATGCTTTCCCATATTCTTTTCTTATATTAAAAAGTTAAAAAAATGGGATGGTATTGGAAATGGGATGGTAGCCCTCAATTTTATCTCTGTACTTTTTACGGCCAAAATTTACGAACTTGACCTTATTTTAACAATTATGTTTTTGTGCGGATCTGAGTCCCTTTTTCCAAAATATTTTGCTTGTTAATGTAATTATAAAATTTCTTTTAACTTAAAGCGTACAGACGGTTAGGTTATATCAAATTTCTGCTCTTTACCTATAGTGGCAATGTTCCATAGAAATAAAAGGAACCCTAGTCCACTAGATTAAAGTGCCCATATTTTCGTTACTTATTCTCCAAGGCCTACCAGCTCTCTAGCTATAGCGGAAGTGTTTCATACAAATAAGGAGAAACCCTAGTGGGAAGGGCCACGCCACAGATTAAAAATTGCCCGTTTTTAGATTTTTTCTGTGCCCTAAGGCCTACCTGTATACCAAATTTCACCTCTCTAGCTACAGTAGAAGTGCTCCATAATATTGATAAGTAATCAGGTCGGTGAGTCCCTTAATAAGTTTCAAAATATGAAGGGGTAAAAACAGCCGCAATAGTTTCGTGTAATGTAAACACTGTGGGCTTTAGGCCTGAACTTAGCTTGGCGTAATACCCTGCGCCTTATTAAATATTTTTAATTTACCTTCGTTCTTCCTTCTATATATGCAGCTGATTGGTCCAAGTGATTGGCAAGTCAGTGAAGGAAAATATCTAACATTGACAAGGACGAAAGATGGATTGAAGAAGTACTACCAAATTTTATTCAGAGTGTATTTTGTTTACCACTGAACGAAGAACCCTTTACATTAAAAAAGAGAATAGTTTTACAGTTTATATATATGAAATGAATAATGAAATGAAATATTTTCTCTGAACAAATTGACCAACAAATAGTCGTAGTTTAAATAATTATAAAATGTTTGTTGTTACTGTCATTTACTTTAAATAGTAAAGGTTGTACGAACAACATACAAAAGCCTTGTAAAATAACTACAATTATTTATTATTATTTATTATTTATTTATTTAAATGTTACAATACAATTACAAATTATATTGCAACTTAAATTACCGAGCATAGTAACAAAGACCTTCACTCTTTGTAGTGAAAACACCCAGAGTCTTAGGTGGGAATCCAACCCACAACCCCCAACTGATAGACTAGCACACTACCAACTAGTCTACCGGGGCACCCATACTAAACTTCCAAAACTTGTTAATCACACAACTACTCAAATTACCATAGTCACTTGTTTTCGCTCAATCTTAAGTGATTATTTAAAATAATGACAATTTAAATATAATTTTATATAAAACTTAGCTACCTACTATTTTCACAAAATACGATCAATTATTAGATATTTCTTATTAACAGCACTATGTATGTATGTACTTTGTCTGTAATTTAATCGTTATTTACTTTCATTATATTTTTGATGGCCTTGGTATTTCGGTTTATAAACGGCACTAACTCTTGGTTGTAAACTACGATTTAGTATTGATGGAAAAATGTTCACACCTTGCAATACAGCGGCTATAAATTCGCTATAAATTATTGCAAGCTAGCTAGCCCTGCAACAGTTTGCAATACAAAAACTGCTGAGCAGAAGTCGAATTCGCCGCAATTATTAAGGCGGCGTCGGGTAAACAAAAACTATGCTAGCGGCAGCTTAAAGCCGATATTCTTGTGAATATGCTTATAAGTAACAAATATATACCCAGTCAGCACTTGAGGAATTGTTCTGACAAAAATCTTCTAACTGAATCTTAAGACTCCCTTAGACGACTAAAATTTGATTTATCAGTTGTGCGCTCGAAAAAAACTGAAAATTATTAGAACAAAAGCTTGTAAAGTGACTTTTTATAAATTTTTAAGCAAATAAGTTTATTTATGTCAGTAAACTGCTGCTGTAGAAAAATTAAAGATTCGAAAACTGAAATAATTAAAAATAAATTTAGCAAATATCTCGAAAATGAGTTGTAATTGATCAGAAAGGAATCATAAAAGAATCCTTTAGGAGACGCGCGGCTAGGGCAAAATTTTATACTCATAAAACATTTATTTTCTAGTCGAAAACGAGCTCCAACTTGTTTTTAATATCACACAGAAGAGTGAAAAAACACTCGAAAATGATCATAATTTCATTGCGGTATGCGCATTTTGAAAAAAAAAGTATGAAATAGAATTTATAAAGTTGATATTTAATAAAATTTTTCTAATACAATTTCGCTACAATCGTTAAGTTTGCTAATAACGATAATTCTCAACAGTTCAAAGTGCACATGAATAAGAGAGTAACTGTTTTTATTTAAATGTTTTTTTATTCGAAGAAAATTCCGAATTTTTATACAGACATATTTATACGAGTACACTTTATTTTATATGTAGGGTAAAAAAAATATATAAATACTTCCCGAAATGTTTATAAAAATCAAATATATTAAAAAATGTTACAAAACTTGCTAAAAGGGGTGAATTCCAAAACGGCAGTTTAACAAAGTTATTCGTACCTAAATGCTAACTTGTAAGAAGAAAATATAGGCTTAAGATCTGAATCAGGTATAATTTCGACGGGTTAATTTCTTTGCATTTCGTCACATCAAACTTGTTAATTATACAATTTATGACATTGCGAAGACCACTTAAAAAAAAATTATTAGAGAAAAATTTTACAAAACGTCAAGATGTCCACAAATTATATTTTAAAGCAGCCTACTAAACATTTGTTAGCTTTGTTTCACTTCAAAGTATTTTGATGGTTTTGAACCTGCCCAAGCTTTGAATTTAGTAACTAAGTTCATTAATAATAAATATATATTTATACCATAAAAAAAATTTCCTATAAGTTACAGATATAATATCAAATGTGTGGAAAAAAATTTTATCTTTTTGAGTGTCGAAATTTTATTAAATAATTTTGTCAATGCGGTTGACAAATATCATAGCATGTTCACATATTTGACTTTATTGCCAATTTGCTTGAATTACGACATTAAGCTATTAATGGATCGTAATTTGCCATACAAGTATTCAACTAATAAATTTAGCAATTAGGACTTAATTACACCATAAATTAAATTATGAACTCATAACGCAACTCTGATAAAGAGGCTTTAGTGAGCAGAAGGTCCTGTAACATGAAAACATTAAATATAATAGACTACTAACTAGACCCCTCCATTTACAACAATATTACCACGATTATATAACGAGGACAACAAATCTTATTATTACAAATTTAGGTATCCCTTTCATATAAGGATGGTAATTGGTAAAAACGCAAAACACATGATTACACGTTTTTTATAAACTTGATTGTCGGTTCATGAAAACTTTTTCAGCTAGCAAACGCTAATTGAGTATATATGTGAACACCAAATATTATAACCCAAAATAAAGTTTTAATTGTCTCAATTAAGACGCCTGTGTGAACATACTTATAACCAGTTTAGGCTATGACGCGCCGGCTTTGAGTCATGTGACTTGGTCCTCTTCTGTTAATATACATAATAACAACATCTGGAGACCCAAGCGAAAAATGACGATGAATGAATATGAGACTTCTCAAAGAAATATTATACAAATAGTATAAATTTAATTTGGATTAATTTGAATACAACATAATCAATTTCTTTTTTCAAAATAACTTTCTGACATGGGATTCCGAGGACCGAAAGAAAATATATGTACGTGTAATGGCGTTTTTAAAGTTTAGGCCTGGTTTTTTATTTAGGAGTGGAGAAGTGCTCGTTAAGATGCCTCACGTGTTTCAATATGTTATAGTAAATCGCGATAGGAAACCTTGTAATCCTTACATTTTAAATAAAAGGTATGTTCGGAGCTGTTATGTAAAACACTACGAGAAATATTTTAGCCCCCTAACTCTTCGTTGCAAGGGACTTGCTTGTCGCTTCCTTTAAAAAAAAACATAACACTCACCTTAAACAAAAATATAGCGGACTGAAATGACCTACAAATGTGTTTAAGGATTTTCAATTTCATACTTATTCTTAATTAGTGCTAATATACCCCTTACGAGCCGACCTTATGAGGCTAGTTTGTATTGAGGATAATGTTCATAGCTGATTTTTTTTTTAATGCAATAACTTTTTACTTTTTAATTTATTATAAAAATATCAATTAATAATAATTCTGTTTGAGTTTTATTATTTCACCGTAACATAAAGATTAAATTTCATGTTCTTGGAAAAAAATATAATGTCTAAAATCATTGTTATTTTTAAGCAAAAATTAAAAATCACCAAATAATCGTTATTTGTTAATCAAAAAAATATAAATAAAAAATAACAATTACCCCGTCATTTTGATGACATTACTTACGGTTAAAAGGAAAAATTTTAATCGGAAATTATTCACTTAAAACTACCCTCCAATAAATTGAAAAAATTTCCTAGGTATTCCAAACAAAAGCCAAATGATAGCTTCAGCTTAATATTTGTGGCGGAGTCGTAGCCGATGAAGTGTTAACTATTTTTCCAATATCAAAGAAATAGGTATGAAACCAAAATGAAAATTAAAGAAAGGTGTCAACCACCTTAAACTTAAAGTACATGCTGACAGACAAAAAAGTATCTTCTTTTTTTAAAAATCTCAAATATTTTCACTTTCACTCATATCACCACCGAGGGGTTGTTAATATCTCATTTTTAAAACAATATAAAAATCCGATAAGTCCGATAAAAGTTGATTGCACCTAACATCCTTTTGCATTATTTCTTTCCCATTATTCACGTTTGTAATATCACTACCATACAAATTTTATTATCATTTATTTATGCCAGCCACTTTTTCTAAATCTCGTGTATAATTAAACCACCGAAAATTCCACATAAAACAATGTTATTACGAGTTTGTTTATTGTCTGAAAATAAAACAAATTTATTTATTATCAAAATATTTATTTAACATGAACTAGATTTGTGCTGCAATTGTGCACAACATTAATTGAATAGAATTTTGGAAAAAATTCATTCATATATGCTGACGTTTCTAAATCAAATCGTATCTTCAAATTAAATTCCCATTAACTGCTAAACAATTTAAATTAGTTACACACGCACAAATGACTGACACATAGTTAGTTACATATAAATACATACTTTGCAGTTAGAAAAGAAAGAAAATAGGAGATAAGGACACGAAATATAGATTTTAGGTTAAAAATTATACACACAGATCTATACACAAATCTACGTATTTAAATTTTAAAATCACTCATACGCCACACTGCACATGCATGAGACCACTGTAATAACACGCACCATAACAACGTGGTTAACGAGCACACAAATATTCACATAAACACACACACACACATTCATACATATGCATATATATAAATATAACGCATACAACAATAATAATGTAAACATTTAGATGCAATTAAATCTAAAAACAAAAATAATTTCTCTGTTGGCCAAGAGCAATTTTAATTCAAAATTTTAGTTGTTATTTTTCTTATCAATCGGAATAACTAATAATAGTTTTATTGTTTCTTGTTTTCACATTTTATTATTATTTTGTATTAAGCAAGAGAGACAAAAGCCAATGCTTAAACAGGAGAATATGACTAAATAAAAAATTTCGTCTACTTTTTGCCTTCAAAAATGATTCGCTGTATCAAATAGCTGTCGCTGTTTCACAACAATTGATTCCAATTGTTATATATTGTTGAAGATGACAACAATTTTTTTTATCGAAAAGATTGGCAGCTACTGAGGTACGAACAAAACTATTGAAAGCTTATTAGTCAACGCGCTAACCTCTCAGGCCACAGCACCCTCATATTTTGATTAAACACCAAAAGAATTTCACATGTTAAGTCTATAAAGAATGTTTTATGGTCAGAGTTATATTATATTTGTACAATTAAAATACTTTTTTTGTGGTTAGAACTTTAGTAAAAATGTATTGATCAACCTAACCATGTTAGATTTTTTTATGGTGCAAACCGCTTAATGGTGGAATGTAAGCAATAGCTAGTTTATCACATCTAAAGTTTGGCAAAACAATATTTTATTGTAAGAAAACATAACATGGCTGTCATGACTATAATACAACCATGCTGTTTTACCTGAGGAAGGCCACAAAAGATAAAAGACGAAGAATTATTTGGTCAAACTATTACAGGAGAGCTTTTAGGCAACAATAGATCCGACCGAAGAGAACAATCAATTTAAAAACGTCCAGAATGTGCAATCAGAAACGAAGTTTTAATTGTCCACCTTGGCGAAGCTGGTTCTAAGGTTACTCTACCGGCAAACAAAAATATTTGGAAAACAGTGGATGTGAAGTTTTACCCCACAACTAACGATGGTCAGTAATGAATATTTTATTGTATTAAAATTATAGTTTTCTAAAGGAAGAAAATTGAATTCAAAAAGGTTAAAAACAATATTTTTCCTAACCCTTATTTCAACCTTAAAAAAAACTTACGTTGTTTAACTTCGTGTGTGATTTTCACATACGTACGGCATATCTCCGTATTTTATGCTACAATTATGATGACTCTGTAGTCAAAAGCACACCTATTTTTACATTTTGTTATTTATTACATCAAATTTATTTATTTTCAACACATATTTCGGTTATTAGTACGCTTACGAAGACTTTCTTGGTAGAAACAGCACCCTCTAAATTCAGAAGGTTTACGGAGCAATGGATATGTCGACTGAGGTACTTGCATCTTCCTCACTGATTTAGTGTATTGTTGCTCATAGTAGAAACCAAAAACTTTGATAAATCTTTTCGAGGTACATCCTTCCTCGTTGTCATGTAAGGTTTAGCAATAGGTATTACAAGTTCTCTCAAGAAAAATCGTCGCTTTGTTGTTTTGTTCGTTTGCCAATTAGGTTTCAAATTTTTGAATATTATCAGCACGTTTAGAGCTGAGGTGCTAATTATATTTCCAAAAACAGTTTGTCGAATTTTCACCATCGAATAAAGCTGACGTTATTTAACTCTTTGGTTAATTTTATTACAATTAAAACTTAAACATTAGGTTCGCTTCATAAAAAGACACAAGACATAATCAGCTTCGCTTTTTTCCGCTTCATAATTTATTTCCGGCGAGTAATTTTTATCGCTTTCGAAAAACTGTTCATTATGAAAAGTATTTTTAAGCTCATCGTAAGATATTTTGGTCTAGCCATATTTCCAACGACAAATAAATTATTGTATAAACATTTCACATTCAAAGCAAAATGCACACTGACTTATGGGTTGATATTTCAAGTATTCCTCCAAAATTGTACAAAAATAAAGATTGCCACCGGAACGGTGGGGTTTTTTAAGTTATATAATACATGCAGTGTTTAAAATTTAAAAAAATATGGATTTCTTTCGCCCTGAGTGCCAAAATAGGAGACTTTTATTCATCCTTAAGTAGCACTTCCAAAATTAAAAAAAAAAAAATATTAATTTTTTAAAATTTTTATTATTCCCTAGGATGCGTTTTTTTTTTTTTGTTTATTAAAAACTCCAAAAGAATTTGTAGCATTCCTGCAAAAATCCATATCCATATTTCAAAAGTAGTTTCATATTATTACATGCATTATTCCTAAATTGTTGTTTCAATTGTTAATCAGGCTTTCAACTTTTTTACTTTAAATCCTAATTCCCTTCAACAATCTATCATATTTACAAATTTAAAAAAAGGGAATATTGTAAAATTTCTATACATACATCGCGGCATTCAAGGAATCTAATCAAGCAGAGGTGATGCAATAACGGAAATCTGCACATTAAAATTTAAATTTTCATGTTAAAACCATAATTTCTCACTTTTCACTGCAAAAGTTAAAAAAAGCAACAAGCTGCTGTTAAACTTTGACAAACAACAGAAACACAAACTTTCTATAAAGCTTGAAATAGTCGAATACCGAATATTAATCCTGCAGTTTAAGCGATGGTATTGTTGCTGCTTGTAGGCGGGACATCCAATAAACAATTCCACATTAATTCATTAAACAGTACTTACAGTTAATTTTACAAGTTTTCTGCTCTTGCGAAGAATTATTTTAATTTCAATAACACAAACTCATGTTCGTAGTACCTGCTTCAGCTTTAAACCAATAAAGCGTGACAAAAATAGAATTTCAAATCGCTGAATGTATTATTTATTTATTGAAACTAGCATGTCTATACTAAAGAGCTTCGATCATAACTAGTTCTTAAGAGTTTTTAATTATAAAAACAAATTCATTATTGCGTCAGTTGATCTTAGAATCGTAGGAAAAATTTTTTCATTATATGTGCTTGATTTGAACATTACGGGTTTCTACTAAAACTCTAATTACAAAGTCTTTTAACAAAATTAATATAATAACTCCAACCATAATATGTTCTTAATAGACATTATATGTAAAATTGTTTTGTTGTTTAATGGAAGTAGGTGCTGCTAATTAAGTGATTAGCGTACTGACTATTAAGAATTCGATGGCTTTAGCAGAACGTGTTCGAGCCGCAGCGGCGCCAATCAATGACTCTATCATTTTAAGAATACCATATTATTATTATCTACATTAATAATATGATTTGCCTATAACCGTATAATTCAATCATAATATGTTGCATAATCCCACTGCCTTTAATTACGAAAATTTTCTTGCCGACTAATAGACGTCTAATATGCAATTAGACGACAAAGGTATAAAGGTCGTTGCATATGCTGATGATGTTGTGATCTTGGTATCAGGACTGTTCCCGGACGTGATAAGCAATATCATGTCTGATGCGCTGGGGCTACTTAGCAACTGGGCGATGAGGAATGGCCTAGGAGTAAACCCGGACAAAACCAGTTTGGTACTATTTACAACAAGGAGCAAAATCCCGAGCTTCAGACTACCGCGGTTAGGAAACCGTGATATTCCTCTTACGAACAGTGCGAAATATCTTGGTGTCATCCTTGACTCTAAGTTGTCATGGAAGCTGAATATTCAGCACAGAGTCAAGAAGGCTACAGTAGCTTACTACACCTGTCGTAGGATGTTCGGTGCAAAATGGGGACTTAGTCATTCTATAGTTAGATGGATGTACACAGCCATTGTACGTCCGATTCTTACGTATGGATCTTTGGTGTGGTGGCCTGCGACAAGGAGGAAATATGTGGTGGACCAACTGTACAGAATTCAAAGATCGGCATGTATTCGCATTACAGGTGCACTGCGTACTAGTCCATCAGAGTCACTGAATACTATACTGCACCTTATTCCTATAGATCTTCACATCGTGGCCATATCTGCTAGTAGTGCAGTTAGGCTAAAGGCGACGGGAACTTGGCGTGCGAGGACGTACGGCCATGCGAATATTTTGGGCGTACTGCCTTCGGATATAAATCAACTCCCTGACTACACCAGGCCGCAGTTAGACTTTGATAGGGTGTTCAGAGTACTAATCCCCTCCAGGAGGGAGTGGTGCGGTGGTAGTCTCGTGGAGAACTATAACGTCAGGATATACACGGACGGTTCTAAGATGTACAGCGGTGTAGGCTCTGGCGTCTTTTCTAGTGATCTTGAGATAGGCATCTCATATCGTCTTCCGGATAATTGCAGCGTATTTCAAGCGGAAATACTTGCTATTATGAAGGCATGCAGGATTTTATACGACAGAAATTTACGTGGGAATATCGGTATTTTCGTCGACAGTCAGACGGCGCTTCTGTCACTCAGATCGTACAAAACTACGTCTCTGTTAGTCAGTCGATGTAAGAGAGAGTTGTCAAGGCTAGGGAGCCTGGCGGATGTTACCTTGGTTTGGGTCCCTGCGCATAGGGACCACTTTGGTAATGAACAAGGAGACAAACTAGCCAAAGAAGGAACCGCTCTAAATACTCCCAATGTGGAATCAGTCGCAATCCCCTTGGGGAGTATTAAGAGCGGCATTTTCAGTCACTTTCTTAAGGAAGCTGATAATAGGTGGCGGAGACTGATCACATGTAGGGTCTCTAAATTGATGTGGCCCTATTTTGATTTTAGGCGCACTATGCAGCTGATAGGTCGTGATCGGAGGAACTTATCGAGGTTGCTAGCAATATTAACAGGTCACTGGGTGTTAGGAGAACATGCCAGGCGACTTGGACTCCCCTATAATGACCACTGTCGCAGTTGTAAGGACATAGAGACAGAGGAGACGGTTTTTCACCTTCTCTGCTAATGCCCTGCGCTGGCTGTCAGGAGACACAAATTTCTTGGAGACTACATACTGGAGGATCTCAGTGAGATATCTAGGTGCCGTTTCAACGATATTTTAAGATATCTCACGGCTACGGGATGGATCTAGCTCCCTAGTCTTAGTGCGAGCATAGGCTCTAAGACACCATTTACCTGGCGAGTGGTATGGTCTTGTCAAAACGGGGTCATTCAGACCTTATTTGACAGCCTGCGTGCAGCAGGCTACCATGTTAACCAATCAACCAACCAATAGACGTTAATTATACCTTAAGACCACGTATCTTTAAACAAATACATCCACTTTCCGAAACGGTATAATGCGCATGAATGTCTTAACAAATACTGGTTATAATAAAAATAGCTTACGCACTTAAATGTATGCTGAAGAGCGATATGCGCATATTAATTTTTCTCTCTTAGCTACAGTTATTCTGATTTGGTAGTAAAAATGTTTGCTGGGTGCAACGGAATAGAAATACTAAAAAAAATATTTTTCCAAACACGCACATCATCAAAAGAAGAAATGCGTGTACATGTATATGGATCCACGTATGTGTAACTTTTAAGTTTTTTTCAGTGTTTTTTTCTTTTGTTTGGTTGCTTTTATCTTCCTCTTGTTATGCCGTTGTCTCCAGCGTACTGAAAAGTTTAGCAAACAATATTTTGGTGTTTTGCAAAATTTGTTGTTGTTGTCGCTTTTGGTTTTTGGCATTTGAATTTTCGTGGGGAATTTTCAATTAAATTTTCTTCTATTCCCGTCTTTTTTCGCCCATTTTCGCTCTGTCTTTGTTTTTTTTTTCTTGCATGTTGCCCAACTCATATTTATGAGTATCCACCAAAGTGCACTTTGGTTTTTGTTGCTACTTTTTGGTATTTTCCCGTCCCGTTAGCAACTTTTGTAGTTGTTGTTGGTATTATTGTTGTAGTTAGTGTGAAAATTTTGTTGTTTTTGGGTGTACAAACAAATAAACAAGCAAATACACTTACAAGCACACACACACACACAAATACACACACAAACAAGTAGTAAATGTTAAAGCAGTTTTTGTTGTTGTTGTAGCTCGCCTGTTATTTTGTAATTAATTTTTGGTATCGGTTAAAATGTGACACTACATTTCCTTTTTCAATTTTTCACAAAACAACAACTATAGAAACAGCAACAAAGATCTTTATTAAATTTACAGTCGCTTTTTATAAAATATCTTATATTTGTTATTAGTATGGAGCAATTTTCTATACTTGCAATATTGAATTAATTACAAATTTTTCTCTACCCTAATCTATTCCAACCTCTACTTGTTTTCTTTTTTAATTTTCAAAATAAAAATTTATGTTTATGTTAAGCCACGAAACTAATTCATGCTTCAGATTTTAAGAGCAGAATTGCAAAAAAAAAAGTTTGTTGAAATATAGTCCTGAATGAAACGTACAAATTGAAATTGTTATAAGAAAAAAGTTTCTATTATCATATGGTGACGAAAGGACAGCGTAAGCTTACGGCTTAACCGCAGGTATGAATCTCGAGTCATCAAAATAATTCGTTAGAGAACACTTTTTGTTAAGAGTTGAAATATGGCAACATACCACTCACTACTGATTTTCTGTTCGACCTGAACAAAAGTATTTGGAGTGGACAACATAATAGCCATCAAAGAAAAACGAAAACAGAAAACAATAACTTGATTTTAAATAGACTCTACATATCCTGATGTTTTGAGTTTTAACTCGCCTGTTACTATATATAGCGTCCTGTCGTTACGCAGATGGTATAATGGCTTCCTGTACCATGAATTTACTTCCCTGCTATGAGGTTTGGAATTATCCATTCTTCTGCTAAAGTATTTACGAATTGTATTACACTGCAACACCACATCGATCATGCATCACAATCATTCCGCAATTTGCTTCTCACAAATATACAGTTCGACACTTATCGTTCTAGCAGTAGCAGTCGGTTAGTTACTGGTGACAGCTTGACCGCATTTTCATCATAATGATGGCATCACCAATGAGATATAATTCCAAAGAAAACATTTTCTTTTCACTTCGCCTTCGGCACTCTCTCGAGGTAAAAAGATCGCCTCTTATCAGTTTCAATACAAAATTCAACAAAGAAAGTTATTAATTATTATCTACAATATATGATTGTAGATAATAATATGGCAATTTTAGGAAGAAAGAAACGCAACAAATTTGATTTTATTGGCAGAGACTGAGCTACAAACAAAGGCTACTAAAGCCATGGAATGCTTTATAGTCAACGCGCTAACCACTTAAGCCACAACAAACTCATACTTTGATTAAACACCAAGAGTTTAGATATTATGAGTCTAGAGTTACTATATTATTTTTGTACAGTTAGAATAATTTGATTGTGGTTAGAATTTTAGTAAAAAATATATGGTTCCGCTATATGTATGGCTGGAAACCATTAAATGATTATATGTAAACAATAACTTGTTTATCGGAACTAAAGCAATGTATGATATATTTTCAAATAATCATTATATGTTTGCCAAAACAATATATTGTCGTAGAGAATACAACATAAATGGTGTGACCATTCTAGATCCATATTTTTTTTTCTTTTGTATTTTAAAATCTGAGCAGTTTTTTACCAAACAACAAAAACTGCTTATGTGGACATAAGTTGTTTATCTGCCCTCATTCTTACTGTCCGTACCGCTTTGTTTTTTAATTCTTTGTTTTTCGCTGAGATCTCATTATTATTGGAAATCTACATTCGCTGATATAAAAATACTATAAAATATCAAACACCGAAATCGCAGTTTCAGATAGAACGATTTTTGGTTCTCCTGAAGAAATTGATGTTAAGACTCATGCAGTGAGTTATCTCCATTATATCTCCATTTTGAATTTATTATTCGAGAATTGCCATTGCCCACTTTTCTTTCGCTTAACTTGTATAACTTATTCGTTTAGAAGCGATCTGTATTAAAACACAAAGTTAAGAACAAGACAGTTTGGTTGTAAAATATGAACTGCGTTCGCTTTAGATGACTTTGGGGCGGGGATTGAAAATTAGAGCCAGAGGAACTTATGGTTCCCAAGTATTGTTGGTATACGTAATTAAGACCCTCTGAGCATGTGAGATAACAGGAGCGGGACATAGATTTTTACGAACTGGTAAAGGTTTAAAATTTAAGGTTCTTTGAAAAAAGTAAATGTTTTGCTAACAAACCGTTAGCGTTCGCACTTAAAATGTGTATCATCCCACAATAACCAACATTAGAAAATTTGAATACAAACTGAAACGTACTGTTCTTTGATTTGTTTCCAAAAAAAAAAACACTTTTAGCCTAACATATGGATTATTAACTTTAAAACGAAAGCAAAATGTAATACTGCCTCGTAAAACTACAGACATTTAAAATTACATACCGATATACAAATACATATTTCCCGTCGATGTCGATGTAAACATGCAAATTCGTTATGGCTAAACAAGCGGCTGATATGGTTGCATGTCACATCATGACATCAAGTTGAAATTTTATTAGTTGTTTGTATCGTTGTCAGTTGTTATTGTTTGAACAAAAATATAGAAAAAGTGGATCTTTCTGTAATAATGTCCTCTCGTATTTTTGAACACAAACATTTGCTATAATTAAGCGTTAAAAGCAATAGCTCTCTGGACGTTGCGTTGTTCTATAATTTATTCAGATGTTTTGTAAACGAATGATTTTTAGTGCAAAACTTTGGGCAAGTAAGTCATTTTCAACTAAGCATTTTTGTCTGGTGAACAACTTTCCTTCTGTTCTTTTATTTTATTATGTAACAATTTTCAGGACTTAAATAAATTGAAATTTTTAATACTTTATTTTAAAACATAAAATAGAAAATTATATTGGATAAATTTGACTTAAAAACAAGCTTTTGGAATTTTTTCATATTTTTAACACGTTATACCAATGTGCTCTCGCACCATGTGCACTTGCTAGAAAGTCAGTGTATATGGAAAGGAATTTTAGTGAAAATCGAAATTTTAGAAAATCTATCTAAATTAAAGGTAATTTGCTATCATTTGTTTATCTTTAGAAAATATTTATATACTTTGCCACTTTTTTAGGAAAAAGAGGATCATACCTACATTGCCCGATCCGAGGTACGACAATTTCCACACAAAAGCCATAAAAAACTCCCCATTGAAACAAAGTATAGGGATGATGTGGCTTTAATGGTTAGCGCGTTTTTATCATTCTCAGGGGTTTATCACTATTATCTACAATAATAATATGATTAGATTTCAACTATATAATTCAATTACATTTAATATATTGCTCTTAGATTATTTTAGATTACCTTAACCATATTTTTCTTTGCGTGCAACTTAATGTAAAAAACTCAAAAATTCGCAAAATGAAATCTTCAAATTTGTTTAGAAATAGCACCGTATGCGTTTGCGCGTGTTTTTTAGCCCGATATAACTTTAAATTGTAAAACATAACTCAAAAAAATTAAATTGTAATAAATCAAATTATTTTATTTGAAACATCAGTATATGGCATTAACATTTGAAAATGTTTTCGGACATATGTCCACTGTGGCTGTTCTTGACGAAGCCTATTTGGAACGTTCAATTTTGGGCCACCTTTTTGAGCACTGCTGCTATGTCACGAATAACACGAACAATATTGCCCTCAAAGGAAATAAATGTTGTTGGTTTATCAGGATATACCAGTGATTTCACATAGCCCCACAGAAAGAATCGAGAGGTGTCAAATCGAACGATCTTGGAGGTGAATTTTTGGCTTCAGATCAATGTCATCCATATTTTCCAAAAAAAAAATCATTGATCATGGTGCGGTAACGATCTTCATTTTTGAAGAAATAAGATCTAATGATACCACCAGCGTGTAAACCGCATAGAGTATACTGATCATAAATGTCCAAAAAACTAGTACAGTATGACAGTTCACTTGAATTTTAACCCCTTCGTAAAAAAAACACCCTATAAAAAGAATTTGTCTTAGTTTTATGTTTTTCGAAAGATTTTTAGCCCCATGTGCGCAGAGAAAGCGAGATCGAGCATTACAAGCTACAATGCAAAAAAATATATTGAAAAAATATTCTTGAAAATATTGTTACATTGATAAGTGGGAACAAGTGTTCTTGCCTGCAAGAGTTGAGTGATATGAGTACTTTTTGCACTCAATACACAGAAAATTCCTGAAATAAAGAGTGCGAAAAGATTTGGCAACCACTGTACAGACCGCGCTGTAACAACAACAAAACACAATACAGCTCAGACAAGTTTCCAGGAAAGTAAATACCTACAGAACAACAACAACGATATAACATCAAGACGAATCAATACGGATTTCAGGAATTGAGTAGTATGAATAAACAAAAGCAACATCATAAAAAGACAATACAGACGTAGTCACAAAAACAAACATTGTAATGAAAAAAAAAAAATTGTTTATAGCCAAAGAAGTATCTACTGGATTCTTGCGTATTCTATAAGTTTCTGAAAACTATAAAAAGACTTGGATTACGTTATCTTCTTTTCACGAACCAACAGTGTAGTTCATTTCACACATCATGAACTACAGGATCTTAACAGATGCATACAAACACATGTTCGTTTATAGATTTTTGCATATGTTTCTATTTTTGTACATAAATTTTATTAGCAGTTCTCTGACTAATGCATCGATAGCTTTATATGTAAATCATGGGGGATTTCGCTTATTAAAATCTACTTGCATCCGATTGGACACATTTTGTTTTTGTTCAATTTTTATTATTTAATTGTCGCATTTATTTTCTTTCAAATAATATTTCCAATATTCTCTGTTTGGCCTGGATGGTAATTGCTTTCTAATAGAAAAATTATAAATGTAAATTAATTTAATGCCAATAATTATATTGGCTGAAATATTAGTTGAAAAATTAAAATAATTAAATAAAGTTACAAATAAATAAGACCCTTATGGAATTCTAAATAATATGTGTGATTTTTGAAATACAATTTGGAAGAAAAATGTTGCAACAAGAACGGATCGACGTTAAAATGGCATAAAAACAGTTGAATATGAGGAATTAATTATATGTTTGTTTTCATTTTAAAGGCCCTGGTATACCAGTGGAAATATCTGACTCGTTTTTGCATGCGAAACTCTATCGCATATCTAGTTGAAATTAAGCGCTGGCTTGTATGATCTTGACTTTTAAGGGCATCAGTCGATTTCGACTTTTTAACATATAGTAGACGTGCTACTGAAGAAACTCCCATAAGAAAAAGTATAGCAGAGTCAAATCGCACGATATTCGTACCACAGGGTAACCAGAGGTGAAGACTTTGACACATAAAAAATAAAAAACTCAGTTTTTTTACTATGGGCTCTGTTAGAAAGAGACAAATATAGCATTTTGTGACGAAATACAGGAAAAAGTACAGGAAAACACGGCAAGAAAATCAAAATAAAAACAAAACTAAGGCTCTGAGGGAACGAGACGGATAGAGAAAAAGATCACTATACTGTCGTTTCACCTCTGTTTGCTACTTTGTGACCATACTCTCAAAATACGTTTAGCAGATAGCGTCATTATCTCTAACTTTCATAAGTTGATTCAGACCAAATCAAACTCGTTACTCTTGGCCTGTAGAGTTGCCATTGTTTGTTGAATTTGTTACAAGTTCGTTTTAAGTTTCATGATCGATAATACCGCAAAGTCAGCAACTTAAACGGCGACATTTAAAAACGCCTTTTTCTTGCTGACTTTAATCAATTCCCAAGCGTTACTACGAGTAGTTTAATTAATTTTGATTAGGGGCCTTTACACTAGAAAAGAGAACCTTTAGGGAGAAGTTCTCTATTTTGTGCCACTATCTCTTTGTCGAAGTTAGTAGTCAATCACCTCAAATAAGAAAATAAATATTTTGCCAAAATGCTCAACGTTAAGCAATCGACCAAATTTTTCCAAAAATTTTTTGTCATTTATTCCTCTATTGTTGGCGCGAATATTTATACAACCGTAAAAACGTGTTAAAATAGATTTCAGGTTATAAAACCGAACAGGATACAGAAGCGAACTACGTGCAATTTCGTGAAGTGTTTTGAGGCAATTCCAATCAATATCACTTTTGAAGACATGTTAACCAATTAATCCGTTGAATAATAAAACCCAACAATACGTTAAACTTTTATAAATTAGTGAATTACTATCGCTTGAAATGCAGCAATTTCGCGTGTGGACATGGCGCTTTTTCTAAAAGTATTATGAGAAAGGGAACCTTCCTTCCTTCCTTCCTTCCTTGCCCTTAGGTATATACCTAGGCCAGAACTTTGGCCCGTTGTGTGCTCTTCAGTTTGAAAAAGTCTCCACCCTCATAGGAACTTTGTTCCTTCAACAAACATCCTGCGTAGTAACCATTTAATGATTATTAAATGAGACGCGTCTGTTAAAGTGTCGGCTACCAAATATCTACTTCTTAGCTTTGCGAAAGTCGGGCAGTGGCATTAAAAGTTTTCCATCGTTTCGACGTCCTCCTTGCATGACCTGCACTCATCATCATCCGCACTGATTATATGGCGTAGATGAACCGTTGGTACATTCATTTCAGATTTGCTTAGTGTTTCATCCTGGTTCGGGTCTCCCTTTAAGGTTTGTTGTTATTTGCCTTGCCGTGTTTTTATTCCACAGTGTAATATGGACCATTTTTTCCAGCCTTGATGACCTCCCTCACCTCCTGAAAGTTTGTGATCCTAATTGCCAGACCGTTGGCACGTTCATTTTCGGCCACGCTATAGTGACTAGGCACCCATATGTTCCGCAGTGTACAATAGCCTGAATAACTTTTTTGCATTTCCGAGCCGTTCTGGATCTAACCCTATCCGAGTCTAGTGCCCTTTTATTTTTTTTTTTTGGCTGTCGGTAAACGTTGATCTCCTCAGGCCAGTCAGTATCACCGAGCTAGTTCAGATACTCCGTGATCACTTGGAAACCATGTTATTAGCCGTAAGTCGGAAGTATATTTCGGCCATTAATACCTCAATAAAGATCTCCAAGCCGTCCTAGCTCCTATCTCAGAGCCGTATGTGAAACAGCTCAAAAATGAAAAAATGTGCTAGTGTTCCGTTTGTCTAGAAGCGTTTATCTGGTATCAGTATTTCACAATTTGCTATAATTTTTGTTTCAGGTACCCGGTCTGCTAAATCAACACCCTGCGTATAATTGACCAAAGTATGCTTAGTCAGTAAAAACTATTGCCCCATGCGGTACTACTATTGGACCATGTTTTAATGAATTTGAACAACCAAGGTGAATTTAGTCATGCCTTGGGCTACTCATCATCGGATTTTTAGCCGGAACTTTCAATTCGATTTCTATACGAAAAAATTTAATTTCACTCATATGCCGTAGTAAAGGAAATTTGCTTAAACAACATTTTATGAGCATCTTTAGTCATAACAATAACTTTAAGTGGTCTGCTATCGATGACACGCTCAGGATATGTTCAAGCGGTATCCAAACATTTTGATCTCGCTAAGTTGTTTATTATTTTAACTAATCGACATTTAAATGTTTTCACTTTTTTGTTTTCAAATTATTAATCGTTATTATCAAAACCCATCATTTTCCTCCATTTGCTAATTAAAAAGACGTCACTTCCATTAGAAAACATTTGCATAATAAACTGCAATCTAATGCAATGTCAAGAAACCTACTTAATTGTTTTAACAACTTAATTACAATCATTTCCCAGCATATTGAAATCATTATAAATTTTCATTAAAATATGCAATTGCATCTCACTCAAAGTGTGTCCAATCGATAAATGTCTAATGTAGAATATTGTGGCTGCAGCCATGCTGCATTCAAGAGCAGCAGTCAGTACAATACAAGACCTAGTACAACTTGTCGTGTAAAATGCAATCAAATTATGTACCGACACATTAAGTGCATCCCTAGAACTTGAGAGTCTTCATCACTTGTGCTGGTATTGTGTTTTCTTTTGTTGTCTTTTCTTTAATTTGATTCATTTCTTTTTCATTTAAGTGCACACATTCGCGTGCTAAAGACTTTTCAATATTAATAAAGGATAGTGGAGAAAATCAAAATATATGTAAATGATTGTTGGATGAGAAAAAAAATCCGTAATATGTAGAAACACACGAACACAGAAGGGATGAAAAAAATATAGTATAACATCAGCGGTAATAGAAAACAGAATCAGGATTTGTGCAGGATCATATTGTGAGTACGCAGAGCGCATAACTAAAGGGCCTCTTAACAAAATGCATGATAAACACTATAAGCCGCAAAGTTTGTATGTTTTTGAGCTGGTTCCCAGTTGCACTAAATATATTTTTATATAACCGTAGATTAGAATCAAAGCTTTTCTTCCTTTATATTGGACTATACTATAACGGGTTGTCAACTCGACAGCTCGGACGTTAGTACTCAATTCCGTGTACGGTCAGTTGGCAGAAAGGTAGTCGTTATGTGTGAAAATAGTTGCAAGTGCCATTAGACCGAACATAAGGCTGTCGACGTTCAGGGACACAAGGCCCACAGTATTTTCAATGCAGGCAACCTATATGTGTGTACGCATTAATTTAGGCAAGAGTCTAAAGGACACCCTATTGCCTATTTCTCGGATAGCATTTCCTTTCATCGTAATTTCAATCCAAGCTTGTTTTGAAGTGTTTTGAGTCACTACAAAAACTGGCCACTGGTAACAATTATATGGTTTCCTTGTACTGATGGCAAGGCTAGAGTAACAATAAGGATAACAATTTAGCAGATTAATTGTCCGTTACGTTACTGCTCAAAAGTGAGGAACGGTTGATCGCAAGACAAGCTTGAAATACTTTTCTTCGTACGGAAACACCGAGAACTTCTGTTTGGTATTATTTCTAGTCATTTTCGATTGAACTATCTTGTCTGGAGGGAAACCGGATTAGTTGTAGTGAAGGATAAACGAATTTCACCTTCTTTTTAAATATATTGTTTGAATTAGTAAGAGAGAACACACACACGGTGGCTAAAATAACAAAGGTCATGTGGGTAGACCTAAATAGTGATAAAACAAGGAGGCTGCGCAAATCTGAACGGAGTAAGATAGTTAGTGTACTGGTCATAGAGCTTACATCTATACCGTCTAGGATGTGCAGATAGTTCTGAGTCCATGGAATGTAGGTAGGACTTCGAGGCAAGGTAATACTTTCTATGCCTCTGCCCAGATTTTGTACACTTAAGGACGCGATATTTTGCGTTCGACACTCTACCTGATGTGACTCATTTAACGGGCATCGACTGGCAACTACTAAGAAGGTTTATTGAAGGAACACAATTCTTATGATTGTTGGGGGCTCTATTCTAATGGAGAGCGCACAATGGGCCAAAGTACTTGTAGTACGAAAGAGAGAAGAGATCTGAACAGATCTTAATCTCTTTTGACAAAATGTTGACTATTATTAATAATTAGCAGATATTTTTACTGATCTTTTAAAGTTGCCGTGATGCCAACAAAACTAAGGAGTAGAATTTTGGAACGAATTTTCGTCATCCCTTGTCAAGTTTTGTTTGGAGACAAACCGGTTTCGGCTATGAGCCATCTTCAGTGTCATTTTTCGTTCTCTTGAGCCGAAACCGGTTTGTCTCCAAACCAAACTTGACAAGGGATGACGGAAATTCGTTCCAAAATTCTACATCAAAACACCCTGTCGGAATATCAAATCAAGAAAACTAAGGAGCGTCACTTACAGTCTAAAAGAACAAGCGATATTAATGAATAATTCGAACAGCAATTTGTTTTTTTTAAGAAACCAACGCTCCGGGTATGACCCTACTTCTGCAATGCATTGTGTTAGACCTATAGGAAAATGTTATGGACAGGACACCAAGAGCAGTATTTATGAATATGCGATTTATTTAATTTCATTGAAAGTAGCAGAAAAGATAACTGCAGGGCGTTTTTTTCACATACCAACAGTACGGTGTGTAGACCAATGGCAAGTCTACCACATCCAGATGAGCCCTTAAATTAGAAACATGCTCCCTAATTGCAATGGAGCGTATTCCGTTGTAGTACTGGCACAACAATGACACACAAGTGACATTACATTGATGTTACAATCAGTTAGTAGAGTTAGATACCTTACAGGCACCGATAAATAACTTCACTCTCCCTTGTAAGCTCCAAAATAGCTTTTGACACACAGGTCCATACAGGGAAGTAGTGTGCCACTATCAATCGAATATAGGAATAAGGAAAACCGGTGGAGTGATATATTTTACACTGTCGTATAACTTGTAAACAAAAATTTGAATATCCTATTTTAAGGCCTCTTTTCCAAACTTGTATAAACTTTCCCTCAACATCTGCAACCATTATCAAAAACAAGCGAACCTTAAAAAAATAACAACACTATAATATCAAACAACGACCCTGAGATACTAAATGCCTCATTGCCCTTATTATAGTTGGTACTTATGACGACGTCGACAATGACGGACTTTAATGATGTTGGTGATGGCGATGAGAGCGATGATGATAGCACTAGAAAACCTTGCTACCACATTTGCTACACAGCTACTCTCACAGCAGTTGCTAGTCATCAAGCTAAAGTTTTGTTGTGTTTTTTTTTTTCTTTGTATTGTTTACTGCAGCTGAGGATGGTGATAGTACTCTTGATGCTGCATCAGTTACTGCATCTGTTTATTTACGCTTGTGTTAAAAGGATGACGAGATGACGATAATGATGGTGTTGCTGATGGCTCGGTATTGCGTTCACTTTTTGCTCGTTCGTTGGTTGGTTTGTTGTTCATGATTTTATTATTATTGAGATGGCCCATAACTGTCATCGCAATAAATTTTCCATTTGACTCAAGTGCCACTTTCTATATATATAATTTTTTTCGCGTAACACAAGGAATAGTAAAGACTGTTCCTTGTTCGATGTTTAGCATCACAATATGCAGGTTTTCACTTCTTTTAACTTTTATTATGGCAGGGTTATTTGCCTGTCCTTTCTATTCCTAAAAATGGGTAGAAAAAATGTTATCTCCGTTCAACTTTCCTATAGATGCTAACATTGGTTCTAGTGCTTACTATTCCTGGTAGATTTTATTATATGATGTTTTGTCCTGTTGTGTTTTGCGCTACTGACGGTTTCCCTTGTTGACTAATGTTGACTGCAAAATGTTGAATGCAATATACAAAAGAGTGGAAAAAGTAATTTTATTTTAAGTAGAATTTGCGAGAGTACACTTGAAATCTTTTCCACAGCTCACAATCCAAAAATTTTAAATTCAATTCAATATTGCCTTTAAAAGGAAATTGAATAAACGAAAGTTGAACTGGTAAATGCGTTGGCATTTAGAGGTGTAAACAGTAAATTGCTATATTCACCATATAAATAAATTCTTAGACTTTGCTGAGAGAAAAATCACTTGCCATTCTTAAAAAATTGGAAAGTACTACAGAAGTTCGAAGCTATGATTAAAGCTTTTCTATGACTTCGCTGTGATAAAGCAATCGGGTTCGTAACGACTAAATTCTTTTAATAGCACTACAGACGTCTAATACGTACTATATATGCTTTTTAAAACATGAAGTAACATATTATTGACCAGATCATCTCACGGAAATAATTTTACCTCACGTATACATTAGACCGGGTCGATCCCAATATAAAACAGTTGCAACAGGCACTCTCTAGAATAAACGATTTTTCAACGGTGATTCTAAGACGCTAAGTAAAATTTTTGCCATGCCCCTAAATACGGCCCATTTAGTTTTTGGTTTAATATGCCCGCAAAATAAGTCCGGTCGCAAAAAGCAGCATACATGTATGGCTTGTAATGGTCTGAAAACAGCTATAATTTCGTTCTTGGTGGTTTTTCTATCGGACGTCAAATTATAAAAACGACGTCTGATATTTCAGACAAACAAATTTTTTTCAAACCATCGAATAGCCCTATTAAAACTATGTAATCCTAGCCTTTAATATAATAATTTTTTTGCCACTCCCCTAAATACATCCCATTTTGTTTTTAATTTATTGTGTAACCATTTATTTTAAACCCGATCGCCATAGATATAACACATCGTTTAAAAACACCTTCATTTGCGTGCTTGGTGGTTTTTCCTTCTCAATAACCAATTTTTTGCAAACAATCAGATCCAAAATATTATATTTAGAGTTTGATGTCTGATTAAAAAACCACCAGTGAAAAAATGTACGGAATTTTTCAACCAAAACAACGATATGCTGAATGTTGTGATCAAACTTAAAATGGCGACACAAAAAAAATTTGCATCCCAATACCTTCTTAATACCTGCTGTCTTTCCTAATCTTTGGCATTTAAATCGAGCTTGATAGATCGCAGCCACTTCCAATAACATGGCTCAATATGCTAGGAAGATATTCAAGCTGAGGTATTCCCCATATGCCCAACTGAGGTATTGAAGAAAAATAATGCAATGGATGCTGGGTATCGGGATTTGGTTTTTATGTTTGTGCTTAAAATGCAAAGGTGATTTTCTTGATATTAAGCGCATGACTTCGACTATGACGGATTTTGGTGAACAGAAGCTCTTACTTATTCCATGGTTATTTAAGTTTTAACTTTGCACTATTAATCCAGAATTTGTTAACAACTGAATTCATTTTCTACTGCTATCATTTGATGCACTGCAATAATGATATTCGTATGTTGTTCAGCCCTAACTGTAGCATCGCCGTTTCGATAATAGGCTGATGTACCCCGTATCGCCCTTTTACAACGCACATACAAAAGCTAACCCCCGATACTCTTTTTGGACACCATGTATGGCTGCTTCGTGTCATACTTTGATTAAACACCAAAAAAAAAAACTTTACATATTATTTTTATTAAAATTATTTTATGATTAGAAATACATTATTTTTGTATACTTCAAATACTTTGTTTGGGGTTAGAATTGTAGTAAAAATTGTATGGTTCAACTCAACCATGTTGCAATTTGCACGGCTGGAATCCATTTAATGATTAAATTTAAACAAAACATGTTTATCGGAACTAAAGTAATATTCAAAATGTTTTCAACTAACCATTATATGTTTGTCACAACAATATATTGTTGCAGAGAACATAATATGGTTGTAGTAGCCATGCCACAATCATGTTTGTACTCTACGTATGTTACATCACACAATGTGACCTGAGTTGCCTATTGCATCAACATGTAATTAACCGATGTTGCATCACAACTGCGACGGCAGACAACTTTGCATACGAAGAGCATGCTATCAAATCAGATTCAGGTTGACTTTTGGTACGTTTCTACGGGAAACATCCCGTTGCTTCTATTTTACCACCCTAATGGCGGGATATTAGTAATGCAGGTGTAGAGTTACATTGCTATCATGTGCATACGAAGTGCATTCCCAACAAAGTGAAACAAATGAGAACTAAGTGTCTATTCCTTCAAATACTGATAAAATTAACAAAAATTTTCAAAAAGTTATGAAAGACACTTCCAGTTTTAGCACCCTTTCGTTGAATGTTACTTAAAAAAGAAATAACAAAAACGACACTTCAACATCAAAACAGGATAACAAAAAAATTTATTCATAATTTTTTAGTGTCTTTTTTTTTTTATTTGGAGCTCGTTTGGCCAAGTGCATAAGTGACAAGGGCATCCAACTACAATAATAGTAATAGAGAAACAACTGCAACAACAACGAAAATGTGAACTTTATTGTAAAGCGTTATATTTGACCTTTTGTCAAAGTTGTTCTTGTTGCTGTTGCTTCTATTTATCCGTTTATTTGTTTGTTGTTGTTCTCCGTTTATTTGCTGTATTTGGAAAATAGGATTAGAAGGATGATGTCTTTTTGGAAAAATGTGAATTGCAGATTTAATTGCTGTTGATTGTTTATTGCTCGTATTTATCATTAACTTTTGCGATAAAAAGAACAATAAAACTGCCAAAGAAGGAAATGGGAAAAAACCCGGAAACATCATTAAACTTTAAAGCGGAAGTTAATTTCATAGAATTGAACAAGGTGATGTTGTGATAGGGATGAGCAAATTGCAATTTAAGTTCTTTTCGTATTGGGTTGGTTTAAGATAACTGCCTCAAGTATACATAAAAACGAGTTATTTTATTAATTTGGTTTTAGCTAATTTTTTATTGTAAAAAATTTTAAATTTTCTTAACTTTAACATTTCTTTGTCCAAGAAAATTCTTGGAGATTTTTTAACAAGTATCTGTTTGTTTCAAGAGATTTTTAAACTGCCATGGCATTCAAAGTATTGCTCATCGTTAGCTGTGACCTTTTTCCATGCTTTTGGCGATAGATGGATTTCGCACCAAAAGCAAAACTTATCTTTTTTGACTAAAAACGAATCAAAGCAATTTGTGTTAGCTTCAACCCAGTCTATAAGGCGGGTAAGATAAAACTTCCCAGTCGCTGGTTTCAAATATATACACAGTTTCTTACTGCTACAGCGACCAAGCGCTCTCACCAGTTGAGCTGGCCGTATGAAAAGGCATTAAAGGCGACATTTGCAATGTCCTAGCCAAAATCGTTCTCCTACTGCTCGAAAAGCATACTAAGCACTTTTGAAAAATTAGGTGCTCATATTTATACGAAAACTGATTTGTTAAATTACTTTAAGCACAGAAACCGATGAGCATGTTGAAAAATTTCATCGGACAGATGCAACTATTGAAAAGGGCAGAAGTATGCGATAACTTGATGTGATATTCAGACAGGTTGATTTGATATAAATATTTGGAATGAATTTCCGCTATCTCTTGTCAAGTTTGGTTTCGAAGTAAACTGGCTATGTGCCATCTTCGGTATCATTTATCATTCTCACATAGCGTTTCATAATTACCCAAATAACCTTTCGTCATTCAATAAATTAATTTTGCATACTTATGTAGGGGGATAGCAGACCGCTTACTTTATGGGACCCTTTTCGTCCTTCTTCTTTGCTCGAATTGATTTCAGGCATCCGATTTGTAATTAACAACTCCCTTCTTTTTAGCGAGTCACGTGCCAACACCAGTCTTTACTCTTGACTGTAGTGATTTAAGACTGTCGGCCTTCTACCTTGCGGATTCTCTTGCAATTGTTAACATTTGTCTAAGGCTTAGGTGCCCCATAACATTCACATTTAACAAGTGTGTGCATATGGTTCTAAGCTTATGCTAGCTAGTGCTTGACGTTCACCCACAATTTGCCCCACCGTCTCAGCATCTTCCTCAGGAGTATTTTTGGAGGCAGACCAATCCACCAGAGCTCCTGCAGACATTAACCCCTCCTCCTCTTGCGAGCCTTAATTGTTCATCTCTATCGAAATACAACGTACCAACGTGTCGGATATTTCGGATTTCATTCATACTTACTTAATACTTGAGGTTTTTTGATTACATTTCAACAACGACGCGCTCTTTGGATTAGAAAACAAATCTTTAATCTGGAGAAATTTTTATTCCTGTTGCTTTCTTGTAGTGACCTGGTTGTCGGATTTTGAATGTGTTCAATGGCAAAAAAAACTATTTAAGCAATGTTTGGTTTAAATTGTATAAGACTTTTAGAGTGTAGAATGACCAGACAATAAGATAAACAAGGCCGAGAGAGTTGGGCTCATGAGTAAATGCGAATTGGCATTCAAACATATTTTGCCACGGTGCGAGTCACAGTGATTATTTGAAGTTAATCACGGAAAGAACATTTTAAATATAAAGCCCCTAATCCTCTATAGTGTGTACATGTGATGAGCAAATTAGTGATTCCCTCGCTACTATACTCGGCATGTAGAATTTTGGAACGAATTTCCGTCATTTAGAAATTTGGAGACACACTGTCTCCAAACCAAACTTGACAAGGGATGACGGAAATTCGTTCCAAAATTCTACATCAAAACACCCTGTCGGAATATCAAATCAAGAAAGTTTAGATAAAACTCAACCCAGTTACTGTCTCACCACTCTACTCATTACGTTTAATCAAGACATTAGGGATGGATATTCAAAAACCATCGCTACAACCATCTAGCCACAACAGTAATAATGCTGGGAATTTTGGTTAAACTGTAATCTTTCAGGTTATTAAAAACCACTCTTTAAACAATTTAAGCTCCTTCATTATTACTAATTTTTATAAAAACGCAGGGTTACAGGTGCTATGAGATTTCTCTACACTACAAGATTGTTATTGTTATTTCAACTTTAGCAGCTAAATCGTCAAGTTTGAATCGTAAATAGTAACTCAATTAATATTAAAAAAAACGCAAACATCGTATTTCATGAAACTATGAAATTTTACTACAAATTTCACCAAAATAAAAATTTCACCAAAAATTAAGCTTTTATTTAATATTTTTATAATTTTTGGTAAAATTTAATATTACACAGAATTATAAATTTTCGGCACTAAAAGGTAATTTACCAAAAGTTTACAAACAAATCTAAAAAAACACAAACACTATAAATTTTAAAAAACGCAAATCAGACCCGAAAATTATTTTTAAAAAAAAACCGAAACTTAACCAAAATTTTACAATTCACCACAGTATCCAAATATGCCGAAAAAATACTTAAATCACTAAGGAATCAAAAATCTCCAAAATAGCAAATTTCACATAAAAAATGTAACCCAAAAATCGCAAACTTACCAAAAATTAAAAATCAACAAAAATTTTAAAAAGTTATAAATTTTCTTAAAACCGAAATTAAACTGAAAAGCGATAAAAAAATCTAAATTTAACTGAAACTTAAAAGTTCCCCATAGTACCCAAATATGCGCAAAAAAAATTTAATTACTAAACGAAAAAGATTTTCAAAATAGCGAAATTTCACAAAAAAAAATAACCAAAAAATCAATTTCACCACAATTTTGGTGAAGTACCGAAGTTTAAAATAAAAAGCCGCATATCATCATCTATCAAGCATTTATGAAAAACGTTGAAATTTTACAAAAAATTTCATAAAAAATTTAAAATTCACTACAAATTGAGAATTCAGCAAAAATGAAAAAAATCGTAACAAAGTCACATCTCTCAATGGCCAATTATTCGAATGTCATGATTATTGAACATTTTATTGAAATAAAGACACATTTCTGAGAAAGAAAACAGCTAGACCTTTTTAACGGGCAATACAATTTTTACTTTGCGAGCGTTTCTCGTAAATACTTTAGGGGTTTTTTCATTTATTGATTGACAGGCAACTGTTGAAAATTAAAAATAAAACAAAAGATAAAAAGTAAAGAGGGTTAAATTTGTCCACTTACGGAGCAGATTTATTAAATTGTTTTTCTGTTTGATTTAATTGTTTAGTTTGTTTTTGATGTGCTGTTGTTAAAACGGTGGCACCTTTTGTTCAAATATTTCCCTAAAACCAATTCGGAAGTTGTTTGTAGGGTAGGTATATTTTTGTTCTCTACTTTTTTTCGCTATTCCTAATGCTCATTCGTTTTAAAATGAAAAGCCCTAGAGGTGTTAATTTAATTTGGATGAATAATTAATTAGTACAACCATAATTTCAACAGTATGATTTTACTTTGTTAAATACCAAAACGAACAAATTTACTTTGTTACAATGAGCAGCGCGGTTCAATCAAATAGTGTGGGTGGGAAATAATAATGAATAAGTCCACGTGCAATTTTTGACTTCAATAGGGCCAATTAATTATAATTAGACTTTGAAACTCAAAAGGGGTTGGAATTGTTAATTTAAACTTGCTTATTATTGGCTTTAGTTTAAGGAAGCCTTTTAGAAATAAAATGAACTGTTGAACTGTTTAAAAAGTAAATATTTACTACTCTGCCACTAATTTGAATACACGATACCTACGTGCTTTAAACTTACACTGTCTCTTTTCCCCATCACTTGATATAGCGTTTGATGTTGTAAATTAAAATGTTCTATAGTTTTATTCTTTGAAGTTATTTTTACAACGCTGCGCTATAGGAAATTTTACCCCTTTTTTGGATAAAATTAATTACAGCCAAACGGCAGGACCAATTTGAATGATTTTGTTTGGCATGACTTTTGGAAGACTATTAAGAGGGAGTCCCTTCCTTAAAGTTTTGCATACACTCAAACACAACCGTTAGTAAAGTTAACTAAAAAATTAACTAAGAATTAGATCCAAAGGGGTTTCCAGGGTTATAGGTTTCCGTAACCAAGATTTTTTAGATCTTTGAGAAATTCTCTGGTATTCTTAAGTGTTTTTTTACAAAATTGCTTTCTAAAAGAAAGGCTAGTCCTTCATCAGCAGATAGCTTAGTTGGTACCGCTCTTGAAATTAGTTTTCGTACTTTCGCAGCTCTAGTTGGAGAACTGACAATATCTTTCAAAACCCCTGGTAATCTAATTGGTTAGATTTACGAGCAGCCGCAGATGCAGCAAGAACTAGGGGTTCAACTTCATTTTTTTGATCTTTAGAGATTTCTGCTGCCACTCGCCTTTTTTTTCTCTCAGATTTTTGACAAAAAGCTAATTGCGGCCGTCCAGGCTTCGATTTAGTAGAGGCAGACTGCGTTTCAGGTTTTCTTATCGAAGTATTACCTTTAAGCCAAACAGCATGCTGTTTTTCAAAAACTTTGAAACTCCTACAACTTTTATGCCACTTCATATTAATATTTGAACAAAATTTTCTTGACCGCTCCTTTATATATTGTTTAAAGTTTTCGGAACAATCACTCTCACCAATGTATGAAAAGAAATGGGCACAAATAGCGGCTCTTTTGTCATATTCGTTGTGTTGCTCTCGTCATGTATTGAATAACTCTGAATTTGACACGCAGTAGTCACCTGGAAAAATACGTTTTTTTTTAAATTTTGCAGATATCTGCAAATCCCGAAGGTAATTGGTTGTCCTAGAGAAATAGTATGGTTTTATGGCTAGCATTTTTTTTTAAGTCTAAATAAAATTCCAATTCATAATTCCATGAGTTCATCTTAAGGTCACTTTAATTTTTCCAATTTAATCGATCTAATAGATGAGTTTACCAACATTTCACTATATATCATTAAAGTCGATTAAAGTGGACATTGTTTTCCATTATTTAGTTTTTACAAATTATAAATTATTATTATGAAAACATTTATTACAAACTATCACAAAATTCACTGCACTCAATCGTCTTTTGATAACTAATTTACAAATCGCAAGCAAAACATGTAATAAAGTAACAGTCAGTCAAACGCGTTCTTCATTTGTGTAGCGCTCCATTCTTACTAATCGGAGTAATCGTGAGAGACTACTGTTAAATATTAGAATTGCCACTTGCACGAATAATTAAATAGTGCATTCATATTGAGGAGACATTTATAAAATTTTAGCCCCCATAAAAATCACATCTTCAGTGATAAAAAAAAAAAAAATATGCAATAAATTAAACATTTTTAGCATCAGCTCGAACGAGGCCCTCATATTAAAAATTTTTCTTTATTAAAAGAGAAAAATATCAGAATTTTTAACACTGATTGATAGCAGCTGAGGTACAAACACTAAAGCTATCGAATAACGGAATATTTCTGCATGGAAATCATTTAATAGTTACCAGTAAACAGTAACGTTTGCCAGTAATGTTTGCCACAGTAGTAGAGTGTTGTAGTGAAAAGAAAGTGGTTGTCGTGACCATACCACAACCATGTTTTTTCTGTGACCTTCTAAGCGCACAATTCGGAATATGCTTCATGCGTTTAAATAAAATAGATAGTTTTGTGGATACCAGATCGACACTCTGAGCCTTGCTAGACGGTCCTTTTAACCCATTATAAAGTAGTCTGAGGTTTTTAATAAATATAATAACTACTAGGATTAAGATTTTAAAAGTTATTGTAATATTCTTTAAGAAGGATTAAATAGTAATAATATAAAACGAAACGAAAATAGGTATGTGTCATTAAAATACCTTAGCATGATCGACCTGGTCGTTTCGGGGAGAATATTGACAAAATTCGTGAAAGAGTAGTCGACGAATCGATGCGCCTGGTCAACCGTATCAACTAAAGCAGCATTCGTATTGGACTATGAAGCAATATTTGGCAAAGGATTTACATTTACACGCATGCTAAATCTAAATCACTCAAGAATTGAATTTCAATCGTGTGTTTTCTAATGAATGCGTGAAAAAGAAATCGGTCCTTAATAAAAATGTTATTCACGACAGCAAATAATTTGCAACCGA
Organism: Phania funesta; assembly: GCA_963932375.1. Classification (NCBI taxonomy): domain Eukaryota; kingdom Metazoa; phylum Arthropoda; class Insecta; order Diptera; family Tachinidae; genus Phania; species Phania funesta. The sequence continues at coordinate 23,166,741 of OZ010652.1, forward strand.
AATCGTGTGATTTAACGCTTCCCGACTTCTTTCTTTGGCGACTTTTTGGAGAGTGTAGTCTACGAGGTTAAACAGAACCTGATTGCAGAACTGAAACTCTGTAGAAGTGTCACCGACATGAGTCAGACGGTCATTTGAGTGACATATTAATCTCTTTGTCGATAGCTAAGCAAGTTATCGATAATTTTTATTTAATTTTTTCGGAATATTTTTTTAATGTGCTCTAAAAAAATAAAACGGCAAAAAGTTATCGATGTTTTAAAACTTCAACCCCAGATATCTCGATAACTATGCGAGTTATCGATAATTTTTTTTAAATGTTTTCGGCTTATTTTGAGATTTGCTAACAAAAAATTATCAGTTTGAGAGACCTGGGAATCAATCGACAGTTTTGTTACCAAATACCCCACTGTGCATTGTTATTATAAATGAAAAAGACAATTTTTAATAAAAGCTTAATTGATTTCATTATATTTTTCTTAATATATTGATAATTGTATATATAAATAATTTAACTTGAATTAATCTGGTTGCTAATATAGATTTCAATGGATCAATATGCAGTTTTTATACCATTTAGTAAATTATATAGTAACAACAAATTTTCTTTTATCAAACTCTAAGATACCAATAAATATTTTCTTAGCTTTAAACTTATTGAATTTGAAAATAAGATAATTAATTCATATTAAAAACTACATATTGAAATTTGTATAAATATTTGAATAAATTATAACGTTGGTTTCTATTTGTTGGTTGAAAAAGAGGACAAACCGTAAACCCATCAAGCTACCATAAAAACAGTCCACAATTTAAAACCTACCACAGTGTAAAGCCAATTTCGAAACGACACTATCTATGGCTTAACTAAAATAATTTGTTTACAATTTTATTGAACAAATCCTTTTATTTATGAAAATATCTACGTATAAATCATGCATAAAATATTTACGAAATATTTAATTTAATTAGTACCAAACACATCTAGTTCCTATGGAATAAGTTTGTTTTGGAGTTTTAAATACGTATATGTGTCCCCTCACATGCCAACATTTTCATAGGAGTGTTTCTATGAGAATGCAGTCCAACGCCCGGTAGTTCATTAAGCGGAAATTCTTTTTTAAAGTGAATAGTTGCAAAATTGGTGAAAAATTCATCTGAAGAAATATCGAATGACACTAAATAATCGCCATGTTACTTTTGGTGGCATTCATGGCAACTATATTTTAGTAGGTATAATTCAGGCATTTACATCCCTATTCACAAACAAATTTATTATTTTAGGTTTCATATAGGGATTAGTGAAAAACTTTTTAGGTCTAAAAAACTTTAATCAAAATTCGTGTTTATAAACAAACTTTAAAGAATATAGATATTTGAAATTGTAGAATAGCAATAGCATCGCATTTTAGTGCTAATATTACACAGCAATTTTTTAAATGATCCGGGTAGTTGAATTTAAAAAAGTTCTTATGAATTGTTGTATTAAGAGTAACTAATATTAGCAAAAGTTAAAATAGGCTATTCAATCGATTAAACATCAATCGGTTAGCCGATTAACTTTGGTCTATTGACCATACGGTTACCTCAAATTGGACGATTTTCAAATAACATATAAATCAGTTGATTTCTGTCGATTAACCAGTAAATCGAAATTTAAAAAAGTTGTGTCCCTAATGGGAGGTATTAACGAAATGCCCTTATATATACCATCATATATGAAATATAATATTATTCAAATGTCCACGGCGACTTTGCACTATGACACAGATCAATCAGGTCCAGTTGTCAGTAGCAGCTGATGTTCACTTTGAGACTCAGCTTGAAATGTCAATCTGGACTTATAGGCAGATACCAGAGACTTCAGAAAGCCTTACTAGAACAGGTAACTCCTCCTTGCACAATCCTGGTGGCCAACTTAAATCACCTATGCGAAAGAAAACTATATAAGAATGGTCCATGTAAAATACCTCTTATGGCATTCGCTTTGTGGCACATATCTCCGCCCCAAGAGACCCATAATTTAAATCGAACCGAAACAAATTGCATATCATAGGTCTGTACTGCTTACCGTATCTGGTATGGATTAAGGATGCGGAGGCTGAATATTAAACAACGGTTTCTCTGATATCGGAAACACAACCAACAGGCACAGACTGAAAGCATTTAAGCTTCCTGATTGGAAATATACATGAACTTCACTGAAGGTTTTAGAAACTAATATAATAATGTTCTACCAAACTGAAATTTGAGGTCTTTCTAACATGTATCTAAATTCTGAACACCTAAGTAATATTTAAAATATGTATATTTATTGTGTTACTACAAAAATAGAAGGGTTTATTTTATTTTTATTATTTACATTATACCAAAATCTAGTATTTATTACATTTCGAGCAAAATCTAGTTGTTTTTCACTAATTTTCCCATACAAAGCAAAATCGTTGCTAGATTTTTATAAAATGCCAGATTCTATAAAATCGAATAGTACTTTGTGATGCAACTGTGGTTTTCTCTTTCATGTAACAAAAACTACTACGTTGTATACACTACGTGTTGACCAGCCACAAATTTATTTGCACATGGAAAAAATGGGAAAAAGTTATTCGTGGTCTTCTGTGTGAAGAATACGTGTTCAGTTTTAGCATAATTTTTTGTCTCTCATCTAGATTGTATCCATGTTCTCAGCATATCTCATGTACGAGCACACACACACATATTTTTTATTTTGGTTGGGTGTATTTTGTTTGTCTAATGGCATAACAGAGTTGTTCGGACAACTTTGTTTGAACACGAACCGAGCATCAACAGCGACGGTGCGAGTAGCAAAATATACGATGGCTGAACAGAGTTTTGCCTAGTCAAGATGCCATGTTACAGACGAACGTATACAAACACATTTCTTCATTTGCCTGTGTGTATTTTGTTTGTGTGATGGCAGAATAGCATTGTGTTCGGCCAACATTGTTTGAACGCGAACCATCTACAGCGATGGTCTTCACGAACCATATAACTGTGCAAGCAGCAAAATGTACAATGCCCAACCAAATTTATGGCTAGTCAAGATGGCATAATATAAAGGAATTGAGGGTAATTACGAGATAGTCTAACTAGGTATGTGCGTTTCCTTACGACACTTAGAATACCAAAATGTAAAAAGATTTTTATATCAAATCTACTAGATTTCGGTATAATATAAGCACTAAAAAATTCAATTTAATTTAAATTCGTTGACTGGTTACATTTCATAATACGAGTGACAAAAAATTGTGGCAAGTTTTGCTAGATAAACCCTTTAGTCAAGTAACAAGCCCCCCGCTAATGTGCTACAGGGCAATTGGAATAAACCTTTATTTAGCCATAAAATACAAGAATTATTATTTCTATTATTATAATTATTTTCATTATTGTATTGCCAATTGGTAATAATATGTACAATATTTTTTCCTCTAGTTTTTGAGGTAAAACATTTAAAAATAAAATATTTATGACATGATTATAATTTATTAAAACACCCTTCATTTTCGAAAAGAAAATATGCCTACTTAGTCCATTTGCTTCTTTCTTAACTTTCTATATATAATTGGAATTATCTTGACCTCTTTTAATTCAATTTATAAAATTGTTCAAGCTTTTAGAAAATTATTTTATACTTCTGTACAATTATTCTTCCTACAACTATAATTCTGCCCGGCAAAAGGTGGTGCGGTCGGGTCACAGAGCCTTCAGAAAACGAGAGTCTATATAAAATTCGTTTTAGAAAGAAGGCGGTCTGCAGCAGTACAACGTTATGCCGGGCCTCTTTATATTATCAAGTATATATAAATAAATATATATGATTTGATAATTTAACTTATTCTTATATTGACACTCATGGTTAGTGGTATAAAAAACAGTAGGATTTCATAGTTCAAATTGGGAACACAAGTGCACAAGCCATAACACCGCACTAAACAGTGCATTTGATTGGGTGTGACTGATGCTGATGTATTGTGCTTGGATTTTCGGTGCCCCACAATCTACAGTTTTGTTTATTCACATAACCACTTAAATGGAAATGCTCTTCATCCGTCATCAAAAGATAATTTAAAAAATCATTTTGTGTGGCTAATTGTGTAAAGCGAATAGCGTATTGTAGTCGTTTTTGGGGGTTTTGCGGTAGAAGCTGTTGCACAATTTGAATTTTGTATGGATAAATCTTAAGATCCAACGTTAAAATCCTCTGTAATGTTGTTCTGAGTATACCCAATTGGCCGGAACGGCGACGAGTTGAGACAGATTGATCATTTGCAACAATCTACTGCACAGCTTCCATGTTGTCTTCAGTACCAATATTTCGATGAGCACCTCTTCCTGGACGGTCGGCAACTGAACCCAGTTCCTCAAAACGGCGAACTAAACTTGTAATCATGGCAGATGTGGGCGCTGATCTTACGTTAAAAAAACGGCGATAATTTCGCTGCGTCAGAACAATTGATCGTTGAGAAGAATAATAAAAATCGATCATTTTAATGCATTGTTGTGGACTGTACGTATTCATTTTAAATTTCCAAGAGTTCAGTTATAATCTGCAAAAAGAAAAAAAATAAATTATGTTAAAAAATAAAAAAGTTATTTATGTCTCACATCACTAGGTCTCGTTTGGGCCACCCTGGACTTACTAGATAGTAGAAGCTATCTTTTTAATTATATACTTCCGATATCCGAGTACCTTAAATTCAAAATCGGAATAGCTTTTATTGAAAAAGTTGAAATTTTGATTTAATGCACTATTATTTCACAAGTGCGATACACAACTATATGCATAGTGCTCTGCGTTTTTGGCAGTCTTATAAAAAATCATATATTTTGCTTCATAATTTACCAAGTTTGACTAGAATACATTTTAGATCAGTTGACTTAAAAAGCTTTTTAAAATGGTCTTGTCTTTTTTCACATGATCCAAATTAAAGAGTAGACGGAGGAAAATATAATATATTCCCTCCCCCTAAATCATTCGCACTTAGCGCTTTCTCGATTCTCGATTTGTAGGCGTATACTATTTTTAGCGAAACCAGATATCTGCGTAAATTCAGAACTTCTCCAACACTAGGAGTGTTCACACCATTGAAAACCCTCAAAAAACAAAATATCCACAAATATTTCTAAAACTAAAAAAAAACAAATGATAGAAGAGTATTTGTGTCTTAACTATTGAAATTTTTAGATGACAATTATAATGTTAACACGAGAAAATATAACTGGACCACTTTCATCCTACAGTGGCTGCTATTTTACCAAAGGCCTGAACCCACGGCGTATGACGAATATTTAAAACAATATCACTCATAGTTTAGCTAACGAAATTGTTACAAACTTGATGTCGGTGTAAGTAAACCCGCTGTTTAATAGTACAGCCCCTTTAAATATTTTACTACAGATGGAGGTCATTGGTGCACAAAATGTCATAGTCCAATTATTTATGCAAAATTTGTTACCTATTAGTTAAACAATTTCCAAAAGTATTTATCTGCAAAATATTTATATTGTTTCAATACCATGCCTAACTGGGTTTAGCAGTAAAACACTATAAGGAAATCTATAAATATATATATATTAAAAAAAACAATTTGGAAATACCTAATTGGATGTTTGGCAGGATAATGGGTATAAAGCTTAGGGGTAAAATATTATAATTGTTTGGAACAAGGAAAGAAAACACATTAATTGGGAAATAAATAATTATAAATTAGTTTTTATAGAAAATTAACAAAGTTTTTACCTACATTTGAATAGAAATATTTGCAAAACTTCTAGTAGACTATTAAATTTTAACGGCTTATTACACTGTTATTTCATATTTAAATTCTACAAATTGTGTAATAAATTTAGTTGTTAGGGAAAGCAAGCTAATTTAACGTTTGAATACAAAAGTCCTAAACTCAATCAAAATTGTTTTTTTTTACATTTTGTGATAACGATCATCGAAGTTGTGATGTACAGAATTGTGTGTGCGGGCATTAAGTATATTTGATTGCGAAACCATTTATTTAATCAATAACAACAATTGTGATTCCAAATTTTATGTTGAATATATTTATTTGAATATATATAGAATCAACAATGACAACTTTTGTAAACTTAAAAGGCTTTCTTTCAATATCCATTCAATTCCCACAATTATTCAAACAATATATGTATAAAAAATTAATTAATTAAAATGGGCCCATAAATTTTAATAATCGCTTTAAGATTTGTACAAAATATAAATAAAACTCGCGAAACATTTTATAATTCCATTAGCAAACACAGTATTGCTGCTATAAATTAATATTTTTTAATATTAGCAAACCAGCCAGCCTAAACCTTACCGAGTTATCAAAATTTAACCAGTCTTTAAGTAAATCTTCCGTTACGAAGATTACTAAATATTTTAATAAAATAGATGAGGTTTTCTAGAATTGGTTTAATAAATAATAATTTTATAATAATAAATTTTCAAATCAATATGAGAATTTTCAACATACACTGCGAGTCACTTACATAAGGAATTGGATTTTACCAATTTTAACTGAGATATTGTTGTACTACAAAATCGTTCTACTAAAAAGGGTACATTCATTGGTTTGTTTTTAAAAAACTAATTTTAGAATAAATCGTTGTTTAGTTCTATTAAATTTTAATAAAAGGAGTATAATACAGGGTATCCGCAGGGAAGGTATACTATTTGTTTTGTCGCCATTTTGGTAAACATTAGTCTTGGCAGTTTATATTTGGCAGTCATAGGGTAGAGACGTGGCAAATTTATTATGGAAAAATATTCAGTAAACCAACGTGTTTTAATCGTTAAAACATTTTATCAAAATCAATCATCGATTACTGTGACGATGAGAAAGTTACGTGAAATTTTTGGGAGAAACAACGTGCCAACAAGACGCACTATTTATCGTGTAGTGAATGATTTCGAAGAAAGAGGGACTGTAGCTGATAGGTCCAAGCATGGACCACAACGTACTGCAAGATCGACTGAAAATATTAATGCTGTTCAAGAAACAATCCATCAACCTCAATTCCACACCGAGCTCAGGAGCTGGGTTTTCAAAGAACAAATTTGGGCACCATTTTGTACAAAGATTTGCATTTGTTTCCACTTAAAATTCAGTTGACATAAGAGCTTATTCCAGAAGACCATTTACGCCGCCGTACATATGCCAATATGATGCTACAGCTCGCCCATGACAACGCCGATTTACATGAAAAAATCATAATGAGTGACGAGGCACATTTTCATTTGAATGGATATGTGAATAAATAAAATAGTCAGTTCTGGGCAATTGAAAACCCTCAAATTATTCATCAGTAACCTTTGCATCCATTAAAAGTGGCAGTCTGGTGTGCAATTTGGTCAGGAGGAATCATTGGACCTTATTTCTTTGAATCTGAAAACGGCGTAAGGGTAACTGTCAATGGGGAGCGATATCGTGATATGATTGAAAACTTTTTAACGCCACAACTGCATGCTTTGGGCTTGACTAACATGTGTTTTCAACAAGACGGTTCCACATCGCATACAGCCAGGATTACAATGGAATTACTGCGAGACCTCTTTCCGCAACAAGTTATTTCAAGGAATGGTGATGTTGATTGGCCTCCACGTTCGCCTGATTTGACTGCTCCGGACTTGTTTTTGTGGGGATATCTGAAAAGCAAGGTTTATGTAAACAAACCAGAAACGCTGGAGCAACTCAAACAAAATATTCGTGAAGAAATTAATGAAATTCCGCGTGAAATATGTGGCAATGTAATGAAAAATGTGTTCAAAGGGGCTCGCATTTGTGAGGCAAACAGAGGCGGAAATTTATCTGATATTGCATTCCATACATAATTGCCGACATTAAATAAAACATTTATCAATATACGATCCATACTCTTTCATTTAATCAAAAATTATAAACAAACAAAGTAGTATACCTCCCCGGCGGACACCCTGTATTAAAACATAGTAATGGGTACTGCAACCCTGATAAGAAATTACAAATTCAGTTAGCCAGACATTTTTAGCTCCATACATTTTTATTGCGCCCTTTAAAATTTCCTTTTCTAACAAGTCACCCCGTCACATTTTCCATTATGTTGAGATCCGGAAAATATGGAGGCCAAATAAGTTTTTAAATTGTGGAAACGCGCCTTTTAAGGTGTCATTGTGGATTTTTTCTAAAGTTTTCTCGAACTATAAATAGACATGACTTTAATATATGAATTTTTTTTTCAAATTTTTGCCGCGGAAGTGCACGAATTTGAAACAAGTGTGTTTTTCCTACTCCGTTGTTGCCACCTTAAAAGAACAAAGTTTTGCAATCCTCTATTATCTGTAACTGTAACAGTAGAAACAGTTATGTGCCTGTGATTACATATTTTATTAGCCACCACTAAATATTACTTTCATATATGCAGCTACTCTAAGGGCCATTATTACAAATAGCCGATAGTTAAAGTTAGGATGTTCGCGGACAAATTATTCATGATTCGTTATTATGAGTACACTTTAAGATAAAACTGTCCGATAAGCTAAAGGGAAGATGTACCACCTTTAACTTTTAACGTGAGGTATTTTGAAAAACAACGAAAAAGCACTTTTATTTAGTCCGCAAATAAAAAATAAAAATGGAAAAGAAATTGCGTTTATTGTGTATATCAGTATTTTAGCAGCGATCGATATATAACTTGATCATTACTTTAGAACATGTTTTTATTATTCATTATCGCCAACGTCTATTCCACTGAAAATCAACATTAAGTAAATTTAAAACATATAAAATATCCTTTTGAGAAGATCGTAATTTATTTTACGCAGATTAATATTATTAAGTGCACAAGCAGAGGTCTTAATATGCAAACAGAGGAAATAAAAAAAAATCAGCAAAAAGTATCTTCAGAGGTTGAGTAACCACACAAACCCTCTGCTTGTTTCACTGTTGGACGACAGCACCGAAGATTTAAACAGCCATATGTATTAGATTTGCCTTTTAGAGGCTAATATTCCTATTTTGTAAATATGTAAATAATTGTTAACTGTGTTTTAATTATATCTAGTTATGCATTTCATTGAAGCTTTCTGTTATTTAATATTTAGATTATGGAATTTGCTTATTGTTTTTAAAAAGACAGATTGCAAATAATTAAAAATTTAGAAAAAACGATTAAAAATATATATTACCCGTTTATTTTAAAAGTGGCATAAGTCACTTAATCGTATAAATCATGTTAACGATTTTTTTTTAAAAATATGTTGACAACTAATGATATTTTTTGCAAAAGAAGTTTTACTACTAATTATTAATGTAAGAGAATATCGAAGCAGACCGCTAACTCTATTGGTTCTCTTTCGAATTTATTTCAGGCAATCGATTTGTAATTTGCGACAACCTTACCCGTGTTACCACTTCTTTTACTCTTGACTGTAGTGATCTCAGACTGTTGACTGCTGACTGTCGGCCTACTTTCTCATCGCGGAGTCTCTTGTAATAGCTATCATTTGTCTAAGGCTTAGTCTACCATAGCATTTACATTCAACAAGTGTCTGCCCGTGGTCCTAAGCCACATACTAAACAGAGCTGGACATTCCCACACAAGGTGCGCTACCTTCACAGCCCATTCCTCAGGTGTATCTTCGGAGACTTACCCACCTACCCCTTGCGAGGTTTTCTTATCCATCTCTTCAGAACTCCTCCATTGGTCAATAAACACCTCCAGAATAAATGCCTCCAGAAATTAACTTCGCTGCCTCTTGCGAGGTTTCGGAAAAACCTTTTTATTTTTATAGTGCAATATAGTAAATTATATAACAGTGCTGTGTACACAAAATTATTGTTATTTTATTAAAATTACTTTTATATAATGTTACCACACAGTGGATCTGATAAGGCATCCTTATTTTAGTTCTGGAATGAAATGATTTTCAGTGCGCATTATTATTTCAAAAAAATATTCCTTGTAATGCGAAAAATTAACCCGAGAAAAATACATATGAGACTGATTACAGAGCAGATGTTTCTTGTATAGTTTTCTCTGCGACTCCATCGTCTGTATTAAAATAAAATTAAACTACATTTCTAAAGCATATTTCCCCTAACGTGCCCTCGCGTGTAGTCGATATAACCATGAAAATATTATAGTGCACCCGGTATTTTTAACAACGCTTTTTTAAGCTTCCAATGTTTAATAACTTAATTTATTTGGCTGTCAATGTTCAAACTGGGGACACAGAGCAACCAGAGGTGTAAACTTTGACGTTAGAAAATTGCTAGAATCAGTTTTTTGCCGCGGGCAAAAATAATGCGAATAATAATTACAACAAAAGCAAAAAACCAGAAAAATTAAATAATGAAACTTAAACTTATCTTTTAATATTTACAGCATAAGTTATCCTCAAAGTTTATTTAAAATAAATATAAACTTTTCAACCCTTATTTTTAGCTTTGTGCATACGTTTTTTATTAATGGCCAGACAAATTATTTCAAATAAAGAAGAAAAATGTAACAAAAGAGAATAGGAGTGGTCAATCATTTAAGAAAGGGACAGATAGAGAAAGAGATCACTAATGTAGTGACGCCTCTGTTTACTTTGTGCTGGGGGTCAGACTGGGGGTCGTGGGTTCGATTCCCACTTAAGACTCTGGGTGTTTTTGACTACAACGAATGAAGGTCTTCGTTACCATTTCACAATTTCCATAAAAATTGCATAGTATATTTAATACCGATTTCGAGTCTGATTGTAATGGATTTACGATCAGAACTATAGACCGATTAAGCTCAATTTGTTTAGATTGGAATAGGGAAGCACACTTCGTTGCGACTAGTTTACATTTATTTCAGCGTAACTAACTAAGTAAGTACGTTATTTGTCTCCTCTGACATCAATTTCGGGCCTCTTATAGTTTTTCTTAAACAAATTAATCAAGACAATAAATTGTTAATCAACCCACGTATAAACATTAACTTATACATAAAGTATCTGTAACTATTTATTGTTGTCATAACATAAAATAAGCAAATACCGCATAAGAGAGAAATCACCATCATTTAATCGATAGCAATTATAATTGAAGGGTCACGATGATAATGTCGATAATGACAATAAATATGACAAATGTATACAGAACGTATACATAGATATAAATTTGTGTTGGTAAGTGTGTTTGTATGCTAATAAGTTATTACGAAATTGCAAAGAGTTAAAAAGCGATTCTTAAAAAAATTAAGTTTCAAGGAAAACTTAATCAATTTGGTTCGATTTAATTTATTAGTGTGGGGTCAAATTAGCTGAAACATGACGAGAAGCAATATTATGTATTAGCGAAAATAAAATCCTAAGAGAAATTCGTTAGATTTTGTTGTTCAGCACGCCTTTGAAGTTTTCATGTGTTTCACACTTTGCCTAGAGAAATATCGCATGTAGTGAGCCAAATAATATAAAGGATTCTATTTTACATAGTTACTTAAACTTTAGTTCCTACAGAAGTCCATGAAGATTTATGATGATTATTTATCTCCACCTTTCTGCGGATTGCTTTGTTAATATTTCTGCTGATGTGTATCGTCGATATATAATCACGATATAATCAGCGGCCAAAAAGCACTCGCAATTATATTAAGTTAAATAGACATTTGCACGTAATAGTACATCTACTAATGATTAAGTAGTGTTCGTTCGATTGCTTGATAGAATATGTGTGTAATGTTTAACTAAAATAATGAACTTATTTGCTCTTCATATACTCACACACATACGTAAGTATTAAATACATGATTTTAAGGATTGCATTCAGTGATGATAGTGCGTACATAAACTATTCCGTATTTTAAGGTTAACGTTTTTAAATGATACTTTCTATAAAAAGACGTTTTTCAAAAAAGTCCTTTCTATAAAGGGTGATTTCTATAAAAGTACTTTTCTGATATAAGGGACTCTCTGGTAATTATTAAGAGTACTTTTTATAAAAACTAGTTATAAATTGTAATAATAATAATTGAAATTTTAACAAGAGGCGCCTGTAATAATCCGTATATTAAAAAAAAAACTTTCTTATAAAAGTATTTTTCATAAGCCCTTTCTATAGAATTTTTATAAAAGTTAACTATAATATTCATAAAAGGCATTTTTTTTAACATAATTTTTAAAATGTACTTTTTATAAAGGAGATTTTGGCGAAGGGTTTTTAATAAAACAGGAATTTTGCACAAAAAGTTCATAATATAAACGAAAGTTTTACAGAAAGTTATTTTGATAAAAGATATTTTTTGTTCAAGTACTTTTTTATAAAATTTCTTATTAGAAAATAATCAATAAAAAACGTACTTCTTACACTCATATAATGTAGTTTTATAAAAGGTACTATTTAGGGGACGTACACGTCCCCACCTAAAAAGTACTTTTTATGAAGATTTTTCTTTAAGATAAACTTTTTTCTAAATGCTCTCTTTACTAAAAAATGCTTTTATAATAGGTACTTTTTATCACAGTAATCTTTTATAAAATTATGTTCTTTTTAGAAACGAAACAATGTGGAAGGGATACTTCTTATACTCGGATGAGGTGGTTTTAAAAAAGTACCTTTTCGAAGGCACGTTGCATAAAAAGTTGTACTTTTTATAAAAAGTATTTTTGATAAAGGTATTTTTTAAAATAGGTACTTTTAAGAAAAGTTGTGTAAAAAGTATTTTTGAAAGATACTTTTTGCAAATGAAACCTTTCAGAAAATGTACTTAAAATAAAAGTAACGCACTGATTATAGAAGGACCTTACTACACAATATTATTTTAAAAGATAATATGTTTGCAACATATTGTTTTTATACAAGGTACATTTAATTTTAGTCAGTTTTTATAAAAGAAATTTTTAATAAAGTAGCTTTTTATAAAAGTACTTTTTATTCAAGTGCCTATTTTCAAAAGTACGTTTTTAACGAAAAAATAATTTTGAATAAGTAATTCTTAAAAAAGTAGTTTTATAAAATTTTTTTTTAAATGATCTCTTTACAAAAGGTATTATTTATAATTGGTTTTTTTATAAAAAGTACATTTCATACGAAGAAAATCATTCACATATTTTAAATTATGTCTTCATCTTTTGTTTTTCAATTTCATTGTTTTCAAACGTTGGGAAAATATATACATTCATCTGGGTGTAGCCATGACTAATAATTGATTTGCTGAAGCTTTTTAGTTGAATATTTTATGATTATTTAATTAGTACTATACAAAAACTCATTCGGATATAAAACAATAACAATTTTTAAGGACTGTTTTATGCCAGGAAGTTTTTTTATAATTCTAAAAATATTACAAAACGAGAAGGTGTCAACAAGATTCTTTAGTCAGAAAAGTTTTATTTTTGAATAATCAGCATTCACACAATTTAAAAGTAACATCTCTTCATGAAACACCTCAAATGATTATTAATACCAATACTTGTGTACATGTGTATGCACTTAAAACCAATTATCTCTAGGGGTCATGTAAGCGTATGTATATTTGTGTACATTAAACCTTTATATTAGTGTGCGTCCTCCTCGTCCATTGGCAATTCAATTTTATTAAACTTTAATAAATTTTAGTAGCTGAAAAGAAGCTACGTGCCAATTACTGTTAAATTTTGAAATTAATTTTAAGTTTTATTTGCTGCACAAAAGAACAATATATTGGAATTTAATTTTATTTATATGTGTAAAAATTACAATTCGATTTAATGGTGATTAAGATTTTGTACTGTGTTATAAATAATACTTGCTTTTTTATGAAAACTATTCGCTCGAATTAGATTTACGGGAATTAGTTCTAACAAGAATAGCTATATTTTCCAACAGGTAATATCCGGCCAGTTTTTTTAATGTCGTCATCAAATGTCGAATAAACCGTCATTCTCCCATATTTCTTTACTACGGCAAGATTTACTAAAACATGCAGCTCTATCAAATACAAATTAGTTAACAAATATTTTTAATATTTATATTTTATTTAAACAATTTTTAACGTAATTTTTTTTATTTGTATACTGGCAACACTATCAGTCTATCTTAGCTACGCCAACAACCATTGGTGAAACGTACGCATTCATACATGCTTTGTTTATTTTTTCCCCTTCAAGATACAAAAACACTGTATTATTTGAGAAAATATTAGTAGAACCTTTAAACCATCTCCTTTAAACCTCCTTTAAACCAGCTTCTAAAATACTAAGCCGATTTGAACATAATATATGTAGGTTGTACACATCTAATCAATGGCATAATGTAAGCGTAGTAGAAGATAACAAACGTCTTGCCTATTAATTAAGATTACATCGATTTTTTATACATTTTATTACAAACCGGTGAAACAATTTAAAGTGATGAATTAAAAGGAAGGATTAAAATATAAATATGTAAAAATTGTAGCACAGAAAAAAGCGGCAACATTTTCAATGGATAATCGTGTTAGTTATTCAATATTGTTTCTAAAACAAACATTTACCCGAAAAAATTAAATTGTCGTCATAAAATAAGTCTATTGTATTTTAAACCCCATTTTAAAATAATTCCATAATAACCGTTTTTAAATACAATTTTATCGAATTTCGCTTAAAAATGGTTTGAAAAGCTTTTTCAATTTTTATGAATACGGCCGTATACGTTCAAAATATCGTCAAATTTTTTGAAATATATAATACTTGTCTGGTCTTTTTGTTGTCTTGTCGTCCAAAGTTTTAGGTCTCACTCTCCCATGGACCGACACTTATTTTCCCGCGGTTTCTCAATAAAGCACATGCATTATATTTTTGAACGGCACTTTGGAGTGTGGAGTGAATTGCTGGAGAAACATAAAAGATTCAGTGACAATATGGACACTTTTAAGAGACGAGAAGTGCACCTAAGAATTACTCTTACTTTAATCTTGGTGTTTTTTTTGTACTTGATTTTTGATGATGCAAATGGGCACTAGTTATTCTATATTTACATGGAGGAAATTTCGATTTCATATTTGAACCTATTTTGAATTTTTGAAGTAAAAAAACACTTAATTTGAAATTCTAGGAACGAATTTTAGGAGGTCCTAGATTCTCTACGAAGGCGAATGGGTCCTGAGCCCAAAAGGGACAATTTGTTACGCCGCATAAGTTCTTATTCAAAAAAAAAATCATTCGTTCTTATGTGCCAATTTTTAGAACTCATAATATTATGTACACATGTATTATAGTACAATTATCTGTGACAGTGCTACCTATAATTTTACAACAAATCCTTTAAGATACAGTTATTGGTTAGATAAATTACTATTTGAAATGTTAAAACAAATGTTCAATTTTTGCAATATTTTAAAAATATAATGTTATTCTCTTTGATATTTCGCCACTCCATTCAGTAGCTTGGAAAAATACAAGTGATTGGCGTTGGATATCCAGTGAGGGAGTAGGAGAAATTTGGTTTATTTACCTGGATATAATAAAGTATCAGCTAATTAACAGCGTCAAACAATTTCTGCTTAATTTAATGCAAACATAAGCAAGATACAGCAAATCATAAAGTGCTTTTGGTACAAACGTATCTTCTCTTCAATGGACGAAATGTGCTGGGAACTTCTTCGCAGAGTCCAGACTTGGGCTCTCAACTCAAAATATATGGTTTTGAAAAGAGTGATGCGAAAAACTTAAACAAAATGTAATGTGATTCTAAAGGAATATATAAAGCTCTCATAAAAAAGTATTAATTATTCAAAAATTGAGCTTTTGTGCCACTTTTTACATAAAAAATTATAAACTGGAGCTGCTTTTAATTTTATTAGATTTTCGAACTGAAATGAGATTTATTAGCCTATTTTTAATTTTATTTTTCTCTGATCCCTGGAAGCACTGTTCCCAGCCTTGCCTTTATTTACATAGTAAGTGGTTTTAAATATTTTTTATTAACAATATTAATTATTTTGCTATTTATATGTACATTAAATTGTTATTCGAATCTCGACCAGGTTGTCCACATCTGTTTATAAAACTATAAATATAATTTAGAGTTTACATAAGAATGTCTTAATATTTCAATCTTTTGAAGGATATATTTCAATGTATTTGTATTTTGTTGAAATAAAAATTAATTTTACCAGATGCCACTTGTGCAGAAGTTCCCTGGGATGCTTTTAGTATTTTTATACAATCAAATGTGCACAGACACTGCGATTACTTACTTAACTGGCTGTGTGTTGTTTATATCCTTGACCAAAAGAAAATAACTCACACCCTCACATTAAACACACGTACACATCAATACGAGTATGTATATAAGTAAATAGTGCGTAGTCGGAGCATAAATAAACTATCAATTTAACAAAGATTTTGCAATGTCAGCATTTTCTAAGCTATTTTGCCACAAACATTCTTCCACCTGCTCCCCTATTCTATACCCACCAGTCGTCGTTTTATGAAATGACATTTCAGACTTTGTTGTTTTGTTCAGTAATTCAAGAAGACCCTTAGTATCTGTGGTATCTGCTTTCGTGCCCACCACGTACTTGTATTGTATGTACATAACATTTGCTTGGCAGTTTTGTTTAGGTTTGTTTATTATAATTTGACTGTAATTGCTTGAACTAACTTCAAATCGTTGAGACAAATTAACATTGAAAAATTTATTGCTTCTTACATTTCTGTCATTTTTGTGCTTTTATTCCTTGTGTTCTAGAAATATCTCTTTTGTTATTGACTTAATGGATTTCTATGTTAAGCTACGCAAAATTCAAAAATGCTGAAATGCTTCCAAGATAGAATGGTTTGTAGTCTTCATTGTCTTGTAATAATAGACCAGAAATAATGTTTAGTATTTAAATAATTAAATGTGAGCAAATAGCACCTTACTGGATGCTTTGGTTTAAACAGTATATTCACTATGGCAAGCAGTAAATACAGCAAGTATATGGATACTAAAAATAAAAATATTAAAATTATAGCTGTTCTTGACCTTTTTTTAAATTTAATTTATTTAAAATTGTCCAAGCTTGAAGATCTTTTTTATTTCCTGATGATGCTACACAATGGAGTAGCGAAATATCGAAGAATAAAAATATAATTTTTTAAAAAAAGACCTTCAAGCTTGGACAATTTTAAATAAATTAAAAATAAAAATAGTATATGTATACGAGTATATATATACGAGTACTTTAGTTAAAGTGGAAACAAAGAAAAAACAGCCTTGTTACCTATAGCAATATAACACGTTAATAAAAAAAATACTATAATCATATATGCTATAGCAAAATAGCCATATGAGGCTCTGTATGAGATATTCACATATTACGTTCATCACAATGTTATATCCTAAAGAACCAAAGTTGCATTTTTATATGTGCCATTCGCTGATAGAAAACACGTCTTTGAATTTATGACGACCAGTGATCAGCATTGTGATATCACTAATACCAGCAAAAAAGCGAAAACTCGCCTCAATCCCATTGCAAACGTCCTCATAAATTCTATGCCATATTTCCAGTGCCATCCATGGAATGACTAAAACGATACCATATACTCGTATTATACATTATTTAGGGTAACGTATGTTTCGTTGAAATAAATGACCCAATATCCCAACAAAATCATGATATGTCGTGTTGCTTGCATGAACATGTTTGTCAAATCGAAATTTGTACTCTAATTGTCGGTTCACACTTTGCAGTTCATAATCAGTCTTATGGTGCCAGGATTATTTTGGTTTTTATATTTTTTTATACAGCTTATATGGGAACCCCTTTAGGCAATGAAGATAGGGGTATGTTCGGAGAAATGTAGGGAGAGAAACAGGAAATTGGATAGTTTCTTCATTTCATAACTGCTTTCATAAAATAAATTTATAAAAAATGAATAATAAGCGTAGAAAGTATGTTTCGAGAAAATATTAAGGTTGAATGTTCTATAGGCAACATACAAATTAAAACCACAATCATAGGATCTACGTACATAGGGTGTTTTTTTAAGGCCGACAAATTTTTACAAACAACAAAAAATTTAATTTTAATAAAAAAAAATATTAACATTTGAAAATGATTCCATGAATATGCCCAATTTTGGACAACATTTTCTAGCATTGCTGGGCGTATTGCACGAATAAAATGAACAATATTGGCCCTTTTCCGTATATTGTTGCTGATTTATAATCAGAAACCGACATTGGATGACAATTCGCTAGATCTTTTATTGAAATCAACTTATCGTCAAATTCTGATTTCAGTAAGGCAATAGTTGCGGTATCTGTATGTCACGTAGCGCCATTCTGTTGAAAACACATCTCGCCCTGATCTATTTCTATATTTTCAAAAAAAAAATCATTGTTCTTGGTGCGGTAACGATCTTCTTTAATCGTAACGCGAACTCAAGCGTTTAAACAGCACCAAGCGGTGCATTTTGGTGAATGTAGGGTATGTTGTGGATTGGTTTCACTTCACGACAACTTTGCTTATTAACAAACTCGTCAAGCCAAAAATGAG
This sequence comes from Phania funesta, assembly GCA_963932375.1. Taxonomy (NCBI): domain Eukaryota; kingdom Metazoa; phylum Arthropoda; class Insecta; order Diptera; family Tachinidae; genus Phania; species Phania funesta. The sequence goes on from OZ010652.1 coordinate 23,185,224, forward strand.
TCTCATCGCTAAACATCGTCTGCAGCAAAACATCGGATCTGCTGATGACGGATTTTCAAAGTAAATCCTGTTAATTTGGTAGCGTTATTCAAGCGTCAATCTAGTCATGATGATTTCCCAGAGTACACTGATGATAAATGTCAAAAAGTGAACGCAATATAACAGTTCGTTTGACAGTTAATCTTTTTGTAAAATCAATCGGGCTATATTTAGAATACTAAATATATCATATGCTTAAAATAACACTAAAAATAGCACAACATTTTGAACTCTAGTATAAATATCTCGTTTTTATGTTTTGCGAGTATAAGGTAAATTTCACACTCCTAAGCACTAGTAGTACAGTCAACAGATAAACTATATTTGTATGTAAAGCTTTCCTATTTTTAATTAAAGAGTTATACAAACTGTAGTGATATACATATGTACGAGTATTAGTAAAAAAAATAGCAATTTTAAGTGCTATTATATAACTAGAACACACATAAGCCCTTTAGTACAATTAGCACCATTATATGTGCTAATTTAACAATAGCAAAGCTAAATATGGTATTATAAAGTGTGACGCATAAGTAATGCTATAATTAACGTCTGTAATCTTATTTGCAAAGAGCGCTTATACATCACCAAATGCTGATAAGGTCGCCTAATGGAAGTTTCAACGTAAACATTATTCGGACTGCACAAGGTCTTTCAGCATACATAAGACCATAGAAACCCATCGGTAAATTGTTGGAGGGATAAAGTACATTTTAAACATGAAAGAAATTTCGATATGATCTTTGTGTCTAAATAATCGAATGCTGACTTTGGTTTTTTATTCTGTGCTGAGGCTTTCCATCATAAACTCTCTAAGTTTTTCAAAGTTAATCCAAAAAAATCGACATAAAATTACTTTATCAAAAAATGTATTCACTAATTAAATCATACCGTTACTTATGCTTTTATTTCGCTTTTAAACACATGCGTTAAGAAAAACACCGTGTGTATGTATTTCAAGTATTTTTTTTTTAATATTTCTTTAATTTATTTTTAAACATATTTTCGGTTATTTTATTTTATATTTTTTTTTTTAGCTTTTTATTACATTAATAAGAAGTATATATTTTTTATCGAATTACAAATTTCTGGTATCATTAATTTATTTTGATTATTTTTTTTTTTTATTTTTTTTAATTAAACTAATAATTTGTATTTCAATTCTGTACTTTTTTGAGTATTTTTAATAGGCGCTTTTAAGAATCTATTTTCAATCATAAAAGCTTAATGAAGGTTTGTATCAAATAAGAATTTTTATGACTAAAAAAGTAATAATCAACTACACAGTGGGACTTATAAAAACATGTTGTTAGCACTGCACGGCTTACGGTTACGGCAGTACTCAATTAAAGTTAGAATAACTGAGATATCGAAGTAAAAATAATTATTTAACACAAAATTAAAATATTAAGAAAATGTTAACATTTTATAATTTAATATTTCTTTCAGTGCAATACCACCATTAAATAAACAGGTACATATGAACATACATAGCAATGTCCAAATAGTGAATTAGGTATAAATTTATTTTGTAACTCTGTTTTAGATCTTTCTTTGTCAGTTATCGCAATGCCCAAAGTTTGAGAAAATTGTTAAAAATAAAAACGAAATCATGAATTTAAAAAAAGAAGCGTAAAAATCTAAATAAAATGAACAACAAATACTTCATTATTTTAATTTTTTTAAGTTAACTTCAAATTCTAAATCGTATATATAAAAAAAATTTTTTTTATTATGGCTGCTATTAGTATAAAAGTGTTTGTCTTTAATTTATATAGTAATTAAAATTTATATTTATAATTATTTAAATACATTTTTTACATTCTAATTTTAAAGTTTGTTTCTTTTACTTTTTCGTATAATTAATATAATATTGCCTGCTGCTTATATTTTATTGCATAATATTTTATTTGTTTTGAACTTTATAGTTAGTTCGCCTTTTATTTATTTCAATTTGGAATAACAAAAGCCTTCTTCATATGCCGCTGTACTAGTCTCTAGGTATTTTTAAGTATGCCCAGCAAACCTAAAATCAAACGTTTGAAATATTTAAGATGTTAGTTTTTGATTTTCTATTAAACACAAATCGCAAGCCTTATTCGAAGCTATTTAAGTTTATGTTTTTTTTCTTAAATTGGTGTTGGTTTGTACAAAAAACATTTAAGGAATTGTGTTTTTTTTTTTCAATTTGTTGTCAAATGTTGTTCTTAACGTGTTCTAAAACATAAAAATATAATTGAATTCATTAAAAAAATATGTAAAAAACATTTAAATCACCAAAAACAACAATCTGAATTTAATATAAATATATAGTTTTTTAACTTCAAACGAGATAAAGCACAAATTTTGCTGACATCAATTTATTTACACTGACTCCCCGTACACAGAATTAATTGCTATGTATGAGGCAGTGGCATACAAGAAGACACAAGTGGATAAATTTGTTTGTACAGATTCTCTGTCGTCAATAAAATCCATGTAATGAACTTGCTGATCAAACTGCTAGGAGCACAACAACATCACCTCCTCATACCTCTCCTAATATTGCTCGCAATGATTTGAACAAGCACATATACACCCACTAGTTCTCAATGGACAGAGCACAGATATTTGATAGTACCTCATTATGGTATAAGACAATCAACTGTAGTCGTGTGATAATAGATGACCTAACGTCACCGCATGCCAACAGATTAGATCTAGTAAAGTTACTTGCCTCAGACTTGGTCATACCAGAGTCTCTCATGGACAATTACTTAACATTAATAACCCAACTCACTGCAACTGCAGCGTATCACCACATTTAGTGCCATACGCACGCAAGTTTTTCACAATTCTGTTCCAAAATGTTATCTTTCTAATCCATCCCCAAACAACATCCTAATGATTTCACAATTCCTTTAAAAAAAATCTAATTTATACAATGAAATTTAATAACTATTTTATAAACAAATTCTTATATACGCTTTCGAGCTGTAGGCCTATGACGCCATTGCTCGTTAAAAGCTAACTTATAATCTGTAATTATATTGTTATTAATAAATAAGGAAAAAAATTCAAATTCGGAATTTTCCAAATTCAAATTTAGAATTTTCCATACCAAATTCAGGATTTTAAGAATCACATTCGAACTTTTTTTATATATAATTCAGAGTTTTAAAATCAATCTTTTCGAAATTAAATTCAGGTTTTATTAATTGTCAAAATTGTTTTATTGCAGTCAAAAAATAGAAGAAAATAAATTATAATAAGTATGCTATACTTATATGAACTGAACTAATGAAAAATCTAATTTATGTTCAAAAACAAATTATGGATCGTCATATACCGGACATGATAGATACAGTCACCAGGAGTGACGGTTCTAACTGATTATTCAACTATGTACTATATATTAACTAATTTCTGGCCATTTATAGGATCCGCCAACAATTCTCGAGCTTTGAATTTAATTTTAAAAAATATTTTCAATACATTCAATAATGGAGAAAATGGCGAAAGGAAGACTAAATTATGAATCGCCTCATTCATAATATTTTGTGAATCGCTGCGTTGTCCAAAATTAACCATGCTTTAGTTATATTTTCTTTTTGAAATTTATTAATTTATTCTTCGAGAAATTCGCAAAACACCTCGCTGTTTACAGATGAGTTAGTATTTTTTTTAATAATACTCCCTGAATTTGACATAAAAAAGTATAATTTTGATTTTTAAAATTCTGAATTAGATATGAATTTCAAATGAAAAACTGGAAAAAAACAATGTTTCACGTTCCATATTTAAGTTTAACCCACATTTGACAAATAGTCGGTGAAAAACGTTAGAGAATAAGTTAACAATAAATAAAAATACAAATTCTATTCGAGAACAATTTTTCCTTTTTGTTGAGAAATTTAATTTTGAAATCATTTACAAGCAATTATCGTCTAAAAAAGAAATTTTATATCAAAAGATTTCAATGTGCTACAAAACAAAAGTAACATAGAAATTCATTACAACTCTTTAAAACGATCGTTTTAAAATCGATACGCTTCCATCACATTCCTTTATATTTCCCATTCATTTACATAATTCTTGAAAATCTTAAACAAAATTAAAAAATTTTAGCCGAATGCACTAATTATTAATGCGCCAACCAACGAAACCATTCGCGCTGTTTTAACCCCCCCCCCCCCTCCCCCCCCCCCCACACAATTAACTTTGCTTTCTTGAATCACGAAATAATGAAACTTGAAACATAAGGACTCTACCTCATAGGACAAGTTTGGAAGTTTTACCATAACCACACTTTTTTTAACTTTCTAAAATGTGACAGAATTATGGAAAAAAATGTTACCAAACTAGCAATTTGCCTAGTAATGGGATGGTATTGTACATATGAAAAGCTCAGTACTTTTAACGGCCGAAATTTTTGGATGGAAACTCGGAACTATATTCACATTTATTAGTCGAAACCGGTTTGTCTCCAAACCAAACTTGACAAAGGATGACAGAAATTCGTTCCAAAATTCTACATCAAAACACCCTGTCGGAATATCAAATCAAGAATCAGCTATATAATTATTGGTTATCTTACATTATTTATGCGGCCACAATGCAAATCGCGCCTTCTCTGCATGTTCTAGAAAAGTAATGAAATTGAAATTCTAAAAGAAAACTTTTCATTTTGATGTTCTGAAAAACTAGATTAATATTTGTATTGAATATTGAAATTCTAATAAAAAAAAAAAGTCGAATACACAACATCAACAAATTTAAACTGAGGTCATTTCAAATGAATTCTATTTCGAAGTAGAATGTTGAACATACCTACCATACCCATTTTGTATTGCTTACTGCCCCTAACTTTATTACCGTAGTTGCAAGATTTTTTATTTTGATTTTTAGATTTAACTTACTATTCTCGATGAGTTTGGAAATAATACATAAATTTGTCTATTCATCGAAATAAAATGTTGAATTGAAACGAATGAAAACTGTAATGCATACGAACATTTCGTACTGTGTAGTTCGATTTTCGGTAATTTCTTCCCGAAGCTTGAGAAATTTTATCGAACAAAAAATTCCCTTGCCCTTGTGCAACTGTGTTATACGAAAAAATAATGCAAAAAATGTAAAACCCGATCGGAAATCAATGTGAAGCCATTTTGTTTACGAATATATAAAAATAAATTGTTGAATTAATAAAACGACCACTAATATTATTTACATATACAAAAAACTACCGAAATATACTTTTTCGTTCTTTTTTCATCATAAAATTAAAAAGCAAATGTCGTGAGGGCAAATTTTGTTTTCAATTAATGCACAAACTTTTGTTATGCAACTACAAATAATTTTCCGAGATATTCCAAGAAATCGATCGCGTCAAATTTGATGGTTATGCCCGCTTTGAGCCTGATAATTGGTCCGGCTAATTTCAATATTGGTGAGATAGCAGTTAACCCGTGTCGTTTTTTATACAATCGTGCACATAGATGAGAGAGTCCTTATTAAGTCTGAAGCTCTGCACAAAGCTAAAATTATAAATATTTATTAGAAAATATGAAAAACATATGTACTTTCATTTTTACTCATAATATTGCAATTATCGCAAATAATTTTTCGCTCAATCCTATCTTAGACTTCTTTAAATTTTGTTTTTTAATGTTTGATGTTAAAGGTTACTTTAACTTTATTTCGTATATTTGTATCTGTTACATACAACTTCTGAACAGCAAGCTGCTTACAACTTTGAGAATAAAATTGTGCCGGTAATGAACTAGTTTGTTCACTAAAGAGTATATTTCAGAAAGTTGGTAGAAACTTAAAATAATTAGAAAAACAACACAGAATTTATGTTGGTGTATCACACACAATAATTGAAAATTGCTTGTTAATTTTGTAATTGTTCTGAAATAAAATCTTAATTAAACGAACTAGTTCGAGACCGGCACAACTCCCGAGTTTTTTACAGGTGATTTGGGACGAATTTCTGTTCTTAGAACAATAAATGACATAAGAGGATGGCACACAACCGAAACCGGTTTGTCTACAAACCAAACTTGACAAGGGATGACGGAAATTCGTTCCAACTATTATTACAGGGGCGTTATTTTTGTACACCTCGAAAATAATTGCCTGATCATAGTTGGCGTTATGTAACTTATTTTTAAGTATTCGAAAAATGTTTGATATTTCTGTTTAACTGTCTATTCGAAATTAGAAGCATTTTACTAACATACTAATAAAAAAAATTTAGTTTATCAGTTAAACAAGTTGTATTTTATTTAAACGCTTTCCTTAACTATGATAAAACAAACATAATTAAGATTCACGCAAAACAAGAGGTTAAAAAAAACTTCTAAGCTAAAAAATAAATTCGACCGCCAATGACATGCTAATTATTAGTATTATTTGGACATATCCCCCAGAATTTTTATTAATAATAAGTGTTGTTCGTAGGTTTTAGAATCGGAATAACTTAAATTCCAACAATTAAGATTTTTTTTTATTTTTTATGTATTTTTTTTTTAAGTTAGACTTACGTCACTAATAACAAAAATTCAAAATTAAACGTAAATTATTAATCAAATCGTCGTGAGTGTGTGTTTTCCATGTAGGTAACTAAAATTAAAAAAGTAAAATATTTACAAAAGCAAAAATCCAACATTAAAAACAGTATTTCATATATATGAATAATGATTTACATGCTTTAATTTTCCGTCAGAAAATACAAGTTGAAAAACTTCCTAATAAGCTTGGCACTGGGGCTGCATTATTTATTTATTTTTTTTTATATTTAATTCATTGTATTGGTTTTTATTTTTTATATTTCATTCATGTTTTTTTTTATAAATAGTAGTGTGTAGTTTATTGTTTGTATCTTTGTTTAATATTAGTTATTCGTGCTTTTTAAGACAATATTTATATTTTTTATATTGGTAGTTTAGGTTTAAGTTTTAGTGCTTTTTTTATTATTAAAATAAAACCCATTACTAAAATTAATTCATTATTAAATAAGAATTTTAATGAAATATTTCTATATTTTCATATAAAAATGTACATATGTGTTTAAAACGGTTACATACTTTTAAAAGGAATTCTTATAAAAGCAGCCAACAAATTTATTTAAGACAAAATAAATGTGAAAATTAAAAAAAATCGAAACCTTAAAAGTTTCTAGGATTCTACTCGGTTTAGAGTTTGAAACGAAATTTTTTACCGATAAAAGGAATATAACTTTTCCATTAAAGCTCAATTTTTTTTTTTTTTTTTTTTTTTGGTATCGGACCTGCAAAACGAAACAAGTCAGTCTTCAAAAAATAAACACCTTTTAAACTTCACTTGTTAACAAACGCATTTATCTCTGACTACCTTTGCATAACTTAGGCGAGTCCTCAACTCTGATTTGGTAGTATTCGAAATATGTTTTCTTTTCATTTCCATAAACATCAAAATGTAAATTACTGAAAAATAAAATATGACGCAAGATATTTTATGTTCATGTCGACAAAAAAACGACTTAGGCGTGCGTACTTTTTTAAATAGCCTTTTAAATTTTTAGCATTAAAAAATTTTAAATGGAAAACTTTAATTTTCTTAAGACGCGGCAGTACGACAGTTTCTATCATCTTTCTTATGAGTGACGTTGTCATGTCGACAAATTTCTGTTTGCTCTAACTTAGTGTGCAAACGATAGAAGCTCGATGAACTTCCCATATATTTTATATTCGTCTCTACTTCAAGTTTAGTACTTCGGTTTTGTTAAGGTTTTTCCTTTGACAAAAAAAATATCTTTAAAATCCAGTATTATTAAATTCATTATTTGAAGCATTTCTTAATAAGTAAATTTTCCTTTTAAAAATAGTTTTTACAATAAATTCTCTCTAAAAATGTTTTTTTTTTATTTTTTGTGATAAATACCAACAATTGAACTTTGTTCGTTAAACAGTAAATTTTTTTAAGCAAAGAAAATTCGTATATTCCTTTAATTATAATATATTTCACAATAAAACCAATTATAATTTTGTCAAATAATTTGTTGTCTGCACAGCTACCGGGTCAAAAAACAATATATTTCACACTAAATTTCTCGGTCCCTGGGATTTGGTTGTATTATTATTCAAATAATTAAAATGAATACAAATTATTTATAGAATAAAGCCACTTTTAGCAAATATAATTATGTATATTATTTTAGTTTTTTTCATTTTCTTAGATTTTTTGTATTTGATTTTAATAACTTCGAAAAAATAGAAAAAAAAGTAAATAATATATATAATATATGTATATATTGAAAAAAAAATAATAATAAAACAACAATTTTTTTTTATAAAATTATTTCTGAGCATTTTCGAATGTTTTTTTTTTTGTTTTTGGTTGGCAATAATTAGAATTAGGGAAAATCAACAGTAAATTACAGAAAGCAATTAAAAATGAAAATATAATTATTTAATATAAGAATATTCATAATTTGTTCTATAGAGAAGCAAAAAATGTATTTCGCTCGTTTAAAGAATTTGTTTTGTTTAAGAATAAAATTACTTTAATTTAAATTTTAAATATTTCTTGACAGTAATAAATGTTTTATAATTAATTAGTAATTGCTCTACCATTAATAGATATAATAAAAGAGAAAGTATAGTTTTTAAATATTTGTATGAACAATTTTGTATAAAATTAAAAATACCCCAAAATGAAATAAAAAAGTGTTTACAAAACCTAATAGGAAATAATAATAGAGCAAATGTTTTAGCATTATAAACTAAGCATAAAAAATAGCACTTAATTTTATATATATATTTAGTGAAAAGAGAAAAAAATATTCAAAAAAATATTTAAGTAGAAGAGGAACAAATGAATTTCTCTTAATTTTCCGCCACTACAGACGCTGTCGTTGATCGCATAGTTTGCTGTGATTGTTGTTCGTTTGATGACTGTTGTTTTTTTGTATCTTTTTGCTGTTGTTGTTGTGTGCCAATAGCTGATGACTTAAATTTCTGTTGTTGATATTGATTCTGTCTATAGTTTCTATTTAAACCCGTATTACTGCCATTGCCACCTCCACCTCCACCACTACGTCTCAACTCATTCGGTGCATTATAATGAGAATTGCGATTGGCAACCTGCGGTTTATTACCTACAGATCCGCTACGTACTCTAACAGTGTTACTTCCAAATGAACCAGTACGTCTGCGGTTATTATTGCTTTGATTATAATTGTTGTGCTGTTGATAAGGGGTGTGATGTTGCTGTTGTTGTGACAGTTGCTGTTGATGATGCCTATTACCCACATAATCACTACGATTAGTTATGGTGGTATTAGGTCTGCGACCATTACCTACTATGATTACTTGGTTACCATCGCTTTCTGACACACTACGATGTCGTTGCAAATTGCGTGCACGATTCAAACTACCCACACCTTGTAACATTTCATTAATTTCAGGTTCGACAACGCGAAAGTCTTCAATGTTTTTAAATTTGGTCAAATATTCAGCTAATTTCGGTTTTACCTGGAGTTTATCAGCATTTTTGTAATATTTCAAGAAAGCCCAGAATTTTTCCAAACCGTAAAGTTGACCTACAGAGAAAAACAAAATTAGTATATTTTTTAAATCAACCATTAAAAAAACGATATTAAAACTTACCAGTTTCGTAGTCAGCCATTGTTTCCTCTTGGAAATCTTCGTAAATGTGCGGACGGAATTTTTTCTCCAAGCCATACGAAAAGAAACGGAATAAACACTCCAAGCCATAACGAAAGCCATTGCTGGCGTCTTCTAAAGCCAAAGAACGGAATTCATTGTACATAGTCTTATTGAAGTTTTCACGCAAAAAGAATGACCAGAAACGATACAATGTGTTCATTTCCTGTGATTGTCCATAGCCCAAACGACGACGCTCTTTGAGGCATCGTGAGTGATATTTGTGATATGCTTGTTGCGTAAAATTGTTCTCCTTGAGTAGTGAGTGCGATGGATGCTGGAAGACGGGCAACGATTGTGGCACAGATGAGCCGTACGATGAGGTGGTGGGTGAAGTACCCGCCGATGAGCCCATCGATGTGGTGCGTGGTCGATGTTCGATTGTGTCGAGCAGCCAACCAACGTGAGCCTCGACTGGCGGATTAGATGAATGGCGGGTTTTTCGTTTACGTGGCGTACGAAGATCAATAGAATGTGTTTTTGGTGCGGCATAGAAACGGGCACGACGTGACTTAATTGTAGAATTTAGGGTCGAATTCATTGTGTGGTTCAAGTCTTCATCATCGTAGGCGGGTGGAGGAGGTGGTGGCGGTTGTTGTCGCTGTTGATGATTATTGGGCTTCTGGTTACCTGACAGTTTCTCAAAATCTTCTTGTGATATCACATTGACGGTGCGGTAATTGTTGCCAGTAACCCACAAGTCTTCTTCGTAGTTGGCCAAGCCATCGTTGATGACATTTTCTAAGTCCTGGGTGATTTTTGTTCGAGAAGTAAAGTCAGCCGTACGATCGTAGCCCTCGTGTTTTAGCGCTCGTTGTACTTGAGCAACAATCAAAAGTTTATTAATATCGCGATCGGCAAACTCGTAGTCAGACTCATCATCATCGGAATAGTGTTCAGTAAAATTGTTGACGCGCCCAGTGGCAGGAATGGGATCCATAAGCTCTTCATCAAATTGAAAGTCTAGTTCTTCCTTCTCGCAATGATGTTGGCCGGTGGTTGTATTGGAGAATGCAGCTGTTTTGAAGGAGGCAGAGGAGGAATTGATGGTTGTTGTAGTGGTTTTATTTTGATTGACATTGGCGGAAATAATTGATGAGGTTGTGGTATTTATGACAGTGGGTTTATTGTTGTTGGACAATGATTTATTTGTGGTTTTATTGGAGTTGGAAGATTTGGTGTTGATGGAAGAGTTGGAGGAATTTGAGGTGATTGAAGTGAAAGTAGTATTGGAAGTGGCAGAAGAATCGAGTGGTAATTGTAATGACGTTTGTGTTGAGTTGGTAGCTGATTTAGTATCTTTATTAGCATTTGATTTAGAGCGTCTCTTTACCTCTTTCCACATGCCATCATCGGTTTCAGCAGCTGTTGTGGTTTCATCAGCCGATGATTTCTCAGTGATTTTTTTTTTACTGCCTGCTGTCATCTTTTCCGGTGTTGACGTGCATTTTGGATTAACTTGTGCCTTAACACTTTCTGCTAGACCACTTAAATGATCCGCCAATTGAGCCACCGCTCCACCCGTTGTTTCCTGATCCGCTTCCACCTTCTTGGTGAGTGCACTGATGGCATTAAAGGCAGGGGCAGGAGTTAATCTCTCTTGCTGCAACAACATGGTGGGTATAAAATTATGCGAAATACGTGGCACCGGTGGTGGTGGTATACAGGTCAGTGGCTTCATAGCCATGGGCGAGGTTAGTATCGGTGGCAGAGGCACTTCGGGTACATAGGTTATTATTGGCGAGGTATTTGGTAATATTGCATCGCTTTCAGCCACCCTTTCAGGACTTGTACTAGCTGTCTTTTTGTCTGATGATTCTGCGGTAGCAGTAAATTGTTCATTTTTGGTTTTATTTGTATATATAGCAGTTGTAGTAGTGGCAGCACCATTATCAGTGGGCTTTGCCTTGATAGGCCAAACTGTGGGGTTTGTTTTTGTGCGCACCTTGTAACCTTCGAGAAGTTCTAATTTATCCGACTCCTTGATGGCTGTAATTATTAAAGCCACATCTGTGGTTAGAGCCAAAACACGATGAAATGAAGCTATTAAAGTGACCGGGATGCAACCTTCGCCGTCCATTTTGCGGCGTAAAAAGAAATCTCCAGTAAGATTTTCATCGCTAAAATAATATTCACTAAACAAAAAAGATAATAAACTTAGTTATATGCGTTTTTAAAACTAGAGTTTGAATGCAACACATAATTTTTTCACAGGTTGCAACTCTAAAGGAATGTTGTGAATCGCATAAATATAATGGTGATAAATACGATTTATTGATAATCGCAATTATCGGCTATTATTTTTCATTGCTTTTGCGATTATGTAGGTTTGGGATTGTATGCAAACTCTATTCGAAATTGTAATACTTACACTTGTTTTTTAATTGCTTCTTTGACGCTTTGAGCATCCATTTCAATATAAGCAGCAGGCATGGGCCCATAATAATGGGTTCCCATAAGGACAAATGATTGATCTGTACCAGCGGCATCCGCCGGCAAATAATTTGCGAATTCGCCAGTTGCTAACATATGGCGTGGTATGCGATTTGCCGTACGACTTGGTCCCGATCTTGAGAATCCGCCGCGGCCTTGCCTGCCGCCCCGGTAGGACGTGCGGAAGCGCCGTTGCGTACGGGCTGGCCGCTCATATTCCCGTTCACTTGAGCATTCGGCGCCGCCGCCGCTACGCCAGGAATCAGTGCGCTCATTAGGGCCGCCAGACTTTTTGTTGGCACCAAGGTTCCGTTCTCGTTGCGTTTCATAGCTGTTGTGGACATTTGATCGACGCTCAGATCCATAGCCATCACCCCGCTGATTGGAGCGTTCATGATAACGTTGCTGTGAAGACGAGATACCTCTGCGTGTTGGGCGACCAATTGATTTGGAACGACTAGATTTGGCCAAATCAATTTGCAAAGGTCTCCATTTGTGTTTGGGAATTTTCTTATTAATGCCATTTCCTCCATTACTTGTAGAGGCGGCTTCATTGTTGCCCGTTGTGGCTTGAATTGACTGACCGTTAGTGGATTTTTGGTCATTATTTTCTTTATCTTTTAACAGAGCCGCACTACAACTTGTTGCGGAGTTTAGAGTAGCAGATATTGGATCTGCAGCTGTTTTGAAATCTTTATCTTTCGATTCGCTTATTGCAGCACTGGAGTTTTGTACAGTAGTTGAAGCGGCACTAATTGAGGTGTTGTCTTCTTTATGAGCGTTTGAACGTTGTTTCTTTGTTGCACGTTTCGTTTCGTTACCTGTTGGCTTATTACCAATTAGCATTGGCCAATCGCCAACGTTGCTAAAATCACTAGCCTAAGGAGGAGAAAGAAATTAATTCTAATCCATATAATAAGGATTTATTAATGTAAGAGCGCGAAAACTTACTTTTTGATTAACCTTCTTTTTATCCTTTACAACAGCAGCATTAACTTCACTTTTGGCAACAACTTAAATGGAAAATAAGTGAACAAAAATATAAGATTTATACATACTTATTTATATGGAATGAAATCTGTACCAGTAAGAGGGAAAAAATCGTAGAAATATTTTGATAAGTGAAGAAATTTTTTACTTTTAGTATACTTATTTGCAGTCTTGGAAGTTTTAATTAAATTTTACAATTACAGTAAACAATTTACAATTAACTTTTTAAAAGCAATTCCACAATCAGAAGGACTTATTTATTTTATATTTATAATAAGAATTCTTAAATATTGATAACGATTTGCTTTTTTACAATTAAATAAAACATTTATTTAAAAATATAAAATACTGAATTGATTATGAGCATTATCTCATTTTGTTGTGCTAATATTTCTAGTTGATTACTAAATACACACTTACTACTTATATTCTACACGCATACTCGAAACCATAGTCCATAATATTGAACGAATCTTATTTATAGAATTTAAAGCAAAAACTTCGTGAACATGCATACAATAAAAGAAAATGCATGAACACTAAACTTGTTTCTCTTGCTTGTAAAAAAAAAAAAATAGGCGACTAATGATTTAAATACAAAAAAAGTGTGAGTGCAGTAGGCACATCAATAAAAAAAATTGAGGGTAATACAGAAATATAAAATTTTCACTAAGAGTTATTTTTGTATTTATACTTTAAGTTAAAACGCCTTTTGGATAATACTAAGTGATAGGTAACACTTAAGATAATTACTGACTAATCATAACTTGTGTATTTAGATTAATAACTCAGTTTAACTCATATTTAACTACTAAAAGGAGGGCTCCCTTAAAGAGCCAGTAAATAAATATAAATTAATGCTGGAAAAAAACTCTCCCCCTACTTTTACTCCCTCACTAACCATTATTTTTTTTAACGGCTTTGAAAACTTACCAATTGTTGTTGCATCGGATTTTTTACCAGTTTGTGTTGTAGTGTTTTGGTGAGTCTGTGCGTTTGGGATGCTGTTCTTAGCTGTAGTATTTGACTTTGTAGTTGCAGTGGCGATAGTTGGATTTAAAGTCGCCGGTTGGCTTTCTACTTGATTCTGTACTAATGTGTTTTGCGTTGTCTTTGTTTGTTGCTGTTTAGGTTGTTTGGGTTGCAAAACACGTTTATCCAAAGGTGACGATGATCCAGATTTTGGACTGGAAACTTGCTGTTTTGAAATCTATAATATAAAGAGATGATACATATTGAATTATAAAAATAAAAAATTATGTTTAATAACATTACAGGCCGACAGTGAAATTCCCTTTTTAACAAAACTGCGTCCTTTCTATTCAGTTGGATGCGCTTAGAAATACTGTGTTGTCAGTTTTTTCCAATCACATACAGTTATGAGAATGTCTAATATTCCAGATTCCAGATTTCGATTAACGATATACCAAAATATGTATGATAAAATGATTTCTTTTTAATTTAGAAATTTTTTCGCTCTAACAACTCTAGATAAATTTAAAACTCCAAAACCTTTGTTTTGTTTTTAATTTTGATTAAAGTTAGGTAGGTGTATCAACAAAATAAGCCATATATCATGAAAATCAATGGATAAATGTCGAATTATAGGCAATTGAGTGAATACACCCAAACAATTAAAAGGCCATTACGGTAATAATAAAATTTTTTGTTTTAAAAAGGTGAAAAATCAAAAGAAAGATCAGGTCGTAGTTTTATTCAAACAGGAAAAATTCGAATTTGTAGGCCTGTGTAATTTTTTGTTTCTTGAGAAATTTATGTAAAATTTTTTAATTTATTGTTTGTCGAACAACAATTATTAATATTAAGTAATTTAATTGTTAGGCTTAATTTTTGTTATTCTTCCTATTAAGAATAGAATGTATTTTCTATGCTCCTACACATGTTATCAACATTCTTTATGTCTTTTCTACTCATTTTGTGTCAACTGTTAACATAATTTATTCAACCCAATACGTGAGAGTACGAAGTTTACACTACTCTAACATTTTCTAAACAAACAAAAAACTTGATAATACATTTATTTTCCCAAGCAACAAATTTATTTTATTTTATTTACCAAGTTAAAAATAACTTTTATTTTTGATGAAAATAATAACAAGGGAAAAATAACGCCTATATTTTGCGACTTTTATGAAAAAAGTTATAATTGTTACGGTCCCTTGTATGTAATCATTTTCTAATCGAATTCAAAGCAAAATGCTTTAAAAACGCTAAGTGCCGGCAGGCAAGTCAATCAGCTGGCCGGTTTCAAGTCATGAGATTTTACTTTATAATTTCACTTTACTTAAAACGAATTTTTAAAACATGCCATGTATAATAGTAAAGTGTCGTTCTTAGAACCACAAATAGGCGAGATTGCGTCTTTGGGTGTAAATGTTTGCAGAAAGATAGTGATGCAATATAATTATTTCATGCTAGTGTGAAGTACCGAAGGACACTGTGTTGCCACGCATTGCCACTAGTAAGTATTTTTTTAGGCTTTTACATAGATATTATGAAACAAATTTAGCTTTGGGCAACACCTCCATTAAAAGGAAAGAGTAAATTAAGAAAACAGAAAAGATGCAATTTTGTACTTCCATTTTTTAGCAACTAATTTATTAAACATTGAAATTATTCGATTAACGGGGTAATTAAGTATTTTCTGAAAAAGCTCATCCCCAATTAATAATATCTTGCTTCATTAGGCGATTAACAACTCTAATAATAAGTCACATAGAATCCGTATGCATGTACAATAGAGAAAGGTTATTTTAAATGTGTTTGAAATCAAGTTTCACTCTTTAAAACAGTGGAAAAATACGAAATAAGTGGTTGCAATGACAAGAGTGAGCATATTGCATGATGTTTTTAAAACAGAACGAGAGAAACTTTCCACAGAACCTTGTAAATGGAATATTTTGTGAAAAAAGCTTGACGTCTGCGAAATTTATCGATTTTCTAAGGTGTATTGGCTTTTAAAACGCATATAATTCATATGTTTATGACTTAAACAACAGCCAATGGTAAATGAACTATATATGAAACAAAGGCCCATTAAAAAGAATAATAGATTTAATTTAACATAATTGAAACTAGCCCATTAAATGTACATTGAAATAGATGTGTGCGTAATATATATATATATTAATGATATATACACATATTAGAGGACAGGTCAAAGATACTGATGAAATAAAGCTTTAAATCATGTAAATACACAGCACCAGTTATATATTTATGAATGTGTCTGTATAATCTGCATTTAAATCTTGAAGTAAAAATAATATTTCATACCTATTGTTGTAGATAATCAGAATAAAAAATCAAATCACTGATAAACAGCACTTGAAAGTCTTTTATTTCAAATTAACATTTGTATAAATTTCTTTTTTATATTTCATTAGCATTGTTTTCAAAATCCAAACTTTACGACTTTATTTCGTGAATATTTAATTAAGCTTCTCAAGTTTTAACTTAATGTTTTTTTTTTTTTTTTTTTTTTTTTGTTAAAACAAAACTATTTGTTTTTATTATCTTATCACTTTTTTATACATAACTAAAGAAGTCGGGATAAGTATTTAAAAAGTTTATTTTTCCCGTAGTTCACTTTTTTATACAAAGATTTTTAGATTTATATATTTTTAAACTTTTTAAGTATTCTTCTATTAAATGTTGTTCTTAGTCTTAACTGTTTTTAGTTTGTTCAATTTTCTTTTTAAGAAATTTTCATGTGTATTGTACAAGTGTTCAAATTATTCTGATTTCATTTGGATTTGCGCAGTCCATAAAAATAACCTTACGTTGCCGGTTTAGCACATTGAGGTACTTAGTACGAGAGTAAAACCGAGTGTGTTTTAAATGACTGCAACACTGTTGTGGTGGTAGTCATTAATGTTAAGAAAAAGTATAGAAAAAAATATATAAAGCCATAACAAAGCAAAAACAAAATAAAACTTTAGTATACACATAAAAATAATAAGGCAGTCGTTTATAAACTTTTTAACATCAAATAGTAGGTGACCTCCTCGTCACGTGTAATTTTAATTAAACGGGGCATGTGGCATCTTTATAAAGTATAATTTTCTTTACAGTTAACAGATTTTCTATGAAATGGTTAATAAAATTATACCTTTTTTTATTAAATTTAATAAACTATTCAAGCTTGAAGGCCTATTTTTATATAAAAACTCTTTTATTCTTCTCGATATTTCGCTACTCAATTGCATACCATTATCAGGAAAAAAATATTTTTTTATAAAACCCAAAACCAACAACCTAAACTTTGGTTAATAAAGAAGTTAAATATTTCACATTTTTGTAAAAATTTGATTTGAACCAGAAATGTTAATAAGTGAAATTAAATTTTAAGTATTTGTGCAATTGATATTCCGACACGGTAATTTAATGTAGATTATTGGAACGAATTTCCGGTTTCGACTAAGTGCTACCCCTACAGTGTTATTGAAGATTGCGCATAGCAGATACCGGTTTGTCTCCAAACCAAACTTGACAAGGGTTGACGAAAATTCGTTCCAATAATCTACACAAATTTTCAAATGTATGGCATTTTGATTCATTAAATGTGTGTAGTTTTTAAAAGCACAAAACATTCAACTACATAAGTTAATGATTCTATATAGTATTCGAGTTAAGCATTGCATAAATATGCAATATCATTGAAAATTTTATTTTATATTTTAAATAAAATATGGCTCAACTTTTCTCAAACAAAAAATAAGCATAAACAAAACAATTAATAATGAACAATGATTGAAACACATTACATACTATATTGCACATTTATTACTGTGCAATAAAAGTCAAGTCTTTTGATTTTCGTCAATAATATTTTGGCATCTTTCAACAAACATACACACAGCCGATATTTTGCGGCGTTCGGGATTTTTTTAAGGATGAGTGCTCATGTCCATTTAAACTGAAAACGTGTTAATAGCTCCATTGTAGTTTCCCAATACAATATTTTATTTATGTATATCTATTTTTCGGGTCTTTATATTGAAATAAATTTCTGCTTCTCTTTTTCATTTGGAAAAGTACCTTTAACTTAAAATTTCGTTAGGAATAGATCTACAAAAAATAATTTTTTTCCAAACGTATACCTATAATAGCGTGTCGTAAAAAGCGATCATGTTTTTAAAAATCAACTTTAAATTTTAAAATTGATCTCCTGTGAAACGACAATATCACACTTAAACACTTGTTCCTTATTGACACAGAAGTAATGTGTAGATATCGACTACACACTTTTAAGCGGAGAAAAATTCATTTGCTAATCAAAATTCATACAAAGTTTAAAGAATTATTGTTGTGATAAAAATAAAGTTTCCTGTAAATCAATTTGGACAAGAGATAAATAAAGGAAACTAAAAGAAGGAAAAATTACACTGAAGATGGCATATAGCCAAAACCTGGATGATGGAAATTCTTTCCAAATAGCTATGTATATCAAATTACTCTATCGGAAAGTGAAATAAACAAACAAAAAGAAAGGAAAATAGTTTAAACACAGCAGGACCAAATGAAATAAGTGCGCCTATTATAAGACGCATAACAAATCTGACATCTCTACCTTACAAAGGTACGAAAATTCGGGATAAAAACAACAAGAAATGTTTAATAAGTATAACAAAAAATAGTGTGCCCACAGAATATGTTTTTGTATTAGTAATAGTAGGCTATTTGTATGTGAACTTAGCACCTGAACAAAATGGCTCAAACACGGTTTCAATATTTAATGTACTATATTTTTATACAAACTATAATTAATTTCTTTTGCTATATTACGCAATTAGAAACTATAGTTACTCACAATATACATACATATGTATATCTATGTACAACGATATAACTTATCATTGTTTCGTCATAACGGTACGCGTTCAAAAGGTTTAAGGATCACTGCTATAGAAATATTTGAACAAAACAAAGTGCATGAATATAGTGCTATCAACCCAAACACATAAAGATAATAAAAGAAAAGAGAAAAAATAGTTTATTGGAGTGGAGAACAAATATACAGAGCTTTTAAGTATTTAGATAAATATGTATACATGTACACACATACATATATACTTATGTTTACGAATCTATTTATAAATAAGAAAACAAACAACATTTACCAAAACGGACGAATGATTCGTAAAATGTAAATGTATGTATACCCGATTAATAAACAAATAAAAGGCCTCTCAAAGAACACCTATGAAATTCTGTAAACACTGCTAAAACGATATTTTTTCAGTTTTTGTTTTTAGTTTTATTTTTAACAAAAACTTTCCTATGGCTAATATCTAATCAGAAGTACAACTGCGTTTTTTCTTATTATCTTATTTCCATTTTATTGTTTTTTTCTATATTCGTAAATTGTATTGAAAACAAATATCGTAAGCAAAACAAAATACGAAAAAATAAAGTACATATTCCATACATACAAACATGCATGCAAATGTATGTACATACATATGTATGTATGTGTGTATGTATTTACCATTTCTAAAATAATATTATTGCAAAAATTACACACAATCATACTTAAATAGCATAACAATCAAATGCATTTCAAAAAAAAAATAAGCTAAACGAAGCACGATAAATGAACATGCTAAATATCACGTAGTCAGTGTTGAAAAACGTTCATACGTACATAACCTACCACGAAAAATTGCAGGGAGTCACCACAAGCAATAATATAAATTCTCATTAAATGATACGCACAGACGCAGTAAAATATGAGCAGTTTTAAGCACATGCATACATAACTACATGCTACGTATTTATTTACAGAATCTCCATGAAATAAATGAATGCAGTCATCTCTCAAGCTTATTGCTGTTTTTTAAATTTGACTAGCCATAAATCTACACATTTTGCTGTTCGCACAGTTATTTGAGTAGTCAGGACCGTCGCTGTTCATAGTCGCTTCATGTTCAAACATTGCTTACGATTTTAACATTCTAACAATAATTTTACAACGAAAATCATAATTTTGATTTTGATAGATTTTTAGACTTCTTAATTTACCTTTAGCAACAAAGAAATACTTTTAATTTGCACAATAAATATGTGTGCATGCAATATGAAATTCAAGATTTTCATACTTCATTTTAAAAGTTTTAATTTATATAGCCGAAACCGGTTTGTCTCCAGACCAAACTTAACAAGGGCTGACAGTAATGTGATAAAAATACCTACATATGTACATACATATACATATATGGATGTGTGTATATCAAATCACGTTGACGCAAATCAAGAATCGGTTTAATTTATCATCGCTTTCCAGTGAATAAAAAATACAATCGTGTAATGACATTCACTTCAAAATGAAAGCGAAACTACTTCGAATGTTTTGGTCTCCTGTATTCACTTTCGAAATTTTTTATGAGTGTAACAATGTGACGAAAAGCATCTCCTGTGAGTCCATATCCAGTGAGTTCTGCATATATTTTTGCATGTTCATATTCTTCCAGAACTAATATACCCGCTCCTTCGCCCATGACAAATCCATCACGTTCTTCATCCCATGGCCTTGAGGCCTTTTCGGGCTTTATTACCTATAAAAATTTATTTATGTATTTAAAAATAGCATATTTTTAAATTCGATATATTATCTTATATACCAGACACATAAATAGATTCGTTGTCGATCGATCAACAAGACAGCGCCACCTGCCACATCAGCAGAATCAATCGCTCTCATTTAATTTCCAGGCCCGACCATTAATTGGCCGCCGAGATTGTATAATTTAAAACTTCGAGATATCTTTCTTTTTTTGAGATTAAGGGAAGAAAAGATTCTACAAGGACAAACCGAACACGATTGCAAAAATAAGGAAAAGATAAGACGCAAAATAAACGACGTAGAAGTAAATAATCGAAAAGTGTATTTCATATATACAACAATACAAGTGGGGTTTGCATTGATCATATATGTATGTTATCAAAAAATTTAAATGTATAATTTTTATCAAATAACAACGTTCTTTTGTTTATGTGCATAAATTCAATATCAATACATAAACTTTCATATTTTTCAGGAAATTTCCATATAACCTTCAACAAAAAAAATAATAATAACAATAAACGTTTAAAATAAACAATGATTTTAAAAACAGTTAAAGAAATTAATAAGATAACCTATTTTTAAGAACAATAACATAAATAAATAATCATTCACTTTATCTAATTCCTGAATTTGTTTAGAGTACTGGAATAAAATTTTAATTTACGACCAATATTAGTCGCTAGAGTAATATTTTATTCGATGAAGAATAAGATGTTTTGTTTTTGGTACAAAATATTCACATACATTACAGCTAAATACAGCTAAATACAAAGCGATTAAGCTATGTTTAAATGATTTGCCATATGAAAATTGTTACGTATTAAATATATGTACATACATACTCTCATATTGTAAAATGGCATATATGTATGTAAGTAATGAAATTTAATTTTTCGTAATTTAAATGGTGAATATAAAAAAAGAAATTAATTTATTTTAATTTTTTTTTATTTTTGGTATGAAAGATATTGCTTATATAAATCAGAACACATATGTATGTACATAGCCTGTTCAAAAGAAAATGTGAATTTCGAATTTTCGCGGGCTATGTACATTGGATAATATGGATTAGTAGTTTGCTGTTGACAACTGAAAAGGTTAGTCACGTTTGCGTGTGTTCTTCAATTTTTTAATTTTGAAAAAAAAACGGATCACAGAATATGATTTTTTGGCCAAAAACAACACCCTATTCATGCCTCAACCACCTTATTCGCACAAAACTGAAGAGCCCAATGAAAGGAAAGCGTTTTTTACCACAATTGTGAGATAAATTCAGAATCGAAGAACGAGCTGATGGCCATACCGAAAAGCGCATTACTGAAGTGCTTCGAGGATTGAAAGAAGCGCAGGCATAAGTGCAGTATATCTGAGGGGGATTACTTTGAAGGAGACAGACAAAATGGATATTAATGAATAAATAAATACTTTTCAAAAATATTCGAACTTCACATTTTCTTTTGACAGCAGCAATATAAGCGATTGTGAATTCAATACAAGTATAATTTCCACATTACTCATGGGATTTTTTGTATGTAGTTTTTTGTAATCCAACATGCGTTTAGTAGTTTTTTCAATTACACCACGTTTTATCGTACTATGTTTCTACCACAATACCGCTAAAAGAGTTTTAAATGAAAATTTGTTAACATTTTGTACGATACCTTCGACGCCAAGGACAGTTAAAATCAAAGATTACATTATTTTCGAATAAGTTACATACATATACATATATTAAATATGATTTTGTTTTTCCCAATATTGCAAATGAGAAAAACTACGAGCAAATGGGCGCAGAGGATATATTCAACAATTTTGGCATTCGTAAATTCAAAATTTGCATTGGCGAAAGGTTTTGCACATTAGTTTCAAATTTACATTTTCCACACTCCACAAAAAAATATTTTGTATCTCTTTAGATGTGCTCCCAAACTAAACTAGACTTATGCCCAAATGATTTTTATGTACTTTAATTTTTATGTTATTTAAATATTTTATTCTTTTCTCAAGTTTTTAATATTCCAAAAAAATTGTTTTTTTTTTTGACATTTTGACATATGTATATTTCGGCAAATAGTAGAGTTAAATATTATTTCAGCGTTATAAAGGAGGTAATTCAAATGACATGACCCAATTACCCCGAAAAGGAGTAATTCGATCTCATAGTTTTGTATGATGAATTACGTAATTCCATTGGAATTGGAGTTCTAAATAAGAATGAGAAAACCGATTTATTTTCTCTTATTATAAGTTTAACAAAGTACAAAGGTCAGTTGATTAGTTGTCAAAACGTGCTTTAACAAATAAAAAAATTGCATGTTGTTGAGCTTTATGCGGCACATGTGATTTAATAAATTGTTTTATGTATCTTGCTCTCTCTATCAAAAAAAATTTACATTGTCTTCATAATCATAGAAAATACTGAAATTGTTTTCGCTTTGCTTATAGCTTCTATTTATTTTATATTGTAAGAATGTAATACTTTAAAGTACTGAGCATCTTATCAAACAGTGTAGGTCATGACAATAATATTGATAGTAAAACATCAGTATGTATTTGAAAATTTTGAAAAAGTGGCTTGAAATTTTTTGTTAATAGCCAATATAATATAAATTGAAAATTTACGTTTTGAAAACTAAAGTAATTGTAAATAATTCTAAAAAAACATTTGCCAGTTTCATGTATTAATTGAAAAAAAACATTAATTTAATTTGTTTCAATAATCAAATGCTCAATAGCTTACTCGGGCGTTTGGTAAACGTGATCAAATGCAAGTGGGCAAATACTATTTGTTCTCAATGCAGTTTTTTAATATAAAAAATATATAAATGTAATTGCTTACACTCATATAAAACAAAAACAAAATCTCAAAAATTAGATTCGAAAGTTATGTAGTGGCATCGGAAAGTTTATATCAATACTAGACTAACGATGGCGCACTTCGTTGAATCTACTCCCCTTTCGGTAATAATCTAGAATGTGTTTATGAATGTAAATAAATACCTAACGAAATTTCAAATTAATATTTTAACGCAGTTTACTACAGCAAAAACTTCTGAACACAGATCGGTCCAAGGAATAGGGGTGTGCTCTGTTATTCGATTCGAAAAGCAATTTCAGAATCGAAAATTAAACCGTACTTGTCACGAACAAAATAGCTTTCAAAGAATTTTCTAACTACTCTCTTCGTAATACAGAATTTCACTTTCGATATCTTCATTATACAAAGTTTCTATTTCGAAAGGGAAAAATCGTTCGAACTCGTAACTATTTCTTTCGAATCGAAATGCGCGTTAAAAAATTTATTTTTATTCTGAACAGACGAACAAACGACCGAACATAGATAAACAGTAAGGGTCCAAAATTACATTTATACTTTGTGGGTTACAAATGAATATTGTAGAAATTGCAAAACAGAAAACGTATATTTAATCTTTACAGAAAAATAATATTAACTCTTCTTAAGTCTAACAATTTTACATCACTTTTTACTTTTTATTTGATTATATATATGTACATATATTAAAATTTGGCATACCAATATTTGTTTATATAATTCTCAAGTTTAAATATAAATGTTAAATGCAGTTCAAAAGAAAAACCATAAAATATTTTGTAGGCCTTGCGTTTTTATTATTGTTTTTTATTTATAATTAAATTATGTAAATAGCTGTTAGTAGCCAGTACTAGTATACCAGATTCATTTTAATTTTTCTTTAAGTTATATTTACATCAATTATAAACGACATCTTTGAAATATGTATATGGACTGACATCACAATAATTCCATCTATCAGACGCGTATGTACAGCTTGAGTTAAACAAAAAAAAAAAACAAACAAATTTGTTTAATTTTTTATGTGGGAAAACATTCATTTTTATATATTCTATTTACCCCACCCCATAGATCCGCGCCCGCTTTTTATTATATCCTAGAAAAATCAACTTTGTGAAGCATAAACGATCAAATTAGAAAACGGTATAAATTATTTAACAAAAGGATTTTCAGAACTCTTCATTGAATCCTACATAGCACCTTCCAAGTAGTGTTTCAGAAGTAGTAAAATTTCAATGTTTGGAAAGTATTTACATATGTGTTAGCTTGTTAAGAATAACATAGAAATCACGAACAGATGGGGATTATCCTACAAGAAGGAGTATATACAAATTTGCAGGATCGTAATTGGCAGGGAATTCTATTTAACGTTCTCCGTCAGTCTATGTAGATATGTACATACATATGTTGCACAATTATGTATGTCAGCTTAAAGATAAAACCCAAGAGGTATCCACTCCAAAGAATAAACAGACAGTTCAAGCTTTTTTAAACGTCCAGTAACATGAATAAGCAAAAACCAAAAATATGTAACTCGATTATAATTTGTACAATTTACATAAATTTTAAATAATTACAAATAACAATGCACATTTAAGTATAAAGATAATTAAAATTCCTTTATAACGAAAAGAATTACATATGCCCATATACTCACCACCATACGTGTTAGATTAACTGTACAAAGAACTGAAAATTCAAATTGAAATCCACTTAAAATGAAATTGAAACTTGTAAACAATTTATATATAGTAAAGCTAAAAATAAAATTTGAAATAAAATCAAAAAATGATTTCATGTAACCTTGAAGCCAGATTGTTTTTGCACAAGATATTAATGCAAATTGTGTTGCACGATCGCTATTAAAATATAAATAATCTAATCGTCATTGCAATTGAATTGCACATATACAAGTATAGTGAGTCCATCCACCGAAACCTTTTTTTTAACCTATTCTATACGACTTATTTGTTTGTGTAAATGTTTGTATTTAATTCCAAGCAATTCTAAGTTTTGTTTACATTGTTTGTTGACAACGTTTAAAACATTTCATTTCTATAGCGCCATTTTAAATCGAAACAAGTTTTATTTATAAGCAACGCAAAATAATTTCTATAATTTTTATAATAAATTGTTGAAACTTTAAATGAATGCAATCACTTAGAACGAATCCATTTTGAAGATCAAAGCATTTAATTTTCAGTCAAAAATATTTGTCTATTAACAATCGTGCACACATATTCCAAAATAAATATGTGCATTGAGAGCTTTCCTTCCTGGTAATCTAGTCTATTACTACTATGTGCTAGGTAAATTATGTTAGAATCTCATTTGTAAATGTATTGTATTATTAAATCCTTCACGTATTGTAATCAAAAACAGTTGAATTTGATAACTTGTAAGATTTCTTTCAATCAATGAATATAAGTTCTGACATCTGATTCCAGTGACTATACCGGTTGTAGTGAAATGAAGAAGCACAACTATACAAGTTTACAAATTGATTCTAGTTTTCGTGACATTTACTATGAATTCGGTTTCATGGCATACGTCGAAAATGATTTGTTCTATTTGGTTAAGTGTGTTACTGTTGAATGCATATGGAAATTTTTGTCAAAATGAAATACCGTCACTTAATTGGAATTAAAATCATAATTTGTACCTCGGATTTAATGAGACATGGCTCGTTTTATTTGGAACCTATTTTATATATTTTTTTTTAATTTTTAAGGACAAATTTTTTAATTTTGCACGAACCAATTTTTTCGCCAAAACTTCTTTGATATCTCTGAAACCACAATGATTGTACAACTTAAAAGGTTGAAAGTTGCCCAACCTTATAAGTCAGTTGTATTGCGCGATAACGCGTTGAACGCGTATTATGTACCTTCATCTCAACAACTACTCCAGCATAGAATCGTGTATATTTGTGTTATGAATAACTTTTTCGGCATTTGTGTCCAATAAACTAAATCATATTTTAGTTGCGTTAAACCGTGCGATCTTGGAGGAAAAATAACAAACACAAAACTAAGCACTGACTAAAGTTCTCTCTCCTACAGTTAAAAATAGTTTTGAGTGCATTTGCACCCGCAATTGTATTCAAAACATTGTTACACATATGGAAGTATCTTTTAACTCCCCCCAACTACTGCTTTGCATTAAATCATAGATTCTGAAAACAAAAGCGTTAAGAAAAAAATTTGCTATTACCTTATTTTTGAAATAAAATAATTAAAAACCTATGCCTAACAAGAAAATTATTTATTACTACCAAAAAATCTAATTGAACTAATTAATTTCCAACACTGATAATGATAACGTCAGTTTATTATATTTAGAATTAGTAATATAAATTTCAATATGTATTTTAAATGATTTGAAAAATATTGTACTAATAATAATCAAGTTCGATTAAAAGTTGATAATTAATGCAAAAAAAAAACATTTTAAACTATTTTTGAAATCCAAACGTGTCAATTACAATGTGAAAAACAAGTTGTGTATTGAAATTTTAAATATATTTTTATTGGATATGAATCCAATATTCGCCCAAAATCAAATTTTTAGTATTATTCGTAACTAACAAAAACATTTTTAGTAAATATTACAATTTTCAATTTACAACTTTTCTATAAGACGAATTCAGAATTTTGCTAAGCAAACAATTTACGTATGCATACCTATTAACAAAAGTTAAACAAATCTCAGTTCTCAAAAAATACCGCCACCTATCGGGTGCAAAAATATACTATATCTAATCTCAAAATCAAAGTTGGTATAATTATAATTAAAATCACGTGTAGAAAGATATCAAAGTTTTCACTTTCCGAAACCATGGTGATATTGTTTTGTCTTTAAATTAACTCCAATTGTGCATTTCATCAAATACACTGGTCTCATCATATAAATGCAGAGAACAAGTATCGACATAACCTAATTTTTCATCAACGAACACAATGCGGTACAGTAGTTATTCAATTAAGGCGCAGAAATTCCATATTGGTATATAACGAGTGATTTTTTTGAGGTTAGGATTTTCATGCATTAGTATTTGACAGATCACGTGGGATTTCAGACATGGTGTCAAAGAGAAAGATGCTCAGTATGCTTTGACATTTCATCATGAATAGACTTACTAACGAGCAACGCTTGCAAATCATTGAATTTTATTACCAAAATCAGTGTTCGGTTCGAAATGTGTTTCGCGCTTTACGTCCGATTTATGGTCTACATAATCGACCAAGTGAGCAAACAATTAATGCGATTGTGACCAAGTTTCGCACTCAGTTTACTTTATTGGACATTAAACCAACCACACGAATGCGTACAGTGCGTACAGAAGAGAATATTGCGTCTGTTTCTGAGAGTGTTGCTGAAGACCGTGAAATGTCGATTCGTCGCCGTTCGCAGCAATTGGGTTTGTGTTATTCGACCACATGGAAGATTTTACGCAAAGATCTTGGTGTAAAACCGTATAAAATACAGCTCGTGCAAGAACTGAAGCCAAACGATCTGCCACAACGTCGAATTTTCAGTGAATGGGCCCTAGAAAAGTTGGCAGAAAATCCGTTTTTTTATCGACAGATTTTGTTCAGCGATGAGGCTCATTTCTGGTTGAATGGCTACGAAAATAAACAAAATTGCCGCATTTGGAGTGAAGAGCAACCAGAAGCCGTTCAAGAACTGCCCATGAATCCCGAAAAATGCACTGTTTGGTGTGGTTTGTACGCTGGTGGAATCATTGGACCGTATTTTTTCAAAGATGCTGTTGGACGCAACGTTACGGTGAATGGCGATCGCTATCGTTCGATGCTAACAAACTTTTTGTTGCCAAAAATGGAAGAACTGAACTTGGTTGACATGTGGTTTCAACAAGATGGCGCTACATGCCACACAGCTCGCGATTCTATGGCCATTTTGAGGGAAAACTTCGGAGAACAATTCATCTCAAGAAATGGACCGGTAAGTTGGCCACCAAGATCATGCGATTTGACGCCTTTAGACTATTTTTTGTGGGGCTACGTCAAGTCTAAAGTCTACAGAAATAAGCCAGCAACTATTCCAACTTTGGAAGACAACATTTCCGAAGAAATTCGGGCTATTCCGGCCGAAATGCTCGAAAAAGTTGCCCAAAATTGGACTTTCCGAATGGACCACCTAAAACGCAGCCGCGGTCAACATTTAAATGAAATTATCTTCAAAAAGTAAATGTCATGGACCAATCTAACGTTTCAAATAAAGAACCGATGAGATTTTGCAAATTTTATGCGTTTTTTTTTTAAAAAAAGTTATCAAGCTCTTCAAAAATCACCCATTATAATAGAGTGCGTCGAAAAAAAGTTGCACCACTCACGCCTTAGATTAAAAGTTATTTCAATGACTATTCTAGAATGGTCATTGAAATTTTTGCTGCGCCTCTAAATACAGCCCATTTTGTCTTTTGTTCATTGTGCCACCATATTAAGTCCAATCACAACATTAGTGTAGCGTTGTTCATGGTCTGAAAGGGCTTCAATTTCGACACCGTCGGTTTTACAATCTGAAGTCAAATTCTATATATGACCTCGGATACCTCAAGTCCTTCCACTGTAAAAATGTTGCCCCTTTTATGTTTATAAAATTGTTGATATCACTTCTGTATCTCGCAACCTCCTGTTAGAGTATATTATACTGTGGGCAAAAAATAGTAAGACTTTTTAATTTAAATTTATTTAAATTTCGGGCGGAAATTTATTCGTCGATATTTTTTTCTACGTTGGTATGACTGTCAGTGACATCTTTGCCAAATATCACATCAAAATAATCATTAGTGTTTAGTATACGCCTGTCTTTCTGAAGTACAACAAGTGCATTCGGCGATTTTTACAATGAGTGAAATTATTCAACAAAGAAGTTCCACTAAATTTTGTGTGCGGAATGAAATTTCTGGTGCCGAAACGTTCAGAATGTTGCAAAAGACCTTCGGTGATAATTGTATGTCGCGAGCTAAGTGTTTTTGATTGGTACAAATTTTACAAAGAGGGTCGAGAACGCATTGACGACGAACCACGTCCAGGACGGCCATCAACATTAACTGATGATCTGCACGTCAATAAAATCAAAGAATTGGTGTTCGAGATTCAACGATTAACAGTTAGAGACCTTACTGATATCAGTGAAAATCATTTTAAAAAATAATTTGGGCCTAAGAAAATTTTCTTGAAAAACAGCGTCGCGTTGACGTCTGTCAAGCAATGCTTTCCGACTACCAGGATGTCATAAAACGTATTATAACTGGCGATGAGTCTAGGATCTACGCTTACGACCGGGAAACAGACAATCAATCGGCCGAATATCGTGCCAAAGTTGAGCCGAAGCTGAAAAAACTAAGTCAAAGCAAGTCAAAAAGCAAGGTCTTGTTGACAGTTTTCTTCGATCATCGAGGTGTGGTGCACTCCGAATTCCTTCCGACCGGCCAAATTGTCAACAAGCAATACTATTTGAGTGTTATGCGTCGTTTGCGCGAAGCTATTCGTAAAAAGAGGCCGGAATTATGGGCCGACAACTCTTGGTTTTTGCACCGCGATAATGCGCCGTAGCACACCGAATTGATTCCTCGTGAGTTTTTCGCCAAAAATTCAATCAATATCGTTCCACAACCACCGTATTCGCCGGATTTAGCTCCGTGTGATTCCTGGCTGTTCAGCAAACTCAAGCGACCGCTACGGAGAAACCGTTTTGAGTCAATTGAAGACATTAAACGTGAATCGCTACGCGCATTGAAGAATATTCCATAGATTGACTTTAACAACTGTTACCAGGAATGGAAAAAACGTTGGCATAAGTGTATTGCAGCTGGGGGGGATTACTTTGAGAGGGACGAAATAAATTTGGCAGAATAAATAAAGAAATTTAAAACTATGAACAAAGTCTTACTATTTTTTGCCCACAGTAGTATATCATTTGCGATTTGATAGCAGTGTTAAATATTTAATTTTCAGACAAAAAATTAGGTTACGTGATGAAAATCGATCAATTTGGGAATCTCTTCTGCAACATTATCAAATTATTGTAACTTAAAACACGGTTTAAACAAAGAATGATCGCAGCATTTTATGAAATAAATCGTTTTATGAAGTCATATTACATACTGAAAAAGATCAAACTTCGATATTATTCCTTTATTCGAGCTTTTATTATCAATTATATTTTAATTGCTAAGCCCGGTAACCCTTAGCACAGTTACCTATGGAGCACCCTACAGTTTTTAAATTTTGAAAAAATTGTTCTTGTGAAAAGTGTAATGTGCGAGCAAACTAAAGTATTATTAATTCTTAATTTGATATTCCAACAGGGTGTTATCATGTAGATTTTTGGAACGAGTTTCCGTTATCTCTTGTCAAGTTTAGTTTTAGACAAACCGGTTTCGGCTGTGTGCCATCTTCAGAGTCAGTTTTCGTTCTCTTTTTGTATTATTGTATTAAATACATATTTGTTTTTCAAATCTCAATACCAAGATTAACTTACACATACACATGTAGTACACATTAAAAAAATACATTAAAATATTTTTATTTGCTAGAATTCATTTTGTTATTGATAAAAAGATTTCTTTTATTATTTAAAGATAAACCTGTTCTTTCAACACTATTTACTTTTTAACTGATTGCAAATATGAAATATTATATAAGAAGAAAATTTTTAATAATAAAATTTTAAATAAGTGCACAGATAATGCAAAATATTCAAATAAAATAAATAAAAGAAAAGAAGCACAAAGAAAATTATTTTCTTCTGTACTTTAAACAAAGCCAGAAAACATGGACATTACAAGAACATGTTTTGTGTTAAAATACATATGTATTTAATATGTAATTATCTCCGTGAATACACTGCGAATACATGTAAATGCGAGTTGTGTACCGGAAATCGAAATTTATCTAAGAAATAATTTACAGTGATAATTCTTATTAGGGGATATTTTTACGGTCTATAATAAAATAATGAAATTAAAAAGCTGCGATGCAAACATTTAACTTTTTTATAAAAAGTAAACCGATAAAACAAACAGATTTTTGTAACAATTTTAATGCATGCTAAAAATAAACAAGGAAATTAAAAATAATACGCAAAACGTCTGTGTTAAAAACTCAAAATATATTTTCTGTTTATAGAGAATATTTTTCTGAAGCAATCAAAATTCTTAAGATCATGTTTATAATTTGCAGCGCAGCGACTGCCGTAGCAATTCTCATAATATTATTTCTTGTGAAGGGTTGTCCCTATGCAGCATAAGATAATCTGCTCTTTTTTACACATAAACATGAACGCTTGTGACATAAAATGGTAAAACCATATAAATACTATGATTGTTTTTTTTACTACGTACAAGATTCCACGGAGCAGGGTTAGGCTTAGAGTGATCGACTCGGAGTTTCAAGCACTTTAAAAATCTTTTTTCTGGCTCACAGCTCTCGGTTTTTCCAAAATGTTGGTTTTCGAATTTTAAATAGTTAGATTTTTGCTATAAAAGCTCCGGTTTGAGCACTTTGTATATCTTTGGAACATAATAGTAATTATTTTAAAGCCTTAAGACAAAATATTATCAAAAATTAATGACAATGTATTTAAAAGCAGCTTCAAAATATACATTTATAAAATGGTAATAATGGGCAGATCACAATTTTTATCGGTTTTAAATCGCATACATATGTACCTTCTATGCAACATTATTTTAAAGTTAAAAATAGTTCTTAAATAAAAAAACATTATAAATATTTCTTTTAATTCTTTTGCATTTCATTGTTTATTTCTTTTTTCTGGATTAATGTCAAGGCCTGTTGTTTTGTGGTATCTACTCGTACAGAGATATTTGCACATACATATGTATAAGTGCATATGCAGCTTTCGTTATATTAAATTTACTACTTTGACAGTTGTGATATCAGTCATTACTTGAAAATTAAAAACTAATGGTACGTTCACACATGCACCTTAATTCTGCAATTAAAAGATTTAGGCAATTGTAGTATATTCAGACATGAACCTTCATTGGACAATCCCAAAATTCGAAATTTTCGCAAATACGACCTTAATGGAGCTTCATTTACCATACAAGAATTCAATGAAATAATTGAGCAATTAGTACTTAAGTGCATGATATATTGCGTTAAATTGCCCATGCAATCATGGTAAAGTGTGTTTAGTAAGCAGAATATTAATATAAAATTTACACATTAAATGTAATAGATAACCAACTAGACCTGGCAACAACATTACCACGATTATATAAACGAGATAACAAGTCTATGGTGAAATACAATGATAATTGGAAACTTTGTACGTAAACACGCATAACACACGATAATATAATAACATTTTCAGCTATCAAATGCTAATGCACTAAAATAAGCAAATTGGCAAATGATTATTTGCGTTGAAATAATGACATGTCATGATCGATCCCCTGATCGAAACCACACAAACATCTTTGGGGAGACGTGAAGAAAAGTTGATTTTTGATTGATGATTTGAGAGTTTGAGAACGAAAAATGATACTGAAGATGGCACATAGCTGAAACCGGTTTGTTTCCAAACCAAACTTGAGAAGGGATGACCAGTGCGAAAAAAATCGCCCACTTTAAAATAATTATTTTTCTGCCTAGTTTTAAATATTTTGACTATTTTTATTCGGTAAGAAAACGATTATCATGTTTTAATTATTCGAAGTTTTTATATATTTTATCGCAATGTGCGCCGTATAAAAACAAACGGAGCGAGTGTACAAAGGCTACTGGTATTATTTATGCATTTTACACATTCATGTACTGATGAAGAAGTATATGTATACATACATACGTACATAATCAATCAAGATGTTGATGGTAAGAAAACAGAACTGTTAATTAATACGCTCTTTACGAAATAATGCGCAATTATAAATAGTTTCTTTTGTCAATATCAGTCTCTTACAAGTTTCAAGTGACAGGCCAATTGGATTAAAGAGACCTTCGTATAGATCAAATAAATTTTCTTTCTTAATAGAAGAAATAAAGAAAACGAACTTAAGCCGAAACATCCGAGTAAATTTACGGTTTTCACATGTATTAAGAGCCACAAATACTATAATTTAATAACTTCGAGCTGTTGTCCTTATCACTATAATAACATATGACCCACAATACAAACTACTAGGGCCATAATTACAACTTGCCTTTAGAGTTCGTGTTAATAAAAGGTAACTCTAGCAAAAGTGAGGAATAAAGTGCCCTTTAACTTTTATTCGTTATTACATCTTGATTGTAAATTGAATTAAATTGGTTTTAAAGAATACACGACGTACTTTTTTTTAATTGCTTACTGAAAAAAAGCCATTGCAATGTTTTTATTTTCAAAAATATTTTCTAGCTCGTTAATATAACTTTACCACGGTTTCTTTTCACGGCGGTTTTTTTGCAACTCCAAATACATACACCACACGTTAAAAGTTAAAGGTAAGAAAATCTTTCCTTTAGCTTATCAGACAGCATTATCTTAGAGTAAACTCATAATAACGAAAAACTAATAATCTGTCCGATAACATAACACTTTAACTATCGGCAAGTTGTAATAATGCCACTAAATAATTTAAAATGCTACTAATGTATCCAGAACCGAAGACAGTATATTAACATCACATCGACCTAATGTACTGAACAGTAGAATTATGATAAATAGCGAAAGAAAATTAGGAGTTCTAAAAATTAAAAACAAAGTTTAATTACAAAAAATTAAACACGCATTAATAACAATGTAAACTAAAAATAAAAAAAAGTTTTTTAACATGAGAAAAAATTTATTCTATTGTAATAAACTTTTTAACTTATCAGTCCGTTAACTTTAGTAGCGGGCAGACGCACGTCGACAAGTCCACCCGGAATAAATATAATTTAAGAGGTTGCAACGAATTGTTGTAAAAATTGCAATAAGAATAAATGGTTAATTTCACGTGAAGCGAACAACCGAAATGCTTGATATTTGACATAACTGTCCTTCTAGTAGATATACATAAATGTGTTTACAAAATATTTATTGTGTAATCTTTGTTTTGAAATTGCTTTTTTATTTTTTCGAACTAGGGAAAATTTAAGATGAGTGAGTGCCTTATAGAAATTTTTTGATCATTTCGAATTAAAATTTTTCTAACTTCGACACCATATTTTTCATATTATTTTTACACCGAAGTTAGTGTGGGGCATATTCAATATATTGCAAAGGTTTTGAAACAAGATACACAGTAGTGTAAAAGATACATAAATTATTGTACATGTATGTCGTACTGATTATAGTATTAGGCGCTTGGTTTGTTAATTTAGCGTGCGCTGGTTTGTTAATTTATTACGCTCGCTATGATTATAAGACTCTCTGAACTTTTTTTTAATTTTGGATCTTTCATTTTTGACTCTCATCGTAATGAAATTTAAATTAAATAAAATATTACCCATGTAATTTAGTATATATGTATATAAATACATGGTAAGTAAAACCATAAAATATTATAAACGTATTTGTAGAAAATTTGTTTTTAAACCAACTAATTAAACACGCATTAATAACATATTAATTAAAAAAGCCAATTCGTTAACCGATATCAAACACTCTTATAAGGATAATAAAGAATCATTTAAGTAGGTAAAAACTCTTTATACATATTTTCTCAGTACACAAGAAGATAATAAAATAATAAATATGCATGTGTAGTAGATGACTTTAAGATTGGCATCCCTAGTATTTTAACAAAAATTTGTTAACAATATATAACTTTGGCATAACTAATGAGCGTATTATTTAAATTTAAATGTTGTGCGATTTTAAATTGCTCTACATTAATTGCTAATTTATAATGGTTCCGTTTGGTGATAAATGTTTTAATCCTTTTCACTTATTGAATCACGGAAAAATTAAAAAAAACAGGGCTCAAAAGTGAGGCCATAAAATACAATTTTGCCTATGTGACTACCTTAGGAGATACCTTTTAATTGAAGAACTTTTTATTATTTATTACATTCTCTGTTTTTTATTTAATATTTGTTCTTTTATGGCAGTTTTTAAACTTGTCAAAGAAGCTCAACATGAATTCGCTTATTTATGTTTACCCATTTAAACTCAATGATTCTTTTGGTAAATATTTAAAAAATGAATTATCAGTTTAGTAAATTACTCAATTGATATCTAGGTCAATTCTTATTTAAAATCCAAGCGAAATAGAACAGAATTCTTTAAATTTACTGCCATAATTAAAATTTATTATCGCATCATTTGGTTTATAGTTTAATCATTTAAAGTGATATTTATAAATGGATTTTTTTAAGCCTTAAAAGGCTTAAATAATTAATAAAATCAGTCATGTTCAAACTAATTATATACTATATTGCACAAAAATTATTGTTTTTAAAATTTATTAGAATTCTTCTTACGAATTTTTTATTGAAAAATGTATTCTAGCCTACAAGTGACATTAAGCATTTCATATTCCGCGTAAATTTAGATATAAAAATTAACAAAAGCCATTTTAATACTTACAGTCGTTTTTTTTTCAATTTTTTTTTAATTTCTTACGAATTTTTTATTGAAAATTTTATTGTATCCTACAAGTGACCTAATGCATCCAATATTCTGCATCAATTTAAAAATAAAAATGATTAACAAAAGCCATTTTAATTTAAAGTTAGAATGTTCAATATCAAGCGTAGATTTTATAAAGAACAAGGTGAACAAAATCAGCTCTAAGTGAGCGCCGCTCTCGTGATTGAACGTCATTTTTAAAATACGAATGCATGAGCATGCATTAGAGGCAGCGAGTTTTGCGCACATGCGTGTGAGCGAAAATCGAGGATGTGCATTAGTAACATTTTCATCGTGACCAAGCACGATCGTGAGTATAAAGTTACTCACGGTTCGACTTCTAGGTTGAACAAACTTATTTACAACTGCTACATATTTGTATATTGATTGCCCTTTATAACTAATGCATTTCGGTAATTCTACGGCGACTCTCAAGGCATCGTTTGCCGAACGTTGATGTGATCGTTGATGTTACCGTAACTTTTAAAAGTTTGTGTACTTATAGAACATTTAAAAACATTATTAATAAAAAAAACACATCTCTTAGGTGTGTTTCTTTACTCTTTGGGTAAGTTCATTAAAACTGATAATGAACAAAAATTACTCTCACTAAGAGACAAAAAAGTACCGGAGCACGAAAGACCATATTTCTATACTGAAAAACCCATCATATAATTAATATGTAATTTTGTTTTTGCCGTCAGTTGTTCAATACTTCGGAACTCAAGAAAAACATGGAAAACAAATGTATTGTTAGAATATAAGCTGAATAGTTTTTTTGGACCCTTTTCCTACCTTCATTTAAATTTTCTTTCATATTTTATTTTGAATTTTAAGTAAGTAAGTAAATTTATTAAGCCCCTTTTGTCTTTCACATAGAAGATCACAAATACAGAATTAAACTAATGAACATTTAAGATTATAATCTAATGTCTTAAAAACCAAAATATATTTATATCAGAGTTCGAATTTGCTCTCTTTTTGCTCTTTGAGCATCGCACACTCCTTGCTAGCCCACTGAAAATTTACGCAAAGAGTGGAGCAGAAAAAAGAGAGCACTTTCTTTTGCGCAGCGCTTGCGCTTTTACTTATTAGCGCCACTCTTTGCGCAATGCGCATTATATTTAATTTTTTTGCTCTTTGCTCTGCGTATTTGACTCTTTGCTCTACGTACTGATATAAACAATGGTTATTTAGTTTGCATTAAATAGAAAACATTTAAAAGAGAATATAACCGTTTTTAAAGATGACAAAACAAGACTTTTTCCTGATGGCGAGAAAATATAATTTTTATTAACGAGAACCATTCTTTATGCAGAGCAGTTAATTTATTCCTACGCATACTGTACAAGAAACTGTTTTTATAATCTAAAAAAATATATATACGTATATTCTTTATTGTAGAAAAATTACACAATTTCTTAAATTTTCACAACATTTTCCATTCTGTTTTATTAGTTGTTTTTTTTAACAAAAATTAAAAATATTAAATAATCATTATTTGCCAACAAAAATGAAATAAAACCAAAAACTTAAAAAGATCGTTAAATGACGACAAAAAATATAAAACTCAAATATAATAATTATTAATTGATAATCAAAGCTTATTGCAAAAAAAATCAACTATAATCATTGTCTTCGGTCCCTAGTTAAATTGAAAGGCTTCAGTTGCCTAAACTACTATTACTTTCGATTCAATATTTTTTTGGATGCTACATCAAAAAATCAGTTTGGAAATACATGTCAGTAACGTTATTTTCGCGGTTATGGCTTGATATGTATGTACATATACTTGTATGCATATGGTCGAAAAATCAAATCGCTGACAATCCTATTTTAAAAAGTATACTATTTTTCTTTTTAAATGAAATAAATGTGTTTTAAAAATCAATCCTTCATTATTATATTGTGTATTTTCATCAGGAAGAAAATTGTGTAATACGCACTAGGAAGGAAATAAGAGAAGACAAAAGCGATCCTTTCTATTTGAGAGCATCCACGTAAGATAAGTAGTCTTTTCGACTACTAGGTTTTAATTATTATCTTTTTTTTATAAAATCTAAGACAATATTTAGACTGACAAAAGATGCATTGATTCATTGTACTTATTTCGCAGTTAAATTTCCTTGGACATACAAAGTGCATAGCAGTACCAAAGCTTCTAATAGCAGTCGCACCTTTATTTCTGTAAATTAGACGTTTTCAACACAGTGTATTAAATAACTACTTAGTGCTGTTACGACATAATACGATCTTCCTTGACTTTTTAAAATATTTTTAGCCAACAATGGATGCTGTCAAAGCTCCGTTTTTTTAATTGGCTTTTTTTCGCATTCCATTTATTGTGTTTACATTTTTCCTATAAAAATAAAATTTATTATTCGATTTATTTTACACATTCTATATTAATTGAACTTTTGTAGGTAGTTTTCCCTCAAAAAAATAATTATATGTATACAACAAGATCTAACGTATCGAATGATAACTCAATACAAAAATTACGATACGTTTCATACGATATACAATGTCATGATACAGACATAAAAATGTGTTTGGTTCGATATCGAATGCGGTGATTAGAATTATACCCGATAATTTCTAGAAACGAATATTTATATACAACTTAGCGAAGTTATAATGAAAAAAAAAGAACTTGGTACTAGCTTCAAATGTTAAAGTAGACAATAAAGATACCAAATGTTCTGCAACTACTGTAAAATAGTACGAATGAAAACAGATGTTTAATGTAATAATATTAAAGATAATTGGACGTTACAAAATTATAAAAAAAACTTAATATTAGAAGCTTTGCTTAATCAAACCAAAATCAAGTGTTCCACACTATCAGTTTGTGCATTACCTATGTATGTGAAAGCGAGGCGGCAGACAAAAGCTTTCCTTTAAATTTGTAACATGATTTTTTGTTAATTTTGGAATAAGATTGATATAATTATTGTATACAATAGCTTTTAGAAAATAGTTTATAACCGTTTCTTTTTTAAATACAGTACATACTCATGTCTCATTAACATCTAGCAACAACTAGTGACAGACACAATAACTTTTTAAAACATGATCATGATAATGATTTGCAGCCTTGTTTGAACTTCATGGCGTTTGTTTGAATACAAGTAGTGCCAGATATCGAGTTCAAATTTAAGCAAAAAAAAATCCGAACAAGATTGACACACAGCTATGGTAAAAATTTCAACCTTCAAATGACGATATATACAAATACACATACATATATGTATAAATATGATGTTGTTTAAAAGTTCTTGAAAATGTAATCAATACAATTTTGTAGTGTGAGGAGAGCAAAATATTGAAATATTTGTATATGATAATTGAATATATAAGCAGTGCTATTCAGTATTCCGAATCCGCAAATTTTATTCGAATAAGGAATATAGCAACATTTATAGCTTGAAAAAATACATGTATTGAGTTTGGATCTACTAGGAGTTTAACTTATCTAATTCTTGCTGAGATATAATTCTTTGTTAGTTGCTAAAACTTATTATTTCCGACGTACTAATGTTTTTTTTTCAAAATGCATTTAAATTTTTAAAATGTATGTATTTAAATGTTGTTGCACTAAATAAGCGATATGTGAAATGTAGAATAGTTAATTGCAAATGCTTTTGCTATGTGTGATGCCATAATTGTCACGTTTTCATTGTACTCGAATTATTGTACAGACGAAAATTTCAATTAAGCATGTCGGAAAATATAAAAGAAATCCATAGAGACTTAGGTTTATAAACATATTAAAACAAAATTGAAAAATCACTTACCTTCCAAGCATTCACCTTTGGTGGTGGAGCAGCAACAAACTTTTTGGGTTGTGTAGGATTTACAGCAGTTGCAACATTTGACGCTCCTGAATTTTGAGCTTGAGCTTCACAATCAACTATTTTAGCTTCATTTCCGCTGCTAGTATTTTCAGCACTAGCACTGGGTGAAGTATCTTTGCGATCTTTTTGTTGTGATTTGTTACCCCCATTCGATTTTCGAGGACTGCCACCACGTTGACGTTGACGTACGGGGTATTTGCGATCCCCTTCTTTATCAATAGACGCAGCGGCTGTACTAACACTACTTCCACTACCGTTGCCTCGACGTTGGACGTTGCCAATTTTTTGACTACCACCAACTTGATGAGACATGGGATGACTACATCCCCCAATACCATTTTTGCCATCACGAGGTTTTTCTTTACGAGCTTTTTTACGATCGCGACGGTGATGAGAAACTACTGGTACAAAATCTCCATTATCATCTACTTCAGACGAATTTTCAGCAGTTGTGTCACCGTTGGCTGCACGCTTTTCACCAGCCACAGTTGTTACTGGTTGAACTTCTTCATCTGCTGCTATTACTTCATCGCTCCACGATTTCAAAGTTTTGAGACTTGGCTGATTTTCTTTATTATCGGTATTTCCTTTGTTAGTAGGATTGGCACCTGAAGTGACTTTAGTTTCTACAACAGATACTGTTGATGATAGCACACTTTTTTTGCTTTCAAGATTTTGCAAAACATTTGCATAAGATGTAGCAGTTGAACCACCACCAGCAGTAGAAACCGCAGTAGTCGATGTTGTAGCACCCCCAACAGCAGCTACTGCTGTAGAAGTTTCTTCCTTGGATGACATAACTAAGATGAGTTGCTTTCTGTTCTGCCTTCCAGAGTATAATAACGTCTCAAGCGTTATTTACTCCAGAATTGAGAAAGTTGACTTTTTGGAAACTCTTTGGTGCTTCCTTGCCCACTTGAAAAGATGACAAATAAACTCACTGACACAGAATGTACAATATGTTCTGCAGTTCCTTTATATATTATAAAAAGTGCAAACTGAAAAAAAGGATATAAAAATATGCATGTAAAGTTAGTTAGTTTTTAATTAAACAATACAACATTCATAGCCCGGTGCTATAAACAAAATGATGCACTACATTGTGAGGGACAATTAATATTTATTGTTTATTCCATTGTTATCATCTTAGTGACGCTTTACTAGAAAATGTATCCCCTGCATTACCTTAATTATTCCAGCTAATAGTTTGCCTAGATTTCATAATTTATTTTCCTTATAATTTTGTACTGGTTCATCGATTGAAGGTTGTTAATATTTTTCCCTCCTCTACTTTTCCTCTTCCTTCTTATACTTTTAAGCTTTAAAATATTTTTTTTAAGCAGACATTTCTAGCCTTTTAATGTTTGTCACCATTCTTAAGTTTGTTTTTTGTTTGTTATAACTGAGAAATATAATTTGAATAGTTCTCTCAAAATTCGATGGGTTTTCGTAGTATGTGATTAAACTTAGTGACTTTTGCTTTAGTTTAAAGTTTCTTATTAAGTTCTTTTATACAAGATGTAGTATATAAGAGGTGATATGAAGATGTGAGGTTAGATTTTTGCTTTTTCCCCTATTCGCTTTATGCCGAACATTTTATAAGAAAAATTAAAAAAGAGAAATGAAAAAAAACATATTCGCACAGCTGTTTTCGAAACACGAAAAAACTAAAAATAGAGGCAGAGTTGCATGTTTACAGCAGCTCTTATGGTAACTAAACCACTACGATAGTTTAATGAATTACTTTTAGAAATCCTGTATTATCTTTATTATAGTACATTTATGTATATATCTTGGTCAAATCTGATAATTAAACATCTGCGTATAAATCCGTATAACAAATTATGAAGTACTCTTTTCTTGATGCTTATGTCAAAATCCACTTAGATTCATAAATTTTTTTCTTAGTTTATGATAAGGATCTGATAAAAAAAAGACCTAAATATTACTAGGAGCAAGAAGAAAATGAATAATAAACAACCTAAACCATGTATTATTTGCTACTACATTGACAATTCCGTAAAAATTTTGATTTATTAAAAATGTCCTCAATGAGATAATTAAACGAGTTCTTTTAAGTGATTTTCCCGCATAATTACACAAAATTCGCGCAAATTTTGACGAGGTAATTGTCAGGGTATTGCTGTGGTTGATAGGTCGCTTGTAGCGCAATTTCAGGTGGGTCCACAAATCAGTCGCTTCGTTTTCTTGATTATACATTTAGTTAACCAAAGTGTTCAGAAATGAAACTCTCTGTTAACTGCAGTATTCAACAATATATGAGAAATGAGTTTTTCATACAATTACAAGTAATTAGAACTATTGGAATTATAACTATAATTTATTGTAGATATCTATTATCACATACATAGATAATACATGTAATATATAGACTTGGTACCCACATGTCTGCCTACAATCGATTAGTGTATCCAAGGGCGTATTACAACAGAAAATGCGACAATGTGAACTCATATGTAACAGCCAAATAAATGAACTTCGTTTTTTTTCAAGTTTTTAATTTAATATTAATGTAAAACAATCAATTTCAAATATAGAGCAATATACCTACAAACATAGCTTACTAATAATTTCAATGAACTTTGTTGATTAACACAGCTTTATAGTTAAAGGCGCATAACTTTGGGAAATAAATTTTTTTTTTGAACACCGGTTCTAAAATTATGATATTCATACATTTTTGGCTCTTTTTCCTACACAAAAAAAAAACATAACCATATGCGGAAATACGCAACCAAGTCCATCAAAAGGTTATAGGCAACACTGGACAGCAGCTGATAAAAACAACAAAAACATTCAAAAACTTTGAACTTTTAATCGTAAAATTAGGAAACTAAAGAATTTCTTTTGCGAATATTTATTTCAGAAACATGCTCACTTTTTTACCATTCTCTTGAATCAAGTATCATTTTTATGTTAAAATTTTCGAAAACAAATACTACAATAATACAATACTAACCAAAAACAAATCCGACGGAGAGGTTAACAAGCGAAAAGTTATTTAAAAGAAATTTAATTTTACTTTTTTGATGTTTTTTTAATTTACGTTTAGCGCTTTAGTTTGCTATTCTCTTCTCTTAACGAAAAACTTCTTCAATCACTTCTTTACTGCTCTGTTGCTATATTTTTGTTTTTGTTTTCTTACTTTTTGCACAGATTCTAGGCTTAGTGCGAATTAAAAATGAACAAAAACACTGTTTAATCTATTCGCAAATCCGTGGAGGGGTAATTGTATCTACGAATGAATCAATATATGATGCAAATACGTAATTTGACAAATCGACGAATGTCAAAAAGAGAATCGGATAAGTAAAACGAATTGTGGAAGAAATAGTTTTTCGTTTTGCGTCAGAAAAATCTTTGAAATGATTTTATGCAATTTATGTCACGATTTAGCACTGATATTTTGTTGAAAATTATCACTGCGATATTTAGATGTCACTTTTACACACTTTCACAACACTTATCACCATATTTCAGTGTAAATTTTTAAAAAACCTCGTGCGACCAAGAAGACATGTGGTTTTTGCCGTTGGTAGAAACTTCGAAAAGAACGATGACATTTCTGCACACATCAATGAAATAGTAAACATAAAGGAAGAGTTGATAACCGCCTGTTAGTTTTGTTATGTATTCCCATATAAACGTAGAAATTTCCAAAATTTCTTTTTATATATTTTTCAAAATATAGATTGTTTTAATGTATGAAATTTTCGAAGTTTGAAGGTATTTTTTAAGAAATTCGTTTATTATTTTTGATATTTCGCTACTCCATTGTGTAGTATCTTCAGGAAATAAAATATTTTTATATTCAACCAAAACAACAAACTAATAATATAACATAAGTATTTTGTACTTTTATTTATTAAACATGTTTATTTGCAGTATATTTTATGTAAGTAAAGGTGACCACATTTTTTATACTTTAGAAATAGAAAGGGAATACAGGACTTTTATAAAGCAGTTAATATTACTTAAAAAACTTCTGTTTTGAGCCTTTCAGTTGATTAATTTGAAGGTTTTTGATTTCAAGAATTTTAATTGAACTCTATAAGTCCAGTATTAGTTAACTAAAAATGATAAGATTAAAAAACTTTTTTGGGACCGTAGGCAAAATTAGCTCTTTATAGAAATTTCTAATTTTTAATAGCGTTAAATTCATAGATTTATAACAACACAACGCTTTAATCAAGCGACAAGGGATGACGATTATTTTTTCCAAATATTTATATTGCCGTAAAATATTATTTTTAATAATCTTTATGTAATTGTATACCTACATAGGGGTATATGTATGTTAAAATGTTCTTTATATACACATTACGTTAACATTTTTTAATACAATTTCAGTAATATGATTCCAGACTTGAAGGCTTTCTGCAATACAAATACATAAATAAATAAAAGTATAGATATTTCAAAAAAAAAATCAGTCAACGTTTGTCGTAGCCGAAAAATAGCTCTGAAACACATATTCCTGTCGGAATATCAAATCATTACATGCCGTTTTGACTAGCCATAAATTC
The DNA here is from genome assembly GCA_963932375.1 of Phania funesta. Taxonomy (NCBI): domain Eukaryota; kingdom Metazoa; phylum Arthropoda; class Insecta; order Diptera; family Tachinidae; genus Phania; species Phania funesta. The sequence goes on from OZ010652.1 coordinate 23,229,785, forward strand.
GTTCAGCCATTGTACAATACGAAGGGAAATATAGGTTGTGAAGACCGTCGCTGTTGATGGTATGTTCACGTTTCCGGTTAATCTGCCGGCGCTCTCACCATGTGCGAACAAATTTATGGTTAGTCAAGACGTAGGTGTTAATTATATAAAAGTACTTTAGTTCAATCTTTTGAATCTGGCAACTTTTACAGATTTCGATTTTGTTTGGTAGACGTGTTTTCGGTGCATTTGTTTACAGTAAAAATTAGTTGCAATTAAATTTATAAAGGATAAAAACTAGTGCAATTAAGCCAAAGGGTACAAGGAAAATTAATTAAGAAATGCAAATAATAAGAGCTGACACTACTTTTTTTATATGATTCCACTTGGGGAAAGAAAACAAAAGCCTTATACTTTTTAAAAATAATCATTGAATTGCTTTCTTTCCTGCTTTTGCTAAGAAAGAATAAAGCATTACAATTTTATAAAGTAATATAGAAACGAAAAGGTATATTCCTGTTCTTAAGACATCCAAGAAATCATTTGAACAATTGTATGAAAAATGTGCGGTATATTTGCTTACCTGAATTATTTGACTCCAAAATCACGGCATGAAGTGCTAGATTTGCTGGTCAATGGTCTAAAGCGCTTGGAGTATAGAGGTTACGATTCAACAGGTGTAGCTATAGATTGCATTGGTGATCGTGACGCTATTATGGTGGTGAAGAGGAGTGGTAAAGTTAAAGTTTTGGAAGATGCCATAAATGAACTGTGTATTGCCGAGGATTATTCAGCACCTTTAAATACGCATGTAGGCATAGCACATACAAGATGGGCAACGCATGGTGTGCCTTCAGAAATTAATTCGCACCCGCAGCGCTCTGATATGGAAAATAGTTTCGTAGTTGTCCACAATGGCATTATAACGAACTACAAGGTTGTGAAAACTTTATTGGAGAAGAGGGGTTATGTATTTGAATCTGACACAGATACAGAAGTTATCGCCAAATTTGTTCATCATTTGTGGCTACAGCATCCTTCTTACACTTTCCGTGAACTAGTGGAACAAACCATACAGCAGTTGGAGGGGGCGTTTGCAGTAGCTTTTAAGTCTCGACACTTTCCAGGAGAGTGTGTGGCATCTCGTCGCGGTTCTCCTTTATTGGTTGGCATTAAAACCAAAACCCGTTTAGCTACTGATCACATTCCTATACTTTATGCCAAAGAACATCGTCCCATGGGCCACGGTGGATTGCAACCTGTGTTGCCTTTGGTGTCACGCACAGAAAGTCATTCAGAATTTATGCCTTTAGAAGATACAGAAGTGGAATATTTCTTTGCTTCTGATGCTTCGGCCATAATTGAACATACAAATCGTGTTATATATCTGGAAGATGATGATGTGGCTGCAGTTAAAGATGGTGCCCTAAGCATACATCGACTGAAACGTTGTTTAGATGATCCCCATGCACGAGAAATTACTACCTTAAAAACGGAAATTCAGCAGATTATGAAGGGCAACTATGACTATTTCATGCTAAAAGAAATATATGAACAGCCTGAATCGGTGGTGAATACAATGAGAGGTAGAGTACGTTTTGACAATCACACGATTGTCTTGGGCGGGATTAAGGAGTATATACCCGAAATTAAAAGATGTAGGCGTCTGATGTTGATTGGATGTGGTACCTCATATCATAGCGCAGTGGCGACTAGGCAACTTTTAGAAGAATTGACCGAACTCCCTGTAATGGTAGAATTAGCATCTGATTTCTTAGATCGTCATACACCCATATTTCGCGATGACGTATGTTTCTTTATTTCTCAATCCGGCGAAACTGCTGATACTCTTATGGCTTTAAGATACTGCAAGCAACGTGGTGCTCTTATAGTAGGAGTAACCAATACTGTAGGCAGTAGTATATGTCGGGAATCCCATTGTGGTGTTCATATTAATGCTGGCCCCGAAATAGGTGTAGCGTCTACTAAAGCGTACACCTCTCAATTTATATCTCTCGTTATGTTTGCATTGGTAATGTCAGAGGATCGTTTGTCACTGCAACAAAGAAGACAAGAAATCATAACAGGTCTCTCAAATTTAGCAGACCAAACTCGAGAAGTTCTTAAGTTGGACTCCAAGATACAGGAATTGGCCAAAGATTTGTATCAACATAAATCACTCTTAATAATGGGTCGAGGCTACAATTTTGCAACCTGTCTGGAAGGTGCATTAAAGGTCAAAGAACTTGCATATATGCATAGTGAAGGTATTTTGGCCGGCGAGCTTAAACACGGTCCATTGGCTTTGGTCGATGATGAAATGCCAGTTCTTATGATTGTCTTACGTGATCCAGTTTATGTGAAATGTATGAATGCATTACAGCAGGTCACCTCTCGCAAAGGTCGCCCTATAATTATCTGTGAAGAGGGCGATGAAGAAACCAAATCATTTTCTTCACGAAGTTTAGAAATTCCACGTACCGTAGATTGTCTTCAAGGTATTTTGACCGTTATACCTCTGCAATTGTTGTCATATCATATTGCTGTTCTAAGAGGATGTGATGTGGATTGTCCGCGCAATCTTGCTAAATCAGTTACGGTAGAGTAAAGGAAAAAGTTACGTAATTACTAACACGAATTTCTATAAGTCCAACAACAGTGTTTCTAAATTTATTTACATTATATAAATATATATATATATATATATATATATATATATATATATATATATATATATATATACATATAATATTACACTGATAATTTATTAATCCAAATTAGGGTTGATATATTTTTCATATTGTATTATTTCTGTCTTTTCCAAATCTGTGCAATTTACATAGCTATAAAATAAACATTTTTAATATTATATCAATTTATTTAGTCAAATAATTATACATATTTTAATTCTACTTAATAAACAATTAAAAAATATCTTTTCGTAATCGATTTTTTAATTATAATATTGGAAGTGTAATTATTTAAGGCATTGTTGCATTATTGCCCAATCGGTACTTTTTTGTTCCTAATAAAAAATATTGTAATTTAAACTTTAAATGCAACTTGCTAGCAATAGCGGTAAACCCTCTCCACAGACTTTTGAAAACCAACCAAGGCTAAGAATTCCTAGTCGGCCGATGAAAGTTTAAAGCTCGAAAAAATATTTACTACATTAAAATAAATATTGTTTTCTTTTTTAAAATAAACGAAATATATTAACATTTTTTGAACTTCTTATTTTTGATACGATATTGGAATTTATAGAATTTAAAGGTTTTTAATTTTGTGCAATGTCTGTCAGTTTTACAACAAAATTTTGATTGTATGTTACTTTTTAGTAAACCTTTAATTGTCGACATGTGTATACTCGGGTTTTCGGGTATGTTTTGCATTTTTTGATGAATTTTTAGATTTTGGTGCTATTTGTTATGCGATATTTTTGCTTTTTTTTTGTGATATTTCATTATTTTCTAAATTTATTGTTTTTATTTGTTAATGTTTGATTCTTTAACGGCTTTTAGGTAGAAATCTATTTTTATGATAAGTTGCGAATTTTGCCTTGTTTTGGATTTATTCTATTTTAAGGTGAAATTTTATCTCGTAAATTTAGCTTCATAAATTTGATTATGGGAATTAATATTTTTTAAATCGGCATTTACCACCATCTGGCAACATTATTTGTACTTCAAAATAAGTTGGCAAATCGACATATTGACAGCAAATTAATTTTGATAGTCATTGTGAAACAGAAGGAAAAAACATTGCAATTGTGCAAAAATTAATAGTTTAAAGTGTTCAAAGAAAAACTAAGAAAAAATGCCAGATTATTTAGGAGATGATCAACGTAAAGTTAAGCACGAAGAAAAGGAGGAAAAAGATATTAAATCACTGGATGAAGGCGACATTGAACTATTGAAAACTTACGGTCAGAGTCAGTACCACAAAGCAATTAAAATCATAGAGGAAGACATTCAAAAAGCTGTGAAACAGGTCAATGAATTGACGGGCATTAAAGAAAGTGATACAGGTCTAGCACCACCCGCTCTTTGGGATTTGGCAGCCGATAAGCAAATATTACAAAACGAACAACCTCTTCAGGTGGCAAGATGCACTAAAATCATTAATGCCGATTCAGATGATCCCAAGTATATAATAAATGTTAAGCAATTTGCCAAATTCGTTGTAGACTTGGCTGACTCTGTTGCACCTACAGATATTGAGGAGGGTATGCGTGTTGGTGTAGATCGTAACAAGTATCAGATACATATACCTTTGCCACCTAAAATTGATCCCACAGTTACTATGATGCAGGTTGAAGAAAAACCAGATGTAACTTATAGCGATGTGGGTGGTTGTAAGGAACAAATTGAAAAATTACGTGAAGTTGTAGAAACGCCATTGCTGCATCCCGAAAAGTTTGTAAATTTGGGTATTGAACCACCAAAAGGTGTTTTACTCTTTGGTCCTCCTGGTACCGGTAAGACCTTATGTGCCCGTGCCGTAGCCAATCGAACAGATGCTTGCTTCATTCGTGTCATTGGTTCAGAGTTAGTACAAAAGTATGTAGGCGAGGGTGCTCGCATGGTGAGAGAACTTTTCGAAATGGCTCGCTCTAAAAAAGCCTGTTTGATTTTCTTCGATGAAATAGATGCCATTGGTGGGGCACGTTTTGACGATGGTGCTGGTGGTGATAATGAAGTTCAACGTACTATGTTGGAACTCATTAACCAATTGGATGGTTTCGATCCTAGAGGCAATATAAAAGTGCTAATGGCTACCAATAGACCCGACACTTTGGACCCTGCTCTTATGCGTCCCGGCCGATTAGATCGTAAGGTTGAATTTGGTTTGCCCGATTTAGAGGGCCGTTCACATATTTTTAAGATTCATGCTCGATCCATGTCCGTTGAACGCGACATTCGTTTTGAGCTTTTGGCACGCCTTTGTCCCAACTCTACAGGTGCTGAAATTCGTTCGGTCTGTACAGAGGCTGGTATGTTTGCAATTCGCGCTCGACGCAAGGTAGCCACCGAAAAAGACTTCTTGGAAGCCGTTAATAAGGTTATTAAGAGTTACGCCAAGTTTAGTGCTACTCCACGGTATATGACCTACAATTAATTATATTTTAAGTAATTTCATTTGTATCTTTTAATAAAATATGAAAAATTATCTTCAAAATAGTATTTCTAAATTACGCCATTATACCTAAAACATGTTTTTGGCTTTATGATAACACAAATTTTGTAGGGAAAATGGTGAACAAAACTTGGAAATAAATAAAAAATATTTTTAATGAATAAAGCCTTTAAAAGAAGATCTGCAAAATGTTGATGACTGGCTGGTGACGAAAATCGATGGACAATATTTAATTATAAGAAGTTAGACATATTTCGAATATGCTTGAAATCTATTTGGACTCTCTTTTAAGTTAATATAAAACTGTTCTTGGTTTGGAATAAGGATTTTGCCTTTCAAATATATCGGTTTCCTTTACATACTACAAAATTCGTATAAATTCAGTAAATATTGGTAACGTGAAATTAAGAAGCTTTCTATTGAGGAAATTGAATTGTTAGTATACTCGTAGTTTCAACAATGATTATTTCGGGGATTGTTGTTGGTTGTAACTTAACTCGTTCTGGATCGATAATTTGATTTTCGTGTGAATATCCATATAGTTGGAAAATTGATTCAATAGAATAAAGAAATGAATATGAAAATCAAAGACCTGTTTTATTCTTATCAAATTCAGTAAAATTATTCGTAAAATAGTTTTTAATGTGTACCTACATATCGACCCATTTCCGCGAAATGGTCGTAAAGCCACTTACCCAGCACCTAAAATATCAAAGCGATAATATTTATAGTTATTTAGATAAGACTGTGCATGTTGTAGAATGACAGATTTATTTATTTATCTTTACAACTTTATAGGTAATCTCATAGGTGAGTTATGAAGGTTAAAAAAGTGCATAATTTTTGTACATATTCACTGACTGACTAATCAATATTATGGGACACTTCCAATATAGCTAGAGAGCTGATATTTCGTATACAGGTAGGTCTTGGGGAATAAGTAATCAGGAAAATTTTTAAACTGGATATTTTTATATAGGGGAATTAGTGTGGCTTTTTATTCGTATGGGATACTTCCACTATAGTTAAAAAGCTAGAAGTCAATATAACCCAACCGTCTGAAAATTTTAATTTAGAAGAAGTATATACGAATATTTATATTTATAAAAAAAATAACTTGGAAAAAAGAAGTCAGATCCGAGCAAAAACATAAATGTAAAAATAAGGGCAAGTTCTTATCCTATTGGAAGTTAAAAGTACGGAAATTAAGTTGAGGCTCCAGTTCTTGTTATGTACAATACCATATAATTTCTAGGCAACCTGTAAGCTTGGAAATATTTTTTAGCTTTCTAATATTGAAATAAATTATAGGAAAAATTCCACATTGTTGTATTAAATTTTTATTTATTCCCACTTTTGTTTCAAAAAATATGCTCAATAAAGTAACCTGTTTTATGTTATAAAAATTAATTAAACAATTTAAAACAATATTTTAAAAAATTTTTTATAACCGCTAAAAAATATTTGGTATACATCCATATGTACATACATACATATCTATGTATACGACATTTTTTCTAATTTTTAAATACCTATTACATACACGAAGTTTTCTCAATCGATGAAATTTGACTAAACTTAAGTGAATTTTGTTATTGGATTTCACTAAAAAGCTACGATATTTTACACTTGAAATTTTGAAAGACCTTTTCAACCAAGCATTGAATACGGCTTATATAATACAGTTGTCGAGATATATACATATATAATACCAAATTAATTTAATCGAATGTATTTTTTTCGTGTGAGCGAAACATTTCTAGCGATAAACTCAGTGGCATTCGAAAGAAATGTATGAATTCCTTAAAAGTCCAGTCATTAAAAACGTTGTTAACGTTGCTAGTATTTCTTTAATATTTGAATGAAGATTCCTTTTTTGTGGAGTGCATGATTAAGCATTTTGATTGGTAAAACCAATTTTTTTTAAAGTGAATCAGACATGTACATTCATATTGCTACGTTTACCCTTTTTAAACGTGTTTAATATTTCGCAGGTTCTTTGAATTGTAGAAAACAACGGTTACTTCTTTATCGCGTTGTTCACACTTTAACGTTTCACTCGATACAAACTTTTAGCTTGTTATATATTTCCTTGAAACCTCCTTTATACTCCAGAATCCAGTAGATACTTCTTTAGTGATAAATATCTTTTTCTCTGCTGTTTTTTGTGATGATATTTGTTTTTGTAACTTTTGTCTGCATGTTACATACACGGCGTCTTGTCTAGCCACAAATCTGTTCAGTAATCGGACATTTTGCTGCTCGCACAGAAATTTGGCTAGTCAAGACCGTTGATGTTCATGGTCGCTTCATGTTCAAACAGAGTTGTCCGAACTATTGCTCGCACTAACTAAAAAGGATGTATGTGTGTGTGCGCTCGTCTGTAAACACTCGTCATAAGCTATGCTAAAAGCATCCATACAATCTCGATGAGAGGCAAAAAATTATGCTCAAACTGAATAAGAACATCTACACGATTTCTTTAAACAATTTCCTGGTAACTTGTATGAGCTTACCGCCGTCTTGGCATAGATCAGCTTGCAGTTAGCACAGGAATATGGCTTGTGAAGACCATCGCTGCTCATGTTATGTTCGAACTGTTGTTCGCACGACGCTGTTCTGCCATCTCACAAAGAAACTACATACACACAAAATAAAAAAAATATGTATGTATGCGCTCGTCTGAAAACACCCGTAGATAACCTATGCTGAGAACAACGAAACAATCTTGATGAGAAACAAACAATTAAGCTCAAACTGAACAGGAACATCTACTAGTATTCTCCACACAGAAGACCAAGAACATAATTTTTCCAGTTATTATGCCGACGCTCTCTCCATGTGCGAAAAAATTTGTGCCTAGTCAAGTCGTACTGTTATTTTAACGTTAACATGTAAATAATTTAATTTTCGGGATTTAATAATGAAAGTATGGTAAATTAATTTCATCTACAAAAGTGGCATCACTTCATCTTTAATTTTTGACAAGCACAGAAAAATTTCGTTCTGTAATTCGTGCGGGAAGCTAATAAAAGATAAAATATTGCACAGAATCTGCAATCAAATATTAAATAAAGTCAGATAATATTGAAAAAAAGTATATGCGAGCAATATATGTGTTTTAAATAAACTCCGTTAACAATATCACCATGACTGTGACCAATGGTGGTAGTGGAAGAAGTGCAAGTAGACCGCGTTGCTTTTTTGACATATCACTAGGTGGTCTACCTATAGGCCGTATAGTTTTTGAACTCTATAACGATGTAGCACCAAAGACCGCTGAAAATTTTCGTTCATTGTGTACGGGTGAAAAAGGCACGGGCCTGGTTACGGACAAACATTTACATTACAAAAATGTCATCTTTCACCGTGTCGTCAAAGATTTCATGATACAGTCTGGTGATTTTTCAGCTGGCAACGGTACTGGTGGTGAATCTATTTATGGTGGAACATTTGAGGGTATGAGTAACAAATGTTTAATTGTAATTTTTCTTTTTAAATTTGTGCTTTAAGGTGCTATGGCAGCTATGTTCTTTTTTTTGTTTATAAACAATTTGTTAGTTTTCCCTACAGTGTATTTATATTAATGTGTTTATTACTTTGTTAAATGTTTTATTGATTTTTTAGTGAAATAAAATATGATACTACGTATTTACGTAATTATTTCCCTAAAGTTATTGAAACTTCACATGAAGGATATATCTTTTTATGACTATTCTAAGGTTTATCTGAAACGCATCTTTTAGTGCGAACGTTTTATATACCTTTTAGTCAATCAGCAGAAATTACGTAGTCATGTCGTAGTATAGCGATGATTCAGTTGCCTTATTTGTGACGAATTTCGTAATTGCGCCAGGACTTTAAACGGTCTGTAGTGGTTTTTCTTATCCAATTTATTCTGTTCTTCTTCTGTTTGGGATGAGAATGTCACACTGCGTATGATCCGCCAGACTCATACCATATCAGCAGATATGGATAACGAAGGGCACCGGAGAGATTTCCTACTGCTCCTGAATTTTACTTGTGATATAATGTTAAGAAATGTAATCATAAGATTGCACTGAACGCATCCACACAACCATGCAGAAATGTTCATCAACATTAGAGATAATGTATGAAACAAGAAAAGAACTAAAGATGCATCTGATACCGATATATCGGCGAAATTTCAGTTCATCCGATATATCGGATACAACGATACATTAACATACTTATCGCACACAAATTCAAAAACAATCACAAAAAAAAAACAAAATGTTCCTCAGTTGACGAGGTAAGCGAGGCAAGTAATATAAAAACACGAATAACGGTTACTGTTTTTGATTTAGCGTTAGATATGTACATCATACATTATAAAGTTTACTTAACGCATTCGCTGCCAAGCTTAAATTATATGAAGTTATTCTCATTGCCATTTATATTTTGAGTATTATTGTTTACCAAAACCCTGTTATTTCTTGGTAAGTGCACATATATTATCATACATAATCATTTACAAGCAGAAAACTAAAGACGAGTATACTCGTCGTTGGCAATAGGAAGGCAGATGGACTCGATATCCTTTTTCGTATTTGCGTACGTTTTCGTAGAAAAACAAATAATAAATCATGCAGATGGATAAAATAAAGAAAATGGAATAAAATGAGACACATTGCGAAAATTTATTTTATTTGTAGTATTTTTAAAGTTTTTTACATATTTATATTATGTTTGTGACAAAAAAAAATTTGCTAATTCAAAAGCCTGCATGTTATAATATATTTAAAGTAGGACGAGTACACTCGTCTTAGCAGTGCGGGATACCCTGCCAAAGACGAGTATACTCGTCCTTGGCAGCGAATGGGTTAATTTACTTTGCGTTTTAATTCACGAATTTTTAACATGTTCCCTGCCGGACCGTTTTTTGAAGACTTCCCGTTCAGACCACGATTAGTAGTAGTATTAAGATGCTCATAATTGACCGCATAATGAATTTAAACAAATTTTTTTTACAATGATAATACCAAATGGCTTGAACGGAAAGTTCAGCGTGGATCATATACGCCCCACGCGGCGGGGAACGTGTTAATAAAACAGTTGGATTCCTCACTATGTGAGTATATAAGTACATACTTTTTGATCTTGAATTAGGGGTCTACTCGTGTTAGTGAGGTTTACTTGCCTAATGTATCGCTCGAGGAGGGAATTTAGTTGTTTTGACAATATAATTATTTCGATTGATCTTATTAACAACATGTTTGATACATCGAAAGCATTTCCTTGTCAAAAATGTATTGCAGGCTTAACCTTAGTTAAGCTTATAACAGTTTGCCGACATATTTTTATATAAGAACAAATAACACATCATTCTTGATTTTTTCTTATTATTATTTTCTTATACTTTCAGTCAAATGCAATGTCCGGGTATCTGTAGACATGCTTTTAATTTTTCTGTTTTTCAGCCTTTATTGAGGCGTGTTAATTTCTGGAATATCGGTACAATGCTGCTATTAGTCTGAGTCAGTTAGATCGAATTGCTCGATCATGTACTTATTTTCAGGGCTTTAGTAGTAGCGACGTTGATACACAGGTTTCTAATTTAATGAATAAGAGAAATCTTTTGCCGAGTAAGAAATATAACCAAAAATATTATTCGGCATACAAAATGAAAAAATATTTTATTGTCTGAGCTCTTAGCAAATGTGTAGTATTTTATGAAATAAAGGATAAAGATGGATTGGGTGATATTGGTCCTGATCATATTAACAGTTCTTTGTCTCAAATCAGTCGAGTGAGCAGCAAGTAGTATCTTGATTTAAATCGTTGATTTAAACTTAGCGGACACTTGTTTTTTTTTCTTTTTAGTCTGTAGATTAAGAACTACCTAGCGCTGCATAAAATTCGTTCGAACGCGTCGGTCCATGATGGCTTGATTTTAAAGTTTATAAGGATTTATCTTCCTATATCAACGCTCCATTGACATATATCATGAATACTATTTCTAATATCAGTGTATAATTGAGAACATTACACTTAATGTCAATTTCAATTTTGCTTAATATTTCCAAAATTGTTAAATACAATGAAGGACCAGATGATGCGTTTTATAGTTAGGAACAATTTAATTCATGTCAGGTTTTCACTTAACCATAGTACCGCAGGCTTCCTTGCTGGTCTTACCGACACCAAAAAGCACAAAATTAATCTTAATTAATTATCCTTGGATATGTTTAATGCATCGATAAGGTTCCGCATACAGGTTTGATAGTAAAATTCTTTGAGGGAGGTCACAGTATACCGTAGTTGGTGGAGGTAGTCGCATGAGTTAAATGTAACTAGTAGGGTCTCGCAGGGTTTATGCTGACTACATTCGAATATTATTTTCAAGGGGATAATTAGATGTTTTAGAAAATAACTTGAATTTCTTTTTGTGTCCTATATCTGAATAGATGATAGGCAATTGTCTAACAGTTAATCCTAAAAAAATTGCCATGTTTTTCGGATGTGAAGCGGATAATGTAAATAACTCGCTAAATGAAGTAAGTCTTAATGTTGTAAAAGAAATTAAGTGTCTTGGAGTGGTTTTATATAGAAATTAAAATTTGTCTAAACATATTGATCAAGTCTGTTCACGAATGAATACCAGCCTTAGAAGTTTGCATTCACGGGAGAAAGGCCAATGCTAATGCTATTCAGGTACTAACGGTATTATTGTAATGAAAATCCATCTCACTTTCCAGCGCGGTGTATGTTGTGTTTACAATTTAGCGCTCCGAATTTATATTTTTTCTTTTGTCAAAGATTTTTTGCATACTCTTTTCATAATTTTATCAAATTCATAATATTGATACTATTTCGAAATCAAGAAGGAACCCTCAACTTATGGAAGATAAATAGAAATACAAGGGCTTGGAACTCCGTTCCCATGAAACTTAAATTATTTTCACGTTTACGTGTATGCTAAAATTGTTTTTTGACAATTTAATATACTTATTTTTTTATTTATTTATAATAGACTACAAATAAATTTATAAAATATATACTAAAAAGCGCCGATAGCTAGACCATAAGCGCTCGTGCTGTTACCTATTAGTATTGAAACATATATGATGATGAAAAACGTAAATTTGAAAACCAAAAAATTTTAAAATGTCAACTGCTAAGGTCATTTTAACATAATTCCAAATTACGAATTAAGCTAATACAAATAATTTCTATTTATAAGTATATACAATAATTCTTCATATCAATAATAATTAATTTTATAAAATCCTTTTTACCCTTGCAGATGAAAATTTTGATATCAAACATGATCGTCCATTTTTGCTTTCCATGGCAAATCGTGGTAAAAATACCAATGGCTCTCAGTTCTTTATGTAAGAATCTATATGTACTTCTTAAAAATTTTAAAAACGTTTCCAATAATAATTCCAAGTCTATTTTCAGCATTATTTTGTATCTGTTTTTTTTATAATCATTCAAAATTATTTATTGTTTACATGAACTTTGTTTTAGAAACTTTAAAAAAACAAATATTACATAATTGTATTGTTATTTATTATCTAGCAATGTGGCATCCTAAGCTAATGCATGGGGGCCTACCATTCTATTTTTCCATGCAACTTTTAAAAAAAACTAAAAGATGAGCTAACTCTGAGGGACTACGTTTGACGCTCTACTAGCTACGTTTGATGCTCTTAGGAAAACGGAAGTTTTATATTGAACTGTTAACAGGTCTATCAATTTGTTAACTTGAAACAAATTTTCCATGGAACAAGCCAATGAGACAATCTAAGAAATGACTTCTAGGCTCAACTGAGATTATCATCAAATGATTGTTTTCTTCAGAATTTTTCTAGTTTTCACAAAGTAGAAATTATTTTGCATTCATACCCAAAACAAAATCCAAAATAATTTAAAAACTGTAGTTAATTCTTCGGCCATTTCAACACCAAAAATTAAAAAAATACATACAAATCAATGTAGTAAATGACAAAGTGTAAAGAATATTTTTCTCTTCTTCTGTTTTTCATTATAGTACTACACAACCTGCTCCACATTTGGACAAGTAAGTTCTCATAGAACATAACAATGTTTCAAACAATACATTTTTTTTTCTTTATTTTATTTTAGTGTTCATGTTGTTTTCGGTGAAGTTATATCGGGTCAAGAATTAGTACGCCAATTAGAAGATTTACCAGTTGATCGTAATTCACGTCCTTTACAAGATGCCATTATCAGTAGCTGTGGTGAACTAGTACGCCAAGTGAAGGGTAATTAAGTTGTTGCAACCATAAAGGGAATGCCCTAAACTAACACAATATTTTTATTTTTAGTTAAAAAGGAGAAGAAGAAGAAAAAACGTGCCACATCATCTGATGGGCATAATTCGGCTACTGATTCCGAAACTGAAAAACGTGTTAAACGCAAAGAAAAAAAGAAGAAAAAGAAACGTTCTAAGTCGAATGATAAAGAAAAGTAAGTCGGTTAGATTTCGTAATACATATTTGAACTCTTATATTCTTATAGCAAAAAAGTTAATTTTATTTAAAATACTCTAAAATAATTTTTTTTTTTTATATTGTGAAGTATTTAACTATACGCAAGTTAATGACACATATTTTAATTCTTATATGTTTTTAAACACATTTTAACTATCTGAAAACAGAGGAAAGACTTACACGATCAAAATGTTTACTTAATGTGGGCACAGACTTAACACCTATCTTCTCATTACAAATTTTAGTATATTTTTAGTGTATTGTTCTTTGGTGTCCTTTTGTCTTTAATAAGATATAAATACTGTGCGAACACAATTTGCGTAACCGAAAACAAATCGGGGTAGTTGCTTTTACCGAAAAGTTGCAATAACCGACCATTAAAAACAATATAAACCACCGTTATTTAATTTGCTTTTGTTTTACAGTAGTCTTTACGTAACTCGTATCATTTAAGTAAAACGTTGAAAATATAAAAAAAAAACAAACTGTAAATTAACAAGATCGTAAGAATTGTGATTATAAACTTTTTAAAGCGCAGCTTCTGTGTGGAACATAAAGAGTAAATATGTATATTAAAATTAAAGTATCAGCACTGGCTAGTGGAAAACGTTAAGATAGGTTCTTCGGTGAAACCCCAACCGCATGTAGTAAGGCAAGTGAGAACAACGAAATAATAATTTGTTTGTTGTGGGGGCTTTTTGTTAAAACTTTAACGGTTTTACCGTGATTTTCTTCGATTTCTAAGGAAATTGAAACATAACATGTTTAAGTTTTTTAAAAGTTGGGTAAAGGTTTCCTTATAAGTTGGCCTAGGCAACCAGCGAAATTTGCATAAAGACTAGCTCCCTCAATAAATAAATTGCTTTTTTATAATAAAATGAGTTGTAGTTGTAAAATTAGCTAGAAATAATTTTTAAAATGGCTTAAATTTAACAAAACAAAATAATGCACTAAACGAGACTATTTAAAAATAAAGTTGCACTTATAAAGACTGTAACGTAAAAAAAATTACCTGTTCCACTTATCGTAGTGTTGCAATAATTTGTGGTTTCGTAAATCGACCCCGCACTGTTATAAAGTTTTTTATTTTTGACTTATTTGTGTGAGCAGTTTTTATTTCAGTCATAAAAATAAACTATTCATTTATTATTTAAGTAATTTAATTTTTAGGCATAAGTTCGTTTTCTTTATTATTTCTATTCACAAAGAAAATTTATTTAATTAGAAAGAATACAGAAAACATACTTATGCCTAAAAATTTAATTACTTAAATATTAATAATTGCAGTTCGACAAAATATATATTTATTTATTAATTTTTTGACAAAATATGTAATATGAAGCCTAAGAAGTCAGAAAATAACATTGAAAAACAGTAATAATAATATCTGAATTAATACCTGAATTAAAATGATTATTTATTTTTAGTTTCATCCGACGTAACGCCAGGGTTGTTTTTATTTAATATATAATCTTAATTGTTACATATACATATGTGTTAGATAAAAATATTACATATCACTACATGTGTTAAAATAAATATGCCGAGTGCAATATGTTTTGATGTAAGAGCAAGAATGACATTTGATTTTACAACTTAAACGAAGCTACAAAATGTATGAATAAAACACTCAAAAATGGGGCCTACGGAATTTTTAACTTCAGGCCCACTGTGTTAATTGAAACCTAATAAGTGAGAATATTCATTTGACTGTGTTGTTTTTTAACCTAATTGGCGATGGCTTCTGTCCACTGGTGTTTATACATACATATGTCTGTGTTAATTCTGGGGTTCTAATGAATAACCGCATATGTATCATTTTCACGATTTTGAGTTATTTTTACAAAGAAAAAAAAGCGGCAGCACTAACCACCACTCATTAGCACATCCATACATATAGTATATCTGTAATTTGTAATTATTTGAGTGCTCTATTTTCAAGTTTCTGAAAATGCATAATTATAATTTTCATTCCTAATACTATAACGTACTTAGGTATATTGTTAGAAATAAGTGAACAAATTTCTATAACTCAACTCTTTTTAACATTTTAAGTTCTATTCCATATTCTACATCTATAAATGTCAGCGCCATCTTAGTGCTAACTGAGGTATCATTTACAAGCGCATCAAATTTTCAAAATTATTTTCCATTCTTAATTTTGTTTGTTTATATGTATATGTTTTTAAATCATGTTCTTCGTACTAGATATTATGAGCTTAATTTGGCCAGTGAAAATATGCAACTTGTCATTGATCCCTGATACTTCACGCTTTCAAGTTATTATTTTAGTTAATAGATTTGTTTAAACAAATACATTGGAGTAAACCCCAGTAAGATTTATAGGCCGTCTGGTCCGAAATCTGGTGCGTTTTATGTTACCTGAAAAGAGAAGAAAAGAAAATCGAAAGGTGGTAAATGAGGAAGATTAGAGGAGATATGGCATAGCGAGGTAAAAGTTAAATATATACTATACCTTTGCCGATGTGTATAAAGGAACATATTGCCTGCAAGATGATGCCGGCGTTGGTCCTTTGACGTTATAAATTTGTCACAAAAGTTTTGAGCAAACTTGTTGATTTGTTTTTCCGACAGGGTGCTCTGATATATATGTTTGGAACGATTTTCCGTCATCCCTTTGTTAATTTTGGTTTGGAGACAAACCGGTTTCGGCTAGTTGCCATCTTCAGTGCCATCTTTATCGATAAAAAATGGCACTGAAGATGGCAACTAGCCGAAACCGGTTTGTCTCCAAACCAAAATTGACAAGGGACGACGGAAAATCGTTCCAAACATATATATTTTGAGCAAACGGCTAATCATAAAATCTGACAGGCAATTTATTTTTTTTGTTTAAACCAAGACAAATTGATAACAGATAAACTCACCGGTCTCTTTGCCGATGTCAAACTCCATATACAAAAACTGTACCGAAAATGGCAAAATATTTTTTTATGGAATTGGACATCCAATAAGTTAAACAAAAAAGTACTCCGATGCGCTGGCGGGTTTAGCTCTTTAGTCTACCCTGCTTTGAACCTTTCTTAATTTAACAATTTTTATTTAAGACTTATTAAAAAAATAAGGTCTAATTTTTCTAAGTATAAAAGATATATTTTTGTCCATATAATGTTTTTATAGGAAAAGGTCGCAGAACGATTTTTTCAGAATCTTAAAACTTTTATTTTATTTTATAGGTGTGATTCAGAAAAAGAAATTGAAGAAGGTGAAGCTACTGGTGATGATGTAGAAGGCGGATTGCATCCTCTAGTGACAGTTACCAAAATTGATCCAGATGAAATTCCAGAGGTACATTTATCAAAAAAATAACTAGTCGTCCTCGTGTTGGGTTTAAATTTATATTATAATTGTCGAAGACAGCTGAAATATAATGAATCTTATATGTTGGAACTCATTTTAAATAACAAAATTTTTTTAACGATATCCTCGTCGACGACGACACTTATAATATTGTTAAATAATTCAACATTTTTAAATTAAAATATTTCCTAGGTTTCACATAAATATCTAATGCGCGATGATCGTTCCAAAAGATCACAGGAGAAAGAAGAAAGGCGTGACATATCACGAGATCGACAGGAGAAAAATGATGGACGTAATTCTTTTGGATGGTCAAAGAAAAAGGTGCCAACATCTCGCAGCGGTCGCATTATTAAAGGAAGAGGTGTTTTCGTAAGTTAGAAGTTATATTTAATGCGCAGTGATTGTTTAATTTTCAACAACAATTTGCAATGTTTTAGCGTTTTCATACACCTTCTCGTTCCCGATCTCGAAGTATTACGCCACCTCATTGGAAGCGGGCACAAAATCGTACTATAAAAATGTCAGATTTAGAACGAATCGAAGAAGAGAAAAAAATGCGTGAAGAGGAAATAAGGCGACGCGAGATTGAACGTAGGAAACGTCACGAAGAGGCAGCAAAGAATCCAAAAAAGTCTTATTTTGAATTGTCTCATGCTAGTTCATATGGCGGCAAGGACGCTGAAGGTCTTGAGTCACCTGAGCGTAACGAAGCAAAACGACATCGTGATGATAAACACGATGAAAATGAGAAAGTTAAAGAACGTCGCGTAGGTGATCGAGAAAGACATCGAGATAATACCAGAGATAAGGAAGGTGAAAAGAGCCGTAAAGACTTCAAAGGCGGGAAGGATAAATCGGAAAAACCACCCCGTTATGAGGATCGTAAGAAAACTCCCGAACGTAAAAAGTCTGTTGACTTAAATGCCTTGGACTACGAACATCAACCAGATAGTGAGACTGAACAGGACCCCACTGGAGATCTTGATGCGACTTTAAACAAAATAACTAGAACGTCTTCTTCAACATCTGCAAAAGACAATCAAAAGATGTCATTATCAACTAATGAACGGAAGGGAGAACGTAACGAAAAAGCTTTAAACCGTAAGGATAGTACTGTTAAGGAAAAAGAGCGGGAGAAAGAACGTGAAAAAGAACGTGAACGGGAAAAAGAGCGTGAACGCGAACGTGAAAGAGAAAGGGAAAGAGAAAAACCAGTCAAACAAACAAAAAATTCTCGCTCTAAATCACATTCAAAATCTAGATCCCGTTCTCGCAGTCCTTCCCGTTCGCATTCATGGTCCCCATCACGTTCAAGACGCCGACGCTCTCCATTTCGCAATAACCGCCGCATGCCTCTGCGCCGTCAAGGATTCCGTTCTCCTTTGCGTCGCAATAACTTCCGTGGGCGCAGAGGGAATCCGTTTGGAGATCGGCGCCGTCGTTCACGATCTGGAGACCGTTTCCGCAATCGCTTTCCTCTTTCACCTCTACGCCGTCGCCCTTCAGTAGAACGCAGACGTTCAAGGGATCGTCGCGATCATTCACGCAGTCATTCTCGCTCGCGTTCAACTGGACGTGATCAACGTGACCGTGGAAGAGTTGCAAGTGGTGGTGGAGGAGGCGGACGAGATCGCAGCCACAACCGTCGTAGCAGATCAAAATCCCGATCACGAACTCCTTCACGCAGTCAACGTCGTGGCAATCGCTCGGAGTCTCGCTCTCCTAAACGTTCTCGTTCAACTGAGCGCCATCAAAAAAAATCTAATGACCGTCAGGCTTCACCAAAGAAATTCAATGAACAAAATGCCACTTCCGCCAGCGCTAATAATACTGACGAAAAAGCCGCCCGTGAAAAACAACAAAAACGTGCTGAAGCCCTTCTAATGTTCAAAGACCACATGCGCAAGGAGATTGCCAGAGAAGAGGAAAAACGTGCTGAAAAACAACGTCTTGAAGATTTGGAAAAAGAAAAAACTGCACGCGAACTTGAACAACTAGAACGTTTGAAACAAGAGACTCTAAAAAAACTCGAGGAACATGAGAAACTTAAAAAACTGTCTGTTATAGCGGCCGTAGCTGCTGCTGTAAGTTCCACTAATGACGACAAAGATGAAAAATCTCGTGAAAAGAAAAAGAAACGCAAGAAGTCAAAGAAACATATGAGATCATCGTCAGCTTCGGACTCGAATTAGATTTGGCAATTTTTAATTTTCCGCTCAATTTTCTATCTTTGTTAGTGGCATTATCTGGCATATGTAAAGGGTTTTTTTTTATAATTATGGAATGATTTGTATCGTTGTGTCAAAAAAATATTAATCAAATTACATTTCAATTCTAATTTCATTAAGTAATTCTTAAAATATTTTATAAATTAAATGGTATATTCCTGCTTTTCATTTATATTGAATGAACAAATTAATTGAATTAAATAAACATTTCAAACATATTTTGAAAAACAATAATTTCTTTTCATGACAATCCACAATTAACACGGATATTAGGAAGAAGACTAATAGTTTCGTCACATGAAATAGCTTCCGAAACAATAAATTTCCCCTCTCCCTTGCTGAATATTATCATTTTAAGTAATATTTTATCAAAAAATATTGCGACTAATTTTGAACTTAAGTTCCTTTTTTAACTCAGCGCTATAATCCACATAGGGGTAGCTACAAAAAACTTTTCTTTTTAGCATTTAAACGCTTTTCTACAGCTGACTAAGTACTTAATTTATTTGTTTAATTTTAAACAATTTCAAATAGTTCCAAGTTTATAGCTCAAAATCAAAGCTATGAGCATGGCAGACAGGATGTCAAACTTGAAATTTTTTAAATAATGGAAAACCATGAAAAAAATTACTCGGCACTGTCAAAGTCGAACCATTCATATTATTTTATAACCATTTACCAATTTTACTATAATGAATATATGGTAAACCTTATAGGTTATCTCCAAAATGAGGGTCGCCAAATTGAACGAGAAAAATAAATTACGCCTGTAATCTGAAGATATGCAGTTTCCTGATAACGCCCATGTTCTGACAAACGCACAAATTTGCAATTGCATATCGTTTGCGAAACGCAAAATGTATTTGAGTATGTTCTGAAATCCGTGCAATTTGTATTTTTTCGAATTCTGTTCGAACAATGAAAACATGTTTTATCATAAAACGTAAACAGAAAGAAATTGTAATTGTATTGTATTGGCTTTAAAAAAGCTACAATCGAAAAAATATTTAATTAAAAACCGAACACAAAGGGATTCTTGCAGTCCATTGGACATTCCACACCAAGCGTAAGTATATAATTTATATACATAGCCATAAAGCTCAGGTGCATTGGTATGCTCTTGTGTTTTAAGATTCATAGCTGATTGCAGGTTTTAGACCGTTTGTGAATTTCTTCGTAGGGAATTTTATAAGTTTTATCATAAAACTGTACATTCAATAAATTTCAAATATTGAGGAAAAAATAACCAAATTATTAATTTAAGAATTTAAGACCAGTAGCATCATAAATTTTTGAAAGCATGCGTCACGGATGCGTGACCATTAGGGTGCTTGGTCTTTAGTAATCGAACTCTGGATACCAGTCGATATGTGGACATCGTTTTCTTCCTATCAGAAACGAATCTGGAAGCCTCGCAAGATACGAAGAAGTAAATCTATGAAGAAACTACGGTCTTAATTCGCCAAGGGGGAGATCCGGAAGAGATGGTCTAGAATTTCCGAAGGATGGACAGATCTATTTTTGAATGCACTTTTAAGCCGTTGGATCGTGATATACCGATATGGACAGGCAATTAAGCCTTGAAAGAGGTGGAAAGGTTAATTTCTGGAGGAAATCTATTGCTTATTGGTCAATGGAGGAATCCTAAAGAGTTGGACAGGAAAACCTCGCAAGGTGTGGACGGGTCAGTCACCGAAGATACTGCCTAATGAGACAGAAGGCCGCCTAAAAAATTAATTACAAATCGCTTGCCTGAAAGCAATTCGTGAAAAGAAGGGGGCCGAAAAGGGACCCATAAAACATTAATTAAAAAAATACATTAGTCCGCTTTTGCAAACACTATCGTTTTGATACCATGAAATTTCTTGCGATTGTCTTTTACAGAACACCTATTTTGCAGTTTCAAATCGTAAGCGCAAAACTTATACGTGCATAGTTATGTTTTAACTAATTCCAACGAATACGTAGGTTGTTGTCTTCACTGTATAGTAATAACTTATTCATTTTAAAATAAGTTTTACTTAAAAATATTCACTTCAAACAACAACCTAAAGAGAAATCTAAAGCATACATTTTGGATCAGAGATAAATAGGAAGTCCATTCCATTCTTTTTTCAAATATGGAAGAACGTTAGTGAAACAAAAAGTACTTTTGTACAAGAAATATAAGTTAAAAAGTAATCTAAAAGTAAGCAAGTCATCTTAAAATTTGGTATCCCTTTGCATATGTACATAATTAGTCTCCATGTTCGATATAAGATATACGACTCATTAATAGATGGTTTTGAATTTTTAGAAACTTCTTTACATAAAATTTAAATTGAGAAGTAATACGAATTTGGAAAAACTTTAATCTAAAGTTAAAAAATTTGATAAACACTTTAAATTTTCCCATATAACATATAATTGCCGGCAAAAAGAAAATTCTTTACATTTTTGTTACAATTTTAAATCTGCTAAAAAGTCTTAAGAAAAAAAAAACAAGCACATAAGTAATTTAGTACCTTTTGCGCTAAAGAAAGGTACCATTTCAAAATGTCCAAGCCTGGTACATGAAAATTTTGCCGGCACCACACCATCATTCATGAATGTGTAGTACAAAAAAAAAGCAAAAAAAGCATCTAGATACAAAGCAACAACAAAAACAAAAGCAAAAAGAGGCAAATAACGATATAACGCTTAAACTAGCAATAACAACTGAAGGCCGGTTGTGTATGTTTGAGAAGTTTTCAACTGTTTTTTTTCTTCAGTCAAGTTTAGTTCTTCATCGGCGTATAAAGTGTTTGTTGCATGAATTATAGAATATCACAAGAATGATATGGAAGAAATAATAATGAAAACAAAGAAATAAATTGCATATTTTTTTATCGTTAGCTCTTATTGGGTTTCAATTCATTAAAAGCCGCGTTTGTAGTTTTTGTTGAAAAAAGGAAAAAATTACATTAAAATGCAGAAATAATTAAATGAAAATATAAAAAAAACAACCAACTTGTTAAGAAAAGAAGATTAATAAAAAATTATTTTCATACATAATTTTAAAAATGTTTTTCCAAACAACAAATGCCTGGAGTAAAGATAAATGTACATAAGTACATACATATATATGTATGTGTGTACATGGGCATTTGAAGTGCCAATAAAATAATTGTAAAATTTAAAACAAATTATTAAAAAAAAATATTGTATTAAAGACCCAAAAATAAAATAAAAAATAAAAACAGGGTGTGTGAAGGCGTTGAAGATTCAAGAAACAAAAAAATGTTCGCCAGAGTGTGTGCAAATGTGTTTGTTTGAGTCTGAGTAGTGGCGCAAAGGAGAATGTGGTATGTGAGGCAATTTTATATTGAAATTGCGTCGAAATCAAAGTAAAGCTTTGCAGCAGGGATGGAGAAGGTGATACTATTACACTTGCATATTGTGTTCGTGCCTTTTAATATTTAAAATTATACTCATCAAGACTTTTTAGAACTTAAAAACTTATTGATTTAAAAATAATACTGTGGTTTTCATGAATAACCGCGTATATCTAATTGCTTTAATTTAAACACGCTATACATAGCACTAAATATGTATGTTATAATATGGACCAATTTTACCAAATGGACTTTATTTATTTATTTTAGCTTAATTCTTAGTTAATAAGAATTTACAATTATTTATGTGTATGTGTCAAAATCAAAACCAAAGGTGGCTGCAGTAAAACCACTTTCGAAAATTTTTATTTTAGACTTACCCGTTATTCATGAAAACCGTAGAATTGTTACTAATTTACGCATACAAAGTGGAGATCTACCAGGCTTATGTGTTACTCATATGAACAATAAAACACATGTACATATGCATATGTGAATACTGTGGTTACAGGTGCCATATATTGCACCGTCTTGTTGACGCGACACCTTTTGTAAGTTAAGACTATTCCATGCTCTAGAGTTATGACATTTATATCGGTGTAACTAGGCTATGGTTATCACTAACATATAAAGCACTGCTACAGTCACTTCTCTGGGTTATAACGTTGTTTTAACAATGATTGCATGGTAGTAGTAGTGACATTATTTAACATGAAATAATAATAGAATATAAATAGTTTCAATATGTGTTAATAATTGAATATTCTTGTTACAATTCTATACAACGTATTGGCGCCGTGCCAGATATATATCGAAATGGCTGATTCTAAGAGCAGTGTCGTCCGCCTTAGTATTGAACAAAAAATTCTATTTAAGTAGTTCGAAAATAATGTGGATGAGTTTTAAATATATTCCTGACACATTCTACATCTATCTAGCTTGCGTAGTGAGTCAAATTATTAAAAACTGAAATAATTTTACATACGAATTTTCTTTATCAGAGATTCATAAAACATTTTTATTGATCAAATCACAAAAACGTATAAAAAAATTACAGCAAAGTTTAAACTGTTTCATTATTTGATTTTTTGGTCTATAGACAACTTTCGATTATTTTATTTCACTAACTTTAAACAAAAAGTTTTATAAAAATAAACATGTTGGATTTTGTTACTGGTATTTTTGTATTTTCCAACCCTGCGTTCTAGCAAAAGCAAAACAACAAAATAACAACAAATAAAGAGACGCAGGCATAAACAACAAACAAATAAAACAGAACAGAGAAAAAATACAACAAAATCGAATAAATACAAGTTAAAAATTGATTGATTGCTAAAATACTAATTATTTATACCCTAATTTTTGACAAATTTACTAAAATTTTAATTGTAATATGTTTTTCGTATAGAGACAATAATTTGATGACGCTTTTTCTTACGATTTTTGAGCTTTAATAGCTCCACAAATACAACAAAATCGAATGGGCCAAATAGGTTGTAAATTATTTTTGGTATTGAATTCAAAATTGTTAACGCAAAGGCATAAATTTAGCTAAAGTTCTAAACAGAAACCAGTTTATATTCCTGAATATAAGATTTATAAACTTTTAGTGTGAAGGTTATCAGGTATCTTGAAGTTATTGATTAATTACATCGAATTCAGCTCTTGATAAATGCATATAATCCATTCAAACTTATTGTGGACAATTTCAATAGGCCAGTTTAGTTTCGTATTACTATATGTGGATTTACAGAGGCTATTTAACTCGAGATAGATCATAAGAGGCATCTTTACATCTTGGTATCCAAGTTTGTATTCTATTCTTATTAAACTATATGAATACATATAAGAGTATGTTATTCCCTTCCTTTCTTACCAGAATTTTAAAACTGCATGCGCTATGTAAGTCCGATTCCATAAATGAAATTCCCTTTTAGTTTCGGAGCACAAATAAATCGCCGCTATTTTCTGTTGAACTTTAATTCTGGTTTAACATACATTAATGTACTAATGCTATGGCAAAGCAAACATACTTTACCTGGCATTATAGGGTACAAAAACGCCGGCGTAAAGCAAAGCGGTATCTAGGAAAAAGAGAAAGAAATTACTATTGAAATGATTTCACTAAACAATTCAAAACTCAAAAGTATCGAAAATTCAGTTATCTGGCCATCCAAATGAAGGAAGAGATTCAAGAAAAATTATAAATTTTAATAAAAAATACTGCATAGACAAAAAAGGAAACAAAGTTATACAACGGATAACGAATAAAAAACGATTCGCCGAAAAAACATGTTTTACTATTCAAATCCGCGAAAAAGCACAGCTACAACCATCTACACTAGAAATGACATAATTGTTAAAAATTCCTTATAAACATAAAATATAAACCGTGGAAAGATGGATCCGTTTTTTTGTCCTTTAAACATTTTTATTTCTCTAACAAAAGCGAAAAGAAAACATGAAGTATATGTACATTTGTATGGAAGTATGTATTATACATATATACATACACATACGAATGTGTATTTTGTTGTGCCTTTTCTTTCTTTTTCCTCCAAAAAATTCAAATTGTAGTCTTTTGTGTGTGTTTAATATTAGAAATATTTCTATATTTATTATTATGTGTTGTTATTCATGTGTTTGTGAACAAATACAAGTTCAAGTACAAATACATACTCCTTACTATATACATATATATGTAAGTATGTTTGTATATAGAAAAAAGTTATGTACGCACAAATAACGCCGTGCTACGAAAGAAAGCTTTAAATGATGCCATCTAGTTGAAATAATTAAATGATAATCAGGCGTTTTTTTTAATTGAAATATTAAAATTTATGTCTAGGATGTGCGTGATCATTTATATAAATAAATATATAAATTTAATTGTAGCACGCAAATGCCAATATGCAAGTTATAGATTAGTTTTACGTTAATTCATCGTAATAGAAACGTTTTTTTAACAACAAAAAAATCAACCTGACGTAAACATTTAAATAAAAATTGTGATTAAAAAGAGTCGTTTACACAAAGTTATCGAGGTGGACCGTTCGCTTAAAAAACATTTTTTCAAAGACCATAAATGTATCAATCCTTTGATTGATAATCTACGTCTCCAGAAGGACTTTGATCCATTTTATAAATGGTGCAACATTAACTTTATGCAGCTAAATTTAAGAAAATGTAAGTTTATGATCTCTGCTCGCATCTAGCCCCGATAGCCGTAAATTATTTTCTGGAAGGACATCAAGTAGAAAAGGTTGACAGTTTCAGGGATCTGAGTATATTGTTTGTCCCTAAACTGAATCTTACCTCACATATATCAACATCAATAAATAAAGCTAGAAGGGGGGAGAGGGAAGGACACGTGGTTATATAGAACGTTAGGCAAAAGAGTTTAACGGTCCGTACGTTGCAAAAACTTTGTAATATGGGGGTTCCTATTTATAATATTGAATTTGTGCAAAAACAGTTCATGTTACGGTGTGTTCGAGGATTTTAGTACACTTAACTTGCCTTTATACACCGTGCGACTTGCTCTTATTAAGCTTCCTACGTTAAAAATCTCCAAGCCTATGCTGAGTGTTTCATTTATTTTCAATAATATCAATGGTGATATTTACTCTGGATTTCAGATTGGTGAGATCACATTCCACATTCCTCAACATTCTTCCCGGTATTTCATTTAATTATCTATGAAATGTGTTAGAGCTAATAATGCTAATGCTTACCCTCTTAGGAGAATATGTAACATGTTTAATAAATTGAATAGATTTATCGATTTTTCATTAAATCCTAACATAATTAAAAATTCAATAATTGTTATTCTAAGCACTTGATTGTTATTGCTATTTAATTATTTATTTGTTATATTTTGTAATATTTAAATTTTATACTTGTCCGTAAGGAAAATATCCAAAGACAAATAATAAATAAAAATGTGTATAAATTAATATTTTACATTTATAATAAAAAAAATTCTGATTCAATATTTACTTTTATCTGTGCGAAATCGTCATTTATTAAGGTTATAAAGAATTTTGCATTTTTGTATTCCATAAGTTCTCATAGAAATGGTGCATTATTGGTAGCAAGTTTGTATAAAATATTTGAATAAGTTTTGATAGTAAAAATACAGAAATAATGTCGTTTCGATGGTGGCGTCTGAGAAAATAAAAAGGTCGTACATTAGTATTATTTTTGTGTGTGCATGATCATGAGAAAAAGTTATTCACGGTTCCATCTCTAGATCAAAATAACTGCTAGAGAACTGCTATACACAAAAAAAAAACATGGTTGAACAACATATTACAATTGAATTTTATGGTAGTAAGCAAATTATATTATTACTGTACGATAAAAAAGCAAGAAATTAGTGTTACTGATTAGCAGCGGCTTACGTTCGAAGCTATATTTTAATTAAACACGAAAAAATTTTTTACAATATTATGTCTGTTAAGAAAAAATATTATGATTCGAGTCACTATATTATTTTTGTTTAGTTAAAATACTTTGGTTGTGGTTAGAATGTTACTAATAATTGTATTGTCCAACTCAACCATGTATTCATATGCATTAAATCCATTTAATGTTTAAAATACTTTCAAATAATTATTCTATGTTGGAAAAAATAATATAATGTGGTACAGAACGTAATATAGTTGTTGTGACCATGTCACAGCCATATTTTTTCTTTTCCTGTACATATGTAGATATGTAAGTATTTTCGCCCTTAATAAGTAATTTACTAATATTTGTCCGCTCGCACATGATTTTATGTCAGGTACGTTTATTTTTGCGGTCATTTACGTAAAAATTGAAAGTATTGTATTTCGGGAACGGTTATTATTTTCGATTCAATATTTTACCATACGACGTGTTAGAGTCTGTTGAACAATTCTGCATCAAAAAGTGAATTTCGAAAAATATGTTAGTTAAGTGAACATATTTTCGCGAATGTTCTACAAATTATTCTTAATGCACATATGAAAATATGTATGTATGTATATGTGTATATTTTAAAAGACTAAGAAAAACAATTATAAGAAATCATAAAACTTTTATTATATGTGATCTATGAAGCTCCAAATCATTTAGAATACAATTTGGATTGATTTTATCCCCTGGCTTTTGTAAAACATAAGTTAAAGTTTCCCTTTAATTTATTGACGATACACATTTGAAATCATATTTGACAACCTTCAGCTTTTCTTCAAAAATATAATAAGTAATTTGTTAATTTTGAATTCATTGTATTAAATGTAATATGAGATATGTGGGAGTTAATAAACAAAATTATGCCTAAACATTTCCTCGAATTCTCACGTAATATTTATACAAATCTGCTTCCTAAACCTGTTATTTCGATCACAATTTCCTGTCTTTTATTATCTAGTAAACCCTGCTTATCGGAGTTTGGCGAACTTTTTAGATTTTAACTCACGCACAAATATGGCATCTCCCTTAAATCATTGTATGTACTCGATTTTAATACCCTGCCAGTTTCACATTTTTTTACATTGTCTTTCTAACGCTCTCTATTCTCTATAACGCACCGGATTTCCTTGTTGTTCTTGCTTTTAATTCTAAACACATTTTCGGCATTTTGCTCGCAAGCTGTACAAAATATTTTGTTTGATTTGCTTGAAAGAAATTCTTGTTTTTTATTTTTGGAGGCGGTTTTGAAAGCTCCTCAGACTCTTGTAAGCAAATCTGCAAAAACATTTGCTTTTAATACGAATATTTCTTTTGCCAAGCGGTTGACAAAAAAAAAGTTAAATTTTCAAAGAGATTTATGAATTTTGGAGATTTCATAAAAATGTTAATATTATTTACATTTCCTGCGACATACTGAATGAAGCATTGCTAAATATATATTATTCTTTATCTTGAATCGTAAAAATAAGAATTTATTTTTCAAAATTAAATACGACACGATTTTTTTTGTAGCTGAAGTACTAGATTTCTATGCATGTATATTTCGTAAAAAAAGACACAGCGTTTCTACATATACATATGTACATATGTGTGTATGCATGTACTTTTGATAAACATTATTTTATATTACTTGTGTTTACTTTCATGATATTATTATGCCTAAAATAAATAAACCTAAAATATTAATTATTGACAAAAAGCACAGACGAGTGGGAAATAAATTTAATTTACTAAACTGTTTCTTTAGATTGCACATTGCGCTTAGTGACTCGTTTTATAGCTAAAAATTCACAAAAACTCACGGGCTTTTTATAGTTACCTCGAGTTTTTCGGATTGTAATCAAATTGGGCGCTTATGCCCATTTCTAATTTCCTTATAATATATAAGTAGATTATAGTAAAAAAATCACTAGAAAAATATAAAGCTGTGAAATTTGTCAGTGGAAGAATAATACAAGTATGCAAGGTTTTGGACTGGAGCAACCGAAAGTTGTTTATTTAAGTACTTTGAGGGTGCTGAATTCAAACTTTTTTTTATTTTATTAAATCTGTTTTTTTCAGTCTCTGGTGTCCATGAAATTGCAGTAAAGCGCCCGTTAGGGTGTTGGGATGGGCCACTAGTTTGTTTACGTATTTGGACAAGTATGTTTTTGTTGCTTTCTGAATAGTCGGAGACGAAAAGTCATAAAAACCTTGGCTGTCTTCTTGTTAACTTCTGGATGTCATACATAGGTCCATCTTGGTATTAAAATGGATTTATATGAAAGCACTTTGCAATCCAAAGTTTTATGCATTTTTTTCCTCAATAAGGCGGGACCAAGTTAGTTGTTTATCTAGGTGAACACCCATATATTAAACGTGTGTGTCCACTGGAATAGTGTTTGTAATTGTAATCGGAGGACAGTTTCGTCTCCTTAGGGAAAGCCTTACGTGTGCACATTTCGAAGGACTTACCTTAACCTTCTACTTTTTTAACCAGTCCTCTAGCTCATGAATGTAGGATTGACGTTTTTCAGAAGCAACATTTGGACGTTGATGTACGATTATATGTATTTGGGCTTGTTGGCATATCCGCCGTATAGATGGTATATAATAGCGGCCCTAGTATACTATATTGAAGTACTCCTGCAGAGATTTATGTAATCTTTAGCAAACTGAACTTTTGGCCTTTCATTAAATGTTCTATCAGTCAAATAGCGCTTGGGAAGCTTGTGGAAATTTTCGAGAAGAACTCGAGTTATTTTCGTGAGTAGGCCATCATGCCAGACATTACCAAACGCCTGGGAAATGTCAACAAACAAAACTGAACAGTATTATTCATTAACAAATGCAGATCTAATAACGGAACTTGGTCAATAGTAGTCCAGGATAATCTTTTGTTCGTTGAAATAAGGAGTTAAACTCGTGATGAATAATTTTTCAAATAACTTTGACAAAATTGAGAGTAGGGTAATGTATGACGTAATCTGGCTTGGTTTAAGGATCATAACAATTTCAGGCATGGGAAGAAGCCAACGCGCAATATGACATTAACTATAAAACATTTTAAAAAAATTAAAAACTCTTAAAATAAATATGCAATAGTATGTGCAAACATTTAAAAAATATTACATATTGTCTACAAACGAAACCACCATTTGATTTATGTTATAATAAATAAAAATAAATTGTAGCCAACCTAAGACTCCGTGTCTTTATTATTTAGACCGTGTCTTTATTATTTAGGGCGTGAATTCGGAGAGGTGGAAAAACATGATATATTATCTTCTTTCTTTTCAAAGCAAAAATTTTTTTATAGGAAAAAAATTTTGAATATTGTTGTTTTTCAATTCACTTCAAGTCAATTCTTTATTTCTTTCGGAAATTTCCCATTCTAAAACCTTGAGAAAATATTAGTGGAGTAAAAGGCTTTTTCCAAAAAAGCCCCACTCTGGTGGAAAAAACTTTTTCTTTAAACATTTTGGCTGCCTTCTGGCTACAAGAAGTAATTTGGCATGGAAAATGTTTTATATCGATATGTTTTATGACTTAGCCTCCATAAATCAGGCATGGAGCATTAACATTTTGAAATTTTATTTTCTACCAACCAAAGTAGGGCTTTTTTGAGTTTAAAAGCAGATATGTATTCAAAACTTTCCCGGAATTCGTCAAGTAAAAATGGCAGAGTTATTCATTTAGCTTTTCAAAGAAATTATTTTCCTTGTTATTAAGTAAAAGCGAAAACATTTAAATTCGAAAAGACAACTGAGAAAATATGTTCAAAACGTTTTGCCGCCAATTTAAGTTTGCCATGTAAATATAGAGAATACAAATCTTGAGAATACTTTCTTTAGAATCATCTGATCAGTTATTAAGATCACAAAAAAGTACTCTTTATGTCAACAAGGTACAGAACTATTGGCCCCTTGAAAAAAAGACTAGACCTGAATCTACGAGTATTCTAAAAAAAATATTCAATATATAAAAAAAATTACAGGCCCAGTTTGGCAGTTTCGTCCACTGTTTGATCGCGTGTGTTTTTAAACGTAGGAATTGTTGATATCGTCAAATACAGCAACATGTTTACTTACAAAGTTTCTGTGTACAAATTTTGTCGAATGTTCAAAAATTACGTCTTAATTTATTTTCCCTGAATTTGTTCACACAGCAAAAAAAAAAAAATCAACAATCAACTGGAGTTAAAAAAATACCGAACAGAAAATAAAGCACAAATACAACAAACTTATGATAACAAGAACTACAACAAAAACGCGTTGCTTCTATGTATAAAAATATTCTTTGTTAACATTGAACTTGAATTTCGTTTTATTTTTTTTTTATTTTAAGATTTGTTTATAAGTATTTATTTTGTAAATGTTCCCCTTTTATAAAATACATATACATATGTATGTAGATATATAAAGATATAGGTGAGTGTGTGTGTGTGTGTGTATCTATAAATTTAAAGCCCATAAGCAATATTGCAATACATACAAACAAATATTGTATACATACTTTGTACATACATTTGTATGTATGTATGGATTAAAAAAACATATGCACATACATATAAGAATGCTTGTATGTATGTATGTATGCTTTGATATGGATTTTTGTTAGAAACTTGAACCAAAATTTTCGGCAATTTTTTGCTCATACACACATGCATACATACCTACCTACCTATTCATGGTTCCTTTTAGTAGCTAGCAGCTACACAAATAATAATAAAAAAAAAAAAAAAAACAGAATATCTACACAATACATCAATTTACTTTATTATCTGGCTCCATAGTTGAAAATGGTTTTTTACACTAAAAGAAAAATCTTATCCATTCTTTAGGTAAAAGTTATTTATATATGGGTTTAAGAAGAAGCGTCAGCTAATGCTCGGCAATTTTATTAGTTCTAATCGGATTTGGAAAAGAGGAGGATTGGATGTAAAAATACTCATTTTGGATTTTAGGAAATTTGAAATAACAATTTTTTACTCTTTATTTTGATAAGATTTTTGCAAAAATGAATGCAAAAATGGTTGTTTAGGATGTTTCAAATTTTGCTGTGTTTGTTTTCATTTCATGTTGTCTTTTTATTTCATTTGGTTTTTATTTGATATTGGTATACAGCAAAAAAAAAAAAAAAAGACAAGGAAAAAGCTTTTAATTTCGTTTTCATTATGCCCTTCACCATAGTGATTCAGATGGTTTGTTGTTTTTATAACAACCATTTGTGTTCTCTTGAAAAGGAGATTTGTTTGAAAAATATTGCGGCCCCTGTTTGTGTGTCGGCAAAAAAGAAGATAACTTTCAAATCAATGCATATTGCTTTTAATTATAGGGTGACGTTTTAAGAACTATAAAATGAAGTAAACCAAAAATATTAACTGAAGCTGAAGCCTGTCTGGCGGGTCCAATTTCAGATCACTGTTTAGAGTGTGCAATGTTATATAGTAATAGCGAAAGTGGTACACTGAACGAGAGTAGGAGAACCACTTTTAGTTGCACAAGGCGAAAGTAAAACGTATTTCTCAATTAATCGATTGAGAAATACGCCACATTGACTAAGTGAAAGAACTATTTGTCAATGTTTTCAAACAGTTTTTCTGGATCTTGCAGCAATTTAGAAAAGTTTGAAGAATTTGTCATCTCAAAAGCGGCTTCGAAAATGAACAACATTTTCCAGCAAAATCGGGTTTGATCGGCTCGGCCTGATCATCATTCATCGAATTGTGTTCAGGCGTCCGTGTTATTATAAGTTGGCGAATGCAAATCATGAACCAACAACTTGTTATGTATCAGATGTATATAGTGAACGGATAGTAATGATCGAGTTTCCATTTGTTATATTTTAAAAAGCTGTCGAAAATGCCCATGCCATCTGGCTGTCAAATTATTCTGTAATATTTGTCAGCTCATCAGGTATTGTTTTACACTCAACGTGTATTTCGTCGTGAGGTTGGTCGGTTGGCATAATTGTAGCCGCAAAATAAAGCGAAAATCCATTAGTTATATCACACTGTTGAAAATTTATTTTACTTTCATTCTTGTCTGATCACCTATTACTTTTCAGCTTACTTCTATTAAGAGTTGAGCAAATGTAAAAAGTAATTTCTGTCTTCTCTGATGGAACCATCAACTTCAGGGACTTTTGTACATGATTAAGAAATTTGTGGCTTATGTAATTAAATTGAATAATTTAAAATGCTTCGACTAATAAAATTATTGTTTTTCGGGTTCATAATATTTTTTATAATTTTGTATAATTTTTCCTCTAAAATTTTGTTAGATTTTTTGGTGTGTAGTTCTTCATTACAACGTTTGTTTCATTTACGACAGAGTATATTTGAAACGTTTCCATTTGGGAAACTTTGAGAAAATGACTGGTAGTTTTTATTAACTTCGTGAAAATATTATAAAAACGTAAATATTAATTTATATTCGTTGTTTGCTTTAAATAATTCTTCACTAAGAGCGTGTGTGTGATGAGAACAGTCCCAATTTTTAGATTAAGTCCCGATTCCATAACTTATTATTCCATTAATAGGACTTCCACGGCTACAGATAATTATCCATTTAATAGATTTAAAATTCCATCACATCGAAAAAATAAGAACTATCGATTTATCCACAAATCGGTCTTAAGAATACTCCAGAACATTAAGAATTTTGGCAATTTCAAACCTGTGATTGTAGATTCATTGACAGCATTTCTCAATAATATATCATTCGCTGTTAATACGTATAAGTACGTGTAGATGTAATGGTCGAATTAGTAGATTCCAAAAAAAAAAACAGTCACGTAAATAAAGCGCGTTGCTCTTTATCCAAACTGTAACGTAACGTTTGCAATGTACAAATCTACAAAAACAAATATGTATTTACGAAACGAACGTCAAACTTTGTCATATTCCAAGACCACGGAGCTGACACATTTGCTTTCGTTAATACGTTTTGAATAACTAACAACAATGGCGGAGCGATACTAACAGCTCTAAAGTAAAACCATACGAATCTACTAGTTCTACCATAACAAATGGCTTCGGTTTGACATCTTGTTCAAATTCATTCATGCAGAGAAGAAACACAATTGTGGCATGGTCACGACAACCATATCATGTTCTGTGCAACAATATAAGTTGAGGTTACTGCAAAATATTTTGAACACTGCTTTAGTTAAGAATGTTATTGGTTAGATTTTGTCATTAAATGATTTATAGATAGAATTTGTAAAATTCGTTTGGTGTTTAATCAAAATATGAGGGTGCTGTGGCTTAACTGCGTTCTCGTACCTCAGTCGCTGCCAATCAGTAACATTCATTTTAGCTTTTTTTTATCGTTCAAAGTGGATCTTGTTTACAATCACATAATTCAAACTTAATATGTTGCCCTTAGATTATGATTACGACAACCATGCTTTTTCTTTGTGTGTTGAGGCGACAATTACAGATACATACTTATGTGTTGCGATCAAGCTTCTTTAATTTTTCATAAAAATTCATAATAAATTAAAATGTATGTAACATTATTTTCTTCTTTTTTGCAGATTAATCCATTAGTTTAATTTCAAAAAATTTTGAGAAAAGAAAAAAAGTCGAAAATAACAAAAAAGAACAATTATTTCTGCACAAAATATTTGGTATGTAATTGCATCAAAAATAAAAAATAAGCAGAAATTAATACAATAATAAAAAATTATAATGCTAAATGAAAATAATGAATATCAAACTTTTCAAGAAAGTGCAAAAACAAGCACAAAAACAAACATTTTTTACTAAATTCAAACAACGAACGAAGTTGTCGAAAATATTTCCAGAGGTGTGATCCAAGAATAAATAAATAAATAAAGTTGAATAATAATAATTAAACAAAATTAATTGGAAATGTTTTATAGACGCAAAGTGTTGGTCATATTGCTGCTGCACATATTTCTGCTGCTGTTTGGCGATTTCAGCACCTGGATAAATTTCAAATTAACAGGTAATTGTTTTGATATTTTTTCTATTTTATTGACTAACTAATTAGCTATCTAACTAATTAGCTATCTATCTACATATTTAATAACAAAATAATTACCGCTGTTTAATGTGCCTGCAAAAGATGCGACTCTGATTTTATGTAAGAAGCAATGAATTGATCTCCGTTTCTTGTTTTAAGTAAAAAAAAAACCTTTTTTTAAAACCAAACTAAGTCCAAAGTTGGATATGGGGATCGCTTATAGAAGAAATCAAAAAACTTGTAAAAATCCTTTCTTAATCTCTTCACTTTGCTGTGGGTCTCCCATAACTGACCATTTCCTCTTTTCTTTACAAAAGAACACTGAAAAAAATATAAAAATATATTTTGTTTTGTAACGGAGCAACTTTTTTTTTTAAAATTTAAATATATTTTAGCGAATTCTTATTTTTCGTGAAAGTTAAAATTTTGTTTACGATTTTTCGGTCTTTGGCGAAATGTTGTACTTGTTGATGATTTTTATGGTTTTTGGTTGTATTTTGTTTTATTTTTTTTGATTTCGAAATTTTATTTTAAATTTTAGATTATGCGGTGTATTTTTGATTTGTAGTAAAAATTTAATTGGTTGGTAAATATTTCGTGAAATATTGAATTTTAATGAAATTTTAAAATTTTTTTATTTTGATTTTTAATGAAATTTTGACTTTTTGAAATTTGGTTTTTTTTGGTAAACTTGAAATACAATTTTTGTGAAATTCTCTTTTTTTAAACTATTTGTTGTTTCAATATTTGGAGAATTCCCGATTTGTGGGTGTTTATTTAATGGATGTTTGTGACATCGATTTTTTGTGAAATTTATAAGTTTTCGTTATTTATTTACGAATTTATCGACTTGAAATATTTAATAATTACGCTAATAATTTATTCAAGCTTCAACAGAATACTGCATAAGTTAAATATTCGACACTAGCAGAATGGAATACATGCATGTTCTCTGCCGTTACGGACGTCACGTCATCAGCATTCTCTGTGTCGTTCTACAGAGTAGTGCTTATTGAAAACATCATCTGTTTAACCCAGCTAATGATGAAAATTGAATTCGGAGTTTCTCATATTTTTCATGTCTTAGAACGAAATGTGCCCTACTGTAACTATACTCATTGTATTCTTTATCACAAAATATATATTTTTAGTGAAATTTAAAAATATCGGTGAAATGAAACGTTTGTGGTAAAATTTTAAAATTTAGTGAAGTTTATGCTATTTTTTTTGTTGGTAATATAAAATTTTTTATTTAAATTTTTCGAGTTTTTTTAATCATACAACTTTTCAGAAATTCCTATTTTTTGCCGATTTTCGGAAAAGTTTCGGTTATTAAAATTGGTTTGTTTTTTAGTTAAGTTTTAATTCAGTCTGAGTTTAAGTTATCTGGGGCCCTCAGGTATATAATATCTATCGATATATAGCAAGTTCGATGAGGATTAAGAATATAAACGTAAATACCAAAACAATACAGAAAAATTGACGCTAACCAATATCTCGAGAATTTGTCGATTTACGTTGTAGATTTAACAAAAAAAACTCGTAGTCTATGCCAAAAATGGCTTTACGTCAATTAAAATATAAAATTGTTTCCCGGATTAACGACTTTTGATTATTTATGGTGCAAAACTTTTCCTGCAGGGAAAGACAAGTGATAAATAGCCTCCGATTATTGTAAAAACCCACGTTATGTTTTAATGAACGAGATTTACTTTAATCATTCAATTTAAATCGTGTACAAAACACAAATAAATATAAAAGTAATGCAAATGATATTTATTTTACTTTTTGTTTGTCTCAAAAATACTACACTTATTCGGGACTACTACTTGGAATGGGACTACAGTAGTCCCAGTCCCTGCTTCTTAACTATATTTAAGTTTTCTACTAAGATAGCAAGGTGCGCATGAAAGCTCCCTCTCTTTTAAAGTAGGAGTCATCCATTCAATTTTAAAACTTAAGAAAATCTTACAGTGACCTGCATTTCAAAATCTTTCAATTGTTTTAGTTACATTTCTCAACTATATTTTTAAGCTAAAACAATGAAAGTCCAATTGATTAAATGCTACATGGTTTCGAAAAGTTCAAACCATTCATCTTTTCCTGCTTTCCTTTCTATAAAAAAAGGAAAACTCATGTCAAGAATTAACAAATTGAAAATAAGTGGGTGGAATTTTACTTTTGTCATTGTTGTATTAACAATAAAATCCGTGGCAACAATAAATTTCCATTACGAAGATATTCTATTTGTTGGTTTTTCCATTATTTTCCTTTCCTTTTTTTCCTTTGCTGCTGCTTGTTGCCCGCAGTTGTGTGTTGATGTTTTGTTGTTTGTTCCCGTGTTTTAGTTTCATGCTCATTTCTTATTCTTATGCTCTTGTCTTAGGTTTTGTTGTATTTAAATTGTTGCTCTGTTTGAGAAACTTTGTCAGCTGTCGGTTTTTGCGTGTTGCGGGTGGCGCCAACATCGCCACGAATGGCTGTAGACCCACCAACGCATTCCAATTAGGGGGAAAAAACAATTTTTCTATTTATTTATTTAAAAAGAAAAAGCACAACATTAAGAATTTATGTACGTTAATTTTTGTTGTGGTTGTTAACGAAATGCAATGGATACGTAAAATTAACTTGACAGGGAAGGACACTTGGAAGACGTGGCTTGTGTTGCATAAATATCAGTTTTATTGAACTGCTATAGTTTTAGGAACTAAAAGCTGAAATTAAATTGGGATTGAGAGAACATTTTGAGTTTGCTGTGGAATATTTTAATTTGCTCTTTACCATATTGTGTGCGGCAAATTGGCTGTGGTATTACCGAATATTTGATAGAGATATTCGAATCTTTACCGAAAGACGTGTTGCAATTATGTCTCTAACAGACATCCGATCTGGTCCAGGAAAGGCGAACATCCTTAAATCGGATGGCAAGATATTAAAGAATCACCCTAGAGTGGGTGCGTAGACCCGGGACCAATAGTTGAATTATGTGGCATACCTCTCTCTGTCTGCAAGAGGCATATCCATAATGCGATATATAATATCGCTAAGGCTAGATGGTTGGAAGAACCCACATGTAGTATCACCTGGCCAAGTTTGCACAGGGCTCGAACCAGAGCTATGCTAAGTTTTCAAAGGATACAATTAAGGGACATTGCATATTTAGCAGCCATGCGAAAAGAATGAGGCTGCCTGCAAATGACATGACTTCTGTAGAAGTTGTCAAAATGAAGAGGAATCCTTTGCCTTTGTCCTGCCTTCGAAAACAGACTCCTGACTTATCTCGGGTGAGGTCCTTCGGAAGCTTCTCCGAAGTATCTGAGTTGGGACTGCAGGGAATCAATTCCTTTATTAGGAGCAGTCGCTGGATTAGCAGTAAATCCATACTGGCACAGACTTTTTGACCCTTCTTTAATTCCCTTGACCTTCTTCACCATTTCTTCTTTCTCTTCTCTTCTACTCCTCTATCTCTTCAGGTAACACAAGGGCATCGACTTTGCGGATCCACGTGCACCTGTCGTGCAGGCGGATTACCTAACCTACCATATTGAGTAGGTATTGTAAGCTTTTCTTAGAATTCACTCACAAGATTTAGTTATTTATTAATAGCATTTTCGTGGGTTTAATAATATTTAATATAACAGCTAAAATGTATACAATTACTTTTATTTTAATGTTTATTTATTTATTAAAATAGTAATTAAAACAAATTTAAAAAATCAAAGTTTTAAAATTAATTATAAATTCCGATGAATCTGCGTAATATGTAGGGTACTACATTTACCAGGTCTCTATATTAATCGGTTAATTATTTTTAGGTTAGTTATTAAAAAAAATTAAGCCACAAATTGTATATATTTTTTTAACAACAATTAACAATTGTCGAATGAATTAACTTCTGCTTTTTATAATACAGAATCTCTTTGACAAGTCCCGCTTGTTTTACACTGATAAAAGTCTAGACCTAAGACGGTTTTCAAAAATCGTTATGTTGGCTTTCTTAAGACCCCTGCTTATTTGAGAATATCTAATTTTAAATTAATTAAATAGTTAATAAAAAAATATTCATTAAAGGGTGACCAATAATAAAAGGTAACGGTCAGTGTTGCCAGAATATTTTGAGGTAAAATTTCCGAAAATCATGAAATGTTCAAAATCTGCATATTTTGTTAAATTACTTGAAATTGCCTATCAATTACCCTTAGTAGATTTAATATTATAAAAAATTTATATCCGCACAAAACATAAATGCGAAAATAAGGCCAAGTTTCTATCCAAAAATTTCGGTCGCTAAAAATACTGAGATTGAAATGTGGACCAAGTTCTTGATATGTACAATCATTTCTAGGTAACTTGGCAATATTTTTTTAACTTTCTAATATCCGAAAGAATTATAGGACATTATAAAAAGAAAATTTGAATTTCACCAAAAAATCGGAACTTTACAAAAAAGCCAAAATTTAATACGAAAATCAAAATTTCATTGTGATCTCAAATTCACAAAAAAGAAACATAAAAAGAAAACCGAAAAATTTACAAACGAAATTCACCAAAAATTCGTAAGTTTTCCAAAGATATAAACAAAATTAAAGAACCAAATTTAAAATGAAAAAATATATATTAACCGATTCAAAATAATGAAAATAAAACCTCTGCTAATATGAATTATTAGAAAATATTTTGCATAAATTTTAAAATGATTTTATTAAAATAAATTTAATTTTTATACAATGTAATCGTAAAATATTCTTATAGCCTTGAACAATTCCTGATACCTTATAATTTCGTATGCTGACAGTGAAATCCAAATCCCCAATTTAGAGTAGAAATTCCAACAAGTCTACATTTTCCCGTCCCATCTCGAAAAATATTCATGTTTTGTTGTTTTTTTAAAGATTTTTTTTCTTGTTTGTTAGTCAGCAAATTTGTGATGCAATTATTCATCAAAAAATTTGATTCGACCTGATTGCATTTTATAAAGAATTCTATTGTTAATTTTCGAAAAGAATTTCTTATCTTGTTAGGAAAACATGAGTTTATCATTAAGTCTAATGCAGACATTGATTGTTACTTTAAAATCGCAATATTTTCAAAATTTCCATTTGCTGTACATCTTGTTGGTCGTCTGGTCGTTTCCTTTATTATAAACAGACAAATCTTGTTATTTTATTTGACTGTCATTTCTTAAATGGTCATCATTATCATCTCTGTCTAGATCACTATAAACACCAGGCGAAATATTTACTGCAAAACAGAATCATATGCAGTGACGAGAATAAAACGCTATTGTCCAGAATTTCAAACATTCATGAAAATTAGACGATATTTGAGTGTCACAAAAAAAAATCACTTTGACCTCAATAATTTGTGTTACATAAATTGTTGCTTTGTTTGCTATCGATTACAGTCTGTAGTTCATGGACATTCCTTATTAATAAGACTTATACATCATCTTACTGAGCAGCTTTGTGAATTCATTTTTAAATGAGAAATCATAATTAATGTTTTGTATCTATTTTAGTAAATTCTTATCCAAAATGAAATGTACTAAATCCAAAAGGTACTTTTTATAGCGACATTAAAAAACAAATGCAATTGTATGTTTAAAAAGAGTTGTTTTTTAAAAAAAGGTAGTATATAAAAAAAGTACTTTTTGAAAAATTATAAAGAGGGGTACTTTTTTATAACAAGTTTTTTTTTTAAATTAAACTATTTTTTATAAAAAGATACATCCTTTATACATAAGAGGTACTTTTTTTTAAAGTAACTTTTCTAAAGATATACCTAGGTTCTTCTAAAACAAAAACGAAATTTAAAAATATAAAAAAAGTTTTTATTTTGCTTATAAATTTTGTGTCTGAAAAAATCAAATCAACGCCACCAAATACGAAGCGTAGATTTCCTTTTCAAAAACCCAACAAATTTTTATGAAAAATAGTAACAAGGTTTAAAAATGTTTGAAATTTGTTTTAATTTTCCATATAAATTCTGGTGTGTCGTTGTGTTTAATAAAATTAGGGCCATATTTTATAATATTTAATTATATTTTATTTGAAAAATTTCTAGCTAATACTATTCCAACTTATTTTATTATTAAAATGCAATTTATTTGTTGTTGGCGGCTAAGCTAGTCTCTATGCGCATTTCGTTGGTTGCTTAAGCCATCTTTACACAACTCTTTAGAAAAACCTGGACGTCTTATACCCGAAATTCCTTCAACCAACAAAAATTAAAATTTCCATTTCCTTAAAATAATATAATTTTATAGAAAATACAGTAGTAAAACTGTACTTATCCTAGAAAATATACTTTTTTGAAAAGTTCTTTATTTCGAAATTATTTTTTTCAAAATTAAATTTCCCAAAAAGGAAAATGGTACTTTAAAAAAGTACTTAAAAATTTATTTTTAGAATAATACTTTTTCGAAAGTGTATTTAATTTAAAGAAATTTTTTTTGAATAACTATATTTTTCACAGAAAAAAATTCCTAAAAAAAGCTTTAGCCTAAATATCCCTTAAAGGTACTATTTAATAACTTTGTTTGCTAATACAGGATTGCTATTTGAATATATTTTCCCTTTGTAGTGTAACTTTTTAGAAATAATATTTAAGATCAACGGAAATGATTACATACACATATCTACTGTCCATTTGTTTGCACAGCTAACAAGACTTTAATTAAAAGTTAACTTAACAAAAAAATAAAGAAAAAAACAGAATTATAAGAAGATTTTAAATAATAAGTTTTCTTTAACATGCCAGAAGCGGAATTTTATATGCTTCACGAAGTACTTTTACAAATTTCCTTAATGCACTTTGGAAAAATTAAAAATATTTAAAATTAAGCGAAATAATGTGAAGTTTCTCTGACATGCGAATTCAATTAAAAAAGATTTTTGGAATAAATCAAAGTTACTATTTTATACTTACAAACATAAAAATGCGAGGGTGAACTCTAAAATATTTTGGACTGTGTAAAAATAAATGGTAGAAACTTAAAAGTTAATTAAAAAGTAAGACTTTTGATAAGAACGCTGAACTATCAGTAATAAATAATTCGGTTCGAATTTATCAATAATGTTTTTAATTTTATTATAATAGCTTGATTTAAAAATTTCTTGTGCCAGCCTCGTACGCTTATACTAAATAGGCGTGTATGTGTAATTATAAGTGCAAGTTTTCGCCACCAAGAATTGACTCGTATTAAATATTCTAAGAATTTAGTTCAAAATTGTTGACCAAAAAACGAATACTGAAATAAAACCTGTTTTCTTCAAAAACACAATTTTTTTATTTTGGTTTTTCTGGTCATGTTTTTAATGTATAAATCTAATAGGGTTGGGCAAACCTTATGTTCGTGGGGGCCTAAACTAATTAATATTTGTTTTCAGCTAACTTATGAAAACATTTTTGTCTGCGATAGGCATATGTACAGCTGACATTGTGCCACTTTAATACCGATATCGATTGAAATTTTAAACGAGCTTAGCAGCCTGTTTCTATATGACAAGCGTGCGGTTTGTCTAGAAAATTTATATTGAAAACACAAATTTTTTGTTGATTATTTTTATACAAATTTACTAGACGCGTCGCTATCTTGTCACATAGAAATAAACAGGCTATTAAACTCTATTTAGTGCTGTAGTTAGTGGTGGAGCTGATACACAAGGAAAATTTTAATACATATTTGAAACATCGCTATCCCACACTAGTTTCATTGCTTGGTTAGGATTTTGGGCCGGCGGCATTATTGACTCGAAAAGGTTATGGTTAACGACTAATAAATATCATGTGATTTCTTCTGGAGTTTTCTAAAGTCCAGAATCTATGAAAATTAAGTAAACATATAATCGATATAA
The DNA here is from genome assembly GCA_963932375.1 of Phania funesta. Classification (NCBI taxonomy): domain Eukaryota; kingdom Metazoa; phylum Arthropoda; class Insecta; order Diptera; family Tachinidae; genus Phania; species Phania funesta. The sequence goes on from OZ010652.1 coordinate 23,272,554, forward strand.
TCGCTTCAATTTAGCCGGATTTATGCGGCAGAGTTGTTAAAAAATTTATCTCGAATTCGTGCCATCATGTTAACCCGCGACGAAGTTATATTTTACACAAAATGGCATTTCTCTTATTTTATTCCAATATCGGCCCGCCTTTATTGTCATCTCTCTACTTCACTTTACTTTAAACTTTTCCAACGGCTTCCCAATCATCTGTAAATCAGCTTCGTTGCAACAACAGCGATCCTTTTTTCGTCTCTAGGATTGCGGTTACTTATCAAATACCTACTTTAGCTACCACGAACAGCTCGTTTTCACTTTTTTTATACTTTTTATACCCTTCACAGAAATGAAGAGTGTATATAGTTTGTCATTCCGTTTGCAATTTATACAATATTCATTTCCGTCCCAACAAAGTATATATATTCTAGATCCTAACAGGTAGGGAAGTCTAATTAACGATGTCCGTCTGTGCGATGTTGATGGCACTAGATAACCTTGAATCTGAAACATTGACCACTTGATGAGTTTAGAAAATTTTCGTTATTTGAAATCAGCCATATAGGTCTACAAGTTTCCGAGATATACATATGTCAAAAACTTTTTTTCAGAGTTGTGTTGCGGGGAAACGCTTATACGCAAGCCCATAAGCTTTGCATATTCTGAATCTATATCAAATTTGCTATAAAGTCCTTCTACAGAAATTAGCATTCTAACGCACCAGATAATCTACGAACCTAAATGTTGTGCCGAATTAAAATTTTTTTAAAAACGCTTCAGAATTGTAAAAACTAACACAGAAAACCCAATTCCTCCAAAAACCAAAATTTTACAAAAATACTTTCAAAAAATCGAACTTTTGGCACAATTTTATATTCACCTCAAAATCAAAAAACTGTAATCAAATTTTTTTTTTCAAACAATAATAAATTATTTTAAAACCGAAAATTTACACAAAAAACAAAATTGAGGAATTCACTAAATCATACAAATTCTTCAGAAAACCCACCATAGTCTAAAAATTTTATATGCATCAAAATCACTACAAAAAATCACTAGAGAATCGAAAACCTTGTATAAAACAAAAAAATTCCAAAAATATCACAAAAACCAAAACTCACCAAATATCAAAATTTTAAAGCTAACATTTTTCCCATAAGCCTTTTCCATATTAGAAAGTTAAAAAAGATTCTTCCAAGCTAGCAACTCGCCTAGGAATGGGATGGTACTTGTACATATGAAGGACTTATTTTGCTCTCAGTACTTTTTACGGCCGTCGAAATTTTCGGATATGAACTTGGCCTTATGTTCACATTTATGTTTTTGTGCAGATCAGAGTCCTTTTTTCCAAGTTATTTTTGTTTGTAAATATATGTATAAAACCCCTTTTAACTTAAAGCTTACAGATGGTTGGGTTATATCAAATTTCAGCTCTCTATCTATGGTGGAAATGCTCCAAAAACTAGTTCCCCCAGATAAAAAGTGCCCGGTTTCAGATTTTCTCTTTACTTGTGCCCGAAGGCCTACCTGTATACCAAATTTTAGCCGGAGAAGTAGGAACCTATTGATGAGTAAGTCAGTGAATATGTACCAAAATATGCACTTTTTACACCTTCGTATCTCGGGTATGTTCAAACTTTCAAGCTTAGCCTATGAAGTTACGTATATGCAGAGCCCGTATGTTTGAAGTTTTATTATTTTATGATTAAGAAGGCAAAGTTATGAGGGTAGTAAAAACAGCGCGAATTGTTTCGTGTAATATACTAAATTTCCGAATAATTTATCATATAATAAAACTTTTACGAGTATCATGCGAAATTATTGTGAGACAATACCACTACATTTGATAATATAAAATCATCTAAATAAATTTAGTATAAGGAATCAGATCTAAAACTTTTTAGAAGCTTACAATCGCTTGAACTTGAAACTATTACTGCCTTAATGCGCATCGCTTTGGTCACCACAGGCTGATGTCTTGCCGCTGGATACCATGCGAATTTATTTCCATTTTTAGCAAAAATAAAATAACAAAAATTCTTCAATTAAAAATTTCATTGGGTTTATAAAATGATACGAACAGAAAAGTAGGTAGGTATTGCATGTGAAAAGAAAAGCAACCATTTTTGGGCGCAGACGTATTTGAGGGAAGTGTTAAATTTGTTGAGTTGGGATGGTTGGTTTGGATGATATTAAATTGGTTGGTTGATTACACGTGCATTTAAGTTTTTTTTATATATCACATGTTCTAGCTATTTACAAGGAGAGGTGGATGACTTTCACATAAAATAATTTCCAAATATTTATATTCATTTAGCTATCAGAATGCTCCGCGTTTTATAGCGTGGAACTTTTATTGTTTAGTTTTATTTGTTCAACTTTATTGTAATAAAAAGCTGTTTACAGAAGCTTTAATTTTGAGATGAAAGTGGTCATATACTCGTATGTAAATATTCGAGTATTAAATAAGACTGTCAATAAGAATCGATCACTTCGCATGTATGTATGTATTAATTATATTTCTATGTATAAACAAGTTAAATTTTGTCTATTTTCCTGTTTAAAGAAAATATGCAACAAAGAACCAAATACTTGTAATTATTCGGATAAATTTCAAGAAATATGTCTATAAGTCATGCAAGAAGTTGTGAATATAATTAACATTTAACACACATGCCAGGGAGGATTTGCTATGAGACAGGCGATTTCTAAATAAGGGATAGGATGGGTTTGGGAATTTTTATTGTGGAAGTAGTGACCTAAATATACCTCCGACATCTGGATGTTGATACAGTCTTCCAAGCGGTAGTTTGTCATAGAGGGTCTGAGCGAGCTCAGTGGAACTGACAGGCCCTTCTTCATGAACAACCAACCGACAATAAGAGTATTAAAATCCAATTAGCTTAAGTCGAGGACGATTCAGGAATGTAAAAAGGCGATAAACTTCAAATCAGCGAATGGTAGATTGTTCATCATTTGGGTTTCGGTTCACTGCAGAGTGTTAAGGAACGAACGAACCAACGGTGTGGAAATTAGAAAGCTTCAAAATGTGGGCTTAAGTGGCGCGAAGTCGCTTGAGGCCACGAAGACCGAACGGATAGGTTGGACAAAGAAGGGTGGGGAAAATAGCAAACATCCTATGGGGAGACTCAAATGGTGATCAAGCATGGAGGTTGTTGGTGAATGTACTGACGGACCACTCGAGCTTACATGCATATCTACACCGTTTAGAATGTGCTGATAATGATGAGTGAGGGCATATAGGAAGGACCTCGATACGAAGGAACAGTTCCTATGCCACTGACTGGCTTGTGCACAGTAACTGACACAATATTTTCCGATCAACACTCCACCTGTCGTTACTCATTTGCCAGCCATCGACTGGCAACTAATGAGTAGGAGTGTTCAAAGTACAGAGTTCCTATAAATTTCGGTGACTTTTTAATTGAGAGCGCACAACGGGCCGAGATACTGCCTACAGGCAAGCGACGGAATGTTAACTTCCTTCGATCTAACGCAAAGTGAATTCTCTACATTCTATAATGTTATCCAAGATTTTAAAAATCAATTTCGGTTTAATTATATTGATTAACTGGGATGATACATAAATCTTTTAAACAGTTTCCAGAGCCTGTTCTTTAAGAAGTTTAAGTAACGAAATGGAGCATATTGTCGTCATTTGCTTTCTCACTAGCCCGCCTCATGGTATACTCTTTTTTCCATCTCATCGTCGTCTTGTTGAAACCACAGCAGGGATATATCGATAGTGTCGAATTCTGGCCGCAGAAAATTTGTTAAGATCGCTCTATACCAAGTACCATTAACGGTAACGAAAGAAATAAGTTCCAATGATGCCGCCATGCCAAACAATCATTATGGATGTAGTGATGCTTGGTCAAACACTTGTGGATTGTGTTCGCTTCAATAATCGTAATTTTGCTCGTTGCCATAGCAGCTGCGGCAACGTTTTCTTCGCTTCGCACTAATCTCTGGGTGGTTAGTGACTTAAACTCCAAAACAGTGTGCTCATGCTCAAACATTTCCACGGTTGAAGCCATGATGACCGACCTAACATCGAAATTCAAGTTGAGTATATGAAATTTCTTTAAAATTTCGCCAAATGTTAAAATAATGTTCTAAACTAATCCCGTTTAAAACTGCTGATCAACCTTCACCTATAGCGAGGATTTATTTAAGATTCATGGGCAAGCAACCGTTGAGCTTCTTACTCTTTGCGTTCCGTAAAGTGATTTATTTCCCAACAGACACAAATAATAAGATTACCTTTGTGGTCAGCAATGAAATAAGAAAGTAAAGACTTGTGTAGACGATAACAGGCAGAGTGTTTTGGCATGTTAGACACCAGAAATAAAAATTGTCTATTTGTCTGTAATTGTTGTGTGATTGCCATAATCACTTCTTTGTGGGAATTTCTCAATTAAACAATAAAACTTCTAGTGGCAAGCCTTGCATTTTCCTTATGTTTAAAAATAAATCAATTGGAACCAGTAAGTTATACCACTAAACTTCTCTGTCAGGGTATAGAACGAGTCATAATGTGAATCGACAATCGTTGATCTCAGCCCATCTGAATTTTGTATTATTATGTTACAAATCTATTTGCAAACTTAAGACATCCAGTTTATCTTCTTTTTGAAAAAATACCAACACACGATGGTTGTGTAGACTTTAAAGAACCTTTTTTTTGTTGCAGTATTTATGCTGTTCTTATTGTTAAGTTTTTTGTTTTTAATCCGCACCACCTACAACATGCAACAATCTGTGGAATACAAATTAGATGATTATCATTCTTAACTATTCATTAAGGTATCATTAACATGTATGAATTGTGCATTTAGATCTTATATCAAAGAGGACGCCGTCTTCGTTTATTATTCATTTTTTTGTTGGCAAGCATTTTTATTCGAATGTGTTTTATCACACAATCATCATCTTCATGTCCAAAAGAACCATTTTTTTGTTGTTGTTTCTTAGTCTACTTAATGAGTTGTGTGTTAATTGACGGATTTCGTTTTAAGTTGAGAGTAGTAGTGACTTGGAGCTTGAAAATATAATGTGAATGTTAAGGAATTCTACTATTTTTCTTTTTTTAAGAAAAGAATAACTGAAACCAAAAGCAGTCATATCTTCAAGTAAAAGACTAGACAGCAATGGCGTTTACGAAAAGTTTGATAAAACGTTTTTTTTTTCAAGGTATACAACTTTACAAGTGAGATTACATATTAAAAAAAATAAGCTTTATTAGACGGATATGTTTGAGGTATTAGAGTCTGAATATGATTTTATGCATGTAAGCGCCACGGTTAGCTCGATTCTTGTGACTTATGGAAGTCCTTACTAATCCGCATAATGTTGTTTTTCAAGTCGCCTAGTGGCAAGCAACGCTAGGCTAGAGACCTTGAGTGAGTTGTTATTTTAGATCACAGTATATTTTTCATTTTTTTTAGAAGCGCTCTTACAGTTGCTGGTTTGTTGGCAAAAGCGAATAACTTCGTATAACCCGGAACGAAATAATCCAAAAGCGTGTGGCGCCGTTCTGTTAGAAAAAAACATATTTTCAAAAAACATCCTACCTACTTAGGTTCTCGCCGGACGCAGTATTTCTTCTCATTCCAAATAATGCAATTTTGCCTATTAACATGCCCAGTTAGCAGAAAAATGGCCCCACTGAAGAGAATATTGCGGTAACATAGTGGGTTGACTCATTGTTAAATTTGTACAATTTCAAGGGTTTTTCTGGCGTTTCTCTATCCATGATAAAACGGCATACCAAATGACGGTTTAATCCCTGTTAAAAATGAACTAAGTTAAGACACAGAGAAACATTTTGGTACTTGCAACTTTTCTTTGTTAAACTTATATAAGCTTTTATAAGTAGATATAAAATATGATAGGAATAATTATATATAAAAAAATACCTCAGAGTTGATAATGCTTTGAATTTTCTGTTAGAAGAGCGAATTGATAATAACCGGTGTTAAGAGCACTGCTGATATTTTTTTTTTAATATGCAGGTTAGGTTAAGCTTACAGACCGCCTGCAACACAGGTCATCGTGGGCCCTCGACTGCGATTACGGGAAACCCTTTGAGGAATATATTTCCTTAAAATGATATGCTGTTTTTTACCTTTTTTTTAATTTAATTTATTAAAATTGTTCAAGCTTGAAGGTCTTTTTTTAATTATATTTTTATTTTTCGATATTTCGCTACTCCATTGTGTAGCATCATCAGGAAATAATAATAAAATTAAAAAAAATGTCCTTTAAGCTTGAACAATTTTAATAAATGGAATATATTTCCCGTAATCCGTCTTCTGATAGTTCGGAAAAGCTAACGAAGGACCTTCGCCTCTGGCCTTGGTCCTTAGGGGCAGGACAAAGGCAAGGGAGATGATGTACTGTCCCCTCTTTCTCTCCATTTACACAACTTCTACAGATGTCATTTGCATGTGGGTTCTTCCACCATCTAGCCAGAGCCATATCATAAAAAGTATTGTTAATTTACTTTTTATAGGCAACAGAATTCGCCAAAGTGCGATTCCTCTTCCTCTCTTTGACAGATTATCAGCATTGCAATTGTCCATATTAAATGGTCCTATGCTCATGTAGTTCTGTGCCCTCCAATAACCTCGCGTTCTCCGAGAGAGAGAAGTGGCAAGTCTATTAGGCCAGGGAGATTGTCTCGACATTGCTGGAATGTCCCCATAGCTTATGGTCCCATTCAATTCTAGCGTTGCTGCATTTAGTAACAGATTTCTGGTAAGTAGATATAAAGTGATGCTTGCTTTCGCGGCGAGTTTTCTTGACGTGAAGTCGCCTTGATATGCCAGTTTGTGCGGATGAGTATACAATGAAAAGTTCATATAAAAATATTAAAAGAGTTACATATTATGAGTATCCACTGGGGTTCCACCTTTTAAAACCTTAAACTATTAATGTAGAGCGAATGTCGAAGCAGATCACTTAATTTATGGGCCGCTTTTCTAAAACTAAAAGCTGTACCAACCTTGACGTGTGTTAAGACAAAGCAAAAAAAGTTAACACAGTTTAATTAGAAAATGAGTTGCGTGTGTTTTGAATGAAATTGGTCAGGTTTCTTTTGTTACCTACTATGATAAAGAGCTTGCTAATTACCCCAGTAATAAAAGTGATCCTGTTCAATCGAATTTTTCTAATTAAATAATTCTGTTGTTTGGAAAATTACAGCAGAAGATAATTTATTTTATAGTCTGAACACATCAAGTATAGTGTGATTTTTCATACCGAATATTGAGTCTACACTCATGCAAATAGCATGCACTTAGCCCCTTTTTTAATTCCGTCGAAATAATTCACTCATTGCTTTTGTAAGCGAAATTATACAATTTACTCGGGAGTCAAAGAAATTAACACTTGTGATATGTGCAACAAATTTTCGTTATAACAAAACTCATTATAACAATTAGTGGAGTATACCACCATCATCATTTTATAAATACAATTTCGAAAAACAAACGAAAACAAATCTTCAAAGAATTACAACGAAACCTTTTGGGTAAATTTCCACAATCCCTTGTATCTTAATTTTAGTGCTCAGAGTGAGGCAATGCAACTTGACATCTTTAGCCACAAAAGTTAAAAAGGAAACTTGAATGCGAGAAACAAACTGTCTTCTCTTTGATGGATGACTATATATTAAGAAAGACCACTACTACCGGGCAACTTGGATATTATTGTACAGTGTAGTCGCTTTTGCCCATTAACATCACTACCAATGCAAAATAGTGAAAAACAAAAAGCAGATTTAAATAAATAAAAGAAATTCAAAAATGGAAAAAACAACAGCCAAAATCTGCAAACAGACAAAATGCCAAAAGACACAAATGCAAACATGCACTCACTCCTTGAACCGTTCAGAGGAGGCAACAAATTCAGAAGCATCACCACCACCATTTGTCTTGGCCCCTGCCACATTTGGTTAATTATGATTCTTGTTGATTCAATACGTGAATGTTTGCCAAAGTAGCTGTTTTATTTTATTGTCTATTCTTTCTTTTAACATACAGACTTAATGCCTGATTCAAAGAGAAGAAAAGGTAAAAATTCAAAGCTAAAAATATGTGAAAAGAAGTAAAATGGGGCAAGATACTGTTAAATTTTTTTTTTGTAGTTTTTAATATTTGTGGCAGTCTTTACTGGGGGTTTGGAATGCTTTTGGCATGCCCGGATCACTTAAATCTTTCTCCTTAAAATAATTTTTTTTAATATATACTGGTATAGGAAAAACGAGAAAAAATCATCCAGAGATTATATCGCAGAGATTATATATATATATATATATATATATATATATATATTTTAAATCCCATAGATACTAAAGCTAGAAATTCTCAGATCTAATCTACGATATCAATAGCAAGTTCGAAGTATTACGCTCCATATCATTCCGAAGCTTAAAATTAAATTCTAATTTTGGAAAAATTCAAAACTTGTTTACTGCTTTTTTGAATTTCATTCGATTGACTCTCAATACAGTATTTTGAGAGTATTTTTCCTCTATGTTGGGCTTGGTGATTTTCGCTAGCTTGAAATGAAATGAACAGACTTTCGTAGTCCGCCTAGACTGGTATCACGGGAACAAGCAACATCGCTGAGAGTAATCTGATTAGATGTTGGTGAAGGTCATTGTGATGGATGACGTAAAAATTATGGCAGAAATTCATGGTGTAGACAACCATTGTGCTCAAATTGGCACCTATTTATCGAAAATGGGTAAACATATTGAGTTCATTAAGATAAGCCGTAGAAGTAGGAACCTAATTGAAGTCAGTACATGCATGCTCATGACAATCATATTATGTTCTGATCAAAAATATATTGTTATGGTTATCTAAAAACATTTTAAGCATAACTTTCGTTGCGATAAACGGGCTATTGTTTACATTCAAGCATTAAATCATTTTCATTCATATAAAATACAACCTAGTTGAGCTGAAGAACACAATTTTTACAAAAATTTTGACCACAAAGCTCTTTAACTATTGCTGGCTGATGGTTGGCTGAAGCAAAATGCATATGATAACTAATAATACAATAAGAAAAAGTTAGAGTGGTGTAAACTTGGCTTTAACCGAAGAAAAAAGGCAATAAAGGCATATTCTATTTCTCTTGAGTATTCGGTTAAATAGATGATGTTTACAGTGCACACAAAATTAGTAGAAAGGTACAAAGAATGTTGAAAACGTGCGTAGCGGCACAGAAAATGCATCCATTCTGCTAGTTGCCTAAAAAATTTACTTTTACTGTATTCAAAGTTATCATATCAAACAAATTTTCTTTCTCAACAGAAGAGTAAATAACGAACTCAAGCCTAACAATTAAATTACTTAATATATAGAAAATAATATGATAATTCTAACCACTGTTAAACATTCGTTTGCCTGCGTTAGTATCTCAACTGCTGCCAATCAATAACATAAATTTTTCTGATATGTACAAGCTTCTATTCATACTAGTATATATCGCAACGCCCTCCTTCGTCGATATCACTATATATGACTATATCGTAGGCAAAGTAAAATAATTAATAAAGTGGCTAAACTAGCGCTGCACAGAAAGTGAGCACAATTATTCAAAAAATAATTAGTAGGCATTAGTTGCCTGAGTCTTATTTTTATTTAAAAAAATATCTACAATAATATTGTAATTTATTTGTGTTACACCCATACAAGTCAGTCATAATATGTTGCTCTGTTGTTTTTTGCGTGGTCTAAACACTGAACTGCAGCGTTCATATCTGGAACTTTCTAACTGGTACCTTTAACTTTGCCAACAAATATTTTTATAAGATCTACTATGCCTTTCTACGGGACTGAACTCAGTGTTAGCACTACGTATTAATATGAACTCCATATACCTAAAAGATTTCGAATGGGGCTCAAGCCTATTACGCGGAAAAGCTAGAAGGTAATTAAATAAAATCTGCGCTAGTGAAACGACTTGAAAGCAATGAATATTTGACAAAATTGGAAATCGAGGCAGTTGATGTTTCTAGGTTGTGCCGTAAGGAGGTTGAAATGAATGGCATTAGATTCGAGACCGTAGGCAAAAAAGGGAATTCCAGTCTTAAAATAAGCAACAACGCAGATTTAGTGGTTAAAAATGCGTTGACTGCTACAGGTAGTCATCTCTTTTTGGCCAAAGGCGAAGTAGATTTTAACAATTTCGCTAGACTCGGAGGTGGTCGTTAAGACCAAACTTTTTATTGGTTTTATGGGTCGACTCGAAATATTGATAAAAAAAAAAAATTAATTATCCACAAAAACTGTTACTAAGAAATATGTAAGCATATATGTTATTTAGCTTAGGTTCACTAGGTATTCACCCATCTTGAAAAATAACTCAAGTCCTGTATAAATTCATCGAATTTCTAACGAGATATCAAATCAAGAATCTTCTTTTATGATGTCTCCCAAAGAGTCCTATATTCTTCATTAAAGTTTGCTGTTACTATGAACCCCTTATTAAAAACACAACAGCCACAGCATTAGCAACAATTCAAATATGACAGCAAACACTGCAATAATATTTTAACAGCATGCTAAAGCAAATTAAAAAAATATATATTTATAAACATCAGCAGCAAAGGCATAATATTTAGAATATTCCTTTTGCTGTTTTTCTGCTGTTCAAAAGAGAAAACAGCACATCAATAGCATATGCTGTTACTTAGAAAATAAAACTTAGAAAACAAAACTAAAGGATAAACAAATAATACAGTGCAATTGCTGGCGCTTAAAAATTAATTAATCAAATTAGGTGTATTTACAAATTCCCTATTAGTGCAAAGCACAATTGCTGTAGCATGTCATAATGCTGTCAATGTGATTGCTTTTATAATTGTGCTGGTGCTATTTTCATTACTTTCATAATTTCAGTAGTACAAGCACAGCAATAAGAAAATAAAATGTTTTTCATTTAAGATGTTTCTATTGCTCGGCTATATTTATTTTCATCAGTACGGTAACAGCAAAATCATTGTTAATAAAACTTGTAGAAGGTATATCATAGTATGGTATTTTTAAGGTGATATTGTTATTTCACAGGTATCATTTTAAACACTGATGCTACACAACGGTTTTTTGCCATTTGATCTACTTCCCCATATGTCACAATTTCGTTTAATGAAGAAATAAGGAAAATTAAACCAAGTCTACTTTTAATAAAACAAAGGTTTTGAGACTTGTCTTAATTATACCAGAAAATGGGTTACTTGTACAAAATAATTCCCAAAATTACTACTGCTAGGAGGAATCGAAAGCATTTTAAGATATCGCTACATCTTGTATATAAAAAACAAATAACCCTTTATTAGAGTATGAAATGAACCAACTTGAGTTTTGTTCTCTTCTTGTAGGGCACCTTACAAAAACACACTGACATACAGCATCTCATTAAAGATATCAGAAGAAAAACATATAAAGAAACATGCATGTCAAGTTCAAATAAGTCATTTCAAATGACTTTCCTGTGCCTGGCTTTTTCGTTTTCGTTAACTGATAAAGCAATTGGTTGGCTGCATAAATCGTGTTATGTTGGAACCCTGCTTTTGTGCAGCAAGGAAAACAGCAAAGAATTCTACTTTAATATGCACCCCATATACGAGTACATATATACATATGTGTGTATGGTCGGTCGTATTTCATTGAACGTATTGGCTTTGTGCGCCCTGTACTGCTTTGTTAAGTGTTTGTTTTTAAGCTGGAATTATTTGTTAATTTTAGTGCTTCTTCGCTCTGTGTTATGCTTCTGTAGCTGGGCAAATTGTTTACGCAAGAAAAATGATTTTTTTACGTTTGTTAAACCTTATTTCACATATGTATATATATGTACATACGTGTGTATGGATGTATGCATGCATGTACCTAGTAAAAGCATGTAAGGACTATTAGTCGTACAAGCATACTTTTCGCTTAGGAAATTTAATATTTTAATAAATTCATTAGGATACATCAGGTTTATGTCTAACATACAGGTATGACCTAAAACAAACACACTTTTTGTCATACTATCCGTTTTGTATGAATTTAAAAATGATAAACTGAAATGTGTTCTATATGACTAAGCATTAGGGTGGTCCAAATGAATAAGAGTAACCAAAACTTTAAATTTGATTTAAGCTAATCACATACATAATTTGAAAGAACAATTTTGGGATTGTACAGTATGTAAATTTTACTTAATTGCACGTACACATACAAGGATTTGCAATAGGGACCAGTAGATGTTAAAAATGAAAAAGAACCCTTTGCTGCATATACAAAATAAGTCAGGAAAAAAGAATAGTGGGTCTAGGAAAACCCAGAAGGAATACTCTAAAGCGATCAAATTATACCATCAACGCTGTTACATTCCATGGTGATTCTTTTTTATTGTCTCAAAAGCCCTGATAAAATGAACAACATAAGCGCCTTTAACTTTCATAACTGACCGATCCCTATTGACGGGGTCCGATTTCGACAATTTACTAATTAAACTCTATCCGGTTTCTGTATGTCTATACTAAAGTGGGTTCCTTACAGATCTGCTTCAATCTCGTGGAATGCAAGTCCCGAATCTTGGTGCTGAAAAGACTAAGTGTGATCGACGGTAGCCTAATAAATTGTATAAATTTAATATATGAATTTAGATGATCCTAGCGCATTAACTTCGTGCTCGGTTTGAGTTTATCGCGATGTTTTGAGTTTATATAGATGCTTTGCAGATAGTTCAATTGCGAACCAGGCATAAGAGTGACATGCATCTCGATTGTGCCCTAGTAAGCGATCGCTTTGAAGAAATAATATTACGTGTCAAAAGACTTATAAGTAGAGGACAGATTTAAATCGACATATATACCCGTGTCTACTTCGCAAGGGTGTTAACGTGCTGGCACCGAAAAAATCTGGGACCAATACATCAGGGAAGTCTATATTAAAGATTCTCCTCTCCATGTTGAGCAATATGCTTACGAATCAGGCAAAAGACAAAAGCCGTCATAACCAGCTAAACGAGCAAAATTGAAAAGAATTTGGATGTAATCGAAATAGCTCTGCACATCGGTTGACATTACGGGGCACTTCGATAATGCTACCTTCAGATCAGAAATACACCGGCTGGCCAAAACGTGGGTTTTCATCGTGCTTAAAAATAGGGCATTCATCTTGGAAACGGGGGCAAACAGGTTAATTGTTAGGACAACCACATGATGTCCATCGCTACTCCTTTGGTTACTGATCATTGACGCGCTTTTACAAACTCTCATTGGTCTCGGATACGAAGTTCAGTGCTTTGCGGATGATTTCGTTTTTATGGTCAAATGCAATCTTGATATCACGTGTGACTGGTGTCAAGAGAAAATACATTATAAATCAGAACAGAAAGACTAATGTGGTACCGTTCACCAGATGAAGGAAGCTAAGTCTAGGAACCCTAGGAGTAGATTGAAAAACGCTCGTCACACATAACAAATAAAGTCTTACGATCAACTGCGTTTCAAACGTTGTACAGTAAATATTGGGGCCTATGACTGAAACTATGTCTTTAACCTAGCTCATTATAAGGAAGGAAATCTCACAGGGCATCCAAGGATTCTGGACACATTCTGGAGCTTCTAATAAGAAGAAGAGAACACTAGTCCTTTCCAAGCATTTCAAAGCGATCATAAGTGAACGCTCAGCTTGGGGAAACAACGAGATAGTACTATAGTAGGACATACGTTATAGTTCCAAGACGGTGGATGGCGGTGCTGGGGTGGAAATTGTAGGGCAGACGCTGCTCCACGCCTTAGAGCTCTGTGCCAGAGAACCCTTTCGGATAGCCAGGCAGCTTTTAAATCATTAGGAAACTGCTAGTTCCAATCAAATTTGATTTGGAATTGCTTTAAACTCGATTTCCTATCAGCGAGCAAGTCAGTTCATTTAATGTGGGTACTTGGACATGAGGGGCATGAAGGCGATTAATTGGCAGACTGTGCGGTTTAAAAGGGCTCTAAGTGTTAGCAATAATGATATTAACCTCTACACTAAGCTTTTGACAGGATACTGCAGGCTTAACTAACTACCGCTTGAATAAAATGGGTGTGGTAGAAAGTGACTATATCCGATTCACCTGCGGTAGCAAGTCACAGACTTAATTGCCAAGGCAGCAGGATAATAGTTCAAGAGAACCTAGTTAAAATAAAGCCTGCAACTATTACGAGATTTATAAAAAGTGAAATGAGGCTGCACAATAGATCTATTAGCTCGTAGGGCTATTAGAGCCAATAACTAATAAGATTAATAATAATTTTAATTGCTGATAATTCTGACACGATTTTCATGATGAAAGATCCTGCAGTAAAAATTATAAGATAAACTTAGCTTGCTGTTATGGGTACCAAATTTGTAGCACTGCTATGACTATTGGGGCAGAGTCACGTTTTTCCGCCTCGGTATTCGCAAGAGATGCCCTATTTTAGCCTGAACTATCTAATATTAAATGATGCTAGAAGTAAAGTAAATTATCGATTCAGTATTTTATTTTACCTGGGCTAACTCAAACGGTGCATCATAAAATCTTGATATGTATTTGTAGTTTTTATTTAAAACTAACTAGAGCAATAAATTTACAGTTTACTTAATAAAATAATAAAATTAACCAAAAAATAAACTAAATTAAATATTGTAATCGCAACGACCATTTAATGATTTCATATTCTCTGACATGATGATGACAGCTTACATTATCCGATATATTTGCATACTGAAAAGTACGAATATGTAACAAAGAATTTTTATATTTATAACCTTTCTGCTACAAACTTGCACAAGTCTAAAATTACAGTAGTAAAAAACTCGTTTATGATTAAATCATGAATATAAAATGCGAACAACAACTGTCACCTTATTACTATTACAATTTTTATTTTTATGACTTCTGTCATTATAAACTAAAACTTTAAGTTGTACAAGCATTTTTATAACATTCATGCACGTACATACATATGTGTGCACATACATCATATTCGAAAAAAATAGAATTAGAAAACAGTTTTATGATTTTTTCTTGACCTCTTTTTCAATCCTTTGAAAATAATTATATCTCGCAAACTTCGCATGTTTCTGGAAGGTAAGAAAAGAAAGTATAATCAAAAATTTAACTGGTGCAATTAAGTTTGCATATAATGGCGCAAAAAGCTTTTCTACAATTTGTTATTTTCGTGTGTTTTATGCCAGGGTTCATTGACCTTCTCTTAATAATATGCCAAAAATTAATGTTTTTAAGGGTAGTATTTAGTCTTGCCTTCTATTTTCTTCCTTTTTCTGCAACGAAGAAAAAGTACTAGAACGTTTGTACAACGATGTGGTTTCAGCAATTTTTGGTCATGTTATATAAATGGGGGGTTTCGTCACTACGACAAAATTTGCAACCCTTTAATCGCTTTATGATTTTTTTTTTGAATGCAAAGTACTCATATGTATGAAAGCCTGTGTGCGAGTGTGTTTTAAAGTTGAAAATTTATTGCGTTGCCAAAAAATTACGCCACATTTTATTATACAAAATGAAGTGTAATGTAGAGAAAAAAAAAATTTTTGGGCTGACAATGAAGAATTTCAAACACCCTTCTTCTATCTGGCTTCACAGTTGAGTTTAATGTTTAAGAATTAGATTTAAGTCATCTTAGTGTCCCAGTTACCACTGATTTCAAAATTATATTACGCAAAGTTTAAACTCTCTTGTTAACACAGTGTTACAGATATAAGGTGATAAATATTTGTCTAGTATGGGAGTTACTACCCCTACTGCTCCAAACTCTCTGATTTCCAGCTTGGTAATAAAGTTATCTCTACAAAGTGGGAAGGCTCTAGAAATAACCGTGTTCTAGCAACATTTAAAAAAATAGTTTTTTTTGGGAAGTGGCACGCCCACAGTTTTCGATCACGCTCAAATTTAGCTACACAATAATACGGTAATAAATATTTACAGATGGGCATCGATAATCCGTAATTCAATTAACCGTGAACATGAATTATCCGGGATCGTTAACGAAAACAAGAATTAACCTTGATTACCTCAATTAGCCAGGATCGCAGCCGAAAGTTATTTAAACGTGTTAGCATAACAAAATTAAAAGCGGTATTCATTGTTTGGTTGAAAAGAGCAAATGCAAAATATTCTACTTTTGTTTTATAAAATTCATCATGATTAATGTGTATTTTGTTGTTGGATTTCATAAAAAAGTCATGATATTTCGCATTTGAACTGTTGGAAGATGATAAACGCATCCACCACGTACATTGTCAGACTTTTTGGAAAATTCAATAATTTCGAAGATTACAGAACAATACAAGTCATTCGACTTTAACTAGTCGATACAAATACTCTACTCATCATAGTTTTAATCGTAGCGAATTCTGTAGTCAAAGAAATTCACTATCCATGTCCCACTATAATACAAAAAATAAACAAACTGCAACTCTTATCGCGCAGAAAAGAACTAGTTTATGCAAATTTTCAAAACATTAGCAAATCGGTCAGACTGTGAAAAAATTTTCTTTGAAACCACACTATCATAATTCTTGAGCACACAAACAACCTAACGACTAAAACTGATAGCGAATCATGTCCTTTAACAAAAATACACAGATAGTTTTATTTATTTTGTTAAAAAGGCTGCAACAAACAATCGGACCTACCGGCACGGTAACAACTCAAGTTTACAAATTCACATCAAGTTTTGAACTGCAGCAACTTAAAGCTGTTTGTTATATTATTTGGGGTGATAAATTTGAATCTGCACTTGGTTTCTTCAAATTGATTTTAGTTTTCTACATTTACGAGATTTTAATTAAAAAAAAAAAAAATATCGAAATTCTACAACAATGTCATCTTGAAGCCGTGCAAACATTGTTTTTAATCAGCTCAGTTTCTTCGGAGATATCGTAAACCTGTGGCAAAAAACAAATATTCCGTTGTTTTCTCCTGTCATATATGCAGGCGTAGATCCACATAAGGCTTCAAGTTTCAATGAAAGCAGACAATTAAAAAATTTCTAAAAATTGTTTGAATGGAAAATGTCAATTTGTAATCGCCTTGGGGAGAAATATCCTATTTCCCGCGTCTGATATAGGTCAATGGTGTTCCACACAAAACAAACCAAGCCATAGTTCATTAAAGTCGATGGATAACTTTGCGTATGCACAAAACAGTAAAATGCTTTATGACATAATTTGCAAGTGTCGTACTATTGTATGCATACGTGTATGGCAACTTTAAACAAAATGAGATACATTGACTTTGTGAATAAAATCAAAAGTTGTGCATCGATTTATATAAAATATGGCTCGTTTTGTTCAGAACTTATACAGATAGTGAAAAAACAGTGAGTTTTTTGGCTTTTTAAGTTGGCTTCTCAAATTATACTAATATAGTAAGTCGTGTCACTTCTTTCATTGTGAAGACATGAGGATACCAAGACATTGCCGGCCATACAACATAATGAGACATTGCCGGCCATACAACATAATGAGCTGGTAACCTGGCATTTCTGGATGGCGTGTCATCTGCCAAGTCATCCAAACCTTCGGGTACTCCTCGAAGATCTCCCTCTTGATACATCCGGCAGGACTTCAGTCTTTATCTCAGTGACGTCCGGGAAGTTATTCCACTTCACGCTGACAGGATGTTAATAGTGACAACCCAAAAACCATTGCATCAGCA
The DNA here is from genome assembly GCA_963932375.1 of Phania funesta. Classification (NCBI taxonomy): domain Eukaryota; kingdom Metazoa; phylum Arthropoda; class Insecta; order Diptera; family Tachinidae; genus Phania; species Phania funesta. The sequence goes on from OZ010652.1 coordinate 23,290,278, forward strand.
GGTGGTCATGGCAGCCATGGATGAATATAGATGCAATAAAGTCCTGAACGAACATTCTCCGGCTATTTTGGATAATCATAGAATATTTCAAAAACCAGAGTCGCCAATTTGAAAAATGGAGTGCAGATTGGAGTTGAACACCACAAATTGCATAAGAACCACAACATACAGCTGCTCCAGTGCAAAACCTTGCATACTTGTTCAATTATGTTTAGTAAATGTTGCAAGTATGTATGGATTTTAAAAAGTAAATGTAGTATGCAATATTTATGACTCAGCTTCCTGATGATTGTAATATCATTATGAAGTTTAATGTTTTTTAATTTTGGTCACTTAAATTGTAGGTACATTTAAAAAGGAGTTTTGTTGCTCTAAATTATGGAATATTGTTAAATTTCTGTATTGAACAGAAAGTTCACCCAAAAATAGCACACTTGAATGCGAATGTAGTAATATTTATTATTATTCAATTCGCTACCTTTATTTACACATTCATATTTACGTTGTTGAAAAACAAGTATATTTCGCAGTAGTCAACTTTTTCGTGTTATATTTACGTGGCGTCTACTAAATGACAGAAACATTTGGGTATTTTTCATAAAATTCAAATAAGACATACATACTTATACATTTGATAAAGAGAGATAAGCAGCAAAAAATAATACCCCATTATGCCATACTAATTCACTATTTACCCCGGCGGTGTAACTACAACAAACACTATTATTAATTGCGCAATAAAAAAATAAATTTTATATTCGTATGCCATGCGGAGGGAGAATCAAGATAGGAATCGTAGGATTGGCATATAAAAGAAATTAAAAAACAAAATTCATGCGACAATTGAACAAAGGTACATCTGTCCTTTATTTCTTATAATTTATTTAGAGAATATATAATTAAACGATGTTTGTTGGAGTAAAGATTATTGAACACCCCCAAATAATGATTATGGGTAGTGAAATCGAATTTTTTAACCCTCCTTGAGTGACCTCTTTGAACATAAGTAGTATCCTTCGGACAAAGCAACATTCTGTGTTTATGAAACTGACAAAAAAAGGTTTTTTGTTTCTAAATTCTGTTAATGAATTCTTTAATAACTTTAAGCCATATATACCTACATACCGAGTATGTAAGAGTGGACAACAGTTGAATGATACATACATAGGTATCATGAAAGTTAACTAGTTGTACACACATTTTGTATTAATGTCGAATTTTGCGTTGCTTCTCGTCGCAGACAACATAAATGTAAACAAATATTGAAAGTTAATACTCAGTGTGTAACGCATTATCCTCGCATGATTGCTTAAGTAAATTCATGCTAAACTACAATGTTACACCTCTTGATGAGCTTACGGAACGCATAAGTATTCATTGGAAGAAGAACAAACAGTGCTGGCCAAACTAAGACCAACCTTTGTAATACAGTGTTTTTGTAATACATAAAATGTAACGCCACAACTTTTTCAGATGATGGAATCCGTCAGTTTTGGTTCGATATTTAAGAAGTGCATCGATACAGAATACACGTTGAGAAGCCATGAGGCTTCCTCAGGAACGAGAAATACTCGTGACTCTTTTCTTATGAAGTAATTCATGAGCGATTTGTCTACACTATCGCACTGCTGTAAAAATGCAACCACAATAAAATGAAAAGTCTAAACAAATTAAGTTAGGAAGTGAAAGAAGTCAGCTTCCAATGTCTTAATGAGAAACTCGGTCTGCATGTTTAGCTTCCACATGGTGGTCGGAAGGCTTTTAAAATTTTTATTAAATTTAACGTTGTTTACTTCTTTACACAATTTAATCCGGGGAAGGTGGCAGATAACAAACTAATTTGTGTTGTTTTCAAATATGGAATACAACGATTTTTGAGATATTAACAAAATTTTTGCTTAATATGAAACAGCAAAACACCCCTTAGCCGTCCAAATATATCCATCCCTTTTCAACACACATAGAGATTATTCGCATTTAAAAAGTATTAAATGCACAATTCACTATTTTATGTAAAAATCAAACTTGGACACCTTGGCGTTAGTGTTGGTGACAACAAAAGAAATGTTAATAAGCAAAAATCAATAAAAGAGACAACTTTGTTTTCTGCTAGACTGCGCGTTATTCGAATGAAGACAGACATCATATTGGCTATTCATTTTTGTTTTTTCCTCTGAACTGTTACTTCTTGCTATTAAAACTATTCCTGTGGTTTTCGTGAATAACAGCGTAATTCTAAAATAAAATTTTTCAAAAATGGTTTTTCTGAAGTCGCCTATGGAGATTTTGAGACGCACACAAATAATTGTAAATTTTTATAAACTGAAACACTTGGACCAATTATAAATATATTATTGGAGACGTTTTTAGTCCTATCTATAGATCGTTTAAAAAAAAAAGCAATTGGGCATATCTGGTTATTCACGAAAGCCACAGATTTGTGATTTAATATAAATATAAAATCATTAAATCAGGTTTTTGTTTTAAACCTGTTAAGTAAAGTATTTTGCACAACATACTTTTTTCCAGACAAAATTCAGTGCACCTATGGCGTTATTGGCAATTTTAACAATGAAAATTGGGAAACTATTGAAGCTGAATTAGGATCAACTTTGATTAATTTAACAATGAACTACATTTACTAATTGATTAAATTTTAAACTCTAGGAATTTAATAATATTTTTTTTTTTAGAAAAATAATAGGCATAAAAATGTGTTTACCAATATAATAATATAAATTAATGCATGTGAATTTGAATTGTATTAGCGAAGACAAAAACCATTTTCATTATTTGATTCTAAATACTGGTATACGCGTAATTTTATAAATGGAATATACATGGCTCTAATAGCCTTATAGCAGTTATTGTGGATAAATATGTTAGCACACAAAATAATGAAACCAAACACATTTTGTTCCACACGCATTTCCCCAAAAAGCCTTTTTCCAAGTAAAATTAACTTTTTTACTTTAACTTTAACTGTTGCTGGAACGTTTGCTATAATATCCCAACTACTAGTATAACACTATGTTCATACATGCACTATAATTGTGACAATTAAATTATTAATTGAATTGTAGACGTTGGTGTTTACACATGTGCAATTTAGCTTACTCAAGTAACGTTTGACAGCTGAAAATATGAAATATTTTTGTAATGCTGTTGCAGTCAAATTCTAGAATATGCCTTAAGTTTATGATTGTACAGAATTTTTTCTACTTACTGAACAGATTTCACCAGAGTTGCATGGCGATTTTGATGCAATCAAGTACTAATTGCTTAATTTCATAGAGTTCTTATATTTACTATATTGAGCTCAATTAAGGTCCATATTCATATTCCATATATTTCGTCATTGAAAAATTTAGATATATGTCTAAATATAGTATACGATTTAATGTTTAATGTAAATCTAGCTCCAATTTCCCGATTTAAGCTCCATAAATTAATAAGTTTAAATTAGTACTGCTATAAATTCCGCTTAATTGATAAACCAATAACTCAACAGAATTTCGTTAAATTGCACAGCGTGATCAATTAAACAGAAGATTGTTTTTGACTGCTTCACAGTTGAAGCCTTTTAAAATTCTATTCTGAGGGCTTAGGAACACTTACATATATTTTGCTTCAGTTGTAAGAGTTAATTTTGCCTTATATTTAAACCGCCCATACGCTTATGATTTGTGCTTGTGATTTGTTCTTGCTGGACCTCTTGTTACACGTTAATGGGGCTGTGCACGCCTAAATCACAAGAAGTTTAACATTTTCATACTCGTGTGGTTTGTTCGATGTGTTAATAGAGTTATGCTCGAGTGTTTTTAACAATTTTTCATAGAATTAGTCCACTTGCTTCTTCCCTTACTTTTCTCTTTTTTTTCATTGCGTACGTACATATTTAAATCAACTCTAAAAAGCAATTGCTTTGCAATTCAGGTTTACTTGATGACGTTTCAGTTTTATGAGATTTGTTCGACGTGTGTAGAGAATTGGTTCGCAAACAAATAACAAGCACAAATCATATGCGTGTGAATGGCAAACTACTTAATAAAATTACCTACTTTTATCAAAACAAATGATTTGAATAGTTGCCAAATATACGCATTAATTTTATCAATTGAGAGGGTAACTCAACTAAAGGGATCACTTTAAGCTGGAATTTCCCCAAATACTTTCTATTAAAAAAATTTCATTTAACTTTTTTATGCATCAATTATTTAATACGGCACTCCATTAAGTGCAAGGTATTGTAAAACTACAACTGTAAAATTATTAAATCGAAATTGTTAAATTAATGCAAAGTTCTCTTTAGATACATTAAGCAAACTACCGGACAAGAAAGAACCGATTTCAGAAGTATGAAAATAATATGGAGAAGTAAGCGGAAGCCTGGTATTGCTTTTGATGAAGACATATTAAATTCTTATCCAAAAAATTAAAAGTAAGAGCAATAGCAAATAAAGTGTGTCAAATTACAACTACAGAAAAATTTAATTGCAGTAGAATTTTAGTTAAAAAACGTGCATAGTTTAAATATTGTCCTTATTCTAGTCACCATTAGTGTACGTATGTTTGAGTGCGTACATGTATTTACTGTTGTATTAGTGTGCTGGTTAATACTTTATTTGCGTTAATGTTTTCTTACAGTGCAATATTTGTGCATCGTTATGGGGAATAGCAACAACAATAATAAAAAAATGGAATGATATGATGCACTTGAAATGATGCACAGCACATGTTAAATAAATACAAGGGAGTTGTTATATAGGAATACGAGGAATACGAGTACTGGGGATAAGCTGACTATGCATGAATGGCAATGTACAAGTGCATAGATACATATACACACACACACATGCACGTACAAATAAGTAAAGAAATATGCACACGTTTTTACATACACACTTCCCCATGTTGAACTACAACTGTTGCAATGTAAAACGAAACAATGAAATTTACAATCAAATTTACAGCAGGACAGACATAAAGATAAACAAACAACCACTGACTGACTTGTAAAATGAAAATAAAATATAATCCTTGGGGAATGTAGGTACTCACATGTACATACATATGTAGATACTTTTGTATTGCATGTACAGCAAATGTATCTAGATATTTTTATATGTATGTTCACCAATAATTATATATATTTATTTTGTTCATGCTAGAATTATGACTGGCTCTATAAAATATTTGCGTTTGTTAATATATGAGAGCACAACGGTCCGGAGTACTAGGCTAGGTGTATGCGAACGGGCAGGAAACGAATTGGCCCTCACTCCCCTTAACCTAACCTACCCGAACCTAACCTAATATTTGAGCGCGGGCGGGTCATTCACAAATTCGTGTGAGTTGTCAATGTTTTAACGCAGCTCGTATACGATGTATAAGTCAACAAAAATGTATGAAGAACCTTTAAAATTTTTTTAAATTATTAATTAAATCAAATACTTATTTGATAAACAATTTATAAATTTTTTCAAAATTAAATTCCCAATTGATGCATTTATTTATTTAATTAAAATAATACATATATAAAATTAATTCTAATAAAATATTTAATTAAATCAATTAATATGTTTCAAGCTGAAACCAAAGAAAACCTTAAATGTTGTAAATATTTTGTTCGGTGAAATAAAAAAGCTTAATTAAATTTTACAAAGTATTTGCTTTCTGGCCATTTTAAAACAGTTTATTTTTTTTTTAGGTTTTTGGAACGAATTTCCGTCATCCCTTGTCAAGTTTGGTTTGGAGACAAACCGGTTTCGGCTATGTGCCATTTTCAGTGTCATTTTTATATTTAGCGCATATTCTAAATAAATTGAAAGAAATTAGTAAAAAAAGCTAATGACATTTTCTATTTATATTTTATCTCTTTATTAGTGACTTTCTTCTGTAGAAATTTTTTAAATTCGGAAATTGAAGAAAGTGGTTTAAAATATGTTTTGGATATTTAAATGAAATGCTTCTGAAAATGATGAATTTTTCATCATGGTTAAATTTCGTTAATAATCTTTAATGTGGTCTATTTTTTTGAAATATGTTTATTTGAAAGTCAAAGTTAGATTTGACGAGTCTTTAAGAAAAAGATTCAATTTTCCATATAATATTGGTATTTAAAACTTTACCTATTTTAAAATTTATTAAAAATTGGAGGATGTTACTTTAAGCAATTTTTTATTGGAGCAGCACCCGGAGGATGACCCCCACTCATGCAATGCATTGTCCTGAAAACAGCAAAAAAGCTTGTGATATTGAGGATAGCAGCAGTAATGTTTGTGGACATTCGATTTAAATGTTCCTACATTCAAAGTAGCAGGGATGGCATGTGCAAGAAGTTTTTCCACATATGAACAGTACGGCTAAAGAACGAGTTTTCCTGGCAGTGTGTTGTGCGGTCTACTGGCCAATATACCACGAACGGATACTCCGTTACTGAAAACCGTACATACTATATGTTTGGGTATCAGTAACAAATTCCCTAATTTCATTGAACCACATTCCGCTGTAGGAACAATAGAACAATGATACACAACCCACATTGCGCCGATATTCCTGTGAGTCAATAGAGTTAGATACACTACTGTCACCGATACGCATCCTCGTCCTCACTTCAAAATAGATTTTGAAGCACCGGCCCATATATGGGAGTAATTTTCCATTTGCGGTCAGATATAGGTGGTGCAAAAGTTAAAGAGATCAGATAAAATGAAGTGTCTCTTACACCATTTAAAAAAACCGAGGCGCTTGAGTGTTTTTCGGCGAGCTGAAAAATGTCTTTAGTCCAACGAACATCGCAATGGGTTTTCATGCCAAGAACATCAAGAGCCTCTGATTCCTTAATATCTGTACCACACCTAACTACAAATGAAGCAACATAATCTGTCGTGCGTCTGCGAATAAATTACGAGCATTTATTTCGACTGTTCACGCGACCCCATGTAGAGATTATTGCAAGATCTTGGCTGAGCATATCACTCATATTGTGCCTGATCTGTCCAAGTTGTGAAAGGCTTAATGAAAACGAATGGCAAATGCTGGTCAACTATCAGCAAAAGAATAGAGAGGATTGGAGCTTTAATATAGAAGTTCATTAGAAAAATAAGAAATAGTGTTGCAGGAAGTACGGAGTCTTGCGCAATCCCTGCATTTATGAAAAATGCCACTGAAGATGGCACATAGCCTAAGCCGGTTTGTCTCCAAACCAAATTTGACAAGGGATGACGGAAATACCATGCATTTATCTTGTATTCGTTTAATGAAACCCTATCTATAACTACTCATATAGTGTGAAAGAAAGCTTGATAATAACCAAGAGAGGTTTAAACAGTTGTGCACTATGCCACACTCTATCAGATGCCTTAGAGTTATCAGGGCCACCACTTTACTTTCGCCGAAATGGTGTATAGAACGATGCTAACTTTTCGAAAGGAAAGCTAGCAGGTCTGCCCGTAAGACGTAAGCCATACAGGCAGTCGCTAAGTATATTATTAGACTGCAAAGATATCATAAGATGAAAGTTTGCCACACTTTCCATAACTTTAGGCAATGCAGAACAAATTCCAATAGGGCGACATTTTTTTAGCACTGTTTGCTTCTCCCTTGTCTTTCGCCCTTATTTAAAAAAATATTCAGAAACTAAATAAAATCAATCAGGAATTTAATGTGGACTAGAGCATTTATTTTGTATCGATATTATTTATGTATACAATTCATTCATCATATACATATATAAATTTTGATGTATGGAGTTACCCATATAACAAGAATTTATTTAAATATCACCTAAAGCAATGTTAACATACATAAACTGCAATTCTCAGATTGCACTTCAACCACTGTCTTGTGTTGCAATAATGGCAGGCAACGCGTGCAAGAGTAGACTTCACAAACGCACTGACTTGTAAGGCAACAGAAAAAAAAAACACACTCCCAAATGTACATACAAACGCACGCACACACCACATGTATTAAATGTACAGGAGTAGTTTACGGTACCATACACAAATCCCCATCAAATTGAAATACATACTTACAAACGTATGAGTAAAGTGCATAATGACAACAACAAACAGCAACAACAACGTTATGAAGAACAAAAACAAATAACAATGCAAATATGCAATTCATAACAACGATAAACACAGGAACAATAACAGCAAAAAGAAAAATGGGAAAAAGTCCGAGAGAGAAAAAAACAAAAACAAAGAATTGAAACCAATGCCGCCGCCAGCTGTGGAAATACTATGAAAGAGACTACGAGAGAATGTAGGAATGTACATCCATACAAACATATGCATGTGTGTATGCATGTATATGAACCTAATATCGGTGGTTGGATTGTTTTTACACCACATATAAGTAAAAAATAGATGCATATTTACACTAACCGTGTGTTTTGGACCGGTTGTTGTAAATATACATTTACATATGTATATTTATACGTGTTTGTAGAGTGCATAGCTGAGACCAACCGCCTATCTTATTTAACTGATGTATAAATGAAAGACTGCAACTGTTGTTTGGTGTGTCATGTATGTGTTTGTTGAAGATTTTTGTTCAGATATACTTTGCTCTGACTGACTGACTGTCTTATTCAGTGACTGCCATAACCTACCGTAATAAAAATAACATTGTAGCCACCTTTTAGTCACATGCATTTCTTCATTCTCTCTATGCTCTCATATACTCTTTTTCTCCCTACCTTTCTGCTGCTCTTACACTTCTTTTAATTTTATTTGTTAACGAACAGACTGAGTTAAGTTGTGTTAAGTATTCAAAATCAGGCATATACATATGTAAAAGTACTTATTTAACTGCATGTATACATACATTTGTATGAGTAAGTAAGGGCTTCCAGTAAAAAAGGGTAATCGTTATGTGCAAAAAGCTAACGAATGCAGTTCCGGTCATAAGATCAAATGCAATATGCAAAAGAATACTCCAGAAAGTGTTGGAGAGTCTAAAAAGCTTAAGTAAAAAATATCTAAAACTATAATGGATCTCAAACAAAGATATTTCATGAATTTATATTCACATATTGACAGGGTGGTTTGATATAAATGTTTGGAACGAATTTCCGTCATCTTTTACCAAGTTTGGTTTGGGGACAAATCGGTTTCGGTTATGTGACATCTTCAGCGTAATTTTTCGTTCAGAGCGAAGATGGCACATAGCCGAAACTGTTTTGTCGCCAAACCAAAGTTGATAAGGCATGACGAAAATTCGTTATACCTTCACTTAATTGCCACTAAAATGTGAATAAAATCAAAAGTCCGCGTGAACGGGCCTGAACGGGAAGTCTTCAAAAAATGGTCTGGCAGCGAACGTGTTAAATAAAAATAATATTATTTTGAAGTTATCGAAGTACTGATTAAAAATCTATTTTCAGTTTTTTCTAGGACGTACAGACTTTTTAATGGCCATGGTTTATATGAACGCCTTACACTGGTTTATTTCACAATAACTAGTGAAAAGTTGGTCCGATTTCGATAAACAAAACACTGTAGTATGCGGCATAAAATCACTATTTTTCTTACACGCTGAACAGTGTCGTGACAACAATGTGTTTAACAATTAGAAAGCTGACGTAAACTGACGAAATGACATGAAGATGGCACATAGCCGAAACCGGTGTGCTTCCAAACCAAACTCTATAAGGGATGACGGAAATTCTTTCCAAAAAAAATCTATACGGTGATATAAACATTAAGGGAATTTAAAACTAAATGAAAATAATATAATTTCCAATATAAAAGCAAAGGCTCAAAGCTAAGGATTAACTTTAAGTGTTGATACAAATATAAAGAATATAACTGGTCAGGTTAGTAACTATTTACTCCGGCAGTTACCATCTTATTACTAAAACATTTTTATTTCTCTTTAAAACTATTAAAGTGTTAGTCTTAAATGAATTTTTCATTGAATAATCTTGACCAGCAATGGAAAAGAAGGGAAAGTTTATTTGAAATTGTTAAAATTAATGAAATTTTTCTCTTTAAAAAATAACAAGAAATTTAAAACGCTAAAAATAGTCAGTTTTTATCACTAATCTCAAGGCTATATACATACATATATCCCGCATAACTTACGGTTATTGCTAGTTGGCAGGTGTAATTTTTCTTTAGGTTGGTTTCAATGGCTGCCGGCGAACTTTGCACTGCTTTTGGGGTTGTGTTTATTACAACACAGCACGAGGTTATAGAAATTTAATTTTGTCACAGAAATTTGCCGGATTGCTTGGTTTTCACTACACTGTAAATGTGCAAAAATAATATCTAAGCAAATTTAAGACTGTTGCGAATTGTGTATGGCTGACCTGAATATAATTAGAAGTAAGTTTTTGTTATCAAAATGGCTGGTTCAGAATCACATCACCCACATGTTGGCATCCTTTTGGTCTATTGCGATATAAATTTATAAAAGAGTTCTGATATCTCGGATACTTCCTCCCTAATAACGAATTCTTTGCAAACCATCAGATATCTTAAAACTATTCGAACGATCAATGGTTGGTCGTATTTAGAATTTGACGCCCAATTAAAAAACCTCCAAAGATTAAAATTGAAAACGTTTTTAAACCATTAAAATGATGTGCGATATGCTATGATCGGACTAAAAATGGGTGTGACACAAAATGGGCTGGCTTTTTAGGAATTTTTTGTGGTATTAGAGTTTTAATAACGTTTAGGAGTACTTACAGACTGAAGCAGTTTTCTCGATATCACTCGATGTATATATAGCATGTAATAAATTTCAGAAATCAACGTCTACAAAAACAGAGCCTATAGTGCTAGGTCCCTGGTGGCTGGCTATTGGCTAAAAGTTACTATTTTAAATTCCATTAATTTAGCGCTTTACGACATTACAACTATACAATTGCAATAATAACAATAAAAGCAACTCATACTTAAAAACTCTTTAATAGGTTTTATCAGGCTTTTGTCACTTGTAAAAAAAAAAAAAAAAATAAAAATGCTCATTGTAATTTAAATTATTAAGCACATAAATTAACTACTACGAACATAAGCTTTTTATGTATCCGTGCCGATATAAATAGCTATACTGGAAAGTGACGTCAATAAATGCCTAAAATCACATTAAATTCATTTTGAGAAAAATTTTATAATTAAGTCATTAAAATACGGCTCTCTTATTCTCTAGAAGGAGAATCTAATAAAAATATAAATATAAATTCATTGAAAAATGTGTGTAAATCGTAAAAAATATAATAAAAATATCAATAAGGTGGTGATTGCTATTGACTAATTTTTGTGAAAAAAATACTCGCTTGTGTCTGGTGAACAGTGAAGGCATACGAATACCGTTTTTCATATTCGAATAAAATTCGTTCGATTAATATTTGACGAATAATCGAACAATTTGTTTACATTTTTTAAAATTTGATCAATAAAATACGACCCTAATATTTCACCGATTGTAAGAACATTAGTTAGCAACTATAAACTCCAAAAGAATGGGTGGCAAACAATTTCATCTGCATCAATAGTTCAGTCATGGGTCCAGCTTGATCTTTTCGCATGGAAAGGATTTTAAACATTTAATAGCGCTAAGAAGGCAAACGTTACCATAACTGTAGTCATGGTGGGCATTGCAAAAATGCATCAAACATAACGTACTGGGAATTTGTTTCATTTTGCTGCATTTACACTAATATACTTTTTGACATATCAACCGCGATATTAATATTTGTAAAAAATAGAAATCAGAATCGTGGTTTTTGTTAAAAATAAATTGGTGTTAAATGGTATTTTTATACACATACATTCGTAAAATATAAAATAGGGTTGCCAGATATTTTTAAACAATTAAGTCATCTTGGCAACAATGCAATGAACTATTGAAAAGGGGCTCACGATCTGTTGCAATATGCACATCATATATGAGCAATCTATTTAAAAAAATATTTTTAGCAATTTTTTAATTCCAACTCATTATTATTACAAATAGTTAAATTTATTGTTGTGGGTGGATAAGCTAGACCCTAAGCGCATTCTGCTGGTTTCTTAAGCAAGCTTATCAGGAAATCTGTATACCCTACTTTTTTGGAAAAACTAAAACGTCTTATGCTTGAAATTCTTGAGAAAAAATCAGAAATTCAAAGAAAATCAAAACAAAAACATTAAAATTTTAACAAAAAGCCGCACAACAAAAAATTGTTATTTTTTTTACTTACTTTACTACATTTGGTTGGTTGCTTTCCAACTCTAAATGTAGCTGTAAGCGGTATGATATTCTTTATGTAGAAAAGCATATTTGTTTTAAGAAGAGTTTTGGGATTTTATTCCTTCTATTTCAAAAAGAATTTTTAGAACAATTATTTTTGTGAACAATCTTAATTTCCACGAAGGCCATCTTGGATACCTCTTAAAAATGTCGGTGTATAAAAGAAATTTGGAGACTTTGAAGGCTTAAAAGGATTCGCGCCTATAAAAAGGCGCTTTTTCATTTATTATAAAAATTATAATTGAACTTTTTTAATTTCACTGCACCACTAGACACCCAGCTAGACAGATTTGAGGTTGTGTGACAAAAAAACCATAGAATTTCAAATTCAAATCTACAAGTGTATGTGTGCGTTTAGAAAGACGCATCTATTGCCCAGCAGTTTTGAAAAAGGTTAATGCATCTCGTTTTTTCTGTATCGGATTGTTAGGCTCCTAACGCACTTTATCCGCTACTAGACTGGGTTTTTGAATATCTGATGCTATATTGCTGACTTGTCAAGATAGGTAGCTACTCCATTTACTAGTTCCTTGAAAGTCGTCAGAACTAAAGGGTCGCCAGCAGAGTATTGTGCTGCATATAAAATATGTGTTTATAATTGCAGACGGCTTAATAATTAAAGATTTATTTGTGTTTGTTTTTCTAATTGCAACTCAAAATACTTTTTATTCTTTTTGTTAAATTTTTAACGAGGCCAATAAAGCACGCGTTGTCAACGTCTAAGTGTGAATAATTAAAAAAAGGAAGAAAGAAAAAATACATACATATATGCTCGTATTAGAGGAAAATTTCAGTAAAATAGTCATAGATTCTTACTAACGGAGATATGAACCTTTGTATACGAAAAAAAACATCTAAAATAGGATATTTTCAATCATGTATGTACATATGTGAAAGAATAAATGTTTATTTTAGAAAATTAATTGAATTACTAGGAGGTAAGATCGAAAACATCTTAAGAACCTTAAAATTGTCTTCACATTATTTTCTTATTTGATATAATTATTTATTTAAATAATTTATGTTCTTGTCGCTCATTTAATTAAATGAATAATTGAATCCATTAAAATCATAACTTAATTTCTATGTAAAAGCTGGTGAATAACAATTTCTCTGTCCTCCGTTGTTACTTTCATTGTTATGAAATTGGTAAAACGAAGCCTATTTCTCAATGATTTGTGTAGCGAGTAGTTTGAGAAACCAGTGACATCTTAACACCGAATAATTTTAATTGTAACTGTTTTGCAAGTCACTCGGTTTACTGCATTGGAAGGTAAATTTAAATAAAAACATGTGAACTGCTATTAGTATTACTGGCAAGAGAAAGAAGAATATCATCAACATATTATGCTCAAAAATAAATTCATTTTAAAATTGAATTTAAATTAAATTATATTTTTAAATGTCATACTCTGAGCAGATACACTCCTACACATACTTATGTTCAAAAATTAAACATATCTTGATTTGTAGAATACTAAAAAATCGGTACGGTGTAATTTTAGGGCTACAAAAAAGAACGTAAAGTAAAACATGCCTTAGAGTAGAATACATTCTGGCAAAGCCTGCATATAAAACTCTACTTTGAACTAAAACGATTGACTCTGGTTTATATGGTTTGCAGCTGTCGGTGACTGAGTTTTTCAACAGGTTTGGAAATCGGGTTTTTATGATTTGCTGTTGCCTGTATTTTTGGAAGACGAAAACATCTAGAAATAGCTACTACATTAGTATAAGTTATTATAGAAAACCTTAGATCACAAGTTTTGAACTCATATACATATGTATAATGGGACTCATAGTGTGGTGAATTTTATAGAACAGTCTAAATATTGATTCGATAGAATATTTAAGGTCCACTGTGTCTTGACTTATTACTTCGATCATATTACTTGAAAACTTTTACAACCAATATATATATATATTTTTTTTAATTTTTTAGATTTTGGAAATTTTAATGATATGTCATAGTTCTGACTGTCAAAAAAAAAAAATAATTAAAAAAATATATAAATTATTTTATTAAAAGAATTTTCTAAAAGACCTAGCGGTTAAAAATTATTGAACTAAACGTAAAATATCCTCATTACATTGTGCCGCTACACTATCGCACTTGAAATAAAATGAAAAAGACGTGCTTGATTATTTTGTGAAAGTAGCAGAGAAAGAACACGAACCGATACTCTCAACGGCGTTGGTTGAGCAATTTGGGATGGAGGCTTTTGAGAATTTTAGGCGGCTCAAGTTTTTTAAAGATTTGTTTTGTAAAAAATAGCAAAAGAAACCGGTATAAAAGTATATAAATTTTCAGCATTTGGGTACATCAATTTTCAGCACATTGGTAACCGAAGTGGCTGTTTTTGTACCGGCGCATGCTAAAAAAGCAGGGAACCACTCGCCTTGTTTACTTGTTTAACAGCTGCTTCTTGTACCGTATTTGTTAAAAAAAAATTACACTTTTTGCCTCCAAAGCAAACTTGATAACGGACGACGAAAATTCTTTAAAAAATCTATATCAAATCACCCTGTCGGAATATCAAATCAAGAATACAATAAAATTTTTTCATAATAATCGCTTTTGAATACAATTTTGCTTAATAATAGTTTATATTTTTTAAAATTTCCCGTTGCAACGGGTGTTTGGCAGTTGTCGAATAATCGAACTCAATGCGTACTTCTATTTCTACAAAATGTCATCTCCAAACGGGGTGAACGGGTCAATCTTCAAATGTACTTCTATGGCGTTAGACCTTGAGATTCCGACAGGGATGGACAATGAAGCCTCACATGAGATGGAGGGGTTAATATCTCTAGGAGCTCGGGTGTTTTTTGGCCAATGGAGAAATTCTGAAGAGTTGGATAAGAAAACCTCCCAAGGTAGTCCTGAGGAAGAGGCTGAAACGGTAGTAGACATTGTGTGTGAATGTCCAGCACTGGCTAGCGTAAGACTTAGAACCACGGGCAGATACTTGTTAAGTGTAAATGCCATGTTGGACCTTCGCCTTAAACAAATCCTAGCAATTACAAGAGACTCCGTGATGAGGAAGAAGGTCCACAGTCATCAGTCGGTAGAATGAAATTACTTTAGTCGATACTAAATGATAGTGACATAATTGAGACTAAGGTAATCGTAAATTACAAATCGGTTGTCTGAAATCTATTTGCGGAAAGAAGGGGATCGAAAAGGGCTCCATAAACTTAGCGGTCTGCTTCGATAGTCCCCCTACATTAAAAAAAAAAACCAGAACTGGAGAATTATTGCCTCTGCGATGAATCCTAAGCGAAAATTTGTCATATGCCAAGTTAAAAATGCTTCGATCTCGTTCAATTAACAAATAAAGGACCCTAGAAAATAATTACGTATGAAATAAATCTAAAAAAAAAACCACTGTAATAACTTTAATCGCTTTTGATTCTTATTTCATTTGAAGATTTCTCTGAAGTTATATTTTATTTTCAAACACACGTAACAAGTTAGTTCATAAGGCTAAATGTTAAAAATGGCTCATTTTTAACACTTATTTATGGTTTTGTCCCAGCTTTTATTCTTTTCATAAAATTAATCTCTATTTTTTATTTTACTATTTGTTTCTGTCAAATGGATTTTATATTATTTGCTACTAATGCTGCAACATAATGGGTGTTAAATGAACAATATTCTACCAAATTAGATG
The DNA here is from genome assembly GCA_963932375.1 of Phania funesta. Taxonomy (NCBI): domain Eukaryota; kingdom Metazoa; phylum Arthropoda; class Insecta; order Diptera; family Tachinidae; genus Phania; species Phania funesta. Next base: position 23,306,201 of record OZ010652.1, read on the forward strand.
TTGTTTATTACGATCGTGTTATTGTTGTTATTTTTCTGATTCATTAGAAAAAAATGCAGCACAATAAAATTTAATATCACGTTAGTCTTATGCTACGTGAACTCTTGTAATATAGAGTTGCAATATGTGCCACTAGACAGTGGCACAAATACGTGTTAAATTACGCTTAAGCTTTATGAGGCTAATTTATCATTCTTATGCACGAAAAGCCGAGTGGGCATGTTATAAAACACTAATACACACACACACACACACACACGCATTAACATACTTCATAGACGTAGACAAAGTATAAATTCAAATATGACTGCATCTATTTGTATTTTACTGAAGAAAAACATGTTTTTTGTGGCAGCTCAAAACAACAACAACAAAAATGCCTTAAAAATTTTGAGCTGAAAAATGTCTTAGAACACTTTAGTGGTTAAGTAAAATAGAATTAAAGTTAAGTATGTAGCCAGTCTTGGGGGTTCAATTACAATTTGTAATTAACTACACTTGTATGTAATTAGAAAGTTCCATGCAATTGTATTGTAAAATTGTACTTACCAGCGAAGTAATTATTTCTTTTTTATTGTTTAACTTAATTTTTGGAACGAATTTTCGTCATCCCTTGGCGACTTTGATTTGGGGACAAACCGGTTTCTGCTATGTACTATTTTTCTTCCGTTCAATGTCATTAAACAAAAAACCTAAAATAACAATCCTATTTACAAGGGTATCGTAATTACATTTTTTAATTTGTTTCACGTGCAATTACACATTTCCATGTAATCACAATGGGAAATTTCAAACAAATGTCAAGTGTTATTGTGATTTAAACTCTAGAAAAATTCAATTACAATTCCCTGTAATTTATAACTGCGTATTTTCAATCTAGAGTTTTGTGTAATTGTCCAGTCGCAATTGGAATTTGAAAAAGTAATTAACTCAATTACAAACTAATTGTGAAAAAGTTAAGATCAAATTTTTATTTTTCAATATTCGATTTTTATTTTGTTGTTAAACTAGTGGTCTGACATTATCCTGACACAGGCAGCCTTTTATATATACCCCCATTTTACTCGTATATAGACAGTCGTCATCCGGGTTGTTTTCAAATTCTTCTCAACTAACCCTGATACCCAAGCCATTAGATTGCATAAAAAATCGTTGGTTAGCCAACTTGAGAAGCCCAGAAGAATGATGTCAATTAATTTTCCATATCTTAAACAGAAAAACAATTGGTCCGCCATCTTTGAGTCTGATTGCAGCGCCATCTACTGGAACCAACTTAAACGCACATGCATAACATTTTATAAATTGTCTCCAGCGGTTTGGGAGGAGTTTAGTTTCATACACATATACAAACGATTTTTATATATAATGATTATATAATTGATAATTTTTAATTATTTTCAATTACAATTACTTGTAATGTGTACTTCAGACATTTTCAATTTTTTTGAATTTTTATAAATATGTTCAGTACTTAATTTGAATTACAATTACATGTAATTACTACTGCAAATATTATTTCTTGATTTACTGCTATAATACAGTTACAATTCTGTTCGAATTACAATTTAGTGAAACAGACCAGCGAGTTTGTAGAAAATTGACTCCATATCCTGCAGACTAATAGACTAGCACACTACTAACTAGACTAGACTAGAGCTTCCTGTTACTCCAAACAACAATAACTCATTACCAGTGGTTGTAATTGAAGTGTAATTAATATCTCTTGGGTTTGCTATTTACTTGTACATCCTTAAATAAAGAAGGTGGTTTATATTAAAATAAAAAGTGATAAAATGTAAAAGAATTTAATTTTATTACAAGTAACTATTTGTTATTAAATTACAATTACAATTACTTTTCATTAGTAATAGAACATTTTTAATTACAGTTACTTCTTATGTGTCATTGAGATGTTCTCAGTTACAAATTATAAATACTTGCTCTCTTTGTTCTTTTAATCTTCTTTATTTTTCCCAGTGTATTTCCAAAATTTTTAAATGTCACTTAATCTATTCTAAGCAGACAAATCTTTTTTTCACTTTTTATTTTAAAATTAAAAACAAGAATTGTATGCAATTTGAATAAAATGCGAAAATAAACAACAGAACTGAAACTGTTACTGCTAAAAGTAGCAAAAAATAACGAATTTCCAAACATAATAAACCAACCCCTTTTATCACCCCATCACAATAAAATAATCTTTATTTGAAACATGTTTTTTTTTTGTTAAGTTTCCTGAAAATTCCAAATTGTACAAAATTTAGTTGCGTAATAAATACAAACAAGGAAGCAAATTTCGATATCCTCTTACCTCTTACAATGATAGTAAGCTTTTGTATACGGGTAACAATAAAGAAAGACAAAAAAAAAAACTAAAATATAAAGAAGTATGAACAAATAATGCATAAATAACCTATCCTAACTTAATTATACTTATGTCATCCCCTTATTTTATTCCTTTAGTCCTTTTGCGCACATATGCTAATGTGTGCTTCTGGGGTCTTTCTTGCAGCTCTGGTTTCGTTTCAGTTTTTAGGTTGTATTATGTTGCATGCTGGTTGCAAATTGCAATGCTTTGTTTGTTATTTTTTTCTTCTTTATGCTTTTGTAATGCAATTACAACATTTGTATTTACTTATTTACTTTTGCCGAAGGCTTAATTTAATTAAATTTGTATTGCAGTTTGAAAAGTATGTTGAGTGTTGAGAAATGGTGTGTTCTTTCTTTATTTCAAACTAAACAGGGGTTGTAAAACTTGCTAACCGAAATACAGTGGAACAGAATCAAAATATTTGAATAAAAAATCTATTAATTTTAAACGGCTGGCCCATGTAAACGAGTATTAGGCCACACGGAACTGCATCGGGCCAAATTCACACAGTGTGTATGATTACACGAAATCATTTGCGCTGTTTTTACCCCCTTATAGCTTTGCTTTCTTTAAGCATGAAATAATGAAAGAGCTTTACATATAGGTAACCTCATAGGCCAAGTTTGAAAGTTTTACCATAAATGTGTTCCGAGATAAGAAGGTGTAAAAAGTGCATATATTGGTACCTATTCACTGACTTACTGACTCACTCATAAATATTATGGGGAACTTCTACTATAACTAGAGACTGAAATTTGGTATCCAAGTAGGTCCGGGAGAATAAATAAATTGAAAATTCTAGGAGGACTAGTGCGCTCTCTTATTTGTATGGGACACATCCACTGTAGATAGAGAGCTCAAGTTTCATATCACCCAACCGTCTATAAGCTTTAAGTTAAAGGAAGCATTACCAAAAAAAAAAAAACAAACTTGGAAAAAAGGATTCAGATCCGCAAAAAACATAATTATTAAAATAATGCCAAGTTCATATCCAAAAATTATGGCTGGTAAAAGTACTGAGATCAAAAGCAGGAATATGTACAACAACAATCCATTTCTAGCATCTTGATAGCTTGGTAATATTGTTTTTAACTGTCTGATATGGTAAAGAGTTATGCGAAATTAATTAAAAAAGTTCGGTTTCAGATATTCCACGAGCGTCCTGATGGGGCATCAAAGTAGCCCACCTCCACCATGTGAAGTTTTTAATGCATGACAATTTCTAATTTTTCAACCGATCGAAAGTATTTTTTGAAGATCCTTAAAGCTCTCGTTAGAATATATTTTAATTGGGAACAGTATCACCAAAACTAGATTAACCATACGAAATTGGCTTGGCATTTTTCCGAACGGTCTCGTTTTTGGTGGTATTTTTATTCGTTGGTAATTTTAAATTGTGTATCAACTGTGAAGCAAATATCTCTAAAATTGGATTATTGTAGTGCTAGATTGCCCAAATGTGGCACTGCACTGTGGCCCGGTTTTTTTCATAATTTTAGATACAGGCTTCAATCGAGTTAAAAAAAAACAATTTTAAAATTAACAAAAGAAAGCTAATGCTTCCTTCCTTTGCTATAAAAACTTTCTTTAATACAAATAATGTTTTTGTATTTTACTAAAAGATATCTTTACTTTAAAATAGAAGAGGTATTATCGATTTAATCTATAGAATTTAAAATCTTAAAGCTGGTGTTAACAAAAAGAAAGCAGCTGCTTTAAGTTCTTCCTTTTATAACACCTGGACTTTACGACAAAATTCTTAAAAATTAAAATTAGATTAAAATTCAAGCTATAGGCTGAGTTCCACTTCCATATTTGTACTGACAGTAATGCCGCGAGGAGTCGAGACATTCGTACTTGGAACTATATGAAGTAGCGCCCCGCATACTAGCAACTCGATAGTTAGAGTTCCGCTAAACTGCTGGCAAACATATAACTCTACTGGGGATCCCCTAAAATTAGTTAGTTAGTGGCGCTTACAGGGAGGAGGATGAACTCGCTAACTACCCAAAAAGAGCTCATCTGGGTATGGCAGTACAGCACGACTTAGTAATTCCTTAGTTTCGAAAGTAGCTCCATAAGGTCATACGAAGTTAGAAACATGGCAGTCGCCGCAAATGCGTATTTTCTAAATGCTCGTTTTTTCTTTGTTTGTCTATTTGCGTATTCAATTAAAATCAGACGAAATAAATTTATTTGGAATGTTCCACTTTTTTCTGTCTAAATTTGCCGATTTGAAATTCCTAAATCGATCATAGTAATTTGCTCGGTAGATGGATGCCAAGTATTATGAAATACATAAACAACAAAGAGATGTTATGAAGGGTTTCCAGTAAGTGCGAGTCAGTGTTGAAAGTCCTTGAAAATAAACCGAGAGGATGTAAATTTTGGCTAAAAATGCCTTGGAGCATTTTTTGACGAAGGGTTTTGTTAACAAGTACAGTTGTTGTTTATGGGAAGACGAAACCGCTTCCGAGGTTTACAGAAAGTAACTGCTTGGCATGACCCCTAGGGATATAATAGGTCGTATGCGGATACTCAAACTCTTCGAGAACGACCAGAACATTAAGCTATCTGATAAAATTAAAATCGACTCCAGTGCCGCAAAAGGAACTATGCAGTCCTAATTCCTAGCAGGCACCAATGGTAGCATCAATCTGGATACCAAGTAGATGCCGATCAAGTGCGTTTTACTGCCGAAACAGGAAAATTGCAAGACTGGGCCGGGAGTAGTTGTACTAAATGTCCAGTAGGTGTTTTATGTGAATAATTTTGTCTGCATAACCGGCCTTCGGATCACATAATTTAATATTTGGTCCAGAAGTTCGAACAAACTGTATCAGCATGCCACGGTAAAACACCTCTGCTTGCTCGACCAGGATATTGACAAAATTCGTGAAAGTGTGGCCGACTGCTCGATTTATCGTCGATTGCTGCAACTGAGGCTTTCTAAATCCACTACACAACGAATTTCGACAAAGGGTTTATATTTACACGCCTGCAAGTTCCAAACCACTCAGAATTAAAAGGCCAGAGTTGCGTGAAGAAGATGTCGGTTTTACAAAATAAAATTTTGGTCTGTGGTCAGGCATTTTTTCACCTTGACGGATTTGTAAAAAAGAAAAATTGCTGCATTTGGGGATTGCAATATCCAAGACAGATTTACCAAAAGAAAATGCCTGCTCAAGGCCGCCATTGAACCGATGTATTGTGGCAATAAATTAAATGGAAATTTTTCAATCACAGAGCAATGGGTTTTACGTAAAAACTATGTGTTTCCTAAATATTGATTGCTGAAGTCCATATATAGTCATCCTTTAACATATGATGGGGGCCCCAGTTTTGAGAGAATTCTCTGCTAATTTCGTTAATTACTTTTTTAATAAAAATTGTTTTAACTACAAAACTTGTGATTATATCTACCACATTCAACTCAGTTGAAGTAATTTATCATATAAATTTGTATTTAACAATTTAAGGCCAATAAATAAATTTCATCTTTAACAAACATTAAATTTTCATAGTTTATTGATAATATATTTTTTTAATGCTTTTAACATATTGTTCTTATTCGAAAGGTCTTTGAAAAATGTCTTAACTTCAATTGTTTCAATAGATATTTGTGCCCAAATGTTTTACGCCAAATGTTATTCATTTAAATGTTAATCTACTGGCACTCTTAAAATACTTTCATTTCCAATAAATTTTTAATGGAAGTTAAAGGTCTCATTTGAATATATTTATATATTTTCTGAATTTAAATAAATAGTATTCTCTTCTTGCATAAATATGCTAACTGACGCACTTACCGATGTAGAGGAGTATAAATAAATTGTGTTTGCAATTTAAGTATTAAGTATGCAGTTGTTGTTCTTATTGTTGTGTATTGTATGATACTTTTTTTCTGAAGGAATGTTAAATGTTGTTATGAATGAAATACTCAAATTTGTATAGTATCCCATAGTTTCATTTACTACAATTCACGCTGTGTTTACGATTTATTCATAAAATTGCAGGTTTTCCTTAAGAGTTCTCTTCGTTAGGCCTTAAGATTTAAGACCTTATGACAAATGCGTTAAAGAAGTCATATTCACTTGTAAATGGAAAATAAATAATAAATGGATAAAATAAGTGTGTATAGAAGGCGGTATAAACCTTAAAGAGATCTTCCCTAGTGTTTCTTTTTCTGGCGAGCTAGCTGTTGTTTTCTAGATTGTGATTTATACAGGGTGTCTGGTAGCAGATTTACATTTTCAAACTTAAATAAAAAACGTAATAATTGACACAAAGTTTCATTAAGGACATTAAACGATAGAATGGAAATGCTGATTTTATATTTTAAAGAGTATGCCATCCAGATATCTTCCGTCGAGTTGAACACACTGTTCAAAACGGAGCCTTGTGTTCTGCGCCACACGCTGCAGTAAACTTGGTTCAATTGAGCTGATTTCTCGACGAATATTTTCCTTTAAAGCCACAAGAGATTGGGGATTGTCATTATAAACTCTCTCTTTGAGGTAGCCCCATAAAAAAAGTCCATGGGAGTTTGATCGGGCGACCTCGGTGGCCATGGGATGTTCCCAAAGCGACTGATCAGTTTTTGGGGAAAATTTCTCCAAAGCATATTCATCGAAGCTCTGGCTGTGTGTGCAGTCGCCCCATGCTGTTGAAACCACGTGTGTGAAGAGTACGATGGATGAGCTTGCAGGTTTGGTGAAAAGAATTCCCTAATCATGCGTCGATAATTTTCACCGTTTACATTCGTCGTCTAGCCTCGAGAATTTTCTAAATCCCAGTGAGGCTGCTCTTTTCTGTATTGAAAGTCGTAAACTGCTTTTAACCAGTTCAATGTTTTGGGGAGTCCTTGAAGATCGACAGAGCCCTGGCCGTGGTATATTCATAGAATTATTACTCTTAAAAAATGTCTCCACAGCGAACGCGCGATGCTCACTCGTCCACTACGACATCGTGACTGACAAATCCGCATAATCCTCCCTCCGCACCTTTTTTTTTAATAATCGTATTTAAAAATATAAATTTGCCACCAGACACCCTTTAGAAATCAATAATGGCAAGACGTTTGATATGAATATTTTACTAACTCCAAAATGCATACAAATTCTCGCATGTGAAGCAAGGTTCATACTTCAAGGATATTTTCTAAAAATATCACAAATTATGATTATAACTCAACGTTCAGGATTTCATGTAAGCCCCTACCAAAATCCCATAGAAATAAATGTTTACTACTTCTTAAGCTTGCTGACTTGTTTTTCCGACAGGGTGCTCTGATATAAATGTTTGGAACGATTTTCCGTCATCCCTTGTCAATTTTAGTTTGGAGACAAACCGGTTTCGGCTAGTTGCCATCTTCAGTGCCATTTTTAACGATAAAATTATAGACTTTGGTGTTAACACATATGCGATTAGGCTTACTCAATTACCATTTGACAATATGTCCATTTTGTGCTTGAAAGCTTGTACTTGTGAATTCGGAAAAAGGGCGAAAAATTCGGCTTTAAAATAATTTTTTAAAGGAAATTAATTATTTTGAAAATCAATTAATTATTTAGTATTTGCGTTAAAACTTTCATGAAATTTACTAAGCATCAAAATACATCTCTTAATTGCGCAATTAAGTCGTGTGTGTGAACAATGAATTAAATTTTAAACTGCATTTCCCATAAAAGTTTCGTATTTAATTTTGCACTGTGCAAGTGGTTAAACGTTTTGTTATCCAAATTTTTTTTTTTAGCTGCTTCTGTTGTTGGTGTTAAAACACTTTTAATTATGGTTGTAGAAATGCATAAAGATTTTTGTTTAAAACTTAAATTAGAAAAATTTTCAGATGTGTTTCTACCAACATTACATTTCTATTTACAAAAAGCAAACTACATACTTCTTTTATTTTAATATGTAAATGGGTTGGTTTTTCTCCAAGAATGCAGAGAAAAAGTCCGTCTGGTTTTCTGTGTATTTTGTATTTTGAATAGATATGCAGATGCATGTGGTTGCATGTTTGTATACGTTTGGGTTCTGTGTTAAACAAAAAGTTGACCTCAATTAGTTTTTTATGCAAATCGCTTTGTTTTTTTTTTGTAATTTTTGTCAAGAAAAAAGGAAATTTTCTCATTTAGTTTTGTTGTGGAAATTGTTTTGTAAAATAGAAAAGTATATTGCATAGAAAAATTAAATGTAAACGAAAGAACGTGAACTCACTGTATGAAGTTAAATTGAATACAAATTTCTCAAAAGAGCTAGAATGTTTAATTAGGGAAGTTTATGTTATGTATTACAAGAAAAAATTATAATCCTTGTCTAAAAGATATAAGAGATTTCCGATTAAGCCGAGATAGATACGGCATGTCTTGTCTAAAATTATATGGAACTGGCTTTTTTATAAATCCTTAGTACGTAGCTATTAATCCAGGCGCGGTTCTAGGGTTACAAAATTGGGTTTATGATTGAAAATGTATGAAAAATTGTTTGTTCTTTAAATTATTTCCCTTAAAAGTTCAAGCTATATACGCAGTCCGTAATATCTATATGTCTTTGAGATGTATCGTTGTCTTTACCGTACAAGAATAACGTTATCTTTCCAGGATTAAGAATTCACTTTACGTTTCTGAATTTCCGGATTTGTTGTTATTATACTGTTGATACTGTAAACTGTTTTATTCTTTGCATCTCTATTACTACTGAGAAATTATTCTTGCTCTCTTAGATTGTCCAGGCGGAGTCTTGCCTAATTACAGCAGAAAATCTTACATCAGGCTTAAGTTCGTTTTCTTTATTCTCTTATTAAGAAAAAACAATTATTTGATATTATAACTTTGAATACAGTAAAAGTTAAAATTTTATTAAACAACTAGCATAATGGAATAAATTTACTATGCTAGTATGCACGTTTTCAACATTCTTTATGTTCTGTCTACTAATTTTGTGTCCACTGTAAACATCATCTATTCAACGCAATACTCAAGAGAAATAGAATATAAGAATGAACATTTTTCAATTTTTATGTTGTTGCTTTTTCCTTGGGGAGAACGAAGTTTACTCACTCTAATTTTTTCGTTATTGAATTCTTTGTTATTATATGAATTTTTCTCTTAGCCAACCATTGGTTGTCAATTCTATAAAAATATTCGTTATGAAAATCTACTTTAAGTCTTCAAAGTCACCAAAGCTCGAAATTCACCTTGCATGCCGTAAATAAGTAAAAACTGAAAATGTGTTTAAGGATTATTAAACGTACTAATTCACAACTGGTGCTAAAATATCCCACAAAACCGATCTTTTGAGGCTGGTTTGCATTTAAAATATGCCTTACTTAAAAGTTCACTATAAGTCAGCAAAAAGAGCTGTATAATATTTACTTATAAAACGCTGAAAGTAAATTTGAATACTTAAGAAAGTATTTATTTATTATATTTTTGTTTTGTGCTTAGGAAATTCTATACCTATGTCAAAAATTATCTAGTATATTTCGGCTCTAACATAGTGAATAATCTTGGCTTTATGGCGTTCTTCAATAGGTGCACGTGTCTATTGCTAACTAATGCTCAAAGCAATTCATGGGAGAATTTAAAAAAGATGAAAAGCACTTCGGATGGAGTCGACTAATATTCGAGCAGTAGGAGAACGATTTTTGCCAAGGACATTGTATATTCATTCGCGCAAGATGGTCATTTAAAAGAGCTGAGATTATCTTTAAAAACAGTGTTCTCGTTTAAGGTAGTGGACCTATAATGTTGTCTTAGAGAGTCTACAATATATGAATGACAAATGATACCTTGCAAATGTCCTCCGTGTGCAAGCTTAAACATGTCAGTTATTTTGGTGACTTTTCGGTATAATTTTCGTGTGTCGGCAATTTCACTCCAAGATAGCCTTGTTGTCTTTTAAAGGTTCAGTTGTTTTTTTTGGATTATTTGAATAGATTATATGTTTGAGATGTCCCCTGAGAATGAAGTCCACCGTACCTGGCGGCCAAATTGTTTCACAATTTTGTGCAATATTTTATTTGGTTGAAACCAAATATGGTCAATTTTTATATCATCAAATTCGCAGATTAGCGTAATTTTAGTGAACGGCGACCATTTGACAAATTTTGATATTCTTCAATACCTTCCCTTACAGCGACGATATTTCCAGTTGAACGACCGAAACGAATATGCAATGGTGTTTTTATATCTTCTACTGAGCTAGTCCACTGAAATTTTTGGATTAAATCTCTTATTCCGGCCTCATTTGGTTCGTTAAAACGACCAAAAATATTCACAATTTTGCGATATATAATTTTCGCAAATCTACCAGTCTCGTAGTGGATTTTAATTTAATTTTTAAAAACTACATCGATCTCGAATGAAATTCAATCCGTTTTAGCAAATTGTACATTTTCTACATGACACGTGCCGAAAGAAAAAACAAAAGCACAACCTGTCAAAAGAAATAAGTCACTATTGAAAAAGAAACTCGAACTTAAGAGACCCTGCAAAATATATATAAGAGTGAGATATATGAGAGATTACGAAATTACGATTTTCTGCTGGAATTATGTCTTTACAAGTGTTCACACATTAAAACTGATTTCACGTAAAAAATATGGATTGAAACAATTTTCTCACTTTAACATACATTCAAAGAATTGTGAACGATTCAAGATTTTCTCAATTTATTTACGAATCAATTTTTATTTTACTCAGTTATTAACGAAGTGAATGGTTTTGCATTTCGATCAAAGCTTTTTACACTTACTTACGGTTGTTTATGTTACATTTTTAATTTTTGGTTTTCCTTTAAAAAAATCTACTTTCTGTTAGAGATATGATTAAATTTATATGATTAAATTAATGCCCTTTTGGCGACTTTGCACATGTTAATAAATATTTTCATAACTAATTTCTCTGCTTCTTATCTTCCTTTATTAAATGAGCGATATGTGTTTTTTTTCAAATTAAGTATGATTGGAAATAAATGTTGTAGTCACATAAACTGATGCGTATCAAATTAGTAGACAATGAGATTAGTAACAGGCTTAAAAGTTCATAGACATTTGCACTGGCAAGTGTACTATATACGGAAAAAATATAGACATCCAAATATAAAGCCACACAAGTAAATATGTATGAGTGTAAATATTGATGTAAAATAATGTAAAAAAGAATGTTTACATACGCAAATAAATACATTTATCATACCAAACTCGATACGCACTCCCGCATTTGCACACTCATTTATGCACGTTATTTACTTAAGTAACATTGTATATTTGCGTGTGTGTGTGTGTGTTTGAATGAATTTAAAATGCATTAGCTTAGGTATGTGTAGTGTTGCCACCACCAAACTTTTTTTGTAAACAAAATTTAAAAAAAAGTTACTAAATGAAAGGAATCAATATATTTAAAGTTTTTTTATATATCTATAAAATTTGCACTAATTCAGCTCCGCAAAGAGATTAATAGCATGCCGCCAATTACTACTCAATAATCAATAAAATTAAAAAAATTTTAAGTCAATAAATAATAGACAAAACTTTGGATAATTATTAGGATGACTAATTATTCGAGGTTTTCCAGCAACTGGGCTTTGACTACTTTGATTACTTGAAATTAAAAAAAAAATTTTTTTTTTAGTTTTTTAAAATCTGGAAAAAACCGGTTCAACATTTGTTTATTGATATTTATTGCTGTTTTTAAGTATGTTTTGCCTTTTAGTACAAATAGGTGTAAAAAGTACAGCTTTGAAAAGCCAAGTCATCCCTACACAAATCGCTAGCACCCTGGACAAGGTGGTACTACTGGCACTGTGATCTTTTGAAATATGAAAACCTTTGCACTGGGAGAAGCGAACTTGTACAGAATAGAATGTCTTAATAAGAGTCCATAATGGAAATCGTTGTTTTGTCCGCATTTCTTCCAGCTGAAGCCCCCACTCACTGCCGATGTTTTCGGGCTATCGGCTACAATCTCGTTTACAGCAACAGTACATAAAGAAAACCGATACGCCGACATAAATGACACTTATACCCATAATCTACCCAGTTTGTTCAATGATCACTCTGCGAGTTGTTGACAAATTGGTTGTACCTTCTTGACCGCGTGGCTTTCGAGCCGTGACTTTTACAATCGAAGAATCATAGGTGACAGCTGTTAAATATCAAAGTTGACACTTGCACGAAAAAAATACCACAAAATTCAAGTAGCACATTTATGTTGAATATATAAATATTAATTTGAAACCCGAGTTTTCGAAGCAAAGAGAAACCGGATTATTTCACAATCGAAAAATCATCATTTCAAATCAAACAATTTTACCACTGTATAAGTTCAAAAAAACCGGTCGAGGGAAAATGTAATAAACTTTTTTATTGCTATAGAAAGGGTCAGGCCAAATTAGCTTTAACAAACAGCTATTCCACAAAACAAATATTTAAAAGTTAAATAAAAAAGAAATATTTGTACATTTTTTATTGATCACATTGAAAGTAAAAAGTAATAAATTTTGGTTCAAAATAATCAAAACGGCAACGCTGTTTGTGGGATAATGCGCCTGATGTTCTATGAAACCCTTTGACGTATGAGTAATATATACATACATGTAATTGTTCCTTTACACACACCCATGCACACGACACCAAGCAGACATGCAGCAGTGTGTTAAAGTGCGTTGTCGTATTTTTTCTTTGTTATTTTTGTTGTTATCATTAATGTATGTCTGGAGAGTAATAAGTGCGTAAATTCTTTTTTTTATTTTTTTGCTTAGATTTTCTTTTCTGCTCTTCATTCATTATCGAAGCGTAGACTTTTTTCATCAAGTAGTTGTAACTCTTTTATTTGTTTTATGTTTTTTAACTTATAAACTTTTTTCTCACTCACTTCACCTCACCTCACTCACGCACCTTCCCTGCAACAAGAAAAAAAACTTTTTCTAAATGAATAAAACCGAATGAATGAATGTATAAATACGGAAAAAAATTAAAGAAACTTGCATAAAAAGGAGTCTGTAAACTGTCTAAGTACTTAAGTAAGAGTAAAGTTTATTTAACAATTTCCCCCCGCCAGGCTGGGGGTTGGAAAAAAGTTTATTCACCTGTCAAGTCTCTCCCTGCAGCGTTGCAATAAACTTTTGATGTACAAATAATGAGTAAAAATTGTACACTTGAAGAAAATGTGAAGAACTAGAAATATTTTATTATTCGTTTTGAAAGAAAATCTGATTAAAAGTCGTTTAATAGGGGTGCCAAGAATTTTCGAGAGAATATTGCCCAAAATAAAAAAAATATTTTTTTCTAATTTTTTAGTTAGTGATAAAATGTCTTCGGCAATAGCTTTGAAAGCCTAGAAAATTCTCGACATTCTTATCATAATTTTTATTTACCACACTGCAGCAGAAATCTTTAATTTCCCCTCCCAACTTTCCTTCGAGTTATGCAACAGGACAGAACCTTTTTATCCTTGGTTAGTTTTGACCCCACTCTTATGCCGTATCTTAGAGGTCTAGGAAGAAAATCTTTTCTTATTTTCCCTTCTTCCACGCGACCGGAGGTACAGTCCAGGTCTGTTATAAGAAAATCGATCTAAAATCCACTTCTATAACGGTTTACTATATTTTTTCTGCTTTGTTTACCTGCTGTGTGCAAATAAACTTATGGTGTACCAATTCGCAGATCAATAGTTCCGTAAGTATTATGTGCATTAGAAAAGTTAAATTTAATAATTTTTGTAGTATCTAATTTCGTTGAGGGCAAAAAATTGCAAGATTTTGTCCATAATTTTAAATTTCTTTATTTATTCTGCCAAATCTATTTCGTCCCCATCAAAATAATCCCGCCCAGCTGCAATACACTTATGCCAACGTTTTTTCCAATCCTCGTAACAGTTGTTAAAGTCAATTTCCGGAATAGCCTTCAATGCGCGTAGCGGTTCACGTTTAATGTCCTCAATTGGCTCAAAACGGTTTCCCCGGAGCGGTCGCTTGAGTTTGCTGAACAGCTAGGAATCACACGGAGCTAAATCAGGCGAATACGGTGGTTGTGGAACGATATTGATTGAATTTTTGGCGAAAAACTCACGAAGAATCAATGCGGTATGCGACGGTGCATTATTGTGGTGCAAAAACCAAGAGTTGTCGGCCCATAATTCCGGTCTCTTTTTGCTTGTTGACAGTTTGGCCGGTCGGAAGGAATTCAGAGTGCACCACACCTCGATGATCGAAGAAAAATGTCAACAAGACCTTGAATTTTGACTTGCTTTGACGTGGTTTTTTCGGCTCTCCTTTGGCGCGATATTCGGCCGATTGATCGTCTGTTTCCCAGTCGTAAGCGTAGATCGTCGCCAGTTATAATACGTTTAATGTCATCCTGGTAGTCGGAAAGCATTGTTTGATAGACGTCAACGCTGTTTTTCAAGAAAGTTGAGTAATTTTGGAACCAATCGTAATTTCACTTTTCTTAGGCCCAATGATCTTGTAAAATGGTTTTCACTGATCCCTTCGATATTCCAACGATATCAGTAAGGTCTCTGACTGTTAATCGCCGATTCTCGAACACCAATTCCTTGATTTTATTGACGTGTTGATCATCAGTTGATGTTGATGACCGTCCAGGACATGGTTCGTCGTCAACGCGTTCTCGACCCTCTTTGAATAATTTGTACCAGTCAAAAACACTTGCTTGCTATCACTGATAGTCATACCAACAGAGAAAAAAAATTTCGACGAATGTATTTCCGCGCGAAATTTAAATTAAATAGTCTTACTATTTTTTGGCCACAGTAGTAGATAGACTGCGGTGACTAAGTTATGCCACAAAAACATTTACAAATGGTACAAATAGTTCAAATAAGGTAGTGAAGAAGTTGGAGACAAAGATCTGCTGAAACGATCATCAATATCAACTATTCAACAACACTCCGCATAAATTAAAATCTTGGTGTTAAAAAATCTTCGATAGGTAATTAGGCACTTCGCTGATACTGATGCTGAATCCAATTTGATGCAAAAATTCAAAGGCGGAACAACTGTTTCTAATTTTCAAAACAAAATGATGCATATCATTTAGCACCCTTAGACGCTAAGGTGCTATTATATGAGCTCAAGAGATCGGTAGAGGCACCCACCGTTGAAAGTGAAAATACTTCTTTCGCTCCTTTGAAGATCTCTCCAAAAACTGACTTTAAATATTGTTTTGATGTTGTGTCATACACAAGAATTGAAAGTTGCTTGAAGATTTCAGACGATAGCATTTCTTGTGGCCTGTGATGCGTATGACCAATGCCTCTCCATTGTTGTTTTCCACAACTGTTTGACACTTAAAGTATTTAGTAAAACAATGTTTAAAATTTTACGAATGAATCGATTTGTAAATACTTGCGTTTTTGTCGTGACCTACAGGATTCCAGGCTTGTCATCCGTACAGTACCAAATACTTCAACACAGCTGTTACAAACGTTGCATTTTTTACGTGTGGAAAGATAATTGGATCTCCGTATTGGGTTTGGCTGCCCATAGGATCGACTCGCTCGCTTGATCCGATTTATTACACCTTTGCGGCAAACTCCAGACCCTGTAATTATGCTACCGTGGTAACAAACGAATTCTACTTCATCAGTAGGTTGCTGCTTAATAGAAAATCATTGCGAGTTTGTGGTCTTCATTCATTTTGAGTCAGTTCATTTCTGCTTGTCTTGCCAAGTTTTCTAGTTTTCCCTGTACAGTATATCGGAGCACCTGTGAGCCAGTGAGCAAAAGTCACCTATATATTCTAAATCATCTAACCAACCGTTAGGGGCCCAAGTGAAGCCCATGTATGAAGAAGTTGTGTGTCTTATTACACCCATCTATGGCCAAGTTCGATAGTGTTGGTGATAGAGGGCATCATTGTCTCACTCCTTGGACTGTTCTTATTTTTTTTGGCTTATTAGCCTCTCGTGAGATATGCGGCAGCTGGCGTTTTCGGATAGTGCATGTCCGGAATCGTGCTTATTATTTGAGGATATCGGTTTCAAGTGCAATATTCGTAGTGATCTTATTTACCACGGAGAGCAGTGTTATGCCCTTCCAGTTTTTACAGCTGTTTTTGAGAGTCTTAGTGATCATTTGTTAACCAGAATCGATTTATTATCGGTACTGTAATCTGGGATCTTATAGTTAATTCGGTGGTGAGGAGAACTCTTGAGATGTTCTCCAGTCCCGGGGCTTTGTTATTGAGTTTTTTCCACATTAATATTTCTTTAAAAAATTAAAAAATGCAATTCTTAATTATACATGTTTACGAAAAAAAGTCATTAGCGTGTACAAACACTGTGACACGTAATTTTTATGTTGATTGCAAACAACAAACCTCTGCATGTTTTGTTCGCCTCCAGATTAAAGAGAACCTAAAACAAATTAATATTAAAACTAATTGAAGTCATTCAATTACTCCACTCAAGCAAAACATAAAACTTAAAAACATGATTTTTTGTTCATTAGAGTTTTAAGTAGCATCTCACCTACATGAAACGTTTCAAATTTATAGCTTCCTCGATGAAAAAAAAACTGCAGTGAAATAAATGTAAAATTTAAATGTGAATACAAATCATAATGTTGTCACTTTTAAATTTGTGAAATTAAGCTTTGCACTCAAAACAGGTGAGCTTCGACAGCTAATCGACTGGGCTTTTTATTTTCTAATAATAAAATTTAAGTTTGATTTGATTGAAGACCGTAAAGATGAAAAATGTATATTTATTCAAAAGATATCAGTGCAGTTAAGCTAAAAACCTCTTTATAGGGTGCTACTCTTTTGTTTTTAACAATAAAATCATGTATGCCCAAATTTAAGAGAGAACCATCAGGATGACCGGGTGTTTAAAAAGTATCAACGCAACACCAAATAAATATACGAGGGTAGCAACCAGATTATAAGGCATTTGTTCCGTTACGCCACAATGACACGTTATTAGAGTTGCAATCGACTGCGTGTGGATATTTTAGGCCAATTATTTCCAGTCTTAGCGATTGCTAAGAGCCATACCTAAAATAACGAGTACGAGATGGGCAGACTCTTATCAAATGAAAACAGACAATGTCATCTGTAGATATGATTGGCACAACAGTGGTGCCCCACACGCGTCATAGGAATGATCACTTGACTCATTACCCTGCAACAGCAGCCAGTGGGTCTTAAGAAAGGCAATATTAACGGATGTGCAAAGGTGCTGGACATCGCCTGGAACTCTTTATTTCTCGTTGTCTTTTATAATATAAGCACTTTAAAGTGATCATCAGTGAACGCTCAGCTTGGGGAAACAATAAGATATCACTACAATAGGATACACAGTTACGGTTCAATGATGAGTCAAAGAAGTAATATGACTGTGCTGGGGCGGGAACTGTAGAGTCGCATTTCAGAAACACAGTTGCAATGGGAAAAACAGCTTTTATCTTTCAGGCGGAAATCCATGCCTTAGAGATCTGTGCTGGAAAATTTTGACACAGGTGCACTCGTGGTGACAAAATCTGCAATCTCTCGGACAGCCAGCCAGCTAGCTTTTAAATCATCAGCAAACTACTTGTTTCATTTCAAAACTGGATTGGGGTTGCTCTAAACTTATTGAAACCATAGCAGCAAAGAATTCTTACTCCAATGTGGGTTCTAAAATATGAGGGGCATGTGGGCGTTGGAACTACAGACTATCTGAAGAAACAGGGTGCAGATACTACTTTAATAGGTCCAGAACCCTCTGTGGGGTAAACAATGGTCTCACACACAAATACCCCAATGTGCTTGGAAAAAAAGAGGTCTATTCTCTTATTGGAGAGTCCAAGCAGGCAAGTATTAAGGTAGAAGCTTTTCTAAGACTCTGAAGAAGTAATATTAAACTATTCTTCAGACTCTGTCAAGACAAATAGGAAACATCAGAAAATATTTTATGCGATTGCACTGTGGTGACAAAACGTAGACTTATTTACCTATGCAGTAGGATACTAGTTCTAAATAACCTAGTTAAAATAAAGCCTTCAACAATTACGAGATTTATAAAAAGTCTAGACTTGTTTTAGCTGGACACGAGGCTGCAGCATATATCTTCAGGTCACTGTGCTATTATAGCTTATAATCATAACTAATATTTTAGTTGATTATCTTCAAAAACTAGGGCCTCGCAAGCAACTAAAAAGTGTGCCTATTTATTACAGTAGAAAGCGGCATTTGTCAGGAAAATGGATTAAATCAGCAGGCAAAAGAAAAAATTTACCATTGATTTTTTATTTTTTTTTTATACTTTTTTGAGAAATGTGAAGTTTGTTACACCGAGTATAATCACTTAAAGGGTGAAAGGTAAAGAAATTTTCCATTCAAATAGTTCCACTTTTTTGGGAGCACCCTCGCATATTTGTTACTTGCTGGTTTTTAGAGGAGAATTTTTATGCTGAAGTTCCTCCAAGTGTGTTTATTGCTTCTCTTCAAATTAAGTAACCGCCATACTTTAAAGTTCAGTGGCAATTTGTACAAATACTTATAATTTTTTAATTTCTAGTCGAAAAAAAATTAAACATTTTTTTTATAAAATATCACATACTGTGTAAATGATTAAATGACCTTAAATAAATAAGCAATCTCCCGAAGCATTAAGTGGCTAAAGAAAAACCAAAAACAATTCGGTAGAAATTTATATTAAGAAAAAATTATAGAAAACCAATTACCAGTTATAATTTCTCCTACGGATACACAACAGCGAGCCCCGCTAAGGAATTTGTTACTCAATATCTTTTTTAATATCAATAAAACATAAAATTCTTCAATTTTCCTTCGTTGCCGTAAGTTCACCTGTCCGCTTAGTGGGTAGTCAGCTGCTACCGCCATCGATACCATTTAATATAAACTTTAATAGTGACTCATCAATAACTTAGACTACATCTGGAATATCCTAAATGCTTCGTTAGTGACATCCTCTCCTGTCGTTGTAAGTCGAAGGCATAAGCACATTTACATCCACATTAAAGTTTATCTCAATTTCAATATTTAAACAACATGATGTTGTTTAAGTTCGGCAGTTGGGTGCTTTTTTCATTTTAATTCTCATTTATTTAAATTCATATTTTTATTGGCAATTCAAACATTATTAAATTACGCTATAAAATTTTTATGGATACGGTGGGTTTAAAATTATGTTTATTAAAATTTAATTACAAACCAGAAGTTTCGAAAAAAAAACAAATATTAGAATTTAGTTGTAGCAAAAATTGAGCATAAAATGTTTGTTTAATTAAAAGTAATTGGAAATGTTTTATTATGTATGTACGTGGTTGACTGGAAATTACAATTAAATTATTTATGAAGTGTAAAAACGTTGTTTTACAGCAATAACCTGGTTAGCGTTTTTAATTGAGAGTAGAATATAGAAATAATTAAAATAATTTGGTAGCTTGTAAAGCTAAGATATCTTAATGGAATTTCAGATAGGCCGTCGTATGAAGTGCCATCGAATTGATTAGCGCAGATCTTGAGCGATAGAAGAGGCTCATAGAGGGGTCTCTGAAGTTGGTTATCCCATTAAACAAAAAATTGATAAAATTATTTTTAATCCAGGCTTTCATATACGGCTTATAGGCTTTAGTTTATGAGATTTATGAGCCTCAAATAACGTATACTATCTCAGTACGTAGTGATGTCTAGTTTCATGAAAAAGTTACTCTTGTTCCAATTGGAAACAATGTAAAAAATATCACGTGGTATTCATTTAGCTTTAGAAAGGTGTCATTGTTTTTTGTTTATACAGGTGGCCCTCGATAATTTGAAATTCGTAACTTTTAATTTCTCGCTACTTTTAATTTCTCGCTAATTTTCCAGGAGCCTTGGAAAACATTCGATAAATTGAAAAATATTCCATGTAATTGGAAAGAATGCAATCTTGCTCGCCGACTCGCTATAATTTGATTTTTTTCACCGCTACACTTAATAATCTGAAATAGTCCGTTGTTTGAGTTTATACGCATTGCTTTGTACATAGAGGTGTCACATTGCTCGCCAAAGTTGTATAATTTGAAGCTTGATTTGAGAGCCGCTTTATATTTTATATTGATTTCTATTGGTTGGATATCTATTACGATATTCAAAGGCCTTGTTGGCAGCACCATACTATGGAAGCATAGGCCTAATAAGGCTTCTGTACAGCCAGTGTGACATAATCGGAACGAGGCCACATTTCGAGCCCCCGTGGCTCTCTTACATATCGGCCAACATATTGAAACGTTCTCCTCTCCTCGACGTACTGATTTCATCTTAGTTTGCGGTCCAATGTTCAGGCTAAATATTGAATCTTTTCGGCCAGTCTAATTGTCATATCTATGAGACGAGGGTCCTCAAAGTACACGGCCTTCGTCTTCTTAGTAAACAGACATATTTCTGTCCTATTCGGGTGGACGAACATCCAAGGAAGCTCATTGTACCCAGTTGTATGCTATATTTAGGGCCTCGTCAGCTCTCCTTAAGAACCGATTTGTATTCTTTCCCCTTAGAAGTATTTTAACATCATCTGCATATTAGGCGGGTAGAAATACTTTACTATTTTCTATAAGATGGCGATTCCTTACCTTTTCCTTCCTCCAACCTTCCTTTTCGTATCGGTAGGGTTGACAAAGCCCTATCCGTGACAAGGGTTTTTTGAAGTGCTCGCTTTCTCTGTGACCGGGTCTACCTTTCCTTCCACACTCGAAGGTGGCTGACTAGAGCCTCCTTCAAGGTGGGGCAGGCTTGGTTTCCTCAATTTTTAGGTGGACAGGGAGCTCTTTTACTTTTTGGGCGTTTTCAAAATGTTCTGCTCTACCTCTTTTCGCTCTCAGTGGAAGTGGAAGGGAAGTCCTGCGCGGTTTACCTAATTCGCTATGTCGGCGCATCTTTTTGGTTTGCTATGATCTTACTGACCGCGTCCACCATCCTGTTGACTTAGTCGCCGGGTCGAGCCAGGTATTTGACAATATTTTAGTTTTAGGATTCAGAATCTGATTGCACACCTGCCTTTAAAAGCTGGAGTGACTAACATAAGCCCCTCCTGGGTTCGCCATTTTCTTCCTCCTTTATTAGTTTACCACTAAATAAATGTATGTTTATGATCTATGGTGCACGGCGTTCAAGAGGATAGCCTGACCAACGTTGTTTTCAAAGGAGTTAAGCTCAAGACAGTTAAACTACCTGTGTAAATAAATTTTGACAAACTCACATCTTTAACTAATGGCGTTTTCGTTTCTTAAATAAAATGTTGTCCTCTTAAAAAGTACATGCTTAACATACCCGTATTATATGGGAATTTGTACAGATCATAAAGTGTAATGCTTTTCGGCATTATTAAGATAAAGAAAGCTACACCTTGTGCGGGCGTAAACATATCTCGAGTATAACAAAAAGTAAAAAATCTTACATTTTTTCTAGAAACGAAAACACCACAAGGCACATAACGCTTAATTTCTATAATGATAAGAAAAATGATTTGATTCTATATATACGATCAGTTAATTTCTTTTTCTAACTTTATAAATAAAAATTTCACAAAATTGTCAAAAACGAATAAAAACAATTAAAATTAAATATTTGTTTCCCAATTTATTCCAAGTTGTTTGTCTGGTTGTTCGGTCAAAAAACAAATAAATTTTATTTGATCTTTTTGTATGACTTGTTTATTTATGATTTTGAGTTTATTTCAACAATTTATTAACTTAAGAAAAGATTATAAATCTTTGATTATTTCAATAATTTATGCTTATTGTGTTTCTTTTTAACTTTTATTTGCAGGTGAGTTGGCAGCTAGTTTTGAAGTGACTGCAAGTAATAAATATTGAATGTGAGTCGATAAAATTTGATTTGTATAATTTTGGATATTTTTATTTGGGTCAAGCTAATTTATGGCCAAATTATAACAGTGTGTAATTGGATTTTATTATAGCTGATTTAGGCAAATGTTAATTAGAAAAATCGCTGTTTATACTGTTTGTTATTTTATTATGAATATAATTTCTTGGAAGCTGTCAAAATTAAAAATCTACATACATCTTTATTCACTTTGTCTGTAGAGTCAATTCAAATTCAAGTCAAAATATAACGTCCTGGAATATTGGGCAGTAGATCCTAAAAGGAGTTATAAGGATATGGTCGCTTAAAGCTGCATCTTGTGATAATCCTTGCAATATATCGACTTTTAATTCTTATAACATTTCTTTATAACAGGAATATTGCTACTATTTTTTATTTTATACTATATTTATGTGCCTTCATAAGGAATATTTTTTCATAGAAATATTTTTTTTTTAATTTAAAAAAAAGTACAAATATTTGAAAATATATAAAAAACTGAGGGGATTGCAACTACTGCACATCTACCAGACTAATATTACAAGTGTTCACCAGAATTAATAATTATTTGCCTATTAAATTGTTGAGGCCGTTTGCGACGCCGAACTATTTTGACTGATTAATGTAACCATATGATGCTGATTTATTTTATTTCTTTCTGTGCACACTGTCATATTTGGGCAATGTAGCATGACAAAAATCCAATTTAAGACGTATTCTCTTCAAGCTTGGTATACAATTTTTAATTGGAATAAAAAAAAATACGGCTAACAAGGAGCGCATTGAAAACTGCCACGCCTACTTCGTATGAATTTAAATTTTGTGCCACTGAGCTCAATTTTAAATATCTAGTTTCGAAAATCAGACTATAGATGCTTCATAAAAAGGAGACACTGTTTAAAAAGTAGGCGACGTACATTAAAGACCATGCCCACTTTAAAACTTAATTGAAATTTAATTTTATTTGGGAAACTTGCATGTATGTTCTTAAGCTAGGGTTCTGCCGTAATATTACAAGTTTGGCAAACAAAAGTGGATGTGATGTGGTAACAAGCCCATTTTTAAATTAAAAAAAATCGCATGCGTTAGTGGGCATGAGTAAAATTTTTGCGTAATTGTTTCATTAATAGATGTTTCTTTTGAAATTTCAGATAAGTTTTGATAGTCAAAATTTAGAAATGATTTCGTGAGTATTTCAGGACTACAAGTTTTTGTGATCGTAGTTCTTTTTTTTATTGCATTTAAGTGATTGTCTATGGGGCTGTTAGCAAAAATCCAATGTCGTGTCGTATTGGTAATTTCTTTGTAATCGTACATGATCACTCTTCCAGCTCTAGATAAAACTAACTGATTGACAACTGTTATATATGTAAATATTGATTTCCCTTCATAATTAATTCATTTGTTTATTTCACTAATTTTTTGGTGATTTTCACATTTTAAGGCCACTTACGTCACATTGAAGGCTGTAGAACAATTCTTCATCAAAAACTAAATTTCGAAAAACATGTCAGTTACGTTATTTTCGCGATTAGCGCTGGAAATATACAGACCTTTAAAAAACTCTTTTGAACCCTTTCATCTTTAGAAGCTGCTTACTTTAACATCCAAACCTAGGTTCAATTAAAAAAGTAATATTTGATTTTTGTTTGTGGATTTTATTAACGTAAGTTTTATTGAAACGCGAACGATTTTGCTTCTCCTGTCATTAAAAAAAATCCATATTAGGGTCTTTTTCGCATGTATTCTAATTAAAATATTTCTTGTGCATTGGTATTTTATTTAATAAACTTTAACTTTAAAATAATTATTTTCTTAAATGTTTATTTTTCAAAATACTTCATTTTTTTATGATATTTTTGTTGCTTTTCTTAAATAATGATGCACTCCTTGGCCAGTGAACATATATTTATTTCTTCTTAAAAACCTAATGTTTGCCACTAAACTTCGATACACTCTTAAGTTAACCAGACGAGCAATCAATTAGTTTAACGACATTTTAAAGAAAATCTCATGTCATTTCAAGGACAAATACTTCATTAATGTAAAATAAAATAGGAAACAGTAAAATACAGCATGAAGAGAGATGGATGACAAATATTCTTGTTTTCACTACTAAAACCAGAAATAAATAAATAATAGAGATAAATAGGCGATATTATGTTTCCACGACTGCAGCTGTGTATTGTACTAAAAACAACCCATTAAATTTGTTTAAAAATTAACGCAATAAAACTAGAAAATTTATCTTACAATCCATTAATTTAAATGAACTTTTAGGTCTCTAAAACAAGGGGAAGCATTTGCATAAAAGTCATTGATAAAAAGTGAATTGTTGCTATGCAAACTAAGCAGATGTTAAATGTGAAATTTTGGAAGGGGAACTGATTATAACTGCAAAACTTTTAAAAGTTACAAAACTAATGATTTGCATTATGTGATAAGAAAGGCTATTCCTTTTTACTTGTATGAGGCGCGTAAAAAAATATTTTTTGATTCCGACATCCTTTGTCAAGTTTGGTTTGGAGACAAACTCGTTTCGGCTGTGTGCCATTGTTCTGCAGAAGGAAAAGTGACACTGAAAATCGTACATAGCCGAAACCTGTATGTTTCCTAACCAAACATGACAAGGGATGATGGTAAACGTTCCAAAAATCTAAAAACAAATAACTTTAAAAACTTTGAATGCCCCTCAGTAAGCTAGTGCGTCTTTCTGAACGTTGCGGGTTCGATTGGGTCCAAAGTTTCTGGTCGGTTCGAACATGCTTTGTAAAATTAAATTAATAAATAACTTAATGTAGAATTTTGGAACGAATTTCCGTCATCCCTTGTCAAGTTTGGTTTGGAGATAAACCGGTTTCGGCTATGTGCCGAATCCTGAGCGTTTGAGACACTTCCAATGATAATGATACTGCCGATAAAACGATATAAGTACCGCCTTTCATATTATTTTAAGCTAACACTAACATCAGATTCCTTATATGCCCTTAATTTTCCGATATCCTTATGAAAAAACGCATTCTTTCTACACATTTTGAACAAATTAAAATGAAAGTAGTTTCAATTCGATTAAAATTAATCTTTAAAAACGAAATAAATCAAAAGGTCACGTCAATTGTTATAGATTTTAAAAATAAAAACCGGTATATAAAAATAAATAAATAAATATCGTGTTCAAGTGAGCGGCAGTGTACATCTCTTTGAGTTAATGAGGACGTGCCAAATGCATTTTTTACGAGAATCGAGAGCTGTACAATCGCAGAGCGCATGCTTAGATGTCTCTTTATTCAGGTCGTAGTATCTACATTTGATTGGGTCTGAGTTTATTATCTTAAATTGGTGGTATTTTGGACTACAGTGTCCGATAAACTATCCTGTTAATATCTATCTTTAGAATCATTTTAGATTTTGACCAACACAGCATAATGATTGCATGAGTTCGGCTAAAACTCTCCAAAGCCGAGCAGATTGCTACTAAACCTAGGGACGAGTTTTCTCTGCAGCATAGATACTATTTAACCTAAAAAAGGTTCCGTTTCTATAAAGATACCTGGGCTCTTTTGTTTGTTAAGCAGTCCGTTCGTTCCCAGCTTGACCCTCATGTCCACGTACCCCATAATGTAGTTTCATGGCGGGTACCATGTTAATTTAGAGAAATAAGGAATTCCATGGCAACCTCTGACGACCATGAAACCTTGAGTGCTGCCTGGTTGTCCGATATATACGATTTGTATTCCCCTTATTCTTCTTAAGTATTTGCTAGTTCAAATGAGAGTAGCGTAAGTTTGAAAGCTTGAAAAATTGTTAAGGGTTTTCCCATTGGAAATTCGGTCCAACTGCTACCGCCCTAGTGTCGCCATTTCCCTGTATTAGGGCCGTCAGGGAACCGCACTTGATCGGTATTTATTTTTTGTTTTTGTTATTGAATTTCGTCCGTTTCCGTTACGAAAGGCAGCTTTTCGATTTTAGTAGTTAATTTTTGTTTTGACTATGCCTGTAATTTATCTCAATTTCAATAGGTGAAAAAATCAAAAACTACCTAAAAAGTGTTTTTTCACATATAAGTAAATCTCAGCAATATATAAACCGATAACTGATTTACAATATAATAACAGATTCACCAAAAGTTCTGATAATTTGGTAGAACTCTCAAGGTCGTCATCTTATGTTACCTGGCCTTCAGAAAGTTAAAGTTTTAACATAAGATAAAACAGATGGACATACGGCCATCGTTTAACGCACTCCCTACCCCTACCTTTAAAAATTCAAAATGTATATGCTGCCACTAAACAATATTGAAGGAAATTTCAAACGGAATGCCAAACCTATTAAAGCCCCTTGCACTTTTGCTGAAGAGTATAAACACAGAAAGCCAATTAAGTAAAGTGGCACATTAATTTTTAATGCTTAAAGAGAAAATAAATCTTGAATAAATTTAACTTACAAGATTTCCGGCAACAATCTGGCATTTCCGGCTGAAGAAATATAAGCAGTTTCTTAAAACATTTACTAACACGGTCCATATATATTTTCCTATTTTATTGACAACATTAATTCAAATAAAAATAAGTTTCTCTCTTTGCTCAATATATTCGTTGGTAAAATCAGTCTTAAGTAAGTAAAAGTTCATGTTTAATAGTAAAATTGTATTGAAATATTTACTTGGGTTTCCTCTTTGGTAGGTTGCCGCAAAAAGCAAAATTAAAAATAAAATAAACAAACTTGACAAAAAAAGAACAGAAGCAATTAAATTAATGTCAGTTAATGCCATTAAGTGAGGAAAACATAAAATATCAGACAAAATCACACAAGTTATAATAGCAGTCACATTGCTACTTTTATTAGGGAAGTGAAAAAGCATTTCTTCTGTAAATGCTGCAAACAATTTTTCTGTGACTGAAGTCTTAGAACAAGCTGGTGATTTCAAAAATAACAACTGCATTCGACTTAAACAAATAAAACTTCTTAACAGGTAATTTTCAAAATCTTTTAAGAGTCTTAAACATCAACAAGTCACGTGAACTCGAAAGCGTAGATGTTGAAGCAGAAGAGGTTTTTATCCCAGCAATCAATCGTTCTCTCTGGTTTAAGATTCAGTTCTCGCAGCTAACGTAAAGACGAATATTTAACCCTCAACCTTCTATTAATTTATAATTTTGATAATGAAGGGCTGAAATTCAGTGTTTAAAACAATTTCGTAACTACTACTTAAACTAATTAGTGAGAACAAGAGAATCGGTTGTATTTCGTAGCATTGTGTTTTTTTCAACTAGTGCAATAGTCAATAGTCACGGGAGGTAGAAATGTTACGGAACGGTTATTATGAATAATAAAAAATATAAAATTTCGCTGATTACGCAAAATACAAAAGCGAAAACACTCTTCATACAAACGTACTTGTTTTTAATATCTAGTTTATTCAATATTTAACTTTTAGACTACAATATATAATTACTTTCGTTGCTACTGAAACAACTGCTACAAAATTGTGAAGTTAGCAGTAATAATATGAAATGAACGACTCAGAGTTCTTAACATTTTTTAGCTAGACTATTTTGTGTTTATTTGTTGCTACTGCTACTTTTAGTCTAGGTTTTCAAACACTGCTGCCTCCTGTCGCGTTATGGTTTCATTGGCTATATTCTACTACTATAATAATTTTTTGCGTAACAAACATATGCGCTCTATCGCGATACCCTTGATCAACAGCTCATTATAAACTACATCTAAATGGGGCCACCAAGTATGAATCTCATCCATGGAGATGTGGGTAACCGCTATAGAATCTTCAAACACAATGCGTTTTCGAACAACTGTTCGCTAGGAAAAATAAAAGATTGTTTTCTAGCTTTTTATATATTGCCTGATAAGTTGGCCCCCACTACATACCTGAAGCCTAAAAATGCTCAATCTATTTGATAACGTAACGAAAGGAGGCATAAGACTTAGAAACATTGCCGTGCTAAAAGAGGAAAATATATCGACACAAAAACATAAATTTGAAAATAAGGCCAAGTTTCTATCCAAAAATTTCGACCGTTAAAAGTCCATCCCATTTCTAGGCAACTTGTTCCTAATTTTAATCTCGGTTGAAAATTTTTCATACAAATAAGAGGGATTCTTAATCCCCCAAGATGAAAAGTGCCCATTTTTCTGAGAACTTATTCTTCAAGCCCTATCTGTAAACCAAATTTTAGCTCTCTAGAGATAGTGGAAGCGTCCCATACAAATAAAGAGTAACCCTAGCGACCACAGATATAAAGTGCCCGTTTTCAGATTTTTCTGTATACTTGTTTCCCCAAAACTACCTGCACACCAAATCTCAGCTCTCTAGCTGCAGTGAAAGTGACCCATAATATTGATGAGTAAGTCAGTATGTACCAAAATATGCACTTTTTTCACCTTCATATCTCGGAAACTTTCACACTGGGCCTATGAGAATCCTTATATTTCAAGTTTCATAATTTTATAATGAAAGGAAGCAGAGTTGTGAGGGGGGTAAAACAGCGCGAATGGTTTCGTGTAATATACACACTGTGTGCATTAGGCCTGAACTTGGCCTAGCGCACTACCGTGTGCCTCAATGATGCAAAAATTGAGTCTTGTGTTCAAGTGTCCAGTTTCAAATTACGAGAGCCTAAGAAAATTACCTCTTCCCCAAAGCAACGAAATATAAAATAAAAAATCGTCTAAATAAACATTAAATTAAGCAAATGATACCACAGCCAAAGGTGCTAATACATGTTGACTTACTAAATGATCAACAATATAAGTAATGACCGTCCGACCAACCAATGATACATATGAGGATTGACTTTAAAGCAAACGTACTCTTGAATTTGTCGTTGTTTCGTTGGTAGACATTGTTGTTTTAGTTGTAAATTTTAATCATCATTTTATACAGTCAAATGATAAAAAATTGCTCGTCCAAGTAAAATATCCTGTTGCTATTAAGCTTTATATTGTTCATGTTCAAAGGAAATTAAGCAAACATTGAGAATTCAGAAAAAACTATTTTTAATTTTTTTCTTTTGCATTATATTCGCACTCGTAATTCATGGTGGCCAGAGAATTTGCAGCTGTTGTTTCGTTGTTGGATTTTTAACGCTGTTAATGTCGCCTCTTTGCTGCTAAGTAAAACATGCTAATTAATTGTTACCAGTGCACAACTTGTTAGTATTGTTGCTTGCATCCCTATGTGTTTAACGAGAGCACGACAAATACTTAAATAGTTGCACGTTCACACAGATCCTGCAACATTGTAACATTAACGATTCTTGGCTAAGTGCTATAATTTCTGACTTTCAACACTATTTAGTGGGGATAAATGATAATAATAATACTAATAATATGTTTAAAACGGACTAAACCAACTGAACACAGTGGTGGCGATGGCAAAATAAGTTAAGTCTACTAGAAAATAACACAGGTATACAAAGTTTTGAATTGGGTCAACTGAAAATGGTGTCTATACAATTGGTTCTGGTTTTCGAGATATGCCGTTATCATAAATAATGGAAGTGGTATGACATATATTTGTTGTCAAACGAGCCATGTTTTATTAAATCGAAGCACAGCTTTTAATGTATTTCGCAATTAAGTTGTGTTATCTCATTGTAAATAACTTTGCCATATGCATAAAACGGTACCACACTTGAGAACATTGCTAGAAAACAATTTACTGTTCACGGAATTGTGAATAATATTAATAGCGATGCATTGGTTTTGATGAAGTATCGCTCATTTTGTATGGAACCTACTTTCCTTTATTTTATGAATTTTTAAAATAAAATTTTTTTATAAAAATTCTTTTTTCCCAAGTTCTACGATATCTTTGAAACTACCAAGCACATTAAAACACAATATTAGTATAGCTTAAAGATAATACTGTTGTCGAATTTCGGATTTTTTATTTAACTGAGTGGACAAACCGTTCTCTAGTTATGTAAATGGGTTGTATATGGTTATTTCGAGAACTTGAAAGAATTTCCGTTGCTCTGTGTTTCCCTAATCTATATAACTAACAGGTAAGACGATTTTTTGTTATCTCTATTTTTTATTATACAACCGATTATAACAATGGGTGCACCATTTTAGAGGTATGCCTTTGCAGATGTTCACAATCTATATTTTATAAGAATCGGTGCAGTATTTTAGAAGCTGTATGGCTTTGAAATTGCTACTAACTGCCAATACTAGCACAAATAATGCACAATGTATGTGTAGCTTCAAGTTGAAAATAAACAATACATGCATGTGTACGTATGTGTCTCCAATGGTTGTTGGCGTAGCTAAGTCTGGCACAATTGGTTTATATTCTTCTTTTTAAGTGTTCAGTTAATTTTTTACCCCTATTACACGAACGTAAAGTGATTAATTCTTGACCAGTAGGGACACACTAGTTGCAATAATTTTTTTTAATTTTAGTGACAAATTGATCTGAAGTTTTTCTTCATACTTTGATTAAATATAATTTTAAATTATTTTGATTGAGAAAATTTTATGGTTAGAGTTATGATATTATTATATTGTTGTAAGGAACATAATATGGTTGTCCTGAGAAAGCCACACCCATGTTGTTTTTTTAAACAAGAACAATGTGGTCCAACATCTGTTCTAATTTTTAAAGTTCCATTGGCCCCTAATTAAAAGGACTATTTTTGACGATGAATAGTACACAGACAAGATTATCAATCGCAGCGAATCTGACTTTAGTTCTCAGATATTTTTATTCGAATATTCCGTATTCTTATGAGTTACAGGTGACCTTGTTGTGCAGTCTCGTGTCCAGCTAATACAATTCTATACTTTTTATAAATCTCGTAATCATTGTGGGCTGTATTTTAATTAGGTTGTCTGTAACTAATATCCAGTTGCCTAGATAATTAAGTCTGCACCTTCACCGCAAGGGAATCGTATAGAAGTTGGTCCGATGTGTTATGTTCCTCTTGACAGAGTCTACAGGAGTCGCTTTCTGCTACACCTATTAACAGTAAAGCATAGGGTTTAACATCACTTCTGCTGAGATTTAGAATAACTTCTACATTCATACAGTCGGGTTCATTGAGTTTTTTCGAGTGCCGCATGCCTGTTTGGGCTTTGCAGTAATCGAGTAGATCTCGTTTTGCCACTTCGCGTATTAGGTCTCAGAAGGGCAATGGACCAATGAAAGGAATATGTTCACCCTTTTTGAACAGATAGTCTGCCATTGCATTGCCCACATGCCTCTCATATCCCGGTATTCATATTCGAGTACCTGAAGTTCTTGCTGCTAGACTATCGGGAAGCTTACAAAAATCCCAAGCCAACTTTGATTAAAAAGAGAAATTTTCTAACGATTTTACGCTGCCTGAAGTGACACGAGTACCTCTACATAAACATTTTCTAGTACAGAAGTCTGAGCCGAGGACCTGCTGCCTGAAAAATGGAAGCTGTTTTTCACATTGCAAATTTATTATCAGAGACAGCGAGACATGGAGAGTTGCAGACGGCAGCCAGAAACTGTGTATGTCCGGTAAACTTGGCTTCCTTAAGATGAGCTAGATTGGGTAGCCGCACTGGATACTGTTCTTTTAGCTGCAGGATGCAAGGGAGTGAGTTCAGTAATTGAAATATCACTTTTGGCACATGATCGCCTAATGGGCTGCAACATAATTTTATTGCATTTAAGGAAACATTTAATGACTGCAAAATTTCTCGTTTTTAACCAGCACATTCAGATAGCATAGACTGCATCGCTAGAAAAAAAAAGAGTTGTAAATGGTATGAGTAACAAATTTGGCGGTTTTAATGGGAAAATAAAAACAAAGGAATTTGTTATTCCTTTATAACGAAAAGTCATTTGGTTTGATGGAAATAACATCATCAAACCTATTTATGTAATTTCAATTCCAAATTTTTTGATCAGTGCCGATTATATTATTATTATCACCTAGAACTCCACTGAAATAAGATACATCGAATTAATGGTCGAATTCGTCCATCAAGCTTTGCTGGAGATCCCTTCTACATCGTTCTTCGTTGTTTGTATCCATATATCTTTTTCTAATTATTAAATTTATTCTATTTTTATTTTCCACTCACAACATACTCGCACATACTTGCATGTTTAGCTTGATGCAGGCCAAGAAATCTATTTAAAAATATTTCCCTCTTTTTGTTCTCTTAGTTTTGCTATAAATTTTCCAATTCTGGAAAGGCTGGCTGGTTGCAGATGAAGATGACTATGTTGCGAGCTTAAAGATGGTGGTGGGTTGCTTAGGAATGTGGCATGTTTCTAAAAGGAAGGTCCGCATGTATGCAAATTGTTTAGTTTTATTTCTGTTGTTTGAAGACAAAAAAGAACAACCACAACAACACCTATAAAAAAGTCATCAATAGAAAAGAGAAGAAGCACATGGGGAAAATTATTGCAACCTGCAACATTTGTTTGAATACTTTTGTTGTCAAACAGCATTCAAGCACGATTCTGGGAAATGTAAATTTTTTGCTTTGGAATTGTTGTAGTTGTTATTTTGTTGTTGTTCTTTCGTTTGATATAACAAGTAAGAAAGTAAAAAAAGCTCAGTCCGACATTATAGCGCCTTACATACAATATGAGGGCAAATTATGGGGGTCATAAAATGTCCGTAGTAGTAATAGTAATGTAGTAATAACTCTTCTTCATAAGTGGCCTAAATAATATCCGAAGTTGGCGTGTAAATAATGATAGATCAAATATAATGGCGTTTTTGTTTCTAAAATAAAGTGCTGCCTTGTTAAAGAGTGTATGCGTAACACACCCTTATTATTGGAGATTTTATACAAATCAGAAAAGCAATGCCTTTCGCCATTATTAAGGGTCAAATCTAAAAAGCGCTATCTTTTGTGGGTGTATACACATTTAGAGTACTCGTATAACAAAAGGGCAAAAATGTTACATTTTTTTTAGAAAATAAATTGTCATAAGTAGCTTTTTAAGTTTTTCTCTAAAGCTCGTTTCGTGGTCAACCACAAGTATCTCTTACCAACAACTCTTTAAGGCTTATAAAATCCAACCATTGTAAGCACTAAGCTCCTGGTATATTATTACCGGCGATGGGATGGGTTTGGGTTTCTAAAGGTATTGGCCTGACACCTCTTTTGCCATCATCCCACTTCCGGAGCAGTCTCGTTGCTCAATTATTCCATATTTTAGTGATGTTACCCTTCTTTTCTTTTAGAGTAAAACTGCATGTCGACTAACATACTCTCGACAGTGCTTCATGCATCCTTTGGCGTTTACTTTTCCTTCGTGGGTTAGGGCAACTTCTTAAATACTTTACTTCTAATACGATTTAAACTATTCAGAATAGAAATTCTATAGTGAAGCCAATCTTCGCTAAAGCAGGAAAGGAAGGTGTCATAATGTCCATTCAGGTCAAGATGTTTTTCAAATGTCTTAAGCTCAACACGAAGAGAAGAAACATGGTTGAGTTGAGCATAATCTAAGTGCAACTTATTATATTACGTTATTGTAAACAAATCATATTATTATTGAAGATAATAATAACATGGTCTTGTAAGAACGATAGAAAAGGAAAAAAAGTTATGTTACTGATTAAGTAGCGGCTGAGCTACGAACACAGGCAACTAAAGTCATTGAACGCTTAACAGACAACGCGCTAATCACTAATATACATATTATGTATATTAAGAACATTTTATTATTAGAGTTATTATATTATTTTTGTGCACTTAAAATATTTTGTTTGTGGTTAGAATTTTAGTAAAAATTGTACTGTTCAGCTCAACAATGTTGCAACTTTCATGCATGGTACTCATTTAAGGATTAAGTGTAATCAATAACTTGTTAATGGCAACCAAAATAATGCTTAAAATGTTAACAAATAACCATTATATGTCTGTCACAACAATATATTGCTGTAGAGAACATAATTTAGTTGTCGCAACCATGCCTTTACTTTGAGTGAATGAAAGCAATGCCAGTTTGCCAATTTGTATCTAATGAGTTGTTTTAAATAAGAGGTCGACTGAAGATTTTTTCGAAGTAAAAGTGAGCACACTAAACTTGGACACTATCAAAACTATCATTACGTCGACAGACAGGTAATATGCTTCTCAGCTTTAGTGCTATAGGGTGTAGAAAATAAAATGCAAAGCCAAAATAAACAATAATTAAAAACAACATTAATCTATGGATTGCGGTTAATAAGATGTGTGAAATGTTGTTAACGTTGAGAGGAATAAATTGCATTCTTTAGATGTTGTCAATGATGGATTATGTGAGCGAATGTAAAAGGGAATGAACAATACCAACTGAACATTGTAATCTAAATGTGGTGGGAGTGCCTGACAATACCTTAGTTAAAAAATTACATTGAATTTACATACGTAGATAATTTTTAGGATCTCCGAAAACTTCTAGAATTTCGTTAATTCAACTTAATGGCGCAATTAGGAAATTTACACAATTAAGGCCCTAATTGAGCTCATTTTACTACACAAGAACCAAGTTAATTAATTCAGAAGTTAATACTTAATGCATTATAATTGAAGTCAAATTTCCCAGGCAACTCTGGTGAAATCTGTTCAGTGAAAAGAAAAAACGTTGGCAATACACATTCAACTAGCTGACTGAATCACCACAACTAGAACAATTTATTCTTCATTGGTTAGTAAATTCCATGAATTTTTAACAAAAATGCCTTTTAAATAATTAATTTCTTGAAAGCCGAATTTCTCTACAGTTTTGCAAACTCACAAACCCAAGTTATCACAAACAAAATGAAAACATTTCAGCTGTCAAATAATAATTGAGTTAACTAAATTGCATATTTGTGAGAACATTAAAGTTTCTAATTCATTTCAAAAGTATATTGCCCCAATTAAGGTGCATATCTGAACTAAATGCTTCATAAGAAAGCAACTTTTCAAACCCAATCTCTCTCACAAAGTTTGTAAATAATCTCAGGTTTTTAAACATATAAACATTACAATTTTAACACAGTTGGTCACATTATTTATTTCCATTTAATACTTCATCATCATACATTGCATATTAAATTTTTTACAGCTTAAGTTAAGTAGGGACTGTTGACTAAGGTTTAACGGATATCGATATTTTATTTATTGCCTAGACTTGAGTAGCTTCCTTTGTAGCTCTTTTCAAACAGAAAGTCTTAAAATCACCAAATACTTATGTAAAAGAAAAAAATGTTATTTTCTTAGAAGCAACTAAAATATGACTTTACAAATGATCTTTAGGCGGGAAAGTAAATAAAATATGCATTACTATTTTTTTAGTTTGTTTTGAAGTATCTGCAACATACCGTAGCAAAAACTCAATTGAAATGAAGCATGCTGACTGACGTTGGTGTATGAATGATGATGATGACTACGTATTTTTTTAAAAGATATTCATGGATTTAACTTCAAAGTTCATCATGCATTTGACATTTACAACTGTCGAACTTTCTCTCAGCCGTACACATTTGTTGTTGCATTGCTGTCAGAGTGTATATTTGCTACGAAGCTTCATTTATCAATGAAGATTAATATTTATTTTAATTTTTTTTATTTTTCATGTAAATTTCCATTAGCTGGGTCATGCAAAGGTGAATCCATCGCATATGCAATTATAAAAGTCTGTAGTTTAGAGTTGGAGGTGAAGCAATATGTATGTGTGAAAAAATATTAATTTTTAAGAAAATAAATTTTCTGTACCAGGGCCACCACAGCTACCCGGTTTAAACTTTTAGCTGTTAGCAGTCAAAAGTGTCAGTTTTTAAAGGTGTGTTTTTCGGTAATGTAGAGTTTTAAATTAAAATACTGATAGCTGGTGTATTAATTGTTATGAATTTGGTTTTATTTGAAAGATAATTCTCGATCACTTTTTGCAGTGATAACGTAGTGAATATACTGTGCCTTATCGGCGTAGACCAAAGACTTTGCATAGTCAAGCTAAAAAAAATCCAGCGCTGTTAAATCGCAGAATCTTTTAAACCAATGTACGAACCCATTACGCAAAATTATTCCTTTATCGAAGGTTTCTTTCAACAATTTGAGCGTTTCCTATTGCCCTGAACCTAAATTTCACTTAAGTTTCTCAATGTTATAGTAATCGATGATTGATTTTGATAAAATGTTTTAACGATTAAAACACGTTGGTTTACCGAATATTTTTCCATAATAAATTTGCCACGTCTCTACTTAACGACTGTCAAAAATGAACTGTCAAGACTAATGTTTACCAAAATGGCTGCAAAACAAAGTAGTATACCTTCCCGACGGATACCGTGTATTAGTTTCTCAAACTTAACCATGTTTTACGTAAATAAGTTTCACAATTTGCAGGCCTTGTTCAGGTGCTAGTCTACTTATAGTGAAATGGCAAACGATATTAAACACAAAATAAGTAAGAGCTCTCAAAATGGTGCACATATCAAACAGTATTGCCAACCTCTAAAAACCACGATATAAATAGAGAATACAAAAAGCCACGGTTATTTTTTTTTTTATACTGTATTTTATTTTATTGAATCTTTCTATTAAAAGAAATTCACAATAAGTATTAAAATCTTATTTCTAAATTATTATTTACTAGTTAGTACCAACGTAATAACTAATTTTTTGTATCCAAATCTTAAAAATCTATCTTCTATTGTGTAGTGAGAGCCGCCTCGCCAGGCTCAATGTGTCAGTTCTTTTTAATCTCTGGTGGCCATTTGATATCGAATAAATTGAATAAAACTATCTCAAAAGTTATGAGAGATTTTACACAAGGCTCAGTCTGATACTTCTTGATCAACAATAAAATATTGTTGTACGAACAAGCTGTGAAGATAAGCCTCGTTGTGCTTGACCAGCTTAAAAAGAAGTATTGACCGCACAATAAAACCAGTTGAGCTACTGGACACATTGGCACTACATTATTGTAGTTTAACTAAAATCGATGGTCCCTTGGATACCTAAACGATACTACCTTTTTGTATCGAGTGTTTTTGCGTCATTTTCTCTATTAACTCGATATAACTATGAGGGGAAGTTTTGTTGAGAGATTATGTACACTTCTGCTTGCAAAGAAATAACTAGCTTGTGGCATGGTTACGACGACCATATTATGTTGTCTACAGAAATATATTGTTCTGGTATTCATAAAAGTTGCCCAAATAATTGAGTTGAACAATATAGATTTTACTGAAATTCTAACCACAAACAAAGTATTATAACTATACAAAAAAATAATATAATAACTCCTAAAATGAAATGTTCTTAGTTGACATAATATGTAAAAATTCTGTTGGTGTTTAATCAAAATATGAATCTGCTATGGCGCGTTGATTGTCAAGAACTCAATGACTTTAGTCGACTGTGTTCATACTTCAGCCGCTGCCAATCGCTAATATAAATTTTTTGTTTTTCTGTCACTCCAAGAGGATCATAGTATTATTATCTACAATAACAATATGATTTGCTTGCAACTAAAATTGTCAACTATCCGACATTTTCAAAAAACCGGTTTTCGAATAGATTAAAAACTGCACTTAGGAACGAGGTTTCGGGTTTTTTATTTAAACCCCGGTTCCAATATCCGGGTTTTCTACATTATTAAAATTATGTATAAATTTTTTCTGCTTATTATCGTTTTAACAGAAAAAAAAACATTTTGGTCTTAGCATTGCATTAATTATTTTCAAAATTTAAATGATGATGGGAAGGTATATCGTAAATTTAGTCAAACCACATCATAACTCAAAAAGTGTTAAAATTGTCTTCTTTTCAAATCTGGAATGTATAAAAAATAAAAAGATGAAATTTATATAGAGCATACTGCACGACGTAAGGAACAATTCTGCATCAGGAACCATCAGGAACTACAAAAATGCATTTTTTGAGTTATGTCGTTGTTTAAGTAAAGACACATTAAAAAAATAATTATCAAAGAACGGTTTCGAAATTAATTTTGTTTTTATTATTGAGTTTACTGAGCAGACACGTTCACTTAATGTTGAAGTTGGGTTAGTTGTTAATGGTGCTGCGTATAACTGATTTAATTTTTTATATCTTTGATAAAATGAAACAAATAATCGAAGTCTTTATTTAAATCTCTCCTATTTTTTTTTAATTTTATGATATTGAGCTTCTCTTTTAAATTTCTAAAGTCATCAAAATATTCAAAATCCGGCTACGATTGTTGGCAGTCAAGCAAAAGTCCAGAGGAAAACTACCTGAGTTTGAATATAATATTAGGGCATTCAATACTACATTTCGTTTATTCGTTGTAATAATAATGATAATAAATTTTGGGAAATAGTTTCTACTAAAAATTTATCCGCATAAAAACATAAATGTGAAAATAAGGTCAAGTTCGTATCTAAAATTTTCGGCCGTTAAAAGGAAGAAATTGGTCCTCATTTTGATCTCTGTACTTTTTAACGAGTCTATTTGACATGACGATTTTAAATTCATTTCAAATATCTATATAAAATCACCCTGTAGGAAAATTAAAGCAAGAGTCAACATTTCAAGCATTAAGCTTTGTCCTTTTCTTTACCTTTTTTAAAATATTGCCAAGCACTAGAACTCATTTTAATTTATTGAATTTTAGAAAAAGTTGATACTTATCTGTAAATTTACTGATTGCAAATTTTTCTATTTGTTCGTGCTCCTTATGCAATGATGGATATAAATAACCTGTTGTGTAGGCAATTCAGATTTGGCAACGAAAACGCGATTATCACATACTTATATACATTTGGAAAAGCCGAATACTTCGACACTAAAAACCCAAATTCTCGAATAATCCGAAAACTGACACTTTAATTTAAAAAAAAAAAACCGTAAAAGTGGACAAAAACCGGTTTTCGAATAATTTGAAAACCGGTTTTGAGAATTCTATAATCCAATCATAATATGTTGCTCTTAGATAATGGCTTTTTTAACCATATTTTTTCTTTGCCTGTGATTAAATGTATATGTCAATAAGAAGGAGTTGCCGCAATAAGTGCCACTGTAATCCTCTAGCCATTGTTAAAAATCTATAACATCCTAAAAAAAATTTACCATTTGGTGTGCTTTTTTATTTCATTTTTTTCAAATGTTTGTATAAATTATTTTCTATTACTTGAATTGTATCTCCTGACCTGCATTTTGATTTACCATAATTTAATTTCCAATCTATAATACGATATGAAGTGCCCAAATAAGTAACGTTGACAAGCGTGATGTGTAACTCAAACACTTGAAGGCATGAGTGGGAATATAATACTTATGCAGCATTTATTTACTCACGTTCAAATAAATTATGTTTTTTCCTCTGGGGCTTCAAGGCGTTTAATACAAGTATGCAAATTATTTAATTTCTGTTTCTTTTTACTTCATGCGTTTTTTATCTAATACAAATAGTTGGAATATCCGATATGTTTGTGTTAAAACTTTATTTAATTTACAACTAAAAAAAAGAATACTAACGAAAAAAAACAACAGATCCTGAAAATTGTTTTAAGCGTTTAAATGATAATCTACAGCAATTGTGTGTGTGCGTGTTTTTTATTTATGCTGCTCTAAAAAATTTCAAATATGTAGTTCCTTTGTGTAGATTGCTGCTACACGGGTTTGAAAGTATTTTGAGTATTGGAGTGTGTCAAAAGTAATTTCTTGCAGTAACAAAAAGCCGAAAGTATCTTAAGATTGTACTCTTGATTAGGTAGCAATAAAATATGGAAACAGAAACACACGAGAGTCAAAAACTTGCGCACATGTACTTGAAAAAATGTTACAAAATTGAATTGAATGAAGGATAGAATTAAATATTTGTGAACACAGAAATATTATTTCCTATAGCAAATATTACAAAAATTCCAGCTTTTCCTTAACGCGCGTCCATGGATAGTTGCGACTACTTCATTGCTTCTTCAAGGCATTGAACATGCAACCATGAATAATAACATTTGGGCAACTTACTGCGCTTTGCACAAACAATACACTTTCCTCCTCCTAAAACTAGTGCAGTGCTATAGTTTTATAGCGCCCAGAGCAACTTTTCACTGTAAAGTTTCTAAGATCAATATGCAAACATACATACATACCTATGTACCATGTGGTATTAGTTTCAATTCATTCTTGATTATTTGTATGTGTGTTAGTGGAAAATCTTTTGAAGGAATGTTCTCAGCCAGGCCATGCAATTTATATTGCAATTTTCCTTTTGAGGATTTAAACAGGGTGTGTTTTAAGGCGATACAATGAAGTCTCTGCGATGTAATGTGTTTTAAGGCGATACAATGAAGTCTCTGCGATGTAATAAAAGTCAACATTCAATTGTATCTGGTAGGCAAATAAACAAAAATGCATATGTTAAAAATTCGTATGAGGCAAAATATTAAATATTCTGGATCAAGTCGAATGCTCTCGAACTGCAGCCATATTCTTATAGAAACACTGTGTACGTCCGTGACAGTTCAAGCAACAGTCATGAACGTGCATGTAAGTACACAGAAAAAAATATGTATTTACATGGTAAAAGTTAGGGTTTAAATTGGTTTAAATATTTAATTAATATAAAAAGTATACATCTATAAACGAATTTAATTTAATTTTACACGGAAACTAATCAACACCTTTAATAGATCTGTTTAAAAAAATACCTTAACTAAAAACTTTTGGGCTATTGCTAGAACTACGTGTCCAAACAATCGCTAATAAGCGTCTGCCGTGTTCTGTAGCAATGCCAGCAATAAAAAAAAATTTTCTATTGCTCTGTTTGAAGTTTTTGTTTTAGAACTGCTGCTATAGTAGGAATTTTATTTTTATGATCAGAATGACATTGTGTCAGTCAAAGAATAACATTGAGTCGTAGAATAACTTTCTCGCAGGCGTTTAAAAACGTTTAGATAGTCGAAGAAAAGCGGAGGTAGTCGTAGAATAACATTAAAGTAGCAGTCGACTACCTAAATGTTAATCTAGTACTAATCCATACACTATGAGGTTTGCTCCTTGAATGACTGCTAAGACTGCTGCTACAAAAGATAACAAGAGCAAACTAGACTATTTTCATATGTTTCCTTTTTAGCTACAAAAATGTGAAAGTAGCACTAGTAGCAATAGTTATAGAACGACTTCGAGTTTTTAAAATTTCTTTTAGCAACTTGTAGTCTAGTTCTTCAATTAGTGATATTTTGCTAAAATCTATTAGCGCAAATTTGCTCGAACTTAAATTTACACTGCCCACTCCAAAATTTTACACGACTCCATGATGTTTGAAAGAAAGGTGTAATAGTTTTTTTTAGCTAACCCTATAACTGACGGTTTTATTTCTACATGCAAAGAATAAAAGCGTTGAGGTAATTGAAATCCAAGAGCAACATATTATGATTGAACTATGCTTTTGTTATCGAGAATAAAATTTTATTTGGAAAACAAGCGTCTTATAATTCCACTATCTTAGTCATACTACCAAAGGAATTTTACGTATTTTGTCTATCAAAGACATTTTATGGTTAGAGTTTTTTTTTTTTATTATT
This sequence comes from Phania funesta, assembly GCA_963932375.1. Classification (NCBI taxonomy): domain Eukaryota; kingdom Metazoa; phylum Arthropoda; class Insecta; order Diptera; family Tachinidae; genus Phania; species Phania funesta. The sequence goes on from OZ010652.1 coordinate 23,347,902, forward strand.
TTTGTTTGCTTGTGGTTAAAATTTTAGTAAAAATTTCATTGTTCAACTCAACCATATGTTGCAGTTTTTATAGAAGAAAACCAGTTGATTATTAAGTGTCAGCAATAATTTGTTTATCGCCACTAAGATAATGTTTAAGATGTTTTCAAATAATTATTATATGTTTGCCACAGCTATATGTTGTTGTAAGGAACACTATATGATAGTCGTGAACATGCCACAATCAAGTTTTGTCTTTGCGTGTAGTTTTGCTTCGTATGTATAATATTATTTTCATGTGCTGTAATTTACCGCAACTTTTGAAAGTTAGTCACAACTTGAATTTCGATTTATTTATCGGTTTATTTTTAAGTTTTCAGAGTCTACACCAGTAGATCTATATTTTTCTCAAATATTCGCTTGTTGTAAGCATCAGTTCGCATACATGTTACTTCTTAGACAATGTTTATTTTAATTTTATTTTAACAATCGAACTAGAGTAGCTACGTGTGCAGCCGAAGCAAAATGAGCGGAATTGGAACAGTAAGCTCGATTTGAGCAACCGCCGATTATTGTTATACCCCGATTAGCGCAAGATGTTGTTTTACATTCTTTATAAGCGCAAATTTTTTGAAAAACCATTTCGATAAGTGTAATTTTTTTGCTTTTATTAAATATAAATCAAATTGTTCCTTGACTTTTTTTGCAAAAACATTTTGACAAATTTTTAAGACAAAATTTTAAGGCTTCAAATTCCTGAAATTTTGCTAGAGTAACTTCGTTAATAAGGCGAGAGTCGAACCAAAAATTGCGAATCGGTATCGGCGATATTTTCATTATCGAAAGAACGATATATTAACATACGTATCGTACACTTAATAAAAAAACAGCCTCAAATGAAAAAACCCAGAAGTTTCTCAAGTTTACGAAAATAAATAAACACTTTTTTTGATTAAGTGTGTGCAATGTATATCAAACATTATATATTTTATTTTATTTTATTTTATTTTATTTACTTTGAGTTTTAATTCACTAGCGATCAGTATAGCCGATATTTTTTTCGAGCATCGGTATCGGTATCGTATCGGCAAAAAGGTTTATCGATGCTTTCCTTATGTATATATCATCTTTTTTCGTTCCCAGTAAATATTGTAACACCCTGTATATTTTAGGTACCCCAATGTTGTATGAACATAACATTCTGCTTTCATTTGCTTTTGTTGCTGTTTATTTTGTGTTTTTGCAGATAAATCAAATATGCTGATCGTGCATAAATTTCAAAGGGGTTTTCTGTAATACATACACAAGTATCTACATATGTACATAAGACTTTGTTCCTGGCATCAGCTAAATCATCATCTTCAATATCATAATCAGCATCACTAATGTTGCAATCATGAATGTCGTGTGCTCTTGGGCCCCATATTCTATGTGACGCATATTCGATCTTTGGGAGTATTTTACTTTACAAAAAGAAAATAATAAAAATTGGAACAAAACAAAATGCGCATTTCATTAACTCTCGTTTCTACATCGTGGTGGCAATAATGATCACAAAGTAGCATCCAGCGGTATTCCAACAAAGTAGCTTTTAGCGATAATAATCACCAGTCCTCTGTATGAAGCAAAAGGCGGTACAAACTCCTCAGTGATTTAATAAAATCAACTACCGTTCAACTACATACAATCCACAAGTTCAAAAGTTCAGCAAAACTTGACGACATTAAAATAAAATTTTTTTAAATATCACCAAATTGTTTACAAAGTTTCATTTCGTTAACGAATATTAGGGCGAAAGGTAGCAATTAAACCTTTTTAGGAACATGTCGCCCGACGCTGTTCAAAAGCATATGAATATGTGCGAATAAAAAGTCTATAACATTTTAGTGAACGTAGAAATATTAAAACAAACACACTCACTCTCTTACACACACGTGCATACAAACACACACACCCATGAATGTACGTTTGCATCCATAACGGAGAATGCATATACATACGTACATAAATTGTGTGGCAGCATGGTTGATAGCCATTGCGTTTTGTTGTTGTTGTTAATGTTTTTTTCACTTGTGACTGTAAAGTTTCAGAGTGAATTGAAATATTTAGGTTACCAGTTCACTTCATCTTCTTTCTTCTTTGTTAAAAAAAGCGAAAAGAATGAATCAACTTATGTTAATGATCGTTTGTGAAGATTGATAATTCCAGCGAGTGTCGAGTGAGTGTAAGCATACATTTTGCATACTTGATCATCTTGGAATTCTGAGTATTCAGCATCATATCCATATGTATGGAAATGGTGATTCAATTTGAGCTTTCACATCAAATTATTAAGCAATCGATATTTTTTACAACAAAAAAAAACCCGTTAATTTTTTATTAATAAATTTCTTTTCAATTTATTACAGTTGTATATCGTAATTTTCGATTACATTTTTGCAAAGCGCAAGTTCGATAACAAGCGTGTTCGGTGTCGTAAAAAGTTGGAGGGAGGCTACCACATGGAGACAGGCTCGAATGTTGCTCAAAGAACACTTCGGCAGGAAGGCCAGTAAGGTGCTTAAACATACCTTAAGCTTGATTACTGCGTTAGTGGCAGGTCAGGGAACGTTTAAGTATCATCTGGCCAAGATAAAAATCTTAGAAGATGATACTTGCAGACTGTACCTGGAAAAGGCTGAGATGGTGGCGCACATTGCGTGTGAATGTACAGCACTAACTAGCATAAGGCTTGGAAACACGGCAGGCACTTGTTAAAGGTGAATGGCATGTGGTAGCTAAGCCTTAGGCAAATGCCAGCAACTATAAGAGACTCTGTGACGAAGAGGAGTGTCGACAGAGTCAAAAGCAAAGGTTATGGTTAGCACGAGACTCAATGAAGAAAGTAAGGTAGTTGAGAATCACAAATTGGTTGCCTAAAATCAATTTGAGGAATGAAGGGGGTCGAAAAGGGACCCAGAAATAAGAGGTCTGCTTCGATATCAATATATAAATAAAAGCGTGTTCGCCTTGGACTTTTAAGGTAGCCACAGATGTTGTTCTTTTTTGACAATTTTAACTACACGGCGTTCGCATATATCTGCTGTAGCATAATTTTAACCATCCGGTTTTAAACGCATCCGCTCCAGTCGGCTTGTGTTTGTAACGACGCAGTCAAAAAAGACGGATTTTGACAATGTCGACTCTAAGACCGCAAGAGATTTTATTATGAATAATTTGTATTTTAAATTCGAAACGCGTTAAATTACACAATCTCGGAGGCCAATTATTATAGCCATGAATAAAATTTTTTTTGGAAACCCCATTTTTTCTGTTCACGCATCTATTCGACAAATATACAGTAATGTTGCTAATTACTGGGATTAGATTATAGAGTACTATGGATGATGTATGCGTGTGAGCAAGTCCTTTGTCAAAGTTCGCTGCCTAGTGGAATTCGAAAGCCCCCAGATCTGAGAGTCGGTGTGTCTTGTTCGGAGATCACACTTTCAAAAACTATGTCCATATTCTCGTCCGAATGACCTAGCCTGAACTTCTAGACCCAAAATATTCGCGTAAACCATACGATGTACATTTTTTCTCCAGTGCCTTCCTCCGTTGTCTAATTGTTTGAAGATGCCTAGAATAATAACTTCATTTTTGTTTGTGAGGCATACTTCAATGTTACATCAATATTCGCCACAGCCATTTGTCAACTTATAGTGAATCACCCTCTGTGTAGGTTTGTATGTAAACAAATTTTATGGAAATTGTTGCTTATTAAAAAGAATTAATGTTTGATAACTGACGGTTGATGGGGGAAGAAGATAATTGTGGTTTTATTGATTTTGGGTGGGTTAACTAATCGGAATTTGTTGCCTATGTTTAAAGTTAAGCAAAGCAAGTTTCTCACCATTTTTTTATGGTTGTAGAAATATTTTAATGCTTTTCATAGAAATAAATGCTTTTTATACAGTAAGACGATTTAAATTAAACAAATTTCTAAGCTAACACCAGCAGGAATCTGCATGAAACTCGAACCATAAACAGCGGTGGAGTTTGAACATTTTAAAATAATTTCTTAGCAGAAAACGTTAAAAGTAAATTTTCTTTTTTCTTAGTTATTTTCTCTTAAAAATATTTCACTATCGATCTTGAAACGAAATAATAAAATTGAGAACACTGTATAGCCTAAATAAACGCCAGGGAAACCAGGGATTCAAATAGTGGGCAAAAAATAAAATCCTTTAATTAGAGTAATGCTGTGCTCTACATTCGTTTAATCATAATCTAATCGTTCTAATCATAATTGGAGTGATGAAGATGATTTGCCACTTTATATGCGTATTATATGAGCTGAATTTACTGAGGAACATAAAATAATCAAAAAATGTGAAAATTATGAAAAGCTCTTATATTAAATTTTTCATCATTAGGTGGGTTAAATGATAAAGCTGGCAGTAGACACTACTCAGTAGAAGGGCAAAGAATGCTAATGCGGCACATAAAACGCATGTATATCATTATGCTAAAAATGATCATATTTATAGAATAGAAATTTTTTCTTTTTTAATTGCAAGAATAATTAACGAATTTAAGCCTGAATATATCATCGTAATCAAATAATATTTGAAAATATTGATGCCAACTTTCGAGAAGATTTACTTGGATTTGGTGTCTCGGGAGAGACTGTTAAGTATTCCAACTTCTCTCTAACAAAATATCATTAGATCTCAAAATATTACTAGAAACATTTTTGTTAAATAAAAATTTACCAGTAAATTGTAATAATTGTTTTCATTACCAGGATTTTTTTTTTGAAAAAGTGACTTGTGCCATTTTCAAAATAAACGGCTCAAACATTACCACAGACTTTCTTAAAATATTTAATTTTTTTTATCTCTCAGCAATATGTTTCATAAAATCAAAAATTCATTCAAAACTCTCATATTCCATTAAACGATTTCACAAATAACATTTAACGCAAGTCAGCACGCAAGCGAAATATTTGACAGATTTAAATTGATATTCATTATCTGTTACTCACTAATACAAAAGGGTAGCAGTGTAGGAATGCGCAAAGTAAATATGAGCGTGCGTATGTTTCTCAGCATTAACAATTTAAATGGGTTTGCGGCTCTAAATAAAGGGTGATCCAAGAAGCAAGGATTTTATTTTTTGTTTTTATAATTGTTCTACCATAACTTGTTTATTACTCCTGTCATGAGCATATAATTGTTGACAAATTGTTTCGTTTTTTATGGCAACATTTAGCAATTGACATGTATCGATAGCCGTACAGGCTACAGGAAGAATAAAAGTATAAAACAGAATTAGAGTAGATTTATAAGAAGGGGAAACATGTTTTAAAATAATATTGGCAGTATATTGCGTTTGTTGTATGTATGTGTTCATTTGGCTAACTCATTCAATTTGTAACCAAGTGCAATAAAAGTTATTATTTTACTGCCCAACACTCCAAAACAGGCTGTCTTGTTTCCTTTTAAAACGGCAACAATGTATACTGTGCACAGTGACTCTGGCATCATAAAAATATAATAATAATAAATAAAAATACAGATTTTTAAATTGTTAAAACAAAAATGGAAAGACGAAGAATTTTTGAAATTTGGTTATTGCTGCAGCAGGTTATTTAAACCAGAGAGGAAATTTATAACTATCCAGTATCTGAATAATCCTAGCTAGGCCGTAATGACCTAAACAAAAAAGAATAAGCAAAAATTTACCAGCTGTCGCTCTCAGGCCACGTGTTGAATTTATCACACGTGGCCTCAGAGCCACAGCTAAACCTTTATAGCGTAGTTATTATACCATTCACCAAAGGTATAATTTATACATTATTCATTAAAGTGTATAAATATTTTGGATCTGTATAGGTGGGGAAGTTCATTTTACGATGTCCGTCTTACCAATTTCGACGGTCGTAACCAACCTCGGAACTTGGATCACTTGATCAGAGCGTTTGGCGAATTTTTGATATTTGAAATCAGAAATATCAGACCAATAGTTTCCGAAATATGTTTTCTTTTTGTTTGGTATTTCACTCTCACGGGGAACCAATTATCCGCAAGCTAATAAAACATACATACTAAGAATCCATGTCAAATTTCCTATCAGGCATTCTTATAGAAATCATCTACCCGAGATCCCCAGGATATGTTGGACCGAATGAAGAATTGACAAAAAATCTAAAAAATTAAAAAAATTTAATTGCTAAAAATTCGAAATTTAATACATATGTACATTTTGATTCCCCCAACAAAACAGAATGTGATGTTACAAAAAAATACTATAAAAACTTAAATATCATGAAAATTATAAATTTTCATAAAAATCGAGATTAAGTTGAAAAATCCTAAAAAAAGCGTAATTTCATAAAATTTTGCGAATTTACCAAAATTCACCACAATACATAAATATGTCAAAACTAAATTTAATTAACCAGAAAATGAACTTTTTCAAAATAGCGAAATTTAGTAAATTCTGATATTTCATCAAAAAGTCGAAATTCATAAAAAAATCAAGTTTTTTTTTACCAAAATTTGATATTACAAAAATATATCATAAAATAATTTGAAAATTCACTCAACTATTTAACAAAAAAGTAAACATTCATGAACACAAAAAATTTTGAAATCATAAAAACTTTAAATTTGATAAAAAATCGAAATTCAAATGAAAATAAACCAAAATCTTCTAAAATTAGGGACTTTACCAAAATTCGATAATTAACGACAAAACTAAAATATAGCAACAATAATAATAATAAAAAAAATAACGTAATTTCTTAAGAAAATATTACCCATAAGTTGAGTTTCACTTAGCTCTGAAATCTAACCACAAATTTAGCAAAAAAATATGACAAGAATAAAATGTTTGCAACAAAAATTTAAATTTCACCAAAATTCAAAAATTCTCCAAAAATCTAAAATATGGACCAAAAATTTTGATTACGGAACGAACATAATTTTCAAAATAGCCAAATTTCGCCAAAGATTAACCAAAAACACGAATTTCACTCAATTCTAAAATTTTACCGAAATAAACATTTCACCAAAATATCTAAATTCACTAAAAATCTAACTATTATTAAAAACGACACAATTTTACCAAGATTTTATATTATACAATTTTATATTATAAAAAAATCAAACTTTTATGAAAAACGTCGAAATTTTACCAAAATTTTCTCGTATGAAGTTTTACCCATGTAAGATATTTCTATTATGTAGAGGCAAGCAGTAATGAGTAAAAGATGCCGTCCGATCAATGTGAGAATCTGCCAAGATTAGCTCGAAACAAAAAACATTTGGAACTTCTCTGCCACTTCCATCAATATTAAGAACACTGTAGCAGAGGCTCATCGAAGTATACTTAGCGGGAAATATAATGCAAGCAAGTAATGTTGAACGAAAAGTGGAGGGGCTTAACATTTTCAGAATAGACACGGTTCTAATTGCTAGACTAAAAACGCTTAAATTCTTATATTTAGTTTTATCAACTAGTCATCGTAATATAATTGAATTTATAAGTTTACCAAAAGATGTAGTTAGAGCCAAGAGATAATGTTTTTGAATTATATATTTATTGCCATTCACTTTGAAACTCGAATTTCCACAAAAAAAAAGCCAGTTGGAATATTTAAAATTTATTTATCGAAATTTGTTCCCTTTATTCCTTTATACCCACTGTACTTGGAATTTGTTATGGTTGTAAAACGAAACCGCAAACCATCTAATACATGATTTATGATGTGTTGCAATCAGAACAAAAAACAAGAATGATAAAATTTAACGGAGAGAAAAAAAGCCAAGATATTCGCAACTGCAACAGTAGAAAGGAACAATGCCAAAACCGTTATAGTAAACAATCAGCGTTGTAGTTATGTTAACTACAGCTGCAACATTGTTGCCTTAATTAAAGTGAAGCAGAAATAAGAAGACATTAACACATTTAAACATGTAGGAGGTATCGATGTCCTCAACTAAAAGTTTCTTTCACAAAATCTGGCCTTAGCATCCGCCATTGGTAAATTTGATTTTTTTGTCCAGTTTTTTTTTATAGTTATTCCAAAAGAGTCATAAAGAAACGCAATTATTGACATACCTAAAGTAAATTTTTGGGAAAGTTGGATTGTGACCTATATTTTTTTATGACTTGAATATTGTTTTTATGACAGACAAGATATTAACGCAAATGTAAGACATTAATTTTATTTCTTTAAATTCAGCTTAACAAACTAATGCTTGAACACAGAGAAAACATATTCGTTGTGGCAACGGAATATGCTGACAGTGGCATTTGGCAGTTCGAACGGAATTTCTTTCATTCATTCAACATATATTTGGATATTAAGAATTATTGGAAAAAATATATTCTTAAGTCTTCTTAGGATTCAAATATAAATGATTGCGTTTAGACCATGTTAACTTCAAGGATCTTAACCTACAACTCAGTATCATCTGCTAACAATTGAATATCGTCCGCATATGCCTAACGTTTGCTAAACCTTATTTCATTGTATATATCATTTATATAGAACCTTGCGGTACATCTCATGCATGCGAACAATATTTAAGCATCGTTAAAGCTGTGTTTACATTACGTGTACAAGCAATACATGTATGTAAAAATTGCTATATATATTGAATTTCGTGTGTATGTCAAAACTAATGTTTATAATTTTTATGTTCGGACGTAAGTTAGATACACTTGACAGAACCTCTCGTTGTTGAAAACATAAAAAAAGTCCAGCTGATTTTTCAAGTGTTTTTTGTGCGTAAAACATAAACAGTACAGTAAAATTTTTGTTTTGTTTCGATTTATTATTTGAAATAAGAAATGGATTCCAAAACAGTCAAAATTGTTTTATGCAGCATAAAACAACTGCAAAAAACCGCCATTGATATCAACCATACAATAAATATAAGATTGAGCGGTAAATCACGGACACGGAAAAAAATTAATCTGGAAATTATTGATGGAAATTAATATTCAAAGGGAACGGATTTAAAACCGAAAAAAGTTGTGATGTTCTCTTGCTTCTAGTTTGCTTAGAATTTGTTTATACTTTTTAGGGATGCCTCGATACTCATCAGATGTGACACCGATACTCCAACAAAAATATCGATACCGATACTCTATTGAATTAAAACTGAAAGTAAATTAAATCAAATTGACAATGTATGATGTACACATGTACACGTCACATGCGAAAATTGTATGTTCCTTGCCTCGCTGACCTCACACTGTGAAGCTTAAAAATCGAATTTCGCTCATAACTTTCTTGAGTTTTTCTTGACTGCCACATGTTGAAATTCAGTGCCAAGACCAAGTAGAATTAAACTTAGTAACAACGTTATATAAAAAAGTTTCAGTGCTATATTAACGACTTACAAGGTGAGCCGCGCGGAATTCCCTCTTTTGAAAAACTAGCCAGAAACTTTTTAGTCCCTGCCTCTTTCAACATAAAAAGCGTTTTATTAAACACACATTAAACAGCTTAAGAATTAAACACCTGAAAGTGCGCGCAACTATTCAAAACAGGTTTTTGTTTGCCAACACTTTTCCCTTTACTTGGTTTTGTGTTGTTATGTTAGCGATTAAGTTTTTATTTTTGAATAAAGAAAAGAAAACATTAACAGAACTCCATATGATGAACACGAATTAAACCGGAACCGAACTAGAACTGAAAAAAAACCTAAACTATAATTGAACGAACTTAAGCTGGACTGAAATTTAAAAGCACATATTTAGAACAACTTCAGACGTGATCAACTATTAGCCGCTTCATCCTAGCATCTATCTTCCGACTATTCACCTACAATCATTACGCTACATTACAATTTTTCCACTTTACCTGAAAACATTATTTCCTACCCAAATAAATATACGGATGGGTTGAAATATAAAATGCATGTGAGCTCTCACCTTACTCAGAAAATCCCTCTAAGAAGCTCAGCTGACATTCAAGTAGCTGGGGATAAGCTTACGGACGTCGTTACGGCCGCAGCCAGAGTTACTAGGATTGTATTCCAATTAGAGACTGATATACAGACTCTTGTCAGCGAAAAACCTAGGCTGAAAAAGCAATGGCAACATAGTGGATCTCCTGACATCAAACCCCAAACTTATATCAAAGAACTTTCCGTATCATTATTGGATCAATGATAAGAAACTTACCTGATTCTGCTGTGAGAATTATATTATTTATATTTAATGACATGTTGCGAGTTGGATTTTTCCCATTCAAACGAGACTACGCCCTGCAAGCTCATTAGTCTATTCTCAGCTTTATCTAAGTTATTTGAAAAATTGTTTGTCTCACGCCTAAAATTTTATCTTAATGAACCATCAGTTTGAATCTCCAGCAAGACAAAGTACTGCTGAGCAAGTGCACAGAATTCTCACCGATATTAGATCGGCATTTAAAAATAAGTAATATTATTCAGCTTCTGACGACTTTTTAACAGATAGAACATTTAAAGTAAGGCTAAAGAACCAATTTGTCTAAAAGAATCTCTGCTGAATTCCCTCAACGCAGTATACTAAGGCCGCTAGTATGTATCATCTATACAGCGGATATGCCAACATCCCAAATACCTATACGTCAACGTTTTAGCATGACACTGCATTTATAAGTGTTAAAACCAAGACTTGAAAATTGCGTCCGAATAACTTTAGTTTCATATTAGTGACCTAGAGGACTGGCTAAATAAGTGGTAAATAAAGATGAATACCTCGAAATATTCTCGTGTAACGTTTTTCCTTAGAAATAAAAATTGTTCACGTGAAAAATTTAGGTATCCACCCAGAACGACGCCTAACTGGTGCCCCTACATTGAGGCAAAAATAACGGTCATAAAGCTTCGAACAAATCAACTCCATCTTAGCTTTGGAATACAAAATAAGTTTTCATGGCCTGATGAACGTAATTTTTATCCTAAGTTTTGTAGTCCTTAATAGTCGAAGTCCTTAAAAAACATTAAGCTGCCTTTTCCGTGATGCTAGATTTGATATTCTAACAGGGAGATTTGATTTAGATATTCGGAACGAATTTCCGTCATCCTTCACATAGGAGACAAACTGGTTTCGGCTGTGTGCCATCCTTAGTGTCATTTTTCGTTGATTTGACAAGGGATGAAGGAAATTCGTTCCAAATATCTATGACTTTTTCGTCTTGTTGTAACAATCCTGTATGTATCTCCAGCCTGCCTTCTATCAAAATTCTGGCATGTGTGCTACTAACAAATATGAAACAAGCAATGTTTTCGGATATTTTAATAGATCTAAGTACGCGGCCATGTCGAATATTTTTGTGCACAATTCTTTATATTCTTATTATTTTTAAAAACCAAAAGCAAACTGATTAAGGCTTTTGTCGGTTACCGCTGTTGCCATCAAGGAACATGGCAACCTTGTTCACAAGTTGAAGCACATTGTAGTAGACTTTTTTTGTGGGATTCTCTGAAGTAATAGATCTACATGTGAATAAGCCGTAATCGACCGTTGCCCGATGCCACTGTAAACATAATCCAGGCTATCGGTCAAATTTGGCCGTATATATGCAACGAAGTCATTAATTGTTAGATCTCTAGAATAAATGAAATCATTCAAAGGACTTCATATTCCGTGCGAAATGACAGACATAGGCCTTTCAAATAAAAAAGAAGCTTGTTTTATACCATTTCAATATCACCCCGCACTTATTAAAAATCTTTTCTAATAACCTGTTGCGTATTATTGCCACTAATTCTCTTGTTTTTCTGTACTTATAGAATGTTCAACAACACGTATCGTAAGAGATAAGTCGCGATCATTTTTAATTGATCTTAAAATATTTGTTTGAATTTTTTTATTACTAATGTCAGATGTAGTTGTAATTAGTTACTTTACTTCTGCATACTCAAGGCCTCGCCTCCTCTTTATATTAATTTAATCCGTCACTAATCGAATCGAAGCTTTAGCGATTTTTCCATCTTCTGCACAATTTTTTAAGGAGTAATTTTATTTCCAACAAAGAACAAATCAAAATCAATTGATCAATTGACAAAAGAACAAATCTCTAATCATTTTCATTTGAAAAAGTTTAGCGTCGTTTACCACTGTGCAATTATCAATTCATAGAACATGTTAAATAATTAACAATTGTTGCATATTAATTTCTGAACAAATTAGCGATGTATAAAAAATGATTTTTCACTGAATACCTAGTAGGAGGTCTCGTCTACTCTCTTTGTTTGGAATTTGTGCTGCAAAGAAGCTGACGCCAAAATATAACCGTAGCCGCTATAGGAAATCAAACGAATTATATGCAGCTATATTTTACAAATAATATAAGTTAAAAAAAAAACTAAATTATAAATTGTAATTATGAAAATGGTTATAAAATAAATATCTATCTGCACTTGCAATACAACCATGTTAACACCAATGATAATTGTATATTTTATCTAGAATTCCATTCAACACACGCAGCTCACTTGCATAAGAGCAAAAAAGCCTTTATCAATTTGGAATCAAAAAGAAATTTAATTTAATTTGTGCTTTGTTGCAAGAACAAAGCGTGCTGATTTGTGGCACTAAAGCATGAATGTATTTTAACTTCTTGTGGTAAAAATATAAAGATTTTTTTTATAAAAATTTAAAATAAGAGTTAAAAAGTCTATTGAAAAATGAAGACCAGGCTTTTAATTTTTTCCTTTGCATTAGGACAAGACAGAAAAATGTAGAAAGGAAAATATGAAAATGAAAAAACAACAATCTGTCGGTTGGGTTTCTTGTTTTAAACTTCCTAAATCATCTCATAATACTTTTCTAGCCCTTCTAAAAGTTTAGGCTAAGGTTACCTGATGAGCTGGCTTAAGCAACCAGCGAAATGCGCACAAAGCTTAACTTGTCCCCCAACTGATTAATTGCATTTTTATTATAAAAGAATTCGCGTAAAATTAACAACAGAATTTTAAATAAAGCAATGAGATGCCTATAATAAAAGATTTATAATGCTTTTTACAGCCCAAGAACTTTGCAGCTGGGAAATTGGTGACTTTATAAGGATTTGGTAATTTATCGGCTATTAAAAAAAAACAAATTATTCTATAGTTTTCTCAAGTTCAAATATGACGACCATAAAACGGTCGCCATGGTAAAAACCCGTTTCACCATAGATGGAAAGTTTTACTAAGGCCACATTGAGTCCTTTGGTCTGACAAAAGTCGTGTGTGAGCTCAAAAAATATGATAGTGTAGATATAAGTTGAATATATTTCAAAAATTTCTTACAATTCTGTCCGATTTGCTAATGTTTTAAACAAATTCCTTTAATAATAATTTATAGGCGATCGGCAATGTAACATTTTGCCTTGGCGTTTCTTGAATCGTACGCCTAAATGACAGTTCTAACTGATCGGCTGGTACTGTCATGTGATTTTAATATCGCCAATTTTACGTTCGCATGTTCTGTAGTTAACGCGTTTTGGTTGCGTTTTGTTATATTTCGAAACGGCTTAAATCGCCAGTTGACATAAAAATTTAACAAAATTAAAACATAAATTTAAAATTTCATATTTTTAATTAAAATTGTTTTGCTTTGTTTTTAATTATTGTTCGAAACTATAAATAAAACTCCATGTTTAATTTAGTTTGTGCATCAAATTAATATCAGTTAAAGCAAAATAAATCAGATCACTTCAGTTTATTATTACGAGTTGAAATCGCCAAACTTCTTGTGATTTTGAAGTATAGAAAGACACGTATCTTGCGATTTAATGTCACATCGCAATTATAATGTAAAATGCGATTGCCAGAACACCAGCGTATATTTTCATAATTTTTAAGAATGATAATTTGCACTTTAGACAGGCAGAAAAGTGTGTCAAAAATTCAACACATATTTACACGATCGTAAATTTTGTATGGTATAAGGCAAAGACTGACACACATTTATTGAGTGCAAATTAAAATGTAATAAGAAAATTTAAAGAATTTATATTTTAGTTGCATATTTATCTAAAGTTGAAATGAATATAACTGCTCTCGCAATGTTATCCTTTTGGAATACAAACGAACATGCATGAATGCATGGGTCTCGAAATTTCTAGCCAATCTTAAGGGGTCCAAGCTATTTCAAAGTATATTAAAGCTTTAACAAAACCGAATTGAAATGTATTTAAACAGTGAAAAAGCGAGAGGCATCTACCTCCTCGTTTACAATACTACAACCAGAACCGAATAACAAAAACTAAAGTGATGAAAATTACGAATCTATTTGATCGGGTTTTTCGCGGTAACATTTGTGAAATTTGTTAAAATGGCGATTTTCGAATGTGGAATGTGCTTTCAAAAACCGGAGTTTCGGATTATTTTTATCTGCTTATGTTTGACTAAAAGTTAAAGTACAAGTTAATTTATCCTAATGTAAGGGCTGTTCATGTTTTTTAGTATTTTAATGACTTTTATTCGTCAGATTTAGCAAAATACTTACAGTGCCGCCAATAACTCCTTGTACATTAAGGTTCTATCCGTTTCAATAGGGTTGATAAATTAAATTTTCAAAGTTAGGCTCTTTAGATCAATTTGTACTAAGCGACACAACATACACCCGCGGACAAGAGTCATCATCACTGGACTTGTTCCACGTTTGAAAAATTGTTTTCTATAAATACGAGTTCGTCGCCATCAGCAGCCGACATAATGGTCCACATCAAGATTATAAAATCACCATGTCGGCCTGTGGTCAGAACGTAATTCTCTTGTAGTACAATAATCTCCTACCTCCAGACTAAAATACGTCAAACAGCACGATATACACAGACTTAGTTCTGATTACACAATAACAATTTGTAAAAGAAACAAATATGGCCGTGGTGGTGTAGGGTTGGTTGCTTCCGGTTGGTATCGGTGAACTCATAGTTGCCTGAGTGTGTGTTACTTTCTTAAAAAAAAATATATATTGCAATTTTTTAAAACGTGGTTCACCGGTTTTTTCATAATTTAATAAACCGAAATTGATTTTTTTTTAAATTTCAAAGTCTCGAAACACTCAAAAGCCGTTTTTTGGGAAATGTCGAATAATTTAACAAATTTCGTGGTACTGAAAAACTTTGATCTATTAAAATGAGGAGGATGCCATTGCGTACTATTTTGAGAATCTTGACGAATTTATTATAACCAACAAATACCAACACTTTGAAATATCTCATGATGTAAGAATTATGAATGCCTTGTTTCTAATAATTTTTTCTATCGGACATTTGAAGTCTCGGATAATGAAGAATATAAAAATGTTTTAGTTTGGGTTGTTAATAGCAATAGGACCCCTTTAGTTTTAATTGACTAAATTTATACTTTAAATAATTTAAATTTTCGACAGTCACTTAAACAAGCAGATTGCAATTTTAGATAAATTTAAAACATGTAATCTTTTCGTACTTACATTGGAATTAAATCGAAAAATAAATAATTTTTTATTTTTGAAGTGGATTGTGTAACAAATAGTGTTGCATGCTAAGGCGATCTAAACTGTATCGATTACGACAGTTTGTTTTTTTTCTTTAAATGCATGCGCCACAAGCTAAAATCATTACCAGGTGGTGGTGGTGGTGGTGGTGGTGGTGGTGCCTGAAAAAGGTGGTGCCGCAACTTTAACACGCCTGTCTAACCTGCCTCGTATGCAGACTTCAAAACGCTTGAACACATGTGCGTACTGAAATGTAATGCAGAGCAAGAAAAGTTTAAAATTTGAGCAATACGCAGATTTTATACAGAAATCACTTCATCTTAATGCTATTGCTGTGTTAAATTGAGGGAGTAACAACTGCTAATAATATTTATGACTAAAAAATATACATACACCTAATCCTGTTTTTACAAGATACATTCCAAAGAAAGTCGTGTAGATAATTACGAAAATTTCAGATTGGTTCAAAAGCCAACAAAATTAATAGTTATAATTAAGTAAGGACCGAATAAATAAATAAAAACAATTTTAAAGTAAAAAATTAAAATTGTCAAAAAACATAAAAAATTATGTAGAGATACTCTTTTTTCGCTGTCATTTAAAAAGGCCATCAGCTAGCAGGCACAGAGATATGACTTCCCGTATGTGAGTGTACTGTCAGACGTTCTGATTAATACCTCCACGTGGTGGCGGTCGGTAACTGGTTTCTGTCTCTGCAAGGAGTCTCGCAAATAAGTTGAACGGAGAATGTTTTACGTTCGATAACATCTTTAGTCATTCCATTCAAAATGTATCCAAATTATAGCTTTATATAAACGCAAAAGAAAAACATGATTGTAGCATTTAACACGAAAACCATAAATATTCTCTACAACAATATAATGTTGTGACAAACATATTGGTTATTTGAAAACATTTCAAACATTGCTTTAGCTGCGTAAAGTACGTTAATGTTTACATTTAATCATAAACTTGTTTCCAGTCATAAAAATTGCAAGGGTTTCGTTGAGCTAGCACGTTGCCTATGAGATGGTATTGTACATATCAAGAACTTGGTCCTCATTTTGATCTCAGTACTTTTAACGGCCGACATTTTTGAATAGATACTTGGCCTTATTTTCATATTCATTTTTTTGTGCGCATCTGACTCCTTTTGTACAAATTACTTTTTTTGTAAAGGCCTACCTACTATATATACCAAATTTCAGCTCTCTATTTATAGCGGAAGTGTCCCTCAATATTTATATTTTGGGAAGCTTTTATGGTAAACTGTGAGGTTAGCTGTAAGTATAGTCCTTATGTTTCAAGTTACATTAATTTGTGTATAAAGGAGCCAAAGTTATAAGGGGGTAAGGAGAGCGCGAATGGTTTCGTGTAATATACATGCTGTGTGCATAGACCTGAACTTGGCATGTCGCATTACCGTGTGCCATAAACAGCCAATCTCACACTCGAGATAAGCTGTGTGATCTCGTTTCTTTAGTTTTGTTTTTTACCTAATATCTTAACAGTTAATTATTATGACGTCTCCTTCCTTTTTTTCTACTTCTTCAATAAGAAACGATATTACCCTTAAAATAAAACACTTTGTTGTTATATGAAAACATATATGTGATAAAATTCAATACAAGAAGTAAGGTGTGAGCCACTGTAGATGCATAAATAATACATTCTTTTACAATATAATTTTATCCGTGTGAAAAATAAAACGTGTAAGCCCAGGATAAGTTTACTTTTGTTAACCACGTCATTTGTAAATAATGTAAACAATTACGCGTAAAAATAGGATTAGGTGTACTGGCAATAATTTTCAATAAAATGCATGGATAGTGAAAATACATGGTACTTAATCTTGTTCAAGTATTTATTTATTTTTTTATTGATTTTTATTTTTTATTTAATATTATTGATAAAATCTATAACAGAAAAACTTGTTATTGATAATGGTATCATAGTATCGGATTAAAAGCATACACACATACATGTATGTATATATTTACAGCAACTCGTACTTGTATACCATTTCTCATTTATGGAATAACACGTCATGAATTTAGCTTGAAATTAATGAAAACTAAGTAAAAATAAACTAAATTTTATTTACAATTATTTCTCACTTAATGAGCAGCTCAGAATAAATTTTAAACCTCTTTTTAACTACAACGAATAAACTCATTCATGTGATGCAGCCATTTTGCAGGTACTAATTATGGAAAAAGAACACGTAGCGTAGCATACAGACCACTGCTTGTTAGCATGTGCGTATCCCATTTTTGCGATAAACAAACACAACAAAAATTTAATTCGCAATATGAAAATAATATTTCTACAAAGTTTTACAACTAATTTCGCCGTGTGAGTCCTAGAACTGATTTCTTATATTATTATATCAGCTATAAAAATGTGAACAATGTTTCATATTGTTGGGAAAAAAGTAATTTTGAAAACTCGGAAAAATCCGGAAAAAAAATTATGGGAGGAAAACTTTTTAAGGGAAATTAGAATGTCGTCGGAAATGAGTGTGAAATGTTTGTAACCTAAAGCGGGCAGATCGTGTATTTTATGCGTTAAGAAGTTACTTGAATCATAGTTGCCTTGAAAAGTTAAAACTAAAAATATATTCTTTGTCAATTCGTCTTTATGCCACTTAAAAATTCTGTTACCAAAATTATCGTGTTGGTTCTAAATAAAACCATTAGGAATAACCAATATGTCGATTTGTAGAGGAAAAATCTTTCTCAGAATCTCTGAGCAAGCGCTCTTTCCAATAATACGCAGGTTTCAATTGTACCATATCAATTTCTACAGTTGTGGTCACACCTTATTTCTTTCTGTACAATTACTCCTTTCAATTCAATTGCTGTGTTTTATCTTAATTACTTTATTTTATTTGAATTTGTTCTCCTGTGCTGTGCATTTGATGTTACTACAATTTGAGATTATATAAAAAATAATATATTCTCAAATATTTTGGAAATTCATCAAACCGTTTTAAAATAATCGTTTCGAAATCGAAAAATTTTCATCAGATATCAGTATAAATGAATATAATTAACATTTTATTTAAATTAAATTCTCCTTACAGTTGATGCGAACCCAATAAATCAGAGACCATTTCTGCAAATTGAAAGCCCCTCCATTACAAGACTGTTAATAACGCATCCCCACAAGCCGTATTATCTAGAGTGTAAGGCGACCATTGATGAGTCCTACTATCAAAGTAAGTAATTTTGTTATAATATAATTATTAGTAACATAAAAGTATTTATAAAGTCAAAAAGAAAAGTTTATATTTTAAATAAAAAGAACTGTTAACAATTTAACAAAAAATTAATAAAATCAAACCCTGAATACAAATACTCGGGGGGGCAACCAACGCACACAGGTGGTAACGATTTTAAAAGTTATTTCACAGAATCGTGTAAAAGCCATCCCTCGATTTTTTCGACTTTGGTTAATAAACAAAAATGCTACCAATAAAGTTAGCGAATTTATTTACGATTCAGACGTAGTTTTACATTCTCATTTTTACTAAATCAAAACTCTCCAGTTTTCCAAATTCACAAATTCACTTATTTACACGAACAGCTGTGCAATGCTAATTGAGTATGTGTGTGAACACCGAAGTCGATGACTCAATTTTAAATTTAATTGGTCAATTAAGGTGGATGTCTGCACATGCAGCATGCTACGCAATTTTTAAATAAATTTTATAAGATATTTTTTTGTTTGTTTTTTATTTCATAGATGAGACCAATTATTTTCACACCTGGTTTTTCAACGACAACATTATTAGGTATAAAAAGCAAGATTATTTCACTCTTTATCTCAATGGAACCCTGTGCATCGCGGCCGACGAAAAAATCAGTGGACACTATCGCTGTAAAATCAATGCAAATGATACAGCGCTTCTATCGGAAAGCATTATTGTGGAATATCCCGGTAAGTTTGCTACGATACAGAGTTAAGCAATTTTTTTTATATTTAACCTTTACTTAACACTTTTATATTTCTTTTGCCGATTAATTTTTTTAAGTTGTTTTGTAAAATCGAAGCAACATTCTAAACTTAAAATTTTACACAAAAATATTAAAAGTTTTTTTTTTTCAAAACTAACAGCCATATTCATATAAATATTTTAGGTTTAAAGTACACTTTAATTAACAAACATTTTTAAGGTGATTATTACAACTTGCCTTTAAAGTTCTCTTTAGTAAAAGGTTACTTTAGCTCAAGTGAGGCAACGTCGTGTGCATAAATCTTGCGGTAAAAGGTAGAGTTAAAAATATCTTCCCTTTAGCTTCTTGGGTTTATAAAATAAATTTTATTTAACACGAGTCTAGTTTTTTCATATTCTTCAAATTTTTTTTCTTTACAGTTCTTAAACGTCGGCCTACAAATATTAATTTAACAGCCTGGTCTGGTTTGTCATTTACATTGAATTGTCCAATTTTCAGTATTCCACCGGCCAATGTAACATGGTTTTATGGAAATGTATCGTTATCGAAAATTTTCAGTGAAAACAGGCGAGTAGAGATGAAAGTGAATAACATTAAATCAAAGTGAAGTTTAATGAAGAAAAACCTTTAAAAAATCGTTAAAAAATTTGTTTGACATTTAAATTCCTTTGATTAAATGGGTATTTATTCGAATGATTGTAAAATTCATTAGATTTCTATAAAAAAAGTTAATTCTCTATTTATTTTCTTTTCTTTTTTCTTTTTATTAAACAGTTTTTTATTGTTAAGCAATGGCAGTTTGGTTTTGCGAAAAGTTAAACCAAAAATGGCGGGAAAATATAGGTGAGTTTTGTTTTACTTTTATTTTTATAAAATGATTCAATTGAATGATTTAATTTGTCGTGTTTTGTAAAAGTCATTTAAAAACAATCTTTTTGCCTACAAAAATAGTTTAAAATTCCTTATTTACACTTGATATTGTAAGACAAAGAATTGTTATTCGGTTGGTTGGCATTGATAATTGTTGTAATTACACAGGTGTTTAACACAAACATTTGCTGTAAAACATACAATTTTATGCAACCATATAATTGCTCAGTTACATGTCAGTTTTTAATACTAATTTTTAAAGATAAAGAAAGGAAAAATACATCACACCATCATGAAAATCTATAAAAATAATTTTTTTTTTACTGTTTTTATACTTACGTCCCTGCTCTGTATTCCGAGTGGAATGAAAACGTGTGGAACTGTCCAAACACTCGGAATTAATTAATTCGACTAAGAGCTGTTCTGCATTTCACGTATTTTGTCATTTTAACATGTAAATAAAGCTTTATTTTAAGAAAACCTAACTCTAATTAAATACAACGAAAGAAATTATTCGGAAGTTCGAAATACAGAAAAACATTCCGAAATTTCTACTTTAGAATAAAATATTGCGGTTTCGGAACACAGAACAGCACTGATAAATTTGTTTTGGTTTAGAATAGAAATGTGAGATTTACGTAAGATCCTTTTGTGTGATTTTTTTTTTTTGGCTTTTTTGTGAAAAAGAAAATAATAATTTTCACTCAACAACATAAATGAATTAGTCCCTCACAGCTATGGCCTGTTTACGTTAACCAAGCAACTAACTTGTCTAGAATATGTGTACAGAAATCAACAACAATATATTACTGTTTTTATATAAATTTTCTTATGGAGTCACTCGCATGTGTTACATGAACAAGTGTGCAATTTTTTTTAATTCCAATTGCTTTTAAAAAACAATGTTGCTTCTACTTTTATGCAACACTCACGAATTATATCGGCAAACACGTTCCAATTCTGGAAACAACAATAGCTCCCAATGCATTTCTTAAGCTGGCTATAAAATTAAAAAAAGGACTAAAAAGGCGTCAATCGAAATGTTTAAAAAGATTAACATTTCTTTATAAGAATGAAAATTAGAAAAGAAAATGTCTAATTTTTGAAAAATATTTAGTTAAATATAAAACAGGGGTTTTAGACTTAAATATTTCGCCTTTACAGCCGTGGGACGGCAAACAGTGCTAGTATTTACAATATTAGCCCCATTCACAGTCTTATGCATTTGAGACTACACATTTGTACGATTTTAAAAATTTCCCATTATTTGTTCGAAGTTCACGCATCGACATTTAGGCTTTTTTGAAGTAAGCTTTTAGAGGCTACCGAATTAGCTCCCATGTCGTGTCAATGGGAATTCTTTCTATAAGTGTTTTATAAAATATTTGGGCCGTTAGTGCCTTTTATGAAATACGGATAGAAGGCGTATATATAAATGAAATCTACAACAGCTGCTATTGTAAATGAAATCAGCTGCACTAGAAGCATTTGTATTAGACATTTGCCTGCAGCTGCCTACAATTTAGCTCACCTCTATTTCTGCAGCTTCATGGAGATAATTTGTAAGTACCGGTATAAATAATTGCAATGCAAACATTTGCATTTAAAATAAAGCAAACCATATTTTGAATTAACGAGTAATAATAGTCGGTTTCTAACCTTCAATAAACGCAGCTGGCTTTCCTTTTCTATGAATATCAATCAATTGGCGTTGAACTTTCATGATTATTCTTAGGCTGCTGCAGAAGGGTATTACTCGAATTTAGTGCCTTTTTTGTTTGTGTTTGTCGTAATAAGTCTCACTACCGGCATTTTATAAAATCGGCGGGCAAGTAGCGCACTAAAGTGTTTACACATATGTTTACACATAATGATTTTATATCCGTTGAGTTAACACAAACATAGTGTTTTAACTATTCAAAAATAACATAATAACTCTAACCTCAAAATGCTCTTAAATACTAATCACAATATGTTAAATTCTTTTGGTGTTTATTTAAGTGGTTGGCGCGTTTACTAGTAACCAATGGACGGTATTAGTCGTCCGTGTTTGTACCTAAGCCGATACCACAATCGGTTCGTTCGAGGAGGACCATATTAAGGCGCACAGTATGAAATCAATAACATTGCTATCTTTAATCATAAAATAATGAATACTGAACATAAGAAATTCACATATAGGTTACCTCATAGGTCGCGAAATGGGATCTCAGTCCTCATTTTGATCTCAGTACCTTTAACGGCCAACATTTTTGGATGAGAACCTGGCCTTATGTTCACATTTATGTTTTTGTGTGGATTAATATTTTCCACAAACATAATATGAGTTGTTTACAACCATATAATTCAATCATAATATATTGCTCATCGATTATTCTTGAAAAATCTGACATACTAGAGCGTTGAGATGGACGACTAGTTTGTTTACGTATTTACACGGGCAGATATTTGCTTGTCCTGGATAGTGGGTTCTTTTGTACCTCAAGGAATTTTTCCAGTTTTTATATATCAAGGGGCGGTGATGATAAGTCGTAAAGTCGTAAACTTTCTTTTTTGCAGCTTTTTGATGTTTAATATGCAAGCAATACGCCACAGCTGAAAGCAATATTTTCATATTATATTTTATAAGGAATTTGTATAAAATGGCTTTGTATATCAAAGCCTGCGTTAAGTTGGGGCCTATTAGCCAATGTAGTTGCTGTTATTTATGCCTCAATATGGCAGGGACACGTTACACGTCGATCTTGATAAATTCCCAAATATTTAGCGAGAGCTTCCACTGGAACATTGGTATTTGTTGTAGTTGTATGTGGACAATTTTGCCTTCTTAGAGATAACGTTTCATGGCCATATTGCGGTGGACTTACATCTATTGTCAAATTCTTTAGCCAGCCTTAAAGCTCGTGAATGTGAGACTAAAGTAGTCCAGATTCGCTGTACGATATATAACAGCGGCCCTAGAATACTATCTTGTGGAAGTTTTTAGGTGTAACTCGGGTCGGTGAGAAATATAATTCAATTAAATTTGCAGTGACCGATTAATTTAGATTTCGATCGATAACTGGACACGTATTTTTATTCTATTAAACTTAGCGAACTGTTTTAATTTTAACATCATATTTTCAGATGTCTAGCCCACAATCAATACGCCGTCAGAGTACATCGTCAATTTCTGATGAATTTAAATGTTGCGCAGCCGACTGATGATCAAATACCTTCTAATGGACAACTAATACCTCATTTACAAAATACTACTTTATATGTACCGTTTAATGGCGATTTAAATTTAACTTGTTGTACTTTAACCGACGAAGTGCCGATTGAATGGTGGTTTCAACAGTCCAGCAGTACACCATGGGTTAAATTATCAAACAACAGTAATGAGTATCACATACGAAGCAGTATTGAAGAATATGAGGGCTATTATACATGTGCCACCATCTACAGTAATCAGGTCACATAATCATAAGCTTAGTTAGCACTGTTAATGATTAATTTAATATCTTTTCTTTAGACTTTTCATGTTATTGTTACCAAACCGCCTGTAGTTGCCGAAGAGCTGCCAATGTATGAAGGTATTGTGGCCTCATCAATTGTTTACCAATGCTTGGTGACCGGAAACCCTCGTCCCACAATTACTTGGTATCATAATGGTTATCTATTCAATAGCTCTATTACTCGCTACATAAATGGCAATGAATTGCACATCGAATCATTTGATCCGGAAGAAAGTGGCATTTATCAATGCTTTGCCCGTAATATAGCGGGTGAAGTTTATACTGCCGGTGAAATACGTCGCAGGAGTCGGAGTGATGTTAAGCCTAATCCTTTAAGGAACATACGTTGTTTCGCTCATACCTTTAGTTCGGTTAATGTAACATTTGAAAATGAAAGTGCAGTGGTAAGTGCAGATATAATTTGTAGAAGTGTGAGCAGTTGTATATCAAGGAAGTGTAAATTTTATAAGGGTTTGTTTTGCTCTTCTGCCCCACAAGACTCAGTGATAACGAAAAAAAATCATTAAAGTACAAAATGTTTGTAATTTAAGGCTACAATGGCGCCATTTTTTCTTTCTAGTCTCTATTTATAGTGCACATTATACAAGCTAATCCATTTCGCTGGGCCACACCATACTCACCCATGAAACTCAACACCTCCTACATTATTATAGACAATGATTTGCCCTACATAAGACCCTTTGAGCTTATTACTCGAGGCTTAATGCCCACCTCCGAAATAATAATGGGTAACAATCCTACGCAGCAAAGCATGCTAAGCACTCTGAGAAGTCAAGCGGTAACATGTTGTACGCAGGGATGTAAGTATTTAAAAAAAAAAAAACATTTTTATTGTTTCAAACTTATATAAAGATGTTTTTCGCTTTCACATTTCCCTATTCTTCGTCTAGTACCTTTGCGCGTAGTACAACTGGGCAACAATACGTTTGTCACTTGGTCCTTGGTGGCTTTGAATACAAGGAAATATTTTATCATACAATTTTCGATCAATAACAGCAGTCCAGATCCCCAGCGCTCAATATCACACCCTCTTATGGGCACCGTGCAAATAGTCAATTTAAATGCCGATGATATATATCACAAATTAAGAAACATTGAAGCTTTAAATGCGTCCGAATCGAAAAGGATTTTGAAGAATGCCATGTCTAGTTACAGTGATAATGATGCCACCAATTCGAATAATGTCGATGGAGAGGAGAACATTTTTAATTTGGTTTTAAATGCAAATGTCACGGGTTTGATGCTGAATCATTTCATACGTTTAAAGTTGCGAGTTTTGTTAATTACCACAGAGAATGAGAATTTGGCTCAAGACTTTCGCTATGTAGAGTGGAAATCGGTGAGTGTTTTTATTAGAATGCAAGCCTTTTATTTAAGCATAATCTAATGGTTGGACATTTAATTTCAGATTGTTAATGACACGGGTGATGTGATAGCCATACCTTATCACTTAACCACCATAGAGTCCCGCATGCTTGTATTTCATTTCCAAGATGGTTTCAATGAGACATGTGTCCAAGTTTGCTATCGACAAATTCATTTCCCCCATATTATCGAAGAGAAAAGGAAATGTGAACATCATTCGGTTGTCCATACCGAACTGGAAATTACAAATCTTCATCCAAATACCCACTATAGTTTTCATTTCTCCAGCTGTGATACCACTATATTTTATGGACAAATGAATGTAGTTACCCTGCAAGATCCGCCGGGTACTATCAGCAATCAGAAGGTAACGCGGCAAAATGGTTTAAAGCTAAACTGGGAAGCTCCCTTACAACCAAATGGCAAAATTCATCACTACAACATATTATGGACTTTGGGCAATGTTACACATGAGGCTAATGTTTTAGATTGTAAAATTTGTTACTATAAGGTCAGTTACTCTTTCTTTAAACCCAGTACGAGTATGGAAACATTTATGATTTCTTTTCATTTTAGTTTCCTAATATATCGGAGTCAGCCAAAATAAATATATCCGTGAGAGTGGTAGGGGAAACTGGAGTGGGAGCTCCCATTTCTATAGATTTACGCAACATCAATCATCGTTCTTTGGAAATTGAAAGTTCTGGTTCTACTTCCCAGGTATACAGTGGCATTGCCATTGGCTCGTTATTGTCTATAGTTTGTATCTTTGGTTTTGCCATTTTGATAATGTTCCAAAGAAAACGTTTTAAATCTCGCCAACAAGGACCCACGCATTTGTCAACCCCTACCGATATACATTTTGGTAACCTCAGTAACACTGGTTTACCAGGAGGTAGTGCCGGTGGCCTGAGTTCCACCACAATGCCACCAGACTGTCATGAAATGCAAAATCTGATACCCAAAGTGGCTGGCAGAAGAATTGATCTTATGCCCAGTGACCACTCGAAATACGAAACCACCCAATTGGCCAATGGCAATGGCGATGTGAGCCGTAAAATTTTAGATAGTCTTGACAATACTAACAACTCATCGATTTTGAGTGAATACGATATGGGAAGTGAACATAATTTATCATCGATGCCATTATGCAAGGCGAGTCCTCATAAAAATACTGCAAACGTAGCCACCGTATTGGAGTGCAGTAGCCAAACGGCGGCCACGATGTCATCGAAACCCTTTTTTATACCCTTCAAAACACTACATCCCCACTGTATGGCCATAGCGCAGAAACAAAGTTCCTCAACATTTGCAGCCAGTGCGCAAACACCGCCAAATTCAATAGCTTTGACTTTAGCACCAGTTGAAAATATGAATAGCAGTTTTAGCTCACGTCGCAGCAATAGTTTAAGTAGTAGTAGTAATAGTAATGGCAGTTGTAGTACAGCCAATTCCATTAAATCTAAACAGTACCATGGTAATTTTCCTAAACATTCCACCTCAATTGATGGCATTTGTCTGTTGGCCGAAGAGCAAACGGCCTCAACACCAACGCCCACCTCCGACTCTGATGTGACGGAGGAAGTGCTCAAAAATGGTTTCAAATTTAGAGGAGAGGTAAGTGGTACCAGCTTTATGTTTTTTTTTAAACAAAACGAAATTACTTTTATTTACAGCAGTATAATACAAACCAATTCTCTCCGCACCCCTCAACTTCAAAACACTCACCTTCATCTAAAGCCTCAATATTTAATACAAAGAATCATAATAACAATAATCATAATAGAAATAAATCTAAAAAACCAACATGTTTACGAAATTCATTTGGAAAAGATAAACAACAGTTTGCGAAATATAAAACAGCAACAACAACAACAACAACAACAACAACAACAACGAATAATCAACATCAAAGCGATTTAACGTATACAGATCCTGCTACTGATCATTTAACAGTCACATCAGCAGTTGTAACAAATTCTAAACCACACAGATCTTGGTCACAACTAAAATCCAACTATGCCACAACCACATGCGGCTTAGAAACGAAACACAAATATCCCAATATGGATCCAAATGGTTGAAACTTGCTGGGCTTTTTTTTATAACTTTAACGGGCACATTTCTCAAATAATTTCCTAACCTTATCAACAGAGGACAACAAAAACAGGACAAATTAAACATTTTATTATTATTATTATTTAAAATACACAACACGACAGACAACAAAAACAAATCTCGAAACACAGTGATAATTTTAAAAATTGAATACAACATTCCATGAAGGTAACATTTTATAAATGTTTAATATTTTTTAGATAACCGATAAGATTTATTTATTTTAGTAACAAATACACACGTACATTTACAACAGTATATATGTATACATGTACATGTATATGTATGTAAAATTAGTGTAATTAACTTTATTGTTAAAAATCCAGCAAAAGTAATTTTAAATGAAAAAAAATTTTTGTTTAGAAAACTCCTACATTTTTTTTGAATAATTATTTGAAGTATTCTCAAAATTATTGCTAACAGAGGACACACACATACATCTACAAAGAAAATCTAAATTTAAGAACATTTATTTTTAATGGGAAAATTAGTTTTTAGGGTTTTAGTGAGAACACACTTTTTTGGAAAAACATTTGCTGGATATTTAAATCTTTTAAGCGTTTTCTGTTAGAGAAGTATTTAACGTAACGCGAAAGCATTATATAAACAAAATACACATAGCTAAGCTATAAATCTTGTGATATTAGTTGCACATTCCTGCTATTCCACGCCATCAGCAATCAACATCAAGGGTTTTGATTCCTATTCAGTTGGAATAAACGTTTTCTCCTTCGTTGTAACTGCGAAGAAATTGTGTTTTTTTTTTAAATATATTTTGCCGTCTTAGGATTCGACAAATTGCTCTGCCTTGTGTGCTAACAACTGGAGATCTTCTCAAATGCATTTGAATTTATTTACTCGTGCATGTCCAGTAAGCATATGGAATAAAAAGTCACGTTTTTGTTGCTACTGTAATTTGGCAAATTTTATAGTATAAGTTTAGAATTTTAATCTACTTTTTCAAGTTTCTAACGAACCCTAAATTTATGAAAAAGTTACTGTTTTTCGTTACTTTAAACATTAGGGGCAGTATGAGGCAACAAATAGTATTTTGATCTTCTTTATTTATTTATTAAGCGTCAAAAAGTTGCTTTCAGTCCAATAACTCAAAAGTAAAGAGTCCAAGAAACGGCGGTTGCTAGTAAATGCATGAAGTTGTCTTACAGAAACAAAACAAAATTATTTTTGAATTTCAATCCTCTTTCACAGACATATTCGACTAAGATTTTAAAGAAAATGAGAAATATAAAATCTTCAAAAGGGAAAAGTTACTAAAAAATAAGTAAACGTTTTGTCGATATACAGTAAAGGGCATAATTTACGATCAAATTTAGCCGTTCGATCAAATATAGATGTTTTGATATTTTTTATGTGATAGAGAATTTTGTCAGAGCCTTTCGGATTGAATAGTACGACTATATAGAATAGTGTATTACTGCCTTAGGTTATTATTTGAAACTTTTAAAAGAACAGATCGCCTTCAAATCATTTGGTTTTAATCATTCCTTTTCAAATGATGGAACTACTAATGCACACAAATATGGTTTCGAATTGATTATCTGGTATTTAATAAATAAGTATCGCTATTTCCTTCGTTACGTTTTAGTTGCTAACACAAAAATTCTAAACTGACTACTATTGCACTTTTAAACAACAATAATTAGTCACCCAAAAAGGGCACTATTAATTTAGAGGCTCGATTCCTCCCGAATAGAGAGCCTTTTCTGTTAAGAAAGCTTCACCATATACAAAGATTTTTAACAAGATTTTAGTAGCGATTTCGATAGAAAATGTTAGCAGGACATGTCTTTATAAAACATGTACAATTATTCGAAGAGTAGCCATATTTTTGAGAATAACACGCTAGTTGTACAGCTTTTGCTTTGGTAAACAGCTTGCGTATTTGAAGTTATAACTATGTAAAATAATAAATTCATCATACAAAAATACAAAATAATTCTTTTTGAGCATTTCATTAGAAAAGGATTATATGAAATTCGTATTTTTGTGGGTTGATACCATTGGTGGTATACGCGATGATTTTACGTCGTTTTGACGATTTTTAAGAGCGAATTTGCCAAAATGACGGTTGAATTTTTGCGCAGAACCCTTTACATGTTGACGATGTGTTACTATCTCTACTTTTGATATATATGAAAGATATTTAATGCGAACCTATAGTAGTAGTAACTTCTCTAATGTTCTTAAATACTCGTATTATCTCTACTTTGGATTGTAAATGGCATTGCGGGTATGCATGGCGTATTAGTAATATGTTATAAATAATAATACTTATACGTACCAGCTTGCAAAGATTTTACATTTTTAAACCAAATTTAAATTTATTGAGATTTTTAAAGGTAGATTACAAAGGAAGCAGTGTGAAGGTAACGTGATACACATAAAACGTTAATCTATAGTGCATTTTTTAGTCCAGAAATATTCTTATATCCTGGCAAGATTAAAATAGACGAATAAGTTTTATTACAACAAATAACCATTGGAGATAATATGTATGGAGATAATGTAACGTTTAGGTAGACTGTTGAATGTCAAGTGGGAACTTATAATAAACTTGAAACTAGAACTAAACTAAAATAATGTATGTAAAAGAATGACTTTAAAAACGTTGTTCATTAAGCTATTCTCATGGCACTCAAGACGATGATGTACTTCTTAAGTTGCGTGAAAGCACACAGGAAAACCATACACAATGGCTGAACGAATGCAGGCTTTGTAAATTATAAGCTTGATTCGCTGATTCAAATGCCTGTTCCACAATAACCTTGAAAGCTTACCCTTTATGCGTAGATCCTTTTTTATTAACGTTCTCCAATGCTGGGTAAATGTATATAGTTTATTTAAAGTTATCCCAAAATACTTTATAATATCTGAAGCAAGAAAAGAGAGATTCAGTGTTTTACTTTGTTTGACTCTGTCGCGAGGACGCTTGCCTGAAGCATTACAAAAATTTTGGACAGTTGTTTATGGTTACTTTTGTAGTCACTTGTTCTGTAACTATAAATTTTGAAAACGTCATTGTAATGAAGGGATTTGTAAATACTTCTTAAGTCTTTTGTATCAGACAGTATTTAAATTCAACAGCCACGAGCATTGAGAGTTCTAACCACAACTGGTTCCATACTAGTTCTTAAGATTGCATGTCGAATAGTTCTAGCAATTTATTTAAGTTTTCGAATCCCTTCAAACTATCCCGGATTTTGATAATTCCAATCGTTGTTATGCCTCATAAAGTTGATTGCTAAATAAACGTTAAATACTTCCTTTCAACGACAGATAATAATAAGTTTTGTATTATTTAATTTTGTATAATTAATTTATATATAAATACGAATTTCATATTATTGAGGCTAATCATATAATTTTATCGAAAAACAAATTATAATAATATTATTTGTTTCATATATAATAAGTTATAGAAAATATTTAAATCAGATTAAAACACTCCAAATATAATTATAAATACATAAATACAAAAACTGCAATAGCCTACAACAAAAACCATTGAATTTAACGAGACAACAACAAAGAACAAAAACAATTAAAATATTTCCATATTCAAATACACTATTCCTTCCTCCAACCATAACATAACAACATAAATGCAATAGCCAAACCATTTTTATTTCAAATTTTAAATAGACATAATTTTTTTTTTAATTTTAATTTATATTTGTTTTATTTTTTATTAAACATTTTTAATTATTTTATTATATTTGTTACATTCCTTATTTATATGTTTTTTATTTAATTGTTTATAACTCATATAATGATGTTTTAACTATTTTTATTAGTTTTTATTTAAAATAATTTTAATTGTTTTAACTAAAAATTGAGTTCATTTTTTTCCATACCATAAAATTATAACGTAATATATCCAAAAAGTACCTGATTGAAATTAAAAAGAAAGTAAAAGGCGGATTTCCTATTTCGTAAATATATTTCTTTTCCTTTTTGTTTTATTAATTTAATTTAAAATCAAACAGTTGAAGTCTACATACAAATGTATATGTGAAGTTACAAAAAAAGAGGGCTCTAGTGCACAGTCCAAAAATTCAAAGAAAGTGAAACTAATGCAAAACCCGTTGCGATCTAGAACATAAAAGATATAGATGGTATTCGAAATTTTGGTTTTGAAACTAACAGTTTATTAACTGGAAAGATTTTGAGTATTTATTACAACACCTCCCCAGAACTGTTGCTTTGTTTGAGTTTTCGTTCTATTTTTAACCATCCATTAACTGCACCAATTTATTTAACTTTAAAATAAACAGGAAAAGTGTGGCATCTAGTTTTTACTGCTTCACTAATTTAAATTATGTCTTTATCCTTTAAATTTTCTCCACTTATTATATTGTTTGCAACCCGGTATCAACACCTTCTGGTACCGGTTTTGGAACACTTACTTACTGTAAAGCGGAGAATATAGTGCAGATTATCTTCATGGTACGAAAGTTCATATTATGTTGCAATATTAGCAATAGAACATTTTTCACAATATCCAAAAGGATTTGAAGTATCAAGTGTGACAGCCGCTAGTAAAAAATCGTCATAATACTTTGCATAACTGTGAAGAAGAAACTTCTTTAACACGTTGAGTGCCACGCGGTTTTACAGCGACTTCCCCGCCAGACCGCGCGAATTTCAGCAGTGCGAAAATATTGCAAATCGTGCTATTAAGAAAATGCAGCACAGAGTGGCAGAAAAATAGCACGAAATTTGACCAAACAGGTTATAACATTTTGCGACACTTGCGAGGGGCAACCATTTTTATGTTTACCTTGTTTCAATAAAATCATTTACAGTTTTTTGAAAAAATGTTAAATTTTTACCTTTATTATCATATTTCATACTGGCAGTCACCGGTGACTGGCGCGGTCTAAACGGAAAGGTCGGTGTGAGTCACCGGTGACTGACGTGGCACTCAACGTGTTAATCATTGAAGTGCCGGCTCGCTAAAACCACAACTGTATCAGAAGCAAGAGAAATTAATCACATACGAATTTCCTTCTTCTGCCAATCAAAATTATTTTCTTGTACGATTTTTGTTTTTGCTTAAAATATTTCAATTTTATTTGCATAAGCTCTGCTCTTTACACTCTTTCATTTTTGTACAAATCAATGCTTTCCAAAAGAAAGCTAGCGAGAGCGAGAGAGTACTGCTAAATCAGCATACATATGGTGAGAACATATAACTTTTTGCGGATGCTCCCATTTTAAATCCCCATTTATTTAGAACAAGTGTGTGTTGTAAAATATCAGCTATTTTGTGACATTGGGCTTAACATACTTAGTTTGGGGCTTACTTCATACTTCTGAAGGGACAACGAAGTAAAAAATAAATAAAATAAAAAAATATGCCATCGATCACTTAATGCGCTTACGCTGTTTCGAAAAACCCTTCTCTGTCCCTTTTTAATAACTAAATACTAAGAACTAATAAAAAAAATGCCAACAAGGATCGTTTTTATAAAAAAAATCCTTTTACTCAAACTCTGTTTTTTACGAAAAAGTGGACTTTCACCAACCCTTTTCTAAAATCTATGTTTTGTTCATTATGTCAGAAAAACACTAATAATTACACAACTCGTTCATAGACCAAATACTCTAATTTGATTTTAGTTGCAAGAATTTTAGTTTGAAACTGAAGACTCATTTCGGAGAACCATTTCTCAATCAGTTCTTCATTCCCTGGTCTTTATTTGAAATTATTACACTTTCAGCTAATTCCTCTGTGTTAGTAGCGAAACAAGGATTCTGCCACTTAAAGGGTTCAAAGACTTTCATTTGCAATATTTATCTGTTGAAACAAAGCTGTTGCTAAGTGCTTAAAACTTTTTCATTGTCTTAAACAGCTTAAGAAAACTTATGAAAATTAATTTTTTTCTAATACTCGAAGAAACTTAAGATTCTTTGTGTGAAGAAACTAAGGCTAACTATGTTAAAAGTTAATAAATAGCACCTTAAGCAAATATAAAGCTGTAGAAGCTCTCCCTCAGACGAATGTGTATTTCAATGCCAAACATCTGACAGCAACAAATCGCACGACGCTAAAGCTTATGATCTTGATGGCTAGTTGACATTAAAATTTCATGAGATGAATTTGTCTGAAAATCGTTGCATGTTCGGCGGCGCTGGTCACGACGTTTTGCCGAAACCACATATCGTCCAGACTTACTGTTCATAAACGACTCAGCTTCTTAAAATATCTTTACTGCTCTTCGAGTTCTTAACACATTAGTAGCACTTTATCGAACTAAAATTCCGCGAAAGCATTAAAATTCCGAGCTGTCACTTGCGCGAAAAATAGCCACAACATTTAAATAGTACATTCTTATTCTTACACACCTTTTGTGGGTAACGAAAAAATAATATTTTAAGGTGCAACTATTTTCATACCCCATACGGTTACCCACCTGAATACCTTTAGAACAGATTACGACTTCTCTAGTTACAAAGATTTTGATACACATCTGAGGAATTTTTCATAGTATGCTTTTAGTTTAGAATGCACATTTAACTTTAGCATTCAATTTTATTAAGAAACACCTACACACACATACTTATACTTAAAAGCTGAATATATTTACAAATAATTTAAATTTCCAAATAAACTATTTACATTTGTCAACCAATGGAAAAGATTTTATAATGTCAATGTACCAATACCCATAATTGTAAAAATTGTTCTTCTTTTTCGTAGAATTTAAGTGCAATAAACTAAAATGTAAACCAGCCATAGCCATAATTGTATTTCTAATGCAAATAACAGAATACAAAATAATATCAACACAATAATTCAACAACAATTCAACATGATATACTCAACTCACCGGAACTATATTTTTTGAGTATTATTTTTTTATTGCACAAACTCTTACTATTTGCTTATATTTTTTATATTTATGTTTCAATTATACTTTTACTATTAACTCAATTATGTATGTACAACTCCTTTTTAAGCTGGAAGATAAATAGCTCTCATATAATTATTTTCTCATTTTTTGCGTGCGTTGCCAATTCCACAACAATATATGTTCGATTTAAGTAGTCGTGGTTCCAATGACTGTGTGTATAGTATGCTCAGGGTTCTTTCCAGACAAAAAACTGGTCTTAAAATTGTTCACTTAAATGCGCAAAGTTTGTGTAATAAAATGGATGAATTTCGGTACCTATTTCCCCAAACAGATATAGATATTATATGCGTTTCGGAAACTTGGTTTCCTTTCGATGTAAATGATTCTGTGTTTAATTTAACAGGCTTTAAACTTTTCCGCGCAGATAGAAGGATTCTAATTGATAATGTTGAAACAAGGGCTAGAGGTGGTGGAGTCGCTGTGTATATTCGGGATGGTATATCGTGTAGGGAGAAGTTTAGGACGATAACTGGTAGCGATATAGAATACTTATTTCTTGAGATATCTAGTATGGATAGGAGGAAAATGCTTCTAGGTTGTGTATATAGGGCACGTAATGACATGGATGTTGATCCCTTCATTGCTATCCTTGCGGATTTATCTGTCCAATACGAGGATATAGTAATAGCAGGTGACTTTAATAATAACCTGTTAAACGCTAATCCATTAATTGAACCCATGCGTACTATTGACCTTTATCCAGTAAACACTTATTATCCAACACACTTTCACACTACTTCGAATAGCCTAATTGACTTGATATTTGTCAACCACAAGTCTAGAGTACTCATGTATGACCAACTTTCAGCCTCAGCTTTCTCAAGGCATGATATTCTATTCTTAACCTATGACATGTCCATGAATAAGAATGATACAATTATTTCTTATCGTGATTATAATAATATTGATTACATTTTGCTTAATCATTACGTCGACAATATCTCTTGGGATCAAATTTACACTTTTGTGAGTGCTGATGATCAATTGTCGTTTATTAATGGAAATATTAAATACTTGTTTGAATTATGTGTCCCAATAAAGACCAAGCGAATAAGAGCCAGCCAACAACCTTGGTTTGGTCCTGAAATAAAATTGTTAATCGAGAAGCGTGATGCTGCTTATGCTAGATGGAAAAGGTTTAAAACTAATGATCTTGAAATTAGCTATAAATCTGCGCGAAACGATGTCACGAAACGAATCAAACTTGCAAAGTCCTCGTTTTATCGAAGCAAATTTTCGTCCGCTATTGATAGCAAATCTAAATGGAAAGAGATACGTAAAATTGGAGTAGGTCAGAAACTCTCTTTATTATGTAACCCTGACATTGATGTGAATATTTTGAACAATAAGTTTGTAATTTTTGATGCTCCTTCACCTTCAGATAAAGTATATGATGACCTATGTTACGTTTCAATGGAAAATCCTTTTAGTTTTCGTTGTGTGGATCAGCTGGAAGTCTTCAAAGCTTTTTCGGCAATCAAGTCGAATGCAGTTGGTATGGATGATATAAGTCCTATTTTTCTGAAGGTCCTAACTCCAAGACTGCTGCCCTACCTTACACATCTATTTAATACGATTCTCACAAAATCAAGTTTTCCGGAAGAGTGGAAGCTATCGAAAATAGTCCCTATTCCCAAGGCGAACAATGAATATCGGCCAATTGCCATTCTCTCCTTTTTATCCAAGGTGGTTGAAAATCTGATGAGCAAGCAAATAAGTGAATATTTGATATCTGGAAATTTTTTATCTGATAAGCAATCGGGCTTTATGAAGGGCAGAAGTTGCATTACGGCATTGGTCGACGTAGTCGAAGATCTAAGATCGAAACTCGATGGAAATATGGTAGCTTTTTTGGTACTTCTTGATCACAGTAAAGCGTTCGATACTGTTGTCCATTCGGTTCTGTTGAAAAAACTTCAAAAACTATTCTATTTTTCTAGCTCAGCATGCAGTCTTCTACATTCATATTTGAGCAATAGATCCCAAACAGTCTATCTTAACGGTAACAGATCAGAGCCAATTAACGTTAGTAGGGGAGTTCCACAAGGCTCTATTCTTGGGCCTCTTCTTTTCTGTCTTTACATCAATGATTTGCCTGATATTTCAATTAACAGTAAAATCCATATGTATGCTGACGACGTGCAACTTTATCTTAGCACTAATCTCGATGATATTAATTTTTGTGTAGAAATGATCAATGATGATTTGAACGAGATAAGTAAGTGGGAAAGTTCTAATGGGTTGTACATTAATCCACTGAAATCTAAGTGCATCATAGTGTCCAAGTCCAAGAACAATTTTTCTAACATTCTTATAAAAATAGATGATAAGGATATTGCTCTTGTGGATTCTGCATCGAACCTGGGAGTCACTTTCAATAATAGACTTACTTGGTCGAATCACATTAGTATTGTAGTGGGCAGAGTACATAGCATGCTTCGTAGCCTATGGGCTGTCAAAGATTCAACGCCATTTTCTATACGTATGCTGTTAGCGAAGACATACCTTGTTCCAGCTCTTCTATACGGATGTGAAATCTTTGCAAACTGTGGTAGTAATGACTTAGGTAAACTTAGAGTTGCATATAATAATGTTGCAAGATATATTTTCCAAAAGGGCCGTCGTGACAATATTTCGTTATATTCTAACCAGATTTTTCACATGAAATTCGATGACCTTTTGAAATTTAAATGCCTTGTCTTAATGCATAAGATAATCACAACTGAACAACCACCATATTTATATGGCAGGATCCAGTTTGCCAGATCTAACCGTGGAAGGATTATAATTCAACAAAAATACAAGAGCCTTTTGTCACAACGTCAATTTATAATATACACCACAAGTCTATGGAACTCTTTACCGCATTATATTCAAAACTTAGGCAACGCAAACTTATTTAAAAGAGAGTTAGCTAAAACATATGCTTGAAAATGTTTGTGTAATAATTATATGTGTTTTGTATTATTTTAATTATACACTTTTATCATATTACTTTGTTTTATGTATACTATGTTCTCCTTTTTGTCTTTTTTTTTTATATGTAACAACTAATTTGCTTTACTCACTAGCACTCTAACTTATAAGATTATTATCTTGTTGTGCTAGTTCTACAATTTAATAAATAAATAAATAAATAAATAAAATAAATAAATAAAACAATATCAGATCTCCAATTAAAATAATATTAATTAAAAGAAAAATGAAAAAAAAAACAACAACAAACCTAAACCCCCAGTACCTTTGTAGTCCACACATACATACATACATGCATACATATAGACAGATCGATATAAATATATAAAAACATAGATAAAAAGACAATATTGTGTTCAATAAAATATTATTACAAAAAAAAAAAACAACTAGATGATATTTATCATAATTATTTAAAGTAAAAAAAAGCAAATTTTTTTAAAATTTTATTCCATCTCTTACTTCGTCGAAACTTCACATTTAACACACAGACACACTCTCACTTATACTCATACATATTTATAAAGAAAAATGAACTCAAAATTCCTAAGAAAGAAAGTTATAAAAATAAATTTAATATTTAATAGCAATTTA
This sequence comes from Phania funesta, assembly GCA_963932375.1. Lineage (NCBI taxonomy): Eukaryota > Metazoa > Arthropoda > Insecta > Diptera > Tachinidae > Phania > Phania funesta. Next base: position 23,385,675 of record OZ010652.1, read on the forward strand.
AGCATAAAAAGAAACTAAATTATATATTAATTATATTTAGATTTAAAAGAGAGTAAGAAATTTTATTAAACGGAAAAAAGTAAAACTTGTGACTGCGTTTTGTTTGTGAAGTGGATGTGATAAATGTTAAATTAAGATGTTTTAATCCTTTTTATATTAAAAACAAAATTACAAAGTAAACGAAAAACCATATTAGTATTTAATGTTAAAATAAAAAGCAAGTAATTTTAAAATTATGCAAAAAAGAAACAAACATTATTGCAAACGAAACAACCAACTATTTAGCTGTAAGATTTTTCAAATTCAAATTTTGTAAAGCAAAAAACTTTTTTGGCTGATTTGAAGCACCAGTTTTGTTAAAATTTAAGTTTCATAATTTTTACATACAATTTGGTTAAGAACATATAACTATTTTTACAAAATTTAAGCACTTATTTTCTAAAAGTTTTATATTACAATTTTGCATTTATTAAATTTTATTATTAAAATCATTTTAAAAAAAATCAAGGATATATTACGATATTTCGGTAATAAAATTATGATTGTAAAAAAAAGTGTCCATGACATGGAGAAGTCAGTAAATGTTAAAGAAATAAATTTCAAACTGAAAATAACCTTTAAATAAAAGTGCAACCTACAATTTGATTAAAAATATTATTATTATTAGATCTAAATTTTTTCAAAATATTGAGAATTTCGAATATTAAGCCAGGAACTCTGTTCAACATTTAATGCCAACAGCTGTCAAATTCCGTATAAACACAAATTCATATGAAATATGTACATATATGTATATGGAATAATGTTGCTGGGGTTGTACTCTCTACAACTTGTAAAAAACAATTGAAATATATATGTATCCAAGCAACTTTTTTCGCTCGAAATAATATGAAAGGCAATTGTTTCAGGGGGAAATTCAAACAACATTGTGTATTTTTCATATTAAGCCTAGTACTCCGTTCGAATTTGCAAAAAGTGTTGAGCAACATTTATTATTTCGCTTGAAAAATTTGACAATACGCTAGTGGTGACAATGCTGCGGTTTCGAAGTAAAATTTCATTTTTATGGCCTTTAAATATGCAACATTCAAATATGTAAACAAAAAAACATGTTTATATGTATGTACATACATACTTATGTACAGATGTGTTTGATGAGTTCACAAAAATATTATTCGAAAGAATCGGGAGAAAAAGTAATGAAAAAATTAAACAAATGGAAAACAACACAATATTATTAGCTTGTGCTGCTGCGCAACAATTAATACAAATTGCTGTCGCTACCGAGCAACTTTTGGAAGACACACGGTCTGTTTCATGGCATTGCGGTAACAATGTAGCTTATCGGACTTCTCCCAAATATGTTTTCTTTTTTTTACCGCAGAAATAAGGATACGCTTTTCTACGTCACTAAGTTTTCTTTTTTCTTTTTCACTTTTTAATAAATTAACGCTTTTCTCCATTTTTATACATTTTTTGGCACAGCAAATTTAAAATTAAAACTACAAATGCTTAACTGATCAGCAGTTGTTTAAAATTCCGTGCGAAAAAAGTGCTGCTCATATTGTTTCGCAGTTGAAAAAAAAATGTTGCAGGAACATTTTTTAGTTGAAAAAACATGCTGCCAGAAACATTTCGTGTCTTTTCAAAAAGTGAACAGAGTACTACTTCAGCAACATTATTTCGTTTTTATTTCGCACGAAGGTTTTTATATGGGCTTTTGACAGCATTTCGCAATTCGAAATCAAGAACAGAGTACCATGCTTAAGCAGCAACTAATGTTCAAAAAATGATTCTTTTTATTATTTTAAATTAAAATTTTTTCAAACGCTCGAAAACAAAATACCTATAAAGAAAAGATTTCCGTTTCCATATGTTGCACGTAAATTTGTTCAAATAAAATAATCAATGTTGCTCAACAATATTTCACATAAACGAACAAAGAACGAGGCTTTAGTAAATAGAAATACTTCGTTTTCTATTATATACATTTATGGTAAAATAATATTTCCTACCTTGACATCGAATGGAATAGCTTCCGGCAGCAATGAACAATTTCGTACATCACTTGATGGTTGAGTGGGATGCTATTGCCTAGCAAGTTTCCTTTCTTTCGACCCCTAATAATTTACACAAAGCTAAGTTTAAAAGAAATATATGGGGCATTCCACGGAAGCAGACAATCCCGAAATTTGTTTATTATATCACTTAATTGTACTTGCAGTAGATATGAATATATATACAAAACAATTATATTTTGTATAATATTTATTTGTCGAATTATAGGGTGATAAAGTGTTGCCGCTTTTGAATTTTATTTTTTTTTTACATTTTTTCGAACCAGAAAAAAATAAAAAAAATTTTGTTTTTGGCAAAACCGAAAAATAGTTTCAAATTAAAATTTGTTAACTTCGTCGCCAATTTTTTTCTATAAATTTTAAACCGAAACTAAGCAAAGTGTGTGTTCTCATTATACTGTAAAGGGCTTGAAATGGGAAATGATTTAAATTTAAATGTTAGCGTTTTCGTTTTTTAATTAAAGGATTTTTTTTATCCGATTTTGGTTACAAATGCCTTCCAAGATTATAACCATTGGTGAAAATCTTTAAAAATTTCAAAACAAAATTTAACTTCGTCTTATTGTAGCACATTTTTAATAGCCTTTCAAACAAGATTTCACCGGGATAAGACATGGCCCTGGATGTCGCTTAAAAAGAAGTATTACTCGAACCACACAAATGAATCCCTAGCAGAAATAAACAAAATGTTTTGTGTTTTGTGTTACAAAAATTATCTTTAAAATGCAATACACGAAAAATGTTAACTGGAAATTGTCATTTTCGGTTTAGCAAATTAATATTTTTTTTTTTTAGTTTTTTGGTTTTTTGGAAAAGATCAAAGAATTTCCTGTGCGAATTTTTTTTGTCATTATTTTCAAATTCGAAACAAAAATATAAAAAAATTAAATATCAAAAACGGCAAGTCTTTATCATCCTAATAAAAATCATACAAAAACATTATTTATATCTACTAGGAGTACAATTATGCTACATATCTAGAAGTTTATTTTGACTTGTCCGCTTCAGATGAAATGTCACTTAAATAAATTCTTTAAAATATCGAGTTGGTTTTATTACAATGTCCCTTAATATGGAGTGCTATTTGTAAGTTCAGTAAATTTTTCCTATTAAAAAATTGAAATAGAATTCAAATTAGGATTCGAATAATGTTTCGGGCATATGTTTTATTACAAATTTTAATTAAATGAGAAGCCTCAACAAAATTATTTTAAAATTTTGCAGCTAAATTTTAAACAATGACACTGAAAACTTGTAAAATCTTGGATGAAAATTTAAGCCATTTTATACTTGTTATGAACACTACAGCCAAGACACACACGGTCTGCTTGACCTACCAACAGCAAGTTATATAAGCCATTTCGTTCACTCTGGAACAATCCAAAGTCTTAGCTTTTACTTTTATTATCAAAGTTTGTTTGTTAGTGGAAAGATAATAATATTTGAAATTATTTTTATCATGTTTACATTTCAAACATTACAAATTTATATTTTTATAAATTAAAGCGCCATGGCCAGACGTCAAACTGGCTCCTCAGATTTATGTATATCAAATTCATTTCGTCAAACTTTCAAAGTTGTTTTGAAAAAAAAACCTATAATTTGTTGGTCGCAAAATATTTCTTTATTTTCTACATATTTTTTTTTCTTGTTGGTATGTTGAAGTTTTTTTTTTTTTAAGAAATGTGACCGAAATAGATGACAGTGGCATTGCTATTGCACTGGTGCAACGCAGTTAACAAAAAGCAAAACAATCTTTAAAGCGTTTTTAGATGCAAGAGTAGTTGAAAACAGTGTCAATATTAATTATGGGATTTTCCATTAACTTCAAAATATAATTGTTATTTCTTGATACCTATTTTTTTGCAGAAATAAAAATTAATTGTTGATTTAACTGAATATAACTTACCTTTTCTAAGTTTTGAAAATGAAGAAAAGATCTTTTAGATTTTAATCTCTAGCCCCTGCCATGGTTCTCCGATATTTTTTTGAGCCTGCAGTTTTTTTTAAGTAAAATATATTTATTATTACCAGTCGCATGAAAATCGAACTAACGACCTAAATTAGAGTTCACCAAATGATTTTCCAAAACCAACGAATTTATTCGCACACACTTCAAATCAGCTTGAAATTTCCGCAGCTTACGTAGTGATAATCAAAAGTATTTTGATTTTTGTCAAACTCACATCAGCGAATACGTGTGAGTTCTGTTTACCAACTTAGAAAAAATCCGAGTTAAATAAGGCAGTACGATTTGTGCCCATAGCGCTTAACATATTCCTTCTTAGGCCTATAATTAAACACGATTGTTTGGTAAAAACCGAAATTTGCAAAATAATTCTGCATTAAGGTCTCAACTACTCTTATTAACGATTTGTTAACGACGTTAGTTAGTCATTAATAAATCTTTAAAACAGAAGTCTTAATTACGTATAACATAATTGGTTGTCTAATTCAGTAAATAAATTTTAGTTTTTTATTAAACTTTCTTAAATCATTATTTTCACTTCGAACATTACTGATTTAAATTATTTCTATGTCCTTGAGATGATTTCATAAATTATTTGGATTTGGTGAGAAATATACATACATATTTATACAAATTTACAATGAAAAGAAATTAAACTTTATATACATACATAGTTGTGTAAGTTTATGTTAAAAGTTAAGGAATAACTATAAAGAAAGAACTAAAAATTCGAATGCTAAAAAATGATGAAAAGAGTTTTAATAAAAATATGTTTCAAACTAATCATAAATGTAAGTTTTTTTTCCTTGATTTCCATTGTGAGAGATTATGGATATAAATATTTACTAAGTGTCATGCCTACCACCGAACCAGATTTTTATCAGTGTTGAAAATATACGAAAAGTGAAATTCAAAAAGTTTGCTGTCGGTAACTTGTTTATGCTACTGCTATAATCGTACTGTTGAAAATATTATGGCAACGAAAACAGCATCAGCACAATTAATACAGCAATCACATTGAAATAACACAGTGGTTGAGCAACCGTGACTTAATCTAGTAAGGAATTTTTAAATACACATACGATTAATTTGATTTACTAATCTTCAAGTGCTGGGAATTACATTTTTGTTTATTCTTCAGTTTTCTTTTTTAAGTATTTAAGCTGGTCAAAACAAATCAACCCTTGCCTTATATGAGTTAATGACAAACATTTGCTATTGATGTGCTATGTTCTTTTTCAACAGCACTAAAACAGCAAAAGCTGCTCCTCTTTAAAAGTAAATTATGTTTTTTTTAATTTGCTTTTAGCATCCTCTTAAAAATTATTGCAGCATAGAAAACCGCATATTGTCATATCTGCACTATTGCTATTGCATTTTTAATACAAGCTTAATAAAATAAACTCTGCAATACATTTCATTTTACTGGATTTATTTTTTTTTATATTAAAATAAACGAAAATATTTTTAATTCATTAGTCTTATTTGAAGTTCATAAGCAGTTCTTTATGTGACGAGCGAATTCATCATGAGCCCACCTTATAATTAATACGCCTTGAATCCAGCTTAAGGTATTTCGAGGGGTTCTTTGAGATTGTTTACATGTGGTAGCCTCCCTCCAGCTTTCCAGATTAAATGAGTATACTCACTGTAGGACCTTTTTTCGAGCTAGACCGTTCCCCAGTGAAACTCTGCATTCTAGTCCACAGAAATTCGAAGCAGATCCCCTTTTTGCAAGTTCATCTGCTGCTGCATCTTTCCCTATGTGTCCTTTAACCCACATTAACGTTACCTCATTAAACGATGTACATATATTTATTTTTAAATCATATGGAGTACACGTTCCATGCACCCCACTTTCTAGAAGGTGATCGAAAGCATGCAGTAGCCCACGAAATTCTGCCTGGTAAACGGACACGTACAACATTTTATATTTAGATTTATTTCTAGAATCTACTTCCATTTCCATTTTTAGAGTTGACAGTTTCTTTATTCTCAAGCGTCTCGTCTGTACTTTATAATGGAATATATCCAGGAGCCTAAATCGCCAGAAACCCTATATCCCCGTCCCAAAAGATGGAACCCCCTTAATGATTCTATAGTACAGCTCTTGAAAAGAAAATCCAAAATATAATAATTGTTTCATAAGTTAAGTAATACAAACACTTTCTCGGAATACTACTGCTACGGCTCGGCTCTCACGGCAATAATTGCTAATATTGAAAACTTCCGAGTGTTAAATATCTGTAAGAACCAATTAGGGCGACTGCTTGGTAGTCATTTAAGGCATTTCAGTTGTATCGTACCACAGCTACAACAGAACTTTGGTACTTTGCTTACTAACGCACAGGCGCACGACCGAAGACGCTGCCTCGTCTGTAATAATGGGTAATATCGATGTTGAGGGACTAGAAGCTCTTGATGTTCTCGGCATGAAAATTCCGTGCGATGTTCGATGGACTAAGCACATTTTTCATGTCGCAAAACAAGCTTTCAAGTGCCTCGGCTTTTTAAAGCGGTGCATGAGATACTTCACCCCATCTGATCTTCTCAACATTTATATTACTTACATCCGACCGAAAATGGAATAAAACTCTCATGTATGGGCCGGTGCTCCAAAGTCTATTTTGGAGTTACTGGACCGCGTACAGGAGAGGGCAAAGAGGCTTATCGGCGACAGTAGGATAACCAACTCTATTGATTCGTTGGAGCATCGACGTCACGTGGGGTGTGTTTCACTGTTCTATCGATATTACAATGGGAGATGATCCAATGAGATCAGGGAACTTGCTCCCGAAACCCGGACCTTTTTGCGCGAGACAAGATACTCATCGAGACCTCACCCATTTGTAGTCGATTGGCTAGTGAACCGCACTACACATTACCGAGAGAATTCGTTTTTTGGCCGTACAGTTCGTATGTGGAATAGACTGCATGCGGAGGTATTTCCTGCCACTTTCAATATTGAGAAGTTCAAATCAAACGTCCACAAACACTACTCCCTCTTTCCCCCCTCCCATAACCTATTTTCCTAGTTCCGGCACAATGCACTGCATGAGTAGGGGTCATCCCCTGAGTGCTGGTCCAAAAAAAAAAAGAACTTTGGTAGAAGATTCGGTAAGTTTTTAAACAGTCACCTGAAGTAAATCCAGCTACAAAATGCGTTGGTGGCAAGAAAAAAGGCAAAGAATTCAAAGCCTTGCAATTCATGTCTTAAATGTAAATTACAAAAAAAAAGCGAAAGGAGTGGCACTAATAAATATGAGGATTTTATTATATTCCTGATTAGAAAAAGTATGAAACCCAAGTTCCCAAATTTGAAGATGGACTTTGTCAGCTTCCTACATAAAAAAAACCCAAAAGATTTTCACGCGTTCCTTGAAAAGTATTCAATTTAGAAAAAAAAATCATAAAACACCACTTTTTGATCATCAGGACCTGTAAAAATTGTTTTTATTTATCAGGTTTTATTTATTCCTCAACAAGAGTTTGTTTGTCTGATTTAAAAATCTATTATTCTTGAAAGGAAATTCTTGTTTTATGACCTGGAAGTATTTTGTATTTAAAATCTAAACATGCGAAAAAGTATTTTGTATTTCAATTAGAGCAAAGCAAGAATTTTGCACAAGTCAGACATTAATAAATTCCATTTAAATTACAATATGTCATCGAAATAATAAATGATAATCAAATTTTAGATAATATGTCTTCGGTTTTCTGCCTGCGAAAACTTTTTTCAACTTTTTATTATTCTTTTAGTTTTGCTTTTAAGAAACTATTTAATAATATATTCTACATATTTATAGAATATCAAACTATCAATACTCGAATAACTTCAATTAACATACATTTTATAAAAAGTATTAAGGCTACTTACTAAATGTAAAGGTGTATAATCGATTTATAAAACTATAAAAGGAATAACTACTTAATACTATGTATTTAATAAGCTACTCGTATACAAATATATTAATCGTAATTTATTTGATCACAAATGAAGTTAAGATTGTCGTTAGCAGAACAGAACAATTAAATTCGTAACAGCAAATTAAGGCCATCCTACAATATATTTTATTTAAATCAAACAATTTCAGCTTGAAAAAAGCCTTGTTTCATAAATTCGTGGCCATTAAAAAATTACAGGTTTTTAAATTTATTTAAAATATAAATCGATCACATTTTTTTTTCATTACAGAACCATTTTATATAAAACCATCTCTGAGTTTTTCGTTTCGTTGACACATGTATATTTTGTAAAACTTTTTACGAATATTTAAACTTAAAATTTAACACACTTTGTTAATCATATTAACTAATTGCTTATATAAAATACAGTCACGGCTGCGGGGTTTACATATTTCACGGTGATCCAAACGGATGCCGCAGACATCACCAATACCAGGGTCTGAAAGTAAAGAAAAGCAATAAATGTTTAATATTTGATAATCGGCAATTGTAAAATATAAAAATCATAATTCGATCTGAGCGAAGTTATCGTTATCGTTACGTGGTGCTGTGTATTTAAAATTGTGTTAAAAATTTTGAAAGTGACAGAGGGTAACGTAAAAGTTCATAAATGTTTTATATTTTCATTGTCTAGAAGAAAAAAGTGACATACAAAGTATTCGATTACTACAAAGAGTGAAGGTGACAATGTAATTTATTATATTTATTTATGTTATCGATAAAAAATTGCCATTTTAAGTTCATCAGAAAACTTTTCATTCAAGATTAATGGCAGCTTCTGTAACACAAGCGGGTGACTCATCTACAAAACTTATGTGCAGGGATGGAAACGTACAACTCTTATCGTAAAAATACCTTTTTTTGGATTATGAGATACGTCAACTGATAACAACTGATAACATTATTGGAGATTGTAACATACGTTATTGTATGACTTAACGTACGTTTTTTATGAATTGCTATCCGTCAACAAAGCTTAGTTCGGCTAAATTGAAAAGTGCTGGATATTCGGTAAAATAAATTTAACGTTTTTTTTCCTACGATTGTCGATCACGAAAGTAATAATTCCACCCCTGGTTTCTGTATATCGAACGCTTCAATCGTCTAGAAAATTTTGATAGAAATGACTCAAAAGTATTTCATGAAAAACACTTATTTGTGGTTGTGTTACAGAAACATGCCCTAAGTACGCTACAAGCAACAAATTTAGTTACCCACAATCGTAAAGGATCTCCTTTCTTTTGGCTCAGATTCTTACTCTCTCTCTCTCTCTCTCTCTCTCTCTCTTACTCTTACATGAGGGAAAATAAATTTAATCACGATCACAAATAGTGACTGACACTCACGAAATAAAAAATAAGTGAAATTAATAAAAATAATCATTAAATTATTTTTTATTTATTTATCGATAACACAAGGCAACACACAAGTTGTTTCTTAAGTTCTCTGGGGCGCTGAATTCAAATCATCAGCACGGCCTGTTAGTTGAAAAATTTACAATAAAATTACATTTAAGAAGATATGCTAACATTGTTTTTAAATCTGCCTACTAGTTTCAGAGATATTGTGGAAGTTGTGGTAAAAACAATTTTCGTTAATACAAACTTTTAAAATATTTGGTTTTTAAAAATTCATAGAAAAGCAAAAGTATAATAATTATAATAATAAAATATATAAGCTAAATATATCTCAAACATAATTAGGGCTTTCTCATTGAAATTGATGTAGAAGTTTTGATTTTATTGGCAATTATGTGACGGTACCTAATTTTGGAAATCCCCTTGTCATGTGAAATTTTTTCTTTGAAATTGTATTTGCCGTTCAAGAGAAAGGTTCCAATGTAGCAGAGAACGCCTCCAGGTTTTGGTTAGTCCTATTCTCGTTTTAAAGTACATTTCTACTAACTCAGAAATCACTATACTTATCAGTACCGCAATTTTTAGTACTATGTGGACCAGTCCTTGCAGTTATGATGTCTATTAACTCCAATTCTTCGGTTAAGGACCTCAAAATAGGCTCATAATATTTTTGGACCGGCCGTTAAAGCAGTTATACAAAGTAACTATTTGCGAATACAACGTTAGCACATGGCATTTTCTAATTGTTTAAAGAATTTTTTTTTGCGAAAATTGCAACTTATTAGTTGGGGCATATCGGAGATTGCTTGTGTCAGCTCTTTATGAAACCTTTTTCCCATAATAGAATGGCAACATATGCTTATACTTCCCCCAACCAAATGAGAGTTTTAAAAAAACCCAATAAATAAAGTGTGAAATTGTTGTATGCCAATCTCTTAATGAAGCAGTGTGTTCGAATTTTCGAACTGCAATAGTAAAGTTCATAAGATTTCGTTTTTCTATGCTAAAAGTGATAAATGTTTAATGTGTTAAAATACTCGAACTTAATTCTGAAATTTCGCAAAGGGTTTGCTTAATTTTCACCCCAAAACAAAAGTTCAGAACACTTTACCTACAACTAGTGAAACAACCAGTGCTTTGCAAATCTAGTTCAGTTTGGCGAGTCTTAATTTTTTTATATTTTCAGATATTTTATTGTTTACTTTACCTGCCGAATCCACGCCCACAATGCGCATATACAGCACCGACATGAGGGTGAATGCAGTTTCTACGAAACTAAATACCTCAATTTTTAAATGACCCAAAAGATAAAGACCAGCAAAACGGCGATGTAAATCCAAAAGATACTTATTATCTAAAATGGAACAAGAAAAAGAACATTAAAATTGTGTCTCCGTTTAAACTAAAACCACTTACTCTTCTCTATATCAATTAACTCCACAGATCGTAATAAAAAGAAAGGTGGTTTAATTGAAGCCAAATGCGATCCTCGATGTGGCACAGAGTAAAAAAATACTCCTCTAGCTGAACGCCAAAATGGGGCCGCAGCTGGTCGACCACTCTCCCAAGCATCCACAATTATTTGTTTTATAAACAAGCCACCTTTGGAATGGCCAACCCATATAATGGGATGGCCATAGCCTACACGATGCTTGATTAATAGCTCAATCATTTCTCTCGCACGTTGTATTAAGTTCGAACGTGCTTCTTTCTTTTTCCACAGAGGGCGCCATAAATGTGTGTCGGTGGTATAACTTAACGCCACCACTCGCACACCGGGACAATCTATTGGCAGCCAATCGCCCGGCCAGCACTTGGAATATATTGGTGGTTCATTTGTAGACGACTTCAAAGGTATTCTGTCAAAATTCTGATTTACATTGAAACTGTTGCTGTCTTCAGGTGAGACGGTATTTTTTTGTTTTCTATTAGAATCTTGTGATTTTGGATCTTGTGATTTGGAATAATGTTCCGCTTGTAAAAGGCGACCGCTATCATGCATACGCAAACGGAAGGTGGGAAAACTGCAATCAACGTCATCGCTTAGTTGAAGATCTTTGGCATCGGTGCTCATGCAGGAATAGCTGGAAAAAATAGGCTTGTGTTTAGAAATTTGTTACTTTGGTATTCATTTAAATGGAAGTCGCGTGCAGTAGGACACTTTAAAGAACTAAATTTCACAGCAAACATATCTGAATAAATTGAATCTACCACAGAAGTGCGCACGAAACATATGTATATGTTTAGAGTTGTGACAGTCATGAACTAATTCGTTAAATTAAGGAAAGGTGAACATTTTGCAATTACAAGAACAACAAGAAACTGTCAATTCCTGTATATGAAACCCCAAGATAAATTGTGAGTTGTTTTTCTAATTGTTGTAAAGTTGCTACCACATTCCAGAAATATTTTCTCTCAATTGAACGAACTAATTCCGGACTGACATATCGGTATACTATATATGTATGTTTACAACTTTGCAAGCATCCGAATCCTGAGAGAAAATTTTTATAACTTTTTTAATCGTTTTGCGAATTAATCTGATTTTTTACTTTTTCATAAAAGGGGAAGTGTAAAACTAACAGAGCGAGGAAGAGCTCAGTCAGGGCTTCCCGTTTTCTGGTTCTAACCTCAAATTTAGGGGAGTTTCGTTATTAACAAAATTTGAATTTCCATTTGGGATTAATATTTTGGGTAATTTTACAGAAAAAGTAGAATTATGTATAGTTCAACAACTCCTCATTTTCAAGCCGGTGACTCAGAAGCTTTTTAAGCAACGGCTTTGTCAAGTTTATTTATGCAAATTAATAAATCATTTTCTGATAAAATGGGAATTTTTGGAAAATTATAACTCCAAGAGACAATTTTTTTAAGGAAACGTTTCCCCAAATTTGGAAAGGAAGAAAAATATAACTGTCAGCCTTGGGCTTATCTACATTCGCAACATGGGGTCGTGTAATGTTACGCCGCAATGTCTCTTAAATGCACCTTTATTATTTGTCGGGGCTCAATTTGTAATTATTAATTTCTTCCAAATTCGCTCTAGTTTATTTGGGCTTTTTTAGCTCATAAAAACGTGAAATTGGTTCCAATAAATAAGCAGCATAACCTTAGAGCCTGGTATTTTGCATGACTGCCGACGCGTTTTAGTAGCATAAGTGTCAAATTATAGAGCGATTTTTTTTGCGCGATTTCTGAACTATGTTTTAAAACTGCTACGCAAATCTGTTCTTATTTATACTGTAGACTGTTTTTACTGTTTGCTACGCTCATTTTTTGTTGTTTAAGTTTAAATACTCTTTATTACTTTGTGAAACAGTGATGAAATTATTGGCACTGTTACATGTTGTATAGCACTGTGTCACTATTGCTCCTCTCTTGGAATTTATTTTTATACAAACCCGGCACGAAATCAAAACTTTCAATTCCCATCACTTGTAAATATTAGAAACGAGAGAAAAATACGAGAGGGGCAGAGAGTAATGTCTAAAATGCCCTCAAAATAACAGTACCGATTCTTTATGACTGATTCTCCATCAAGAAATGAACCTAATTCTTTTCTTCGAAAATAATCTCTTTCACGGCAGAAAACTAAGGTCTTTCGAAAATGCGGACATAAATTTCCCTATAAGTGGATCTATTGGAAAGCGGCGGGAGTAAAATTGAATATCATTATTTATGAAATAATTTCAAAATTCATATTAACTTAGTCGCGAACATACGTTTCTCTACTGCTCTACGTTTTCATTGTCGAATTTCTGGTGAATAAAATTATGCAAGACATTCAAAAGATTTTAATTTCAATAATTTTTAGTATGAAATTCTTCCTAATAAACAAACTACAGATAGCTACCGTTCTTACTTACTTATTTTCATCGGCTTCCTCGATCGAGTCCTTTTCATAGGAACATGTTTGATAGACATCAGCATAAGAAAACCGCGCCCTCTTTTTATGATGTGGCGGATGTATTGCATTTGTACGTGAATGTCTCGGTCGCTTAGGTGGACGTATTGGCGGCTTGGGTGGTCGTTGAAACTCAACCGGTCTTCTATCGTTCTCCCACAAACCTTGTTTCCACGTATTGGCCAAAGAACCATTCAAGCCATGTATGAAAACTATATCAGCTCGAATGGGTTGACCAGAAGGAGGTTCTGCCAAAATATTAAGCGTACAACAGTTTATGGCTTCGTAATCTTCTATGGATAATTTCTTTTCATTGGCTCGAAAATTCGGCAATGAGTAGCGCGGTTGCCAGGAGGCAGGAGAAAATGTTGGAGTTGTTGGATCGGGAGTAGAAGGTGGGGTAAAAGTGTCCGCACCCTGCCGCTTAGTGCAGTAGTCAGATAAACTCTCCATTCCATCACGAGCCTTGCGTATTTTTAATAATTTTAATATAGCCTCAATTCGAAGGGATACTAAAAGAAAGAGTAAAATGTAGGCATGCAACTTCACTAGAAAATCTAAAAAGTTCACCTGGTACGGAGGACAAATTTATGAATATTGTATCAGCAGCACAAGAGATTAGATTAGTTAGGGCCTGCCGGCTGGAGGCAATACAGCGTATAACATTTAAATACTGTAAACCCTTAACACCCTTAATAATCTGGACCACACCATTTGCCAAAGGAAATATTAGGCGTAAAATAAAACCAAATGCCGCACGCAAACTTCTGTTTTTGTCGCTATAATTAATCATAGATAACTAATAACATAAAGGCTTCAAACATATTTAGTAGAGTTGTGTCAGTCATGAACTAGTTCCTTCAGTTGGGAGTTTGTTTCAGAACGGTGGGAGCAACTTGAGCACAATTATAAAAACAACAAGCAATTTTCAATTCTTGTTTATGACACACCAAAAGAATTCGTGAAATAATCTCTTAAGAGTTCGTGACTGACACAACACTAATATTTAGTTTAACTTACACTTGAATTAGCTTATCTCTTACGGTTATGTTCACCAATTCCGTTAACGTGCTTTCGGCTACTTCAGCATTGATTTCAATATCGTTCAGGTACAATTTGGAAAAACCACATTCTTCTTCCTTACAACTGTCTAATAATGCTTCTTTCTCATTTGATTGTTTGTTTGTCTTATCGCTTTCGTCATCATCACTGTCGTGTGTACTGTCATAAAAGTTTTCATCATCTTGTTCTCTATCACTTTCGTTTTCAAATGGATTTTTATTATCATTTTCTGTTTCGTCATCGCAGCAAAAACTCATTGCTGATAAATCACAAACAAAACTATCAGTCTTTTTTAGCAACTCTAGTCTGCCCTTGATTGTCTCATAATTTTCTGTTATTGTTGTTGTTGACATTGCTTCAGTTATAGTCATCGTTTCTGTTGTACTACATGAGTTACATCTTTTTTGCTCCATTATACTTGTCAACGTGTTAAAATTATTATTAGTGGGATTTTTATCACAGATATTCTTTGTTACTTCTTCATTTGCCCGCATCACGGTTTCCATATCGTTAATTTAAAGTTATTTGATTTAATTTTTACTTAATGCATAATTTATTGTTGTTTTCTTTTGTTCTTAAAATAGATTGAAAATATAGGAAAATGTTAAATAGTTACACGTAACAAATTTATGAAATAATTGATTTTGAATTGACATTTCAATTAAGCTTAACAATGTTGCTTACTTTGGACAGGTAAAAAAGAGTATCAACAAGTCTGTGTTTACACAAGTCAAGTTGACTTTGAGAGAGAAGGAAAAGAGAACGCAAGTAGACCAAAAATATATTGTTCTATAATTTTGTGCAGCGAAAACGAATGAAATTAATTAAGCCATGGAACTGGTCGACAGCTGGCCAGCACAAAGTTATGTCTTGCCGTAACTGGGTGCACTGTCAGATGTTTTATCTTTTACCTCCACGTGGTGGCGGCAAGGAGTAAGCGAACTCTGGCTACCAGTCGATCTCCAGTTTTAATACAGACTTACCCATGCATATGGAGCTCTATTTGGGTGGACATATTTTTTTCCATTAGAAGTATGAATCATGAAGCCTTGCAAGAGACGGAGAGGTTAATCTCTGCAGACACTTCGATTTTAATTGGCCAAAGATGAAATCCGGAAAAGATCGACAACAATGCCTCGCGAGGGGTGGACGTGTCAATCTTTAAAGGTACTTCTAAAACGCTAGACCGTGAGATTCCGGCAAGGATGGACAATGAAGCTTCGCACGAGGTGGAGAGGTTAATCTCTATAAGAACTCCGATGTTTATTGGCCAATGGGGGAATTCTGAAGAGTTGGACAAGAAAACATCGCAAGGGGTGGACGGGACAGCTTCTAAAGATACTCCTGAGGAAGAGGCTGAGATGGTAGCACACATTATATGTGAATGTCCAGTGCTGGCTAGCACAAGACCAAGGACCACGGCCAGCCAGTTGTTAAGTGTAAATGTCATGGTGGATCTAAGCCTTAAACAAATGCTAGCAATTACAATAGACTACGTGATGAAGAAGAAGGACGACAGTCAGGACCAGTCAGTCGACAGTCTAAAAACAACATAGTCTATGGGGAAGGCTAATGGTGGTATGACACTTGATGGAGAGTAAGGTAATCGTAAATTATAAATCGGTTGTTTGAACACATTTCGTGTAAAGAAGGGGGTCGAAAAGGTTTCCATAAAACCGCCTGCTTCGATAACCCTCCCTACATAAAAAAACATGACAAAGTATAATTAATGTGCCAGATTTATTTATTCTTAATATTGAAATCTACAATACATATTTTATTTGTACTCAGGAACATCAAATTAACAAATAATTTAAAATATTCATACTACAGTTAGTATGATAACTTATCAAGTTCATTGAAAAGATCATTGGACATTTTGGAAAATAATACTAGTTACTAGTGGCCTAAAAGTCCTTCTTTAACTCCTTATCAAAGGTTATATGCACGTACGAAAATATAAGTTTCTTATTCGGTTTGCAATTTCTACAATATTCTTTACTGACACCATAAAGTATGTATGTATATTGTAAATCTTTTTAAGTAGAGCAATTAATTTAACGATGTCCATTCAAAATTAGTTTTTGAAGAACCAAGAAAAGTTACGGACCTTGGTTTTGGACCAATACACTATTGACAGATTTAAATCAGCAAAGTAGGTCCTCAAATTCCCGAGATATAAGAAAACCCCCTTTCTGAATCCCTATCGAACTAGCTATATCAGCTAGCTATATATTTTAAAAATACGCTATAGGGTGAAAATTAAAAAAAAACGCTAAAAAAATTAAATACTATAATAAATTTCAAATTTCATCAAAATTTTGAATTTTTACCAACAACAAGATATAAAATAAAACTGAACATTTCACAAAAAATCTATAGTATACCGCAACCTCATAAAAAACTTCATCAATCTAAAATGTAACTCAAAATTAACACCGAAACTTAGCTTAAAATAAAATTCACTAAACTTTAAACATTTTAGCGAAAATTAAAAAAATCATCAAAGAGTCTAGAATTCAACAAAAATTTTCAAATTTGTTCAAACCCATAAGTTTTACTACAAATCGAACTTAAACAGAAAAAGCATAAAAACTCCAAATTTCACCAAAATTATTTAATTGTTTTCTAAATCAAAAAATAATAAAAATGTCAAAAGAACAAGCATTGCACCAAGCTTTGAACGTTCATTAAAAATTTCACCAATAAGTCGAAAAGTACATAATTCAATATTTTTTTCCAAAAAGTTGACACAATCAAACTTTCGGATATAAAGGCAAAAAATATTAAAGACTTAAAATTCACCTTAAATCGAAATTTTACCATTGAAGCTTCAATTTACAAGAGAAGTCAAAAGCTATATTAAAAGCTTAAAATTACACTAATAATTTAAGCCGAAAAATGATGAAATTTTAATCGGGAATTTATCAAAATCAAAAAATTAAAATCGCCAAAAAACTAGAAATTATTCAAAGATCTAATCACAAAAAAAAACATAATTTTACCGAGAAATAAGCACAAAATTACAATTTCACACCATTTTGAAACTTCACTAAGAATTTGAAAATCCGAAACTAAGCCGAATAATCCTTCTAAGCTTTATTTATCACTAAAAATCGGAGAATTACCAAAAATTTAAAAATTTCCCAAAAATCGAAAAATTGTAAAAAAATAACGACTAAAAATTGAAAAATCACTAAAAATTTAAAAATTAAAAATTACTTAAAAATATAAATTATCAAATTTAGAAAAATTTTAATTTCACTTTAATTATGCAACTGCACCATTAATTCGAAATTTTTCAAAAAAATTTAAGGATAAATTGAAATTATTATTGCAATTTGAAAATTCACAAAAAAAAAAATCAAACACTAGCCAAGCAAATTTAAAAAGTTGTAAAAACTAAAAATTTAGCCAAAAGCCGTAATTAAATATATAAACCCTAGAAAACTTAAAATTTCACCAAAATATCGAAAGTTTT
Organism: Phania funesta; assembly: GCA_963932375.1. Taxonomy (NCBI): domain Eukaryota; kingdom Metazoa; phylum Arthropoda; class Insecta; order Diptera; family Tachinidae; genus Phania; species Phania funesta. The sequence goes on from OZ010652.1 coordinate 23,403,493, forward strand.
TCAAACAAAAAAAAATTCATAAAAAAATCAGCAAATGGTAAAAAAAACTGTCATTTACCAACACATTTCAATTTTGCTATAAATTTTAAATGCAAATTTCGCCAAACACCCGAACATGTTTCAACAAATTTAAAATCACTAGAGGATATACATTTTTCTAAAACAAAAATTAAACCAAAAAAAAAAACATCACAAATTTTACACGTAGCTGACATTTTATAAGATACTGTAAAATTTCGCAAAAAAAAAAATCACATAAAGCTTAAAAATTCACAAAAAAAATTTATTACCATATAAATCCAAATAAATTCCAAAATAAAACTCGAGAATTTGCCAGAAATTCATAACTAAAAAAAGTTAAATTGTAGAATAAAATGGATAAATTCAAACGAAAAAATTTAAGATCGTTTGCTACCGTTTTATACCGGATAATATATGAAGTCCTTCAACAGTTTTAGCAGTTCATACTTGACTGAAGAGTATAAAAGCTTTCGACAAAGCCGAATAGAGACCTCTTAATAGTTTCTATTCAAAATAACCGTCAAAATAAATAGGAAAGTAATCTGGGATTTCATATTCTAGATTTTCTAAGTGTTCCAGGTTCCCTTCGATGCTGGTTGTGAAAGGATGCAAAAAGTAAAAAATCTCGACAATTTACTCGGTAAAGTAAGCCTAATACGGGCAGTTCTGTACAATATTACACTTTCAAATACATGTACAAGAAACTAATGTACAAATTATTAAATTTTATATTTCCATTTTTATTAGTGTAAAAATTTTTAAAAATGTATTTTATATTATTGATTGTTGCACTATTTACACAGCTATACAGATTATTAAAATTAGCTATGTTTGCTACACAAGTCAAATTTTATTCAATTTATTTTTCTTTTAATAAAAAATTTAAATGAATTTTGAACACAAACTACCGCTACCTTCCACTTGACCATCGTTCTGTTATTGAACTTGTACTGTGGGCGCACAATTTAAAAAAAGAAACAAGCAATAAAGCCTATCAACTGACAACATACACTAGTTGCAAATACAAACAAGTGGTTGGTTCTATTACAGAAATGGCTAGTTTATAAATTATGCTTATTTTTTAGGACATATTTTAGCGATATCAGAAAGAGTTGATTACTACACTCAAATTGTTGGTAGTTAATGATACGTTTGGCGTACGAGCCAAACTTAAATTATCTTTAAAATTAAAATTTTGCAACCACTATACCAGTCAAATTCTTAAAATAATATTTTAGCAACCACTCTACCAGTCAAATGGACAAACATAACCACCATTACATTTTAACGTTACATACTTTAGTGTAAATACAGTGTAATCCACTCGCCATTGATTACGTAGAGTATTCAAGTGCAAGACAAAACAGAATTAGTGCAGAGGCGCGTGTTGTTATGCAAGTAAGAAAGGAAAAACAAAAATAAAACAGATAAGTATATACATACGTAGATACATATTACACGCTTATATTGGATGGGCAGCAATTAGAAAGAATAAAAGCATAATTACTCTTCACAAACCTTTACAAACGATTACGTATTGTAAAAAAGAAACTGCGCCAAACCGCAAGTTTTACACTTCGTCTTGACTGAGCCATAAATTTGTTCGCACATTGAGAGAGCGTCTGCAAAATAACGAGAGGAAATGTGTTCGTGGGCTTCTGTGTAAAGAATACGTGTAGATATTTCTGTTCAGTTTGAGCATAATTTTTTGTGTCTCATCGACATTGTTTAAATGTTTTTAGCATAATTTATGTACGGGTGTTTACAGACGAGCGCACACATACATACATACATTTTATTTTGCCTGTGCATTTTGTTTGTGTAATGGCATAACAGAATTGTGCGAACAATTGTTGGGACAACTCCGTTTGAACACGAAGTGACCATAAACAGCAACGGTTTTGACTAGCCAAATTTCTGTGCAAACAGCAAAATGGCTTGACAGAAGACGACATGCATGTTAAGAATGCTACACATATCTGATTAAGGTACGTTTAGAGTGCGTGTCTTTCATATGAATAGAGATGTATGGTTGCAAATGCCATGTAATCCATATGAAAATTGAAATGTGTACAATTTATGCATATGTAAACACTTACCACTTTCACATGTAACACCATGTGTATTTGCGAACACTGTATGAGCGGCGAAAATAAACTAGAAAAAGGCATAAAGAACACAATTACTTAAAAGAGTTGCTGGCTAATCAACAAAAATAGCTGTCATAAATAATTATTCATAACATACGGAATTCCTACGTGTATTTGCGTGTAAAAACGCGTAGTGTAAACGTATCTCTGCTAAGTTTTGCATAAAAAATTTATAAGAATAATAAATTTAAGCTCTACTCGAAAGTTGTTTAATGGAATTCCATGCATTATCTACATATACATATTTAGGCATAAGTTTAAAACTCGTAATCGATTATAGGCAAACATGTTTTGACATATACCACGTAATTTTTGTTATAACAAGCAAACTATCTAAAGAGTTTTAATAAAATATGTCTTTTTATTTATCAATTTAAACTTAAATTCAATATACATACGTACTATAAAAACTTTCAAAGTGAATTACATAAATCATATACATATGTAGCTACATACATGTGTATCTACCTAAGTAAGTAAATAAACAAATCTTGCCATGTAAACCAATTTATTTATTTTTTATTTGTAGACACTGCTTATATCAACACAAAGAAAAGAATGTTTATGCTTTTAACTTGTTTTTTTGCGATTATTAAAAAAAATTACTGTACTTAAACTTTACATTAACAATTAGTAGTAATAGATCACAAAATATTTTAGAAATTCTACTGCTAAATTTAGCATTTCTTTTTGTGAACTTTTCAAGATATATAGGCATTTCCAGAGGAAACGTGACTATAGTTGTAAAAGATATACAAGCGGCTTCGTAATGAAATCTATTTGTAAAATAATACTGACTTCAGTGTTTAAAATGCTAGCTGCGAAATAGCAATAGAACAACGAAAAAATACTACACTATACTATAACTTCTACCAGTTTTTTAACAATTATTTTGCTGTTACTATGCTGTTGGAAATAACTACAGTCCAGCAATAGCAAGAGCAGAAATCTAAAACATTGGCTGTCAAACCATCACTTCCTTCTTGTTCATTTATTTTTGCTATGATCATACGGTTGAAAATATGACCGAAAATATCACCAGCACAAATATAACAGCAATTACATTGCCAGGGTTGTGAAGTGCTCAAGAGCAAGAAATTTCACAGCTAATATTTTCTATTGTTATGCTGCTCAAAAACAGTAAATGCGCGTTTGTAATTGTTTTGCTTTTGGTGCACTATTTTTTTAATTTGCTATTAACATGCTGTTAAAAAATGCTTACAGCATAGCACAGCGCAGTGTTTGTTGTCATACTTGAACTGCTGTTATTGCCAGTGTATTTAAATACAAGCTTCATATCAACAGTAACAGAAATTATAATAAAGCATATTTCAAACCTGGTTTATTTAACAAATTGATAGAAAGGAATAATATTGTTAGATTTTTGCAAATTATTTCAGTTTTGTTATTGTGAACTTACCAGTATATAATATATTTTTTGCCTAAGTTGACTGCGCTATTTGCCATCATTATTTACGTTAAATAAACATTAAAAACAATGGATGTGGATAATATATATTTAGCATCAAGGCCAAGTCGTTCGTAAATGACAATTTATTTATGGAAAATTGTAAAAGGAATTGCTTTTTTGTGCTCTGTTTTTTTTTCAAACCCTGAATTAATAAATGCTTTATAAACGAATCCAATAAATAAAAAATTATTCTTCATTTGTTTCAAGACGTCATGTTTCTTCACTACCCCACCCGTCCACAGCTATAGGACGAGCTTTTATTAAGATCGGTCAGCTAAAAAACTGACGATCGTACAGAATTTAATAAATATATTATTATTTATGTTATTGATACCATAAGTCTTCTATTTATTAATACGAGTATTAAGAATTTTCGTAGTCAGCTGTTTTATTTTTCGAAGATATTTCTGAGGTTGCCAAAGTGATATACGAGTATTCTTTAAAAGTCGTGTAAGATAAATCGAATTTATTCAATCATGTTCTTTATTTAAGACAAAATTTATGTATTGTTGTTCAAAAATATAATAGTAATCAATATTTCATTTATTTTTGTGCAAATAATAAAACAATGGCAACTTCATAATTTTTGTATTCATATACAGGGTGACCACCGGGAAGTTATACTACTTTGTTTGTTTATAATTTTTGATTAATGGATCATATATTGATAAATGTTTTATTTAATGTCGGCAATTATGTATGGAATACAATATCAGATAAATGCCCGTCTCTGTTAGCCTCACAAATGCGAGCCCTTTTAAACACATTTTATTACATTCTCACACATTTCACGAATATTTTGTTTGAGTTGCTCCAGTGCTTCTGGTTTGTTTGCATAAACCTTGCTTTTCAGATATCCGCATAAAAAAGTCCGGAGAGGTCAAACCAGGCGACCGTGGAGGCCAATAAACATCACCATTCCTTGAAATAACTTGTTGTGGAAAGAAAATGAAAATGTGCCTCGTCACTCATTACGATTTTTTCATGAAAAACGGCTACAGTCCCTCTTTCTTCGAAATCATTCACTACACGTCTTGTTGGCACGTTGTTTTCTCCCAAAAATTTTACGTAACTTTCTCATCGTCACAGTAATCGATGATGGATTTTGATAAAATGTTTTACCGAATATTTTTCCACACTGACAAATATGAACTGTCAAGACTAATGTTTAGCAAAATGGCGGCAAAACAAAGTAGTATACCTTCCCGGCGGACACCCTATACATATATAACTATAAACATTTATTTTGATCTTTTTTTTGGATTATTTAATAAAATTTTATTCTTAAATTTTGGTTTATATGAAGTTTTGATTTTATGTAAAATCTTATACTTTTTGTGATTTGTAATTAATTTTTTTTTATTGTTGTTTTTTTATTTTAATTTTTTAATGTAAAATTATTTTTTTTTTGCACATATTCCTTTTACAGGAAAATTTAGATATTTTAGTAAATAATAGTTTTTTTGTGAATTAAAAATTTTCCATTCTCATGAGTAAATTTTCAAAACTTTTAAAAATCTTGATTTTTTGTCATTTAACAAACTTTTTTTTTTAGCAATTTTCAATTCTTTTGTAAAATGTCACAATTTCCGGGCTTTTTCGGTAACATATTAATTTTTTTGGTAATTTATAAACTTTTTGGCTTAATTTTTTGTTAATATTAATTTGTTTAGTGGCATTTCGGATAGATTTCGTTTTCCTATTAACTTTTTTGATAAAATTTTGATTTTTAATGAAATTTTTGTTTCTTTATATTTTAAAAGTTTTTGGTAATTTGTAGTAAAATTTAAAGTTTTTTCGCCAGCCTCTCAATTGTTGCTGAATTTTCTTTTAGTGTTCGTTTATTTTTTGCTTAGATTTCATTCTTCTCGGATATAAAAATTTGTTGCCGACTTTTAGGTTACAATTGCGTATTTTTAATAAGAGCATTTTTTTAACTGAATTTAATAGTAAATTTTAAATCTTCTTGTATATGTTAAATTTTTGTTGAACTATCCGTTGTTTCGCTATATTAAGTAATGCTTTGTGGGCAGCATTCAGAAGACTAGTATTTGTGCTTATTTACCAAGCCTGTGGAAATCGTACTGACACTGAAGGCGTTAAGCAAAATTAATATGTTTCCAAAATTTTCAAAACGCAATATCTCTTCTTTTATTAAAAAATAATTTAACATAATTCGTTATAATTAAGTAGTTACTTCAAAATACATGAATGACGTAATATTATGAAGAAAAAAACAAATCATTATTACGAAAATAAAACAAAAATTGAAAAGAAAAAAGTGACTGCTCAGAAACTATAGTAAATAAATTCTTAGCATGAATGGCCGTAAAGGTCAACTACTCAAATAACACTAGTTAAAAACAAGTTTCAACCATTTGGTAGAATTAATAAATAAAAACCTTCGTTATATTGTGTTAACAGCAGATCAGTTTCAGAAGCTTTTGAGTAAGATTGCACAAATGAGAGTAAAACCGATATTACTTGAGTTCACTTTGTGATTTTAGTCGCATAAAACTCTTGTAGTACTGCATTTATTGTGTATCATTGGGAAATACAAAAAACATAAAAACTAAAATTTGCCTAAGTTGTAAAATTTTCATTATTGACATTAAGTCAGTTGGTTTACCGATTTTTAATAGCTATAGGACTATACTTAAGAGTTTCTTTATGTAAATACAAAATATCTGATCATTTTATTCTTGTTCGAACTTATCAAAAAAAGTTCGTTTAACTTTGAGCAGGAGAAGTCATGAAATTACACCCTCCTGAACTCTCTTACTTGCCCAACTTTTAAGTTCAGGAAAGCTTTTGGACAAGTTTGTATATTTTGAGTTTAGTTGGGGTGACTTTGTTAACGACCTGGAGCAGCCTTGATTACTACACAAAATTTTAAATGTCTCACACGGAGTTGCCAGAATTTTTAGAGGCAAATCTGGGAAAAATCAAGGGTTTTTTTAATAAAAAAATCTTCATAATATTTTAATCAAATTTTTTTAAATCGTAAAATAGCGTGAAACGTACTCATATTATAATTTTGTATTTAAAACACATAAAAATTTATGCGTTAAAACATAGCGTCATCTATACAAAGAAAATAAATACAAGTTTCATTGTTTTTGTCAAATATATAAAACTTAAACGATTCTTACAGATTTTTTTCCGAATTAATTATTCAAGATTTAAGGTCTTCAATAAAAATGTTTCTTAAAATATTTTTTTGATTCACTATCGACATTTCGCTACGCCTTTGCTTAGTATCATCAGAATAGAATATATTTTATATAAATTTTGAAATAACAAACAAATAATAACATGTAAATGAATATTGTTTTCGCCAGTGAATATTTAAAATATTTAAAAACAAAATTATTTAAAACCTCCTTAAAGTTTGAATAATTTATTTAACAAAAATTTAATAAGACATATGTAAATCGTGTAGAAAAACTATAAAATATTTTTACATATTTACATTAGCATATTTATCAACATGAAAAGAGAAACCGCAAAATAAGGAGATTAACTGCCGCAGTAAAATATCAAATCTTGGCTTGAAGTACACATTGGTTAACAAACGCTTTAAGGTTCTGAAATGTGTGTTATGTTTGTTAAGAAAACATATGCAAAACATAATTTTAACTAATGCCACTTGCAGGATACAGAAAAACTGCACATCCGGCAAGATAGATTCTACACTTGCAAGGAATATCACGCACTGCTGAATTTAATAAAGCAAAATTATTGCTATACGTTTTGGGACATCTTTTTAGATCTTATCAAATAATCAGTCGCAATAAAATCATTGCAAATCGTCTCTATTTAAAATTATTTGCACTAGACACAGTAAATAAAATAATTTCTTTTCCAGAACAATATAAAACTGTAAGAAGATTATAAAAACATAAAGTATCTATTTAATCTTGCTTAAAATAAGAAAAAAAGTGTTGTTTTTTAATAAAAAAAGGCTGTTATGCCGGTAATATAACTGTAATATTTTCACCACAATTAAATATATATGTACATATGTATGTGGATTGTAGGCAATTGTTATTGGTGACATGCGGACGCTAATAATGATTTCATTGCAACAATCTTCAATCAGCACATTGATTGACACTTGAGACATTCGATATTTACAATAAATAATTTACACATGTGCCTCAATACTTTTTTATGTATTACTTTGTTTGAATAATAAATTCTATTAAAATTGTTATAACTTTAATCACAATATATACACATATGTATGTATGTATTTATGTATATTTGATAAAAAAAAACACTATATTTACATTTATTTCTATGAATTAATTTTTACTCAATTTCGTTACGTATTTGAATGGCAACAAGAACAAGATGTTATGTCGTAGAGAATCGCGGCTAAACTAATCTCAAAACTAATTGAAAGTACTCGTAGATATGCCACATACTCGTATGAATCTTTAGTATACTCGTACAAGCAAACAGGTACAGTGAGTGGTATGAAGTAAACGTATAGTAAATAAGTTCAAACGCACGAAAACTTAACGATAACTTTTTGGATACGTTTTGCTTTCAAAGAAGTAACACAGCGTTATTTTGACCTAATAACGTCAGGCTCTTACATAGGCAAGATGAATGGCAAAAAAAAAAAAAAAATTAGGTCAATATTTGTTAATTCTCAAATTTCAATATAAATTTATGAAGAACTACGCTACTGAAATACGAGTATTATTTATAGAGTAGGGATATGAAAATACGTACATACATAGAATATTTTCATTAAAAGAAACAAAAGCGTGAGAAAAAAGCGACGGCAGTGGCTAAATGTATCGTTATTCATGCGAGACAAAATCACTTTATTTAAAATTTGAGCTTACGAGCGCTTAAATTTAGCAGACGCTATTAAATTTTATTCGAACCGAAATTTAATTTAAAAGTAAAAAATTTTTTAAGATGGTAGTCGATGCGAATTGATTTATTGCTTAAGTGTTGTAAAACATGTAAATAAATATGTTTTATAACATACAAGCCAAGCCCGGCGCGCCCCTTAATGAGCTCAATATGTGTGCAAAATTATAATTTTTTTAAGGGCGTGGCCATGCCTACTTTTCTAATCATGAAATTATATAATCATGGCAGCCCAATATGTGTGCAAAGTTTCAGAAAGATCGGTCCAGTGCAAGTAGCTGAAAAATTAATATTTATTTTGTATGGGTGTATTTATGTATGTAGATGGCCCGCCCACTTTTTTTTTAATTGCCACCCATAAACACGACCTGGAATGTGTACAACAACTTGCCAAAGTTTAAGTCCGATCGGCTTTACGGTTTCGGAGTCTATATCTGCTATTTCACCCGTCTGGTTTTTGTTTTCTTTTTAGTTTAATAAATATTTTCGATTTTGAGCAGCTTTAATCGGTTAACGCATTTTTAAAATTTCGGCTCCTTGATCTGTTTATTTTCATAGTAGTAATTTCGATTATTTACAAAAATACCAAACGCAAATTTGACATGTTGGCTGTTCTATGGCGCGAATAGAACGACCTTTTTTCAATTCGATAGTAAGCGATACGGATCCATATATGAGTAATTTGAAATTTGTGAAATTTTTGTTTTCTTAAGTTTTTTATTTTTGTTTTTATTTTCAAAATTGAAAAACTTTAAGAACAAAAAAGCTACTAAATATCAATTTTATAATTAATAAAACGTTACTTTTTGTATACTTTCAAATAACTAAAGGAATCACAATCACATCGCACCCTACGAATGGGACTGACAATATATAATTGACACTACTCGACGCTCACTGTAATATTATCTAAGGAAACTCTTTTAAGTGTCATTAAGCGCGTGAGTAATTCGTTTAAAGGTGACGTTGATGCTTTGTGTTCCTTTTTAATAAAAAAGTGTTAAGAATCTGCAGTACATCCAATGCTAATCGTTAGAAAAATAACTGCTGCCTTTAAATAGCATAAATCAGTTAAATCCAATGATGTTTCTAATTATAAATTGATTTCCAAATTTCTCGGCAACATGGTTGTCGCAACAACAAGTCTATATTTTCCAGTTGCTACTACTGACTTTTCCAAAAAGGTTATAAATTATCATAAATAAATTATAATTATTTACAATATATATTTATTAAAATTCTTTGTTTGGTCTAGAGTTTAGGAGGTTTTTTACAACAAAATTTAAAAATAATAGTCTAGAAGAGCGCCTACTCTCCTTCGTTTGTAAACCAAAGGCTTGTGTTGAGACCATAAATCGAATACTACATAAAAAAAGACGTATCTCTACCACTTTTAATTCTGTCGTGTGAACGAGCATTTTCCACCGCTTTGCTTGATGCATCTCTGGTAATCGCAGTTAGTGCTAACGGATCTTGGATATCGATAATATAAAGTGTGGAGATTACTATGATTGATTGGTGCCGCCAGTAAAAAGTATTGTTCCATATTATCCCAGTTATTTTTAATTGATTTGTCACCAAATATGCCGGAAAAAATATATTTAAAATTTGTTGCATTTGAGTGTCACTCACCTCTTCACAATTGTTTATCTTATCTAGAAAAAATAATTCGTGGTGTAAAAATTGATACACATAAGTACATATATAACTGAGTTCGGTATGTTCCTAACGCCAGTACGCTAGATGTCTTGAAACAATATACTATACGTTGTTTGGTTAAGGTTATTTTTGTTCACTGACTCGTAACTGTTTTAAATCGTAATTTTTTTTTTATTATATGCGGATGATATAAACGCGTTTTTAGTGAAGTAAGAAGAATACATTTTAATTAAATTTAAATAAATCTATTTATAATTTCTATGCAAGATCCCTAAACCATGATGGCCATATAAAATTTTGGCACTGACAATGCAAGAAAAGCTAAAGAAATAATTGATTTACGTATTTTGTTTGTATCTTGTCTGATACAAAATTATGTTTTAAATCTCATTTAGTTATTTCAATACTAAAACTTTGTTTTACACTTGCGTTGATGAGAAGAGTTTTCGGAGCAATATATATTGAAAATATTATACTCGTCATTTGTTCGGTATAAATCAGAATACGGGATTAAGATTTTGAGTCATCACTTCGCTGTTCATATTATCCATATTGAAAAATGTCCGAACCCTTTTGCAATTGTAAAGATGCTACCACCTTGCTGAAATCATCTCTCAATGGAAGGAACTAGTTCATGGCTGTCAAAACTCTACTGGTTATAATTTGAATGCTGTAGAATTTTGGAACGAATTTCCGTCATCCCTTGTCAAGTTTGGTTTGGAGACAAACCGGTTTCGGCTATGTGCAATCTTCAGTGTCATTTTTCGTTCTATCAAATCAAGAATCAATCCTGTATATTTCATGCTGTACATTTTTGGCTTAATAGTTGGCTATAACTCACTAATTGAAACTTTCAAATAAGACGCTTTTAAAATAATTTTTTAATAATTTTTTAATTCTCAAGCTTAAATTCGTTTTTTATTCTTTCTGTTAAAAAAATAATTTTATTTCATATGATTACTTTGAATACAGGAAAACTTTAAATATTTCTTAGACACGAGCAGAATGGAATGCATTTTCTGTGCCGCTAAACACGTTATTAACATTCACTTGTGTCTTACTACTAAGTTAATGCCTGCTCTAAACATCATCTGTAAGAGTTAATCGATTAAGCAACTGAAGCATTCGTATATCAATTTGAAAATATAATGGCTAATATGGATTTAACTTATTTTTTTATTCACTATTGTCACACTTTTCTTAGTAAATGTACATAAATAGATTTAATAAAAATATGCAGGACGATATGAATTCTCATTTGCATCACAATGACATTTAATTTATTCAAATATATACTCTATATATGCCTTCTAGCACATTTTGCTATATTTATAGCATAGACTACAGTCCCTCTTACAAAAACACAATTTATTATAATTTTGTTTATATAAATACGTATTTTCTATCTCTTGTAAAACATCATGACTGATTGTACATTCTAAAACAATGTATTTAATACTCGTGTAATTTTATAACTACACATACATACATAGTTAAATATGTGAAATAAATTTTTAGCCATAAGATTTTATCAATTAAAACAAATAGTATTTTCAAAACAGTATTTTCTTGCATCGGCAAGATTGTAAATGCTAAATTACGACTGTTATTTGGAAACTGTAGTGTGAAATATTATGAAATGAATGAAAGTGTTTATTATGGTTTTTATATTAATTCCCCCATTCAAGGCGAACAGAGTTTTTTTTACAGCCGCTTCTCTGCCTTATATTTTGCTCTTATGGAAACAAAATTCAACAATTCAATTCATTTCATTTTTATTTTTGTGTAGCCAAAATATGGGCGCATGTACAATATTTTAACAAATGTACTATATGAATATTAAAAAACTATTCCTTCAATAATATGGGCGCCAATTTTTATTATCTGCAGTGCTGTGCACAAAAATAGCAACAAAATTTATTTTAAAGGAGAGAGGGAAAGTACAATGTCGCGCAAGCTATGTGCAAAGTCGAAATGATTAGTTCTCCAGTTTTCAGTTGTTCTTTAACTGCAATAAAAACTTATTGATCATGGTTCCGTATCGCTCAGCAATCATAGTTATCATGTTATCTGCTTGATGTAATGCCTCTTGGGAAAAGATAATTAGTTTCATACGACGCCAGAATCGTACATTTTTTCGCACATGTATCCGTTCCTCATCATCTAATAAAATATTCGACAAAAAATCAACTACTGCGGTGAAGATAAAAGAGACAGCTTGGGGTGGCAGCACTTGTAACGAAATTCTTTAAGCCTTCAACCAAAATGTTGCTTCAAGGCTAATATTTTAGACACTAACACTCACACAATTTTATTACTTTTGAAAACATTAAAAGTTTAAAGTACAAGTTATTTTAAGTCAAATCAATTCGGACAAATATGCTAACTTTTTTATCAATACAATCTTCTTTTGGTTTGTTTTGCACATTACTGCTAATGGCAAAGTCTTATTCACATTTACCTCCAACAAACAAAATGATACGAATACCAATTCATCTGTTGTAATGATTAATTGTCGAAAGGTAGTTTGGTAACTAAAACAACTTCATTGCGCATTTGGTCAATATTTTCAACTATTTATCATAATTTTATTTATTTAATTCATTCGAGATTTTATCGTGATCTCCGGCGAATTTCGAAGAGCTAAGAATTCTATTAAAAGAATGAAGAAAACGCGTGTTTTATATGATTATTAAAGGAGAGGATTTTGAATTTATACACGGAAAGAAAAATTAAGGTGGTGGAATGGTCACGACAACTATGTTATGTTTCCTACAACAATATCTTATTTTGCCACACATATAATGGTTATTTCAAAGCATTTTAAGCATTGTTGCATTAAACAAGTTATTGATTATATTTAATCATTAAACGTATAAAGGAGTGCTGTGGCTTAAGTGGTTAGGGCGTTGACTTTTAGCCATTCGATGGCGTTTTGGTCACCTGTTTTTGTATCGCATCCACTGGCAATCAATAACATAATAATACAATTTAATTACAACCATATAATGTAATCATAATATGTTGCTCTTAGATTATGATTACCTCTACCATGTTTTTTGTTTGCGTGTAGTCTTGATTTTTGTTTAAACAATTTTAACTTTCCCGAATTAACTTGGAGATGACGGCATTGACTTGTAAGAGGAAAGTTTTAAAGTGTATCACTAATTTTCTGAATTCTACAATAGAAATATTGATACGTTGTGGATATAAACAGGTAGGTAAGAGACTTGATATAACATTCTCTTCTTGGCGCTAATATAATAATATATTTAAATGACGTGTGGAAGCAAGGTTTGATAAAAATTTTAATACATCAAAATATTCAAAATTAAAAAAAAAATCAAAATATTCGCATTCCACCAAAATATTAAAAATTGTACAAAAATTTAACATTTTACACCAAAATTTTGTAAATGAGTAATTCACATTTTCTGTAGAGTGCATCATAATTGTTTATTATCTTTTAGCTATATTTTTAAATAGACTCTATCGCAACTCATAATGGTTTCTTTTCAAATGGACTTTGTCATTTACTGCAATGCAATAGTCAAAATTGTTTCAAACATGCAATAAATCCAATTGATTGTTAAAAATTTAAGTGCCATGCGTTTAGAAATATTGTTTAATCGTACTCACACACATACAAACACACTTACGTACGAGTATGTACATGTACATGTTTAATTAAATTTTATTAAGACAAGAAGCAATTTTTTAGCAATAACGATTATGAAATTGCAACTAATCTAATCAACTCTATAATTAAAACGAAATAGTTCTTGATACACAGTAGATCGTACGTGCATATCGCACACCCACTTCAAAGATGGCACAACTCAAAATTGGTAATCTTTCAGAAAACGCCTTTTTGCTGAATTAAAATTATAGAGTTAGTGAAAGCAAGGAAGAAAATTAAGAAAAATCTATTATTTTCATTCCAGATATAATTAAAAAACATTAAAGGAATTAATCAATTTACCTTGCTTTACATAATATAGTTGCCGATTGAAGTGCAATTGGTGTAAGTTTCATAAATTTACAAAAAAAAACAACGTAGAATGTTGCGTATGGGTGCACAAGTTAATAATAAGCAATCTCCGTATATTTCTTTTATTTTGAGTTGTGTCACATTTTAAGTGGGTGTGCGATATGTTTGTATTACACAACTAAGTTTCAAAATTGAAGCTTTCAACCTGTTCAAAAACCGTTTTTTTCTGACAGACAGCCGTTGCCTTTTTTAACAGCTGTTTTTCGGAACGAATATTTCTTTAATCATTTTTATGATTAATCATTAAGAATGTTTCTATATTATTATTTTGTGCAATTAAATATATATTCATATGTAGGTATGTCCATATGGTTTTTCCCTTTATTATTTTCTCTGACAATTATTTGGGTTTCCACGTAAACAAATAATATAATAGAATTTCTCTGCATGTTCTCCTCTTCTCTCGAAATTTAATGCAAAATCGGCGGAAACTCTTGCCTTTGTTAAAAATGCTCTTAAACTCACAGCTTAATCTTTTATATTTTTCATTTATTCTGTGCACAGATTTAAATAACAATTTAAATTTTCTCTAATAAAAATTAATTGAAAGTCGTATGCAGTTGGCACGTGATTGATATAAATTATTGCATCGCCCTAAAAGTAGTATGTGCCACATGAATTAAAACTATAACATGATAAAAAAAATGTTTTTTTTTTATTAGCATTATTTTATACTATAGGGTGTCTCAATAAGAATGCACTATTTTAATATTGTAGAATTTTTTTTTGTGTGAAATTAGCAACTCTGATATTAAACAGCTGTCATAGAAGGAACGGAACTGACCCAGCACTTTTTAAGTGACTGGTTATTTAGGGATAGAGACCGGTTCAAGTTCGAACGCTTTGCATGAAAGGGACCTGTCACCTTAACCTTGCGTTGTCATAAGAGGGGAAAATTGATATCTTTTAGACACTGATTGACAGATGCAACGAATCTAGTCCTGTGTCGGTTACTATGGCACTGGCCTCATATATAATTTGTGTATTAAATATGTATTCGTGAAAATAGGCATGTACGTATGAGCATATTAAAAGTTACATGCATAAAAAAATTTAATTATTTAAGTTATACTAGTTAAGTGATGTGTGCTGTTTTCACCGGTCGCGAAAAGTTACTTTATGTGTTAGAGCCATCTTTACAAGTTACGCGACAGCTTTCCCGTTGAGTTACGACTGTTCCGATTATTGATAATGGAACGCCATACAAAAGAAGAATGCGTTATTGTTGTCAAAACCAACTTCATTGAGACGGCTCGCTAGCTATGCGGAATTTTTGAATCAGAAAAAGTAATGCGTCAACAATTTGAAGAATCGTTAAGAACTTTTAAGATGCTGGTTCGATTACATATAGTAAGTCTCCTTTGCGTCGACATAACGGTCGGTCTGTAGACAATATAGTTCCCTTAATGAGAGTGTCGCCGAAAACCCGAAAGCATCAATTCGACAGTGACTGTAAACTACACTCGTTAGAGGAATTCTTGTGACCTCAACATGTGGTTGCAGCACGACGGCACCACCTTCCACACCGCGCATGTAACAATATATTTATCTCAATAACGATTTTCACAGTTCACTCTTATTGGGACACCCTATAAAAACTATAAAAACTAAATAACAATTTAATGTAATTGATTGAACATATGAGAAAAATGATTGTCACATCAACAATAGTGCAAAAGAAGCAAAAGCAATTGAGAATGAAAAAAACTTTAATTAAATGTGAGGAAGATATACATACACACATACTCGTATGCACGTAAAAAAAATTTAAAAATTTAAAATAAAATTTAGCCTATTGCTTCCAATCTTTTCCGCATTTCAAAGGCCTTCTATATATGACCAATATTTTTCAACGTGTTATCAAGCGTAGTTCGAAATTTTGTTAATTACGTATAGTAGCTAGGAAGAACATTTAACGGAGAATATTATTTTAACTTATTTTAGCATCTATGGATGAAAAGCGAACATGTTTTTTCATTTAAAACAAAGCTTTACTTCGGACATCAGTTATTGCAAAATGAAAATTGTAGACAATTTTTGTAAACACAAAACCAGCATCGTCTGAAAGTAGGGTATTGATTATAGTTGTTAGAAGTGTATTAAGTTGAAAACTCAGAAGGTTCTTTCATAATTATTACCCAACAAACCATTGCATATTATATGGTTTTTTTATGTGTAAAATATGAATACTTTTTTAATAGTGTTTTTAAAACGCTTGACATAGCAACATTATTTGCAGTTGCACTTGCTAAACGCTTTTTGTGGACAACAGTTTGGCAAATGTGATTGCAAGCGACTTATATACAGCTCTTAAACTGTGATGTTTGGTTGTGTGCGTTGTTTTAAACCCGTAAATTTTGAACTATATATTAAAGTTCTCAAAACGAAAACTGACTCTGAAGATGGCACATAGCCGCAACCGGTTTGTCTCCGAACCAAACAAGGGATGACAGAAATTCGTTACAAAAATCTATATCAAAACACCCTGTCGGAATATCAAATCAAGAATCAAAGTTCTCATTCTTCTAGTTCTGAAAGTGCAGTGTCGCAAAGTAGGGTGGTGTTTAATAAATAAATATAAAAATATAATTAATATTAATAAATATAACATAAATTCATATTAAAGAAACGGTAAATCATAACACATGATATTAATAAAGCAAATCAATAATAAAAAATGTATAAACTATTAATATATAATAGTAAACAATAATTAATAAACTTGTTATTTTTTTATATTTCTAAGCTTATAAATAGCCTACGAAAATAGGTTTGCTATAAGCATGTTTAAACAATGATTTTCACTTAAGCTTTTTCTCTAATTAGAGTTCGAAGCTTGTTTTACATTAGTTAAACAATTGTTAAGAAGCCTTTCACAATAAAATTTAAAACAGTTTCCTTAGCTGCCAGAAAGTTTGTTACAAACTATTTTTATAGCGTTTTGGTTTGCTGGGCAATGTTTTTAGATCTGATAATTTCAAACACAATGTGCGTGGAAAAATTAAAAATTTAATACACTCGTTATAAAATTCATCATACATATAAAATCTTTCAAGCTCTTTTCTGCCTAGTTTTATTTTTAAGTTAATCCTATCTCATATTGTTTTTATTTCAGCCACATAAATAAAATTAAATTCAGTTTACTATATAGGATGGATGATTCCTGCTTAAGTTTGTTATTCCGAATTTTTGGATTGACGTTTATAAACATTTTTTTAGTTTAAAGTTTACCATAAATTTTAAAACTTACTTAAATTTTGGAAAAAAAAAGTTACGTTCCAAAAATATTAAATTCACCAAAAATTGCTAAATTAATTAAAAATCGCCATCGTGTCGCTGCTGCTTTTGAAAAGAAGGCTTGTCGAGTGCTTGATATCACAACATTATCACATGTTATTTCAGACTAAATTAACGTGCGCGACATGTGGCATCATCTAACTAAATAGTTATGTGGGAAGCAATTCGATTATTACGGCGATGATGCGATTACGTGCAAAATTGTCATGGACAATTTACGAGAGCCCTGATGTGTCAGGAAAATCACAAAGGGCACTTGTCCGATGTGCTATCCTATACACAGCTCAATTTTGTACTTTGATTCAAGAAAAAAGATGCCCTTTCGGGATATAACATGACCTAAATATATGGAAACTACTTTTCTCAATATAATATTATTATGTTATTATTATTTTGGCAGGTTTCTTTATGCCGGTAAATTTAATTAAATTTAACAATAATGTGCGGTTTACTTATTATTTGTCATAACAGCCTACTTTGGAAACTGATTTTATAAATAAGAAAATTGGCACGCGTTTTCCGTAACAAGTAAACTAGTTCATTTGGATACGAAATCTTTTATTTTAATAAATTTTAAAATTTGTTTCTTTTTAATACAGAAAATACATACAGCAACTTCAAATAAATAAATCTCATGTTAAAAATTTAAAATTTAGAAGATCTACTAAATTTTACCCAAAAATTAAAATTTATTTCTCCTCAAAACTGTCAATAAAATATAAAAATAACTAAAAGATATAAATTGTGGGGCAACCCGAAGCTAAATTTGTAAGTCAGAAATCATAATTATTTTATCGAAAATTTAAAAAATTAATATAAAAAGGCATTATTCAGCGAAAAAAATCGAAAAACTGCCAAAAATTTGAAAAAAATATACAAAAAACAAAATTTCGCAATATATTAAAATTTTACCACAAAAATTATATTTGAACCAAATTGAAATTTTAACAAACAACAGAAAATTTACCAAGAAATTACTCCAAAAAACATTATTTAAATATTGATTTCGCCCAAATATTTAAAAACTAAAAGCCAACATTCCCCAAAATGTTAAAATCAAAATAATTTTTGTTATATTGAAAATAATTAACAAACATCAATTTAGCCAAAAAACCAAATTAAATTTAAAAACCACAAAAAATAGTATTTTTTTTAAATTATCACTAATAAATTTAATTTAAAAAAAAAACAAAATTATTAATATTTCACTAAAAATGAGATTTGCCAAAAAAAAGTCAAGAACTGCCAGAAAATGTGCAAAACAAGATCCAACAAATTTAAATTAGGCCGAAAAAAATCTCCAAAAAATTCTAACTAATTTCCCCCGAAATAACTCAAATTTTGCAAAAAAAAAAAAACAAAGTTTACAGTTATCTAAAATCATTATTTACCGAAAGATCACAAAAAATTTTACCAAATATTTAAAATTCATCAAAAAATCGAAGATTAATCGATTAACGATGCTAAAAGTAAAACCAAAAACTCAGAAGAAAGATGTGAAATAAAACAGGTAGAATCTGAGCCCAAAATTAAAAATCCTCAACAATCGTTTGTAGAATTTATAGAATTTCATTCAAATTCATAGAATTTCATTCAAAAAGAAACATTAAAGTTCAATAAGATAGAAATCTTAAAATTAAAAAATTTGCAATATTGTTCCAATAAATATAATTTTGCTACAAAAAACTTTGTTCAGAAACTTAAAAAAATATTTTTTTCCACAACACATTTTTAGTTTTTCATACTTGGTACTTGGTGAAGGGTATAATGAGTTCGGCACAGCCAAATATAACGCTCTTATTTCATTTTATTAATGTATATATTTATGTAAACAACTTTGGAATATATAATAAATAAATAAGAATTATTATATTATCACATTCTTTATCAAATTGTATATAATATCTGTTAAGATTTGAGGTGTGTGATAGAAATCGCTTATTTAAACGAAGCTCTAGCATAGAGAGGGCTATTACTTTTTAATATGGAGTTTAACAGTTACTAAAATTGTAAGCAGGATTTTCAAGCTCCATTGTCTTGTATTGTTGTATCGAATGTATTGTAATACGAGTACAACTTCATTTCATGTTTTTAAAACGTAGTATTACACTCTGTTTTTTTTTTTTTTAATTTGTGTTTAAATAAAATGAACACTGTAAATTTGTTCGTATATCTTTAAAAGTACAAATTTTTTAAGGAATTTATTTTGAAATATAAACAATTATTTATCATCTTTAAGTGTATTTTTTTATTTTTAGTAATTTAAAGTTCTCGTGATGGATTTAATTTGATGGTATTTAATGATGTGTTTGCATATCTATAATTTTTCATCAATATAATAATACCACAATAAGATGGAATTTTCTCTTCACAAATAAACAAGCCAAAAGTTTATTTTATTACACAATACAAGAGTACGAGACGTTCGTGAATTACATACATGTAAACAAATCATCAGTGCTCGCTCTCTTCTCTTTGTTCAATAGACCATACCATATTGAATGCGCCTTGATTTGAACAATTCAAACACAAAAACAAATTTAAACACGTAGTATGTGTGCAATTTACCTCTTTTTAGTACTATATTAAATAAACTTTTTGTTGACTTTAGTTGAATTGAATATAGAAATTTGTATGTAAATCTCTGTCAGAAATAACAAGGCACTATCGATAATATTTACAGAAATACATATGTACATGTGACAGTGATACATTTCAAATACACGTTTGTTATCACAAGTGAGATTCTGATATTTATTTATTACATATTTAATTCCGCACTAAATAAAATAAGCATTTTCTATTTGTTTTTTTTTTCTTTTTTTTGTTTTGCTCGACAGCTGTTTATTTTGAATTCTTAACCTTTTCACTATCGTTGTTAATTTTTTTAATAAATAGGATAGTAATTTACTATTAATAAATTGATTGAAAATCTTGTAGATCCAAAATAAAAGAAAACATCGCACTTAATGTTAATGCGTCGAATACAAGTTAATACCGACTTATTTGATTCCTCACGTACAACTAACATTTACAAGAGAACAAATGAGTGATTTAACATTCGAGCAGTTAACAGAAAGTGGGATGCCAGATTTGGGGTCGTTTCCCATAAGTTGGGGGATAAAGTATCTTAAGCAGAGTATTACTCTCAAAAATGTAATGACGGTTTGTTAATATTAACTTATATGAAAAGGTAAATAATAGTTCCGAAAAAAGTTTAGCACATTCTTAAGTATTTTTATTAAAAGTCACAATAAAATTACTAATAAGTTAGCTCACTACTAGCCGGAGCACCCAAAAAAATCTTAAATATGAAAATATGTAATGTATGTAATGCACATTAAATATTGGTCATAAAATTGTTGTGTTATTAAATATCATCAAATGTGAATTATAAAAAAATTTGAAAATATTTATATTTTGATTAAAGAAGTCTGAATAATCTAAACTTTGGTTACGAAACCGTTAGTCCTTAACTAATTAAATTAATATCATGGCTTCGTTTCTAAATTCGTATGCTTGAAATACTTATATTGAAACGTGGAAAAGAATTTATCGAAAACCAAAACAAAAACTAATAAAGTTTGGCAACGCTGCAATATTTTACGTTGTTATTTTTGATAATATTAAAGATTTGTAGATAGTTTTGTTAACATAAACAAAAAGTCAACGCATGGCGTGTACTAAATTCAAAATTCTATTTTTGTTCTCCAAGTGAGGATGAAGAAAAAATTTCGATAACTATACATCAAAAGATGTTATGACAGAACGTTAATATCCCTACCATCCTAGATTCAGTGTAAAAAACATATATGTAACATGCCAAGGTCTGTAATTACGCCAACAATAAAACTGGTAACTGCTCTGCGGTTTTTTGTGCAAAAATCATTATCGAATAAGAGTTGGGTATGCCTTTAATTTAGTCTTGGCTCAACCCATGGTAAAATTTTAACTGATGTTTTAGACGCGATGTATCTAATGTCGGAAAATGAAACGACGAATATTTATAAATGAACTGGATTTTCTGGAATTATAGGGTGTGTAGAGGGAACCCATTTTAAAATAATTGGTCACTGAAAAAGTCGTCAATATTTAAATTACCAAGGAAAAGGCTCCTTTATCATAGAATTCACTCCAATCTCATGTCTGAATTTGGGGGTTTTCTGTTTTTTTTATAACCCTTGACATATGCAGTATATTTCTCCCTTTCGGAAACTAAAATTTCAAACTGCCGCTATCTTGTCTTTTTCGCTTCTAATTTATTATCTTAAAGTCCTTTCAACTTCGATGATCTCAATGATAACGACAAATAGCGAATGTTTCTTTGTCGTTACTATCTTTCCTTTAAAACAGAGAATACCGATATACGAGTATGTATGTATATATTTTCGACAAATGTCAATAACGTCAACGATGACGCCAATTGTAGTTTTATGAAGTATTCTCTTCTGTGCAGTTAGTAATATTTTTTAACCACTTAATAGGATTTTAGATTGTGTCTTTTTATATATTTCCTAAAACATAACTGAAAGTTGTTTAAGCATTTTCCCAACAACGTTTCCAATAAAATTTAAGGGTAAAAACATTTCCAATCCTTTAGTTAGCTTATCTTATGTTATTCGTGGGCATTTTAGAAGTTTTCGCGAACTTGATGAATGTGAGCTAAAAATGCGATACGTGATCGTGCAATAGTATTTGTTGTCGGTTGTGTGATTTTTTTTGGAATTGTGTTCCTTAAATTTGAGGCAGTCGATAGAAGCTATCTGGCAGCTCTGCAGAAAACTTTAAGCACAATCAGTTACAACAGGTATCAAATGCAATTGGATATTTTAACTGTGCAAAATAAAGTCGTTTTTTTATTCGCTATTTTGAATACACTAATTTAATATATAAAATTTTTATTATTTAACAAAGATTTTACTGCAACGATAAAACTTATTTTGCTCGAGTCCACACAGTAAGTATGAAAATTTATAAATTCCTTTAAAGGGTTTTTGTAGAAAATATTTTGTGAAACTTAAGAAAAAAGTTTGACTATTGAAAGTATATTCGAAAATAAAAATATATAAGAAAAGATACGAGAGTCGAAGGCACAGCTGATAACAATTTTTAATAGTTTAAACAACAATTTTTAAAATAAACATCTGCTTTAAAAGTTTGTTTTCATTTTCAGTATCAGGATCCCTCATTATTTTGAAGGTTCTGCAGTTTTGGATTTTTACCAATATAAAATATTTATGTAAGTAACTCTTATTATTTCTGCTTTTAAGATTCCGAAGGCGAACTATCGGAAGAATCCGTACTGGATGTAGAGGAACTTGAACTTCGTTTATGCCGTTTCGATTTGGATTTCTTTTCATTGATAACTTCATAACTGGGTAGAGTGGAGTTGCTGGAATCGGTAGAGCTGCCGGTGGTAAAAGACTCTTCGATGACGGCATCAATTTTTTTCGATTTTCTGAATAGAAATACACATGCATATGTATTAAATACAAATAGTTACCTTCTTTCCAGCTGTAACTCACTTTCTATCTGTCTTTTCAGACTTTTGCACATGTTTTGATTTTCTCGCTGCTACTATATCGCTATTACACGGAGATTTACTACTGTCTCTCTTATTCTTCTTGCTCTTTTTATGTTTTCGTCGGCCTTCGTTCTCCTGATCGACTTTAGTGGAATAAAGATTTTGAGAACTGGCGGTGGAATAACCAGTATCCTTGCGTTTTCTTTTATTTCTGACATAAATATTTTGAATTTATTTCTAGATATCGAGCATATTTATTATTCAATGCTAAACTTACTTGTCCTTTTTGCCTTTCTTTTCGTAAATAATTTCATCATCAGAATATTCTTTAGCTCTAGCAGAATACAAAATAATTCATGATCACAATTTGATTTGTCAAAAAAATACAAATTAAAAACCACCTTTTAATCTTTCTTCTCATTTCCGTTCCACGATCTGATGAGATCATGTAAATACCATGGGGATCACCAGTATTGCGTCGCTTGGATTTATATTGACGGTGCTTGGCAGCAACTTTCTGTTCTTGACGATTTTTCCAAAATTCAGCATTTACAACATATAAACGGTATAATTGTAAAATAATAACCAAGGAGTTTTTACCTAAATGAAAGTAAAAGTTTACAAAAAAGCTTTTGATGGTTGACCTGAAAAACTAACAAGTAAAGAAAACATTCATATAACTAATAATATCATATTGAAAAATTATTAGCAAACGAAATGTTAAAAATGGTGCATCCTGCAATATGACATTAAGTACAATGCCCCAAACATCAATGCCACAGCAACAGCCATTACAACAATCGGTGGGAGGTCTGAAATATATACATACATATTTAGCACACATAGAAAAACTATTTTATAAGCGAAATGCAGAACACGAACTTACTCAACTTTTTGATTTGAACCACTTCCTCGTGGTCTACGTGCCCTCGTAGCCGATAAAACTATAGTAAATTGCATAAGACTCCAAGACCAAATGCCCAATGTTAAATACACTAATAGGGGTATTTTAGCTATAGACTCATCCTTGTATGAATCAAAAAATTCTATTATATCAGCAGCGGTACCTGTACCATTTAAATATGTTTAACTCGCGATATTTTTTCTAAAATTCGTAATGAGCCTTACTTACCTATGTACACCAACAGCAGTTGACTCAACTGATCTCTAGTGAGATCACCTTTTGGCAACATCCATCGACCCACTATGAGTATTAACATTAAAAACTGCTCAATTAATGTTATCCAAGTGTCTTTGTTAATTTTTGGCACTCCAAGAACATCTGTTATGGGAAAGTCTGCGGTATCGTTGGCTTCAGAACTCTTCAGTCCATGCAAACGTCTTTCCACCTTGTCGAATTCCAATAGCCATATTGCTGGCACAATACTGGCTAAATACAGGAATACTGAGGGACAAAACCTAAAGAGGATATATTTACGATTTTTTTAAACCCAAAATTTCTACGAATTTAAATTAACGATATCCATTTGCCCTCATGGAATTTGACAAATTGCCCTGCTTCGTCGGTTTTACTGTATAGCACTAAATCGTCGGCGAAGTAAAATAATCAAAAAATTTGTATACTAGCTTTAAGTAGTGCGCCTACATAACAACAGAGGCGTTGCAAAAGTGTTCTAAAAAGAAACATAACGCGTAATAGTAGAGTTAGAAATGGAAAATAGAGCCGTTGGTTTAATCTAAATTTCCTAAATTTAGGCGATGATTTGAAATTTAAAAATGGTCTGTAGAACGCTTTTGCCGAAATCAAGTTTAGTTGTTATTCCTTGCGGACACAAATATATATATATAAATCTCCAGAGCGGCTGGACCGAGGCAGCTTCTTATGGAAAGAAAATTTTGAAATTAACAGTTCAAACCCCAACGATACGTTTGGAGAGATTATATCAAATATGCGTCACTGGGGTTGTTCTGAAGAAACGAAACGGCGTAGAACTTCACACAATTCTGTAAATCAATATCATATTTACTAAAATATTCAATGTCAAGATTGTAATTCTCGTAAATTCTTTACTCCCTTTAATATTTTTAGTGTATTTGATCACTTCTATAGTTAAATCAAAAAAAAATGGTGAAAGTAGTAAGTTGGTGCAGTTAATCGAATACAACTATTATTACAAAACAAGCCATAGACGTTGCGACCGTTGGAACAACTTCAGGAGATTCTCAACGAGGTTGCAGCGTTTGTGGGCTCGTTGTATCGAATGGTTTTTAAATGCAAAAGTATATGATTTTACTATTTCTTTAAGCAGAATATTTTTTAACGTTTCAGGTTGTAACAGCAAGCCTTTTTTATGTAGTAAGGGTACTACTGTATTTCGAAAATCGAAAAGCAGTGAAAATAGTAAAATAGTACTAAAGTTTCCGTCTCTGTCCAATAGGAAAAAAGTATATTTGTCATATTTACTCCACAAGACTTGCCTGCAAAATGAAATTGTACAACGAAGTTGTATTGTTTGTGGGCAAAACACCCAACTTGGTTATCAACCGAGTTGTACTAGCGGTTGCAACGTATACGGGTTCATAATATTTAATTTCATATGTATATAGGTACGTATATGTCATGTAATAATAATATGGAAAAATAACTTGCAAAAACAGTGGTGCGCTTACTTCGGCAAATATTTGCCAAGGTCTGACAGTATTCTCAGTGTGCTCATCTTGGAAGTCAAATTTACTTTGAAGTATATTCCTTCACATACAAAACCGTAAAATCTGTGGAGATATGTGGACACATACATTGCAAATCACATAAATAAGGAATTAAATCTTATCAACTTTGGACGTATATTCCTCCAGATATTGGGGAATTACAAAATTTTGGACTTTTAAAGGCCCATCGCCTTGTAGATTTTTGGAACGAATTTTCGTCATCCCTTGTCAAGTTTGGTTTGAAGACAAACCGGTTTCGGCTATGTGCCATCTTCAGTGTCAAAACACCCTGTCGGAATATCAAATCAAGAAGCCCATGACCTGATTATTATTATATTAATAGAAAGCATACTATTAAAAGTCAAATTAGAAATTTTGATCGTAAAAACCCTTAACACATGATTGCAAACTTTTTCAAACATGACTGTTAGGTTTTTTAGCTATAAAATGCTAATTGAGTGGGCTAAATTGTATATATGTAAACAGTAAATTTTTTATTTATTCACGTTAATTAATAGTGGAAGGCTAATGTACGCTCATGCGGCCTCAGTCGGCGATCAGCTGTTCAGTTTTGCGCTTCAAATGTCCAAATAAACTCGTTTAATCAGTTTACTATCGAAATTAAATCAAATTATTTTTTTTATTTGTAAGCAATACATACGTAATATTTTTTATTAATTAAAAAAATGGTGAGCTGTTTCTAAAGAAAATAAAAATTTGAAAATTTTGTTGTACAATTTTGGTCTTTTAAATGTTTTTCTATATTCAGGATAACTTTTTCCACAATTGAATCCTGCCTTCTATTCATTCTATTTATGGAGCATTAATTTTTTGCCTTGCGTTTAAACCGGCCATACACTTATGATTTGTGCGTGTAATTTGTTCCTGTTCGACTTCTGGTTATAGGTTAATGGGGCTGTGCTTCTTCTTTTACTTTTCTTCTTTTTTGTTGCGTACATAAATCAAAAGATCAACGTCATTCGTTTTGTAGTTTATGTGTACTTGTTGAAGTTTCAGTTTAATGTGATTTGTTCGACGTGTGTGGCGAAGTGGTTCGCGAACACGCACAAATTATAAGTGTGCGAATGACTTTGCACCACAAATATCCGCAAACCACTAAAAAAAATTCCGACATTTATCAAAACAAATGACAAATTTAAAAAAAAATTATATTTTTGTGTATGATTACCAAAAACTATTTTAATTTGATGAGTTAATTAAAAGGGTAACTCAATTAAACGAAACTCCTTTAAGAGGGAATTTTCCTACATTCTTTATATCAGAAAAATTTAAATTCACTTTTTTTGGCTTCAGTTAAGCGGCTAAATTCAATATCACAAAGTAGTAAACAGAGGTGAAACGACAGTATAGTGATCTTTTTCTCTATCCGTCTCTTTCCCTCAGAGCCTTAGTTTTGTTTTTAGATCTTTGTTTCTATTTTGATTTTCTTGCCGTGTTTTCCTGTATTTTTTCCTGTATTTCGTCACAAAAAGCTATATTTGTCTCTTTCTAACAGAGCCTATAGTAAAAAAAACTGAGTTTTTTATTTTTTGTGTGTCAAAGTCTTCACCTCTGGTTACCCTGTGTTCAATATGCGGGACTGAATTACACGAAAACTACTTACCGTGTTCGTTCAAAATTGGTCAAATTTAATTCCTTATTTAGGTGATTCGCAGTGTATGTATATATGTATATGTATGGATGTATGTATAAGCTAAATTGTATGGCAATGGATTTTTATAATTACAAGGAGACACACGGAATGGGGAAACCCCCCGTTAGTATTTACTGCACAATAATTGAATGGTAAAAAATTTAATTTAATGTTATTCAAAGGCAATCTTAAAGCTAAATCGCTGTCCACTGCTATACTTGTTTTGATTTATTTATTTGTGCGCTATGCTCTATTATAACGAGGCACTGCAATATTATTTATCTCCATTTGAAATTAAAGTTTCTTTGCCGACTTTTGGGGAGATGTTTCTATTATTCATTGAACATGTAAAGTAAAAATTATTGTACCAAAACCAGCAACCATTTAATTATAAAATGATTATTTCCATATAACTTTTAATTCTTTATTTAAATGCGAAAAAATCAATAATTAATTAATTAATTAATTTAATATCAAATATATATCTTGCTTAATTTTGTGGAAATAATAATTTTAATTTAGATGTTAATTTCTTTAAACGGTTTTACGCGTTTCTGACTGGCTACAAATACTATGATACCCTCGTGACCATTAAATTCATTAAAGAAAAATAACAAGAAAATAAATACATAAATGCACACACACACACACATGCACTACATTAACAAAATCAAACCCCAATTCAATTTAAGTAAAACGACCGCGATTGGAAAATGCGTTTTAATGAATAGTTTTTATGTGCGGGGAAAAAAGACGAAATAAATATTCTTGGCCAGTTAGTGGCGGGGCAAATGGTGGTTAGAAATTTAGATGATTTTTAAATGCTTAATTGAAAATCAAAGAAGAAAAGAATCAATTAAAAGTGAAAACATGACGTCAACCAACTGTTTACTCATGGGAGAAAAGATCTCAAAAATATTATCTTAATAATTTATAAAATACATATTTTTAATTATAAAAATTTACCATCTCCATTCCTGGGTCTTTTTAATAAATATAGTAAAAATGCCTTCGAAAAGAAGTAGTAATAGAGGAGCTGTCAGAGACCAATATATAATGTCATCCTTATTATCGACCACTTGATAAATCGCTATAATACTATGTGCACTAAAAATTATGCGCGTTAATGTCGCTTTAATTGTGGAAATAATTTTCGCCATTTGTCACTATATCGCATTTCACTTTGTCTGTTTTCTTTAATAAAATTTTAAAAAATTTAGAGCATGATGAGATATTTTTCTAAAATCACTTTCTTTTTATTAAATTTTTTTATATTGCAAACGAACTATACCAGAACAATCACAAACCGCAACTAAATGCAAAGACTTATCGTCAAATTAACGTTTAGCAAAGGATATTGCTTGGAAAGTTCAGTATTAAGAGAAATTAAAACCCATAGTGTTGTGAAAAATTGGTATCGTTTCAAAAGTAGTCGGTTAGAATATCTGAATTTTTTAATTGTGGTATTTTTTAATAATGAAAAAAAAATGAATTAAAGATAGCAGATATGTCGGAAAAAAACGGGTAGCGATCTTTAAAGCTGCAAATTTCTCTAATTAGAACGTTAAAAGCATTCGACTATACTATGAGGCCTGTTTAAAAAAACGTGATTTTACAACAGTGAACGTTTTTTCTCTCAAGCAGAACAAAGAAATCAGCTGTTTATTGGGGAGTTCGAAAAGAAACATTACGAAGAAATATATAAAATTGGATGATTTGCAGGACAGGAAGTAATAACTCGTGTGACTTTAAAAAGGTTCGTTTTCAAAACAGACTGGTTTTTAAGTAAATTATTTATATTTTTCGTTACTACAATATTTTGTTACTCTGGGAAACCATAGCTGAAAACTAAATCAGCTTAGTCGTAAAGCAACTCTGGGTTAGGGAACAATTTGCCCGTCACTCAGGTTCGATGTAAAACCGAAAAAGATTGGAATGTGGTATTTTTCCAATTGGTACACATTGTTACGTTTAACCTTTTTTAACGAGTCTAACACAGTTTTCTTTCAATAACACACAACAGAATTTATTTTTCACACACGCTGTTACTTTATTTATTTTATTTGACACTTAAATAAAACACAAAGGCTACTTCTTTATCACGATATTCGCAGTTTAACATTTCATTCTTTTATTTTATTTTTATTATTAACTTTTTATTTTTGTAACTCCTGGTCTGCTTTGTTACTTATGGTGGGTTTTGGCCGTCCCCTGGCGGGTATAAAGGTATGGGTTTCTTGTCTGATGTTTTGATTTATACCTCTTCGTGGTGACGGGCGGCATGGACTCTATCTAAATTAATCAAGCGAAGAGAAGAACTTAACAATGTCTTATAAAAATCCCTAGTCCACGGTGGAGCCGCATACGCCATGGCTCAGAGGGTAATTGGTATTTAGTATGCTCTTTCTCCATTACTCGTGACAGTTTTTTCCAAGGGTTAAGCCGGAAGAGATGGACAAGAATGACTCCCGAGGGGTGGACGGGTCAATCTCTATAGGTACTTCTAAGGCGTGGAACCGTGACATTCCGATAGAGATGGGAAATAAAACCTCGCAAGAGGTGAACAGATATATCTCTTGAAGAACTCCAGTGTTTATTGCTCAATGGAAGAATTCTGAAGAGATGGTCAAGAAAATTTTGCAAGTGATGGAAAGGTCAGTCTCAAAAGATACTCCTGAGGACGAGGCTGAAACGGTAGCGCACGTGGTGTGTGAATGCCATGGGGGACCTAAGCCTTAGACAAATGTTAGCAATTACAAGACCCTTTGTGATGAGATAGACGACAATTACCAGTCGACAGCATAAAGTCACTACAGTCAATAGTAAAGGCTAGTGTTAGAACGAGACTCAATGAAATTAAGGTGGACGGAAGCGAGTTGAAAAACGGACCAATAAAGTAAGCGATCGGCTTCTATATCTTGGAATCTTTTAGAGGACCCAACAATCCAGTTACAAATTTATGTGACATATCATATCATATTGATCATATGCAATCGTTTATAAATTAATAGAAATGGATAAAATAATATATATTGGATTATTGCATTTCATATTTAGAAGATTTTAACGCTAAATATGGAGTTAAACTTCTCTTTCGATTGAAACTGAATAGCTCAGTTTTGACACTGGTGCAGACCAAGGCAATAAAATATTAGAAATATATATTTTTTTAAATAATAAATTAATTATAAATTTCTGTATCGTCTTTCTCAAATACTCATCGCTTCTCTGATAACCGATTACTTCTTTTATATTCGCTTAATTACGCACACTCCTTATGAAAATATCATACAGGTAGGGCATCGAATAGTTAGTTAAATAATAATAAAAAATCAGACAAACTTCCAATGTAACTTAAGTTCATTTTAAACAGCTTTTTGTTTCAAAAGTCACTCATACCCCTCCTTTGTTAAAATTTGCTCTGTTAATGTATTTCTGCGCTGTATTTCTTCTTTTTTTTACTTGTGAAAATCATAAAATAGTTGACTTTGTTAAAATTAGTACTGTGTTCGATGAAAAATGTACGTCGTATAGATACTACGTGCTGCTTTAATGTTTTTCTCATATGAAGATAGTTGTTGCCCATATGAGTGCGATCTGAAAAATTATTTCGCTTTAAATTTAAAGATAGTGAACTTTTTGATTATTACTTAAATTGGTTCTAATAACTTTTGCTTTTCGATTTTGTTTTTTCATTTAATTTTTTTACTTGAATAAAACTTTTAAAATTTGTTAGTATTTTAGTGAGTTTTATTTGTCAGACTCAACAAAAAGTTCACAATGTGACCTACACCACCCTGTACATACAATAAGGTGCTATCGATTTGAATGGGAATGATATATTGCACTAAATGATACAACATACACACAGCGCCAAAAGTCATCGTCACTTTGCTAAAGCAATGTTTGAAGAATTTTTTATATATATATGTATGTACAAGTTCGCCGACATAAGCAGCTGACTTAATGGCCTACATACATCAAGAGTATATGTAGTTCTCTTATAATGTACGAGTAATACATACATTCATGGCTCTAAGTCAAAAAACGTCAGAACGAACGATATACACAGAGTATGCGTCCTCACATGTATCTGTCGTATTTAGTGGTCGTGCTGGACTACGTTGGTGTACTTCTTAATCTTGTATCATTTCTCTTGCTTTATGATTTTTTAGGTGAAATTTCGAAAATATAGATTTTTTGCGGTCCTTGATTAAAAGAAGTTTTAATAGAAGAATAAACAAAAGTTGAATCGAAAGTGGGAAAGTAATTCTAGGCAACACCGATTATAAGTGTAAAACAAACCAATTATAACAATCCCGACAGCTGGTAGATATATGTAAATGTCACTGTATCGTACTGGCGGTTAACACTTTCGTATAAAAAATACCTAATCTACGGTGGAACATCATACGCTAGGGATGCGGGACCAAGAAGTGCTTAGTCTCTAGTATGCGTATTATTTATACCAGTCGATTTTACAATATTAATACAAACTTACCAGCGCGTATGGTGTTCTGTGTGGGTGAAAATTTTTTCACCATTACAATTATATAAATTCTCCGAAGGAACTTCGGTTTTAATAGGTCAAGGAAGGAATCCGGAAGAGATGTACAAGAATGCCTCGCAAACCATGGTCGGGTCTATCTCTAAAAATGCTCGTAGGTAAGCGGCTGAGAAGGTAGTGCACATTATGTGTGAATGTCCAGCACTGGCTAGCATAATACCTATGACCACAGGAACTAAGCCTTAGACAAATGCTAGCAATTACAAGAGACTCCTTAAGGAAGAAGAAGGCCCACAGTTACCAGTCGAGAGCCTGAAATCAATTCATTGAAAGAAGGGGATCGAAGAGGGTCCCATAAAGTAAGCGGCCTGCTATATTAAAAACAAACAACCCATCTAAACAAATTAAAATTAAATCTTTTTCATTTACTACTGTAAGTGACGAACATTTCCAGATGAAGTACGAACTATTAATTTTTGTTGTTATTTATTTTTCAGCAAGTTAAAGGAAGCCATTTTTTACAACTAAAATTAAATATATTACGTATGTTACATAATCGTTGACAAATTTTGTGTTTAGATAAAATTGTGGACATGGAAGATCTTCAAACGTTGAGGAAGCAAAGTCGTAATGGCATTTGTCCATGTGGTTTTTTTAAAGGATAACCGGATTTTTTCAGATTATAATAACCGAAACCAGATTTTTTTAATTTTCCAATATTTGAAGTACTCGAAAACTAGTTTTTGGAAAATGTCGAAAAATCATTCACTCTATTATGTACACACATACATTTATATATCGCCAGTACTGGTTTTCCATATTAGTACCGATTAAGGAAAAATGCCTGGCCTGGTGCACTACCGTGCGCTTTAATATGTTAATGCCTGTGAAAATCTTTAATTTTAAATTAAGTTATTAGTAGAAATACAGACTACAGCTAATGCAAATATATGAAAGCTTACATTTAACATCCGAAATCATTAGCTAACATTTTTATTTCATTCTTGATATAATATTCCGACAGGGTGTTATGATGTAGATTTTTGAAACAATTTCCGTCATCCCTTGTCAAGTTTAATTTGGAAACAAACCGGTTTCGGCTATGTGCCATCTTTAGTGTCATTTCGGCTTTTTCTGTACCGAGTTTAGTCTATTTTCAAGGCAAGGAAATACGTTTATTTTGACATCATTTTTATATCCACCCTTACAACTTGTTTTATTTTTATAACAAAATGTTTTCCGACTTTTAAATTTTGTATAAAATTCATCTTTGATAAATGAATTGTAGTGTAAAAAAATTCCGCATTGCCGCAATATTAAAAGCCAATACTTTCTTCATAATTTAATGAATTTGTTGGAACTTTTTTTAACATTTACTTTCACAGTTTATCTATTATGTATTATTTTATTTTCAGTCGATTTTTGTATTCAACTATCTGTAACGTGTTTAACAGCTCCGTCTAACTTGCCAGTTTTAGTTTAAAGGCAGATTTGAAGATACAACCCTGTTGAAACACATGTTGATGAACAAATCAAAACAAAAGAAGGGTGATGAACAAATCAAAACAAAGGGTGGTCGTTTAAAAAATGTTATAATATTTTAATAACCTTTATGGGAAAAACAGATTTAGCAGTAATTTTTCATTATTTTAATTTACTTTTGTTTGTTTGCTGAAAAGGGATTTCGAACAAGAGATGGTCGACATATATTACATACAAAGTATACTAAGTATTGTTCGTTAGGGCAAACGTTTTGTGCTTTCCGAGCGTCGTGCCCATCTTACGGAAGATACTGTAGGTCTTCACAACTGACTCGAACAACGAGTCTTATTCGGTAATTTGGACGGAATATGCATCTTCACTTACGAACGTATTGACTGATGAATGGCTATGCTATATGACGCTACGTGCGACACAATGAACGCCACGTTGGGCATTCCGCAACAATGATTTAGGGGTATCATTATCTCTGGCGAATCTGACGTAAATTGCCTACCTAGATTGCCAGTAAGCCGCAATCAACTAATGTCCTCAATACATAGATAGCCCAAGTTCAAAATTTAGAATGGAGCATTACCTTCGTACCACCATTCGAGCCCGTGATCGATATGATAATCCATACATATTTGAAGATATGGGCCGTTCAAAAAAACTTTTTCGAATACCGCACACAATTACGTTTGCACTCATTCACTATTCACCCGCCTTTACGGGAAAACCCTTGCATATACTACTTTTTATACAACTGAGACTGCCTGCGGAGCATGTTTATGTGGTAGAAAATATGTTGAAAATGAAACGTCAAAATTGCGACATTCATTAGGAATATTATTTGTAAAGTAAAAAAGCAAACTAAACTCATTGAGGAACTTTTTTCACTTTATTATTGGAATTCTAACAA
This sequence comes from Phania funesta, assembly GCA_963932375.1. Lineage (NCBI taxonomy): Eukaryota > Metazoa > Arthropoda > Insecta > Diptera > Tachinidae > Phania > Phania funesta. The sequence continues at coordinate 23,437,788 of OZ010652.1, forward strand.
AACTTTTTACTAAGTGAACCATTTATTAAAAGTGTTTAATAAATAGCAATTATACTGGAATCTTACAAAAGATTCAATTTACACTAGGCCAAGAAATTTGAGTGTTTGGTACTTAAACAATCTTGTCTTGCAAACTCCCACAACAGTAATCAGTGGACAGACATACGGAGAGCCACAAGAATATATTAACCACACTGCATACAGTAGTAACAGAGAACCTGAGAACGAAATCGAAAACAAGGAACTTAAACTAGAGGAGTCTAACTAGTTTATAATTTGTACAGAAGGAAAATCAAAACTACTAACTAAAAGGATTTCAAAAACACTTAAAGAAAAACAAAAGTTTTTTATCATTTATTTTGCGGCAATTAATATAAAAACAACTTGTTAGTAGCAATGGAGAAACAACTAGCAAAACAATATGAAACGTAAGTGGTTCAATGCATGGATTGATTGGTCGTTTTTGTTGTTGTTGGGCTCTCAGCCCAAGGAGTGGGTCTACTACAACAAACAAGAAGTGATCATTTGTTTTGTGCGTATATTTTTGTTTTAATTTTTTGTTCGTTGATTGCATCGTATAATATGTTAGGTTATGTTCAATGCTGTTTTGATATGAATGAATTTGGGTCTACGTTGACTGAGGAAATGTGACATACATATGTACGTATATATGTATGTATATAGAGACCTATTATTTGAAGGAACTACAAATAAATATATGCATTTCTTCGTTCTTAAAATTAATAAAACAATAATCAGTAAACTTTTTGTGTAGAATAAAAACACAAATATAATCATTGAAAATAAAATTTAAAAAATCTATTTATAATTAGAGGAAAATCTAATTAAAGTAACTGAAAGTGTTAGCAATATGAAAATAATTTGTTTGAATTATGTGCATATGTGTGTCAATTTACCTAATAAAATAATTTGTAATTATTGCAGTATGAATTCATCAGCTAAACCATCGCAACAATCACAAAAAATATTACAACCAAAAAGAGAAACACCACCAAGAAATGAAATGATGTACGATCCTCCGAGCATGGAAGCTAAAATGCCCAGGCCAAGGTACGACACACTGTATAGAAATTAATATTTATTTGAAATTCAAAATTTTTTAAAATTGGCGCCAAATTTAAAAGAATCCACAAACTATGATTTATATGTGAAAGAATTATATGTTTAACGCAATTTATGTCCACATACCTATTTTAGGTTGCCTACGAATTTTCAGAAAAAGATCATGATTTTAGAAACTTTATATAAAAGAAACTCTTTTCAAATGAGAAAAATATTGTTTGTTCGCCAGCTACATACATACATACATATGTACATATGTATATTATTTCAAGAATACAATAGCTTTCCGATTTTATTTACTATTTTTTGTTTGCAAATGTTCACGTATGTTTGTTTGCTGACAGCAACCTCTTAGCAGAATTGTATTATTACTAACTTTCATACCTATCACTTCGATATCGATCTTAGGAAACAAGAGGTATTTTAAATAACAAATCTAGAAATATAATATACAAACATATAGCAGTAACTTCATATTTTATATAGCACTATCTGGGCTTTTATAATTCCGAAACAATTTTATATATGTAAGTAAATATACTATACATTTTATTAAACTTTTCAAACTTTAATCGCGCAATTTGGTTTTCCTTGTTTGAAAAAAAAAAAAAAAATTTGTTTGATTTTACATTAAGTAGTAAAATTTGTTATACATATATGTGGTGAAGATCACACCTATCTGGCTATACGTTAATATAAATTTAGCTATTAAAACGTAGCAGTTCTCAAATATCGAACTAAAAGTTCTTCTTTAAGTTTGTGGGTGAATCATTAAATTATTTTATACAATATTTTTTGTTAAATAATATTTTAATTAAAATTAACTATTTATACTACAGTTACTACAATACGACGAAACCCTCATGGCCAGATCTTGTGGAGAGCGATGATAGTGATTTAGAAACTGATATTGATGTTGAAAAATTACCACCCCTTGAAGTGGGCCCCCATGAGAACCGTCTTCAGCACACATATTGGTTGTGGTTCGCCCGTAAGGGTGCACATCGTGCAATGGATTACAGTAAATCATTGCGTGTGGTGGGACGTTGTGCCAGTGTTCAACAGTGGTGGTCATTATATTCACATCTTAAACGTCCCACAGCCTTATCAGTGTACCTGGAATTGAGTTTATTCAAACAGGGTATAAAACCGATGTGGGAGGATCCAGCCAATTCGAAGGGTGGTCAATGGTTAATACGTTTACGTAAAAATCAAATTGACCGTGCGTGGGAAAATGTCTGTATGGCCATGTTGGGTGAACAGTTCTTGGTTGGAGATGAAATATGCGGTATAGTGTTAATAACAAAAATTCAAGTAAGTCCATTTTTATTCCATTCTAACTTTTTATTAAATATTAAAAATCGTTTAAAAGAAAGTGAAATTAAGAACTTTATTGCAAGATGAAATGAAAGTGTTTTGTTTAAAAAATAACCAAAATTAATAATTTCGATAAATATTATTTACATAATAATATTGTTAATTATAAAAGACCAATGAAGGGAAATTTTAAAACTTTACAAAAGCCGGCCTTTTTCCAAAAAAGAAAAACTAAATTAATATGAAATTAAGAACATTTAATTTGCAATTATGACGAAAAATCAGCCAAAAAAGTGAATGAAATTTTATTTTTGAAAAAAAAACAAACGGATTATGATTGATTCCCAAAAATAATTAAAGTGCAACTTGCTCCTACCAACTGCATGCGTTGGTAAAGCAACAACTTTGCAGTGATAAAGCTGAAAAATGGAACACCCAAGTGATAAAGATAATGTTGAACAAAACAACCATGAAAATATTGAATCAATGTAGCAAATTGTAACAATAAAAAACCGAAGCGAGTTAAATCGCAAGAAAAAACTAAACGAATTAACGTACTACTATCTACTTAATACATCATGCAAAAACAACAGATATGCAAAATGTGATGCTTATGTTATTTGTTCAAGAATATAATTAATTATCTCATTGATTGAATCAAATGTATGTAACAAATATTAAGAGCCGTGTTTCAAAAGAACCTTTTTCGATGTTGTTTGGGGTCTTTGAATCTAACCCAAACAATTGATCTATACATGAAATAAAATACGTAAATCATGCCTTCCTAAAAATAGAGCCACCTCGTAGAAGAAACAATTTAGCACAATGCCACCGTTGGTAGAAATTATACAGATGATGAAAAATGTATTGGTGGTGGGCGACACAAAGGAAAGAGAACTGTAAAAATATATTTACACAAATAATGATTCAACATTATCTATAGGTAGTCCTACACACTGGACAAGAGACTGTACCAAAATTTTTTTTTTTTTTGTTTATAAGGGAATACCACGGTCATCTTAGACATTGCAGATAGTGCGGACTTAAGCTTTGATCAAACGGTAGGAAAAAAATCCATAAATTATTACATATGAAAAAATATGAGACAGTTTGTGCTCTCGAATTATCAAAGAACTAGAAGACCATTGAATAAAGCAAACTGAAACACTGCATCACATTATTTAAAACGTTTTTAAATTACTATAAAAATTATTTGTATAATAATTATTTAAAAAAGTTTAATATCTGAGCTAAGAAACACAATCTCTGCAATACAACAAAATACTTGAAGCATGCAATAAAAGTAATTATCCCTAAACAAAATAAAAGTGGTGAATGGTGTAGATCAGACACAGCTAACGAGTTTAAAGAACATGTATAATCAATCTGCCCAGTGTATTTAAATGGAACTAATATACCAAAAACTATTACAGTCAAATATTTAGGCTTACCTCTTCATAAACATTTAACTTGGAAAGCACATAGTCAAAAAACGGGAGAGCTTAAATATTAAAACAAGGTAAATGTACTGGCTACTAGGTCCACGAACTGCCTAAAGCTTGAACAGCACAAGCAAACCAATAAAATTTGTGAAAAATATTTGTTAATAAAAAAGTCGTTATAATTATTTTTATTACGATCATGAAATGCCATAGCATAGTAATAAACTGTTATATACATTATTGTACCAATGTGGGTGTGATCGATAACAATGAAAATCATATATGTATAACAGCTAAACAAATATAATCTATAATACAGATACGCGAATTTTATACTATTGGCTTATATTTGTATCCATAACTTTTACATTTTATCTCCATCCAACTTTTCTATGCCTTATATCGTTGGAGTATTCATTCTAATTTATATATATGGATATGTATGTATGTACTTAAGAAGAGATCCCACGCCCTATAAATTCAAACCTAAAAATTAAAGTTTATATATATATAAAGGTACAGGATTTTTAACAAAATTGTCGTAACTCTAAGTTTGCGGACTCTTAATTTCTTTTAAACAAATGTGTATTGAATAAGACAAGCAACTACTTAATATAATAGGGAATATACCTACAAGAATATAATTTGATATTATCCTATATACATACATATGTATGTCATGTAGGATTCTAAAAGTCTGTATTAACAAAAATAATTGTCCATATATTAACAAGTTCTTATAAAAATCAGTAAAAGGGATTCACGATTCTCAATTTTTATTACGTTTCGCCTTCATTTCTATTTTAAGTCTATTTCAAATATAAATATATATTTACATACGCACATATGTACATATGTACATATTCAAATTTTCTAAAGTTCAGAAGCCAAACAATTTACTCCGATTTCGTATCATTCTTATCTCAGAGAATATAGACTTTTTTGAAAAGGCTTTAATGCAATTTTGTTGCAAAATAATGGTATATTTTTGTTTCAACTTGCGATTTTATATGATTTATATAAGTACCAATGTATCTAAAATTATACTTAAATTGCATTATTTTTATTCTGTATTTTATATACCAACAAAATTTTAAATAATGAATTTTGTTTGCTCTTTAGAAGAAAACGAAAAAAGAACAAACCAAAAAACAAAACTCACTTAAGCTAGTCGGAAAGGAAAATGTCAAGAGTTGTGGTGTGTGTGAGTAAAACGAAAAATAACTCATTTGGGTCAGGGATGGAAAAATAAGTACTGTAGAATTTATTTACGTTTTGGAAGGCAAAAATGTCGCAATACCCCATGAACAAGGCGACTTAATATTTATGTACTAGTGTGATTATTTAAATATAATTATTGATATAGTTTCTATCCCTAATAGAAACGTTGAAATTATTCTCATGCTTTCGTACTTATACATAATATGCAAGCAAAAAAAGTGTTGCCAAAAATATGTCTTTATTATTTATTTTATGAATCTAGAAACCTTGGCGGATTTTTTTACAATAGTTGTGTTTACGTACTCATATAATTGTTACTGAACATTACTAGATTTCGTTTCAAAAAATGCAGTACTATTATAGACAACTTACTGGATTTAACTGATAATTACTTGGTCAAAATATATGTTTATAAGACATTGTCTATCAAGGCACATTCAACAAGGTAGCCTCGAACGACACTACTATTATTTTGGCTTATTCTCATACTTGTCAAACTTCATGTAAACCTTGTTTAGACCCCTTTCAGACCAGCAAAGTTTTCTTTGACAAAGTTTCTTGAATTCTTTTTTAAACTTTGTCTTGTGTTCAGACAGGATAATTTTACTTTGACAAAGTCTGTTTCTTTTGTTTGTATGTTTGTCAAATATAAAGAGCAGCCATATTAATTCGGTTTACGAACTAAAAACACAAAAGGAAGTTTTGTACCAACCCCCGATCTCTTTTCCTCTCTCCTCCAAAAACTCAAGACTTTGCTAAGAAAACTTTGCTGGTCTGAAAGGGGTCTTAATGACCCTGCATTGGTAAGTTTTGTATATAAGTAAACAAATTGTTTTAAAATAAATGAATAAATTACAAATGTTTAAAAATCAATTTGATTCATTGAACATTTAAAAAAAAATTAAAAATTGAATGCCTTGTTTATTGTGTTACTTATCAATTTGATTTTATGTTTAATAATAAAGTTGATCGAAGTAAATATTTTTGCGAAGCAAATCTTATAATATTGAAGGCACTATTATAAGATTTCACTTTTCCATGCCTGTACTTAAAACAGTTTGTATTTCCTTTGCAATGCTTGAGCAATGCGACTGGTAAAAAATAATAACAACTGCTATTTCACGTAATGTTTGGAAAGTGGTAGTAAATAGTGTTAAATTGTTTTATAACAAAATATGAAATATAAATAAACAACAAATATAATAAACAACAAACATGCACACAGTTACTGTAATAAAATAATTTAAACACAAAAAGTACACATTAAAACCAGGTTAAAATGTTTGAACGTCCTATACGGCTTAAAATAAAGAGTAATAGAAAGAGGTGCAAAAACCTAATCCGGGTAAGAAGCACTCCCTCGCTATTTAAGAGAATTGGCTGTGTCGCGAAAAATCCTATAAAGTTTTTACAGCTTAAAATGTTTGCTCAATGTATGTTGAGGTATTTCTCTCTTGTTCCTAAATTGTGCAAATGTGTAGGATGTTGGTCAGTAAGAAATTTTAGCGTTCTGTGTTTTATATTAAATGGGAGAAATGAAAAAATTACAGCTCAACAATTTCATTGCCATGTAAAATATAATTTAAAAACAAATCACAATTGTGAAAATTTAATTAGAAATACAAACTGTTTTAAGTACAGGCATGGAAAAGTGAAATCTTATAATAGTGCCTTCAATATTATAAGATTTGCTTCGCAAAAATATTTACTTCGATCAACTTTAATTAGATAGAAAAATTACTATTTCGTAAATACATACGTAAAAGTAACCATTTCTTTAATATTTAACAGGAATCATTAACATTAGTTCTGGTCTAGAATTAAATAAAAAAAAGTAGATTATCCAATATTGTACCCAATTTTATTACAGTGATGTAATTATAGCACAAAAATGTAAGATGGCAACACGGGTTTCTACTTTGGGGATAAGTGAGAGTAATGTAGTCACATTTTTCCATTTTATGTTAACTTCTAGCTGATTAGTATATTAACAGAGCTCCACAATTTAGTCGAGAGTAAGCCTTTACAACGAAAGCAACCTTGCTAAAAACAGTAAAACGGTTTAATAAATAAAAGGTGTAGCAAAAAATAAAAATAAATATTAATTCATTAAAAACTAAGCAGAAATTGTTGCTTTCCTTTTTGTTTCCAATCTCTGCAAATTTAATTATGAAAAGAAATTTTGTGATTAAACTAATATTTTTTGGAAAATAATAAAACACCCACCGTTGTATTCAAGCAAATATATAGCTAAACCTACGCGCGTGAATATATAAAAGATTAAAATATTCATCAGTTTTCATAAAATGTAGGAAAAATTTCATTGTTTTATAAAACGTCCGCCTGAAAAAAGAAAAAATTGTGTTTTTGCTATAACTTAAATGAACAAAGCCCAGTTTGCGCAGAAAATCGATTTTTTACATTGATTAAAAGGCACATACAAAGTTATACTTTGGGGCACAAATGCATAAATCGAAAAACAAAAAAACGTGTGATTTCCTAAATAAAAATAATAGTTGTTGTTTTTTAAAATATATAAATAATATATTAATGAATTAAAATTTAAATTGTGTTAATTGCTACATATGTACTCCACTGCTGGAAAAAATTGTGAGAAAATTATCCTACTAAAACAATACAACCCTGTGTGTATGTCAAATATAAAAAATAATAAAACGATAAAGACCCTCTAAAACAAATATACTCAAGAGTTAATGGAATAACAATTGAAATACAAACGGGTCCTAATAGAATGTAGTTGTTAATTATCGGCAAAAGTTATTGATACATTTTATTATATATCACGGTAATAATTTACTATACAAAAAAATATAACAAAGTTAAATTAAAATCTATATACATGTGTATTTAGAATAAAATCAGCAAACTTGCAACTTTTATCATCTTTTAGTTAACAATTGATTGAGTGCGAAAAATAATAACCTCAACTGTTGAGAGTAAAAGAGAAATAGTGTGACTGCTATCAGAGGAAAAATAAAATATCAAGAGAGTTTGTATATAAGACTACTCTTAGTTGGTTTTTATAAGAATGTAAAAGCATAAGAAATACATCAATAAACCAAAAAAAAAATTTCAAAGAACATATATTTAATTCTATTTGAACAAGAACATCTAAATCTACGTACATATATAATATATAAAAATAAATTAAGCCTAAAAAGTAAAAATTATTTTTGTTAGCAGTATACTAAAAAATAAAAAAAAAAAAATCAGAAAAAAAAGTGAGTCACGTTTTTCAACTTTTATGAGCGTTGTTGAACCAGAAGTGCAAGCAAAGAAAAAAATTGTATTACTCTCTATACTTGTTTGCCCGGCTCTGTTTCCACTTAAAGAATCAGTATAACTACCACCTGCTAACTCCCCTTCCACCAATTTCTGGTATCGTATCATTGTCCTTAAAAAATATTAAACCAAATTATAATGAAGTGAGTCGAGAGGTGTTCAAACAGATAAATGTGGTATTGCAAACAAAAATAAAATTTACGAAACTGCAATAACATTTAAACTACTATAATACTAGCTTAAAAGCCAAACGTCCGCGACTTTACTTTTAAATTAACACCACCTAGCGCATCACGCTAAATTCAGCATCATGACAAAAGACAGATTAGCCGCTTTACATGCAGCCCAATCGGACGATGAAGAGGCCGAAGAGGTGGCCGTTAATGTCGACACCACCCATGACTCCTATATGGATGATTTCTTTGCCCAGGTCGAAGAAATTCGGGGTATGATCGATAAGGTGCAAGAAAATGTCGAAGAGGTCAAAAAAAGACATTCGGCGATACTGTCCGCACCCCAGTCTGACGAGAAAACCAAACAGGAACTTGAAGATCTAATGGCTGACATCAAAAAGAATGCCAATCGCGTTAGAGGAAAACTAAAAGGCATTGAACAGAATATCGAACAGGAGGAACAACAAAATAAATCGTCAGCTGATTTGCGCATTCGCAAAACCCAGCATTCGACACTGTCACGCAAATTTGTAGAGGTAATGACAGAGTACAATCGTACGCAAACTGATTATCGTGAGCGCTGTAAGGGCAGAATACAACGTCAATTGGAAATTACAGGTCGTGCAACCACAAATGAAGAATTAGAGGACATGTTAGAACAGGGTAATCCAGCCGTGTTTACGCAAGGCATCATAATGGAAACGCAACAGGCTAAGCAAACGTTGGCCGATATCGAGGCTCGTCATGCTGATATTATGAAATTAGAGACATCTATTAAGGAATTGCACGACATGTTTATGGATATGGCTATGTTGGTGGAGTCACAAGGTGAAATGATCGATCGCATTGAGTATCATGTGGAGCACGCTATGGACTATGTGCAGACTGCAACTCAGGATACAAAGAAAGCTTTGAAATATCAGAGTAAAGCCCGGCGAAAGAAGATTATGATTTTGATATGCTTGACTGTGTTGGGTATCATAGCTGCTTCATATGTTAGCAGTTATTTCATGTAAATGCCATGTTATCTTTTTATTTATTAGTTTTTTATTTGATATTTATTTGTATAGTTTCTACAATATTTTCATGTTTAGTTTAGTTAAGTAAAGTAATTATTATTATTTACGTATATGTTTTTATATAAGAAATATTAAACCTGACTATAGCTTCTTTTTAAAAGTCATAAAAACAATTAATATTAATAATAGCGAAAACAGAATTAATCAAAGTACGAAATTGTTTAACTATATTATAAATCTTATACATCAATATTTAACTTAAAATACAAAAACTCATAATAATCATATATCTTAAAATAATATGTAACTAAAATGTAGGGCAACATCTGAAAACACAAACAAACTTTATATATTTCAATTAATTAAATTCAAAAAATAAAATACTATTAACTACAATACAACAAACTAAGCTTTAACATGTTATTTGAAATAAAAATTAAACAAAAAATGAAGTTTAGTTTGTTAAACAGAAAAGATATTACAAATATCTTATTAAATTATTATAATTGCTAAACAAAATCGATTAGTATTTAAAGTTATAAAAAATAACCTGCCATTAAAGGCCTTAAATTTAATGTTTCTAAACATATTCTCTAAAATTTGTTTCTTCTAAAGCGTGTTAACCTATTTAAGGCCTGCTTAATACTTTTTGTTTAAAACTAAATTGGGAGTACATACATATTTAGATAAATTCCATAAACTAAAGTACTTGATAATTTGGTAGGAATAGAAAAGTTTACCAAATGTTCTGTCATTTTTTTAATATTTTGAAAACAAATTTTGCATTTTCATTAACATGTACTTTTTATTTCGATGTTTGTTGCGTTATAAAAAAAAATCAATATTTAATTTTTATTTTAACATTAAAACTATGCTATTTATTGTTATAAAATAAAGTAGAATCTCTTAAAAAAACTTTCATGCAAATTCAAAACATTTTGATTATTCATAACATTTTTATTTTCACAAAGTTTATGTTGAACCTACAATACTGGCAATTTTTACTTTCAGTTTTTATGCAATAAATGCTTGAGTTCAAATAGCGTTTTATTGCAATTTCTGTTTACAATGCCGTAAATCCTTCAGCACTTTACTAAAATCTCTGTCCAAAAATTCCCTCAATATTAAGACTGATTATAAACAATAACTTTATTCTGTTAGATGCCAGTAATTATAAACGATATAAAGTTTTTCCTCCATTATTTCATCATTTTTTCCCTTTGCTATTAGAATATTTATAATCAAAATATATTAAATTATTTATTGTTTAGCAACACATTAATAAAAAGAAATTTGCATGTTGTACAAGCTACTTATTTCGTAATTTTCTTTAATTATTGCAAGACATAATTAATCAAGTACATTTGGTTGCAGCATGGTTGAAAACCTTTAAGCCCTGAATATTGTTTGCCACTTTCCATATTTATGTATAATAAAACGTTACTTCTTAGATATCTACACAAGCACTTCCTGTAAATCATCCATTTTATTAAAGAAGGGAGGATGATATCGAAGCAAACCGCTTACTTAATGGGTCCCTTTTCGACCCCTTCTGTTTCTTGAATTGATTTATGCCAACGGATTTGTAATTTATGACTAGCCTACTTTCATTGAGTCTCGTGCTAACATTAGCCTTTACTCTTGACTGTAGTGATTTCAGACTATCGACTGTTAACTGTCCGCCTTCTTTCTCTTCACGGATTATCTTGCTAGCATTTGTCTAAGTCTTAAATCTCCCATGGCATTCACATTTAACAAGTGCCTCCTGCCCGTGGCCCTAAGCCTTATGCTAGCTAATACCAAGTGTTCACACACACTATATACTACCGTGCCAGCCTCTCCCAGGCAAAGCCTACAAGTATCGATTTTCATCTTGGCCAGATGATACTTGAAGTTTCCGTGAGCTATTACTAACGCAGTAAAGGTAGCCCTATTATACCCAAGCACCTTACTGGCCTTCCTGCCGAGAATCTCCCTACTTCGAGATAATGCAATGCAACGCCTTAATTTATATAGAAAAGAAAAACAAATTTTAAAGTTTTTTTAATTTTTTATTGTTTTTCGTACACATTTTTGGCCTTTTCATATTTTATGACGTTGGTAAACACAAACATTTTTCTGAAAAGCATAAAAATGTTTAAAATATTTTAAATTTGTTGTTGTTTTTCATATAAATTAATAATTCTTCTTTTATTTATTTACACCGAAACACTTTTTAAAAAATATTTTTCCATATATTTCAAACATTAATTTTGAATGAACTGCAGTAATTGAAATGTTGCATGCCTCACAATTTTTTCAAACAAAAGATAAGCAAATTGATTCGATTTTATATTTTTAATAAGAGCACAAATTCTTTGTTTTTACCAGCATATGAATGTTCTTATTAAAATAACTAATTGAAATTAAATAGCTAAAATTGTTGTTGGCTATATGGCTGAAATTCATTGTAACTCAAAGACATCAAAATTCAATTCCGGTTGCTATTTACGTTTTGGCAACATGTTCAAACATTAAAAGATTTATTTTGTAAAACCCTTTGTGAACCGTACAAGAACATTATTTAAAAAAAAAAAAACACCAATAATTAAATATTATCCTTCATATGACTTCTAAGCACGAAATCTTAATGTAAACTTAAATGTGCTTTTTTGAATGTTTAAATATAATAAATATAAATTTTTTAAAAACAAAAACAACTGGAAATCTGCAACATGTTACATACGTTTTTGTAAGAATATTTGTGTTAATTTTCTTCTTAAGCAAATAAAAAGTCTTGAAAATTAGATAATTTATTCTGTTGCACACGCAATTATTTTCAAAGGTTATACTCGCTTTATTTGAGTCACAACCCAGACCATTATCGAATAAAATATCGATGTACTTCAAGACCAGCCTATTCATTACTGTCGCTCCCTCTATATCTTCGAATAACAAAGGTCTTTTAAGAGCGCATTTACTTTTATATTATAGTCAATTAAATTAATGAAAATATAAAAATAAATGAAATAAATTTTTGTTTAAAAATCTTTAAATAATATAAATATTAATAAACTCACATACACTTTGCAATATAGGCCATTTTTAATATTATTAAAAAATAATGAAAAACAAAAATAAATCGCAAGCAAATTATTTAACATACTATATATAAATTCATACTCACAAAAGCTAAAGCAAATAAGCATAAAATACAACATTTACTATTTACTTAAAGAAACAACAAATAACTAAAAATAATATTTAAATTTAAAACAAATTACACACCTACAAGACATGCAATCAAAATATTTGTTTTTTTAAATAATTTTTTTTTTAAAGAAATATTTTAATATATTTTTTAGCCCCACAGTACTTATGTAAAATTATTCTTTTCTAGTTTATTTCTTAAAAAACAGTGCAATTATCAAATAGTCTTTATTGTTTTAAATTTAATTTCTTTGTATTTGTGTAAAATACACTACGTTTTGAGTTTTTAAAGCGTAATTTGCGTCAATAAATTAAAACTATGTATGTATGTATTGTGCGGTTTGGGAACATTTTAAGGAAATCCGAATATTGAAAGTTTTTAATATATTTTTCGAAACTTTTTAATTGCGCCAAATCGTCCATTTTAGTGAACGCTCATTTTAGTTCAGAGAAGAAGAGTTCGGAGAGGCTGGCGCAGAACCTCCGCTCGAACTGAATCTGACTTTGATCCTCTAGAGCCGGATAGCAGATAAAAAACAGTATCCTCTTCTATATATGTATCCTCTTCCTCTGCATTGTGATAACTTTTACAGTACACATTTGCTGGGAACCCAAATCTCTTGGCGTGATTGCTACTTTTTAAGATCAATTACTTATTTTGCTTTTGAACTATGTTTTGCGTTTTGATCCACTCAAACATGCGAAAGCAGTGAAACAGTTGACTCGAATGGGCAAATGAAATTTATAAAAGTTATCAATAAACGGCATGGCTGTCAAAATGACTAAAAAGAAATTTGAACAAGATTCAAAATTACATTTTGATCATCTTGTTTTATATTTCAAAATTACGCTACAGAGCGTAAAAGATTTGAACAAGTTCATTTAGTTTGATCAATGGAATCGTTCAACTGAACTAATTCCCTAGTGAACGTCTAAAGTATAAAGAAGAATTGTAATTAGTAGGAACTATTAAATAAAAATTTTTTAAGGTACTTTGTACCAAAATAGTTAATGTTTTAAATATTTTTTTAAACATGCTTCCTTAGAATGTACATATGTATATATGTATGTTTAATATTAAATATAGTGTGATGCTTTCCTTTTTAAAAGCACTTTATTATTTACTTATGATTTCCTTCGTAAGTTTCTATTTTTAAAAAAGATTCCTTATTCACAAGGAACTTGCTTTAAAAGAAACTTTTATTTAAAAAGTATTGTCGTTTTTATAAAAAATAAATTAAAAGATTTGTAATATATTGTTATAAATTTCTCACAAATTGCTTATGATTAGTGGCCAGTAATAACCACCAATAAAAAATCCTAGGATTTCATTGGAGGCTTTCTAATAGAAAAACTTACACCAATTCAGATCATTGTTTGAATAAAGTAAACTTAATAATTCTTAAAAAGTTTCCTTACTCATGTCACTTACTGTATATACATATATATATATGTACTCGTATATAATATATATATATATATATATATATATATATATATATATATATATATATATATATATATATATATATATATATTTTTATGTATTTTATTTATAATACACATATTATCTTAACTAAATTGTGCGTGATTAGATTGTGTGTTAAATTGTAGTTATTTATGTGCAAAAGGAATGAGAAACTTCTGGAAAAAATAAGTAAAAAATTTTAAAACAAATCAACTCTCAAATGCTTCCTTTTGACAGGCATTAATTAATTCAAACGTGCTAATATTAATAAAACAGTAAGTTTAAAACAAAAATTATTATAAAAAATTATTATTATTGTGAATTAGTTCTTAACAATTAATTTAAAATTTATAGAATTCTGACTTTTGATAATTTTTTTTTTAGTTTTTAAATTGTGTTTATATTCTCAAATTTGATCAGTGAAAACAATTATGTCAAATATATATTATTTCTTCATATTGCAATAAACTATTAAAACTGACTTTTTTATTGTTAAAATAAACAACAAATTAGTTTCTTTACGACCCTTGTGAATTTTTTTTGGGAGTGGAGTGTAGGGAGAAAAAAAATAAAATTTTTTTTAAATAAAAAATACAATTTAGTTTCAGTTTTTTTGTGAAAACAATTATTATTAATTATGTAAGAAAAATACATTTAAAATTATCTTAAAATGATCCTAATAGTTACAGTAAATATTCCAAAATAATAATGGTATAAAAGTTTTAAGATACTCTACAATAAGTTTTACTGTTTGGTTGAACAGCCTTTATTTTTCATGACTGCAGCACGTCTGAAAGACTTGAAGTAAATGAGATCACGACATCGTTTTGACGACGGCCTTTTGTGTTAAACACTACTTATTCCGATAGGTTTTTGACGTGCTTGCGGCAAGACGCTGAGCAGGATACGAAAAAACCTCAACCTCATCGATCTTCTGACAATTTGCTTGTGTGTTTTGGATCGTTGCCCTTTTAGTAGAACTATTTTAGTGGTACTCGGCTTATAGCAGCAAATGTATGTACATCCGCATACATACATATGCTTCCCCAGGTTATACTGTCAACACGATTTTACTATAATCTGCCCATGAAATGTTCATCTACATTTCCTTCCGCAAGATGGTGTATTTAACTTGTGCTTTGTCAAAAATTAAAATTTTTTTGTAGACTAGGGGCCTTAGAAATCTAGAGTGCGATGAGCGGCACTTTACTTTCTCTTCGTTACTCTTTACCCGGCCTCTCCTTAATACCGCGGCCTCTTTTTTTATTTATCTGTACTTTGTAGGCTTTGACGCGAATTCATCCTTGAATATAGCCACATGTAACACCCATCTTTTCTATGCCAAGGTTTTCAATTGATATACAATGAATGATACTTTCAAAATGCCTACTATGACTAAGTCACACATCTTTTTTTTTTTTTTTTTTTTGAGGTCTTCCATTAAGTTTGTTCATTTTCAATCTGACTTTTCTAAGAGGGATTAATTTAAATTTAGGTCTTGTTTTATAATAACAATAAACAGTAACATACATAATAAAAAATCATAAATATTTTCTAATACAAATATGTTAAACTAACTACAAATTAACACACAATTTTGTACTAATAAAAAATTAATTTGTAATTAAATTTCTTTAGGAGTATTTTCTATACTTTTGCATTTACACTATTTAATTTAATTTATTTGCATTTTTATTCTATTAACACTTTTCTTTCCTTTTATATCTTATTTTAATTAATTTTATTTTATGCATATTTCTCTTTTTATTTGTAACAAACTTTAATATAATTTTAATTAACACTCATTACATTATTGACATTAAAAAATGCGCACTTTTGTTTCGACACTAAAGGCAGTTAAGTGGACGTGAATTGCCAATAATTTTGAATTGCTATTAAACTACTTTACATATTTTAAAATAAATTATATATATAATTAATAATATAAATAATATATGATTGAATTATATGGTTGTAATAAAAGCATATTCTTCCTAGAGATAGTAATAATATTGCAATTCGAGAGAAACATTTTTTTTTCTAAAACTAGCCCTGTATGATTACTTCTTGGTCATAAGTACTTTAATAAATACATAAAAAACTACATATTTGTCCAATTCACAAATGCTTTGTATTGTTGTATCTCTTGTATTTTAATACAATATAGTATGTATTTTTGTTGCTAATTATTTTCATATAAAAACGGTGATATAATACAATCTTATTTCCAATGTTTTTGCAATGTTGTATTTACACCATACCCCTGGTACTATGGTATTTGTACGATCTCAATTTTTACGTATAATTATAGAACATAAATAATTATTTATAACCTAATCTTTTGCTAATGACATTTTGTCACTTTATTAAGTGTAATTATTAGAAAGTTCCCATGCCTGATCCAATTGCATGCTATTATTATGATGTGTTTCCCACTACATTTCTATGTGATTAGCAATACAATAATATTCCACAATACTATAAAATTGACTCTTCACAAAGAAGTAAACTCAAGGTTTATTTTAATACACGATACAATAATTCAAGGCACTTGTGATTTTGCGTCATTCCTTGTCAATTTCGGTTTGGAGACAAATGGAGACTATATGTTGTCTTGATTCTAGGACGAAAAATGGTACTGCATAATTATGTTTAATAAAAAAATAATTTCTTGATTATAATTATTATTGATTATAATTATAATTTTTTCGCACACATGGTTAAAATGCCTCGGATGTGATTAGAATTTTAGTAAAAATTATATTGTACAACCCCAACCATAATGAAAATAGCAATAAGCCGTAAATTGTTTATAGCAAGGCAGTGTTAAATAAAATGTATTCATATAACCATAGTATGTTGGTCACAGCCATATATTTTTGTAGTGTACATAATATAATTGTAGCGACCATGATAAACCATGTTTTTTGTGCGATTATGTGGCATATAAATGAATATTTTAATTTTCTTTTTCTGTCGTTGTGGAAAGTTCTTTGATTTGTCAGAACAGAAAAATTTCTAACGAAAGGCATAAAATCTTATAGATTTTTTTAGTATGTCCTTAACGTTTTCCATAAATCGTTCTTTAATCATCGACAAGCTCCATTTAATTGCCTTTGTTTTACATAAAGTTAGCATTTGCCACATTAACCATTTTTTCTCATTCCCCTTACTGAAATAATGTTTTTAATTTTTTTTCTATCTTTTGGGTTCTAACTTCATTTTGTGATTTATTCCTGGTTAATACGCTCCTACTTCCTGTTTGTGTTGCCATGGTATTTTGTTTTTAATAAAACGCATCAAAACGCTACAAATTATTATTACTTAAAACTAATTATTAAACTAAAAATAGCATGCAGTCTAAATAAAAGTAATTTAAAGCGATAGTTTCACCGATAGTATGCATCATAATTCAACCACCCCCCAACCCTTTGTGCAGCTGATGGTGAAAAGCTGTTCTTACAATCCTGGCTTTATTTTTATTGTATTAAAATTGAGTTGTTTTTATTTAGCTTGTTTTAATATTTGTGATTTAATTTTTTACTTAAATGTACATACCTACTTTTATTGTAAATTTCTTGTTTGTAAACCACCTTATTTTACTACAAATAACATTGTAAAGCATAATTATGTACCTTTCACAATCTGAATGCGTTAAGTTGCTCGTATTAATACGAAACAAAAAGAGAGAAAAATTATTTTTTAACACACTGCAAGAGGAATTTGTATTTTTTGACTTAATGTCCTGCGAAAAGTGTCATGATTTCCAACAGCTCATGAAAGTTATTAATGCACGTTTTATACACCACTAATAATCTACTAATGGCAACATAAATATGAGTATTTTCCTACAACACTTACAACAGCAACTGCACACTTTGTTAACGTTTTGCTACTACCCTTTATTGCAACATCTTGGGAAACAATGCAGCCACGCATACGCATTTACTAACCACCACTCAATGCACTTGACTTGGCAATACGAAAAAACCGCAAATCGCTCCAAAAAATCCCTCTTTTACAATTTCTCCTAAATGAAAAACACACTTTATTTTTCGCCCGAAATGTGTGAGAAATTCGGCACATGTCACCAAATACTTTGCTTTATAACAATAAATTCAAAAAGCTGCTGCAATGCAAAATTAAGGCAAAATAAACTGCAATGCGATTTATATCGATTAAGCCTAAACCTTAGTTAACCACAGTTTATTGGTAACTGTAAAATATCAGCATCGAGACACCACCACCAACACTAATCAGCCAATCTGCGGACATAACTTTTGTACAAAATGGAAGTTTTCTCGTTTCGAACATCTTTTCAACAAAGATTAATTAATTAACACTTGACAGATGCAAGCAAACATTTCTCTGTGGATTTCTTAAAATCAAAGGTAAGTTAATTTACTGTGCGAAAAATATTTGTAAAATATTTTAATTAAAATAAATTGTGTGAATTTTTTTTTATGAAAACAACAAACCATTTGAAAAGAAAATTACATAATTAACGTTAATCATATGAAAGCAATTAAATTTAGTTCTCTATTTCTCTTAAACTGTGACCATTTTTAATTCTCCTTTTGGGGAACTGAAACCAGTATCCTAAGAAATTTACTCACCTTGCTCAAGGAAATTCGTATAACTTTTTTTATAGTGCGACCGGGGTTTAAAAGATACCATACAATCACCGATAAGCGTAGTCGGTAGTAATAAAATAGCCTTTGAAGTACCTAAGTGTATGACATTTTCCGAGTAAAAATCCAAACTAATTGATTTAATAGTCGATACATTGAAATTTTTTCATTATTAAATTTAATTTCTTTTATTAAGTGTTTGCAAATTAACATATAAAGCTAATTTATATCCATATATATTTCAAAGAGTTTAAGGACCTTCCTTCTTTAGCTTAAATATATACGTAGTTCTGTTCTTTCGTGTAGCTAATTTTAATTCAGTGTAGGAATTGGAAAACATTTTCAAGAAACTCTATGAAATGCTATATCAAATCTTAAAACTAATTAAATTAACTACTAGTCCAAAGTTGGGGCTAGCTCAGCATTAAAACTTTCATACAACTTGCATATTTTAAACGCCACCAAATCTACATCAGCGACTTGGGGCGGCAGTCTTGCAGTGGGATAATGTATAGGAAGGTTATAAATTAGGTTTAATAACTTATTTAAGTTTTTGCCCACTTATGCGCTGCATAAAAAACATAGTAGCCTAATTAATCAATTTTAATAATAACATTTTGTTAACCGTGTCTAAAGCTGACTTTCTGTTTATAAAGGGGTAGAGTGTTTTTATGAGTTCTTCACTCTTATTAACAATATAAGCACAGTGATCTCTATACCTCCAAAAGTACGCCTAAATACCCTACATTCTTCTCCCATTCAAATACTTTATTAAATTCAAATTAATATTTTTAATGAAAATTAATTTTACAGGAAAATTATTACTTATTACCACATATACACACATATGTATGTGTGTAAGTAATAAAAAAATAATTAAGTAACAAATACAAAAATATGTATGACTATTTATAAAAAAAAAATAATGAGTCTGGGAAAAAGTTATGAAAAAGTTGCCATATACTTAAAAAAAACCTTAGATCACGAATTGTATCGTCTTAATATAATTATCGTATTCACAAACTGTCACAAAGTATAGATCCTAATCACTCATAAATTGAATGTAGAAAATACTACATAACAAGAGTAACCGTGCAATTTTAGCATTATAAATATAGTTTCCTTCAGCAAGCAATACTAGAACATATAAAAAACAAATCAAAAAAGAAAGGCAAACACGACAAGATAATACACATAGAGCAAACTTTTTTAATATGTTAGGACAATTTTTTTAACAAAAATTTTTTTAATGTACTATGAAATATTAGGACGTTAACATAGCTTGTGAATGCGACAAATATTAATAAAACGATACGACTTTGAGAGAAAATTCGTCGGATATATGACTCTTAATTTAAACATTTTCAGTAAACCTTTTTGGATTGGCGACGAATTTTTATGTAAACAAATGAAAAAAAAATCAAATATACCGACAGCTTTTTATTCATTATATATTTCCATTATCGTATAAAATATTTTATGTTTAGCAATATTTTATAGGTTTTTATGTTTTTTTTTTATATAAAACTTCCGGATTTTAGAAATAAATTTCTGAATTTTCCATATCGAGTTCTGTTTTAAAAATCAAATTCGTGATTTTCTATATTAAATTCCGGATTTTAAAAATCTAAATCGGAATTTGATATGAAAGAGTCTTGTTTTGATTTTTAAGTCTGAATTGGACATGGAAAAGTGCAAATTCGATTTTTGAAATCCTAAATTTGATATTGAAAAGTCTGAATTTTAATTATTTTACGTGCATTGGTATTGGTTTTAACAATAGCTGGTTTCAATTAACAATGTTTTGCTCCATAACGATTGTGTAAGCGCAGAAAAATCTGTTGCAAAATTTGTATTCTTATCTTCAAAATAAAAAAAATTATTTTGATATTTTCTCTTGCATTTTACGTAAAGTTGTATCGTCTGAACTACCCTTTGACATGTTAAGTACATCAAGTAGAAGAAAGAAGTAATTTCCTGAGTTTTTATATAAAGTTATTTTAACTTTTAAAACTCTAAGTATAATATATAAAAACAAATTGAAAAACCTTTTCATGTCTTCCTAATTTGTTAAGAGTGCCCCCTGATGGTTTGACAGTTGTTGTTTTTAGACCCGCAATAAAGAAATGAAGAAAAGAAATTTAAAAATTTATTGAAATTATTTAAAAAAAACATTTCTTTAACAAAAAAGTGAAAAAAGTAAAAAAAAAACATAAATCTGCACATTTGGCAACTCTGCACGCACAGCACGAAACTAAATAAATACAGGCGGGCGTAGAACTTATTATAAAGTGCGATGGATTTTTTGCTCATTTAAAATGTTTTTTTTTTTACTTTGTATAATACAAACAAATCTATTAATAAAAAAACAATGTGTTTAAGGAAACTAAAAAAAACGTTAGATAAATAGAAAATAACAAATAGTTGATTGTTGATTTTGCAGCTCTACAATAATCTGAACTAAAAAGCTTTAAAGAAATAATGAAAACAAAAATCAAACAAAATAACATGGCATGAAAAGGGCGTTGCTAAAACAAGGGACATTTTGAACTTGGTGAAACATTCTGTGACTTTAATAATGGCGAGTTTCGAAATGTCAAAGACACTCTAATCGCAGAAGCGGCAAAACTTTTATCGATAAAATAACAAAAATAACAAATATTGACAACGACTTTGCGTACATTATGTAGTAGATTACTTTTCTAATATTCTTAAATTTTAATGATGACACCGACTTGGCAAGTCGTCTACTCCTACGCAAATAATAAAAATTACTTCTTGTTTCTGGGTTATAACAGACTACTGCTTACTCAGTACTTATAATTTGTTATTTGTTAAACATAAATATTTTATTTTTATAATTTTCCTGGCAACTAAAGATGAACTTTCTACAAAAAACTTTATACAATCTGGACTATTTTTTATAGGAAAATTTTCGGAATGAATATTTTTATACGAAATTGAAAATTATAAATAGAAAGTTTCTTAACAATGTTTCTCAGCATCTAGAATAATTTCATAAAAAATTTCTGGCCAACTCAGACATTTTTGTGGAAAAATTCTCGTCAATTAGAAAGTTCTTCTGCAACTGGGATAGAATTTGTTTTATAATTTCAGGCGTGATGTGTATAAAAAGTAGAAATAAGTTTTAAATAATTACAGATAAAAAAATGCTTTGCGAAATACTTTGCTTACCAGTGATGCCAACTATTTCAAAGCAAAACGTGCTAAAAAGCACTAGATGAAAAATATATTTATCAACCGTTTTAAATTCAAATTCTTTTGTATATTTAGAGATTTAGAGGCATATTTCTGGAAAGTACAAATTACAAATTTACAAGTTAAAAACATTAAAAAAACAACAACAATGATTGTAGAATTGTTGCTTGAACTTTTGAGAAATGGTCTCAATTTTGCCACTTTACTTTTTCAATATATTATTTTAAAACTTTGCCATGAAATTGTTTTAACAAAATATTTACATTTATTATATGTTGTATTACTTGAATTGAGTTAAACTATTCTAGAAGTTAATTATATTAATCTTCTTACCTTTACTTTTCTGTCGAAAAATGTCGAGTGTTATTTTTAACCATTTGTTTGAGAAAAGCACCTAAATATTAAATCCCGGAATATTTAGCATCCTGGTATAAAAATATGATATGCATTTTAGTTGAATAGTTTTTAAGCACTAGATCTCTTTATAAAATTCTTTTAATGAAACATTTTGATATGCCTTTGTGTATATAACATCATCAGGAAACAAATTTTGTAATTAAATGATATGTATTTTAGTTGTTTTTTGATTAATTTTAAAGGTATGTACTTATTTTAAAACACATTGTCCCGTTCTCGCGCAAGAAAATTGAGATATCACAAGTTGTATATAAACGAGCGAAAAATGACACTGAAGATGGGACATAGCCGAAACCGGGTTGTCTTCAAACCCAACTTGACAAGGGTTGACGGAAATTTGTTCCAAAAACATTTATATACATATAAATATTTGGGAGTTGTTAACTAAATTTGTTCTTTTTTCGATCGTATTCAATACCATGTTTATCATCTAACAATTTCTAAATTGTTTGCTACATTCTGTTAATGAAGTAATAACAAAAGCTAGAAAATAGCTCCCCTATATTCGGCCATAGCAAATCCTATATTCCCTTCACCCAAGTATAAAGTATTAAAAATGTGTGTGTTGGAAATAATTGTTTAAGTTGTAGAATTTTGGAACGAATTTCCGTCATCCCTTGTCATGTTTGGTGTGGAGACAAACCGGTTTCGGCTATGTGCCATCTTCAGTGTCATTTTTCGTTCTGATAATGAAGATGGCACATAGCCGAAACCGGTTTGTCTCCAAACCAAACTTGACAAGGGATGACGGTATTTCGTTCCAAAATTTTACATCAAAACACCCTGTCGGAATATCAAATCAAGAATCAATTTTTTAGTTCGCTCATAATGTTTTTTTGGTTGAATTTAATTTTTTGATATTTGATAGACCAACAAAATTTATCGTTAAAACGTGAAATATGAAATACTCGTACATTATATACATATGTTCATATGTATTCACTAAAAAAATAAAATAACTTTCTTTTTATTTCATAATTTTTAGCAGCTCTTTGTTAATTTATCAATGCTACTGCACTCTTAACATTGTTTTATCTACGTATATAATTTTTTAAATACTCTCATAACTTGAACCCCATACAATTAACCTTGTGTTGAGTTTGTTGTTGTTTGAATGTATTTTTTTTTTTTAACTTTTGTTTGCTTAAAAGATCCCAGCCAAATGAAGAGTCATAATGCCGCAAAGATTTTTTGCTTCATACACTTTTAATAAAGTAAAAAAGCTTGTCATACTTGACATCATCGAGTTGTGAAGTGAACGCAAAGTTTCAGACAATTGATTTATATTTACTTAACGATGTATGTGTATAAATATTCCCATGTTTTTAGGGTTTCTGTAAGAAACAGCTGCGCCAAATTGGGCTTTCTTCAAATTGGTGATTTTTTAAAAAAAAAAGCGCTAATTTTACTCCCTTTACCTTTAATTTATGACTTTTAGCTCTTTTAGTGCAACATCTGCATTAATTCTAATTATCTTGTAACACTATTAAAAATACCACCATTTTTTTATTACACTTTCCTACAAAAATGCTCCTAATTATTTTTTTTTTACGTAAGATCAACCGTTTTCGGGTAAAAAGGCCAAGAAAATCAGGAATATTAAAAAAAATGCTTTATTAACATTTTATAAGTTTATAAATAAAGGCATTTATACACCTTTCTTGTTATTTCTTGACTTTATAACTCGAATATAAAAATGATTAGAAACGATTTTGTAGGCAATTTTGTCAGCTTTGTCTTACAAACGAAGCAATTTTCGGAGAATGTTACAGTTTCAGACATATTAGCAAAAAAAAAAAAAACCTTCCTTCCTTAATTGTATGTATCAAGGACCAACTGTGTCAATATGTAAAACCGCGGGAATTATATCCGTCGATTGGCTCGAGTTTTTCAATCATACTGTTATTACTACTAACAATTTATTCAATGTACGGGTTCCCCCTATTGGCAAACCATAATATAACCATCAATTATACTTACAGATTCTTACCGAGCCAATAGTAAAAAACATCTACATGGAAGTCAGACAAAATAAAATCAAATGATGGATGAGTCATACTTGAGGTGTAGACGTATAATGAAAACATAATAATAGTTTAAAAAATCATTGGGAAAAACAACAGACATTGCTAAAAGAAAAATAAGTAATTAGCGAATTAAATAACAGCGGGAGAGAGTTAGAAAGAGAGAGAGAGGGTAAAAGCGCAGTAATCAGTGTTGCCGTTTTTGCCCTTTATATTATTTTTTTATGACTCGATTTACTCGGTGTTTGATTTAAATACCCTTTTTAAAAAAGAGCAAACTTAAGCTGCTTTTTTATAGCATTCTTCTAAAAGGTTCATTTTTAACCAACTGTGTAGATTTTAATTTTTTTTCTTCTGACTGTTATATTTTTCATATTTTTATATGGAGCCTGCAGTTTTTTTTTTTTTTTGATATAAATAAACATAATAGAGGCTTGAGTGCCTAACTCACAAAAAGCATTAAAGTATAAGTATATGTAGATTTTTCAGTACTAGAATATTGATTGTTAAATCAATTCATGAAAAACAGCACTTGGTCTACCCAAAAGCCATATAAATCGAAATTATTGTAAAGACAATTTTAATATACGTGGGTTAAGCCCTAGCTCTCATGGCCTCTGTTGTTTTAAATTTACATTCGGTTTCTATGAGCTGCTGCTGCTAATGGTTAAAGAATTTTTTCACAAACTAATATAAATAAAAACGAAACTAGAAATAATCTAGATACCTCAAGGCTGTGTGGCATTTTAAGCTTAAAGGCCTTTGTATTCATAATTTCAGCCAATAAATTAAATTGGTTGTATTTAAAGGCATTTGTTACACTTGTTAAGTTCAATACCTACATATATACTCCCAACAAGGTTTTGTTTTGCTTTCCTGGTAAATATAATATTGATTTGCAGTATTGTTCGAACCTCGTCACGATTTGGCTGTCTAAATACGACTTAGAAATAAGTCTTCAAAACAACTCTTCAAACACAGTACCACCATTGAAGAGATATTCACTCCTAACTTGAATTGTTTCATGGTCTTTAACCTATAAACAACACTCTTTAGTTTTATGTAAATTTTGAAATTTTCTAAGTAACTTTAAACAAATTTTTTTTACAAGAACTTTCCTTGGACTTCGAGGAATATTTCAATAAAACATCTAAATTGGTGCAGCCGTTCTTGGGGTTTGTGCTTAGTAGCACAGTTAACAATTCATTTATATTTGCATGTATTTAACATGTGCATAGAATTTTTTGGTTTATTTTTGTTTCAATGTATGCAGATTTCTCTTCAAATGTTTATGGCAACACTGGTCCCACTAAAGAAACCCCACAGAACACGATACACTGTCGCAAAAAAGATGCAAAAATTAAATGCAGCTGTGATCGCATAGATAATACATACTATCTGGGCAGACTAAACAGGTGAACTCACCAACGCAGCTGAGTATCTTTTTATACTGATTGGATTTCAAATTCCATATAAAAAATGTTTCGCCGTTTCCGGTACATTTTTTGTATATAGAGTTTGACATCCTTGAAAAAGCCGGAAATACTTTAAATTCGTCCGTAAGTCTAACTATTATCAATTTGCCTGGCATACTATTTCAACAAATTTTTCAAAACAATGTCAATCAAAAACTGAAACACGCATTCATTCACTTGTAGTCTCACTATCATATTTTTGATGGCCTTAAAGGTCGTACCATCGCCTCAAATATAATCCAGTATTGCCACAAAAGAAATCAATTTTGCTTGTAGTAACTATATGAGAAGATACTCTTTATTGGACATACGAAAGAGTCCTTAGCACAGAATTGGATTTAACATCATGCCAAGCAAAGTAATGTCACTGTTTTCAAGCGGCAGTCTGAACAAAATATTTGCTAACTGAAAGATATTAAGTTCTAGTCAAAAGAGAAGTAAAGATTAACATCAAAAGGATTTAACATCATGCCAAGCAAAGTAATGTCACTGTTTTCAAGCGGCAGTCTGAACAAAATATTTGCTAACTGAAAGATATTAAGTTCTAGTCAAAAGAGAAGTAAAGAAGACTAACGCAGTGCCTGAAATTGACGAACTATTTTGTTTTTAAAATAGGAAATATAAAATTGTCTCTATTCAAATCATGCACATTCATCATTTCTTTTGTGCGCGTCAAAATGGTTTCGTACACATACTTTAATTTATTATTTTGTTAACCCTGGTGTAAATAAAACAATATTATGTGAATTTTAGCGTGACAACACAAAAACAACAACAACAAAAAAGGGTAAAAACAGAAAGCAAAAGTTACTAAATAAAGCATAGAAATGGTAATTTAATGTGTAACAACATTTTTTTGGCGTAAATCTATTAAATATACAAGTTTCTTTTAGTTTTATAACTCGCATCATATAGAAATGATAGATTATTTAACTAACTTTTGAACAATTACGGAAATAATTAAACACAGTTTCTAAATAAAGGTAAAGCTAAATTCATTTGTTTTACTTTGTAGTGGTTGTAGCGATAAGTGGTTTTATCATAATGGCTTTTACATTTTTTATAACAAAGCTGAACATACTTATGTATGTACGTATGGGGCATTTCACGTGAGGCGAACAACCCAAAAATTGCTTCCCCCGAATTTCCTTGATATTTGACATAACTGTACTGCTAGTCGATATGAATGCGTATACAAACTAAGAAACTATTTTTTATGATGTTAATTGTCCAATTATTTTTGAACTAAAAAACAATTAGATGAGTGATTCATATAAGAAATTGTTCTATCTTTTCAGAAAAGAATTATATTTGAGAAAAAAATTACCACTTCAAATTAAAATTTTTCTAACTTTGAAACCCAAATTTGGCTAGGATGTACAAGTTTTGAAATGCAAGAAATTTCAATGTTAGAGTTTTCGATTTTTAATTAGATGAACTTTATTTTTTTCCCAATTTCGGTTCCTAATGTATTAAAAGGTTTAAAGTACAATAGACTCTAATATAAAAATTAAACCATGGATTTTTTATTATTTTTGGTACAAAAAAGCTCCGAAATTTAAATGCGATCCACGGTAACTCAGCCATTTTTTATCCGATCAAAGCATTGTGGCTCCGAATGTCGCTTAAAAAGAACTATACCACGGCAAACACAAATGTACCATTGTCTTTATCAGTGACAGAAATAAACAAAGATTATATTTTTTAGTGTTTGCCACATCCGAATTTACTTAAAAGAAAGCAATACCGAATTGCCGAATATCAAGAAATTTAGGGGAAAATTTATTTGTCTGTTGTCCGCTTCACGTGAGTTTCAGTATCGATTAGTGAGTATCAGTCTATGAGTATATATTTTTTTTTTAGAATTTTTGGTATAACTTTTATTAAAAGTGTTCAAAATAGGTAAAACTTTTACTGTGCAAAGAGATTTATTTTGAAGAAAAGTTTGCTTTGTATGAAAAAGATTGCGAACGTAACCTCTTTTGTAAGGGAATGAAATTTTTAATTGATATAACAATTTACGTTACAAAAGGGGAATTTAGGTTATGTCGAAACGAAGAGACAATAACTTAGCCTCATTTCCGTGGGTATGGCCAGTGATGCGGATTGAATGCTTTCTCCATTATGAATCAATATAAAAAGATCTTTTAGGGTCCAAGATTGGTTATGTCTACGTAGTAAAATGCAAAGTGTTCGCTTCAATTTTCTAACTGACTGCCCTGCAAATAAGCATTATCTTCACTTCTCATTCGTGCCGATTTTTGTAATTTTAACCAACGTTTCACTACTCTACAGTGGCATATGGGATATCTTTGCCAGATTTTCGTTGTCTTCAAAGGTTTCAAATTTGTTGCTTGCAGTTCCTCTCACTCATATTATGTGCTGGATCGATTTTTTTTAAATTCTATAGGGTGTTTTTTAAGCCCGATAGAACTTTAAATTTTAAAAAATAACAAAAAATTAAGTTATAATCAAATTAATCATTTGTTTTTATTTGAAAGACCAATACATGGCATTACCATTTGAAAATTATTTCGGGCATATGGCTGTTCTTTACGAGACGCATTATGGAGGTAAAACTTATGACCACTTTTTCCTATGGTGAAACCATGTGAATTTTTTTAATTTAATGGCGTTTGTGGGGTCTGTTGTAGATTGATTTGACGTCATATGCGGCAATTTTTTTTATTAACAAACATGTTAAGCCAAAAATGAGCCTCATCGCAGAACAGAATTTTGTGATGAAATATCAGATCAGATTCCAACTTTTCTAGAGGCCGATCGTCGAGAGATCGATGCATATGATGGTCTCGTGGTTCTTAGACAAGATCTTTGTGCAAAATTGCCCACTTAGTGAACGGACAGAGTCCCAATTCCTGCGACCGACGACGACCCGATAAATTTGAATATTGAATACGTATTGGTGTTAATGAATCACGAACTCGTTTGTAAGTTGCTCTAGCTGACTGCTTTTCAGAGCAAATTTGATATCGTTGTTTAGGCGTAAATCTATTATTGATGATTTGCCGAAGCATACAGATCATAAATGTCAAAAAGTTAGCCCAGTATGACAGTGCGTTTGATAGTTATCACTCTCGTGAGTCCTATCGGGCTCAAACGACGCTCCTTTTTTAATGCACAAAATTTATATTTTAATTATCCGAATTCTTAATTATTTTTGTAGAAAGTTTTTTCGATTTCCATTGGCAACAATGCTAAAAACTTTTTTCGCTTTTTCCATGATCTGCATAACCACAGAAAATTCGTGCTGATAACATTTATTTTACGAAAGCATTCATTATGAATAAAACAATTCCATATTATATTTAGTTTCGTGTTCATGAATTTGTTGGACACTATTATATCGGGTGATTTTTTTTTTTTTTTTGCTATTTGGCTTTTCAGTGTGAAAAAGATTCGTTACATGTGATTCGTTAAATATCATCAACAACGTTTGCCATTTCGCAATTACTAGACTAATAAACGAACAACCGCTTGCAAACTGTCTTTAGCGACGTAGCTCATTATTGGCTCAATAGGTACGTCAACAAACAGAATTGCTTAATTTGGTGCGAAGAGCAGCCAGAGGCAGTTCGAGAACTGCCAATGCCCCTTGAAAAATGCACTCTTTGGTGCTGTGTGTGGGCCGGCGGCATCATTGGACCGTACTTCTTGAAAATTGCAACGTTACAGTCAATGGAGCAAGGTGCCGTGCGATGATTACCGACATTATTTTTGCCCAAAATGGAAGAATTGGACTTGATTGACATGTTGTTTCAAAAAGACAACGCACGAGTCCATTGGCCGCCAACATCATGCTATCTGACCCCACTATAGTCTCTCGTATTCAGGGACAAGCTAGCCACAATTCCAGCCCTGGAAGAGAACATTACAGCTACCATTCGTGAGACATCGGCCAAAATGCTGGAAAAAGTATGCCAAAATCGTAGCTTACGGACGGACCACCTACGGTTTAGCCCAGGGCAACATTTACATGAAATAATCTTTAAAAAGTAAATGGCAAGCATTCATTTATCGGTACAAACAAATATTGCATTCACTTTTGCCAATTTTCTGTATTTTTATGAATTTTCAAAACCCAAACGGGGAGAAAATATATATAGTTAAATAAGTACACGTAATACGAATGCGTAATTTTGAACAAGTATATTACAATAAAGTACAATGTTTCCTATTATCACTAACAGCTTTATAATGAAAGAATTTGTACCAACAGAAGGATGCAATGACAACCTATCATTAATTATCCAGTCCTGAGCAGCATAAGTTAAGAAAAAAATTCCAAATCCTTAAACAATAAAATACCAACATTTATTTGCCCTATAAAAAAAACAAACACGTAATGGTAGTGTCTCTTGTAACCTCAAATTTAGTTCCACTTGCAGCTGTAATTCGAAAATATTAAAAAGGACATTTTGTTCGATTTTTATTAATGTGTAACACATGCTCATACATACATATGTATGCTTTTAAAGTTTTCATTCAAAATGTTTGACATGCAATAGCTAATATTTTATAAAGTCAAAAGTGGAAAAATATGTTGACATAAACAATTTAAACTGTTTACTGCAAGTCACTACGAAACTCACATAAAAGTACATCAGCCTAGCAAGTGCATGATTTTACAAGGATAGTTTAATCTCAAAACAAATTCCCTCGGATGTGCGCCATTCTTCTCACTTTTTAACTATTATTATGTAAACTTTGTGTTTTCTTATAATCGTACATACTGTTAAATATACATACATACACATGTTACATATACAGTAACATATCATTTCAAAAAGTTTACATAAATGTAATTTAATTAAACATAAATTTTGTTGTACATATTTACATCTATCTTGCTAATTTCACCTCAACTCTTGTCCAATAAAAATAGAATTCATCTGTTGGGGGATAGGCTAGTCTCTATTCACATTTCGCTGGTTGCTTAAGTCCAAATCTTTGGAAAATCTAGAAATGTCTTATGCTTGAAAGTCGTCAAACCAAATTAGATGTTTAAAGGAGTCCATAAGAAAACATTGAAGTTTTAACAAAAGCCCAACAGATTAATCTTTATATTATTTTCCTTATATTCCTTCCATTTTTATAATTTTGCTCTGTTGGCCATAGCTTCACCATAGCAAATGTTGTTCAGTTCTTGACAATTTGTTTAAAGCCAAAAAGTAAAATCAAACAATTTCGTTGATATCGGAATAAAAAAGCTCTTGTATATTTAAAAACAATGGGAGCAACATATTCAACCATCGATTCAAATTGTTTAAAACGTTTTACATCTGTTGAAATAAAGATTGTTTTCTGTTATAAAAAAGGTTATGGACAAAATGTTACCAAGCTTGTAAGTTGCCTAGAAATGGAATGATATTGTATATATGAAGAATTTGGTCCTCATTTTATTCTCAGTACTTTTTACGGCCGCAATTGATGGATAGTAACTTGGCCTTGTTTTAACATTTATGTTTCTGTGCGGATTTTCGCAATTTTAGGCGAGAAGAGCAAGACGAATGAAAAGAAGCACAGACTTGAATGTACTTGAAATTCTCTTTGTTTTCTCTTTGGAAATTATAAACAGAAACAAATTGTAAGCAAACAAAAGAGGAATCGCCAAAAGGAATTGCAAGAAAACTGCTTAATGTAAACGGGGATTAACTTTAATTGAGAACTGTTAGCTTCTCTATAGAACAATTTATTTGGTAATTTTAAGATTTATTTTTATTATATATCGGGCTTTTTTGGGTGGAAGCTACTCCCTAAAAGCTAGAAATAACTATGTGTAAAAATACATAAACAAAATGAGAATTGTTTATAAAACCTAAAACACGACCATAAAGTTTTGGCAGAAAGACATTTCTTCTTTAATTCTTCTTACATGTCTTCTATAAATTGACCGATTGAATTGCTAGATTTATAAAAAAAAATTAAATTGCCAAAATTGGATCACCTTTTTTTTTAGAAAAGTATTGCAATTTTTCCGCTTACTTCCGTTTTCCGTTTACTGACGCAGGCTTCCTGATTTGCTGATAATGATTGTCTAATTTAATATTACCGAGACACTACAAACTTTTATATAGAAGTTGTTGCCCATTACGGTCTCCAAAAAAATAAAACTAATGTTCCTAAATACCAGAACCTACGAAATATATTTAGGCGTGCTCGTACTTTATCAATTGTTGCCTTCTATAGAAGTTTCATTGTGCCAAGCAATAATGTGTCTTGCTGCTAAATAATACTTCTACAACGTGGTCAAGTGTAAAAAGAAAATAAGAAAATTGTGTTCAAGAACTACTCCAGTTTAAGTGTAAATATTTATTTTGCTTCCTTGTTGTTGTTATTGTATAGAGTGCATTCTTCATTTAACTTCTTTTTTTTTGCGAATAGAAAAAAATGTTTAATTTGGCAAACTTGTTTGAGATAAAACATGTGAATTAGATTTCAATTTTATTGAATCAAAGTGAAATCGTTTTACGATTTTTAATTTGATACGATTGTTCCTCATGAATATTTTTGAAATTTGGTACTTTCAAATAAAAAATAAACACATCGCAATGTACTTATGAAAAAATAGAACTAAAATCTAGCCATCCTTCACTGAGCGAGTATGCAGGGTAAAATGAAGGATACACATTTATATGCCAAGGTTTTATCAATACATATGCACTCGTATATTTCTATAGCAACTACAACTTGTCGAATCATTATAGTTAAAAGGTGTTACAAGTTGTGTAGAATTCCAGCATCAATAAAACAAGCAATAAAAGCTTTAGGACGAAAAAAATAAGTTTTTACTATGTTGTTGTATTTGTATGTAGAGCACCTGCAATGATTAATGTGTATGTATGTGCTTACACACATTTTTCCTAACAACCGCGCGGTCACCCGCATACAATTTTTAGTTGAGATGAAATCAAAAGAAAAATTTTACATAAAACACATTTCATTTCAAAAATGAAAACCAGACAGTCCGAGCTTGAAATCATTTCAACCATAAAAAAATAGAAAATATTGCTGAAATGTCTAATTGTTACTCGTACCGCAAAAGAAAAATTATCATTGTGTTGTTAGTTGGTGTTTATAAAACTTTTATTACTATTATTTTTCAATAATTATTTTAATAACATTTGTAAGTTGTTCAGTCACTGACCATTTTTGATTATAAAAAATGTTGCTCAGAGACGAAAAACTTTTCTTTATAAGAAATATTGTTCACTAACCAGCAATTGTTTGTCATTTTATTGAAAATTTTTGCTACAAGAGAAGTTATTATATTAGTTTAAATTGTTTAGATACTGACATCTTTTCTACTAATAACTGTCAAATAGAAAGCATTTCCCAGGAAAACCTTTTTTTAAACAGTTACTCAGATATTGGCCTTTTCTCTAGAAAAAGTAGGTCATATACTGACTACTTTTCTGTAAAGAAAAGTTGCTCAGATACTGACGACTTTCATATATAAAAAAAAATTGCTCAGATAATGCCGGCTATATTATAAAGAAAAGTTAATAGGATACTAAGAACATTTTCATAAAGAAAAGTTGCTCACATACTGAGAGCTTTTCCATAGAAAAATTTTGTTCAGATACTGATGACTTTTTTGTAGGGAAAAGTAGTTCAGATATTGGCAACCTTTCTATAGAAAAAAAGTTGCTCATATACTGACGACTTTTCTATAGAGAAAAGGGCTGCATTTTTACAGAAGCAAATGAATAGCATACCAAAATCAGCTGTTGGACAAATTGTCAATTTAACTGGTTCCCGCCGGCAGCTCGCTGCTGTAGATATTTTTTTCAGCTTGCACCGGCACACAAACGGCCAATATTCTTATGTCCGCTTCGTTCTGATGGTTTAAAAAAAAATCGATCAAAAACTTGAACCCCCGAAAATGTTCAAGAGCCACCGCCACTATCCGGTCGAAATTGCTAGCTACTCGTATCTCTGCCGAAAGTATCCTTTTGGCTTCTTCTTTGCTCTAAGTAAACAAACACGTCTTTATTTAGTTCAAGTGTGATAGTGTAAACACACAATGTAATGTGAATATTTTACTTTCAATTTGTTTGTCAGTCAGACAATTATCATTAGTTTGCTTTCTGCAGAAGTCCAACGAAAATCTAAACACTTATAGTATAGTATGAAACTGTCTAGCGTTACCGTGACGTTATTTCGATGTGCTTCATACCAATTGATTGGAAAAACAACGCTAATGCTTTCATTGACGTTTGGCTGTAACTGAAAATGAAGTAGACACAAACAAATTTTTAATATTAAATTTCACTTCTTTTAAATTGTTGCTCTTAAATTACATCTTTTCAAACTCTTTGTTGTTTAAACACTTTTTTTTCTATTTTCTTTTACTCTATCGTCTAAAAATAAAAAGTAAGGTTGTACATTTTTCTCAAGTCCTCATAACTTTCTCCATCCACTCCGCACGCTTCATGTATGTGTGTGTAGGTTCTGAATAATGAACAATTTTGTCAGAATGTTTGCAAAAGTTTGCAAAAACTAGAGAGATTGATTTTTCTTTATAGTTGTTTTGGGTATAAACTAGCAGACATTGTGGGAGACACGTTACCACAAAAGAACAATATATTTTACACCATGTCACATATATACTGACATACTGTAAGTGGGTGTTTTGTTTACTATTGTAAATTGAAGGAATTTACGATATTTTCACTCTTTGTCTAAAAATAGAAGGATGAAGAAATTGTGGTGTTAGAGAAGTAACCCTTCCTTTTTTATACTTTTGTGTTCTTTCTGAGGGAATCCTGAATTTTAGTTATTTGAATTAATTGGATATTTTCTGTTAATGTCGGGGGGATATCTCTTACCTCTTGCCAAAATTTGCAATGGTAAAATTCAAGAAAAAAAATATATCGGAAAGTTTGAGCCAAATAAGAGAAAAAATCAAAAAAAAAATGGCCAAAAGTGGTTGAAATGGATTCGGGAAAATTTTAAAATTAATCATATCTAAAAATACCCCTACGTCGGGAAAAAGAGAAAATGAGTACATAATTGCAACTAAAGAAGTTCAAATAAACAACTGAAACAGGAATCGAAAAAAGTCCCAAATTCTAAAATTATAAAAAAAAATAAAAGCCCTTGGAAACCCCTTATACTATGTTCAGACATGCACCTTAATTTCCCAGTTGGGAAAGTTGTGCAATTAATGCATTGAGTTCAATTTGCCATATAAAAACTAAAAAACTAAATTGAGCAATTAGCAGATAAGTACACCATAAATTAACTCAAATTCTCCAAGCAACTCTGGTGAAGTCTCTTATGTGAGAAGAAAAACTCTGTACAATGACAAAATCAAGGCACATTCAACAAGCTGACTGCATCACCAATCCAACTACATTTTATTCTTCATGCCAGTTTTAAGCACTTTTAAAAACAAATGAAATTGAAAAATAAAAAAATGACATGAGTAAAATTGATGTAATTTTTATCGAGAATACGTTTTAAACTATTATGTTCTTTTCAAAATAATTAATTTAAAAAAAATTCTTTTAAAGTCGAATTCCCCTTCATTTATTCCAAATTCGCAAACACAAGTTTTCACGACCAAAATGAACGCATTTTCAGCTGTCACATTTGAGTAAGCTAAATTGCATGTGCAACACCAACGTCTACAAATCAATTTAAAATGTAATTGTCCCAACTCAATTATGTCTGAACATAGTATTAATCATAAACAATAAAAGTTGAAAAAAAGTAAGAAATTAGTTAAACAAAATAGCTTCCCTTTGCAAAACTAAAGAGCTCTAAATTTCTTTTAAAATATTTAATAACTTGCATAACTTTTGAACACCTAAGGAAAAATCTATGTACACATCCATTTTCCAAATTATATAATAATTGTTGCTTTTATTCTTCCCATTCTACAAAATGGTTGCAATTCGCAAAGTTCAAACAAAAGAAATCAAAACGTAATGCTTGATTTAAAATTTCTCAATAAATCAACTCACATAAATAAAAGAAAAAAAAAACGAAGTAAAAAGAAATAAAGCTGCAAAATTAGTTACGAAATTAAAGAATGAGAATAAGATGTTTCACATGTGTTAATTTTAACTTCACATGCGTTTGGGGAATTTCTAGTTTTTGCAATATCCACGCACACATAAGTTGTACTTCTAAAATAAAAAATGAAAATAAGGACACATTTCTTGGCTAGTGACACGGAACAAACACATCCAAAGCACACATAAAAGAAATGCGAAGGGGGGAAATCTCGAAATAAAAAACGTACATGCGCACTACCCCAGAAACATTAACACACTAACACATTTACGCATAGGATATAGACACATAACGATACAAATAATACCCTACAGTTTGCGCTAGTCAATTCGATTAGTTATAAAGGGCCATCATCGGTGTGGACACCAATCATGATTCTCTACTTCACCAGCAGTCTTATCTTTTTTTGTCCCTTCATCGAAAGTACATATGACCACTTCTTTTTATAAAATAAAAACTGTCTACATTTTAGATTACTTGAGTACAATTAAGTGCCATTTCCCAGGAATAAATAATATACAGCAGTTGATAGAAGCTCAAATTTGGGGAAATACAAGCCATTAAAAATAGGTAGCGTTCAAAAGAAACCGGTTTATTTGCTAGGAATATAATGATTTTATGTGTTGTATGTACACATTCTCATACACTCTCACATTCACTTCAACTAAACTACAGCATATCGTAAGGAGCTTTATCTATTTTATGCTTATAGTGTTATAATAATTGAATAGAATGTATTCGCATCTACGATTGTTGTAACGAATGTATGTTGTTTGTTTTTAAAGGTTAAAATCATTTAATCTCCAAAAAATATTTTAAGGTGATTATTTAAGGAAAATGTGCAGCTGTAATCGAAAGACCCTTATACTCGTAAAAGTTGTTATCGTTGGCACGTGTTGACTTTTGTGTCAGCGTCTGTATGTGCACTTGCTAATGGTTTCGCTTTCGTTCGGATTGGTGTTATAGGTATAAGCTCTTTAAAGTATGCTACACATTTTGGTTTATGTAAACGAACTTTAGATTGTATTGGAATTTATGTGACTTTAAGTAGTAAAGTTTCTTTACTAAATATTGAAACAAATATTTGTGGTTTAACCAAGTTAATATAATTTTTTAGTTTTTTTTTAACTGACTGGATCTAGAACTAAGAATCTTCCAATAGGGTTTACTCGCTGGTTGCCCCTTGTTATATTTATGAATCTGCACGTATAAATCACAGAATTTTATCCTTTTCTTAATGACAGCAAGTTCATTATTAAGTCATTAACAAGTTTTCTCTTACTTTTCTCAATATAAAATATCCAAAATCTAATTTTTTTGTAACAAATGTTAATCAATGGTGATTCATTTGTTTCCAAAAGTCAGCTTTATTCTTGTATTTTACTTTTAAAAAACCCTCACAAATTCATAAGGATTTTATTTTTATTTAGATGGCATTCGCTTACTTAATATAAACAGATACATGGACACAAACATATAAACATATAATGTCACACAGATTGCCATAAAATGTAAGAGTGTAAGCTAATGTTTTATTTTTATTGTATTTCCGCTCAACATAATGTCCATGTCATCACTGTAATGACCCTGCGAACAATTTCATGTACACATACAAAAACTTATATACGTTTATATACATACCCTCACATATTCGTACTTCCCTGAAGAACCACTGAATCTAGACATATAAGCGATTAACGCGTACATATGTATGTATATGACTGTTCCGTTTTGTTAGTTTACTGTAGCATACTCTCCTACATACGTACATACATTTTAATAAATACTATATAATATATGAAATAATGTTTCATACTTATGAAAAATATTTTTAATGAATGCGAAGGTTTGTGCAAAATGTTTTTCATTGCTTCCTTGCTTCATTATAAAACAAAAAAACATTTTTCCCCACAAGGACAACAACACCCATAAGTAATATTACTACTAAGGCACATAATAAGAACATGTGAAAAGTAAATGAAAAATAAAAAGCACCAATGAAAAAATATGCAGCCATGAGATAAAGAAAATAACATTTGATTGCGCTAAGAATATTGTTAATTACTTTCTATTTTTAAACAGTGAGTTCTTATTACATTCGTGACGGCACAATATGATCTTAAAATTTAACTCTCCTCACGAAATTCGGTAAAAGTGACTCATCTCTCCATTAAATTCTTAATTTGTATATGCATACTGCCTGAGCTAAAGTAATAATAAAAAGTTTAACAATAAATTAAATTAATACAATAAATTATATTTTGTACAATGAACAATTTATTTCTTGATATTTTGCGTAAGCAAAACTATTGACAAACCATTTTATACGCTAAAGTCTTTATTCTTATCTTTGTGATTTATTGTAAAAAAAAAAAACCCATGAATTCATAATTTATTAGCAAGTCCCCATAAAACTGAATTGTATGTTAAATAGGCTGGCTTGTTATATAGGCTGGCTCATCTCATTTCCAGCCACTCAAAAATCCGACAGAAACAAAATACTTCCTAAAATGCTTGAGTTGAGCTGAAGATTATAATAACGGCGTTTGCTATAAATACTATTAAATGGCTTTTATGCCCAGGGGGAGGAAATATAGCTTAAAGAAAAATGTACAAATATGCACATAAGAATAAATATCTGTGTCAATAAGGAAAAAGTTTGATACAT
This sequence comes from Phania funesta, assembly GCA_963932375.1. Lineage (NCBI taxonomy): Eukaryota > Metazoa > Arthropoda > Insecta > Diptera > Tachinidae > Phania > Phania funesta. Next base: position 23,476,478 of record OZ010652.1, read on the forward strand.
ATATCCGTTTTACAGGAGAGCCATTTTTAAAAACATAGATTTCAAGAAACCACTTATGTTCTTTTAAGTTCCTAAGTTACTATTTCAAATGAAAAACGAAAAGCAGAAATTCATTACAATATAACTTCCAGAAAAATGTAGCCAAGTAAGAAAACTTTGCTGAGTGGTACTTTCGAATTGAGTAATCACAGTGAAGCTATTAACTCCTTTTCCGCTTAAGTTGACTTAAGCACTTATTCCTTATTGCCACATATATTATATACCGAGTAACTAGAAACGTAGGCTACATCTTGAAATAAATAGGCCTTATAAAAATACTTATTTGTTGCTTCTATGAGAAACTAGAATATTGCTGACAAATTTTTTTCGTGAATTCTAAAACTTCAAACTTGTTTGTCAAGTATTTTTCATTACCCTGTATATTTTACTACGTGTTCTTATACAATTTGTATACAACTAGAACAAAATAAATGTTTTAGAAAAGTATCCCCTTTCATTTTGGTTATGAAAGGAAAATATATCTTAGAGCATTTAATGGATGTGTTTTAATGTTGTTATTTTGAATAAAACTTTAAAGATCGTAGGTAATAAAAGAGAGAGAGAGAGAGATGTTATACACATATTTTAACAAAACCATTTTAAATTGAAAAACTTAATCTATTTAATATTTACTATATGAAAAATATATGCGAATGTTCTATTAAATTGAGTATCCGAGACCTGGACATGAAAAAGAAAAAGTACAAAAACATCTGCTGAGACATCCTGAGACTTCTGTGTTCTGCTTGAATTCTAGCAAAGTACGGATGGAGTTCGTAAAGCGATAAAGAATTAACAAGTTAAAATAATTAATTTAGGAACATGAAAAATGATTGCATTAATAGTTGTCGGTAATCTTAAAAACTATTTCGTAAGTTTATTTTGGCATCGTCTGAAGCACTTTTTTGGAAGTTTTCCATAGCGCTACGTAAAAACAAAGCAAATTAAAAGTTTTGAAAATTGGAATATTTTGACGATATCGGAAACATTTATTTTATTTAAAATGCAAGCCGGTGATGCCAACTGTACCCACTATTGTGATAGATCTATCCAACTCTACTACTTTCTAAGCAAAATCTACCGCTTTTTCAGTTTTACAGAAATAATGATAAAGTTTTTTACCCGTAGTTTTTTAACTAATCCAGCCTAGAAATTCCACTAAGATATTTTTTGCAAGGGGTGTAAAAAATGCTCAAAATGCTGAGTTAGTTGCACTATTAAACACCTGTTTTTCTTCAGTCATTCTAGTTTGAATGACATAAATACGTAACAGGGAAAAGCAAGTGAAAAATAAGTAAATGTAACCGACAAAATCAATTTATATTGCTCATAAAAAATATTTTGGATTAATGATTAATTTTTGATATAAATGAAAGAAAAAAATATCACACTGACCAAAAGTATTACAGTTGTGTAAAAGGGTTAAAGATTTCGCAGGTTTATAATGAGTTTGCTTATAAAATATTACGTATCTCGAAAAATCAATTAAGGGTTTAAATTTCGTTTTCGAAAGAGTTTAAAATACCTGAAAAATAAAGGTGATAGATCAATTACTTTTCAAAGAAACTTGTTGAAAACTATAAGACAGATATTCTGTTGGCATCTCGGATGTAACCACACATTCATACGTACATATGCTGAATCGAAAAACAGTCAGCTTCTTGACGTTTGGGGTATTTTGTTTTATTTTTTAGTAGCTCAGGCTGCTACAAAAAGCTTTTACTTGCATTCGTTGCTTTTTAATGTTTTGTTTCACTTTGTTTTAGGTTTTTTTGCAGGCCTTAATCGTTTTATAAATAACGGATTAGTCTACCAGATATTTTTTTAATTTTGTCGTTACATCTAAAAAATAGGGCCATATTTGGCAAATTAATTGCAAATTATTTCATTTCATATTTTTCCTGTCCACAATATTTTCTAATTTTAGCGGTTTTTTAACTTCATTGAAAATTCTAAAATTACGAGGAAATAATAAAAGAGAAGCAATTTTAGAAGATAATTTTCAAAAAGCCATTGCTATTTTAACAGCACGTAAAAACGGTTACGCAGCAACAACAAATGCCCGAAAAGCATCGAAATGGCAACACTGGTCAATAACAGCTTGTTTATGCAGGATGTTTTTAATATCCATTGCAAACTAAGAAATCAACTAGAGTTGAAAATTAAATTTTTTTTATTTTCTATAATCTTACATAGATAAAGAACAATTTTGTTGAGATTCCACAGTCTCAGCAGCACTAGTGACAACTTGGGGAAAGAAATAAAAATTAAATGAGGCACTTATCTGTGTAGAATATTCAATGATAAAAAGGTACAAAATAAATTTGCGTCATAAAACATTTTGATTATGAATAAAAATAGACCAAAAAAGAAACTCATAATGTGATACTCAGATTTATGCTCCCATTTAGCAGGTTTTTGTTGTTGAGAGAGGCATTATTAAAATTGAAGAAATGAAAAAAAAAACAACAAACGGAGACAGACAAGACAGTCTTTCTTTTATATTTATTCATTCGTTTATAATTTTTTTTTTATTTACTTCAGATTTAACACTGAACTTGAAATACATATGAATGATTAATTCATACTTTGGATAAAATACAGAACATTTGTACAAAAGAGAAAAAAGTGATTAACGGGACTTGAAATGAAAACAATAATTTCACTCAAATGCTTCACTCATGTTGTAAACGAATATTAAATTTAAATAGCCGAAACATTTGTGTTTAATTAAGATAATAACGTTTTTAATCATTTACAAAAGCAAAAAAATAAAATAATAATAATGAACATAAAATAATTAATATTACTGTTTCCAATTAACGTATTTTATTGACATTTAAATGAAGTTGTCTCAATGAAAATAGTCATTAACAAATAATTTAATGCGGTTGGTATATTTTTCAATTACTCCACTCATCCATTTTACTGAAACTAAAAAAAGGGAAAATATTGAACTAAAATGTTTAAGTTTATTCAGGGTTTAAAAAACGAAAGATATGGAGGTAAATAAAATCCGCACAAAAACATAAATGTGAAAATAGGGCCAAGCTTCTAACAAAAAATTTCGGCTGCTAAAAGTACTGAGATCAAAATGAGGACCAAGTTCTTGATATGTACAATGCCATATCTTTCTAGGTAACTTGCTACATCTCTTAACATTAGGGACCACACTCTTCCATTACACAAACTTATTTTCCCCTAGTACACTGTAGTTACCTCAATCGAGTTCCGCTTTACTCAGGTACATAAATAAGTCTTTATTGAAACTAAAGTTCGGCTACCATAAGCAATGCTTATACAGGCCATGAAGTTTCTTTTGGCTGTTCCACTGTGTATTAGGGTAATTTTTTATTGATTTTCTATCGACTTATTTAGTCAGCATCCCTACTATTAGCTTTGTTCCGCTAGCCACAACTGTGTACCCGTCTGCTAATTTAAACAAGCACAAGAGATTTAAACACAAAATTTTGAGCAGAAACCATGGAAAATAACATTTGGTCTACTGTGCATTTTTTGAGTTAATTGTTTGTTTATTTTATATTGAAGATAAAAAAAATTAAGAATCAGTTATGGTGTTTTCGTTTCTAGAAAAAATGTTACATTTTTACCCTTTTGTTATACTCGAAATATGTTTGCGCTTAGAAAAGGTCGTGTTTTTTAGATTTTACCTATTAATGCCAATAGGCATTGCCCTTTACTGTTTGTATAAAATACTAAATAATAATACTAAGGCTGTAGTCCTTAACAGGTCAACATTAAGAAACCAAAACTCTATTAGAAATATATTATTTATATTCACTATATTATCTTTCAAAGGCAAAATAAAATTTTGTGGCTTTTATGAAATTACTTTTCTCACAAATCCTTTAAAACAATTATTTGTTCATGCACATTGAATTAATACAATTTAAATATTAATAACATTACTTGGGAACAATATTTAGTCATGTGGAATAGTCCTTGTTTTAATCCGATTATTATAAAACCCTCATAGCCGAATTAAGTACAAAAACTTGAAACTGTTGTCGAATACCTAAATCATTAGAACGTATTAGTCCTTACCTCTATGTATGTGCGTGTTCAGTTAGATTAAAATGTTGCATATTGTTCAAATCCACCTTTAGCCTCTATTTGCAGCGTAACAAAAAACTGTTCTATTTTTAATTCTTATTAACTGTGTAATTCCTTAATTTTTCCCTCACAGAAGACCGCTCTATACGTAGGTGTATTGTGGTGGGTGGTTCTCTGAAAGTAGTAGGTTTCTTTATTAATGGTGTGTCCCTGAATTAAAGTGCTAGTATCATATTTCATTACGTATTTATTAATGCTTCATTCGTTTAGCTTTTTTTTACAGAAATAGAAATAGCAGCATAAAATCATTAAACCACCACCCATTTTTACACATTGAAACTTGTTATAATTCCTGTTGCCTCCGTATAAATAAATACACAATAGAAAAACAAACTTGGAAATAATAAAACGTTTGGAAAAAAAATTTGCAGTCGCTACATTACTTGTTTTGCAGACACCCTTCAGTCGGCACTAATTAAATTATTTGTTTGTCGTTCATATTATTTCTTTATATATTTTATACACATATGTATTTCATAAATATTCGATATAAAGCCGCACTCGTTTCTATTAATATATTTGAACAGCTGTTTAAGAAGTGTTGTTGCGCAGCAACATATTTGGACTCTAAAGTCCAAATATATATCTTAGAATATGCTATATTAAAGAAATAATCGCCAAGAAAATACTTTATATGAAAGTGTTTACAATTCAACTAAATAATTTCAAGACAAAGAGTGTTGGAATTATTTTTTACTGATAAACCCTTCAAAATGAATTTTAAATTTTATAATAACTTTGTCTATTGATATCAAGTAATAGATTTGCTAAAATAATGAAAATGTGATATTTCCTGTTTCGTCGTGTTTCATTTTTGTTAAATTCTTAACTATTTGCCTTTTTCTTTTTTGGTTTGCGTACAAACCTCTCAGCTGATTATGCTCAAGCTTTGTCGTGGAATGCAGCAAAGCATAACGTGTTGCCACTAGTTTTTAATGTTTCTGTAAAGAATGCGGTTCACTGTCGCTATGTATTGATGTTTTCGGCGATTTTTGTTTACAGCAACAATGTTTTCAAGAGACCAATCTCTACGTCGGTGAAAGGCGAACTTTGCCTTCCATAGTCGAACCAGTTTTTTGATCACTTTAAATTGTTGACAAATTCTCGCCCGTAAAGTTTGTGAGCGTAACTTTCTCTATTTTTGTAATGTGTCTAAATGATAACAATTTCTTTTTTGTATGAATTTGCATTAGAAAGTGACAACGCAACACAAATACAACTTTGGGAAAAAATAGACATATTCTTTTCCTGGAATGTAGAATGAAGAGAGTGCTAAAACACAACAGTATTAAGTAAATTCGCCTAAATGCAGACTATTAACTACTGCAGTTTCTTTTTGCTAATCGCGCTGGGAGATAGTGTGTGTGCAAATGAATTAAAGAAAAACACATGAATCATACGTCCATGTTGCAAATTAATTCTTCTGTTTTAGTCGTTTAGTTTGGCAAGTGAAAAGTTCTAAAAGGGAAACCAACAAATAAGCGACATACTAAATTTGCATTGCCGTGTTGGTGGCGACGAAATATCCGATCAGTTTTGCTGCCAACGATGAAAATAATTTCTACCGCAAATCGCATCAACTACTGCTCTCCTACTTCTCTGAGAAGCTTCCAAATATCAGCAAAATGTTGATAATTCATTTAATTTAAATTCTACATTATCAGTTTTTAAAATTTTCGCCATTGTGTTGTGATTATAGCAAACATTTGATTATTATCGCAACAATAGAATTTTTACGGCAATAATTTTTATAATTGCGCCAATACTTTTAAAAGCCAATCCGTCTAATGACTTATTATTAATATCAATTTGCGCCAAGTGACTTCGCTAACTCCATAATTTCTCACTTTGCCAATAGCGTAGAATCAGAGGATATAAAAAGATTAGATGTTAAATAATGATGAGTAATCGTAGTGATTAGTAATTAGATTACAATTATTTAAAAAGTGAAGTAACTAATTAGATTAGGATTATTTCTAGTTTCGCACGATTACTAATTGATTACGATTACAAGTTGTCTAAAAATAAAAAAAAGTTACTTGAGATTACTATAAAATACTAAAAAACAAACAAAAGTAACCAAATAATAATTCGACTAGTTTCAAAATTACTTTTGATTCTGTTTTGATTATTTTCAAAGTGTTTAGCATTTATTATTAATTTTATTTGTTAATAATATAAAGAAATTTGTAACGAGAAGCATATCAAAAAAATATATTTTATTTGAAGAGTTATCAACCTGATATTTTTTTCTAAAAATATTCTTCGCAATGACAATTTAAGTAATTCAAAATAGCTAAAAATAAATAACAAATATTCAAATATTTGAGCTTTAGATTAATATATTTTATAAAAACTACCAATTTTTTTATTAATTCCAATGTGAGTGCAATAAACTTTAAATGTAATCAAGAAGAGTCAAAAGTAATCTTTGAAATTCTTCAAAATATTTTGTTGATTACTTTTGATTCTTTTTGATTGTTTGACAGCAATCTTAAGTAATCGTAATTATTTTTAGATTATTTGTTATCGTAACCAGTGAACTAACTATATAATCATTTACGTTTCTTTTTATTATCGCAATTTTCAAAACACTGTTTGATAATAAATATATGTAATTTCAGGTAACACACACGGCTTAATAATATTGATATACGTTTCTGCAAAGTTAATGGACGTGGTCGTATTGTATGTAGGGTCTTCCAGCTTTTTTTGCGACAAAAGAAATATGAGTAACTTTTTAAAAAAGTACTGCCGAAGTACTTAACAGAACCATATATTGCTTAAATTTTTATCACTCGTCTGTATTTATTTTACATATTATGAACTTGGTCTTTTCTATACTGCCTTGGTATAGTAGTCTGTTGGTTGGTAGTTAGTTTCTCGTATTCATGTTTGTGTGTTCATATTGTAGTTACTGTTTTTTTTTTTTGTAATATATTGCATAAAATGTGGCCTTAATACCATCATACTTTAAGGAAATTAATATATGTATGCATATATATATTTACATACATATATACGTTTATGTGTGTGTGTATGCGTACATGTGTACATAAACGTGCAAAGAAATGAGGCAGTAACTCTCAGACACAAGGAGTTACTGTCCCTCTCTCTCTCCCTTTCTCTAAGAGTCTTTTGAATATCTTAACACTCTTACGTTGTTTTTCATACATTTAATACTCTTAAAAAAGGATATAGTTGAGTAATACTAAACACCAACAACCTAACTACAATTGGGACTGCTGTCGACGAACTGCATGATGTGTGGCAAGGATACATATTGTATTGTGTAAGACACAAATTTAAAAACTGATGTTATTAAAAGAAAGAAAATCTTGAGAAAGAAAAAACAAAAAAAATCTCCATTAAAATCACTTCCAAACATTGGTGTATTCAAATGTTGATTAATATTCCTGATTTGATTTTTCGACAGGATGATTTCTGACAGTTGTAAAGGTTATTAATTAATTTATTTTCGGAATTGGATTATAATATTGCTTTTAATATTTTATCTTCTGGCATTCCGGTTCACGATGTTTATTTTGCCTATGAAAATTTGCTTCAGGTCCTAAGCCCGGTTATAGGTCACGTATGCCCCCATATCAACGAAAATACATATTTTAACAATTCCGCATAAAAAATCTACATTATTCTACATCCACTTACTCATTTTACTTTAAACATATGACTTATATACGTCTGTATTATGTATGCATGTATGTGTTTGCAACATTTCTACAAACACATTAAACTGTTTATACTTTTTATATATGCAACCCCTCAACGAATTTACTATTATTTATTTACTTTTTAAGTTTTGCAATACAATTGCAAATTTGATTTTAAATAATATACCTGAGCCTCCAGCGAAAATTGAACCAGTATCGCCGTGATCTATTAACCACTTAGCCAACTAACGCATCCATCACATAGCGAAGTAATTTCGGGTTAAGCAACACTATTTAAGCTCTTTTAATCCCCTTCAATGTTTGTTTGATATTTTAGCCTTTTGTTTCGTTTTGTTCTTCCATCCCTGTAATCGCTTTGACTTTTTAGGCAAAATTGTAGAATGTTTTAATTATTTCACTCTCGCCCCTTTTATGCTTTTTGTAAGCAAATTTTGTTGTTGTTCTATGTGTGTATAGGGTCGAATACTGCACTGTGGGTTAAATTGTTATGTCTAATCAGAATTTTTAATGTTTGCAAACACAAAAATTAAAACATGGAACCAATTACGGCATTCGATATTTATAAAAATTGTAATAGTAAATCGAAGTTTCTCTCAATATCGAATGCTGCAATTTTTGGGCCCACAACTTAAATTAGTAAGTTCAAAACTTTTGTCAATAAATAATGCATTGCGGCGATATGCCTGAGTTTCGTTTTTCTTTCAAAGATTTTGCGGTTGTGGTAATTAAAAATGTAGAGAAATAAATTCTTGCAGGCTATTATTCCCTAAAACATAAACGCTTTTAAGCTTTATTAAAGCTTTCGTGTTTGATGTTATGCTTTTTAAGATAATTCTCATTTAGTTTACATTATATTACATTACATATGATTTCAATTAATTTTTATTTTTGTTTTATTTACAAGAGGGAAATATATTGCAAACTGCGATGGAGACTTTACAAAGCTGATTGAAACTAGCTCGACGCCGAGCAAGATAAAATTTTAGATTTCTTTTTAAAATTTACACTAACATTTGATTACTTTATACGTAAACCATCCGTAGAGATCATACCGCTCAAAAGTTTTTATTAAGACGAATACAATATATAAAATTTCACCAAACTCCTTTCTGTAGAGGAAAACGTGGTGTAATTAAAGTCTCAAAATCCTGAAAGCCTTTTAGATATACATACATGTTTTTTTGACAAACTGAACAGTATTAAGGGCTTTTGCTGAAAATAAGTAATAAAAAGCAGACTATAAGCCACAATTTATGCTCGATACATAAATTTAAGGGATTAGATGATTAAAGGAATCCTTTTTATCTTAAGAATAATAAAATAAAATCAAGTTATTTGTAGAGTATTGTTGGCGGTAATATTGGCAAACAGCCTGACATACTGACTCACTGTAACGTAAAGCTTTTTAATTTGTAAAATTATCTGGATAAAGGGCAAAAATCTTTTGCCCTTCATGCGTCTTTTTGTCTTTCTGCTTTTATCGTTGGTTAAATAAGAAAATCCCAATGAGGACCATTTAAAAGAGAACAATAATATTTGTTTAAATTACAATAGATAAATTGAATAATAACAACGTTACCAGCAAAACTTTACAAAAAAATAAGAAAAATATGAAAATAAAACAAAAAAGTGAATAAAAAAAATATTGTAAGAAAACTACGTATATTTGGATGTGCCGAATTTTATATACCCTTCACCCTCGCATAATACTGACCTTATTGGCGTTACTCAGTATTTCGTTTCGAAAGAAACGATTTTCTTTTCGAATTGATTTACTCAGGAACCCCTAGTCTAGCTAATGTCTGTAAGTTGTGGATATTTCGAAATTTAAGCATAGATGGACATCGTTAAAACGGGTCGCCTTTCTTTTATGAATCAGAATGAATTGTTGAAATTGAAAGCAGAAAGAGAACCTTATGTATACTCCTAACACCTTCAACGAAGGGTATAAAAACTCATAATCCAAGATTGATTTATATGGGTGTAAGCAAGTAATATATTATTATTGTAGAATGGTAGAAAAGCAAGAAATTTATGTTATTAATTGGCAGCGGCTGAGAGACGAACACAGGCGACTAAAGCCATTGAATGTTTAATAGTCGACACGATCACCACTTAAGCTATGACAGGCCCTTATTCTTTAATTAGACACCAACAGACGTTTGCATATTATGTTTACTAAGAACTTTTTATGGTTGAATATGTTATATTATATTTGTATAGCTTAAATATTTTGTTTGTGGTTAGAGTTTTAGTAAAAATTCTATTGTTCTTCAACTCACGCGTGTTGCAATTTTTATGAATGAGAATCATTTAACGATAACCTGTTTATCGCAACTAAAGTAATGTTTAAAATATTACCAAATAACTATTATTATATATTTGCCACAACAATATATTGTTGTAGAGAACATAATATGTTTGACGTGGCCTTGCCACAATCATGTTTTTTCTCGCGGTTGGCATATGGTTACAATATTTGAAAGTAACACAACTTATATTTACTTTTGCAAAAATTAATATTTAAATAAATGATAATACCGAGTGCATTGTGCTCTATGTAGCACTAAATGCTCGTGTAACTACTGCACCAGAGAGACTACCAAAACCAAAACAGACTGAAAACAATAAAAAAACAACAACAACAACAAGCTAGAAAATGAAAAAGACAAATCTTGTTTATGTAAAACAATTTTAGCAAGAACAAAAAACATTTCTACCCATTAACAAATATACAAAGCAGCAACGGAGGAGAAGCAGTTGTCGTTGTTGTTGGTATTGTTAGTGTTGAGTTTTAATGTTGACAAAAGATATGGAAATTTCGACAATTTGCTTTTTAGAGATTCTAGAAATTAAAAACGGACGTCCACAAAACACAATCAACAAACAACAAAAACTTTGACAAAAACTACACCTTCATCAGTGGTAGTGAAAGAGGCAGTCATGCCGGACAACTAGTCAACCGTTTCTGTGTAAAACAGCAAAAAAAGCGATAAAAACTGTTGACGAAAATGCTAAACACACAATAAAATTAGATGAAAATGTTTGCTTCTTACTAGAACTCATATTACTAAGAATTCATAGAACCAAGAAATAGAACCTTTCCATGTTATAGGAATTCGCTTCTCCAGCGATTGGCTGTTAGGTGTCTTATGTCTGGTAAGGTGTCAACCGTGAAATACAGGATTCTTATTTGTGCGAAAACTGGGAATTGGCACAGGAAATGTACGTCCTGTGGACGCTATTCACTAGGGGCAAATTACGGCATTCGCAATCAATCGAAATTTAGATTTATATCCTGTTTCCATATGACAAGCTAGCGACTTGTGTAGAAAGTTTGTATAGAAACCAAATGAGTGTTTTCCATATAAATTCTCTGGACGAATCGCTTGTCATATAGAAACATTCTTCGCAGCTGCACTTCTGAGCTTGAGTGCCCTGTTAGATTACCCGCAGTCTTACCACTTTCGGCATTGTTCAGTTTAAGCAGACTCTTCGTTTTATATGCGTTTGGATCACCCCAAAAGATTGTAGTAATTTTCCTCACTGTGTTGCTGTTCCACAATCCGATACGGGTCAACTTTCTGCGTAATTTTTTAACTCAGTTCTACTAACCTTAAGTGGCTTCGCATGATCCTCTGGCTTTGAATTCCAGAGCATATAATTTCTAATTTCTTCTAAAAATATTTAAAATTTCTTTAAAAAAGTCTTTTTAAGTCGCATTTCTCTCCATCTTTCCAAATTCACAAACACAAGTTTTCACTGACAAAATGAAAACATTTTCAACTGTCAGATGCTAATTGAGTGAGCTAAATTGCATATATATGTAAACACCAAGGTCTATAACTCAATTTAAAATTTTATTGCCTCAATTAAGGTGCATGTCTAAACATTTGTTGTTAGTTTCTCTCGGACAAATAGCATTTTAAAACAGATTTATTACAGCAAACAGTTTTGCTTAATAATGATTTTTATATTTAATATTATTTCCATATTAAAAATAAAATTATTTGCTAATGCCCTAAATAGTGGCACACTTTTGTAATTTCCTTTAATGATTTCTTAGACGTTTTTCCTTAACTAAATATAGACTCGTATTGCATTCAAATACAAATGACTATATTGTTTAGTAAAAGTACGACAACACCAAATCACATACGTACTACACATTCACATACACAGTCATATGTTCGCACAACCACCATTTGAATTTACCATGACCTACATATTGTTTCTGTGACTTTTCTTTATGGTTGCTTACAAAAAAGTATGTGGAGAAAAACACAAAAACAATTTAATAAAAAAAAAATACAACTGTCAGACGTATGATTTTTTTCAAGTATGTAGTTCAAATGGAGGGCATGTTGAATTAATTATTTATAAAGTTATTTATTTGTTGCTATTTTTGCCAATATATACCATCACGATTGCTACTATAGAAATAATCGAAACGATTATCATTTGGTAGTCATTATTATTAAAGGTGACTGAAGGAATTAACGATAGATGGTTACGTGATGGTCTTTTTGTCACACTAGTCAAAGTGCAAATATATTAATTATTGTTAAAAACTTATTAACGACAATCACAGTTGATTTTCTAAATACATGTTGAGACATGACTTAATTAAATACACAAAATTATTATTAGTTTTTATTGCTAGTGCTATCCTTCTTCTATTAACGTTGAACTTCGAGAGCGTATGATTATGCTGTTAAATAATGTTTTATTACTCATACGCCAAATTGCTCATAGCCTTTGTGCTAATATGTATTTGTATTTTGTTACTTAGTTGAATAGTTTTTATGGTAATAAGTTTTACAGTTTAAACTTATTGCTGCATAAGTGAACGGCCTTAAGATCATATTAGAACGTCAATCTTACAACGGCTGGCTCACAATATAGTTAGTGAAGGAAGCAAAGTGGCTGTTTGAGTAAATCTTCCTTAAACTTCCCCCACAACCGTAAAGTTAGCCAGTAATAAAAAAAATTGATTTGTTAAATTTCTTACTATCGCAGCCATTTTTAATTGCAAAAATAAAAAAATTTTCGTATATTAAATTGTTCTTCTTTTGTTTTTTTAACATGTCCCCAGTCAATAAATTTCTTTTTTATTTCTTCTTGCGTTTTTTTTTACTGTTTTGTAACAAAAGCCACTAAGAATATCGATGAGTAATCGCAAAATCAGGCGTCTAACTAACAAGTAGCAGGAAAAATTTGTCTCTTTACTTTCTTTCGTACATACATATATTTTCATACTTTACTGTGTGCACTGCGTTGGTTTAAAACCTGTGCCCTTTGCTCTTTTTTCATTAATTTCTCCTCCTCCCTGGGACACAGAAGACCTTGTGTTTGACATCAAAAGTTTTAATTGCGCTTACTTAAGAAATAATTACAAAACTTGTAAAAAACTAAAAAAAAGTAATGGTTGGTTCAATCTTTAAAAGCCTCAACGACACTATATAATTTTTTTAAATTTATTTTGTTTCAATTAGTGTAATGTTTTGTGATAGAAGCTTTTTTTTGGCATTTACTAAATAAATAATTTTTATTTTATTTTAATGGAATGTTTTAAGTAGGGGTTTCTTAGTTACATTTTAGCATATCGAGCGATACCTAACTGCTAAAATACTCGTAGCGTAACCCGCAAAAACATATTTTGCAGGCGATTTTTTTTACTTTTTTCAGATTTTTTGTTTTAAATTTTAAATAACATCTATTAATGATGTTTACATTAAGTCTCCGTATAGAATTCTTTTTTTCTCAGTTACATTGATTTTGTTGTCTTCATTTCTAACAGGCTGGACCTAAATGTGACCGCAAAAATAACGTAACCCACAGAAAATTGATTTTACAAGAGAAGTTTTTTTTTAATTTTTTTGCAATTTCCTTAAAAATTAATTGTAGCTTGCAATTGACCTTATGAATTCAACATTTTACGTAGTTTTAGAATTATAAATTATAAGAAAAGCAATTATAGTTTAAAGTACAAATTTTAAGTGACAGTGCAGTCAAACTCCAATGTATACGTCTAACCAAGCTTCGATTTTATAACCAGCAAAGAAGATCAAAGTACAGATGGGCACCGCCCACATGATTTGCGGGAACATCACGCTGTAATGCATACACGTGAGTAGTGAAAAGTCCGCGTGGGTGAACGTTTATGGTTAGAATTTTGCCGCCATTGTTTCTTGATTGGAATTTTTTATTTAAAATTTCTGAAAAACAATTAGAAAGTTATGAAATAATAAGAAATGGGGTGCATTATTGACAGCAACTTTGTATAAAATATTTAAATCTTTTTGATAGTAAAAATGTAGAAATGATTCCGACAGTTTAATTCATTTCACGTGAGTATCCCATAACTATGAGCAAAAGAAAAAAAACAAAGCAGTCTATTTGTAATACTTTTTTCGTAAGCGTGCATTATCGAGAGTAACAACTCATTCACGGTTCCATCTCTAGAGCGGGATAATTGATTGACAGTTGTTACACACATACTTAAAATACAGAACAATTCTCCATCAAAAAGTTAATTTCAGTTACGTTTTGCAGCGTGGGCTCGATATTTTGGCATAGTTTTCAATTTGTAAATTAGCCTGCAAAACTAGCAACTGCTGTGATATTTTTGTTTTATTAATATAGATTTTTTGTTGTTGTTATAAAAGCAGGTTTTTTTTAATTCAAAATTAACAAGTTCTTTGTGAGATTATTGAGCATTTTATTTTGATGTGATTTTTTTTTGTTGTGAGCAAATTTTGTAAATAAAATTAAAAACATTTCTTGTTATCAGACATGTGCCCTCTCGAAAGTAGAATTCAAGTCGCATTTTGCTTGTTTACAAAATGTGAAACAAAGTTTTTTGGGAACGAAACCGGTTTACACACCTATTCTAGGCAAACAAGACAGTTTTTTTTTGTAATTTTTTAGTAAAAAAAATTAATTAATTTTTAACACCAAAAGTTTCAGTTTTCCAAACAAACCTTACGAAAAGTTTTAGCAAGAAAGCAAACTCAAAGGATTTTCTTTATGCGGTGTTGCAACATTTTTGTTCTCTTTGTCCTTTGACAAACGAACCAAAAAAAACAAGCCTAATACAATCGTAACATTTGTAGCACCAAACGTTTAATTTGTTAAAAATATCTAAAAAAAAAAAAAAACAGAATTCAACACCAGCAAACATGTATTTTCGTTTCACTGCGTTGCTATGATCCCGTATTAAATATAAAAAAAGCGTTTGAATATTTTTCAGTTTGGTGAAAACAAGCGGTATTTGAGAAGGCTGAGACCAATCAGTTCGAAATAGTAACTTTAAAATCAAATCGATTTCGAAAGAAACTTGTAACATGCAATTGGCGCCGCCAACATTGTCGTCAATTTTGGGGCAACATCACCTCAACTTAACGTCATAAATAAGACTACGTTAACTGGTTATAAATAATTTTAATAAAAGGCAGCACACATATCTATCTAATATTTAAGTCGGCTGATTTATTGTGTCTACAAGTTTCGCTCAAAAAATTTTGTTGGTAAAAATAAATACATACATAAATTTCCAATAATAGTGCTGAAAAGATTGTTCGGGTAAAACTCAAACGTTTTTGAATTGCCAGATGTGTAGAAAGTTCAAAGTCCTTTATTTGCAAATATGCATTTCGCAATTTCTTTAAAAGATTTAAAAGTTATTATCGACTAATTAAAGTCGAATTTATGCTTATCTTGGCAACAATATCAACTCGTTTGAAAAGTGGAGTCAAGTCAACATTTCACGCGAGCACGAACATAACGTTATTTTTAGCCCATGAATCGTAGGAGCCATTCGTTTCTAAGATTATGTCTGTGAACTTGGATGCCTTACAAACTACAGTCTGCCCCCAGTGGATAAAATTTGAAATGACAGATGCTCAAATAAACGAAGCAAACTTGTTTTAATGGTGGTTAAGGTTATACGAGTATATGGCGCACTATTTGCGTTCATGATTGTTTTACCATTTACAACCCATCACCAAACCCTCGGGGGAAGGGTGCAAAGCCATTCAATATTGTATTATCTTATTGCACAGTGCACCCGCCCCAATCTTACCTTAGTTTCTCAATTTGGTTCACGTTCCTCATTAACATTTTTCCACTTTTTGAAAATTAATTTAAAACACATAAGGCCACATTAATATACTTAAAAAATTTAGGTCGTTACTCAAAATAACGACAGACCCAACTCAAAACAATATCGTCGTCAGAGTTTCTTACAGAGGAATAAATACAAAATAATGGTCATTTATTAATTTCCTTATACTGACTTACTGCCTTCCAACAAACGATAGACGTCGCGACGTCTTGTGTCGTCCGTGCTAAATAGAATAACCGAAATTAGGCGATAATTCCTTAATTATGTAATTTTTTCTAATTCTGATTATTTAATTGAAACCAAATTTAAAAAAAAAGATTTACTTAAATTTTCTCACAATGTATATTTATTTATTTATTTATTTTTTTTTTTTTGTGAATTTGGCGCATTTCCACTTAAATGTTCGATTTTTATATCTGCTGTATTTTTCTGTTTAATGCTGGCCTTTTTAAATAATTTTGATTTTTCGGCGTATTTGCTGATTTTCTAGGATATTCAATTTTTTAAATATTTTTTTCCAAGCGACTATATTTTATAATTTTTTTTTTTTTTTGGCAATTGTCTTCTAATTTAATATAACGGCTATTTATAAAATAAAGATTATTATGAACGTTTGTTTGTGTTCCTGCAATTTTTCATATTGTAACGATTTTCTTAGATTTTTTTTGTTCAAACGATTTTTTTTACAAAACTGTTTTCTCTGAATGATGTTTTTGCAAAAAAGTTTTTCTTAATATAAAGATTCTTCCGATTGTAGGGGCTTTATAGTAATTTTTCGAATATTTTTCTGTAGAATTTATAATTTTGTGAAAAATTCTTCATTTTTAAAGCCAAAATTCTTCTAGATGGAGTTTTATTAATTAATTTTTTTTTTTTTTTGAAATTTCTCTTATTGTTCCAGTTCACTAAAAACACGTCTAACAATTTGGAGAAATGTTTACAATAAAGAAATGTCTCGAATTTGTTTCCCTTCGTACACCACCAGCCACGCTTGTGCTCATACATAAAAAATGTAACACTCACTTAATATATCCTTTTAACAAAGCTGAAACCGACCCTTACAGACACATGCCAACATGAATAAACATGCTACCAAACTCATTGCTATAACTAAAGTAAAGATGAAAATTTAAAAAAAGAAAATTTATTTAAGAGAGACATGTCCCAATGTAATTGACAAAAATATTGAGACATGTAAAACAGACACAAAAAAGAAATAAAATTAAACAAATGGATTGATTCATTTAGTTGTTTTTGTCTACCTACGCAACTGCAAGAGAGTTGTACAAATATTCATTGACTATGCCCTTAAAGGAACACTGGACTTTGAGAAATTATTGAGTAGAGTGACTTGAATGGTTTATTAAAAACTGCGAACAACGGAATGCTGCTTTAAAATCCAACAATCTACATCATTAATTTAGACTTATTTGTGAAAGTTTGAATATAAAAGTTTATGATTTTTCAGCTTTCATAAAGTTTAAATTATGCGCTCAGAAATAAGTTTTAACTAAATTTTTTAGCCTAACAAAATCAACAAATTATTAGTCTTTTTACATAAAAATAATATCATACAAAAGTTGGGCTTTAAAATTGATATTTTACCTAATCATCGAAAATTCGAAAATAAGTTCGAGATTTCGAAACTTATTTGAGGAATTAATACTTATGAATTTGAGCATAAAAGCATTATATATTTAAGTCACATGAAACTTGAAATGCTTTTGCCTACATAATTTTCTGAAATTCGAAACGGTATATGTTCGAATTTAAAAAAAAATATTTAAAAATATTTATGAACTTACTACACTACCTACAACAAACATAGTTGAAATGATTATGCGCTAAAAATCCAAAAAAGAATTGCAACGTTAATTTTATTGTAACATATTTTTGTAATAAAAATTACACTTACATAAGTATCCGACAAATTATACGAGGGCGCAAACTACTCAAAATCATTTCTACTTACAAACAATTCACATTAAATTTCATTGTTGTAAAAAATCTTCAGTAATTCCACATGATAGAAACCGCAATGCGCAATGAAAACCAATAATCCGCTTTAAAACGTACAAAAAAGAAGACGAAAACTTACAGGTGTTTTATATAAAAGCTAATAAGTTTGTTTATATCAGCACATAAAGGAAAAAATACGAGCTAATATTTCAACATTTTAACAGCAGCAGATTGTTGCACAACCAAATTTGCTTTTGTATATTTCACTCCGGGCACGTATTCAACGTGAATTATAACTCCTTTTTATTTTACCTTCGTGATTCTCTGTGAAAAACGTTTGTATAAAATACTTCGGACGTAAGGCAATAAATTAGTTTTTGCTTCTGTTGTGGTTATATCGTAAAGCAAAAAACAAAAAACAAAATAAATTCCGAGAAGAACACACATTTAAGAATTCAACAATTCCAAGAAAAACAAAAACAAAAAAATATGGTGAAGGAAATTAAAAGGGAGTTTGCCAGAAATGCCCTAAAGAAACTTTAATAGCAACTGTTTTATTTCAGTAGTTTTTTTTGCGATCTTAACATTTTCACGTTTCAAAATAGTAAACAACAATATTGTACATTCTAAGAACTCCCTATATTTGCTTCTAAAGGGTGATGATGATTAACGATAAACATAATTTTTATCAGGGGTTACAAAAAAGGCCAGATTAAAATTACTATTATTGTTGCTATGAAGTCTGTATGAAAAATACAACAGCAATAGCCATACCAAATATGGCAGGAAACACTGCGCTGTTCTATACTGCAAACATTTTTAAACAGCACGCTGATAGCAAATTAAAAAAAAAAAACAATCACAATTTATTTCTAAACAGCAGCAGCAGGAGAAGCCAAAAATTCTGCTTTTTTGGTGCTGTTGAAGAAAGAAACCAATACCAAATATTTGCTGTCACCCTTAAAAATTTAATAAATCAAAATTGAAAATGTCCTAATAGTTCAAAGCACGGTAGCCGTACCATTGCTAGTGCTGTTTTGTTCGCTGTCGTATTTTCAAGAGTACAAGCATAGCAATAATTAAATTAACGAGAAAGATGTGCTATTTTGTAATAGCAAATGTTTTTCTTTTGCTATTGCTGGACTGTATTTATTTTCAACAGCCCAGTTACAACAAAATAATTGCTAATAAAACCTTTCGAATTTAGTACAGAATTTATTCTATGATATTGCTATTTCTCAACTGCCATTTTAAGCATTCATTTTAACTTAAAGCAACTTTATCTTATGTATGAAAGACTATATTGGCCAAATGGTCACCACTACTCATTTGGCATGACGCACTAAATTTGCTATAATTTTCGACTACATTTCTGCAATGCGCAGGTTCGATGTAGGTTATTATGCGTCATATCTCCTGCTTTAATTTTACAATCGTGTTAAGTTTGGCCTCGTAAACTTTACTCTTTATATAATCTTCAAAGAAAAAATTCAGAGGTGACAAATAACACGTTCTTGGAAGTATATGAAGGTCGTAGTGAATAAAATTTTTTTGGAAAAAATATCGACTTCTTGGTCAAGCGCAATTATTTTACAAACACACGGCACTGTTGACGCAATCGACGAAGAATCGATGTTTCTGGTTCATCGGCCACACTTTTATGAACTTTGTTAATGTTCTCGGCCGAACGGTCGGCCAAGCATTTGATTGTTCGAACTTCTGGTCTAACTTTTAATACACGAAGCAAATACAGGGTTAGGTAACCCTCATATAATGATTGAGTTATATGGTTGTAAACAATTGGGCCTGTTCGTAAATGCAAACAAACAAATGTGCAAATAAAACCATCATGCACAGCTGATTAGCAAAATCATCGCATAATAATCATATTATGCAGCGCAGAACTGCATTTACGAACAGGCCCATTATTGTAGATGATAATAATATGATTCTCTTGGAACGCTACAGAAGCAAACAATTTGTAATACTGATTGCTATGAACACAGGTGACTAAAGACATCGAATGCTTGATAGTCCACACTTAAGCCACAACACCACCCTCATAAATAATGCGCATTAAGAACGTTTTATGTTTAGAGTTATTATATTATTTTTGTGTAGTTAAAATGCTTTGTTTGTGGTTAGAATTTTTATAAAAATGTTATTGTTCAACTTAACCATGTTGCAATTTTTACCGATGGAAATAGTTTAATAATTAAATGTGAAAAATAACTGGTTTATCCCAACTAAAGTACTGTTTAGAATGTTTACAAATAACCATTATATGTTTGCTACAAAAATATATTGTTGTAGAAAACTTAATATCGTTATCGGTTTTTTCTTTGCGTGTATGTGTACGTAAACGACGATGTGCATTTTTTCTCGAGCGCCATTTCTCATAATGTGCTTGGATTACTCGAACATGTTTTCCCGTTGTTTTTTGCTTCATGACTAATATTGTGAACATACTTAGAATATTGATACCATTTTGTTAGTGATGTCTACTTTAATGTTTGAAAATTTGGGAACTCAACTTGGATCACCCTTTATTCAAGAACGAATGAAGAAATAACTATCCAAAGCACACTATTTTCTCATTATGGCTGTTAGCGGCTTCGAAACCAAATTTCTGTAGACATCTAATTCCAATTTTCATACTTTTTATTCTGTTTTTGGAAAACTAAACAATCTCTACTAAGAAAATGTACTAGAGAAAAGCAAAACATGAAAAATAATACCAGCAGGCGAAAACATGCAACTTAAAGTTTAACCCAGTTTAAGTTGAAAGTGGCATGCATGAAAACAGTGATGCCAATTTCTGCTGATGAAAATTATTAACTGTATAATAGTTTCATTGGAAACGTGCCAATAATGTCTTCTAAGTAATTTCAAATGGTTTATTTTCAGTATATAAAATGCTGTGAGTTAAACCAGATTATTTCAAATGAAATTAAATTTCGAAATAGAGTATCTTAAATAGGAAGTGTTTGGCATGACCAGCCAAGGTGTTCTCGAATTTCACAAATTTAATAATTGTTCCACATACCACAATTAAACGAACGACCACATCACACAGGCAACTTCAATAGACTGTTTGTATTAAAAACATTCATAGCATAATTCCCAAACACTATTCCCAAAACAATTTTTGCTCACACACAATTTAGTTGGTCATAAAAAAGCCGCATTTTAGTCGAATGAATGTAGGTGCTAATTAGTTTCAGCATCATATGTATAGATCTACAAGCCCGTAACCTGTGACATTTTTTGAGGTAAAGCCTCTGTGTCGAACTATTTTTTGAACAGCAGTGAATATTCTTAAACCAACATGTTGCGTATGCTGTAGGTTACTCAGCCAAATGAAAGTCATCCTAATAGCGCAATTAGGAAATTTACGCAATTAGTACCTTAATTAAGCTCAATTTACCATATAAGAACTCAATAATTATAACTTAACTGCACCATAAATCAAGGCACATTCAACAAATCGACTGCATCACAAGTACAACTACATTTTATTGTTGATGACAGTTGTGTCAAACTCTGTATATAAAAAATGTAAACAAAAATAAAATGGCGGGTGAAATTGACGGTTCGAAATTTTCATAAAATGGGTAACGAAAAAACGTTTAAAATAAATTAATAAATTCTTTATATAATTTTAATTTATGTTATAATTTTAATTAATTAATTTTGACATTTGTTTTTTGTAAATTTTGAAACTTGTTTTATTTTATTTTGGCAAATTTTTTTTCGCATTTTATATTTTATTGTTAATTGGAAATTTATATAATACAAACTTATTTCCTGATGATGCGTAGCGAGTCCAAGCAAATATAGAGGCAAGAAAATTGTGTAAAAAATTTTATTAAACACCTAGAGATCAAAATGTTAATTAATTAAAAAAAATAATTTCTTTACAAAATTAATTTTAAAGCCGAGTTTTTCTCCATTTTTCCAAATTCACAAACACAAGTTTTTACGAACGATATAAAATATTTTCAGCTGTCAAATGCTAATTGCGTAAACTAATTGTTTGCGAATACTAAAGTCAATAGCTCAATTTAAAACATTATTTGCCTCAATTAGGACGAATGTGTGAACATGCTATAACACGCTCTATGAAAGTGATCTCAAAAGACTAAAGTATGGTTTACCTGACATTTGTAGCGATTTTTCGAGGACGTGTGATATGGCGAAATTTCTCGCCGGTACTTGGGTAACTTTACCCTCAGGGTACGCCACATGAAAATCTTTGATTATAATTCTCCACACAGCATTTGTATTGTGAGGCACAACAAAGGGAGTTCGGATCTAACTTTATTATTCTACCCTTTGATAGTTGCTGGAAGTTAGTTTATGTATACACTCCTGTTTTGATCGGCAATCGTGGAATATTTTCTTCTTGTTTCTTTCTACTTCTTTGCAAACAATAAAAATAATAGTCAAATGATGAAAAATAATTTTAAACTCGGCTAAAACCTAAAGTGTCACAGCATAAATATTTATCCTTGTATTTGGAATATGGTCTGCAGTGTTTTGCACTTCACACAATCGAACACACGATGAACAAGTTAAATGTTATAACATTTTTCTGCTCTATTAAAATCTTGAAGTTTGCAAGCAAAATGCAACTGAGGACGAATGTGAAGATGAAGTAAGTCTCTGCGTAAGGTGTCAGCTTTAAACAGTTTTTGACTGTTTCTGAAGATTAATCGCTTGCTGTCTTGCATAGTCGCTTGTGCGTGTTCTTGTCCATTCTATTGCCGTTATTTAGTAAAAAAGACGTGTATGTTTTTTCTTTCAAATATCACTAGCTATTGCTGCTATTTTTGCCGAGCCATTGTTATGACATCATCAAAATAAATATCATCACAAATTTTACATACGAATTCGTACATGACAAAACAAATTTTAAGTCCCATCAAATAGTTGGAAAATATGACGTCCATAAGTTTTTGCACAAAAGAAACTCTCGTTGACAGTATTGGCAGTAATCAAAGAACTTTTGTCATACACTTCATCCAATTTATTTATTTAAATGTTCTTTTAACTTAAATGTTCCTTTTTGCAATTCGATCGTATGAGTAACATTTTATTATTTGATTTGCTCTGACGTATAAGTAATATTAAATTTCAATATCACTTAGGCGTTTTTACTGTTACTGTTTAAATTTGCTGCGCAACAATAAATTATATTTAACATCTTGCTCTGACAAACTACAATTAATTTCTAATACTTTGTTGACATATTAAGCGTATAATAAATTATCCAAGAAGAAAAGAAAGAAGACAAACAAAAAATTACGATACTTTTTTAAGTGGGAAAAAAATAACAGTGAGTGGGTAAACGAATATCTATGAAAATAGTTTGACTTGTTAGTATGAACTTTATCCTGTACTTAGGGTGTGTCAAAAGAGAAGATTTAAAAAAGATTTTTTCAATGAAGCAAGAAAACAGCCAATGGATAATTTTTTTTAATATTTATTACCGTATTAATCACCTGTTTCATGACTTTCAGTAGCTTTTCAGTGTGTTTTGCTTTATGGACAGGTAAACTATATTTACTAGTCTCGATTATTGTTCCCAAGAATATCAGTTCGATTTTTGCCGTAAAAAAATTACAGGAGATAAGAAGTCTTACATTTTATCATGATCCATTTTAATTTTTTACCCAACAGGTGGCACTGGGGCAGTGATTATCAAAGTACAACTCTTCACCGCTAGGTGGTGATGAACTTTAAACAGCACCACAAGTGACTATTACGACTGTATTTTTAAAGAACCCAATGCTACAGTTCTCAAATATATCGCCAAATAGCGGTAGTTGGATAATTTCGTAGTACAATATTACCAATTAAATGACGCTGGAATTGGCATTTAAAAACAACTCCTTCGTAATATTGCACCTAATATTGTAATCTATCAAGATTATTTAATATAATTTTTTTGAATATTGAATGCAACACGTTGTTGACACTTAATGACTAAACAAACATTTTTTTAAATCTTTTTCTTTATTTTTTTTTTTTTTGCTATCAAATCTTCATATTTTTCAGAACAACAAACGACACACGTGACTACTACCAAATGACAAAGCAAACAAAATTTTTTTCTTTCATTTTGTTTTATCTTTCCACCACAAGTTCTTTGTAAAACTAAGGACTTCGTTTTTGTTGCCCCACGAACACAAGATAGAGTATTTTTTTTTAATGTTTACATTATAAATTATTTTTTTTAGTATTTTGACACTTTAAATACATTTTGAGTCGCTTAACTTGTTACAAAAGACAAAGTTAATTTATGTTTTTTTATAAAGAATCGACTGAATGACAGGGAGGATTTAATATAAAAACCAACTAGTAGCCAGCTGAGGATTTTATAAATAAAATAGATTATGATCTTGATGCTTTATAATTGAGAAACTAAAAATACCAGATAAGAACGATAGGAAAAGAAATTGATTAAGATATCAAATTGATTCTGGCTATATTTTTAACCAACAGCTATGCCGTTATGGAAGGAATGACAGCAACATTCAAATGCTAGCCTCAGCTTCGCTAGCAGTGCGCCAAGAGTATTTTTTGGCAAGAAACTGCATCTCGTTCGCTATCGTTTCCATGGTGCAAATGGTCTTCTAGCTTCAAATATTGCATGAGCACAATTATATACAGATGTAGGTCCCAATCCAAGCGCAAAATAAGCCGTGTGGGGACTTATGCCAAATACAGCTGATTCGGTGTCAAATCGATATTTCTGGGTGGCCTTAAGCACTGGCCGCTACGACGGCTATGCACCAATCTCTGTCTGATTAGTGGAATATCTTCCAAAGGAGTGTGCTCACGCTCAAACATTTTTACGGTTCGGTCTGCGTATTTACAATAGAGCCAGTAGTCGTTCTTAAGCCAATTTATAGATTTTTTCCATGACGTCTATGCATTAGCGCACGGGAGGAGCACTTTTTTATTCATTTTTAAGATAATCGATCGATAATCGACAGACCCACCATGGCCTTTCATGGTGCATGTTCACCCGAAGCAGTCTACTGATTTGAGTGTTCCTTGGTCTCTGCTGTGTTAGGAGGATTTACGTTTCGTCCACGTTTACGAAACGGCGCACAAGCTCCTTCGAATTGGTTACACGCATGCTCTTATCGTCGTGAGCGAGCAATATTATACCAGTCATCCAATAAGGATTTCGACGATGATTTCTGGTACGACCACAACGGAATTCGGTGAACCACATTTTTACCATAAAATAATAGAGGAATGTCCCCGTTGCCGTCAAACATAAACTAAACCAATATTTCTTTAGAGCTTCTCCTCACTTTTGGCTTTTAAAGCGCGTTGTCTCTTCACATACAGCTCTTTTAATTTGTTTTCTGTAAAACTTCCCGTTATATTCTACAGCAGACAGATTGTTTTAACTCGAAGTTATTTTAAATCAAACGTATGTAATCAAACTTATCGTCAGGAGAAATTATTAAGCAAAAACGAATTTAACATTCACCTTAGTGGGTTTCGCTGATTTTTTTTCTCATTCTTTTTTGTATTAATTAACATATTTTTAAGTGAAAATGTTTGCATTCACTCTGCATGGCCGCAGCCATATTTTTATACAAATTTTAAGAAAAGAGTAGCAGCACTTTTTCTGTATGTTTAAATATTTAATTAACTTGTTGAAAAGCAAAAACAGCCAGGGAAAGAACAATATTTTACGCCCTTTTAAATTGTTGCTTTACACAAACCAACAACAGCAAAAACTGAACTAAAACAGAAAGAACGTCGTTCAATGTGTATGTGTGTAGCTGCGTAGGGTTTAAGAAGTAAAGTGCTTTATTCTTTTCGCTGGAAAAGTTTTCACTGCTGTTTGCTCCTGTTGCTGTGCTGTAATATCTTCTCCTTTCTACAAAATACAGAGTGGTGCGTCATCTGAAGTTTGGCTACGTGGAAATGTGTTTCAAAATCTTGCTTTATATATAGAGTATTTAAAATGTCAATTAGCTTTATAATTTAATCTGTTATGTTTTTTTCCAATCTGGTATGCGATTCCTGCTATCAAGCTGATAGCATAGATATCAAAAATGCTTACTTCAAGATGTGGAATTTTTTGCTTTTTCTTATGTATTATTATTCTTCGTTACGAAACTCTAAGCGATACAGCACGTACTGAGCGTTCATAACCCAAGTGTACAGGGTTGCAGACTGGAGGAACTGACAATTGCATCTTTTTTAATTTGGAGTGTTGAATTTTAAATTGGTTCTGGTTTCCGAGATATAGCGTTATCGCCGTTATGAAGGAAGTTTCACCACATATATTCACATAGTTGTATAACCCGAGAACAGTTCTATTTGACTGTCGAAAAAATACGAAAATCTATTTAGAGTTATTTCTATTTAATATAGGAGGGTTATCGAAGCAGATCGTTTACTTTATGGGCACACACTTTCCTCAAGTGGATTTCAGGCAACTAATTTGGAATTTACGACTACTTTACTTTCATTGAGTCTATTGCTAACACTAGCCTTTAATCTTCACTGTGATTTCAGACTGTCGACTGGTAATTGTGGACCTTTCATCACTTAAGAATTTTTACATTGTTCAATAAACACCGGAGTTCCTACACAGACTAACCTCTTCACCTCTAACGAGGCTTCATTGTCCATTCCTATCTGAATCTCATGCTCTAACAAATTAGGGGTACCTTATTAGTTTGACCCGTCCACACCTCGCGAGGCATTCTGGTCGGTCTCTTCCGAATTTCCCCCTGGGCCAATTAAACCCGGAGTTCCTTCAGAGAATTCATATAATTACCACGAGTAATGGAGAAAAAGATGCCCAACCACACATAGTTCCCTTATACACAGGTAAGTCTCTATTAACTGGAGACCGACTTGTATCCAGAGAGCGCATACTAGAGACCAAATTCTTGGCAGCGTATCCCTGTCGTATGCTGGTCCACCCTGGTTTAGAGATTTTTTTAAGAAAGTGTTCTCTACTCGACTTATTTAGCCAGTTTCCTAGCAGAGACAGAAACCTATTACCGGCCGCCACCACGGGGATCTATAAATTAGAACTTCTGACAGTGTATTAAGTTACGACAAGCAATACATTTGTGCCTGCCAGCTGCAACTTTTAGATTTTTAAAAAGTTTGAATTTTTTATGAAAATTTTAGAACATTTTAGATTTTTAATATATAATTTTTGCATACAAGAGTAGGACACTTGCAAATTTTGTTTGATAGCATCCTGTTGCTGTGTGCATAAACCTTTACTGAATTGTGAAGAAAATGAAGAATAAAATCAAAACTTCTGCATTGATTATTTTAAAATATGGCTCGTTATGTTTACAATATAATTTTCTTAAATTCCACGATTTCTCGTATACTACTACACAGATTAGAAGTCAATGTTGGAACGGCTAAAATATACTTTTTTTGTCGAATTTCAAGTTCTTTATATAACTGAATAGGACAAACCGTTCCCTAGTTATTTTAATATTTGGCTTGCGACTGCATCCTATTTGACATAACGGTATATCCCGAAAACTATAATAAATTTGTAGAAACCGAGTGCAGATTTAAATTTAACATACGAAACAACTTTCTGTTATTGTTCAAGGCCAAAAGTTGAACTGAACGTGTAAACTTGTGTAATTAAATGTTAACCAGAAGTTGCTTGTCGTAACTAAAGTAATATTTCAAATTTTTTTAAATAATCCGTTTGGCACTATGTGGTTATTGTTATAGAGAACATAATATAGTTGTCGTGACCATGCCACAATTATGATTTTTCTCTACATGTGTGCATTAAATTACCAGTACTCGTTGAACATGCTTTATCGTATTTGTTGCACAATTCTAAAACTTTAATAAAATTCTAAAATAGTATTTTTTACTACTAAAATATTAACAGCCAACAAAATGAACAAAAAGTTAGCAGCCCGTTCAATGCTTAGAGTTTATGCATCATTGCTATTAATATGTCTGATAACTCATTACAAATCAAATCTGAAATTTCGGTGCATTTTCCAATTCAAGAACCTGTTCTTCGGCTAATGCAAATGACTCCTTGACGTAAACCGGTGTAATTCCCAAATAGTAAATTATTAGCATGAGGTTAGCAGTTCGTTGGCTATAGACTAACAAATGTGTTGTCAATAAACGAAACTAACTTTTCGTTATGCATATAGCTTTAGGTATTTATACTTTTAAAAAAATCTGTTTATAAAAATATGTATTTAAAAATTGAAGTTTTATTTAAATTATTTGTCACACCCTGTATATGCAGTGTGTTCTTTTAGAACTTGAGAAAAAATAACTTAAATTATTCGAGTATTTTCTTAGCATTAATTAAACACACAATTTAATTTATGAAATATGAGAATAAATTAAGTTGTCGGGGAATAAGGTGCAGCATAAAAAAATTCCAAAAAATATTTTTACTTTTAATGAGAAGTTGGTTACGAGTTTTCATAATTAGACTTATGATTTATGAGCAACCAAAAATCATGCTTTTACTGCAAAGAAAGCACAAATATTTTTAGCCAATTTAAATTTTAAGGAGAGTTTTATCAGCAGTTTTATGTAGTCTTTTGCATATATTTAAGTTTGAAAATAGTATAAATAATATATAGAAGGGGAAAAAGAGAGAGAGTCATTTGTGACAACGCCGTACTAGAACGGGTACTGGCTACATTCATGCATTCTAAAAGTATGCTTTGTGTAATGTCATTGTAATTATTTAATGATAAACGGCTTCTCTACTATAAGCTTCATGCACGTACCTCCATTTCTTTTCACGCAGGCAACAAATTTATAGTAAAACTTCTTTATGATCTGCCCCATAGTGAGTGTAATAGTTTGTTTGTACTAAAAATCGTGTATTTATTTAATAGGACCTTTTTCATGCCAGCAAGGAATATTAATCATACGTCACCATGTCGCCGATAATAACAATTTGTAGAACTTTTCATATTTGAATTGCATTTAAAAAATTGCCTTTTTAAAATTATTCAATTAATTTACAGTTTCTGACATACACACACACATGCTCATATTCGCATATATATATATTTTTTAACTGAATTGCCTTTATATTTACACTGAATTAATTTAAATTTCATAGTCAAACAGAAATATGCAAAAGATATTATTTTTAATATATTTATAACGTAAATCATCAGCCCTTCGTTTTCAATTTTCTCTTTGACAGTTTTCAATAAATTGTGTTGGCTTTTTTGAAAATACAAGACGGCTTATAATATTAGTAACAAGTTGACATACTGGCAGTTGATGTCTTTAATACATGTTGTCATATCATGTGAATCAACTTCGTACCAAGTTACAGAATTATTAAAACATAAATAATTTTTTGAACAGTGGAATTGTTTAAGATGTCAACTTAGAAGCATCTACTTGTGCCATTATGCAATAAGACATTAACACCTTTCTTAATTTTGACTACGAGGTGTTTGTTGGTTTTGTGAGGGAAAGGGAATAAAAAAGTTGCTCTCTATGTTATGTTAATTAAGTTCAAATAAGGCACGAAGTAAAAGTGTGTATGAAGAAACATGTGTGTTCGCGTATGTGCCTGCGTGCGCCTTTTTGTCTGTTCTCTTACTAGTCAACTTTTGTGTATGTAAATTAATAATATATCAAATTGTTGAAAATTTAGAAGAAATGTTTTTAAATGAATTATAACCAAACTTTTCACATGCAAAGAATTTAAAAAAAAATTTTGAATTCGTATTTTATCTAAAACGAAACCTATGAGTACGAAATTTTTTTATTCACGCCCCAATTAAAATTTGGCATTCATTTTTAATTAGATTGAAGTTTGCAGACAAGTAAAGTGCTGCTGATTAATAACACTTAGCAAGCAATTGCATTGTACTCTTTCGTTTTCCTTTATCATCCTTTTTAACTACAGCACCAATAATTTTTTTAGGTTTATAAATTGCTTAAAAGCAAGAAGCATAATTTAAAAGCTTTATTAATATAGGGGGGATATCGAAGCAGGTCGCTAACTTTATGGGTCCCTTTTTGACCCCTTCTTTCCTAGAATTGATTTCAGGCAACCGATTTGTAGTCGTAAATTAGACAACCGATTTACGACTACCTCGCTTTCATTGAGGCTCGTGCTAACACTCGCCTTTACTCTTGACTAGCAAATTCAGACTGTCGACTGGCTGTCTTTATCATCACGGAATCTCTTGTAATTGCTAACATTTGTCTAGGGCTTAGTCCACCATGGCATCAACATTTAACAAGTGTCTGCCGGTTGTCCTAAGACCTATGCTAGCCAGTAGTGGACATTTACACAATGTGTGCTACCATCTCATCCTCTTCCTCAGGAGTGTCTTTGAGGAGTGACCCATTCCCACACAAAATTAATCAAGCCACCTCTTGTTAGGCTGTATTGGCCATACCTATCGGAATCTCAAGGTCCAATGCCTTAGAAGTACCTTTAAAGATTGACCAGTCCGCGAGGCAGTCTTGTGCATCTCTTCCTGTTTCCTCCCTTGGCCAATTACAACCGGAGTTTATGCAGAGATTAACCTCTCCGCCTCTTGTGACACTTCCCTGTAATGGAGAAAAATTTGTCCACTGACACAGAGCTCCATATGTATTAGAACTGGAGATCCAGTGGTATCCACAGTTCGAAAACTAGATATCAAGCATCCTCTTGGTCACGCATCCATGCTGTTCCACCGTGTATTAGAAATTTTAAGTAGGAGCATGTTACCGGCTGCCACCACGAGAAGGTATAAGTCAGATCTTCTAAAAGTGCACTCAGTTACGGCAAGCCATAACTTTGCACCTGCCAGTTGACGGACTCGCAAAAAGCTTAAGTTTTTAATAAAAAGTTTCATAAAAAATTGCTCAGTCATTGAGTGTAATACGCTCGATAAAAAAACATGGTTGAAGTGGTTGTAAACAAATCACATTATTATTGTAGATAATAATAATATGGTCCTCTTAAAAGGATAGAAAAGACAAAATGTATGTTTTTGATTGCCAGCGGCTGAGGTACGAACACAGGCGACTAAAGCCATTAAATGCTTCATAGACAACGCGCTAACCACATAAGCCACAGTACACCCTAACTCTTTGATTAAACACCAAAAGAATTTCACTTAATGTATGTTAAGAAGTTTTTATGGTTAAAATTGATGTTTTTTATCTTCGTAAAATGCTTTGTTTTTGGTAAGAATTTTAGTAAAAATTGCATTTTTCCACTCAACCACGTTAACATTTTTATGATTTAAAATCATTCAATGATTGGATGCAAGCGATAACTTGATTATCGCAACTAAAACAATGCTTAAAATATTTCCAAATAACTATTATATGCTTGCCACAACTATACATTTTCGTGGAGAACATAATGTGGTTGGCATGATCGTGCCACAGTCATATTTTTTCTTTGCGTGTAGAAAACAATGTAACCTCCTTCCCCCAATGCGCAAAATAATCGCACATTAACTTAAACATACCCGTTTATTGTCTGATTAAATTTCAGATTATTGCCGGCATCAGCCACGTTGGCAAAAAAAAGTTCTCTTGGCTTTTTATTACTTTTTTGTACATTTCTTTTCTTATCGTATTGGAATTCGATATTTTTTATTTGTCTGGGTTGGACTTTTATATGCTCATTTGATGGTACATCTATGATGTCTATGTTTTATAACGTTTTTTTTGTTACACATTTTTTTCGAAATAAATTTCTTCCCCTATTTGATTTATGCACAAATAAAGGCGTTGAGGCCGAAGAACAAAAACCCGTGAAGGAAATAAACAACAAGAGTTCGACTAGTCGAAAACCCACGATGGGTATTTTGTTTGCTAATTTTATACATTTCGTAAGCATTGTGTGCGTAAATGTGTATTTGTGTACATAATATGTGGGTGTTTGTGTGGGTAGTTGTTTAAACGCGTTTGACTAACAACCATAAATATAACCAGAGGCAACGATGTAAGAAGACGTGTGCAGCTTTATTTGGCAACACACACAAAAAAAAACGTCCAACAGCACAAATACTTACACAATGATACACTTATGCAAACGTATTTCATGTGTATGCACTGAGCTGTACAGCTTAAGGTACTTGGTAGCAAATGTCTTATTTTAATGTAGAATTTTGGAACGAATTTCCGTCATCCCTTGTCAAGTTTGGTTTGGAGACAAACCAGTTTCGGCTATGTGCCATCTTCAGTGTCATTTTTCGAGAAAACCAAACTTGACAAGGGATGACGGAAATTCGTTCCAAAATTCTACATCAAAACACCCTGTCGGAATATCAAATCAAGAATCTTTTATTTTACTTTGGGTACTAAAAATTTTTATCTCTAATGGTTTACGTCCTTTTTGAAACTTAAGCCACCTCTGTTATCTGAACGTTTTAATTTGAAAGTTTTACATTTACACATGTTGGCTTTATTGTAGTACACAGAGAAGACGGCTTTGTTTGGCTGTTTCAGTTTTTAAGTAAAAGAATTCCTTAACCAAAAAGTTGCTTCATGGCGTATGACTGATGATGTTCTTATACAGCCTTGTGACGGTATGTTTACGTCATGTTGGGGTCTTTAACTACAATTTTCACTTTATGGGTCACATATTTTTAAGGTTAATTGTTACCATTTTAATTATTTTATATCAAATATTTGAAACATTTTATTAAAGATTCAATTTCAAATTGAAGCTACTGTTTGCATAGAATTTCTACGAAAAATAAAGACTCTAAAATTGGTTATTTTAGTGAACAACGTTCCGCTTTCTTTAAAGCACACAAACATATCAATATACGACTTATCCATTAGACAGCTTTATTTGTCGCGACTGTTGTTTAAAGTTCTGCACTCTCAAGCCCAATGTTTGATTAAATGTAACCATCTGCAAGAGTTTGCAATGCCATTTCACAGGAATTTGGCTTCTGAAGACCGTCACTGTCAATTCGTGTTCAAACAACGCTGCCTGAACAGTTGTTATCAAAACGCTATTCAGCCATCACACAGACAAAATATAAGACAGACAAAATATGTATGCACGCGCACGGTGTAAGAACCCGTCTAAACGACGAAGCAATATCGATGGCAAACAAAAAATGATGCTCTAACTAAACAAGAACATCTACACGTGTTGGTTATTTTGCCGACGCTATGTTCATATGCGAACAGATTTATTCTGGCTAGACAAGACGGCAGGTTAAGTAAAATTTTGTACTGCCAATAGAAACTGTTCGAAACTAATACCTTAAAGGTTATAATATTGGATCAGACTTGAAACAAGTTTACAAATTCCGGATAACAACGGAAAGTTGTTTGTTATATTATTTGAAGTGATGAATTTAAATCTGCTCTCGGTTTTTTCAAATCAATTTTAATTTTCGAGATATAGCGTTGTGTCAAAAAGATAGCAGTGGCACGACAAACGTAAACATAACTGGAGAACGATTTGTCATATTGAGTTAAATAAAAAATGCGAAGAATCGACAAGAGTATTATTTTTAAGCCGTGCCAACATTGTTTTTTAATATACTCAGTAGATTCAGAATTATAACTAGTGCAAAAAAATTTATAAAATTTAAAAAAAAAAAATTCATAAAAAACAGATTTGAATTCAGAACCCTATAATAAACGAGCAGTTCTTGTATGAAAAAGCCTTATCAATTCATGTCCATTTACAATTTTTATTTTATATTAATATCGAGCTCAGATCGATATAAACTTATTTTAATTTCATATTGATATTTTCTTTAAATAGGTTAAATGTCCGCTAGATTCTGTATTTATCTCCTCTCAGTTTTTTTTTTTTTAAACTTCTAAGAGCAATTTTTCTCTAACAACATCCTAAGGCCTTATACAAGCTCTCGTGGTGTGCGTATGTGTGTACGGATTAGTGCTGTTTAGTATGCATGTTTGGTTTGGAATGGTAATGTTGGAAGAACAAGATCTTAAACGCTTAGGGACAATTTCATTATTTTACGCGTAACCTTAGCGTTGCTGTTTTTGTTACTAGGGCGGATTTTTCATATGATAAAAACCCCCTTTCTTACTTTCTTTTGAGACTTTTATTTTATGTTAGTTTTCTCAAAAAAATTAAAATTGTTGCTTAGTAAAGAAGTGAAAACAACTAATACTATGATTAAGATATGTACTGTAGTTGCGCAATTGGAAAAATTATGCAATTACGGCGTTAATTGAGCTCAATTTACAATAAGAGAACTCAATTAATAAATTGATCAATTAGTACTTAATTGCCCCATAAATTTAGTCAAATTCCTCAAGCAATGCTGGTGAAGTCTATTCAGTGAGCAGAAGAAATTATGTACAATGGCAAAATCAAGGAACATTGAACAAGGTGACTGCAGCACCAATACAAGAACATTTTTTTCTTCGTGGCAGTTGTCAAACTCTATACATATATTAAATATGAAAATAAAAAGAAAAAATGGCTGGTGAAATGAATGGTTAGTAAATTGTATGAAATTTTAAACGAGAATACGTTTTAAATAATTAATTGGCTTAATTTAGAAAATTTCTTTTAAAGTCGCGTTTCTCTCCATTTTTAGACAAACCAGTTTCGGCTATGTGCCATCTTCAGTGTCATTTTTCGAGAAAACCAAACTTGACAAGGGATGACGGAAATTCGTTCCAAAATTCTACATCAAAACACCCTGTCGGAATATCAAATCAAGAATCTTTTATTTTACTTTGGGTACTAAAAATTTTTATCTCTAATGGTTTACGTCCTTTTTGAAACTTAAGCCACCTCTGTTATCTGAACGTTTTAATTTGAAAGTTTTACATTTACACATGTTGGCTTTATTGTAGTACACAGAGAAGACGGCTTTGTTTGGCTGTTTCAGTTTTTAAGTAAAAGAATTCCTTAACCAAAAAGTTGCTTCATGGCGTATGACTGATGATGTTCTTATACAGCCTTGTGACGGTATGTTTACGTCATGTTGGGGTCTTTAACTACAATTTTCACTTTATGGGTCACATATTTTTAAGGTTAATTGTTACCATTTTAATTATTTTATATCAAATATTTGAAACATTTTATTAAAGATTCAATTTCAAATTGAAGCTACTGTTTGCATAGAATTTCTACGAAAAATAAAGACTCTAAAATTGGTTATTTTAGTGAACAACGTTCCGCTTTCTTTAAAGCACACAAACATATCAATATACGACTTATCCATTAGACAGCTTTATTTGTCGCGACTGTTGTTTAAAGTTCTGCACTCTCAAGCCCAATGTTTGATTAAATGTAACCATCTGCAAGAGTTTGCAATGCCATTTCACAGGAATTTGGCTTCTGAAGACCGTCACTGTCAATTCGTGTTCAAACAACGCTGCCTGAACAGTTGTTATCAAAACGCTATTCAGCCATCACACAGACAAAATATAAGACAGACAAAATATGTATGCACGCGCACGGTGTAAGAACCCGTCTAAACGACGAAGCAATATCGATGGCAAACAAAAAATGATGCTCTAACTAAACAAGAACATCTACACGTGTTGGTTATTTTGCCGACGCTATGTTCATATGCGAACAGATTTATTCTGGCTAGACAAGACGGCAGGTTAAGTAAAATTTTGTACTGCCAATAGAAACTGTTCGAAACTAATACCTTAAAGGTTATAATATTGGATCAGACTTGAAACAAGTTTACAAATTCCGGATAACAACGGAAAGTTGTTTGTTATATTATTTGAAGTGATGAATTTAAATCTGCTCTCGGTTTTTTCAAATCAATTTTAATTTTCGAGATATAGCGTTGTGTCAAAAAGATAGCAGTGGCACGACAAACGTAAACATAACTGGAGAACGATTTGTCATATTGAGTTAAATAAAAAATGCGAAGAATCGACAAGAGTATTATTTTTAAGCCGTGCCAACATTGTTTTTTAATATACTCAGTAGATTCAGAATTATAACTAGTGCAAAAAAATTTATAAAATTTAAAAAAAAAAAATTCATAAAAAACAGATTTGAATTCAGAACCCTATAATAAACGAGCAGTTCTTGTATGAAAAAGCCTTATCAATTCATGTCCATTTACAATTTTTATTTTATATTAATATCGAGCTCAGATCGATATAAACTTATTTTAATTTCATATTGATATTTTCTTTAAATAGGTTAAATGTCCGCTAGATTCTGTATTTATCTCCTCTCAGTTTTTTTTTTTTAAACTTCTAAGAGCAATTTTTCTCTAACAACATCCTAAGGCCTTATACAAGCTCTCGTGGTGTGCGTATGTGTGTACGGATTAGTGCTGTTTAGTATGCATGTTTGGTTTGGAATGGTAATGTTGGAAGAACAAGATCTTAAACGCTTAGGGACAATTTCATTATTTTACGCGTAACCTTAGCGTTGCTGTTTTTGTTACTAGGGCGGATTTTTCATATGATAAAAACCCCCTTTCTTACTTTCTTTTGAGACTTTTATTTTATGTTAGTTTTCTCAAAAAAATTAAAATTGTTGCTTAGTAAAGAAGTGAAAACAACTAATACTATGATTAAGATATGTACTGTAGTTGCGTAATTGGAAAAATTATGCAATTACGGCGTTAATTGAGCTCAATTTACAATAAGAGAACTCAATTAATAAATTGATCAATTAGTACTTAATTGCCCCATAAATTTAGTCAAATTCCTCAAGCAATGCTGGTGAAGTCTATTCAGTGAGCAGAAGAAATTATGTACAATGGCAAAATCAAGGAACATTGAACAAGGTGACTGCAGCACCAATACAAGAACATTTTTTTCTTCGTGGCAGTTGTCAAACTCTATACATATATTAAATATGAAAATAAAAAGAAAAAATGGCTGGTGAAATGAATGGTTAGTAAATTGTATGAAATTTTAAACGAGAATACGTTTTAAATAATTAATTGGCTTAATTTAGAAAATTTCTTTTAAAGTCGCGTTTCTCTCCATTTTTCCAAACTCACAAACAAAACAAACACAATTTTAGCAGTCAAATGCTAATTGAGTAAGCTTAATTGCATATGTGTGAACACCAATGTCCATAATTCAGTTTAATTACGTTAGTTAAGGTGTCGAAACATAATACAAAACTTTTTTAACGGGTGTGATGTTTAAAAGTTTGCAAGTTTTACTTGTTAAGTTTTTCTTAAACATCGTGTAATGCAAAGAAAAAGCTTGGTTGTGGCATGGTCACGACAACATTATTATGTTCTCCACAAAAATGTATTGTGCTAAAAATATACATTTTAAACAATAATTTAGTGGTGATAAACGAGTTATTGTTTACATTTAATCATCATATTGTTTACATTTACCATCCATAAATATTGCTGCAAAGCTGCGTTAAACAAAAAATTTGTTTTTTAATTCTAACTATAAAGAAAGTATTCTAGCGATAGAAAAATAATATACTAACTGTAGCCATAAAGTGTTCTTAATTAACATAATAATGTAAAATACTAATGGTTAGCACGCTGACTGTTAAGCAATCAAAGGCTTTAGTCGCCAGTGTTCATATTTCAGCCGCTGCCAATCAGTAACATCATTTCGTTCTTACTTTTTCTATAGTACTATAAAAATAACAATAATATGATTTCTTTACAAACGTATAATTTAATCATAATACGTTACTCTTAGATTATGACAACCTCAACCATGTTTTTCCTTCAAGATAATTTTTTTAACATCTTAAGTTATGTGTGTGTGTGTGTTTTCGTTCAATTTATATCTGCTATGGAAATATTTATACACATTTGCAACAGTTTTATAACCTTGGCTATTAATACAATGATATTTACACTTTTCTATAACATGCCTTTCCATTCCAACCCAATGCCACCAACAGCAGCAAACTTTTTTATCTTTGTTTTGTTTGCTTTTTTTTAGATGACAACTGAATAGATAGATATATTGCGAATACCAAAAAAAATTTTTCTGTTTTTCTTTTCTTCCTGAAATCTATTTTTAATTATTCGACTTTTGTGTGTAAAATCAACAGATAAAAGGGAAAAAGTGAAATGCTTCTAAAGGTGTGAAAAATTAAACTTTTTTAATCTTTGTCAGTTCTTCTTCTTTGTTGCGATTACGTTTCCGCTTAAAGTTTTATATGACTTAAAGTTGCGTTTATATGGTTTATAGGGTTTATATGGTGCATAAACCGGGGTTTTATTTAAAAATATTTGATTAAAAAGTTTGTGCATTTTTTTGTAGGGGATATTAAAATTGTAATAAAAATTTGTTTCCGCCAGATGCAGTAAAGTTAAATCTTAATATTTGGAAACGAATTAAAATAAAATTAATTGTGCAACTAATGTGATTGATTTTAAATTAAATTCAAGCATATGATTCCAGTCTTAAAATTTTTTAAATGTAATAAAAATAACATACAATCAGTTATTCAAGACTAACAGCTAAAAATGATAAAATAAACTTAGTTAACATTAGAAAAAAATCCATATATCAGTAACAGTCTCATACAACCCGCCAAATGGAGAGTAAATAAATTGTTAAGCAATTAAAAAAATTGCCATCATAAAGCAAAATGAAGAATATTCGTACAGATGATCTGGAAATACTGTAAGTTTTTCTTTTCAATTAAAAACACAGGGAAAACTTTTTGGATCTTCAAACACATAAACAAAGAGACTCTAAGCAGAAATACACAACCTGCTAAAAACTAATTTGGAAAATAGTATGGGATGTTTTTTTAAGTCCACTAGAACTTACGAAAGGGGTAACTGTCAAACAAAGTATCAGCTGCGCTTACTTTTTAGCATTTATGATCAGATCTGGCAAATCATCCTGTATAGATTGAGACTGGAACAAGGCTACCAAATTATTTAGATTTAGTTAAAAAGCAATCCGAAGTTTTATTCCAAAATTGTGTTCACCGAAGAGACTAATTTTAATGGGCTTATTTAATAAAACATATCCACAACAGACCCTACAGACTCTAGTATTATATATTTCTTTAAATATGAAGCCGCAGCTAGCGTTACGGTCAAAGAAGATTCATGATTCATGATTTGTTGTTTGAAAATATAGATGACATTGATCCGGGCGAGATTTGGTCTAAAAAGGATATCACTACGTCCTATACGGTGCCCCAACCGTCGATTTATTGATATCAAAATTTGACAATAAGATGATTTCAATAAATGGACCTGTTAATTGGCACCCAAGCTCGTGTGTTGTGCGTGTGTTTTTTTTTTTTATTTAAAGTTCCGTCGGTTAAAAAAACACCTTATATTTAAAGTTACGTTAGTTTTAAAAAGCCTGGTTATATCAACTTGATTACAAACTAAAAAAATCTTTTTAAATGATTTTCGCAAATAGAGAAATTGGAAAGGAGGCATAAAAAATTAATATGGAATTTCTTCAAATGAAATTACAAAGAACATTCCAAGGCACTAACAGATGTTCTTTTAACTTCTTCTCGCTTACTGTCTGTTTATCTTCTAACGGCTTTTATGGTGCTTTTAGTAAGAATTGGCAGAGTATCAAAAAGATGTTGCAATTTTATCTTAATTACTTCTATTGATTTTGAATGTATGAATTCACATAAAAGATTAGCAGTTTTGTCGTTAGACAACATTTCAGCTGTGTTAAAATAACTATTTGCACAACAAACAGCTCTGTGGGGGAAATCCAATCAATTGGAAACCCAAAGATTTAGGAAAATAACTTTAGTTTCAAAGACAACACTGCATTAATTAAGACTTTAGTAATGAGAAACAGTTCGCAAGGAAGAATTGAACAAACATTTGAATTGAACAAATTTGGGATACTCTTTTGTAAACATCAAAATACATGTGAAAGTGAAGCAGTAAGCAGGAATTTCAGTAGTTTTGTACTTTTTCATTTAGAAAATACCGCAGGACCCTTACGGCATTTTTAGTACT
The DNA here is from genome assembly GCA_963932375.1 of Phania funesta. Lineage (NCBI taxonomy): Eukaryota > Metazoa > Arthropoda > Insecta > Diptera > Tachinidae > Phania > Phania funesta. The sequence goes on from OZ010652.1 coordinate 23,516,332, forward strand.
CCTTTTTGTTACGCTTTCTTTTTTGCTTATAAATCTGGCGGCGTTATTTTTTTTAAACATTGACGACATTGTCTACAATCCAATAACATTTTTTGTACACAAAAAATTTATTATTCTTTTTTCGTTCTTTCTGTAGTTGTTGTTTGTATTTTTTGTTGTAAAAATAGCTGCTGTGCTTCAAGCAACCAATGTCGTTTTCTTATGTGTTTCAAGCATTTGTGACACTTGCTGTTTTTCGTCTTTTCTAAATCTTAGATTGAGAGAGTGAAATAAGCAATTTTAGAGAGAGAATAATATAAAAATACCAACAAAACCTTTTTGTTTACTATTTTTATATGCAGTCCCTTCGTTTACTCATGTTTCTGAAAATATTTAGTGGATTTTACTGAATTGCCTTTGTTTACCCTAAAGCTTGTAAAATCTTGATAGCACAAACTGAATAAAGTGAGAGTTACATGACTATTTACCAGTTTTTACTGGCAAGCCTGCAAAAATAAGCTTCCAAAAGTAAATGATTTTGAAGAATGGTACATTAAAATGCCTTAAGCCGAATTAATTCTAAATCGAATTAATTCTTTTCAAACTATGTTGGGAAACGCTTCTTATTTTTATTATAATTCCTTAAAATTAAACAAGAAAACAATTCATCATCATGCATCAATTTGCAACGTTTTGTGGTACAAATAAAAATTACTTGAGGGCAAAAGTAAGCTAGAAAAAATAATACAAATGCTTGCGTGCAAGGAAGTTATTTTATAAATAAAATTAACAAGAAAAGATTTCCGTTACTTATTTTATTTTTGCACTTCCACTACATTATCACAGCTATTCAAGAGATGTGTGTTGCAAAGCCGTTTATACACATTTCACATTCATATTTTGTATAGTTGAAATCAACGAGAGAAAAAATATAAATAAAATCGCATAAAAATTTAAAGGAAGACTGGAGTTTATTCATGTAGCTACAACAAAATGGGGTTAAGGACTTCTTATGTCTTCAGTTTGAATATGGAAACATTTACATATGTATGTTGAAATTTTATAGCCAGCATGTTTGGCTGGTTTCTAAATCTATCAAAAGCACATTCAAATAAAACAAGCCCTCTTTAAGAAAATTATTTTGAAATCTTTTATTTATATGTCATCTGACTTTATTGGCAATTTATATGTTATTTTTATTTTATTTTAAACCAATTTCAATTTTTTATTACATTTACAAGTGCTAAAAATATTTAGAAAGCTATTTTTTCAAATAATTGAATTAAAAGAAAAACGATATTTTACGACAAGAGTGTTTCTTAATAACCATGTGATGTCAAGGGAGATACATATACAGATAAATTTTTATTTTAAATATAGCAATAAAATATTTTTCTGAATACATATAGTATATCAAATATTTATTACTATATTTGCTGTATATTAGAAAACCTTTAATATTAAAGTATATAATTTTATAAATTCCTTTAGCCTGATAAGTAATAATAATACTTGCAGCAAAAATAATTTGCGATGAAAAGTTGACCGGGGCTGATTGTAAAAATAATGGTAACAAATATCTACTGATCCTTATGAGAAATACTCGAGGAGGGGGAGCGAAACTCGTAACTTCCACAAATATGGCTTTTAATATTTTGCAAAGATGAAGAAAGAAAATCAGAGTGATATGATGTAGATTTTTGGAACGAATTTTCGTCATCCCTTGTCAAGTTTGGTTTGGAGACAAATCGGTTTCGGCTATGTGCCATCTTCAGTGTTATTTTTAGTTGTTCGAACGAAAGAAACCAAAAATGACACTGAAGATGGCACGTAGCCGAAACCGTTTTGTCTCCAAACCAAACTTGACAAGAGGTGACGGAAATTTGTTCCAAAAACCTACAAAAACATAATTACTCTCCAAAACTATAGGGTCGTCCAACCAAAATGCACGATGTTAATTGTATTATGATAAAAGGATCTATGACAATTATATGTGAAACAAAATATCGGTCAAATGCTCGCCACTGCTTCGTGGCATACTTCTATCCGATGGTCGGTATTTTCAATGGCTCTGAGACACAATTGAGGTTCAATATCGTTAATATGCCGAATTACCTCTTGAATTGTTCTTGGCTTATTGACGTACAATTTTTCTTTTAAATATCCCCAAAGACAGAAGTCCAACAGTCTCGCGCAAAAAAGCCATTGTTTCGTTGGCTGTGATGCAAGTGGCACTATCCTGTTTAAACCACATATCGTCCAGGTCCATATCCTCAATTTCTGACCATATAAAGTCCGTTATCATCTCGCGGTAGTGACTAACAATCAACATCGTGCATTATGGTTGGACCAACCTATATCTCTGGCAGTTTAATACATACAAGTACTTGCGTTACCATTTTTTTTTTTAATTTTTAAAATTTCTTAATAAAAGATACAAACATATTTTTAAAAAAATTAAATCACAAACGTTTTGTATTATTGTATCGATTGTATTATAATCCAATTTCGTTTTTTCGTTGTTGGTAATTGTCATATAATAATGTGATATTAAATTTGCAATTTTAACGTTTAATTATAAAACCCCAAATTTTTTTAATATAAACAATTATTTATCAGCTGCTATTTTGCTATTGACATTGTGTTAACTTTAAGTGTAAATGTTTGTGATTTAAAGTACCCATAATGCCACAGTATTACATGACGTCTATAAATTTTTAACGTAAGTTCGCAAACTAAAATACGATAAGGCGTTTGTGATTTGCGTAATTTTCGATTAACCGGGATCATTTTTTTTTTTCAAAAAAAATACCCCGAAAAAATATAGTTACAAAAGGCTTGATAAATTGAAATAACGTATCTTAAAATCAATTATGATACGTCTAGTATTGGTCGAAAATTTGCCAATTTATTGCTTGATAAACTAGTCAGGCCAAGTTTTTGAAACTTTTTTCAGAATTTTAAGAAAAATAAACGTGTATAGCGACACAGCAAATGCATTTGCTGGCATTTGTCTTAATAAATTAAATAAATAATTAAACTTTTAGATTCTTGACTTGATATTCCGAAAGGATTTAATTTTTTCAGTTAGATTTTAATGAGATGTGACTCGTGTTGTTTGGAACACATTTACGTATATGCTAAGAGAACAACGGAAACCTAAGATTATTCCACTCAATTTCTTAAACAAATTTTCCTGCTTTTAATTTTGTCAATGCTTACGCTGTTAAAAAAAATTTTATATTTTTAGTTTAAACAAAGTGTTTTGTTCACAAAGTATTTTGTTTCAACTAGTCCAACTGTATTGCACAACAAGAAAAAAAAGGTATAAATGTAATAAATTTTCCATCGCTGTGCTGTTTTGTAACAACCCAAACCAAAGCATACTCTGTGGTCCTTGAGCCAGAGCTATATTTTTATTTGAATTTAAATGAAAATATTATTACATTAATATTTCAAAATCTCCCTTTTTTCGAATTGTAACTCTGTTTACATTATCAATATTTTTATTCGTTTGCACTTGACAGGAAAATAAATTAAAACTTATAGCAGAAAACCTGAAAAAAAATCATGTATGAATATTTATACGAGTATAATATATATTAGTTTGATTTTATACCCTTCAGCTTAAAAGTTCTCTTTCCATTTGCATTACCCACAATGCGGACATCATCATTATTAACAAACACTGTGTTTGTTGCAATGTGCATGTATGGCAAACTCAATGCCAGACTGTTGCAAGTCAAACTATCCACCAACATCAACAGTCAAATGAAAAAAAAACCAATTCAAAAATCCCACTTCCAAGTTCACCCAAAAAACAAACACCACCAACCCTTCTCGTTTGAGAACTAGTAGAAAATGAAGAGAGTGAGTGAGACATACACAAATATGACATCATTGAACAATATTTACACATTTTCGTCTCTCCCTTTTGTTGTTGCTGTTTTGCTTTTATATTCTCATTTTTTTTGCCATAATTCAATAACAGTGGTTGTGAGATAAAGGAAACAACAACTACAGCAACGAAAACTGATATCAAACAACAAGTCGAAAAGCAAGAGCGAAATAAACAGTTCTGAAATCAATAATAAAAAAAATCATTTTATATTCTTTTTTTTTGCTGTTAATAGCCAGAATCCCTTTATTCTTTCCATTTCAGGTTTTATATTGTTAATTATTAATGATTTTTTTTTCTAAGGATAAAACATAAATAAATGTTCAAAAGTTTTATTACTCTTTTAATTATGAAAATCATAAATAACAAGTTGTGATTGTGTTAAAAAAAAACAAAGAAGTTTCAATTAAAAATCAGACTGCTAAACTATTTTTATAACAAAATGAAATGTTTTATCAACAACAAGCAAAATTGCATTTACGTTGAAACTGGTTTTTATAAAAGTGAGAAATTAATATCAAATCATTTTCGGTTTTTATTATTCACAGTTTAGGTTGTGGGGCAGTAAAAAATTTGTACGTGTGAACAAAATAGAACTGACTAATTGCAATATTCACGTGTACAAAAGGAACAATTGTAAGTTAATTTTATTACTGAACAGAGTCAACGTAAAATATAAAATACAAGTTAAATGCATGAAGGCATTGAAAATGTTAATTGGAAAATACATTTCACGCTCGTGACTTATTTTCGAAAAATGTTGTGAAATTTGTGCTTTTTTTCATAGATAACGCCAGACGTCAAATTATTTTAAAGAACTGGTGAACTTGACATTCTGTAGTTTAGTTTGGTATCTTTTATATATTAATCGTGAGTGTCTTCCCATTATTGAATTGTGAAATGAGATTGAAATAGCTCCAAACTTCTACTTCGGCTAGATTTGAAAAAAAAAGAATCAGCTGTTTAAAAAATAAACAAATAAAAAGATCAAAATCTGATTTCAATCAACAAAAATACAAATTTAATAAGTTTTGGTTTAATAAAATACAAAGTAAAATATATGTATATAAAAAACTCCCCTCGAAAAGGGAAAGTGTTGTAAAAAAAAAAAAACAATTAAATAAATTTTCACCTTTTTACTTTACTACAAATTTATGATGCTTTTTTGTTTGAAGGAAAGCGTAATAAATAGCTGATCAAAAGACTGCTGTAACATTCGCTTATCTCTTGTTCTATATTTTATCATGAATAAGATTTTTTAATTAAAGAAGCATAATGAAGCAGTTCGCTAACTTTATGGGTCCTTTTTAGACCGCTTTCTATCCTCAAATTGATTTCAGGCAAACGATTTGTAATTTACGATAAACCTTAGTATCAATCAAGTCTCGTGCTACCACCTTTACTATCGACTATAGTGATTTCAGACTGGCGACTGGTAATTGTCGGCCTTTTTCCCATCGTAAAGCCTCGTGTAATTTTTAGCATTTGTCTACAGCTTAGTTCTCCTATGGCATTCACATGTACCATGTGGTTGCCCGTGTCCTAATCCTTATGAGATTTGTAATGTACGACTACCTTACTTGCATTGAACCTCGTGCTAAGACTAGCCTTTACTCTTGACTGCAGTGATTTCAGACTATCGACCTTTTTCCTCATCACGGAGCCTCTAGTAATTGCTAGCATTTGTCTAAGGCTTTTGTCCGCCATGGCGTTCACATTTAACAAGTGTCTGCACGTGGTCCTAAGCCTTATGCTAACCAGTCATGCACATTCCCACACAATGTGTGCTACCGTCTCAGCCTCTTTCTCAGGACTACCTTTAGATATTGTCCCGTCTACCCCTCACAAGGCATTTTTCTCCAAAACTTCCGTGTTCCTCCCTTGGAAAATTAAAACCGGAGTTCGTTCGGAGTATCAATTCTCTCACGAGTAATGGAGAAGAAGTCCACCCACTCGGGAAAGTCTGTATTAATCGGCTGGTATCCAGAGTTCGCACACTAGAGACCAAACACAGTCTTGGCCACGCATCCCTGGCGTATGATGTTCCAATGTGGATTTTAATAAGAGAGTGTTAACTTTTCACCGCTCGACTTATTTAGCCATACTCCTTGCAGAGACAGGCACCTGCTACCGGCCACCACCACGAGGAGGTATAAGTCAGAACTTCTGACAGTATACTCAATTACCTTTGGGTCTATCAGCTAACGGCCAGCATGATGATTATCTTTTCAGCGTCATCAGATAATAAACAAGTCTTATGTCTCCATTCGCAATAAACTATTATTTATGTCTCCATTGAAACCCAATTTACAATTTTTGTCAGCCTAACACGCGTTTTGTATTTTAAGATGTATTTTAAACACCTATTAGTATTTCGTATCCTACATTCTATTAAAATATTCCCTCTTCTAATTGCTATAAATCCCCATGCATTACATGCATTTAAATGCATACAATGACATACACTTTCATACCCTCATATTCAGGAACTTGAGCGCTTTTTGCACCAGGCATACACAGAATTCAGTACACGTTGAAAACCATAATTTATTCAACAGCATTCGGGTTCCAAAAACCTGTATACATTGTGGTGAATAGTCAAGCCTACTTCACCCACTTGACTGTGTGTGTACTCGTATTTGTCAGTTTGAAGGAGTATACATTTGCTGTTGCTGTGCATATGCCAGCACCATTGCCGCCTATGCTGAGGACTATCATATTGACGCTTTCAGCGGCTCCCCCCATTTTTGTTTTGTTGAACACGAAGGGAGTGCAATCGTTATGGAACAAGGATACATTGTGCTCTATTAACTAACTTTAATATAGTGTAATTCTTGCTGAAAATTTTTCCTTTTAAATTTCTTTTAGTTTTGTATATATATTTAAGTACACACGGCACCAGATCCGTTGAATATGATTCTAAACGAATTGTTACAATCCAAGAAAGAGCTTAACTTACTTTTAAGCAATGTGAGCTTAGACGTTATTAAGACACAAACTGTAGCAGTGTATCATTTTATTTGAGGTTGCCTAACACGTTTTCGCAGAATTACGCTTAACAAGTTTTCGAAGACTTACAGTAACTTGTGAACTGAAGCAAAAATTTTGGCTTATGTTATTTCCAATGCTGAATTCAAATGTGCCCTCGGTATCTTCCAATTAATTCAAGATATAGCGGTATGTCACATAGGAAGCAGTTGCACCCACCACAAATATTATGATTACTGGTGATCGGTTTGTCCTATTCAGCTAAATAATGCGAAATTCGGCAACCTTATTATCTTTAAGCGGTTGCAATATTTTATTCTTCTCTATATTTCGCTGTTGTGTAGCAACACAAAGGAGTAGCGAAATATCGTGAAGAATAAAAGCGTTTTTATATAAAAATATTTTTTCACCATAACTTTCTTGAAATCTCAGACTCTACTGAAGTAATTTTAATTCCGATTTTAAAATTTATCACTCTGCCAAATAGATACCTGTATATAAACCGTTCTACTAATTTGTATCGTGCCGCTTCCTTTATTTTTGAGATAACGATCTATTTCGGCAACGAAAATCAATTCAAAAACAAGGAGTGCAGATTTTAATTCAGCTTCAAAAATTACATAAGAATGAACTTTCTGTCCAAAACTCTGTATACTTGTGCTATTGAGTCTGTCTACATTGTTAACGGTATATACACTTAGCCAGATTCAATATTGTTTGTCTGATGTGCCGCGGACATCAGAATGAACGACCTAGATGGCCAAGTAACTAGTCCTAAACTCATGTCTCGATACATTATCTCCTAAGCTGTATGGCATATTGCATCGCTTTGTTCAAAACAACTATCGGCTAGATTCACCTGTTGAATTTTACACAAAATAGTGCATTTTGCCAGGTGTATTTCTAAGAACTTTATTGCCTCTACTTTTGCCTCCAGTTTGTTTTAAAGGTCTGAAAATAATGACAAATATTGACGCTCACTGCCAATATTAATTTATTATGTAGCCATCAACGGAACAACAGAAAATTTAAAACGTTTCAGTTAAACTGATAAGAAATAAATAATGTATGACGGAACTTATCTCTGCATTTGTAACTAAAGTGTAACGATTGGAAAATTGAATTGCAAATTAACCAGCCAAACAATTTGTTTCGTTATAATTTTTTAATTGTAAAACAACAACCATAACAGAAGTCAACTACAATAACAGCGTACATAGAAAAAAGACACAAATAAATTAATTATAATTATTAAATTAAATGAATTATTTCTGAACTTTACCATAAAAATAACATGTGCCATAAGAAATAAATACATAAATAAAAAAGCAACATCCAACAATAAGTAGCTTCTCGGAATTATGAGGCTTATTTCTGTAACTGTATTACGAGTCGCAACTTAATTGAAACTGACATCAAGTGTTAAATAATTCAATAGAAAAGATTAAACATTTATACGTTGATATACACAGTGCCTGTGCTGCTCTAATATGGTGTTGATGAGGAGATTAAGGCAACAGCAATTTATAACTTTTCAAGCATTTTCCATATTTACGCATTTTAATGATCCTCTATCCCGGCCAAAATTTGATGCTGGCAAATGTAAAAAGTATATGGAATTTGTTTATCTTTTCTGAATGGGAATTTTCAGCTATGAACTGTACAATTAGACCGAATAGACCCCACCCCCTTTACAAAAGAAAAAGAAGCCATAGTCACCCCTTAGGATCAACGAGATTTGAATGACGATTCCAAAACGCCTATAAAAACAGCTTTATTTATGCAGCGTTATCAGAAGCTTCTTCGTTTAAAAAAATTGTATATTAGGGCAGAAGAATCCTAAATACCGGAAGTGATATCAAGAATTTGTTCAAAAACATAAGGCGCGGCGTTTTGAGAGTGAAAAAGTAAATGTTTAAAAGGACAGTATTACATACTTTTAAGAGGGCTATCCGATGGTTTGCAAAGTATTGCTTATTAATTGAAAAAAATCTGGAATTTAACGTCCGATCGATAATCAATTACGGGCGAAATTGTAAATATTGTGAAACACTAAATGGGCTATATTTATCGGCGTGACAAAAATCTTTTATGCTAAGAAGCCACCGGTTTAACTTTTGTTAAAAGTTAAGCACAAATACAGCAAGAAGAATAGGAGTTATCAAATACCGAAAAGAAGAAAATTAGGGAAGCGTAATTTTCTGAAAAAGTGCTACCTTATGATATGGTAATAGTTTATATCCACACCCTCTCAAAGTAATGCATCTCTATTCTTGTAGAACAAATATAATTCCTCGTTTTTGCAACTGTTGACACTCAACATTAATTTGCATCTGGAATTTCAAACATTGAATTGAGTTTTCCATTAATTGACACTGCTGGAGATCTCTTAAAATCACTGATCATTTACTGAACCAGAATAGTCAGCTGTTATTTACGACAAGCAATGATGTACAAACATATGTACCAGTAAACAAATATAAATGGTAAAATATGTTGCATATTTTATACTACTTTGTGCGATATATTTAGAAAAGAACCTGCTGCACGATCTTACATTTTTTTAGTAAGGAAGACACGAGTTTAAAAAGTTTAAAATAAATGCAATATTTTTGTCAAGTGCAAGAGCGTTAATCAGATCACATGGAAAAATATATATATAGCGTAATTGCGTTTTCTCTTAATATTTATTAATTATCAAGTTTATTTCATATATAATTTTTTTTTTTATTTTAAATTTGTTTTTGTTTTTCATATAAAATCTGGCCTTGCCTTGCGTTTTATAAAATAAGGCCCAACATACTTTTTACTAAAAAAAATTCTTCAATATGGTAACTTCATCACTAAAGCTTAAGGGAATTATTAGGAGCTCATATCACTCGATATGGAAACAAGCAAGTTTAAAGCCACTAATAAGCACGGTGTCCGATTGATTTTGCCATTCTAATTTTCATACGAGATCAATCGTGTGGAAATGTTTAATGAGCTTTTGGGAGTCACCAAATTTACTGAAAAATTCCACAGCTAATGAGTATTTGCATCTAGTTATGTCCAAACTTGGCGAAGATCCAAGATTATCTCAGGAATTGCTGGGAAACTAAGCTTAAATGTCATGGTGATGTCGCAAATGTTATGGATTAACGTGATATTTCAGCTACTTTGATGAAGTTGTAACGGGTGATGAAGCTTAGTTCTTCAAGCACGACCCTCAAACTAAGCAACAACCGGTGGCCAGCGGATAATGTTTGCTGGTAATTTATTTCACTATAGCTAAAATTGTAGTAGTTATTCTGATGCAGAGACAGTAACTGTCAAATGGGACCGAATTAATTAAAAACACAAATTTTCAAAACTTGAACGTTTCCTGGTTGTTAAATTATTTGAACTTTCCTTAGTCCTCTAACTTTTTAACACTTTATTAAATCATGATTAAATTTTAATAAAAAAAAATTTAACTCAAAAAACTGCATTGAAGACTTATTACGCGTATTGCTTTCGATTTAATTTTCCATTATTGTTTGTGCTCTCCTCCACTCTCTGTCCTTTACTTATTTTCTTTTTAATTGCATTTTCTTAATCATGTATGAAAGTGTGCACGTTTTTGTTTTACGCAAAAATGAAGCACATACACATACATAAATATAAAGCATGCACATGCAAACGTGGGAATTTATCTATATCGTTATAAAAACAGTGTGGCCAGATCTTAATAAATTATAATGATAAACCGACTAAGAAATGTAAAAAACGTGATTAAAATAAAATATTTCTAACTAAACACTTTGTTACTCCCAAAATAAGAATTTTATAAATTTATTGAATAGCGACTAGAGAATGACAACGAGTACTCCAAATATAGACTACATGAGTATATATTCTTATTTTTTGCTTGTTGTGTATACTCATAGTCATAACACGCTCGCGTTAAAACAACTACGAGTATTTTCAATACCCAAACAGAATAACACACATACACCAAAAACTTAAGTACTCATGAGTATAACTACAAATGACTATGTATATTTGGAGTATTGTGTATCATTTCAACTCATACTCCAAGTATGAAATAGCCAAAAGTATTATGAATACTCATGATTATTTATTCGACATATGTACGTGCCGTGTGCGACTCTCTATATCAAATGGCATACAAAATTGTGCTTTGGCTGTTTTACAATCTTTAAATAATCAGGGACGGGACTACTTTTTTTATTAAAATATATATAAACTAAAACACAAATTTAGTCATGGAGAACATCCTAGCTAAATTTTTTATTATAACTGGTTTTCTTCATTTCCATGGTTAGCAATGGTAAGAAATTCAGAAGAAAAACGGAAAAAGAAAAATCAAGTTACAAAAACAAACGATTGCCTACTAATTAATTGTGCTACGTTATATGGAAAGGGACAGAAGACAAGTCATTAAAATGGAAGAGATAGAATTTCATTTCATTTGTTAAAACAATAATTTTAAAGTTATATATACTGAAAAGAGCAAAAATAGAGTAAGGTTTGCTCCTCTTAAAAAAAATTTAAATTACATCTCTTTTATTGCTGTAAAGTTTGTATAGTAATAGATAGTTTAAACAGTGTACAGAGTGTAAAGAAGTTTTGTAAACATGTTTTTTATTGCTGAGTTTCAACGTTAGTTTTTCGCTTGTTTATCCTTAAAAATTAAAATAAATTTTTTTAGAAAACAAAAATTTTTGCACCTCACTTGAAGTACAACCACTTTTTATTACTTATAAAAACAATTTAAAAATGTTGCATTCGACTCTGTACATGTAAGCATTTATTTAAAAATATTTTTTACACAAAGTCGAGAAAAATGTTTAAATTCCAAAGATGCTACGTCAGCATAACAGTTTCGTACATACACATGTATACACTCAAATGTATACCCTACTTGTGTGTATGGATATTCCAAACACCCCATACATTTTTACTAATACTCCTTTAAACTGCGCATTTTGACTAATGTGTATGAATACCCATACTCTACTCAACTTGATATGTGTATGATGAGTTAGGCTATCGTTTCAACAGTACTCACTCATTCATACACATTTGACGGCTAATACTCAAAGAATACTCAAAGTGATACTTTTGTCATTCTCTGATAGGGACATAAAAATATCTAAAGCTAAAATTTTAGACATTTTAAGAATTTAAAGGTATTATTTTGTTTGTGCTTTTAAATCAGATACTAAGTCTTGTATATTATTTTTATATCATTTGCAGTGCAATCAATTCGTATATCAACTTAATGATAAACGTAAGTAGAAATGTGCAGTTGTTAAGAACAAATGCACAAATTTCATTAGCACCAACTGCACTGTAATAAGTTTAGAACAGTGAAACACTACCCTAATTTTAGCGATCTTTTTCTGAGTGAGTACGTAAGCATCTTTGACACCCACCATTCCCGATTGAGAACATATAAATATGCAATAATTAGCAAGTCGTTCATAATAAATCCTTATTAGAGTAAATTACTCATAAACTCATAGAAAGCACAATAATGTAAAGTTGATATAAATAATACCATTTTGTACTTTTATTGTTGACCTGCGAAATTATTGTGAAACTATTGTAGGCAGCTTAATAACTTCAACAGTTCTATCGGTCACGAATTAATTCATTCAATTGAGAGATTATTTCAGAAAAGTTGTGGTAGCAAATTTACAACAGTTACAAACACAACACACAATTTATTTTGGTGTCATACACAAGAAATGCAAATGGCTTGATGATTTTGTAATTTTTGTAAAGTTGTAACTTTGTGAAATAATCTCTCAATTATACGAACTAGTTCGTGACTAATACAAATCTAATCATTTCCATGGTTACAAATGAGTATGACGACAGTAGGCATACGATTGTTTAATACATTAATTCCATGTATTTAAATCTATAATATCGAGATAAAACTTCTGTGTTTAGCGGTAAATTGAAAGTCGAAAAATGTCGTAACTTAAGCTAGACAGAACTAGACTTCCCTCGTCGTATAACTGTTGTACTGTTTATTCCTTTGGCTATAAGGATATCATGACATTAGACGTGACGTCATGACAGAACACTATGTAATGTTAAACGCTAAATACAGCTGTATAGACTGTGGAAGGGTCACACTGTTTTAAATAAAAAGAAAAAAAAAAACAATTGTTTTTGCATTTTTATTTCGTACATTGATTTTAAAATTTTTTTCTTCATTTAAAATCTCGTGTGAGCAAAAAAATGATTGACTACTGAGCGCAAGTTTGCAATTATGATGTGATGCAATGCGATGGCATGTTAACATTTTAATCAATATGATTGCAATTCCCTCTTTTTGTGGCTTTTATTCCATTTTGTATTTGTAATAAAAACTATAATAAAAAAAAAAACATTTTAAGAGTGATTTAATGCTTGATTAACTCAAGAAGTACTTGTGTTTTAAAAGTCATAGAATATTTCAATTGGATTCCGCATTACTTTATAGCTTTTGTGCAATCCATTAAAAATTTATTTTTTTATTGTAGAATTTTGAAACGAATTTCCGTCATCCCTTGTCAAGTTTGGTTTGGAGACATTTTTTTATTAATATAGAACAAATGAATGTTTGAAATAATAATTCAATTAAAATTTATCATATGAAGTTCGTAAGAAATTTTTACGAATATGAGAACATTTTGAAATGCCATCTTAATTCTAAGAATTCGATTTTCTTCAAAAGTGCACAATTGATTCAATTAATATGAATAAGAAATTTTATAAGAATTTTATTTTTTTATTTGAGTTAATATGCCGATGATATCAACTCAAAAAACACAGTCGTATTTAACATGTCATATGCATATGTAGTAGTTGTACTGCTGTTGAAATATAAAAGTCACTCACGCCAGTTCATGCTTAAACGAAAACATGTCAACTTATTTTTAAACTATCAATCATAGTGTAATGAGTTCGAAGTAATTTCTTTAGTTATAACTATTTTAAAAGGCGTGAAACTATATTAGCATGTTACCTTAAGCTAATATACACCCCCACCATTTGTTTAACTAACTGAACTAGTCAACTAAAAATATAGTTTACATCAACAACTCATTTGCCCCTTTTCAATAGCTGTAAAATTTTATACGAACAATTTTTGGTGGAAACAATTTTAAGTAAAAATTACAGCTGCTAATTGACGTTTTAGTTTCAGAAGAAAACTACGATACAAATTTTGCATAAATTCGTGTGTCCTAATTTTAAACGAACCGTTAAAATTGACCGCTCAGAGGAAATAGGTATTTACGTTTGCTTTTTTAAAACAGGTACCTTTAAACACAGATAATTTAAAAGGTTTAAAAGTATTTTTTTTTTATATAAAAGACAACATGTTTATGTTATGTTGATAAATTAATAATTGTAATTTAGAAAACATATAAACTTGTAAAAAAAGAAACCCTTAAAGAAACACTTCTTAAAAAAAATTATATGTATATTTCAACATGAATTTTCAAAATAACAGATGAGGTACAATATGTGGTTTTTATCAAAGGTACTTTTTGCAAAGAGCACTTTTTGTAAAAAGTACTTTTTAAATAGGTACATTTTATGAAAGGTACCTTTAAACTAACTAACATAAGCGTAATACTTTTTAACTAACTTAATAATCTCTCTAATTGAATAAATACACTCTAATTCTCACCATTCAACTTCATTATTTTTGCTGTTTTAACTGTTTTTATTTTTTAATCTTTCTTTATTTTTTGTTCACTTTTTGCCAATGTTGTTTGCCAGTTCGTTTTTTTTATAGTCAAATTAGCCTTAGCAACTATTACATTTGTATATACAAATTATCATATATGTAGGTATGTGTGTGTTCTACGAGTGCGCCCGGCGACATGCAACCAACATATATCAGTGTTATCAACACAAACAACAAGTACTTTGCATATAATTGCTGTTTATGCACATTTTTTTATTCATCCGTTAGTTGTTGTGTTTTCTATTAGTTTTGGTATCTAACGTTTAGTTAGGGTCCCTATTTCTATAATCTCTCTATTTCATGATGTTTTTAATATTGTCTAGAAGTATGGGTAACAAGCATTAGTATCATGTTTGTTAATAAACTCACAAATACACAAGCAGTACACACACGGCAGCATATGAGAGTTATATATTCGGGCATTTTGACTAAAAAGTAACGCTTTCGTCACTTCTTAATGTAATTGTGCAAATTTTATAAGAACAAATACATTAGTATCGCATTTTAATATATTTTTAGTGATCTTTAATGAATATTTTATTTACGAATAAGATACTAAAAAGTGAAGTTTTAGTTACTTGAAACATTAAAGAAAGCCATAAGTCGAATTCTTCTTCTTTATTTATTTTGAATAGTAAAATGGGATTGTAAGATTATAAGAGAGGATGCTTTCTAGTTAATGCATGGAGGTAATTTACAAAAACAAAACACATTAATTTTGAATTTTGCTCTTCTTCGCTTTGTGCATTTATTATTTTGCCACAGCTATATCGGGTTTTTCAACAGGGACGCTACAGGGACAGCAAACGACGCCATATTTCTTGCCGCTCTTTTGACATTTCTCTTCAGTAAGGTTTGCCATTTCATGATGGAAAGATATACGAGCCAACAACGAGTCGAAATTATTAAAATTTTCTACCTCAACGTTAAGCGCTACGTCCAATTTATGGTCGTCATAAATGTCCTAGCAGATCAACAATTGAGCGTCTAGTGGAAAAATTTGAATCCACAGTACAAAATGTTCCCGTGCCAGTGAGACAAAGAAGTACCCGTAGTCTCGAGAATATTGCTGCCGCTGAGGCTTCAGTTAAAGGAAGCCCAAAATGTGTCTTTCACACGTCGTTCTCAAGCGTTAGGCATCTCTGTGACGTCGTTCTGGCTAATTTTGCGAAAAGATCTTGGCCTACATCCTTACAAATTGACGCAAGAACTGAAGCCGCTTGACTACCAGAAGTGTCGTATGTTCGTGAATTGGGCTGAGCAACAACTTGAAAATGATTCGTATTTTCATGAAAAAATTATCTTCAGCGATGAGGCTCATTTCTGGCTGAATGGCTTCGTCAATAAACAAAATATGCGCTATTGGTCTGGCATGAGTCATCATTGCATCCGAAAAAATTACGGTTTGGTGTGGTTTATGTGCCGGCGGCGTCATTGGGCCGTACTTTTTCCGTGATGAACAAGACCGGCATGTTACTGTGAATGGGAATCGCTACCGTTCAATGATAACCGAATATTTTTGGCCCCAATTGGATGATATGGACTTGGAGTACATATGGTTCCCACAGGACGGCGCCACAAGCCACACAGCAAATGCCACAATCAATTTATTGGAAACCGTGTTATGGAGAATGTGTTATCTCACGAAATGGTCCAGTCGATTGCCCGCCTCGGTCGTGCGAATTGACGCCGTTAGACTATTTCCTGTGGGGCTACGTCAAATCTGTGGTCTATGCCAACAAGCCAGCGACGATTGATGAACTTCGTACGAATATCGAACGTGAAATTGCAGCAGTATCGGCCGATTCATGCTTGAAAACCGTCGAAAATTTGGTTCAGCGTCTGGACTTCTGCAAGCGTGCCCGTGGTGGCCATGAAAAAGAAATCGAGTTCCATAAATAATGGCATCGAACGTACTTTCACAGGAATAAAGAATTTCATTGATATCCAAAACTTTTGTAGCGCTCTTATTGAAAAACGCTTTATTTGGCTAAAGTTTGAAAGAAAATGAAATAAACAGAGTACTCGTATCTGGTTTTTAGAGACGTCACGATACTTGTAAAAAAAATATAAAACTTTAGATGGTGAAAAGTGGTAAATAAAAGTAAATATTTTAATAATGTGAGGTCAAATGTGTGTGACAGATGTTTTGGTAAATTTGGTATTTTGAAAAATTGGATAATGTAACATTTTTGTTTTCCCATTTTGTGTGTGATAGTGTGTTGTCAAAAATGTGGTATTTTTTATGTGGTGGAGACTTCTGTCAGAGTTAAATCGCAGGACTATCTAGGACGGTGAGTTTTTTCTTTAAGGGTTTATTAAATTTTAAAAAGAACAGATCATTTCCTAACCATTCTTTTTAAATCATTCATTATCAAGTGATGAAACTATTAATGCAACCAAAATGAGTCTAAAATTAATTATGTGTTTATATTAAATATGTGTGGAAGAACGTAGCTAAGTTGTTAAAAAAGCGATTAAATATTTGACATAAAAACGACTTAATTACGTTTCGTTTTAGTTAGTTGGTATAAATATACTTCCAAACACAACTACTTTTAAACAGCAATATTTCGTCACCCAAACAGGGCACTATTTATGCACGTCAGTAAGGCACCAAAACGATCCGGACATTATTTATTAACTTAGTAGCTCGTTTTCTTCCGAACTCTAGGCTTTTCTGATAAGAAAGCGATATCATATGCGAGGACTTTTAACATAACAAACAATTTAACAATTTGATGCCAATTTCGATAGAAAATGTTGCCAGGGATGTGCTGAATAAACTTGTTTCCTCTACATACTTGTTTAGTATTATCGCAAATATTTATATGTGTGTGTAAGTGAATTTGTGTATCGTAATGCTTTTATAAAACGTTCAGTGTGTAGCTGAGTGAGCATGTGACAATATAGATTAATGTCTGCATTATACTACGGTAGAATAAGGGAGTATCTATTCGCGACATCATTTAACTGGGTAGTCATCAAGTGGTAAAAAAGTAAAGCACAACACATACATATGTACACTTGCATATACATGTGTAGGTATTTATTACATGTTGTATTCTTGCAAGATACTTGGGTTCTCGACAAGTAGTTGAGTTTAAGGGATTTTTTTTATTATAGATGTTTGGCATATTTTGGGGCAAATTATTTTACCTTACTTACTTATTGGCCTAAATCGCAGGTCAGTATTGGGCCCGGCATACAAAGGCATCACTCAATATCATAACATTTAGATCAGGGCGATAGTTGAAGCTATTCGGTTATTCAGGTTTTTTCGGGCTTACAGCGGTCGGTTTGTTTTTTAATGACGATTTTTCGAATATCGAAAAGCCTGTTTTTTTTTTTTTGCTTGGAAAGCCAGGTTTACGCTTTTCTTTTCCTTTTAATTTTTTTTACTTCACTAAAACTTATAGTATAAGTTCTTTTATCCCAGTATAAAGGGATTTCATATTTTGTAGTATTTTAATGAATTTTCTTAGTCAGATTCAGCAAAACTTTAACAGTGTCAATAATAGCACTTTGAACAATAAGTTGCTATCGATTTGAATAGGAATGTTAAATTGGATTTTCAAAGTTCTATTTTTTAAATCTATTTCTACTAAATGACACAACATACACGCACGGACAAAAGTCGTAATCACTTTGCTTGCTCAATGTTTGAAGAACTGTTTTATATAAATACAAATTCGCCGACACTAGCAGTAAACATAATGGCTCACATCAAGTGTATAGCACCACTCTGTTGTCCTGTGCTCGGAATGTAGGTTTCTTGTGGCACAATACTGTCATTTTGCATGAGTACAAGTTTATCAATAGCATAAATAAATTACGTGATAGAAGTGCTGTTTTGTGACAACAAATGTTTAAGTTTCTGTCTTTTGCTATTGCTAATGTGCTAGCGGTCATATACATACTCACATATTTGTATATATTCTTATCTTCAATCTCAGAATTATTTCTGAAGATTAAATAAATAAATAAATATTAATAAATAATAGTACTCTTAACAGCATAACAAAATCATTGTTAATAAAACTTGTAGAAGTTATAGCATAGCACAGTATTTTTCTATGATATTGCTATTTCACTGGAAATTTATTAAACTGGTTTCGTGACATTCACGTAGATATAAAAACATTATGTTCAGGCAAAAATCTCATAAAAATGAGGTCACAGCGAAGAAGGAAATTAAGATGTATGCAAATCCAATAACTTATATCAATACAAATGTTTTTTGCCTAAAAACAATGATACAAATGCAACCAGCCATGTCGATTTTAAAACAGACTCACAAGTAGTTAGTGTTGATTAGAAAGAACGTATTTGCGAGATTCTTCTAATCATTTCCAATATTAAATTTAAAAGTTAAAACAATTCTAATAACCGAAACGTGCTAAAGCATTAAAAATCTTCTTTTATTATCTCACATTCATAAGTAGCATCCTTGAACGTTCTGCTAAATGTTACCCTAATCAAAATGTTAATATTATCATTGTGTATAATAAATTAAATTTAAAACATAAAACCCCTTTTAGTAAGCAAAAGGATTCTTAAATGTATTTGATCATAAAAAATAAACGAAATGTATAAATTTCCGTCACTAGTTGGCTGTTGCTGATGTAAGTTGTCGCCGTCAATGAGCAATTTTTATGCGTTTGTGTGAATAGCTCTAGTGGTACGCTTAAATGAGATTTGGCGTCAGCGTGAAAAGCAACACAAATAACTTGACTTTTTGTTTCGTCTAGAAAGTTTTGTTCTGCGTTTCTTTTTCTTTAGCAAAAACTTTAATTGCCAATATTGCGAACAGTAAATTGATGTTTCTGAATGCAGTGAAGAGTATAGTGGAAACCTAATTGTGTTAATTAAAGGAATACAATAAATTTCATTTTATCTTTTGAAAAGTTCTGCAATAAATAAAAATATTTTGGATAATTTGTGTTTGAAATATTTAAAGACATTCAGGCTGGCGTAATTATGTGAATGGGGCTTTTAAAATCCCATACACCTGGGAGGCAATTGCAAAAATATGGTTAATATTTCATTTTACTACATTTTGCTCTACTCTATTATAACCTATTTCATTTCATTATATTTTGTTCTCTTTCTGTCAACTGTTTTCAATTCATTCTGTTCCATTCTATTATATATTATTCTAGTCTACTCTACTCTATACTTTAAATTATATTTTGTCTTATTCTTATTGTCTATTCTAGAAATGTTTGCTATTATATTCCTTTCTATTATCCCATTATTATTATTATTTTATTCCATTGTATTGCGTTATGTATATTTTGTTCTATTTTGTTCTATTTTATCCGTTTTTTTTCTATTCTGTTATGTTCTACATTATTCTATTCCAATTTATTTTATTATATTTCTCTTTTGGCTTATCAGGTTTTTCTATTCTGAATTGTTTTACTCTATTCCACAACCTTCCATTACATTTTGTTTTATTCTACACATTTTTCCATTTTTTGTTGTCTTCTACTCTCTTACAATCTTTTCTATTCCATTATATTTTGTTGCATTATATCAATTTTATGTTCTATTCTATATTATTCCACTCTACTCTATTCCATTACATTCCCTTATAACAGTATAATTTGTTTCTATTCTCTTCTATTATTTCTGATTAATTTACTTTACAACGTGCTTTAACTATTTTTTCTCCATGTAAAAAAAAATTGCATCCTGAAACTCCAAAAATGATTACTTTGTTTTTACACTAAAATTTAATTATACTGAATCTGCAACTAATTTTCCCATCCATTGTTTAATATTAAACAACTAAATAAATGAAAATCGAAACTAAACATAAATTTAAGTTTCAACATTGACTGCCACCAATGCTACATCTGTAACAATCATAAAGTCCTTCATTCATCCTTTCTCTTACCCCCTCCAATACATGTGTAAGTGTTCTACAACACTATACAAACTATACTAGACTATAATAATAACAATAGAAATAGCAGCAACATTTTAAGTTTGTTAATAAAGACAGAGGAAGGCAAGCGAAGGAAAAAAGAACACAGAAAACTAAATGCTGTAAATGTGGAGGAAAATAAAAAGTTTAAAAGAGGAAAGACAAAATATTTGTCCCTGATAAAGTTTTTCTACTACAATTATATGTTTTTTTTTTCTTTGTAATGTTTTCTACTCTTGTACACGTCTGCACACCACAGGCACAAAATACAGGGTTCAATTGTACTTTTTTGCGTACAAGTTTGTGCGACATTTTAGAAATTTATGTCTTCAAAAGTTTGGAGGAAGCAAAGTTTATACAAATGAAGCAGTAAATTTATGAATTTATATTTTAATAAGATTTTAATTATAAGATTTGTTAAAAACAGAACCTTTGTAATTATTAATTGAGAAGTAATTAGGCAAAATTGCTTCACTGAGACTACACCTGGCCAAGTGGCAACCGTAGTTAAGTTTAAGTTTCAAAGAAAATCGGAACAATTATTAACAACAATTCCCCGGACATTTTTTCCATTCCATATTAGAAATTAATATTTCCCTTCTATTCGAACTAATGTCAGGCTTTTACGTCGTAACACATGCAAACCTCTTGGTACAATTTGTTTTGTCATCAATATCATTCTATTAATTCTTCATATGGAAGTGTACTAAAATGTACCACCACAATATAATAAATAGGCTTTGTTGCCTTCTATTGCATGTTTGCGATACAAATCTTTAAAATTTAGTTACCAAGTTGAGTACACGAACAGGGAGAGCGGTACAAAACGATTATACGAGAAAAAAGAAAAATAAGTTTGAACAACGCGTCTATAAAAAATTTCCGGAACTTTTACTCGTTCTTGGAATTTGCAATAATAAATAATAATTTTTTGGTTCTTAGTTGTACGATTGAATTAGTTTTTGAACAATTTTGTTATAATTTGTTGTTGCTGAATGAAAAGAAACTTTTCTTACTAAGAAAACACAACTAACGTGGGAAATAATGACTTTATTACATAATTTATCATGAAGGAGCCAACGTAGTTGATCTCAGTATTAGGTGCCAAACTAGTTAGGGATTTGTTAATATCAACATTTTTAGTAAAAATGCGTCCTTCTGCTAAAATAAACTGAATACCGATTATTTTTAGCCGAATCCAAAGCTGATTAATTGGCCTGGCCTCGTAAAATATGGTATAAATAAAAGAATACACCCCAATTCAATTGATTAGACCCACATAAATTTTTTTACTTGGCAATAACAAAAGAAAATTAAATATTTTGGATTATACCCATTAAACTAATTTTACCATCAAACTTATTTATTCATTATTTAGCAAACATATTTTTTACCAATTTATTAAATTGTAATATTTAAACAGTTCAATAACGGGTGAGTCCTCCACGGTTTAAAATAACTTCAAATACGCGATCTTTTAGTGAAACATAAAGTTGAATTGTCTTCCTCCTTCTTATAACGTCAGTGCAAGCCAACCTCAAACTGGTTCAATTATGTTTAGATCAATAGAATAGGGCGAATGTTTTGGTTTGACATAAGCTCTTAAAGCTCAGGCGTTATGTACAGGAACATTATCCTGTTGTAGATCCCATGGAATCGGTCCAAACACGCCACATAATTCTGTAAAAGCCGTATTAAGTAATGTTTTGTAGGCTGAGAAAATGTAATTCTATTGTTCCATAGTACGTTAGAGCACCCCACACCATAACACTGCTCTCTCTGACAATCGTGAAAATAGTAGTTATATTTATCTAGTCCGTTCAGGTTGAACTTCTTCTCATCAGTGAAAAACACACTCCACTGTACACTCCAACCAACTTCTCTCTTAAATAATTTTTGAAACCAAAATGATTAAATTCCACGCAATTCTGCGAACTTTGCTCGTTTCGGCCGAAGTTAAAGCTGTTACAACTCTTCCTTTGTAGTTTGTCCATACATTTGTTTCTCCTTCATGTATCTGAACACGGTGTTGTGTTTTCGTCCAATTTCGCGGGCGAGACAGGAAAAAATTTAACGACAAATACACATCGAGTTTAGATCTTTTCGCTTCACTTAGAATTTTGTTTTTACCCATGTTTACTAATTGACATTACAAGTTTGGACTTTGAGTTATAATTGCTTTTGTTAATAATATGATTTTCTATATTTACGGAGAATACTGGATGCATACGGTCTTTCGTAGGCTACAATAAAGTTTTCTTTAAAAAATTCTAAAGAAATTAAAATTATCTATAACATGCACAAGATAATTAGCAGACTACATTTGAACTTTTTTAAAAAGTTTTTAATAAATGGCAGTAAAAAGTACAAGAAAGCTTCTCGTGTAAAAATAATTTTTCGGGTTACATCATTAAAGCGGTTAGAGCTCGATATTCATAAGTTATGTTCCTAAATAATTGCCACCTGTATACGTACATCGTGACGTATGATGAATAATTTGTAACTAATATAAGTTTTAAATTACTTATACGTGATGGTGCTTGCTTTTAAGCTAGCAAATATTTTTATGTATTCTAAACACACTTCTTTAATCCACCGTTAGGAAACAAATGGCTCAGAAGCCATTTAACTCCTAGAGCAATAATCACTCTTTATACTATCAGCTGGGGCAGGTGGAATATGATCAACTAACCAACCAGTCGTGCTTATTTTAAAATTTAAATAAATTAAAGTAAACCGTCGACAACTATTCATGTATAGATTTGTGTTATTTATTATTCAAACTTCGTTAAGTGTCATGCATGAACACATGCAATATATGTATTTATTGTGGCTAAAATCGTTTTGTTTGTTTCAATTAATGTACACATATACTGGTCAGGTGAGTCACATACCCACATACACGTCCACTTCAATAAATCCATTCACCCATACCGAACAACAAATAACGATTAAAAATTAAAAAGTGAAACATGCAATTGACTGGTTGATTGTCAGCCAGTCAGTCTCTTCATCACTTAAATAAATAAAACGAAATCATTTTAATTGAATGATAGTGAAATGTCAAAGGGAAAATTCAAAACAACATTTACACACATCTCAACAACATGAACGAGACCGAAATTAAAAAAAAAATTAAGTTAAAACCTTCATCTTCATCATTATTTTTCGGCGTAGTTATGGTTCTTTTGTCATCGTTTTTACGACTTTAAATCATTCAATTGAAATAGAAAACCCACACATTTGAAGTTCAATTTTATAAATTCGCATACACTTGTACGTGCGAAAAAGTTGATGTCTTTATGAAGTTGTCAATTCGTTTTATGAATTATTTTTTTTTTTTTTTACAAATTTTAAATTAAAATTAACTCTGACAGAAAACGACTGCGAACGTTGGCAGAATACAAAATTTTGATTTTCAATATTTATCTCCTTATTACACAAGGTCAACATGTACTTTTATAAACTTTCATTTAAATAAACTCATTTTCAACAAACGTTCATATTTCAATGTAGGTGTGAGTGTTAGATTGCTTACATTTGATATTTGTTTTTCTAAGTGCCAAACGCAATATAGAAATAACGAAAGCTGTTTGTTACAAGAAAAGCTGGCCACCTTTTGGATATGTGCTGAACAGTTATTATAATGCTACACGCAAAGAAAAAAAAAACGATAATCTAAGAGCAACATATTATCACTGAAGTATATGGTTGTTAGTGAAACATATTATGAGTGTATATAATAATAATATGGTACTCTTAGAAGGATAGAACATCATGTTACGAGCTTTATATTAATGATTTACAGTAGCTGAGGTACGAATACATATGACTAAAGCCATCAAGTGCTCTTAAACCACAGCACCATCACACATACATACTTTGGTTAAAACCAACCGAATTTTACATACTGTGTGTATTAGGAACATTTTATGGGTAGAGTTGTTATGTTATATATATATATATATACAGTATTGTTCGAAACTTAAGCAACCACTTCTTCATTTGCATTCAAGGTCAGAATACTTCTCTCAATAAAGTTCCATGAATGATGAATGTTTATATATATGTATATATATATATATATATATATATTTGGGGTTAGAGTTTCAGTAAAAATTGTATTGCTTAACTCAATCTTGTTGC
Source organism: Phania funesta (assembly GCA_963932375.1). Taxonomy (NCBI): domain Eukaryota; kingdom Metazoa; phylum Arthropoda; class Insecta; order Diptera; family Tachinidae; genus Phania; species Phania funesta. Next base: position 23,541,010 of record OZ010652.1, read on the forward strand.
ACTTTTTATGGATGAAAAGCATTTTTTGATTAAATGTAAACCACAACTTGTTTATCGCAGTAAAGTAGAGAACATAGTGTAGTCTTTGTATGTAGAGGTCAAAGCAGACGTTGTACTGCCTTAATTCTGGTGGCGCTATTTGATGGCTGAATATTTCCTGCGCAAGTAAAAAAATAAAAATATACAAACTTTCATAAAAATCGGTCCATCCATTTAGGAGGTAAAAATGTTTCTCTTTAAATTTCAATTGTTTAAATTATGCAATAATTGTATCAAAAACGGTTTAAACGTTTCTAAGGAGTTCAATTCTATACACACGTATAGAAGAATTATATACATATGCATCTATGTATATAAAGATATGTGTATATTTACATGTAGGATTATTGTTCACTATTTTGACCGACTAGAAGAGCTACATATTTTTCAAGCCACATGTTAAGCCAAATTTAGTTGCCCCCGTCATACACATGCAACATCTGTTAAATATTAATAGCAATATAAATTTATTACTACCACTTAATTGCTAAAAAATGTACGATATTATAGGATTTTAAACTCCCAGCTATTTTCTTAGCATACGAAAGGAATAGTTTAAATTTTATAACAGATTACAATATAAACGCAATAAACTTGCACGCACACATGCACTTAATACATACATTAGCACAACTTGTGAATGCATAATAATTTACTTAAGGATACTCCAAACGTATCCTCATACAAGTACTATAAAATCTAATAATCCACTATGTCAAACACAAATGCACACATACAGCATTGAAATCTGAGTTTAAATGTATTAATTTTGAAATATTAGTATGTGACTTAGCGTGAGAAAGTGTGTACTAAATGAAAGTCATGAATTGCACACCAGATTGAAATACAAATAAATTTTGCATAGATACGCAACCGTACGCACATACACATGTGTGTATAGGTTTTATGAATTTATAACACGAAAGTACTATTTGACATAATATTTTGGTACGAGTATTTTAAACCTGATAACAGCATTCGTACCAAGCAAAATAACTAACTCCCTTTAAGAAAATCGTAAAATCAATAAAGGTTTCACATGAAATGTCACTTTTTAAAAAGATGGTTTTTATCATACTTAATTTCTATATTCTTTCTTTAAAAGATTTCTAATAGGGTACATGAAAAAAAATGTTTGTTGATGAAAGTACGTTTTCTAAAACCTACTTTTCCAACTAAAAAACAAATCCCTTTTTAAAAAAATATTTTGATCAACAATTTTTTAAAAAAACGTTTCCGCAAATTTTTTTTAAAAAGGAAATTGTTTCAGAAAAATACTTTTCAAAAACACTTTATTTTTAAGTATACAATTTTTTAAAACTATTTCTAAAAAAGTACTTTTTGAAAATTAAATCCTGAAAAAAGTACGTTTGAAAATACGTATATGCTTTTTTTTACCATGTTTAAAAGTTTATTTTTTAACGAAGTACTTTCTCAAAAATATCATTACAAAAAGTTTTATGCTTAAAAACTGTCTGTTTTTTCAAAAAATTGTTTTTTAAGTGCTTTTTACTTTAGCACTATTTAAAAAAAATTAAAAACGTACTAAAGAAAGTAGTTTTTCTTGTCGAAATTGTTTAAGCCCTTTAAAATGTGCTTTTCTTTCAGATAGTTTTTCTAAGGGGAAGCTTTGCAGAGAGATAGTTTTTTTTAAGTACTTTAAGAAGATTCTTGGTTTGATATTCCGACAGGGTGTCTTGATGTAGATTTTTGGAACGAATTTCCGTCATCCCTTGTCAAGTTTGGTTTGAAGGCAAACCGGTTTCGGCTATGTGCCATCTTCAGTGTCAACGAAAAATGACAAGGGATGACGGAAATTCATTCCGAAAATCTACTTTAAGAAATATTACCGAAAAAATACCTAATCTACTTAATTTCATACCTGAATACATCCCAGAACAAGATTATCAAAACTCATAGATTGAAGTCAAATTGAAAACTGTTCAATCGTTCTTTTGTAATACGAGTATTAATCATGTTCTTATAATGACACAGTGAAATTCAATTCAAGATAAAAATTCATAAAAAATAACTCTACTGTAAAAGAAATTTTAACTGGCAATTTTATATTTCGTAGGGAGAAAACTTGCTAAAATTAAATATAAATACCAAATGAAAAAAACTATGTCTGACGCCTAAAAGTATGCAATAAATATACAATAACAAACAATAATGAAAGTATGCTATTCGGATTTTAATTTATATTGTATGTATTTTGTTATATCTCGTTTATTGCTACGTTCAGCGAAAAATGGAAAATAATAAAATTAGACAATCATACTTGCACGTACCAAATTCTCTCATTTACTCGTGTGCTAAGTCTCTTACACACTCACTCCAGAGCAAGTCCATTTGCAATTTTTAGTAACAGACAATATAAAAAAAATATTTTATATTCAGTGTACATGAAGTTTCGTATGTGAGTCACGCAATAATGTACACACGCAAGTATTTATTGTATGACAGTTATTGTTACTCGTAATTTGTTTAGGCTTTAAGCTCGAACTTTGTGTCATATTTCCTGTTTATTTAATTAGTGTGGCACCCGTCAATCATACTTGTCCCATTTAAGTGATCTTCGTTCTTTTTACAGTTTTATTTAAAACCTAAAACTTTCTGAACATGATTTATTTTTTTATAAATACATATAGTATACAAGTGTCTGGGTGGGGTGTAAAGGCATTTATGAATTGTTTATTTATGGGAAACGCCCTATTGTTAGCTTTAACTAAATTTTCAAGTAACATGCCTATTTCCGAACTTATTGCCGAAGTGGGCATGGATGTATGTTGTCAAAACCTCAATATTTTCACAGTCCACTTCGCAGTGGGCACAGCAGTGTACAGCAGTATCTATCGTATAGGCTAGGCTCTCCGTAAAATTTCCGACGATCTTCTTAACTGCAGAAAGATTATTTGTGGAGAGACTTATGAAGACTTACAACTACTGGGAGCGTTTTGATTTCTTCACAGTGTTTCCTCCATGAGTCTTGCATTGATCTCCTAAATGCGTTGTTATATGCCGTTAAGGCGCTTTTATAGTATGGCCAGTCTCCAGTGGGTTTGGCCTTATTAAAGAGCTGACAGGCTTTTTCTGTTAAGTGCCCAGCTCTTCAATCCAGCAGGAAACGTTCCTCGAAAGTTTCTTCACAACGAGTTCGCAGCCATTTTGAAAGGCTTTCATTATGATCATTTTCTGTTTGCTAACTTGAAGATCCATTTCTTATGAGTTAGATAATTTCTTACTATGGCAGCCTTTGGTTGACCAGTTAGCTACTGTCTTGGATGAACCAATAGCGCTACTAGCTAGCCTAACGACTGACAAGGAATCCTAGAAATCTAGTATATGCCTGTGCGTTGGAGGTAGTTCTCTGTTTGGGGTCCAGACGATGGCGCATGTCGACCATGGGCCACAGTAATCCTCTACACCGCGCCAAGGAGGGAGGGTATTTATACTAATGCAAAAAAAAATTCTTAACGGTTTCAATAAAATAAAGATTGGTTAGATATTCAATTATTATAATTCAACAATAAGATTACAAAGAAGAATTATTTATTGTAATTGCTGGCACCTGCGGATTAACTCTATTTAAATTCTATTCATACTCCTATTAAATGTATATGTAATATGTATGATTGTATATGTGACTGGGTATGTTACTGTTAAGGATTGGTTTTAATAGTACTCGTATTTCAAAAAAGGCAACAAAAGCGTATTCGAATTCTCATAACAAAGTCTAGGAAAAAGAAACAGCCGATGCCATACACATCGTAAATCACAAATTTTGCACATTCATTGCCACTTTTTTCTTTTCCTCTCACGATGTTAAACGTTTCATGGCGAGAGATACAAAAAATATTTCTTTACATCAAACAAAAACTCAACTCGCTTCCCTAGTTCCTTTAATGATAATCTTTTGTTTAAAAAAAAAAAAAATATACAATGTGTTAAACATCCTGATAATTAAGCACTGAAGTTTTAATTGTACTTCAGGTAGAAAGTTTTCGTAAACTAATTAAAATTTTATAGCATATTTTAGGGCTTATACATTTTTTACGCTCTTTTACTGCGAACTAATTTTTAGAACAAAACTATGATAATAAAGTAATTTGGTAGCTTCTATAACCTCACTTTGTTGGGGCCTACTAAAACAAACAAAAAAAAAGAAAATAAAAAAAGTAATTAAAAAAATTATTTAACATTTAAACACATGTTTTCTAGCTCCAATCAACAGCTTATAAGAAATTGGAATTCACTTGTTTTATTTTTTACTCCTTAAATCGTTTACAAAGCTATTTTATTATTGCCAAAAGTCAAGTTTAGTTTAAAAAGCAACAACACAAGATTTCACACCAGCAACTTCGTTCTCATTACAGCATAGCTAAATATGGCAAAGAATCAAGAACTTTGCGAATGTAGTGCTAAGTTTTAGAAATTTTCAACTTTCTGTAGTAATTTTTTTTTTAATTTCTTCGTACAGTAAAACCTCGCTGAACACAACACTCGATTAACGCAACTCCTCGATTATTGCAACTCGCAAATTATTTACATTTTTTACTCTTAGCGCAACATTTCAAAACAAACCTCCAACTTTGCTTTCCAAATATTGTGATATTAAAATAAATAAATTTATTTTCAAAGCAAACAATTTAAATTGGACGACTGACGGCATTTACCTTTTGTATAAAACTTAAACTTAATTTGAAATAAGGCCTTAAATATAATTAATACGCATTTAAAGAAGAAAGTATATTCAGTTCATACAGAGGCCCTAAGCAATTTTTTGACTCAGTTTTCGTAAAAAACTCACTTTTTTGAAGTGCTCAAATTCCTATTCGTTGCATTAAATGAGGTTGCACTGTAATATATTATATAATCATGCTCAAACATATACACAAACATAAACAATTTAAGGCACACATACACAAAATTCTCCATTACAATTAAACAACAAGTTTTTTGTACCAGGAAAATAGTTGAAGAGAAAATAAAAAATATTTGTTTTGCTAATCATTTAGGTAGTTTTTCAAAAGATGCGAAAGGATTTTATTTCGTATGCCGTAAGTTATATATAAAGCTTATTAGTTTTCTAAGCCACGCAAATGAAAATATAATAAATATTTTAATACGGTTGATCATACATATCAACCACTACACATGTATGCATTTCTAATTGCCAATATGTAAATATTTCCTCCATTCATAATTATATATTAACGAGAGTATATGTATGTTTGAATGAGTTGCATATGTAATAATGTTTATATATGCACTTCCACTCGTATGTATCCTACATATGTACGTATATGAAAAATAGTTATGTTGTTTTGCATCTAACCGATGCATGACAAACATTTTCTTACATGAATATTTAATATAGTAGTCATACTCAAATACTCGAATTTGGCAAATTTAATTATATATGGAGACATATAGTATATATATATATTATGTATGTGACCATCTTTAAAATATTAATTAGAAAATTTAATTTTGAATTGAAAAAAAAAACGGAATATAATCACGCAAATTTACACACGAATAAATAAAATAATACAGGGTGTCTGGTGGCAAATTTATATTTTTAAATGCGATTATTTCAAAAAGTATCAAACGGTGCGGAGGGAGGGTGGTGCTGTTGGAGTTATCGATTGTACGGATTTGTCAGTCACGATGTCGCAGTGGTCGAGTGAGCATCGCGCGTTCGCTGTGGAGAAATTTTGTAAGAATAATAATTCTTACGTAATTGCTCGTCGACAATTTTGTTCAAAGATACTGAACGGCGAATACGTGATGGACCGAGTGTAAATTTAATTCGTTCGTGGGTGCAGAGATTCCGCGCAACTGCTTCGGCTATGAATGTCCCACGGCCAGGGCCCAGTCGATTTTCAAAGACTCCCGAAAACATTGAACTTATTGAAAGCAGTTTACGTGAAAGTCCGCGACTTTCAATACGGAAAAGAGCAGCCTCACTGGGACTTCCAAGAGCGATTATTCATGAAATTTAGAAATGGATCTGAAGTTCCATCCATTTAAAATTCAAATCGTTCAAGAAGTGAAATAAAGTTACTTTGATTTACGCCAAAATTTGTGTGAAACGATGTTGGAGCGTTATCCCACTGTAAATCCTATTTTTTAGAGCGACGAGGCTCATTTTCACTTAAACGGTCACGTCAACAAGCAAAACTGCCGTTACTGGTCTCCAAGAACCCGCAACCCTCGATTGAAACATTAAAACACATTGCATTGCCCCAGGGTAACTGTTTGGTGTGCCTTATCCACGCATGAGATGATTGGACTATTTTTTTTTCGAACATGACGAATGTCAACGGTGAAAATTATCGACGCATGATTACGGAATTATTTTTGCCAAACCTGCGAGCCCATCCATCGTACTCTTCCTGCACTTGGTTTCAACAGAATGGGGCGACTGTACACACAGCCAGAGTTTCGATGAATTTGCTTCGGGAAAATTTCCCCTAAAACTGATCAGTCGCTTTGGGGACATCTCATGGCCACCGAGGTCGCCCGATCTAACTCCCATGGATTTTTTTTATTAGGCTACCTCAAAAAGAAGGTTTATAAACACAATCCCCAATCTCTTGTGGCTTTAAAGGAAAATATTCGTCGAGAAATCAGCTCAATTGAACCAAGTTTACTGCAGCGTCTGGCGCTGAACACAAGGCTCCATATTAAAATCTGTGTTCAACTCGACGGAAGACATCTGGATGACATACTCTGCATAATCTGCATTTCCATTCTATCGTTCAATGCTCTTAATAAAACTTTGTATCAATTATTACGTTTTTTATTTAAGTTTGAAAATATAAATCTGCTGCCAGACACCCTGTAGATGAACAACAGAATATTTAAACTTTCCTTTCGTATGTGAAATAATTTCAGCAACAACATAGATATATAATTATGCAATTCACATACGCCTTGCACTATTGTATCGTGTATTAAAATAAACCTTTGGCTTATTTGTTGGTGAACAGCCAATTTGATTGTATTGTGGTATTATTATACGTGTATTGCTAATGTAAGTAAATTATAAACATCAATTAATATAATGAAATTAAATCAGTCATGTGAACTTAAAGTTCCTAACAATTACATTTGCAGGCAACAAAATGTCATTAGCAATAGTGCAGATCATAAATAACTAAAACTAAAATCGGCTGTATAATGTGAGCGTAAAAGGGATAACAAAAAATTGTCTTGCCTTTTAATTATATTTGTAGATACATAAAGATTAAGAATGGTCAAATTAAACAAAAACTAATTAAATATATATCATAGTCCCAGGTATGGTATCATTGCAACATTTAAAACACATACAATACAATATTCTATTATAATACAATCGATACAACAGTGCAAGGAGTTTATGAATTATTTATAATTTACTACTGGTTCAAAATACATAATGTGTTTATGGTGTTGTTGCACTTACCTTTCGGTCGGTTTAATAATTTTTACGATCTCGCTGAGCACAGAAGCTTTATAAAAAATGTATTCCATTCACTAACTGAGTTGCTAGTATGAAGCATATGCACGTAGTTCGTGTAAAGTAGCTTCTGTTCGACCTCGCTTATAAATGTCATTTTAAAATCTTCGATTACAGTTAATTTGAAATTAAATTTAATATTTTTATTTAATAAATTTCCGTCTTATAAAATAAATATCAGAAGTCCTAAAATACAAAAATAGTATTTTATATTACACATACATATCTTTGTACACAATATTTAAAAAAATTAATATCGTGACTCTAAAATAGGGTCAGTTTATAAGAAGTTTTGTTTTCACCAATTGCTTTTTTAAATAAGAAAAAAAAAATGTTGTAACTCTTTATTTGCAAAAATACCCCCAAAAAACGACTCTGTCATCAACAAGCAATCCTTAGCCCCTCAATATCCTTTAACCTGCATAATTATGAATATTGTCACAAGGTCAAAATGTCGAAAACCAAGCATTGAGATAAGAAATTTGAAATTTGTGTACTTATTTCATTTGAAAAATCGTTAAATAAAAACCACATCAAAAGCTACAATCCTGACACACAACAACAATCCGTTTGCAAACATTTAAAATTTTTTTTTAGTTATCTTGAGATAAAAAATAAAATGATAACCAATAACAATTTTTGCTGTTAGCAATAGCACCAAATAAAGAGTGTGCAGACAAAATGGCAGATAACCCCTAAAGTAGGCCATAATTGTGTTCCTTTATGTTTTTAGGTTAAAACCTTAAAGTATGCCACATAAAGGCAACTAAATCTGCAATTTAGACAAAAGTATTTAAATAGATTATGTTGAAGTGAACAGCTAAACCTGATTTCCACCCAGAGTTCTCGTTGATTTTCCTTTTATTTTATTGATCTTAAATTATTTCCATTGTGGTATGTTTATCCAATTTATTCGTTCAAGTTACCGGCATTTGCCCAACCATCCGTGACATTTTCGTTTTGTCTGCTTCTCTCCATTAAACTGTAATTATGTATTTCAACATGTACTTGTGACCGGTGTGACTGCCAACCACTGCCACTTTTCAAAATCATAACATACAAAATTGTAGTTTGTTGTGATGCCATTGTTATTGTTATTGTAATCGTTTCGCAAACCCTAGTTTATAAATGAATTTATTTTAACAAATTGTGTGCATATTTAACACAGGACTTAAGGGATTTTATCTTCAATTATATGTCAGTTTCCATTTACTATAATACAATTGAAAATCATTTCTAAAGCAAACAAATTGAAGTGCGTGCATGTGATTTTGATCATTGTTTCATGAAAATAAATCTAAAAAAATACAAAAAATCTATTGTGAATTTTAATAAAATATGTCTAATAAAAACAACAATGTATAAACTTCTACAATTTCATTTCATGGCAAATTAAACAGAATTATACGCATATTATTTATATGCAAATTTTGTGTATGGAAGGACTTACGTTAATTGTGCTCTAAATGAAATCAATGTCACAAAAACATGATTGCATAATTATGGGCTGAATGAAGTTAGGTTGAAATACTTATATTATATAACAGACTGTTTAGGATGGTTTCTTAATGTTTTTTGTAATATTTATTTTAATTTAAATAAACGGATTTAATGCAATCCTGTTTTATAATGTAAATATTAAAAACGCCCAAAAGCATGCAGCAAATTTTTTAACATTTCGGAGAAGTAATCGAGAGAGCTTATGTTTATTATTAAAAATTCATGTTATTTAAAACTAGTTCAACACAATTATATGATTAATCGAACCGAGAAATTAATTTCAATTATCGATTACTTCAGCTATGGTTGAATGAAAATGATCAGAAACAACAGAAAAGGTTATTTACCGTATAGCAACAAATAAGTTAATTAAAATTCTTTGTTTCGTTCAGAGTTTTAAGATTTTTTTTAATTTAAAAGATAGACAGACTGCTTTGGAAAAAGGCACTCTATGGTACGAAAGTTCCAATCAGATTTTTTTTAATCTGGGTTCTGGTAGAATTCATGCTGCCAGTAAAAATGATAGTTCCATATTCCAAAACCTAGCTCGAAATGGTTATTTCTAACTGATGTTCCACCAAATGTATTAGTATTATACCAGAACAAATTTTTCGCGTAATATTATGGACCTTTATTGTTTATATATTTTTTCGATTATTTTCGATTAATCTATGCAGTTAAATTGTTAATGGCAACAAAATAATCGATTATTAATAATTTTTCGATTAATCCTGCCATCGCTAATTAAGACACATTTCCATTGGTTTGTATATTATTTTAAAATACAACCGATCGTAGGAATAATATAATTACAAATTTTGCATTAAATGAATTTAAATGATTAACTTAAAGCTTAAAATTCAATGAACACTTACACACATGCATACTTGTGGCAAAACTTCAGTAAATCCCCCATAAGTATGCAATAATTTACATTTTATCAAAATTTATTTTACTCTTCATAACAATTCATGCAAATTTTTTTAAAATAAAAATAAATATTGCCCCTAATTTCCACACACCATAAATACTCACATACATTCCAACAGCTAGAAAACGCAACACCAGTATTACAGTCCAGGCATAATTCAACAACAGGGATTTGAAGAAGGCTAGCCTCGCAAAAGAAAGAAGAGAAAATGAAAAATATGTAGCTTCAAGGTAGAGGTTAAAAACCCAAAAACCAACCAGATTAAATAGTATGAGTTGCAAAAAAAAAAATAATATTCTCATTTAATTTGCTATGAACTGGGGAGCCATTGCACCAAGCAACTCAATCATCCAATGGATACACATGTAACATATTACAGCAAAATATAACATAGCTGATACTTAAACTTAATAGAGAAGAGCCAAACATTTAGGAAGGAAGGAAATATGATGTTCAACTGTTGTAGTCGTAAATTTCCTAACAAAGACCAAGAGGCTATGACAGCAGCAACACATTGACTGGTAACAATAAAAACGTCTGTCTTTAGCTGCTGTAAATATTGTGTCCAATGATGTTATAGGGTGTGGCTACAGGAGGTATTAATTTTAACTACAATTAAGTCTTTAACAAAATGAATATGCAACATATAAACGTTCTAAAAATGTTCACTTTTCACTTCCATTAAAAAAATAGCAACTTAAATATATAATAATTTTAAATGTTTGATTCGAAACTCTTCTTTCCTTAAAAACCCTGTTCCTGTCAGTTTCAGTACAGATTCGTACAAGTAACTGCTGACATAATGTTGTATAACTGCCTTCCATATTTCAATTTTTATATTATTTTTTTTTTAACTATTAAACTGAGCTTAAGAGTACATTACAAGTTTTGGTGTTGTTATAGCAGACACATGCCTATAGCCTGCAGTACAGTAACGGAAACAAAATTATATCCGTTCAATTTTCTAGATTTGTTGTGTTGTTTTTGGTGTTCATATCATTGAAGTCAAAACTTAATAAAATCATTATTGCCTTCTCGTCCTTTTTTGTTTCTATTTTTTTTTATATAAATGAATACAATTTACTTTATTTCATCCCATTGTGCTGGTCAGTAAAATATGAGGGAGACATAATACAAAACATTGCTCTGGGAGATTATTAAGTTAGAAATTGAATAGCCAGCCTTTTACATTCAACATTTAATATTTATGTCAGTATGAAAGAAATACAACGTTAAATCACTGTAAACATTAATGATGAAACATTTAGCATTTGTTGCAGGGGTTAATAATCTGGGGCATACTCTTAGGTTAGTAAATGTTTTTAATGGTGTGGTCTACTTTAAGATATTCAGTTCATTAATTTTAAGTCGTTTTGCATACAAATAATCCTTGGAACATTTAACAAATTCTATAATTGTAATTAATCCCAGTTGCTGCAAATATAAGTAGATTATTTAATAATTAATAAAGCTCGAGAAAGTATTGTTTTTCGTTTGGTAGGTAAATAAGAACTACTTAGACGAAAACTACTTAGAAGAGAAAATTAATTTTTTAAATATTCTTTTAAAATAAATCAAAAGTTTGGTTTGTATAGGTGCGAAAACTAGATTTTAGAAGTAGAGAGCAAGCTCGGTATCCTTCAGTGATGTTCCGGAAAACATTTATACTCCACACATTTCTATAATGTTCTGGAAACGCCAGTTCCTAGGAACCACCCAGATATTTTTACTAAACCTAGCTGTGCAATCAGTGACTCCTGAGTACCTGATTTAGTCCACGCGCTAGAAGCACAGCTTGCTTAAATATGAAAGCTTTCGTTCTTGCTCTTTTAAGGTCTCTTTTGCCCAAACAACTCTTAAAATAAGCACGACAGAGCACAAGTTCCGACATGCGTACAATCTTACAGTACCCCGTAATGATGCCCGAACATTCACATCATTTACCTGAGATATATATTAAAAGAGTTTGTCAAATAACGCGTTCTACACCTTCCGACGAACAATAATTTCATGTCTCTTACTGTTTTAGAGATATTGACTTTATAATCCAAATTTTGAACTTGCGGTTATTATTGCTAACTAATGACACTGGTCTGTACTTAATAGACACTGAATTACACTAGTTTGTTTCAGTCCAGTAATCTGCATACTGAAAAGTTAGTGGCGTAAAAAAGTTTTTTCATATAAAATTAAAAAAATCGCAATTCGGTTTTTATAAATAATATAAAGCTATGCACCTCAATTGCGCCATTAGGAAATTAAGCCAACTAATTTAGTTCAGCTGAGCTAAATTTACTTTACTCAATTAATAAATTGAGTAATTAGTACTGAATTGAACCCTAAATTCAGTCGCATTCCCCAAGCAACCCTGGTGAACTCTCTTAAGTGACGAGAAAAAACGCTGTACAATGACAAAGTCAAGGCACATTCATCAAGGTGACTTATATAACTTCATTTAATTCTTCATGGCAACTGCCAAACTCTATATATAAAAAATTAAAATAAATATAAAATTAAATGGCTGGTGAAATCGACCGTTACTAAATTTCATAAATTTCAAGCGAAAATAATTAATTTCTTTAAAAAATTTCTTTTAAAGCCTAATTTCCATCCATTTTTCCAAATTCACAAGCGCACGTTTTCACGAACAAAATAAAAACATTTTCAGCTGTCAAATGCTAATAATTTATTAAGCTAAATCACAAATTCAATTCAATTTAAAATTTAATTGACACAATTAAGGTGCAGGTCTGGATTGTATTCAAAATTAAGTGAAGGTATCTAGTTCACTTTGACAAAAATTGTTTCAAGCAAGAGAATAATTTCGGTTTAGGGTTTTTGAAATAAGAGTTTTGTAACAACGTTATTTTCAACTTGTATGGCACTAAATTTTTTAAGTACTTGTTTACGTGAATACCCCTATTTTACAATCTTCCAATTTTCCAACTTCTAATCTAATTTAAACTTTTGCCACAAACAAAAAACAATAAAACAATCAAATTTACAAAAACTAACAATATGGGAATAACCGAAAGCTTAGTTACATGAAAAAACTAACTACAATTGTACACAAGCTATAAATTTTAGTTTGAATTAATTTTTTCTACAACTCACCACTGGGAGTTGGCAAAAACAAATAGTTGCAGAAATACGAAAGTTCTGTCATTTTCTGTTCATACATGTTGTGCTTAAGAGCACGCATTATGTAATGGGGGGCGGGGGGGCTTTTATTATATTAATGCTTATGCCATTAGTTTAAAAAAACTAGTAGTTTTGCTTAATGAAAATAATAGTAATTTGTCTCTAGTACTGCTTTTATTTATTTAAAATTTTATGCTAAAATAAACCTTGAACTCAAAAACAAAAATGCGTTAAGCTTGGTTACGTTCGAGCCATCGTATGAAAGTTTGTTTTTGTCTGTGATTTTAAATGCATTAATTTACAAGTAGATTTGATCTTTTTTTTTCTTTTAAATAATACGAAAGTTTTATTATTCATTTTTGTTTATAATACTGGCACAATCCAATATTTAGCAAAAGCAATTAAGACTTCACAAAGCACTAAAATTGTTTAATATCGCTTGGAATTTGTAAGCTTAGCGTTGCTACCTCAACGTTTCTAAAACCTGCAGGCTGTCCAGGGTAGGAAATAAATAAAAAATTTCGTGCGTCCTCTCAAGCCGAGGCTTACGCTGCAGGGTCATGTTTAAGATTTTGCTTGCAAGTAGATCAAGCTTGTCAAAGTTTAATTAAATTGACAGCTGTGACGTAGGCTGCATACAACTTGATAGTGGCTCTTCTTTTCATGTTACTGTCGTAAAGGAAACAGGCAATTTTATGTCAGCAGACAACGATTCGTGGGTCTTTATTTTTAAATAAATTCGCCGGTATAACGAACGATTCATGTTCCACAGAATTACATGGAAAAAATTATTTTCGTTAAGTTTATTCATCGTTTTATTGAGGTAGAATATTTGTAAAATCAAACATAAAAATGTATTTACAAGAATTGTGATCAGCTGCTTAACTTGACCGTCATGTTGCCACACGAGTATACTGCAAGTGTGAACTTAATTATGAAATCTTCATTTAATTAGTCAAAATATTCTGTGAGGAAAAATAACTTGTAATACTTTTGGTCATAGTGCACATTTTGCTATAGTTTCTTATTAGAACCAATAAAGAGGTGTTTTTTGCCTCATCCTCTTCTTATTTATGTTCTTCAAGCTAGAATGACAGCTGTTTAATAGTGTCGTCAACCCCGCGTTTTGAGGATTTAAAAACTCATTGTAAAAACAATAATTTGAATTAATTAAAAAAATTACGGGTAACAATACTTTTTTGAAAAACTAAAAAATTGCTAGATTTATCTAAAAAAGTAATAAAGTTGAATATGATATCCAAACGAGCTAGATCTACCATAAAAGTGGCACCATTGCACCAAGTTAGATCTGAAATGAAGAAAGAATTCAACTCGAAATTTCTCCCAAACCAAAAAACATTTACAAAGGATTTGAAAAGAAAATGGCATATTAAAAATGTATCTCAACAAAAACGAGTATTATTGTGCTAGGAGAGCAGCTTATAATTGGGAATTTACATACTTACGAAGGTATAAAACACTTCACAATATAAAGTATATACCAATCCATGAATTACAGTGTCAGGCCGAGAGATGTAGCCACTCGTATATTAACACCTTAAGTGCCATGCGGTTTTATAGCGACAGAAAAATAGCACAAAATTTTACCAAACAGGTTATAACATGTTGTGACACTTGCGAGGGCAACCTTTTTATGTTTACCTTGTTTCAATAAATCCATTAAAGTTTTCTGAAAAAATTATGAATTTTTTACTTTATTATCATATTTATTATCATATTTTATACTGACGCGGCCTAAACGGAAAGGTTAGTCACCGGTGACTGACGTGGCACTCAACGTGTTAAGGTGTTTTAGTGTCAGTAATTTTTAAAAGTTTTAAAGGTCCTCTTTTATTAACGAACCTTTTGAACTTACCTCGTCAAGAGAAGTAGTAGTAGTAGTAATAATAATTCTTTATTTTTATAATTCATAACAATTACATGTTTACAAAATTAAATAAATAAAAGAAATTTACATACAGATTTGACATTGTCGTTAGCCGGAAAAGTGTGTGTGTTAACAAATATATAAAAATTTTACATTATGATATTTCATTTCCAGAGCGGTTAACAAGTAGCTTTGATTTTCGTTCCAATGATGTGATGTTGTGCTTGCTTGCCAGTGTATGTTAAAGTCACATCCTAGTTCGTTAATTGTCTTTGCCCAAAATATGTTTTTTTTTTAGTATTTTAACGCTTAATTTGTGAGGAAGGCGCGAAGAATTTAATTTAAAAAGTGTTTGATTTAAATAACATAGATTTAGGGTAAGGGTATACAAATGGCAGTCTTGCAAACCTGTTTCTAACATTAAAACATAGTTAGGCGTGAAACTGGGTAGTTTTAGTACCCGCTTAATAAAATATCTTTGTAGTTTATCCACCTCTTCAGAGTGCATACATCCCCAAATTTGGGCACCATACGATTGTACGGAACGACTTACAGCTTCAAATAACTGGTACTTTACTTTAAAAGAAATATTGTTTTTGTTTAGAAATGACTTCCACGTAGCATTTATGCTGTTTTTTGCTGCCATATTTCTATTTTGCACGTGTTTTGCGAATACCATTTTTGGAGTTAGAATCACACCTAAGTAATTATATTTATTAACTATTTCCACAGATTCACCCTTAAATAGCCATTTTTCACGGTAAGATAATCTACCACCATTCCTGAATACCATTATTTTTGACTTTGCTAGGTTTACTTCAAGATTCCATAACTCACAATATTCTTTTAGTCTTCCAATCATTTTCTGCAACACCTCTACCTCCTCTGCCAATATCACAATATCATCTGCATATAAAAGGAGTCTGATATTCAGTTCATCAATTGCAATTCCTCCGCCCAAATATTCGTCTAGATCCTGCACGTATAGTGAAAATAATAAAGGGGATAACAAGCAACCCTGTTTAACGCCTGAATGTGTTTGAAACGGTTCTGAAAGTTCAGTTCCATTCCAAACTGCTGAAAAAGTTTTTGAATAAACGCTGTGTAAAAAGTTTGCCATTTTTGTGGATACACCCAGATTGTTTAATTTGAACATAAGGGATTGACGAGACATTTTGTCAAAAGCTGCCTTAAAGTCTACGAAAAAGGCATACACTTTTTTCTTTTCCTCCATTTTCAAATTCACAATGGCTGCCAAATTATGTATATTATCCGTTGTAGAATAGCCTTTTCGGAACCCAGCTTGATTTTCCGTGATAACATTATTTTGCTCAGTCCATTGGTATAGTCTGTTATTTATAACACCCATCATCACTTTTGCAATACAATTCATAAATGAAACACCCCTGTAATTACATGCACAGCCAATTGTTCTAAGAGTTCAATTGGTGCATTCTTAAAAAATTCATAGGGTACTCTGTCTTCCCCTTTGTCAAGAGTATTTACTATATACATACATAAATACATGTAGACATTCATACACACATATGTACATTGTGTACTGTTTAAACTGTTTTTATTATATTTATGTTAAATATAACACCAACATGTTTATCTATTTTTTTTTTTGTTTTGTTTTTTGTTTATATTTATTTCTTTCTTCACGCATTGGTACCAAGTAAATATATTTCTACTCACAATGTGTGACATTTTATTAAAATATGTGTGTGTAAAAGTGTTGGTAAGTTTGTTGTTACGGCATTTTTTTTTTTTACGATCCCTTAACACAATGTCACAGTGTTGTTTTTGGGAAGATTGTCAAAAAAGAAAATAAACGCCAGTAAATAAAACTTTAAATACTCGAAAGTGTTATGTCACATAAAATGACATGGATTTGACTTGAATACTTACTCGTATAATAAGAGACTGCAAGAGCGAGTGTCAATTGAATCAAAACATTTTAATCAAAATTTGAACTTGAAATAAAAAAATTCTTTAGGTATCTTTAAATAAGTTCACAAGGTTTACTCTAGTACACTTTTTTTAACGGACGTTGCGACCGTTGGTACAACTCGGTTGATACTCAAGTTGGGTGTTTTGCCCACAAATAATACAACTTCGTATACAAATTAATTTAAATACACGCACAACATGCTTTTTGCTATGTGGCAGCGATTCAAATCTCTGTGCTATTGTACTTTTTTCAGTACTTTTTCATAAGTGAATTATCGTAATGCCACTACGCAATATAAAGTACTTGTTTCCAATCAGGCTCATTAAATAACATACTGCACAAAATAACAGCAAAATCATATACATTCACAAAACCAATTTAAATTTTCTACCCTATTAAATTAGGACAAGTTCGCTATTTGATTTCTTAAAATAGTACTTTTCATATGGAAAAAATACTTTTTAATCCTTTTCCTTTCTAAAAAAAATTATGGTGTATAAATAGCTAGTACTTTTTTCAGATTGCCCAAGTCCTAATAAAGTGACGCACTTTTACGATTACAATGGAAGAAAAATAATTACATCGAATTTCAACACAAAAATAGACACATGGAATAAAACTCGTGATTGAAGTAATGCAGTTAATAGAGTTGTAAAAAGAGTAGTATTAAACCCTGAACTTTAACTTGATGGCCAAAAATTTTACATATTTGCCCGTTTTTTGTGCAACATATTTAGAAAGAAACGTGTTGTTTTTTATTCTAAATGTGGCATATTTTTTAGAAAAGCTTTTTCCCGTTCCTGCAGAAATGGCAACATGTGAATATGCAATAATTTTGTCAGAAATTCCATAATATAAGTTCAGTACTATTTTAAAAACATGATTTAACATCACTGCTATGTAGTCACTACGATAATAAGCACAAAATATAATGAGGCTGCATAACACCCTCGTTGCGACCGGGATTTGCCAAAAAAATTTATATAAGTTTTTATTATTAGTACAACCGAGCCTCAATTTAATACGGGGAATTAACAAACGTTGCAATCTCGTGTACAACCAGCTCGAGCTGTACCAACGGTCGCAACGTCGATGGTTTGCTGTAGAGTTCTCTCTACTTTAAGAGTTGCAGGGAAACGACCTTTTTAATTCAGTGAGAACCTTAAGAGCAGTCATAAATTCTTGATTTGTTGGGTTTCTAAGATTCTGTAGACCATAGCTGTTCAGTAATGATTAGTAATTAGATTACTTTTGTTTAAAAGGGAAGTAATTAATTAAACTACGAATACTTTCAGTTTCGCACGATTACTAATTGATAACGAGTACAACAAATCTAAAAATAATAAGGATTAATTGATATCATGGCTACCAAATACTTCATCCTCTTCAAGTTGGAAATAATATTTTCCCCAAAAAATAATATCATATTTTATCAGAAGAATATTTATACGTAATCACAAACGATTTTTTCATTTCTGAGTCACCATCTTCTGCATCAGAAGAGTTTCAAATTAGTTAGCATATCTTTCGTTGATTTAAACTCTTCACAGCAGATTATATTTATATTCCTAACGTATTCCTAATAATGCCTCTAAAGTACACGCTGCAAATATGTATAGCTTGTTGAAATCGAAAGTATATTAAGAGTACAGCCTGAGCTAATTTTTTGTATTGCCTTATGCCAGCTGTATTTTGAGGGTAAATAATTTTATGGCCAGTATGTCATTAAATTTAGTGAAATGTCATTTTCGAAATCAAATGCGAATTGAAGGTAATGTTAATAAAAGTTTTACCGTACCTCCAATTGATCATACTACAATGCGTGTCAGTGCAATTATCAAAAGTAATCTTTGGAAGTATTCGAACTGTTTTTTGATTACTTTTGATTCTTTTTGATTATTTGATAATAATCTCAAGCAATCCTGATTATTTTTAGTTACTTTGCATTGGTAATCAATTAGTAATAAAAGATTTCTTTCTAGTGAATTATATAATTTAAAAATGTATTCTAATTAATAACTAATCGAAATCGCAACTTATGAACTATGTATGCTGTGGATATGAATATCGTTTTTTCCCAATCCTTTATTAAATAATATATACATTTCGATTTAATTTTAATTGCTTCCTTTTTAGATTGAGCAATTACTCTTGCCCTTGCAATACTTGCTTTATTAACAATTATTAGTTTAAAACTTTCCATTAAGGCCCCCATACCATTGTGTGATGGTGGTCTGTAAACAAAAAAATTAAATTAAGAGTAGTTTAAGGCGTTTCCCAGTTAAAGCTAATGATGCTTTAAATTTAATTTTTGAATTTAATAAAATAAAGCGCCATTTCTTGGATGACTTCACAAATAAATTAATTTTTTTTTTTACATATTTATAAATGACAGTTATAAATCATTGTGCTTTAAAACTATAATTTCGACAAATGTAAATGTGAAATGTGCAAAATAAAAAGTTGTTTTAAATATTCGATTATTTTAGCAGCAGCATAAAAAAAATTACATTATCCAACTACATAAGTACATTTAAAAAAAATAATAAATAAAAATTTAAAAAAAATGTATCACTTGAATTCATTATAGATAAATAAAAACATAACAATTACAGAAATTAAACACCAGCAAAGATTCAAATTGTTTGTTAAAAAATTCACACAATTCAACATGTATTTGTTGATGAGAAAAGTTTTTAAAATAAATATTTTTCCTCCTAATAACTTTTGTTCCAGCTTGTTAAATAATAAATGCGCCTTAAAACAAGCAATGAATGCAGTTCATAGTGATGCAGCAACGGAAATAAATACAAACACATAGACACAATTCAACACCATTAGTAAACTGTCCATTTAAAAATAGTAAAAATAATTATGGTAAACAATAGTTGTAAATAGTTTTCGCCTAAATCAAAAACAATAAACACTTTTTTATGTGGAGCATAATTAGTTAATTACTTTAGCAGTCAAACTATTAAACAATAGATTTTTTTAAAGAATTTTTATGTGTAATTAGATAATTTGAATTTTAAGTCATTCACACTCTCCCAATTAGCAAAGTGACTGGGAAAATCATTAGCTTTATTGTTTTAAGAAAGCTCTTAGGGAATTGAAAAGAAAATTCTACCCTTTACTGCAATCATAATGTATTCCAAAAGCTGTAAATGCATTTTTAAAAAGTTTTTTAACTTTTAAAATCCCAGTATTTCCCTTGCAAATAAAATTGTAAAGTTGTTTTAAGAATACTGGTTTTTAAAAAAGAACTACATATGTTTTAATGATTACAAACAAAAAGTAATTTTTAAGCCCGGCTTTTTAAATATGTAATTAAAACCCAGTATTATTAAAAACAATACTATCTTATTTTTCTTAAGTATATGCAATTGTGTATGTTCATATGTATGTATATGTGTATTTAAATATCATATTTTTGAAAACTTGTATTTTAAATATTTAAAAACACAGTATTTAGAAAACGCCAGTTTTAAGCATTTTAAAAATTGTGTTTATTTCATAAATAATTTTAAAAAAAAAGTCATACTTGTGATTTTCGTGCTTTCTTCTGTTCGCATTAGAAAAGGAAAACTTGTTTTGGAGCAGATATTTCAAAGTTTTAATGCTAAAAATTCGTTAAAAAGATAATAAAACAAAATTGTATTTTAGCGAGAATGCTAATTGTTGCAATAAATAAAATTGCCAAGTTGCGTATAAATAATTTTGTTAACAGAAAAAAGTGCTTTTAAAAACTTTACAATACAAACTAACTTAACACCAAAAAGTATGCTACAATAATGTTGTATTATTAAGGAAGATGTTGCAAAATTAAAACTTGAGAATAAAAAAATTTATTGTAAATTTAACACATCTTTTTTGCTTTTTAAAGTTTTAAACAACGCACAAATATTATAATGCTAAACACTTTAATCAATTTTTAATATCAACTTGGGCAGGCGTTTATTCTAATTTACATTTTTATAACTATACAATACCTTGGCACTTGAAATGCAACACTTGAAACACGAATATAATGTTATCAATTCCACTCTAGATTAAAATAAGATGTGATGTTAAATTTATTAAAATAATATATAAAAATCTGTTTAAAATTTAATACAACAAATAATTAATATTAACAATTTAGACTCTAAAAGTCGGGTTAAAAAAATTTGTATATTAAAGAAAATATTAAAAAAAGATAGTAGTCGCCTAAACAACAAAGTGTTAAAAATCCGTCATATGTATTAAGTAATCATCAGTTAAATGTTTGTTAAAAAAAGAAAATATTTTTCTAATCTTTGCGTCTTTTTTCTTTATGTAAACATTGTTGTCCAATTGCAAAAACAGGATTTTTTAATTTGAGGCAAGAATTGGTAAAATTTTATTTAAAAAAAAGTGTTCTTTTTTTATTAAAACAAATAGTAACTGCAGAGAATTTATATATTTTATAGGTAGCCAAAATGTAATAAACAAACATAAACTGGAGAACAAATTTCGAAACCATGTTAAATTGTTTGACGAGATTGGAAACATTAATCGTATACTATATTCAGACATGCACCGTAATTGCGCAATTAATAAATTCACGCAACTAAGGGCTTAATTAAGCTCAATGTAGCATACAAGAACTCAATTAATTAACTGAGCATAACAGCACAATAAATTAAGTCCAGTTTCCCAATGCAACCCTTGTGAAGTGTGTTCAGTGAATGAAAATGGAAAAAATTAATGCCACGTCAAATTGACGGTTAGACAATTAAATCTAATTCTTAACGAATTAACGCTTTAAACAATAAATTTCTTTTAAAAATACAATTCAAATTCACAAACACACGTTTTTACGAACAAAATGAAAACATTTTCAGTTGTCAAAAGCTAAATTGGTTATGTGTGTGAACACCAAAGACGATAACTAAATTTAAAATATAGTTGCCCTGAATGAAGAGGCATGTCTGAATACAGGATTAAAATATGGCCTCATGCGAGCACTGCGTTTTATGTAACAATTTAAATATTTAAAAATTGTGTTGCTGTGTAACTTTCATACACTATTATAACTAAACGTAACTGAAAGTTACTTACGAGTCCAAATATTTCGATATAAATCGTGTTAAATAGCGTGTTATTTTAAGCCCTAAATAACTTTAAATTGTAAAAAATAACACAAAAAATTGAAATTTGATCGAATTTTTTTTTAATTGAAAGATTAATACATGACATTAACGTTTCAAAATGTTTTCGGGCATCAGGCCATCGCCACCAACGTACAATTTTTGACACTTTTTCCATCATTGCTGGCCGCGTGTCACGAATAACACGAACAGTGTTTGCCGCAAAGACGTCAGTTGTTGCTGGTTTATCAGCATAAACCAAAGACTTCCACGTGGCCACACAGTAAATGATCGTGAGGTGTCAAATCACAAAAGACTGGAGGCCAAGTGGAGCTCTATTTCTCAAAATAAACTTATCGCCAAATTTTGATTTCACTAAGTCGATGTTTGCGGTCGCCGCAGGATACGTAGCGCCATCCTGTTGAAACCGCATCTCGCCCTGATCAATATAATCCAAATTTTCAAACAAAAAATCATGTATCATGGTACTGTAACGATCCTATTGACCGAGAGAGAGCTTCGGTTTATATTTCTAAGAAATAGGGTTTTAATTTGGTTTAATTCGTAGCTGTCATAAAAAAAAAGCTACGAGATTTTGCATTTTCACTTTTGCAAGACCATTTGCACCAAACACTGAATAGCGTTATTGTAGAAAAATGTCATTGGAAATTTCCTATTAAAATTTTCCCTTAGTGAATTTTCCCTGAAGAATTATGTTTAAATGTGTGACTCATTGACCCATAGTTGAAAATTTTATACAATTTTCGATTTAATATTAGTACTACGGAGAATGTGTAGTGACCATACAACATTAATTATTAAAATTCAGTCTCTTCGCTTGAGCTCGTCTTATCCTATTTCGCCCTATCAAATCCATATCCAAGTTGGAGGGATATCGAAGCAGACCGATTTATGGATCCCTTTTCGACCAGTGCTAGACATTCACAGATAATCTGTGCTTCCGTCTCCACCTCTTCCTCAGGAGTATCTTTAGAGGCTATCCCGTCCACCACTTGTGAAGTTTCCTTGTCCAACTCTTTAGAATTCCTCCATTGGCCAATAAACAACGGAGTTCCTACAGAGATTAACCTTTCCACCTCGCGCGAGGCTTCATTGTTCATCACTGTCGGAATCTCACGGTCTAACGCCTTAGAAATAACTTTAAAGATTAACCCCCTTCGCGAGGCATTCTTGTCCATCTCTCCGGATCCCACCTTTGGCCAATTAAATCCGTAGTTTCTGCAGAGATTAACCTCTCCGCCTCTTGCGAGACTTCCTGATTCATCCCTCTAATGGAGAAAATTATGTCCACCCACACAGAGCTCCATATGTACGGGTAAGTCTGTAATAAAACGGCACCAAGCACCCTCTTGGCCAAGCATCCGTCGTTAACTTCTCTCCGCTCGACTTATTTAGCCAGACGGCAAGCCATATATTTGTGCCTGGCATTAAGTAATTTTATATAAAATTAAAATATCTTTGCAATTATTATTTTTTTTAATTTATATTTTAAAGCCCACTACTTCAATAAGTGTTCATTTAGTATTGTAGTAAAATAAATTGTAATTTAAAAAAATATATAGAATTTGTAATAAAAAAATATAAAACGAAATATTGGATATATGTAATTCTATATCCTACACCTTGTGGGGTGTTATTTGTTATAATTAAAAGTTTAATTTTATATCATCTTTCTTCTTTTGCTCCCTGGATTTTACAAATTAAATTTAAAATGCTGAAAATATTTTCAATTTCGGTATTTTAAAACCTAGTGTTACCATCATATATTTCTTTTAATTTGAATGTAAAATTATTAATAAAAGAGAAAAAGCTTTTGCTCTAAACAATATCTTGGTATACATTTTCAATGTAATATATAACCCCCCCACACACACATACTCTATGTAAATAATTAATTGTTCCCTTTTTCAAAAAATCAGAAAATGTCTTCTTTAAAAAGTTTATGTGAACTTGCAAATGTTTAAAATAATTAATCTAATAATAAAAATACTCTTACAAAACACTTATTTTATGAAAATCTAAATGTCTAGTTATTGTAATAAATTTTATTCTTCGTTTCATTCAAACATGCTTTTAAATTATATTAAAAACTTATGTAAAAAAAAATTATATAAATGACAAGAGATCAATTAATAAATTAAGTTTAAAAAAAATAATATACAAATGTATTAATAGAGCCAGAAAACTAAATTAATAAATTTTATTTAATAGTTCACTAGATATTTATAGAAAACTTATAAACAAATTATTAAGCACAATAAAAATTTAAAAGTAAAAATTATAAAAATAAATAAAAATATGTTTTAAGAAAAAAACACCAAATTTAAATTAAAAATATTTATTTTAATTTCATTATAAGCATTTTCTTTGTTAATTAAATTTTGGCTTGATTTTTGAAATATTGTTCAAGTTTAAAGTTTTTAAATTCAGTTCACTGTTAAATTATTTTCCAAGTTTTAACATTTAAACACTGTTGAAGGAATTAAATGATTTTAAGGAACACTGTCATTTTAGGTTCCTTCAAAATACATAAATTTGTTATAAGAAATTTATATTTTTACAAATTTCAAGTTTATTTTTAGTTTCAATTTTTTTAGTTTTAATTTGAGTACTGCCCAGAAGTTCGAATGGGAAAATATTTTGAGCTCTTAGAATTTTAAGAAAACAAATTGCTGCAATAAAAGAGAAAAGAGAACAGTAGAGCGGGTAAATCATCAAATGCACAATTCAAGAAACGATTACAAATTTAAATAAAAACACACGATTTCTAAAATTATACGATTCTGAAAAAAATTAACATCACAGCTAATAAAAAGTTTCTAACCTCGATGTCATTTCTAACTAAGTTGGCCCTTAAATATATGTATAATTTACTTACTATGGTCAACTTTGAGCCCACTATTGTCTATTCTCAAATTTATAAATATGGATTAGGGTAATGTGAGCAAATTACTTGGATCCACGTGAAACGGTTCATATTTATTACTGAAAAAAAAAACGCGGGAAAAAATAAAACTTGTGAATATTAAAGGAACTTTACTGGGCGAATGAAATAGCCAAAAGGAGTTTGTCAGTTACATGCTTGGGAAGAACTAGAGCTGAAAATATTGGAGTCTATTCCCGTTTTGTGTTATTGTTTAATTGTTGTTGTTGCTTCATTCTTTTTTTTTTTATTATTAAATAGCGTGCACTGAATTTTATTCTTCAAGTTTAAATGAGGTTGATGAAATAATGAACACAAATATACCCTCGATTTGATATTCCGTGATTTGATATAGATATTTGGAATTTCCGTTATTTCTTTGTCAAGTTTGTTTTGGCGGGGTATATTTTCCACTTCGGAAACTAAAATTCTAAATTGCCGCAATGTTGATATTTTTTTATTTTATTTAACTATTTTATTAGTCATTGCAACTTCGCTGCTCAAAGTGTGTACGAATTTTTCTTTACCGTTACTATTTTCGTTTCAAAATAGAGAATTCCAAGGTATTTCCGTTAAAGGCCATTAACGCCAACGGTAATGCCATATTGTCGTTTTTAAATCACTTTCAAACGGGAATATGCACGACTATCTACTTCTTGTAATGTAGATTTTTGGAACGAATTTTCGTCATCTCTTGTCAAGTTTGGCTTGGAGACAAACCGGTTTTGGCTATGTGCCATCTTCAGTGCAATTTTTCGTTCCTTTTAAGTAACTATATTTGTGGAAAGTACCCAAAACTTCCTGTAATAGCGTGTAATTTAGTTTTGTATTATTTTATTTTTTGATTTCCAATCTGTCTCTAAATTCCTGAATATACTTATTAAAGGACTAAAAAAAATGTTTTGCTCAGTTAAATTAATCCTTTTCATTTTCGTTATACGCGCTTATTTTTATAAAGAAACTTATGAGTAGATGAGATGTCAGCAAAATACATTTTAACAAGCATATCAACTTCTAAGCCACTAAGAAAAAAGGCAAGTCAACAAAATGTTTCCGATTATAAATACACACTCGTATTTAGGTATGTATGTGTATGTAGTAAGTAGATAGTTGGTTTTATCTGTTTATGATGCAAATCAAATTGTACTTGAAAATGGTTTCTTTATATATGTATATACATATGTATGTATGTGTGTATAATGTTATATATACATACATATATTGGTGCATGTATTTTATTTGTTATAATTTATGTTATAACATAATAAAACGTCAATCAACGTTATGATTTTCTTTCAAGACAAAATCAAAAATTCAGCAATAAAACCCACAGAAACATGACAACAAAAAACAACAAATCCCATTAATACAAAATATAGTTATAATAAAAATATATATAGACTAAATAGGATAAAATGATGTGCATATTAACATTTATTTATCGGAAAAAAGCAATAATAGTACTCGTATTTCAAATTTAAATAAAAGTAAATATGCAAAAAGGTGTTAAACAAAAAATCCAAACAAATTTACATACTCGTTTATATACTATATATATATATATATATATATATATATATATATACATATATGTATATATAAAATGAAAAAGAAAAACTAAGCTGTATTTAGCATTATTTATATACAACATAAAAATATTAAATTACTTTTGAATAAAATAGAAAAAAGACAACCTTTCAAAGTAAACAATTTAGAAAACCTTAATTAATTATTAATTAGCTTAAAAAATGGAGATTTTCGAAACTAATAAAAATATATATCAATGTGCAATTTAAATTGTTTACCTTAAAAAACAATAATACTTATAAAGGAATGATAAGCGAATCACAGTTTATCAGTTAAATAAATATTTACACGAAAAAAGGGGAAAGAGAATTCAAAGATAATTTCAATAAATATTCATATTTAATTCTTCTATGCAAATAAACTAACAAATAAAAATAATCTGATATTTAAAGAAACAAAACACAAGAAAATAGCATGTAATAAAATAAAAGCACATGAAGAAATGCTCCGGCCCCAACGACACTTGCCCCAAAACACACACACACACATAAACTTGCCACAAAATTGAAGGAAATCAAATAAAAAATAATGGTAATAGAAAATCTGTTTGAAACTGATTTAAAAAATAACACTACAATTTTATACTCAGAATAAAAAACTTCAAATAGATTTTATTAAATTATTTAAAATTAATTTAAACATTTCAAGAGCTGCTTTGGCAACATTGATTTTTTTTTAATTTTTCTGAGTGCAACAAAATATTCTTTAAAAAAAAGTAAAAAGAAAATACTCATTAATTGTTAAAACATTTAAAATTAATTAATTACTTATATAAAAAAAAATAAAAATTGAAAAAAAAAAACTTTAGCAATTTCAAGAAAAAAATTTACAAAAATATGTTAAAAAATATACGATAATTAATTATTAATAAATATAAAAACAGCAAATAAATCTTATATATTTTCTCTTTCATTAGTAACAAAAAAATAAATAAATAAATAAAAACTAATAATAAAATATAATAAAGCATTAGTTATTTATTGAATTACAAAGTTAAGTGTTAGAATTACAAAACATTAAATAAATTTAATAAAATAAAAAATAAATAAAAATAAAAAATAACAATTTATATAAATTACATTAGTATTTTCTTTTTTATTTGGATTAATTAAAATCATATAAAATTAATTAATCTAAAAAGAATTAAAAATAAAAACAAAATAATTTCAAACTATTCAATTGATAAAGAAATAAAAATTAATAAATAAAAAAACGAAAAAAAAACTTAATGAAGTTTTATTTTCAAATGAACTAAATAAGAAACAACAAAAGTAAGACCGTCTTCAACACGATAAGTTCATGCAACACTAAACCCCAAGAAAAAACACTTTCAATTTCAACTCTGCACTAAAAGATTAAAAAATTATGTTACACGATATAAATCTGTTTTTTTAATATATAAATTTTAATCTACTTTACAATATTGTTCTGTTTCATATAGGAAGGTACGCTGGCGGTGTGGAATCGCGATGCCTCTGATTACTTCAGTACGACACGTATCCGAGATACACTACGTAGGATATTAAATATACCTGTTACTGTGCCAATGGAGTATAAGATACACTGTGATAGCCTTAAATATGTAGCAATGTAAGTATTCAGTCCTTTTCCGACTTAAAAATCACACACAATTTTTCTATTGCGCTTCAAATCACTTGCCGGTTTGAAATCACTACAAAGAATTCTGTAAGCAAAAATTTGTGATTCTAAGCCGGTCACTTAAGGCATTACGGTTTTCAAATGACTTGCTTAATTGATTAAATAAATAACTTAATAGTGCTTCATTGATTTTAAGGGGAAAATGAATTGTTTCATATTAAAAAAGCACTTAAAAATAATTAATTTCAATAAACACTTCTCTTACGTGTGATTTCTAAAAGAGAAAACCACGCCGAAAAAGATAAATCCGTGTAATTTACAGAAGAGTAAAATAGCACACGAACAGTAAAATAACACGCAAATGATTTGAAATCCCATAGTTTTCAGAACAGGCCTGTATTTAAACATTTTAACCGTTTTCGAAATCACGAGGAAACTTAATTTAAAAAAAAAACGAAGTGGAAGTACGTAAATTCAAACGCCTGCAGCCACGTTACTGTTAAAAAAGATATTGTTAGATACCTTTAATTCGTTGTTAATAATACTTACATTTTTTAAAACTTTCTCAACGAAAAATTATGTATGCAGCGCGAAACATTGAATATAACAAACGAAGGAAAATTGATGCGAAATCAGCCGATATGCTACAGTATTCAAATACGAAAGGAAGGGAAAATCAAACAATTTATTATAAATTCACTACAAAATATTCGCAAAATGAGCATATAGTTCGGTATGTACCTAGCTGACCGGTTTAAAATCACGTGATTTCAAAGATAAAAAAGTCTCATAAAACCCGAATTACAATCGAAAAATCTAAAATCGATTATTTTGCTACGATTAATTATTCAATTGTATCAGCACTTTTGATTAATCGAGATGTGCTTAACGCATGGGATGAATTAAAAACATGTACCCTTAGGGCACTGTTACACGTTCAAAAATATCACGATACTGGAGGCGGGTCAAATTTTTGAACGGGTAGCAGCGCCCTAAGCTTTACACAGTTGCACAAATATATTGTTCTCTTTGAATTTCTGTACCATTAGAGCGGCACAACCGCTACAGAAAAAAGAAATAGCTTGACTACAAAGCGCCTTTTAAGTTCAAAAGCTCTGAACCAAATAACGAATTTTATATATTAATCCATTTACTTTTTTTTGCCATCACTAATTGCTTTTTTTTAATTATCGAGATGATTTTGAGCCTAGTAACATGCCGAGTTGACTAGCCATAGATCTGTTCTGTCAACGTACAGATTGCTGTTCGCACACGAATTTGGCCTGAGAAGACCGTCGCTGTTGATGGTCTGTTCGTGTTCACACAAAGTTGTCCGAACACTTGTTCGCACAGCGCTGTTCTGTCAATACACAAACAAATTACACACAGGCAAAATAAAAAATATGTATGTTTGTATGTGCTCGTCTGTAAACATCCGGACATAAACTATGCTGAGAGCAAAGAAACTATCTCGAGGATAAACAATAAATTATGCTCAAACTGAGGATGAACATATACACGTATTCTCCACTCAGAAGACCACGAACATAGTTTTTATCATTATTCTGCAAGTGTAGTTTATGACCTACAAAATTAGTCAAGTCAAATGAAAATATAATACTTTTCTATACCCTTGCTTACAATTTTAAAAATAATCTCTTCTCCTTAGCTCTCGCTCTAAAAAATGTTTGTCATCATGGACGTCAAAATTGTTTTGTCGCAAATATGCTATACATATGTAAGAAATCTTGTCTTTACCCATTTCAACCGATATTCAATTTTATTTCATAAAAATAACGATTGAATTTTTGACATAGTATGTATGTGGTTCCAAATTTCCTTTTTGGACCCTTTACAAAAAGAGAAAAGGGTGCATTAATTCTTGCCATTGCACTCGCAATTTCTACAATATTCTTTACCGACCTATTAAAGTATATATATCCATATAGGTTAACGATGTCCGTCCGTGTATTGAAGTCAACTATTTAACGACACTAGGTAACCTAGGATCTTGATCAATTTCATCATTTGATCAATGCATTCGGCAAATTTATGCTACTTGAAATCAGCAAGCTGGATACTTCTCGCCGAAAATTTTTTAATGAAAAATAAAAATAAATGATTCGATTATTTATAGCAATTAAACTTCAACCAAATGTATTCGGTTGCCAGAAAAAGTATCATTTGGAGATTCATCCGATACCGATATATCCGCGATATTTTAAGTTTTCCGATACATAGGTATCGGCTTTATTTTTTTCCGATACGATATATTAACATACGTATCGTTGAGCATAATTTATTGTTTTTCATTGAGAGTGTTTCCATGATTCAGCATAGTTTTTGTAGAGGTGTTTACAGACGAGCGCATACGAACTTGCAAAATTGTGGTGAAATTTTAATTTTTGCGATAAATACACCAAGTTTGGTTTTTTCCGTAAAATTTTGGTTTTTAATTGAATTTTGATTTTTTGACAAAAAAATTTTTAATTCCAGTTTTTCAATTTTGTGGTGAAATTCAAAATTTGGCAAAATTTTAAGTTTTTATATATATTTTCGTTTAGCTTCGGTTATTTTAAAATTTCGATTTTTGGGAAAATTTATATTTTTGTAATTTAAAATTGTTGGACTATAGTTTGGTTTTGTAGTGAATTCGGGATTTTGGTGAATTCATAAATTATAGTAAAATGATGTTTTTTATTTTATTTTTCAAATTAATTGAGGTTTTTAAGAATATTTATAATTTTTATGATTTGTAAATATTTTGGAGAATCTTGTTTTTTTTTAATGTTATGGGAATTCCCACTTGCGGTGAATTCTTAAAATTCTTAGAATTTTGATTTAATGACAAAAAAATTTTATGCCAGTGTATCGATTTTGTGGTAAATTTTCGAATTTGTGGTGAATTTAAAATTTTCGATTTTTTTGTGAAATATCAGTTTTTGAAGGAATTTGGTTTTCATTGTTATCTTTTGAAATTTTAAGGTATTTGTGAAAAAAAATTTAATTTGGTGCAGCACTTGGGTCCGTAGGTTAGTTAGATGATAATTTCTCTAGTGGGACTTTATAGCAAATTTTAATAAGGCTTGGATATAAGCGTTTTTCCGCATAAGTCAAAATACCGAAATGAAATGAATATTGTACTAATTACTTACTAGCGGAATATACCCTTTCCATTTTTGTGGAGGGTATAATTATAAGGGTTTCGCATGAAAATTTTGTCATGAGTGTTTTTTTTTTTGTGATTAAAAGAAGTTTTAAAATGTTTTAATAAAGATACACTTTTTTACACAGTCGAATCCATACACAATGGAATTAAAATATGTAAAAATTAATACACAAATATTAAATAATTGACAGTCTGAGGAGTATTAATAATTATTCTTATTTATTTTTTTCTCTTTACAGTAATAAAGGCCCTGCAACAAAAAGCTGAAATTCAGTGAATTTGTGTTAAACAAATATAAGACAAAAAGTTACAAAATATCGAGATACAAAAATTAATATTTATCCCAAAAAAGAAAAATATTAAATAACAACAAATTCTTATTGTAAAGAAATACACACAAAACACAAAAAAGTTACAATAAAAACAAAAAATTAAACAAAGCAAGAGAAGTACACCAACAATTCTTTAAATAAACAGAAACAAAAATTGATACAAAATAAAATGTTTTTTATTTCACTTTGTAAATGAAAGGAAGGCCGCGTTTGCAAAAGTTGTGATATAAATTCGAATGAAAGTGCATAACACAAATGGAGGTGTGTAAAAAATCCCATCTTTTTTTATTTTCGAAAATTCTTAAAGAAAACTTACATTCTGCATTGCAAATAACTCTGAGTATTTATTAGAGATATATAGTTTTTCTGCTTCCCTTAGGCACCATCAATAAAAACACATCAAACAAAGTTCTTTCTTAACGAATTCCCGCTCACACAATTTTAATTTTGTATTCAAAAAAATGTACAATGTATGTAAATATTATTTTTCATTTTCCATTTGGGTAGATTATGTAAATATGTTAATTAAAACAGATTTGTAATAAAAACCAATATCATCTAAAATATGTACCTTTATAATAATATTAAGAAGAAAATCTCTTTAATACACAAACTATGACAAACAAAATTTAAATTTTCTTATAATTACACAACATTTTTAATTTGTTGACAACTACTTTAAAATATATTTACTTTTCTAACTGATGAATCGTTTAACTAATATAAAAAAGAACTTATAAGAAAAAAATATTATTATTTGTCCTGGAATATAGTTAAATCGAAAAGATAAACATTGGAAACCAGACAGTCGCCCTCCTATAAGAAAGTTTATATTTGACATTTTATAAAACAAGTAAAACTTAAATAAACTTACACCAGGAGTTATGCCCACCAATGCATCAGCATGACCATAAAATTCTTCTTTTAAGGAAATAACAATTGTTTGCAAATTTGTGGTATGATCACGTATATAGGAAGCCACTTTACCAATATTAGTGTTGTCAAGCGCAGCATCAATTTCATCCAGCACAAAAAATGGAGCAGGTTGAAAGCTTAAAATCAAAATATAACTTAAAAACAATATAAATAAATTAAATTTCGCAATATATACCTGTGTATGGAAAATAATAAAGCAAGGGCGGCAATTGTTTTTTCACCACCACTTAAATTACTCATAGGTTGGAAACGTTTGCCCGGTGCTACACAATTGTAGTTAATGCCATCCAAATAGGGTTCTTCGGGATTATCAGGACCTAAATAGGCTTGCGCTGCCTCATTACGTGCTAATTTCTTGTAGATGGCATCAATAGCATCCGATATGTGATTACTACATTGTGTAAATTTCTCAGCCCGTTCATTTTTGACTCTCTCGAAAGCAGCCTTGGCTTTTTTCGCCTTACGACGGGCCAATTCAAATTCTTCATTGGTCGATTGTACTTTTTCTGTAACACGATCTAATTTTTGCATCGCCTTTAAATTGGGTGTTTGTATGCGTTCTAGGACATCTAATTTGCCCTGTAGGTCCTTTTGAAGTTGCTCGTTCATTTTCTTAAATGCTGAATCATCTTTGAGTTTGCAGAGCTCACGTGGCAAACTGGTATAGTTTACTTCGATTCTGTTTAAGAGAATATTTTTTAATAAGTAATTTCAATCTTTAGGCATGAGTTCGTTTTTTCTTTCTATTCAGAAAGAGAATTATTTATTTAATATGGACAACTTTTTTTGAAAACAGTAAAAGTTTTTGTAATTCTACTAGACATCTAATCTAGCTGAATGGAATGCATTTTCTATGCCGCTACGCACGTTATCAACATTCTTCGTGTCTTATCTACAAATTGTGTGTTTAAACAACTTCTATTTATACCAACATTTAAGACAAATGGAATACGAGTACGAGCAATTTCTCAATTTTCGAATTTTTCATATTATAGTCTTTTTCATTGCCAACCAATGGTTGGCTAAAAGCAAATTGCATATGGTAACCTAGATTTCAATAACAGAAAAGTTAGTGTTGTAAAACTTCATTCTCAACCAAGAAAAACACTATAATATGAAAAATTCGAAAATTGAGAAATTGCTCGTATTCCATTTGTCTTAAATGTTGGTATAAATAGAAGTTGTTTAAACACACAATTTGTAGATAAGACACGAAGAATGTTGATAACGTGCGTAGCGGCATAGAAAATGCATTCCATTCAGCTAGATGTCTAATAGAATTAAAAAAACTTTTACTGTTTTCAAAAAGGTTGTCCATATTAAATAAATAATTCTCTTTCTGAATAGAAAGAAAAAACGAACTCATGCCTAAAGATTGAAATTACTTAACAATTAATAATATTTGTAGTTCGGAAAAAACAATAAAAACTTATTTTTCAATAAGTTTTTATTCACATTATACTTTTAAATAACGAAGTTGGTTTTTAAAACTGAAGTTTTCATCGCACATTTTGAAATAACTTGTTTGAGAACGAACGTTTCAAAAAAGTACCTTTTTTAACAAAATCTTTTTTAGCAATTGTTATAAAAAACTTACAGATTTTCTTTTTCTAAAATTAAAGACGTTGATGAAGCACTTGTAGTTGTTTCAGAATCACCTTGACCAACACAGTCGTCTAGTGAACCTTTAAGCAAAGGTATAGCGATGCAATCCATCTATTTCGAAAGGAAAACCAGAAGATAAAATAAATGGTTGTTTGTATTGATAGTCCAACTTACTTTAGCTTGTAACAGTATATTATGGCGTTCATTTTTTTTCGTCTCAATTTTAGCCTCAATGGCCGATAATTGTGAACTGAAATTGTGTAGTTCTTTAGCTACATTTGCTACGTCTTTGCGTGCCTTCGATATATCCTCTTCCATATCATCGACTGCCTGTTTCTTGCTTTGTTTTTCCTGTTTAAACTTTTCCATTTTTTCTTTATCCTGGTCGATTTCTTTAAGATAACGTTTTTCTGCAGCCCTTAACCCCTCTAAGGCATCTTCTTCGTCCTGCACACTGCGTTCCCATCGTTCAAGATTTTCTTTAAAAAAAAAATTGTTAATTTAAATAATTAGTTTATATAAGCAATTAAATAATTATGCTAACTTTTCGTATCTTTTTGTTTTTCAAAATCTAATTGTGTATTGATTGCATCAATCTGTTGTTCAAATTCTGCCCTTTTACGAGCTCTTTCCTGCTGCATTACTAACTCTCTTTCTTCATACTGGCGTATATTTTTACAATTCAAACGTCGACAAAACGAAGCAAAAACTTTATCCTCTACATTATTCATGTTTTCCTTAATCTCTTGTATATATTCATCACGTTTTTCCATTCGTGTCTCTATTTTGCTGATTTTAGGCTTAAAGAAAAAACGAAATCATAGTTTAATATATTTACATATGCAAAATTTTAATTATTTTCCAACACACCCCAAATTCATCTAGTTGTGTTTGAACTTGTTTTAGTTGATTATCGAACTGTTGTATAGATTTTTTCGAAGATTCTAAATCAACCATACTGTATTTTAGGCGATTTTCCAAACCCTTTAACGAAAAAGTTTTTATTTAAATCGTAAGAAATGTTCTATT
The DNA here is from genome assembly GCA_963932375.1 of Phania funesta. Classification (NCBI taxonomy): domain Eukaryota; kingdom Metazoa; phylum Arthropoda; class Insecta; order Diptera; family Tachinidae; genus Phania; species Phania funesta. Next base: position 23,576,282 of record OZ010652.1, read on the forward strand.
TAGTTATTAAATTGTTTTCGCTTACATCGAGATTTTTGATAAAGAAATAATTTAAAGAACTTACTTTAATCTGTGATTCAACAGTTGCTAATTCACTTTGCTTTCTTGACTTCTTGACCAATTCTTTGAGCTCCTCACTTAAACGGTCTTTTTGAGATTTTAATTGGGCCATATGTTTTTCATCCCATCTCTTAGCTTTACGAGCCAAATCATGACTACCGCCCGATATTAATCCAGATTTTTGGTAGAATGTCCCATCCAAGGCTAAGGCATCATAACGTGAACGATCCAATTCATAGGCCACTTTCATAGCGTCTTCAGGAGTTTCGCAAACCAATGCATTGCCTGTAGCGAAAAGGACTGCACGCTCTATTTCACGTGGTTCAAACTTTAACACATCAAAGACCAGCTTGACGTTACGGGGTTCACTGATATTTCTGGAAATTGCGAAACATTTTATTTAAAACGTAATATGTTTTTATAATGTTATCGACCTACCTTAAACGCTCCTTTAAAGGTTTGACTTGTAGGTAATCCAAAGGCAAAAAAGTTTCCACTTCTAACATTTGCTCTTTCAGTATCTTTTTGAAATACAATTTAATATGCATGCTTATTTAATAATTTTATAAATTACCTGAATGCACTGTCGCGCCGTCTTTTCAGTATCCACAATAATGGCTTCCATGAATTTACCCAAAACTTTGGTAACGGCAACATTATAACGTTTATGAGTGGGCTGACACATATTAATCATTCGATCGTACTATAAATTTATATACAAACAATATTTTTTAAAATCTTAACAAAATTCTTCTTACCACTCCCGGCACTTGCTTCTTGAACAATTCTACTACTTCTTGTTTCTTTTTGCGACGTGCATCTTCATGTTTATCACTTCTGGCATCACCCAATTGGTCGCGAACATTCTCCAGTTCTCTTTGGATTTCAGCAATTTTCTCCTTTGAACAACCTACATCACGTTTTAGCTCGTCCTTAATTCTATTTTGTTCTTCCAAAGCTGCTTGAGATGATTTAATATGATCCATTAGCTTATCACGGCGTTTAATCGCCTCCTCACGCTGCAGGGTTAATTTCTTAAGCGCTTCCTCCACTGAAGCCCTACGGTTCGTTTCTCCATCCAGTAAATCTTGATCAGATTTTTGTTCACGGTTTACCGAATCCAATTGTGACCGATATTGTGTGGCGGTAGCCTCGGCTTCTTGTTTAAGACGATCGTACTCTTGCACCAAACCCTCCTCCATGTGAACGCTTTTACCGCGTTTTTGTGATTCATTTTCAATTTCATCCTCAAAACGTTTTTTTAACAGTTCAACATCCGCCAACTGTTTCTCTAGTTTGCGTATGTCTTGTTGATGTGCAGTATCAGCTTCCCGGGCTGTCTCTAAAGTTTTAGCTAAAGATTTTAATTTTTTTTGACAATGAGCCACCTTTTCTTTAGCTTTTATATAGAGTGGGTGTTTCTTATTCATTTGAGTTTCAAATTCTCGTGCCTCTTGGTCGATTTTGGCCATTTCACGATTGAGTTTTCCTGCGTCTTTTTTCTTTTCCTTAAGCACTTCGTCGGCTTCTTCTTTGCGTTTTTCGACTTCTTTGATTTCCTGCTGTTTCGTTTTAAGATCTTCATTTAAGCGCTGTATATCCTTTTCAACGTGGTATAGGCGAAATATTTGATATTCGACTTGTTTTTCATTCTGTAACAAACATTTTGTTATATTTTTTATATTTTCTACTAGCTTGTTGGCTTACATATTCATTTTTAAGTTTAGCATAACGATCTGCTTCCATTTTTTCATGTTTCGCTTCCTTACGTTCTGCAGCGATACCTTTTTTCTTTTGGTATGTAAATTGCGTTTCTTCTTCAGCCAATACCATTTCTTGTTTTAAGCGGTTATAATCTTCTTTTAATGCTCCAGATCTTACAAAGGGGTGACAAGTAAAACCTTTCACTGAGATTTGTAGGTACTTTCTTTACTTACCCACTTATTTCTTCAAATAGGGCTGTGCGCTCTTTGGGTGTTTTCATTGCAATATTCTCAACAGCTCCTTGAAACACCAAAAAATTCTTAGCCTTAACATTGATGCCCAATTTTTCCAGTTTCCCTAAATACGTACTACTTGAAACAACGTCACCATTAATGCGATACTCCGAAGAGCCACCAATAACAGCACGATGAAAATCCATTTGGGTAGTGCCGATTAAAAATTTTGCTGTAACATAGCAACTACGGGACACGGGTTTGCCAATAGACGAGCCATGTATTAGATCATTTAAACGTTTAACACGCAAGCTCGTAGTTTTTTCACCCATAACAAAACTGATTGCGTCCATGAAATTGGACTTTCCTAGTCACAAAAGCCATAGTAAAAATATTTCAATCAAAATTAATTATATTTCATTCAACTTACCTGAACCATTAGGCCCTATAACGGCGGTAAATTGCTTTAATGGTCCCACAACTACGTGTCCACGATACGACTTGAAATTTTCCATTTCAATAAACTGCAAAAAAGCCACATTACTTTCTGATGTTGTTTGGCCAGCTGCCGTTAATGTAGTATCAGCATTATCTTCTCTCATTTTCTCGAATTATTTTTTATATGATTTTAAACGGTTTTTTGCGTAAATATATTAAAATGAATCATTGAAAACAAAAATTTGTAAATATATTACTCTACACAAAAAAATAACAAGTGAAACGACGCGCTTTCTAGAGATGTCAATGTCACCAATTGGAATTATCGTAAACAATACCAACACTAATAAGTGATGCCAGAGTAATATAAAAATCGCCAAAAGTTGCTATTAGCATGACAATACGCTAGTATGAATCACTTGGTTCGCACACTGAAGCACGATTTGGAAACCTAGTGTTCAAACGATTGTTGTTGTTTCATTTCGATATTTATATATTTTGTACAAATACTTAGCGCGGCTGATTAGCCAGCGAATTTTTACTCTTCAAAAAACCTACGCTTCTAAACACGTTTCACTATTTGTTTTGTTTCCATTTTATTTAAATATATATGGATAGGTACATATGGAAATATACACTTTTTATATATACATGTATTTGTTAGCACATTATTTTTTTGTTTTTGCTGTGTTTATATTTTGTTACAGCTAGTTCAAATAAACTGCCAAAAATATGTTATCAAAATTGAAGATGATAGTAAGTTTTTCGTGGTCGCAGCAAGATTCAAAATGAACCAAGATGGTTCGCTCTCATAATTTCGTATGGTAAAACATATCGATTCAATCATGATTGGGGAGCGAACCATGAATGAGAGAGCGAATCTCGAATTTTGATTGTCGTGTGAACATACTATAGGGATGAAATTAAAATCGTTAGTAGCGGCGTATTATTTGTAAACAAACGTATATCAAACTAAGAGCGGTAATTTCTATATAGAAAAATTTTATTTCCATTAACTAAAAGATACAAATTACTGAAATCTGAGGACGCGAATTACTTATGTGAGGCGTAAGCGTGATGATATTGTCGGCTACTGGCCACTCAGCTATTACCTTTGACATTACGAAAATTGAGTGATAGATAGTCCAAGTTAGAAGAGGGAGGTAGAGTGTGCAGTAAACAACTCTCATTTTAGTATTGTTGGCTGTACATTAGAAAGCGGGATAATAAATAAATAAGAATAAAAAGAATGATTGCCTATCTCCAATATTAAAAGTTTTAGCCAAGTTGGAAAGAGAATTAAAAAAATTCTGTCATTCAATTGATGTAACATTTGATCTTGGTTCGCACATTGAGAGAGCCTCGTCAATATAACGAGAGAAAATGTGTTCGTGATTTTCTGTTTAAAGAATACGAGTAGATGTTTTTGTTCTGTTTGATCGTCATTTTTTGTCTCTCATCGAGATTGTAGGGATGCTTTAACATTGTTTATGAACGGGTGTTTACAGACGGGCACACACACACATACATACTGTTGTATTTTGTTTGTGTAATGTCACAACGGTGTTGTGCGAATTATTGTTCGGACAGCACTATTTGAACATAAAGCGACCATGCACAGCAACGGTCTTGACTATCCATTTTTCTGTGCGAACAGCAATATGTGCTTATGCCGACCACATTTATGGCTAGTCAAGGCGCTATGTAATATAAATGAGCTCTTAGTTATAAGCTAGAAATCTAGCGACTTTTCACAATTTTAAATTCCAGACAATGTTGCTAACCTTAGTACATTTTACGTTTATACAAAAATTATGATTTATAATAACGGAATCTTATAGGTAACCTCTCATGGGATGTACACATAAACAATTTGAAATTTAAAATAAGAAAAAGCTGTGTTTGATTTAAACGTGTTTAACGTTAACATATACTTATACAAATGTTTAAAATTATATGCTTCATGAAGTTTATTTATAGTAATAAAAAAATTATAAAATATATATAATATATAACACATATTTAATTACCTATCAAACAGTATTAGAACACCATAACGAAATTTTGTTTTCATTATTTCTTTTAAAAATTAAATATTCTTAACGGTTTATTACTAAAATTTTAAATTCAAAGTTATACTACATTTACATCTACGCAAAATCTAGTAGATTTCAGCTCAAATCTCGAAGAAAATCTCTGCCGTTTACACCAATGCTTTTTGACGTATTATTGGATTTCATTTTCATAACAAAAACAGCTGACTGAAGAAAAAATTGGCTCTAAACTTAATTAAATTCGTGCTACAATTGTTTTTATACACATAATTACATATGTAATATTACTTACACTTTATTCATTATTGTTTTATCCATATTGAAAACACTTATTTTAAACTTTTATTATTTTTTAATGTTGCTGGAAATATTTTGTTTCTACTGCGCTTTTTTTTTTGTTACAAATGTCAAAATTTTCTTGTTCAGCGCTGTATATTTCAGTACATAAGCAAAAAATACATAGTTGCATCATTTAGTATTGCAAGATTTTGAGAGATTTTGCCAAAATCTAGTTCGTAAGTAGATTTTGTTTTGTATGGGAAATCTGGTGGAAATGAACTAGATTTCGCTCAAAATCTCATAAGTACCAGATTTTGCGTAGATGTAATTGTAGTATTAAACATATTTTGCTATTTATCACTTAAATTTGCCCTAGCAATTGAACCAGCTATTTATAGGGTTTTGATAAAAAAAGTTACCATCACTGTTCATATTTGGATTCATAAAACAAAATAAAAGAAATTAAGAGAGCTATAGTCGCCTTGGTCGAGTTTTATATACCCTTCACATACGTATGGACTACTAGAGATGTAGGAGTTTTACTTGTCTTATAAAGAGAGTAATTGGAAATTTAATTTCCATATTTGATCAAATTTATAATTTTTAAGATTTTAAATTATTAAGTGAATTATTGGTGAATTCCCGATATGTGGTGAGTTTTGAATTTTTTATGATATATTTGTGTAATATCGAATCTTGTTAAAATTTTTCATACGAAATGAATTTTTGGTAAAATTTAAAAATTTTAGTGAGAGTGAAATTTTTTGATGAATTTCAATTTAAGTGAGATTCTTTGGTAAATTTTCGTTTTTTCAATAAAAATTGGATTTTTTGGCAATCAATATATATTTTTCGTTTTTCGGTTTTATGGTGAACTTTTGATTTTTTACTGAATGTTAAATTTTAGAAACATTTCAAATTTTTCGTAACTTACCATAAATCAAATGATTTTAAATAGGATAAACGCGCTGATCAAATGGTTCAATTTGTCTAGTGTGATAGGAAAGTTGATATCAACATCGGATACAGTTAAATGAATTTACCTACCTATAAGAATCCAAATTCTAAATATTATTTTATAGAGTCGAAAATGGATATTGTAAAAGTTACAAGCGGAATGACAAACTTATATACATACACATGTATGTATGTATGTATACTTATAACTAGACATAGAAAAGTAATACCGAACGGTAAAGTAGGCGAAGAATTAAACACAATAAAGAATTTGATTTAGAGAAGTACAACAGATTTGGACAAATTAGTTGAAGAAAGAGCTCCCTAAGGCAATAAACAAAATCTCAGAACAAAATATTATTGGTGTACTAAAGCTTGCGAAATATTAAAATTCGAAATAATCAAAATAAAATATCCGAATTTAAAAATAAATAAGTAAACCTATTGGAATTGCTACATAAAAGTCGTATTAAAAAAAAAACTTGCCGTAATGGAAACCTCTAAGCTAAATTGTTTAACATATCCTTTGAAAGATGCTCCTCGTGACAGGCTTGGTTTATGGGGCAGTAGTGATAGTGATGTTCCTGGATGTATAAGCGGTCTGCAAAGATTGCAAAATAAAAAACATAACAAGGTGAGTTGAGTTGGTTAGTAAAGAAGACGTTTTGATCATTGAAATCAAACAAAAGATCAACAAACAGATAAAATAACACAATAAATGAAAACTTTATAGGGTGATTTCCAATCGTTTGGGTTTTGAAAATTCAAAAAAGTACAGAAAATTTGCAAATGCAAAGTTGATTTTAAAAAACATGATCGCTTCTTAAGGCAGGCTCTTAATTAATTGTATACGTTTGGAAATTTTCAAAAAACCACTTATGATCCTATGAGAATTATTCCTAATAAAATTTTAACTTGAGACAAGTTATTGTTCCAAATGAAAAATATAAGTAGAAATCCATTCCATTCATCAATACAACTTTCCGATAAATTAAGCTTCAAAAGTAAAATTTTGCTGAGGGGTACTTTTGAGTTGAAAATCACAATGGAACTGTTAACTTGTTCTCAGCTTAAGCCGACTTCAGAACTTATTTATTATTGTCAGGGAGATATTTGATGCATTTGACATTGCAAAAGTGATTAATTTAACATAAAAATGTGTTTGTTAATAAACAAAAAGTAGAAAATAAAATGTTATATAGAAAGAACAGATATTATTGATTTTTTTAATCATAAAAGATATTTTATAAAAATAGCTAAGTGAAATTATATAATATGAGTTATTCTATTTTAATAAACCTAAACATGTTTAAAACATTCAGTTTTTCCTATATTTTATAAAAGTCCGCTGCATTTATACCTACATACGTTTTTAATTACAAGTGAAGGATCGCCGCGAATAACGTTGCAAATGACAAAATAATAATTTTTCAGGAGAGCAAAAAAACGTATTTAAACGGTTTAATTATCTCTTTCTTTATTTTTTTTGTTTAGTTAATCAAAAATAATAGAAATAAAATAAATTCCGTTCGTAGCATTTTGTTTATATCTTACAACGTTGTAAATGAGTTTTGACGGTTATAAAATGCATAATTTTGATGTTTTGGTGTTTGAACAAATGTAAGAGAGTCATTTTAACGGTAATCTGCAAAAAAAGAGGTTTTGCAAAATTTGGCTTTTACAACGTTATTCGCGGCTTTGCTTCAATTGTGCAAATACATGTATATGTTTAACAAAATATTTCTTATCTAGAAAAGCTTTATAATACTTTTTTTTAATACATTTTATCTAACTTGATTTAGATGTGGTAATCCAGGGCTTTTCAAAGGTCTAAAACCGATATATTTTTTGCACAATCGCAGAGGGCACAAATATGCCAGAAATTATATATATATCATATATATCATATATCATTGCAATTAATACCTTCAGTGATGTTATATACTTTTAAAGACTTTACATATAAAAAACACTCTTTATATGATGGATTTAAATTTATAAAAGATTTTTTTGCTACTGTCTGTATTCTGTGAATGTTTTGATAAGGCAGACATGAACTTTAATCAGTATAATAAGGTGTGAGCAATACAAACTAACAGTCGCAAGGTATGGACTTTAGGCTTTGCATCTTAAGATGCAAAATACGTCTCGCTCAACACATTCATATATGTGTCGGCCATATCTTTCACGTTCGAACTTTGTTTTTCGTTTAAATTTCAAGCTGATTGAAAGCCAATACTTTTATTTTATGTGCAGAAAAAATGTTACCTACCTATCCTCCAAACTAGTTCGAAAAAAATGAAAAAGATATATTAAGTTGAATACGAACTCTTTAGCCTTCACTTTAATTGAAAAAGTTATAAACTCGTGGTAGACGATTTTTTTTTACGAAAATTAAATTTTATAATTTTGTCTTTAAATTCAAAACAAAAAAAATTATAAAATTATTTAACAGTTGTGTTAAGTTATTATAATGAACATTGTGTGTATTTACACGAAAACATTCGCGATGTTTTTAACCCTCTTTGCTTCCTTTAATCATAAAATAAAAAAACTTGAAACATAACGACTCTACAGATCATCCATCTCACAGGCCAAGTTTGAAATTTGTACCATAAAATCTTACCGAGATATGGAGGTGTAAAAAGTACATATTTCGGTACATATTCGCTGACTTACTCATGAATATTATGGGGCACTTCCACTGAAGCTAGAGAGCTAAAATTTGGTATACAGGTAGGACTTGGGGCACAGGTAGGCCTGGGAGAACGCTTTTTATCTTGGCGGCTAGGGTTCCACCTTAAATGTATGGTACAATTCCACTATAGCCAGAGAGTTGAAATTTGGTTTACAGGTAGGTATTGGAGAAAAATGGGCACTTTTCATCTAGGGGGACTTTAGTTCCCTCTTATTTTTTTCTAACTTTCTAATATGGGAAAGGATTACGGGCAAAATATTAGAAGAACTTTGTTTTCATTTTGATCTCAGTATTTTTTATGGCCGAAATTTTTGGATAGGAATAGGCCTTATTTTCACATTTATGTTTTTGTGCGGATTTATTTAATACATTTAAATACAAAATACATTTAAAAACCACCAATTTACCAATCATTGTTGATGTTTTTATAATGTATTTCACATGTACTTTTGAAATGTGGGTCCCAGGTCTTGCTTTTAAGAACTTGTCAAGTGGATAGTTCAATAATGGAGAAATTTCGCCATTTAAGACATTTACTCAAAATTATTTTACCAAATAAAATCTTTTTGTACAAGTCAACTGGAGACTTTTGCTGAATCGGTTGTTTTCAAAAATATTGTTTTGAAATGTTGTAATGAATTTCAGAATAATTAAAAAAAAAATATCAAGAACGAACGATAGTGTAGTACTCTTTGTTCAACACATTATTAAAACAAAGTTGAAAATTCTTTCGGCGATTACGGATGAGAAAAAAAGTCTTGCATGAATATTTTTTATTAAGAGTTAATAAACCAACTAACTATAGTCCTTGTTAAGACAAGATTATGTTAAAAATGTAACAAATCTTTATGCTGCACGTATCTATCGGTTATCTATCAAATAATTTTAAAAAGTTTACTACTGAATATAATTTTGTAAATTTTGAACTGAGACCAGCCAATATTTCAGGAAAGTAAAAACAAACTTAAAAACAGTCACTTTAATTTTTTTTTTTTTTGAGAGTACAAATAAAATAAATATTTTATATATGTATTTAATCACATTAAAACAGCATTCATTATACAGATTCATTGTCTTCATTATATTAAACTTTAACTCAGGAGGCAATTATTTTTTTAATCACACTGTCTGGATTTTAATCAAAACAAAATAAGGGTACATAATTAAATAAATTACTTAATAGTTCGTAGAATTTCTTGTTGTTTACTTTGAACAAAAGAAGAGATACGTAAATAGTATTTCCACCGCGATATAAATTTAAACTCCAAAAACCAATACAAACAGTTTAATTTTCATAAAAAAAAAAATGTATTCGAAAGATCAATACAAATGACTTCGGGCATATGTTCACCGCGTTTTTTCTTAACCGATCGCATTCTGGACATCCAATTTTCCTCATTTCATCAGAAATAAAGTCAAATAATGGCACCAAAAGGTGCATTTTTCTTGTTATATTTTCTTGATGTATTGAAAAACTCGTTAAGCCTCATCGCTGTAGACAATTTTGCTATAAAACATCAGATCAATTGATTACTGATTTTTAAAGTAAATCTAAATAATTTGGTAACGTTGTTCAAGCGTAACACTACGTCTTGACTAGCCATAGATTTGTTCGCTCATTGAGAGAGCGTCTGTAAAATAACGAGAGAAAATGTGTTCGTGGCCTTCTGTTTGAAGAATACGTGTAGATATTCCTGTTCAGCTTGAGCATAATATTTTGGCTCTCATCGAGATTGTATCGATGATTTTGCACAGTTTATGTACGGGTGTTTACAGAAGAGCGCACACACCTGTGTATTTTGTTTGCATACTGATCATAAATGTCTGACAGCTCGTTTGACAGTTAACCCTCTCGTAATTTTCATCGGGCTTATAAAACACTACACCAACAATCTAATATCTGCTTCAAATTTGTAAATTCGTTCTGGTTTCCGATATATATTACTACATTATATTATCTCCAAAATGAACACATGTTTTTGAAAGCAGTTTTTTCTGCATTTTATAAAATAATTGTTTGTAGGATGTGGTATTTACATTATCTTTGAAACTATTGAACAGATTGAAATCCATGGCTTTGTTAAATGTAACCTTTAGTGGACTTTAGTTGCTTTAAATATACATATGTACCAAGGACCAACAGCTGAGAATTTTGTAAAAACTACGGGAATTATTTCCCTGTTTTTGTCTTATATGACCGGGCTATATATAAACGATGACTAAAGAAATTAACGGGTATTTTTTATGACATGAAAGTGAAAAGTTATTAGTTGTTCCGGTGGTCTAGTTAGTAAGTTGCTAGTCCATCAGTATGCGGATCATGAGTTCGATTCCCACCTAAGACTGTTTCACTACAAGTAAGAAAGTCTGCGTTATTATGCTCGAAAATTTAAGTTAAAATATAATTATTAAATTATTATTGTAGCTTCTAATAAATAAAATTAAAGAATATTAAGGTGCTGTCCCTGTAGTAGTCACTTTATCCTGCGATAAAGGCAACGTTGAAGAGTTAAATTAGTCCCGCTATCAGCACGGTTCACCATGAAGTTAATTCAACCTTCTATAACTATATATCTAAATTAATTTCATAAAATTGAGCATCGGAAAAATAAGTAACATTTTAGGTCCCCATTATGCGCTGCTATGTTTACGGTGAGAATAAAGATTTTCATATAACTTATTAAATATGTTAAATGATATAAGTATAGAATATATAAATAACTTAAGTTTGGTTAACTGATGGGTATTCTAACCGACTTGTACGATAATATTATGGTTGTTACTTTGTTGTACGTTGTTTTAGAAGATGCGCTATGATGTACCACGCCATAAAGCGTCATAAACTATCATACCTTAAATATAACACACTATTCCTCGTTATCCAACTAAGTGTTGGCTAGTCGAATGTAAACTTGGCACTTTAAGATTTGATTTCTAGTTGTACAACACGTTTTGAAAATACCTTTTCAATTGTCATGGCGATCGCGTAGAAGTGTAATTAGTGCAGCACGTACCAATTTTCGTTAGCTTACAAAGAAACTAAGAAATAAATTATTTCGATATCAAGTAACACTTTGTAAGTATTTTGTATTAAATTTTTCAGGGTCTTGCCTTTACTTTGGAAGAACGTCAGCTGTTGGGAATTCAAGGCCTTTTACCCGCCGTTGTTCAAACCGAAGATGAACAAGTTAAACACACTGTAATGCTTCTCGATCGTTTGGACAATGATTTAGACAAATACATGTATTTAAGTAATCTGGCTGACCGTAATGAGCGCCTTTTCTATAAGGTAATATCGTCAAATGTTGCAAAAATGTTGCCATTAGTTTATACACCAACTGTGGGATTGGCTTGCCAAAAATTTAGTTTGATTTTTCAAAATCCTAAAGGACTTTACATTACCATTAAGGACAAGGGACATGTTTATGATGTTTTGAAGGTGAGTGGGTATAAGACTACATGGTCCCACTGCGTTCCTATAATGTGTTTTTTTTAATATTAATCTTTATCTTTTAGAACTGGCCTGAGACAGATGTACGTGCCATTGTTGTGACCGATGGCGGACGTATTTTAGGTTTGGGTGATTTGGGGGCCAATGGTATGGGGATACCGGTTGGTAAAATGGCATTGTATACAGCGTTGGCTGGCATTAAGCCTAGTCGATGTTTGCCCATTACCTTAGATGTCGGCACTAATACCGAATCCATATTAAATGATCCTTTGTATATCGGCATACGGGAGAAACGTATTACTGATAATGTGTATGACGAGTTTATTGACGAATTTATGGTAGCTGTTGTGCGTCGTTTTGGCCAAAATTGCTTAATACAATTTGAAGATTTTGCTAATGCTAATGCATTCCGCTTTTTGGCGAAATATCGCAATGACTATTGTACTTTTAATGATGATATTCAGGGTACAGCCTCTGTTGCTGTTGCCGGATTGTTGGCTTCGCTAAAAATCAAAAACACAAAATTGATGGAGAACAAAATTGTATTCTTTGGCGCTGGTGAGGCTACTTTGGGAATCGCCAGTTTATGTTTGGTAGCTTTATTGAAAGAAGGCCTCGCAGAAAGCGAAGCAAAAAAACTTATCTGGTTGATTGACAGTAAGGGCCTCATTGTGCAAAATCGTCCCGCTGGCGGTCTAACCGAGCACAAATTGAAATTCGCTCAAGCTCATGAACCTATCGATACATTGTCAGCAGTAGTACGCACTGTACGTCCTTCTGTTCTAATTGGTGCTTCTGCAATTGGCGGTGCTTTTACAAGCGACATTCTTAAAATGATGGCTGACATCAACGATACACCTGTAATTTTTGCCCTTTCAAATCCCACCAGCAAAGCTGAATGTACCGCTGAACAAGCCTACTTTCACACTAACGGCAGATGTATTTTCGCTTCAGGGTCTCCCTTCAGCCCCGTCGAATTGAATGGTAAGACTTTTTATCCCGGTCAAGGTAATAACTCATACATATTCCCTGGTGTTGCCTTGGGTATTATATGTGCCGGTATGTTAACAGTCCCGGAAGATATATTTCTATTGTCAGCTGAACGCCTTGCAAATTTAAGTACTGACGAAGATTTAGCAAAAGGTTCTTTATATCCGCCTTTAAGTAAAATTACAGAATGTTCACTGGAAATTGCTGCTTGCATAATGGACTACGCATATGCTAATGGTAAGAACAGCATTATATTATACTGTGACGTGCACATTTTCTTCGTAAATAAAGCGTTACAGATACATATGTGATTGATGTAAATCGAATTTGAAAACGAAATTATTAATGTTTTCTACTAATTTCTCATAATTCGTTTACCTTAATTCTGTTATTTTGAATTTTTTCTGCATTTTCAATTATAATAACTTTAAAATGATTAAAAAATAGTTTTCAAAATCCCTCTTCAAAAGAATCGTTTTGAAATCAATCGATTTCTGTCATATACCTGTTAATTGGCCCGTACGCTACTCAATTCAATTTTTTTTCCAGGTTTGGCTACCGTTCGCCCTGAACCACATGACAAACGTGCCTTTATAAGATCTCAAATGTATGATTTGTCGTACCCATCAGCTGTACCATGTGTCTATGCCTGGAGCAATAAATTATAAAAATGTCAAGCTAATCCAACTTATCATCTATAATACTCACACATTACGTGTCTAACTTATTAATGTCAAAATTAACTATTAGTAAGTGTTGAACAAGGACAAGCTTTAAGAAGTCAATTAAAGATTTTCGATTTATATTACAGGAGTTTTGTGAGAGTATCAAATATGTTTTGAAGCCCAAATTTTATTATTGTGATATTTAATCCCGTTTCCTCAACTTTTCATAGCAACAATTTTGTTATTTGTAAAAAAAAACTTTAGTGGAACGAGTATTATTTTTAAAACAGCATAATTTGACATTGAGAAACAGCTAAGAAATATAATTTCTTTAAAATATTCATTTTATCCCGTTTTAAAAATCAACCGATATTCATAAACTATTTGGGAGATGATAATTATTTTTTTGCTAAATAAATATTTAAAATTTGTTAATGTTTTTAATCAAACTTTAATCTATTCCCTTATTTATAGGATTAATAGTAATTATTTTATTATAGAATGTACATATAATATACAAAACACCATGAATAGTACTTAACGTAAATAATTTTTTACACGTTTTGCTTTTCACTATGAAAGAGATTTTGTGTACTTCTGAGCAAGAAGCAAGATTCATCTAGATATTTATTTGAATGGGAAAAAATTAAATCTCCATTCATCTTTATACTTTGACCACAATATATTTTTAAATTATGTGCATGTGCAAGTCTTATTTGTAAATTTCTAGGTATAACAGATCCACATGTAAAAGATATGCATATATTGTACAGCAAATGAATACAGGTTGTTAAAATAAACACAGTGCCGGAGCAAACTTGGGCCTGATCATTTTAAAGCTGCATCGTCTGCTTCTATGTTTACTACTAAAATTAATAAAATGGAAAATAGGCTTGTAAAGTGGCCCGAGCGCTCTAAAACTATTGGGAACCTAAGATATAAACCTTTTATAAATAAACTTCGTAAATTGGCCATTGTGTCCAGTATTTAGAAAGTTACAGCTAGGAAAGGTATTCCAGAAAAAGCCAGTCTGCCCAAGCGCGTATGCTTTGTTTACTTGAAATATATAAAAGTGTAAAGTTTGTTTGTAGAACTTGGCAAGCGATATTAACAATGTCCATCAGTCCGAAGTCTAAAAGAAAGTCAGGTCCATCACTTTTCGCGACTTCCGAATTGCTGCGTTTTTTTAAAGTCATATTTCTTAATTTTTTCGAGAAATTTCCAAAAAATATCGAGTTAAAAATGGAATATTAGAAATTTAATATGAAAAAGTTTAATTTTGATTTTTAAAATCTTGAATTAATATGGAAAATCCCGATTTTAATTTTTGAAATCCTGATTTTGATATGGAAAGTTCATAATTTTAATTTAAAACGTATAAGGAAACAAAATTGTTTTATGCATGGGTTTTTTGTGTCAAGTATAAATATTCTCATGAAAACCTATATGTTATATTTTGTATCATTATAGAAAAGATTCGAGCGAAAATCGCCTTTTCTTCATTCATTAAGTGCGAAGAAACTCATCTTAGGACTCATAAAATATGTCTCGGAAAAGAAAGTCGATTTAACTATAGCCGTGTCCGTCGCTCATATAGGTATTATGCTGATCTAACCAATTTTTAAAAAGTAGTTTTACATACGTTAGTTGACTGATTAGAGCCCAAAAGGCGATTTATCCCGGTTTCCAATTGGCTGCAACTAAGCTTTTGACCTAGTCGGAACTTGGTCATTATTGAAATTGCCCATTTCGTCCGCGATTCCTAAGTGTAGATTTAATTTACAAAATATTTACATATATTATTTATTTTCGTGCCCACTGATTTTTGCTTTTAATATATTGTTATGAATATGCGCTGTCTTCTCTATTAATAGGATATTGTGTTTTAAAAGATGGTTTGAAATTATTAAAATTTCTAGCTTAATTTTTTGTTTGAAAAGCAATTTTGTTGTGTATCTAATCCATCGCCCATATCCGCCCCTTGTTGCGCTAAGTCGGGAACAAACCAAGACGGAGCAAAAATAGTCATGGATGAGCAGTAAAACGCATATGCAGGTGTTTCTTAAGGGTGAATTTTTTATTATGACTAACTTCTTCCAACCCATCAGAAACTTTGCCTATCAGATTTACATCAGACATCAATTCCACCTGGTACTGGCCCACACATGACAGACTGCTACTTGATAGGGGGTGACGGAAATTTGTTCAAAATGTCATTCGCCGAAATATCGAATCAAAAATCACCAGGTTATTTAGGTGTTAAGGTCGTGAATTGCCGATCACTTCTTAATCAAATCGAAGGGCAACACTTACTCAATTTTAAAGTAAAATTAAAATATTTGTATAATCGAAAACTATTATCAAACTATAAAAAATGCCACTTAAGATCTGACATTAGTATAGCTATTGTCAAAGGAGAGAAAACAATTAATTCAAAACAAATTTTAAAACGAAACTGGTCTAAGAGTAGATGTATCGAAAGCTGGGTTTGGAAGTACTCGTATGTACCAATGAAGCAACAAATTCCACTTGCAGAGGTTTGCAGATCAATACCTATGTAGGTACTGCAAAACTTTATATAAGTTTGTATCAATGCATAGGATATTCGTACATTTCCATTTACAAGCAGAGTTTTGCGAGAAAAATTTCAGTACAATGCCAATATCATGAATAGGTAGTTACTCAGCTCTGTTCCACTTGTTACTGGCATGAGACCAAATCCGAAAAAAAATCATTGCCTCTCACAAAAAAATACAATTGCTATTCTCCTGTGCCTTAGATTCTGATTAAGAGGACGTTCCTGGAGATACCGAAAATGATCGTGATAGTATTACTGTATCACTTATATATATTAACAGCCATATGCAAAACAAAAACTTAGCATATAGTTTATTCATGCTTACAATTAACTATTTGGGAAAAACAGTGGTTTACTTACAAGTCAAAAAAAAAAAAAAAAACAAAAACTCATTGAAGTGCCAACATTAGCCAAAGAACAGGTTCTTAAATAAAAAAATTCTCTGAAATTTTATAGTTAATTTGTAGTTAGTTAGCAGACAAATTTATAGTCGTTATGCATAAACTCTAATCGGCCCGTTGTATGTAGTGTACACCGAGCTGCTAACTTTTTATAATGCATATGGCTGTTAGTAATTATAAGTATAACATAATCAATATTAAAACCATAAATTATTTAAATATTTTACTTTTTACGCCCGAAATTTTTATATAGGAACTTGACCTTATTTTCACATTTACGGCTAGATAAGCAAAATACCCCCATGTGCTTCTTTTCCTTGAAATCAGATTGTCGAAGTGACCAGATAACTAGTGGACCTAATTGAAAACTCCTTGAATAAAACAAAATATCAATTAGAAAAATCTAAATTTAATGAATATTAAAAAAAATCTAAAAATTAAAAAAACTTGGGTGAAAGGTGAAATAAATGAGTTTCGAACATTTCGTACGTGCGACATCATCAACCCCCTGAGCACATGCATATATTTTGTTTTCTGCTTTAGTAATAGGATTCAAAAGAGCTCACCACCATTAAAATCTGACTTATGACACTTTTAATATATTTGTATAGAGTTTTATTAAAACGTATACATACATATACTTAAGTTGTGTTAAGTTTGTGTTTAAATAAATGTAAATCAGAAAATCTATATATAAGAAACCAAGAAAGGAAGCTATAAACTATTAATTGTTTTTTATCTAACAGCTAGTCACGACAGGGCATCTCAAGACTGTAGTTAAAGTACATAAACGGCAAATAAAAATACAAAATTCTCCAAGTAAAAAAATATACTATATACCTCTGCAGTCAATATGAATTGTTTATATTCCGAAGAAATAAAGGCTCAGAATCTTCGAAATAAACGGCTTGAACGCAAGCTACAAATTTACAAGCGGAAATACAACAAACAAATCAAACTGTTACTGCTGGGTGCCAGTGGGTCTGGCAAATCAACATTTATTCGACAAATGCGTTACGCATATGATAAAGGTCATACGGTCTACGATCGAATGCAATACATTGGCATAATTCATCAAAACATTTTTAATGCAATGCAAATTATGATCGAAGCCATGAAAGTTTTAGAGATCCCATATGAGACCAAAGAAAATGCTCTAGTTAATTCGGCTCTAATTAAATACGTGGATTTAAACTTTCCAGTACTTTTTATTGATGTATATTTATGGGCACTAAAGGAATTATGGGCAGATGCTGGCATACAGGAATGTTATATACGTGGTCGAGAATATGCGCAATTAGAGTCCACAAAATATTTATTTAATCACCTTGAACGCATAGCTACTCCACACTATATACCCAACGATCAGGATATTCTGCGCGCTCGTTTGCCATCGAATGGTCTTAGGGAGCATATCTTTAGGTATAAAAATGTAGAATTTCTTATAACAGATGTGGGCGGTCAACGGTCAGAACGTAAAAAATGGATACACTGTTTCGATAACGTTACTGCAATCATATTTATGGTAGACATTTCGGAATACGATAAATATTCTTTGGACTCTAACGACGGCAATCGTTTAAAAAAATCACAGGAATTTTTAAAAACAGTGGCATGTTATGAGTGCTTCGAAGGCATTGCGCTTATTTTGGTCTTTAACAAATTGGATATATTAGAGGAAAAAATTATGTATTCACATTTAGCTGACTATTTTCCAGAGTACATAGGACCCCAGTATGATCCGCGATCAGCTCGCACATTTATTGCGAATATGTTTCTTAGAGCAATCCCATCACAACGGAGAATTTATCATTATTTCTTAAGCTCAACAGATATACATAGTCAGAGTATTGTTTTCATTTATACGGCGGTACGAGACACGATTTTAAATTCGAATTTATATAATTTTAATTTAATTTAGTTTCTTTGTCTTAAATATATGAAGTATGTATGAAAAATGTATGTTTGTTTAATAATACTATATTATAAATACTGCAATTAAAAATAAATAATTATTATTATTGCATATGTACATTCTTATATATGAGTTACCGCATAAATTGTAAATTAAACTAACCTAACATACGTACGTTATTCTTCAGTTTTTCACTACGTTAATAAAGAAGCTATATTAGTAGATCTTCACCTTAGTAAGTTCATATTATTAAATTTGTTGGGGAAAAGAGCACTCAAGTACAAGCAACGCGCGTATCCTCAAAAGTGGTTTTTAGCCATTCTCGCTATTCGACATGGTTATTTAATAAATATAAACGATTTCTTTTCATCAAAACTTTTGGGATTGAGTCGTGTCTTGATTCTTTTTTCCGCTTTTATAAAATTTCCAGAACTTAGCCCGGTTTTCAGTGGCCATAAATTATATTAAAATAAAAATGCCAAAAATTATCTTCCTTATAAAACAAATTTTATTTAATTATATATGTATGTATGTATATATTTTCATTTATTTCCTGATGATGCTACACAAAGGCGTAGCGAAATATCGAATATAATCAAAAAATTATTTTTTATTAAAGACCCAGCACCCTAGTGAAAAGGATCTGATGAAACGATTAAAATGATGACAGAAGAGCAATACTATTTTTGGCACCATTTACAGTGATTGGAATGGATGGAATTTTCCCTGCCTACAGTGATGTATAAATACCTTGATTTATAGGATTAGAGATATCTTCGTAGCCTGTCTAGCAACGGTTATTTATCTTCCCAAACTGGGTAAGAGGGATTATAAAGAAGCTTAGTTCTTCTGTACAGTTAGCCTTACATCTCTTCTATTAAAAAAAAACAATTGAGAGTGTGCTGACAGCGTTTCTGGGGAATCAGACGCTGATGGATAGACCCTTGAGTAGATACCAATATGAATATAAAACAGGTAGATCTACTAACACTGTCTTGCACGAACTTCTCAATAGTCGCGAAAACAGAAATTCCTAAAGGTGAAGTTGCTTTCGACAAGATCTCTTTCGTGAACGTGAGAAATTATCTTACTGAGCTTAGCTTTGACCCCTTTATTATAAGATGGGTCAACGATATGATTCGATCTATATAAATCTCAGATAAGAGAGCCTATTTAAAGAGTTCATTCAGCCAAGGTAAAATTAACTTTCCGAAGATGCCAGATAACTTACGCAGTTAATTGTTTAATAAATACAAACGGCATGATAAACATATCACATCCTTCATATCGTAGATAAAAAGTATAGAAACAACAACAAATTAAGAAATAAGAGCGAAATATTTTTTCTAATATCTCAGCTATTATTTAAGCAAATTTAAAGACTCTCAAAATTAAAATCCTGAAAATTATATCACACATAATGTCCATAAATTATTAGGGTCTTCTGAAAATCGATTTTGAAGAGAATAAAATATGTATAGATATCAATAGAAGAGACTTAACATTGAGTGACTCGTGAGACGTTCTTATATTTTTTTTAAATAGCCATAATAATTTTTGTTTTAAAAATAAAGTACATATACAGTGTTGGACAAAACTAAAGCACGGACCACTTATTAAAGCTTTTTCAGTTTTGAGAAATACAATGCAATTTTAATTCTTTTAAGTTTAGTTACTAAACTTATAAAACAAACAACAGAAATAAAATAAAATATATCATTTACGATTTTCCATAGATTTTCTATGGAACTGAGATCAGGCGATTGCGCTGGACATTTATTATGACAAATCACTCTTTCACATATTAAGCTGTGTGTTTGGGGTTGTTATCATTTGATATCTCCAATTAAGCGGCAGTTTCTCATTAGCATATGGAAGTATTACACTTTGAAGAATGTCTGTGTACATAAATCTATTCTATTTATTTTATAAATTAGTCTAATTCAATTACCAGAAAAACATCCCCATAATATTTCTTCCACCGTGTTACACAGTGGCCGTAGTATGTTGTAGATTAAGAAGTTTTTCTTTTGTTCGAATCGTCAGATTCCTTTTAATTAAATTTTGATCTGTCAGAGAGTAGTACAATGAAAGCATTGTGCCGTTGTCCCGTTTAAATATTCCTTTGCGAAATCGATCCTGGCCTGTCTATTTTTTCGCGATATAAACAGCTTTTTGTGTTTCTGTCGGATTTTAAGCCACCTTCTTCAGCTCTTCATTGAATAGTTCTAGTCGATACGTTTGATGACAATTGAGTAGCAATAGACTTGGAAGACACAAACGGATCCTTTTTATTGGCCGTATAATTAGCAAGTCCTCTCGTTGGTTAGTATAACGTGGTCTACCGCCTTTATGAATTGTAGAACGAAAACGACTTATAATACGTGTATAGTTTTGTCCAACACAGTATACGCATGTGTGTATATTGATGCCTGCCAATGCGAAGAAATGCACTATAATTCAGTACTCTCTAATTGACACTACATGCAACTGTGTTTTAAAGTCATCGTTGAATTTAATACGGAAAAAGCGCAGAAGAATATACAATATGAACTGTTGTCCAAACGAAGAAAGAAGAAAACAAAAAAAGATGGAAAAAATCCTAAAAGAACTTAAAAAACAATACAAAAAAGATATCAAATTATTACTATTGGGAACGGGCGAATCTGGCAAATCGACATTTATTCGACAAATGCGTATTCTGTACGACAACGGCTACAGTGAAGAGGAAAGAAGGCGCCATATCAAATTGATACATGAAAATATTTTCACATCGATACAAAATATGATAGCTGCCATGGAATTACTAAAAATTGATTATGAGAAAAGTGAAAATGTGACAAAAAACTCTACCCTTATTATGTATGTTAATACGGGGTCAAACATGTATTTGGAAGATCCCTATTTGTCGGCAATCAAAGAACTTTGGAATGACTCGGGCTTACAAGCCTGCTATATGCGACGTAATGAATATCAACTCAATGATTCAACCAAATACTATTTGAGCGAGATTGATCGCATCGCTAAACCAGATTATTTGCCAACTGATCAGGATATATTGAGAGTTCGCATAGCGACTACAGGTCTCATTGAGCACGTGTTCCAAGTGAATAATGTAAAATTTCGTATGACAGACGTCGGTGGACAACGTTCAGAGCGTAGAAAATGGATGCATTGTTTTGATAATGTTAAAGCTATAATATTCTTAGTTGCAATTTCCGAATATGATCAGGGTCTAAAGGAGAATGAACAACGCAATCGCCTTAAGGAATCTAAAAATGTGTTTGAATCCATTTCAAATTTTTTCCATGGCACACCCATAATATTGTTTTTGAACAAAACTGATTTGTTAGATGAGAAAATTATGTACTCGCATTTGGATGAATTTTTTCCAGAATTTGAGGGGCCACGCTATGATTGCAAGGCAGCTCGTAAATTTATATTAGATATCTTTTTAAAAATTCGACCAATGATGTACTCTCATTTTACCTGCGCTACCGATACCGAAAATATCAAAGTTGTATTTACCGCCGTAAAGGACATAATTTTGACTTCTAACCTAGATCGATTTGGACTGGTTTGAAGTTATATAGAAATACATATTGATAAACTGTGTTTACACAAGCGTAAATATTAAAAAACCTTTTTAATAAATAAGAAACAGATTAATAACAATATATGTATGTACTTTGTATCTTGAAAACCACAAAAATTCCAAGTCAAATAAATACATGCATACATATGTACATATATGCATGTACGTGTCTAGGAATGATTAATTTGGTTTTTATCATGTACATATTAGTACGAGTATCTTAAGACATTATAAGTGACTATGCTGTTTCTAAGCATTCTTAAAAATAAGAGAAAATCTTACGGATGTTGTTCGTTATATACAAATTTGAATTGTTCGAAGGCCTTTGGTCTTCGATTGTACTCTTATATTTTAACTCTCCTTTCGGTTTATTTTAGATATTTTCAATAGGTCAATATATGTTTCTTCCAATTTTGGCTCTAATCATTTTATTTATATGTTTCAGCTTTTTTTCAGGATGCTTACCAATTTTTGGTAAATTCTTGATTTTTCGTGATTTTTAAATAATAATGGAACTTTGATTTTTTGTGAAATTTAGAATTTTTTTTTAATACAATTTATAGTGGATTTTAAAAATTCGATGAATTTCGGTTTTTTCTTTTTTTGATTAGTTTTATATTTTGGTAACATTTTTTAAATTTTTAATTTTTTAGTTAATTTTTAATTCGGTCCAACATTAGATTATAGAATCTATATATCTAGGAATGTGAAAATATTTCAAACCTTGTCCTAAGTTCTACATCAAAACTGCATTTAAAAATATAACGAAAAATTACTTTTTATTAGTTTCACGTTTAATTATGCATGGTTGTATATTTCGTATAATATATTAATGTAGGTTTATAGGTACTCTTCTTTACAACTGTGTGCATACGGCTATTTTCATATGTTATTTAGAATTGTGCAATTATATTGTAAATTATTGCCAAGGAAAAGTAAAGAGAAATAAAATAAATGTAGGCACACTATTTAATAAAAGCGCACCCAAACATAATTTTTAAAATGAAGGTAAGTAAAATTATATTCACATAAAATCTATTTAAACTTTGCGTTACTATTTTCAGCCACAAGTAGGCCATCACCTGACGGAAGAACTTAAGCAAAAGCAGGTGGGTAGCGAGAAAAAATAAGTAAACAATGTTAAATTTTTTAAATAATTGGTGCTGGTCGTTTTAATTTTAGACTATTACTAAACGTCTAATGAATAGAATATTATATTCAAGGCGGTTGCTGGTCGATCATGTAGAAGCCTTAGAACAATTAATGCTTTTTATACAAGATGTACATTTGCCATCCGCATCCATTTCAAATGCAATTGGCCGAGACACCTGCGATGGCAACGGCAAGAGTAATCCGGAACAGGAAATATTTCCAGAAATATTCACAGTTCGTAATGCTTGCATATTATTGGGCACAACATTTTTAGAGCATCTTATAACACCACGTGCTTTTCGTTTGACTTTATTGCCATCCTTGATAGTGACCGGCGGCTTTGGTGTTTTATACGTGGTAAAGAATGCATTTGGCTTTCGCAATAAATATGTTGAAAGAGAATTGGAGAATTTAATACGATCTATTGATGAATTTGGGAATTGCATACGTCGTAATATGACTTATTTTAACGAAATTATAATTATGAAGCAGCATGAGTTAATAGAGTAGGTACATATATCGCACCCTAAATACAAAAGGGTCACAACTCAAAATTTTCCAAAACTGACTTTTTCCATAAATTAATTCAGAGTACATATCACTATCTTCTTTAACTGGAAAATTACAGTTATGTCTATTTTTATGTTAAGTGTGTTGCTTCTGCACGGTGAACTAAACAATTATTTTGAGTCCTAAATCAAAATTTTATTTTATTTTCGCAAACATAATATAAAATTGAAATTGAATTTTTTCATTGTGGAACAATATTTTCTTTAAATATTACAACTATTTTTACATAAACAGTTTTTTGTCTCCTGAAAATTTTAGTATATTGAGTTGTGACCCTTTTGTATTTAGGATGCGATATGTACATATGTCAAAGAAATTAAGTTAATGAAGGAAAATTAAATAATTGTAGATCCCGTCAAATAGAACGTGCATGGGATTGCATTACAGCAGCTAAGGAGGTGACGGAAATTTTATTTGAAGCCACCCGAAAACTAGAAGCGCAATATCCAATACCTTCAAGCTTTTCACAGTATTATGCTCCGATGGAAGATTTGAAAGAATGTGAATATTTTAAAAAGAATGTCACCGATTATAGCCCTAAGCATATAAAAGTGAGTATCTTATTTAAAAACTAATAATTTGCATAGTGAATTCATAAAGAGTTTGTAACAACTTTTGTTAGATAATTTGATTATGAGTAGCTAGAACTCTTCCATTAATTATTGATTTAACTAATATAATAAAAAGGTACATTCACATAATTGCAATACAAGTAATTAAAATAATAAGTTAAAGTATTTTTTTTTTTTGTGAAGAATTATTAATGAACATATCTATTATAGAATTAATCTGGAACCAAGATGTATGATATAGCGTTAGTTAATTCTCCTCTTTTGCTGTTTGATTAAAAACCTTTTTTTATTAATGAATAGGACCGATAGGAGATTTGGAGTTATTTCATGCAATAAAACATTAAAGTACAAAAGAAATATTCTACATTGTACACGTAATTCGTTTTGCTTTCTCATTCGTAATTTTAAACAAATTATATGGAAATAAAAAATAAATTCCAGAAAAGTTGTGTGTGAACTTGAATGCATTTTCAAAAGAGTATTGCAGATAATTGTTGCAATGACTTGCATAGTGTGAAATACATATGACATGAAAGTAATGCAAATTTTTTTATATAAGGATTTTATAACTATTTGTGAAATATGCTTTTGTGGTTCAACAT
This sequence comes from Phania funesta, assembly GCA_963932375.1. Lineage (NCBI taxonomy): Eukaryota > Metazoa > Arthropoda > Insecta > Diptera > Tachinidae > Phania > Phania funesta. The sequence goes on from OZ010652.1 coordinate 23,601,196, forward strand.
CCTTTCAAATCTTGATTATTAGTTATTACAAGCTAGTTCGCAATTAACTTCTACCTTATTTCTGTTATTCTCGCATAAAAATTTTCTCATGAATAGGCATTAGGTGCTTCATATTTTGGTAAATGTATTTTGAAAATTAGAGGAGTATGAGAAACTGGCTCTTTCAAAATAAGTTTTTTATAACATAAGTTACTTTTTGGTTTTAAGTTGAAAATTGGAACCAAAAAAAGACATATAATATTATTTAAACATTTAACATAAATTATTTATTTGAGTGTATAATAAACAAGTTTTATTTACCGCTTAAAGGATTTCATTGCACAATTATTATTACTATGAGAACTACCGAAGTATCATCTATTTTTAGGATTTTCATAACATCTTTGCCTACGTTCAATCCCAGTTCCTCTTACGTTTAGCTCTAACAATTTTTACTAAGCCCTCCTTAAGTCAACTTCTTCCTGAATTAGAAAAAATCAATTGCCTTATAAGACAGTTAGTGCTAGAAGAGGAAAATCACTTTAAAAATCTAGCACTCGAAATGAATAAAAAGAAATCATTAGAATTGGAAAACCTTAATGCTGATAAATTACTCAAAAGTCGAAATGATCCCGTTGCAGTATTACAGAATTCATCACTTAAACTTAGTGCTTGTATGGTGGCGGTAGCGGGCGAATGTCAGGCCTTAGACATTAATTTACAACGGCTTACACAAACCGAGAATGCACAAAAAGATAACACCAAACAGTTAGTAGAAGTGGCGAGTAATATGCGTTCCATAGAAAATGCTTTATCAGTCTGTTGTGATGATTTCCAAAGGCTAATGTTGGTTTATAGTAAATTGCTCAACAGTAAGCTAGATTTGAAAGACGCTCAAAGAGAAAGAAGTGAAGATAAATCAGAAGCTACAGATGAATTCCCCGAGAGCTTTTTACGTGTTGAAATAACTGAAAACCCTAATAAAATTGAGAAACGGGATGATTTCTATGCCTATATGTTTGATGAACAGCAAGATAAAGCCGACAATGAACAATTGGCAAAAGAGAAACGTGGAAAACAAAACGAAGAAATGGAAGTGTTAAATTTTGAAAAACGTATTACCAAAGGTAAATTCCAACCGGTTCTCAAACAGCTTAAGGATCGCATTGATCCCATACGCCAAGTTATGCTTGAAAAAGAACGTGAAGTTTTGGCAGCTAAGGGCATTAATGTTGATGAATTATTCTCTAAAGATGATGAAGACGAATATGATGGCAAGGAAAACATGGAAGATGACAATGCTGTGATATTTAAAGCGGCATTTGTTGACAGTGATAATAGCGAAGGTAGTGCTGACTTAGAGTTTCAGAAACGCTCTAAAGTGCTAAAAGAGCGCGATAATTTTGCTGAAATGCGTAATTTCCTGGCACAGAAACAAAACATTAACTTATTTAAATTGGATGCACCAACATCGACATCAAATGCGGTTGGTGGTGAGGATATTTTAGAAAGCGATTGTTAAAGGACTTGTTATTATTTTATCATTTAAGACTTCATTTTTCCTATTTAAAAAAATACATATAATTATTTGATAAACCTTTTTTAATTAAAACAAAAAAATATAGTAAAGCGATACTTTTCAGTAAAAAATATATTTTAAGGATATTAAACTCTTAACTTTCTCAAATCTATTTATACTTGTATCAAATTTTTATTTTATATTGTATTTACATTTTTTTGCTTTTTATTTGTTAACAAAATCTTGTATATTTTAAATTAAATAACCAATTGTAATTTGCACAAATTAAAATAAAAGTTTAACAATATTTCGTATTTTGGAGTACTTGGTATTTATTTACAACATTTTATTCGTTTTCAAATAAAACAATACGACATACATACATATGAATATGTACATGTGATAATTAGGGCAAACGATGCATCATATACATAAATATTTTCTTTAGCAATGTATCTTGGATTTACATTATATCTCAACTACTGATAAGATTTATATTTGAATGAAGATAAAAACAGTTCTAATTTTTAACAATTAACATTTTTTGCTCTTCTAAAGCAAGAGTGACTGATATAAAATGAATGAAAGAAAAAAATACTTCTAGTACTCTCTGCTAATTGTAATGATTAGAGGCGCTTCTTAACCAACCAGATTGTCTTAGTTGAATACGGCACGGTATATCAGAAGGCATTCAACAAATTTCAGCTATGTTAAAAGAGCTCATATTTTTGCGTAAACTTCACCCTGCCAACTGACAAAGACGGTTGGTCGGTTGCCTTAAGCTATGGCTTTCATATAATAAACTTTAACTGCAGGCATGTCGCTTCTTTACCGCAACAGAATAGCTGAAATTTTAATGTGTTCGTATGGATTGGAATATTTCTCCAATTCAGTCGATTTTTATGTACGTAATTAAAGCTCTATGCAACAATAATTTCACTACAAATTATTTTTTCCAGGTAAACAGTCGCCGTATTTCGCTGGTTAATTAAGCCAACTCATCAGGAATCTCTTACCCACATTTTTAGAAAACAAGAAAAATTTCATAAACAATATGAGAATTGTTAATGATACCTAACATACGAATTTAACTAAAGAATCCTGCGCACGCTATTGTTTGTTCATAATTTAATTTATAAATCAATATCTGCAGCACAATTATCAATATAAATATTTAAAAATCTTACAAATTTAACTACTGACAACAATTTTAAAATACATTACGTTTTATAACATTAAAATTCACAGTAAAGTTAATAAAATTATACATGTCGTAAAATTTTTACATAAAGATTAATATTCACATAATTTGCTTGCTGACACTTAATAGGGACATTAAGTTGACAGGACAAATCGATCCATTTAACAAATTTATAAGAAAAGCAACATTAAGCATTAATCGTCTACTTTCCGGCGTAGGTAAACTAACAATCGCAGGTATAGAAGCGTACGAGTCAACGTAAACATTAATACTCCACCTAGTATCTCTTAAACAAAATAAAAGAAATTGATTTATACAATTCTTTTGGTATTCATAATGAATGTGCCAAATAATAGAAGCGTATTTAAGAACAGGCCTCCCTAAAGATGTGTACACGTATGGTTATTAAGGTTTCCGAAAATTTCTTAGCCAACTTTTTTGTAAAAGCACGAGTTTTATTCACTATCATTGTAATATGTTATTTATAACTTAACTAGGAGTCTAGAAGAACACCATTATCTAGGAACTCAGTAACTTATTCCAGCTGAACTCCACTCAACGAAAAAATACTTTCGCCACACTGATGTCTTGAGAATAGCATATGCTTTAAATTAAGGGTACGTGCGCCAAGATAGCGTCGAAATCGCTAATTGGCAGGGTGCTCTAGTACTTTTGGAAAGTAAAATAGGGTTTACAAATCGCAAACTCACAAGAAAATCGAAAATTAACCACAAATTTAAAAAGCAGTTTAAGCGAATCGTTTATTCTAGCTCAAATGCTAGCATATGCTTTAAATTAAGGGTACGTGCGCCAAGATAGCGTCGAAATCGCTAATTGGCAGGGTGCTCTAGTACTTTTGGAAAGTAAAATAGGGTTTACAAATCGCAAACTCACAAGAAAATCGAAAATTAACCACAAATTTAAAAAGCAGTTTAAGCGAATCGTTTATTCTAGCTCAAATTCATTTCTTAATCTTTTGATTAAGAGAGAAACATTATTAGAATACTGAAAAAGTTAAATTAATAGACACTGATAGACTGACATGCACTTTCTGTGCAGCTACGCACTATTATTGTAGACATCATTTCATCTATTTAACCCAATTAATGATGAAAATTTAATTTGAAATATCTTCTCATTTTCAATAAATTTTCTGTTGGGTTTTCGATGTTTCTTATCGTAATTTTGCTTTAGCGAATTTAATTATGAATAAAATGAATAAAAAAATATATTTTTAGACAACTTTTTTTAATCCCAACTCATTTTATTCTAAAGTAATGTAATTTATTGTTAAGGGTGTATAAGTTAGTGTCTATGCGCATTTTCCTGATTGCTTAGTTTAGCTCATCACGAGATCTTTACTTAACATTTTAGACAAATTTAAACGTCTTGACATTCTTTAGACCTAATGAGAAATCCAAAGCAAATCAAGGCAAAAACAATTGTTATTTTATTCTTCTTACTTGCCTTACTACGTTTGGTTGATTGTTTATAAACTCTAAACGTTGCTGTAAGTCGTAAAAAAATAAAATAACACAGGCTATGATTTGCTTTAGGTGGAAAAGCAAAAAATAGCAAGTGTTGCCAATGATTGCACAAGCTATTGTGTATTTATTATAAGAGAGTTTTTTGGATCTTATTCTTCCTATTTAAAACAATTTCAATAAAAAAAAATACATATTTTCCTGAATTGATTTTAATTAAATAAATACATAGATGCTCGGGCACCGAGCTGGGTAAAATTTGTAAGAGATTAGACAGTTTTTCAAATTTGTATAGGAAAACGTTCATTCATAATCTCCTTTGATCCCTGCCGAGATCGAATTCTTTTAAATCAAATAACACAACACATACTTATATTTGTCAAATTTCTTCACATCGAGCGAAAGAATAGATACCAGAATCCAGTCCGCCTTACGTCAACTTATGTACTTTACTTTTACGAGGCGATTGAACTCACTTTGAAATTTACGAAATAATTTCTATATTCTCCTTTGGTTTTATTTTAAAATCATTTTGTATTGTATGTGGTACATAAAGTTAAGTTCAAATTTAAGAACAAAAGGTATACTTTGAAAATGGCAATATTTCATAATTTCAAAGACAGATTTCTCAATATTTGGATCTTAACGTAAATATTAAATAGTGTGGATCTTAAAATACAACTAAGTACACATAAAAAGAAAGCCAGGTAAATAATACATAATATTAATAACAATCTTTGGTCAGAAATTCGTACAAACTTTTTATATGTAAAAACATAAACTTAAAAAATAATTATTGGAACTATATTTAATTTTTACCAGCCTTAAAATATTTATTAAGGGGTTTTTAAAATTTATACACATACATACATAAATAGTATTAGACATGCGTCAAATATTACCATTGCTCATACCATTTGTATGGCCTTGTGAAAATGCAGATAAATTACTACTACGCACGCTGGTGTAACGTATTGGTTCCACACCAAAATCGTCCCGTTTTAAGCGCCTGCGTATACACACTACTATAAATCCGATAATTAAACCCAATACCACTACTACAGAGGTTGTTATAACAGTTAAGATAATATATCGTTTACGCCTAAAACGTGGTGGATCTTCATCGATAATTTCGTATGTTTTGGGATATTGCCTAGAACAGATATGTGCTGATGTTAAATTGTTTAAACGAGCACCTGCGAATATGTAGGGTGTATCACAACGTATGATTTCATCCGCGTACAAATGATGGGATCCAGCGTATTCCAAGACTTGCAGTAGTTCACAATCACAACTCCATAGATTACCAATTGTTTTAAAAGTTTTTAAAAGTGGCCAAGGTTTTGGCAGCGTAACATTTGTTTGATTGGCAGCTGAAACTGACGAAAGATTCAAGTTGAGGATTAAAGTTGTTAGACTACAATATGAAATGTCCAGCTGTTGGAAGATATTTACAAATAAATTCGTTAATAAATAATTATGCTCTCAGACCTTTAATAAAGTCTCTTACATAAGTCAAATTTGGACAATGTATCAAGCTATCCAAATCGAATGTTTTCAGGTTATGATTTTTGGAACAATCCAAATGCGTTAAATGTTCCAAACGGGAAAATGTGTTGTTTTGTATACTCTTTAAATTTGGCATATCGCTAATGTTGAGATGTATTAACGATTTCAAACCAAGAAAGCTGCCTTCATTAAAGTCGGTAAATTTATTGCCGGCTAAATTTAGGTTGTGTAAAGATTTGCCAATCATTTGAAAATTATCTGGTAAATGGACAAACTCATTGCCAGCCATATTTAATGCTTTCAGAGATGTAAGTTTTTCGAAAATAAAAGATGCCATAGACTTTATACCTGTATGGGAAAGATCAAGATTCTGAAAATATTTTTTTATTTTTACTTTTTATTGTTTTTTTATATAATGGAGCAACTAACCTGTAAAAATTTCGCCGAAGCTATAGCCATGGTTGTAGGATTGTCTAAAACTTGAAACTTATTCCAACTCAAATTCAGTTTCGTTATATTAGGCGTGTGGTCAAAGATACGTTGATCCAAAGAATTAAGTTTGTTATGACTTAAATCTAATTCTACTAGAGCTATTGGTTCATAACCACTCATATGATAAGGCCCTCTAAAAACATCCGGTGTTAATTCATCTCTTGTAAGGTCATTATAAGCCAAATCCAATGATATTATATTGGGCACATCCACAAAAGTTGGTGCTTGTAAATGTTTAATACTGCAATGTCGGCAAGCAAAACTCAATGTTGCATTGGTTAAAGGTAGTTGTTGTAGAAGTTCGATTGTGTTTCCCGAAAAACTGGCAACAATCACGTTTTCTTTTGGAAAGGTAAAAGATTCATGAAATAATTAAGCGAATAATTTATTCAGGCTCACGTTTCTATTCTTTTTATTTAAAAAAAAAAACTAATTATAAATACGAAAATTTTAGAATACTGAAAAAGTTAAGTTTAATTGTTTGCATTTTTTGACTTCGTCAACATCAACTACTTAAACGAATGGCTCTGATTAGAACTTTGATTATGTCCAGTGTTGATTCTGTTTCCTAACTTAATCGATTGGAAAAATTTGGTCAGGTCGTTCAAAACGGTTCGTCACGTCAGAAATCGTCGGTAAGATCCATGAAATTATATTGAACGACCGAAGAAAAAAGTATGTGGGTGTTTGGCGATTATCTAACGCAATACGAAGCAGTTGCTGTGCTGTTTCGTGACTATGGACGAAACACGCCGGAGGTCAAAAAACAGTCAAAGCAGTGAACTTCTCCAAGTAAACGTACGCTAAAGAAGGGCAAGTTGTATAGGTCCTCCAACAAGGTCACGGCGGAAGTTTTCTGGGATGCATTCACATCAATTGAAAGGATGCGACATTGATTTTAAGCAAATCAAAGGAAGCTAATGGTGCACTACTCCGATAACAACGCATCAGCGCATGAGTATATAGTCGTCAAGAGATCTATCGTCAAAATCTATAAATTGGATTACAAAGTACTATTCCATCTGGCATATGTTCTATTTAAGATTGTATTCTAAAAGTCACGGAATTTTCCAATTGCCCTCGTGTCGTACACATTCATACATGCATTTTTTAATGAAACCAGAAGAGATCATCCTTTTATTAAACATTATAAGCAATAAATTTGGACAAATTTTGTTCACTTGTAAAGTTTCCATTCAATTAAATAAATATAGATTATTAAAGAGTCACCGGTAACTGGGGTGGCCTAAACGGAAAGGTCGGTATCAATCACCGGTGACTGACGTGGCACTCAACGTGTTAATTTATACATTTCTATACCACAATAAAATTTTTAGTTGGATCCTCTAATCTAAGCAATTATTATTTCTTTAACAAAATGAAATTTTACTTTTGAAATTAACTCCAAGAAGAAAGCCAACAAATAAAACTTCATGTATACATATGTATATACATATAATTATTTACCTCTGATATTTTTTCCAAACTCTTCTGGCCACCTTGCCAGAATGTGTTTAAAGCCTTTCATTATGCAGCTCAACATGTGATGCGTTTGGTTTGGATTGGCAACATCTTGTGTTTCTAAACATACGCATGTTTCGCATATGTTTGATACATTTTCGTATGGTATGTTTTCATGTTGTGTGGCAACATGTTGATTTATACAGGTAATTGTAGAAAAGAGTAATAACTGTAATGAAACAGAAGGAAACAAATTATTCATTTAAATAAACAATAAAAGTAAAAAAATAGAATGCATTTTATAAATCAATAAAAATAACGAAATCAAGCTATTGCTATTTATAGCAGCTTGTCCCTTATGGTTCACAAGCCCCCGGATTATTAAACAAAACGGTTTCCAACTACTGTGCAACACTTTACGGCCCAAAAACGACAAATTCAAATAAAAGGCACCCTTTCCCTATGTATGGGCGTTTTCGTTTTTCAAATAAAAAGTTGCCATGTTAAAGACTGCATGCTTAAAGATCATAAGAGGCAATACCACTGGGGGGGACGTAACCATATTTCGAATTTAATAAAAGGGCAAATTTTATATTTTATAGGAAGGGTCTCCTTTATTTACAAAAGTAGAACAATCAAGATTTGTTACTTGGTAAGTACTTTTTATGCTCGTAGAACCGCCTAGACGATGAAAAAAGTATATACTACTAAAACTTTAAATGTGAAAAAATATTGGCAAGAATTATTATTTCCTCGCCTTTTTCTGGCTAAACTTGTTCACACAAATCCAAGCTTAATATAAGTCGAGAAAAATTTGTGTTTGTAGTGTCCAAAATATTTAAATAGAAGCCGGTTGGATAAAAAGAAAAAATAAGTATTATTTATGTTTAAAGTCTTTCGTCCCCCTCTCTTTGGTTCTTTGACCTCTTTTATTTTTTCCACCTTCTTCTGTCTCACTTCACTCTTTTCAACATGAGGTGGTTATTAGTGTTGTCTGTCATATTTATGTATATAACGGCATATTTTTCACATTTTTGAAGTAAAATGGAACGGGGAATTTTAAGAAATTGTCTATTATTTAATATGAAATAATGGGAGAAGTAACGGGGTTAAACCCAGGCATCTCCAAAACCTGCTATGGACTACTTATTAAAATATATATGCATAAATATAATTCGCTTTTTATCTTGCCTTACTTTTACCCCGGTTATATAGATCTTATCTGCAATTAAAAATATTGCAAATAGGAAAAAGTTAGAGGCATTAATTTCTTACAATAGGGATATTGAAGGACAGGCAGATGAAGTCTGTACTAGACATTTTGAGTTCTTCTCTCGTCTTGTTGCTTTATCTTCTAGGGGCTTAATCACTATTTCGATTCGAAAGAAAACATTTTCGAAACACAATTAGGCATACAAATTCAAATGATTTTGCTTAAGACATGCGTATCTTATCGTGAATTGTGCTGTAATAATAATTATTATTTTCGATTCGAAAATATTCTCTTCATTATCCAACTATTTACATGGAATCAATAGTGATCTATCGATGGCGGTGTTACCAGATAATTTAAGTATTGGCAAATTAATTTTATTTGCAAATAGTCGAAGGATAAAGGAGGTATTTGAAAAGAAATATTATACAATATTTATAAAATATGTTTTTGCTAAATATTCTCTTTAGCATTTTGTATGAAAAATTTTCATTTCTGTATGAAGGATATATTCCATAGGCCTTTAAGCTTACCAAATTATTTATTTGATTTTTTATATTACCATTAAAACAAATCCTTCAAACTTTATTTGCAAAAAACAATAAGTTTACACTCTTTAAATTTGGTAAATTAAATACTTGTTATTGATTTTTATATACGCAGTAGATAGACGTTTGGATTGGTTTTAGATTTGATACTGGTACAAAGTCCAGTTGATAATATTTTTAAAGACGGTTATAAAAAACTATTTTTTTTTACAAAGTGGCCCATATACTTGTAGTGCTGCTGCCAGGGACCACATTGTGCACCTGTATGATAAATTCCAACTTCCTTCCTGTTTTTATAACCTTCACCAAAGGTTTAACTGCGACCCCATTTAATTTGCGACCCCATGAAGTAAATATGTACATACATGTATATTACAATGGCAGAATTAGTAGATTCGTATCGCTTTATTTTAAAACTTTCAGTATCGTTAAACTATTGGTGTTAGTTACTCAAAACGCATTAACGAAAGCAAATGGCTCAATTCTTTGTTTTTGCAATATGACGAAGCTTGATGGTCTCTCCGTAAAAGTATATTTTCTGTCGATTTTTACGTTACAAAAATTACGTTACATATTAAATAAACACTAACGTGCTTTATTTATGCGAACGATTTTCTCAACTGATCCGTAACACCACGATACAAATTTACTAATTCTGTCATTACTTCTTATAGATACCGGAATTTGTTCAATAATGTCTCACTGTTCAACATTTAGGAGGTCCACGTTAACTTACGGATATAAATGTTGAACCAAATTGTTAATGCATTTGCCGAATTTGGCAAAAATAAATATGTAATGTTGTTTACGCCAAACGTGCAAATAATCCTTTGCGAAAACTGGATTAAATTTTTTCGACCAAATTTAAATTATAAAAACTAAAATGTAAACAATATACATATGTACACATATGTATATACGAAGATTTATATGCAAAATGTTAAATTCGGGAGAAAAAAAGTAAATTTTTGCAAAAAAAACCGATACTTCACCAAAAATTACGACAAAACTACAAATTTTACAAAAACTCAATAATTCACCATAACCTAATTTTGGAGAAAAGATTCAAACTATACCGAATAATAACTAAAATGGAATTTTATAGAATATTGAAATACTATCTATTAATCTAAGTTTCACTAAAAGTCTAAATTTTACGAAAAATACATTTGCCCGGTAATTAAAATTTAAACGAAAGCCATAAACAAAAGTAATTTTACAAAAATCGAAAATACGCCACAAAATCAATTTAACCAAAAATCCAAAATTTACGAAATATCAAAATTACAAAAAATTCGAAGTTCAAAAAAGTGAAATTTCGTCTCATAGTCAAAATCGAAAAATCACCACAAAAAAAGCTTTATATATATCTTAAATTTCACAGTCTTAATAAAAATCACAAATAATTCAAAATATCTTTTAAATTAGATTTTTACTAAAGAATTAAAAAAGTTATCACAAATCGTAAATTTTTCACACGATCTATTAGTCATAAAAATCTATGTATAATTCACCACTTTTGAAGTAGAAGACATATTGAAATGATGTATACTTTATTTTTTAGGGCAATAATGAGCATTTAGTATTACTAAGCAAAGCTAAGCTAGAAGTATTAGGTGACTGAAAGGTCGCTACCGAAAGTAGAACGGTTTTTTCTCGTTTTGTCGATTTTCAATTCGACCCTATGTGAACCGTGTTGTACATAAAGCAATAATTTCTTTGAGAGTGATTAGATGTTATAAGAATTAGAAAAAATCAAATGATAGCGGTTTTGTGTTTCTGGTACCTGTTGATTTCTCTTGTAATGACTCTATGCCAAATGATATTCACGTTGCCTTTCCACATGACAGTGGCAAATATTTTCGAAACATTATAGTAGCTGTCACTAATAAAAGGATATTAATATTTTATATACGTTTCTAAAATTTGTCATGGATAAATACATAATGGAACAGTATGTTTGAAAATGCGTATTATTAAAGTGGGCGCTCGAGATAAAAATGTACATCGTGTTTTACATGAATATTTTAAGGTACATAATCGAAAAGCCAGTATAGAACATTCGTCAGAACAACTGAAAGTTCTAGTATTACGCATAAATAAGATGTCAGCTTGAAACGATAATTTGTTTACTGCGGTTCGCAGCAACACTAAGCAAAATAGAAATAAATACTAACGACATTAATCTAAAAAATGTTCGTGTGTGCTGCTACAGCACCAAACAAATATTTTAAATATTGTAAAACTAGTTGTGTGCGCTGATAAAAATTGGAAACCAACGGTGAAATTTTTAAAGTAATTTGTACAATTATATCAGCAGTACAATTTATATCAGCAGAATTATTGGAAATAAAAAAGAACGCATATTTTTGAAATGACGATTGAAATATTAGCACATTTTACAGAAAATGTTGACTAACATATCAAGAATTTTAAACCCTTATTTGAAGATCTTTGAAGAATTTCCCTTTGATGCAGTTGGTAACTAAAATTTTCTTAATCAAACTAAACTTAAAAATGTAAATGTTTTTACTTACCAGTATTATACTGTAAACATCCATGATATTTCGTTTAATATTTTGCCAATTAAGTATCAAAACATACTAAAGGAGGGAGCTTTTGGAAAGTGACAGACATGTAGTTTATATCGTATTGGCACAATAGAATTATGCTTTATTTATGTATGATATTTAACACGTCATTTGATATATGTTGTTGCAACAATATTGACTTTGACAATATTTTATATCTTCGCGATGTGCGTTAATTTTATATTTTTAAAAGTTTATTTTGTATTTTTTTTTTTTTATCTATATTTATCGATATATTAGCATACTTGTTGTTGTGTGGTGCTGAAATTACGATAACATACTGATAACACAATGTATTTAAGTTTTCGTAGTTATAAATCACAATTACTTTTAAATACAAGTTTTTTATGCACAGTGGTTGGGTATATTGATTTTAAAGAAAATTTGTTACTAAAATATAAATATAACTACCCTTGATTTAAATTTTGTTCTTTGTTTGTTTAAAATGTTCAGTTGTTTAATTCCGTTATGCCTAAAAGACGCACATGTACTAAATGAAACACAAATATAAAAACTTTCCTAACCTTTTATCAGATTTACATTGAGTTCACTTTTTCCAACAACTGATTAGATTAAAAAAAGTTGAAAACTCTACTACCTCTATGTACACTCTACAACAGGGCATTTCATATTTCGCAAGCATTATTCGCAATTCGTACAAAAATGATTGTGTTGCGGCAATTTTACTCGCAACTCTTTTAAAACTTCTTCATTCTGCAAAATTTTCACTGAAATCAATAAATTTAACACTAGACAGTACAAACATTTGGATAAATATTCAAAATGCAAAATGTTTGTACAAACGTAAAATTTTGGGTTTTTTGTCAAAAAGCTTGTGTAAGACATTTCTATTTCTAGTCTAAAGTTTGGTTAAACATTCCATATAAGATGGCATAAGGATAAGTTGCTATATGCCACCTACCATAACAAAACGATACATTCTAACAGTAGTAAGCGATCGTAAGCTTTAGGGCAAAGTGATATATGACCACGGCTATGCTCTGAACCTAACTATGAATATATATTAAATACTTTAAAACTTATTACTTGTAAGTTTTTTATTAAATAAACTATAATTATCTTGTTAATCGTTAAGTAATTTCAATCTTTAGGCATGAGTTCGTTTTTTCATGCCTAAAGATTGAAATTACTTAACGATTAATAATATTTGTAGTTCGGAAAAACAATAAAAACTTATAATTATCTTGTTTCACTGTGCACTGGCACGAGAAATATTAATGTAACTGGAGAACCGGTTTGTTCTATTCAGAAATACGGCGACAACATTATCTTTAAACTTTCCCTGATAGCTCTAAAACTACTGATCAGATTCAAGGACAATGTTTTTAATGTGGAATTTATAATTTTATTCAATCAATTTAAGATAATGGAGCGCAGATTAAAGTTCAGCCCTAAATTACATAAGAAACAATTTTTAGTTGCTCCAGTCCAAAATGTTATATAAAGTGAATATTAGGTCCTAATAATACAGTATTCGACAAAGCTGAATGTAGGCTTTTCGTACATTAAAAACTATTTTTGTCTGCACAATTCTATTAAATATATTTATGTATGTACATATGTATTTTCCTATCAACCACCGATAAGATAAGATTGATAAACTTATGTTTCTTCTTTTTAGATTGTAACCTACTCGACTTTTTGAAAATGAAAGTTCAAAATATTTCTTCTAAATAAAATATTTGTTATTTTCATCGTTACTTCCTTATTGAACGTCCAATTGGAAATAAAAAATATTTGTGATTTTGCTTTTAACGTTAAGAAAACATACTGCATACATCTGCGATTTTCCGGAAAACGTATGAACAATAAAAAAACACAATTTAAAAGAACTATCTTTGATTGTACAGCATCAGAGGCAATTTTTTTTTCATTCCTCGAAACACTTTCACTCACGCCTTACTTCCGTTGATTGCCTATTTGATATAGAAAATCTATTTATTAAACATAAGGTAGTCACTTAAGCCTGGCTCCCACATACACCATAATCGGCGACGAAAACCAAATTCAATACATTTGCACCGAAAAAAGTTCACTCCAGAAATCGGGGACAAAAATTAGGAACGTAACGGCGCCGATCAGCAACGGAAAAGAAAACATTTGGCAATGGAACGTAGGTTGCTTTCGGTGCTGAAGCAACGAAGTGTCATATTTTGACATGTGTTTCATTGAGTTCAGAGTAGTTCTGTTTTTTTATTCTGAATTGAAAGAAAATTAATTTCATAGAGTTCGAAAATGAATAAAAATAATAGTTTATTATTAACTTCTTTTCGATTTTTTTTTTGTTTAACCATTTATTATTCAAGCTTTAAGCTCTTAAATAAAAATGTTTATTAAACAATTAATTGGTAAATAAAAATAATAACTATATTTTTCCACGAGGAAAGAATAATTTATTTTGTCATAAATACTAAAATTGTGTCCGAATATTCGACATCAGATTTGTTGATTTCTAGCACAGATTCAAAATAAATGACGCTCCAAACTAAAATATTCTTTAAATTTCGTTTCATCATCCATCAATCAAACAGAATATAGTGTGCACCACTATATACGCCACTGTTTGCACATCACGTGAATTTTATTCTTGTTTTCTGGTTTCTATAATAACAGGAATACGACATCTTCTTCATATTGCTGCTGTCTATGTTAAGGCTTCAATTCCACAATTTGCCTCGTTAATTTCATCGACATTGTAATTTTCCATATTTTTAGTGATTAATGAATATTTGTGAATCACAAAATTCTACTTCGCACGGGCAAGTCAAAAAAAGTGCGCAATAATTTCGGTTCAGTTTCTGTTTTATGCCTCATAACTCCCAACTGAAACGAAAACGATTCAGAAACGAGACAATGACGAACAAGCAACTTTCGTTGTTCGTTTCAGTTTTCGTTTTCGGCACCGATAACGGTGTATGCGGAAACCCGGCTATTTACAAAATACTAATTCAAGACTATTTAATAGCACACAAACTAAAACCTTTGCCATGAACTGCAGGTTAGGAGCAGAAGTATATTCAACTAAGCTAAACTTCTCCTGTAGTTAACGCCTGGGGGAGCACAAGCCCGTTTACCAAGCAGAATTGGTTGTGTTGCTGCAACGTTATATCGCTTGCTGGAAAGACGGGTGCATGCAGTAAGGTTCTCAGGTTAGAAAACGCTTGATGCAAGTGAACATGTACTTCAAGCTAGGTACTGGAATGTGCTCTAAAATTAAACAGATGTGCATAGGTGAACGAGGAAACGTGGATGTGCGTTAAAGGACAAATAGGCGCAGTTGGGAATGAAGCAGCACAACTAGCAAGGTCCGTAAGATATTATCGGAGTACCTTAAGCTGGATTACTGCGTTAGTGACAGGTCATGGCTGATACTTAAATAGCATCTGGCCAAGATGGAAAACAAAGATGATGATACTGGCTAGCTGGAAGAGGGTAAGACGGCACTTGTTATATGCCATGGGGGACCTTATCCTTACAAAGATGGTAGTGATCACAAGATACTCTGTGGTGAGGAAAAAGGACGGCGGTTACCAGTCGAAAATCAAGAGTAAAGGTTAGTGTTAGCACGAGACTCGATGAAAGTAAGGTAGTCGAGAATTACAAATCGAACTATGTATAAAGTAAGTGGTCTGATTCGATATCCCACCTACATTAATATATGTATATAATCTTACAAATTAATATTTTAAGCAGCCAACATAATTTAAAATATTTCTACAGTGATAACGCAAATGAAAATTTTTGTTTATTTTTTTTAATTTTTTTTTTTACAAACTTACATACATACATAAAAACATTTGCGTTTAAAGTTTTATGTTTATAAATAAACTTCTTTTAAGAAACAAAAACCTGATTCATGCAATGTGATCGTATTTTGACTCATAACTTCAGATGTAAGGATGTGTTAAACAATAATGCGAACATATTTCATGATTAATGTTCTATATACTTGATTTTTTAATTACTTAATTAAATTTTATATTTTGAAATTAAATGAACAATTAAATCCATTAAGTAGTTAAAAAAATTATGAAAAACTGTTTTATAAAATCAACAATTAAATAAATTAACCATATCCTGTAATAGGTGTAAATAAAATCGTTATTGAAAAAAATCGCACCAAATTTTTTAAGCTTTTAATTTAAATAAAACTCATCCAAGGACAACGAAACATAAAAGAATTATTTCAACAACAAAAAAAAAAAAACAATTAAAAAAATAATAAGATTGCGTTGTTTTGGTATTAAATTCATTTTCAGCCTTTCTTTCTTATCTAAGAAAATATCTATCGAGTTTAAATAGCAATATTTGAATGTCCACACGATGTAACATTAGAGGAAACGTTTCTTAAAAATCTAGTTTCATTTTTTATATAGACGATGCAACCATAGAGGAAACCATAAACGAAATATCACTTCTAAGTACATATTGCATTCTTACTTTAAATACCGGGCATAATAACGATGATCTTTAGCTTTTGTAGTGAAACAGACCATTCTTTGGCGGGAGTCGAACCCACAACGCCGGAATAATAGACTTACACACTCACAAGCCACTGGGGCAACCTGTTTTTCATATGGTCAGTTTTACTATGTTGGCAAAACAACGAAGACATTTCTTAATCTCAACTACATACATATGTATGTGGGTCAATATTTTGTCTTGGCATAGTAAAAAAATCGATATATTTCTGCCAAGTTTACATTGTTTTGTCATCAATTGTTAATAATTATGAAGAAAAAGACTTGTTAAGAAAACAAACCAAAACATAATTAAAATGTTATTGTAGATTAAAACGAAATTGTTTTTATGCAAATGTCATAGTTTGTATGTATGTAGGTGAGCATATTATAAAGTAGAAGGCGTGCGACTATTTAAAATTTTGCATTATATATTTAAATAATGATTTAATACTAATTATTTACTGGATAATTAAAATAATTCTTACTGAAATGTACAAATACGAAATTCGAGTTCATGATTTTTTTAAATTAAATATCATCTAGTTGCTCCTTACGGCCAGCCGTCAGCTGGCAGGCAGAAAGGTATGGCTTGTCATAACTGAGTGTACTGTTAGAAGTTCTGACTTATGCCTCGTCGTGGTGGCGGCCGGTAACAGGTTCTTGTCACTGTTTTGGATCTGGCTAAATAAGTCGAGCGGAGAGAAGTAAACACTCTCTTTTAAAAATCCTTAATCCAGGGTGGAACAGCACACGTCAAAGATGCGTGGCCAAGAGGGTTTTTGGTCTCTAGTATGCGAACTCCTATTTTAATACAGACTTACCAGTGCATATGGGGCTCTGTGTGGGTGGACATCTTTTTCTCCATTACTCGCGGGAATTAAATGATTTCTCTAAAGAAACTACGGTTTTAATTTGCCAAGCGGGGAATCCGGAAGAGATGGACAAGAATGCTTCGTAAGGGGTACACGAGTCGATCTCTAACCTTGCAAGAGATCGACGGGTAAGTCTCCAAAGATAATCCTGAGGAAGAGACTGAGAGGGTAGCGAGAGTGTCCAACACTGGCTAGCATTAGGTTTTGGATTATGGGTAGACCTTTGTTAATTGTGAATGCCATGTGGGGCCTAAGCCTTCGAAAAATGCTAGCAATTACAAAACAACCCGTGATGAGGAAGAAGGTAGACAGTCTGAAATAATTACAATCAAGACTGTAAGCACGAGACTCAATGAAAGTGAGGTAGTGGTAAATTACAAGCCGGTTGTATGAAATCAGTGCAAGGAGAGAAGGGCTTCGAAAAGGTACCTATAAATAAGCGGTTTTCTTCAATAAGCGGTTTTCTTCAATATCCCCCCTACATTAAATAAATAATAATACTCATTGCAGTATTCCAAAGTATTCTTAGCCCTCAAAAATAAATTTGTTTAAATCAAATAGAAAAATTAAGCTTCGAAAAATAAAGCGGAAGTATTTGTTATATGATTAATATTTCTTAATTCTGATTAATTCTTCAAAAATTTTCACGTTCTTAATATTTTATTGATACATTTACACATTTGTGTTAATAACATGCCAAATAAATCCTTAACTTCGTATCTGCAAAATCAATTGTCGGGAAATCAATAAAAACATTTATTATTACTTAATTTATTTAAATATTCATATTTTGCGAATGTGAAATTTTTAATCTTTCATTATAAAGTAACTAACATGTTTCCATGATTAACGCCAATTAAAATGAGCAAAAGATAACTGACTTTAGTTTAGACAACAGCGCCATCTTGAATTGGAGGATGTAAATACGACTAAAATAATGCTTTTCACTAATAATCTCAATTTCGAAAAAATGTGAACTGCGAAAGTGGACAAAAGAAATGCTTATCAAATAAAAACACACAGATAAAAAATCAAATTTTTATAACAGTTGTGGCTGAGGCTGTAATGAATGGGCTACGAAAAAGTAAAAGGATATTATATTATAATTTGGTAGACACATGTTTCTTCTGGGAAACGATTTTAAAAATGGGGCGATTTGAAACCGATTTTAATTTTATTTGTGTATTCTGAATTTTTAAATGCAATATTTTGAGATTGGTTCCAAAATGATTCTCACAATGATCTAAATGGATAAAAATATCCCCACACACCTGATAAGAAGCTTTTAACAATAATTACGACAGTCTGTTTTGCGTTAGACCAAGTTCAGGCCTGTTTTACCCCCTCCCCCCTGAAACTTGGAAAATAGGGACTCTACGTATAGGTTACCATAAAAGCTTCCCGAGATATGAAAGTGTCAAAAGTGCATATGGTGGTATATATTCACTGACGCACTAACAATTACAATCATTATTATGGGACACTTCCGCTGTAGCTAAAAAGCTGAAATGTGGTATACGAGTAGGCCTTGGAAAGTAATTAATGGGAAAAATGGACACATTGCATCTAGGGGACAAAGAATCCCTCTTATTTGTATGGAGCATTTCCACTGTAGGTAGAAAGCTGAAATTTGATATAACCCAACCGTGTGTAAGCTTTAAAGTCAAAGAGATTTTATACATGCATTAGCAAACAAAAAATAACTTGGAAAAAAAGACTCAGATCCGCACAAAAACATAAATGTGAAAAAAGGCCAAGTTCCTATTCAAAAATTTCGGTCGTAAAAAGTACTGAGTTTAAATTTTTTTAAACTTCCCAAACTAGCAAGAAACGGGATGGTATTGTACATATGAAGAACATGGTCCTCATTTTTATCTTATTTTCTTTTGATTCTTTCAGAAATAATGTTCACTTAAAAATTCTTCTATTTAGATAATCTAATTTTTGAGCACATTAGCATCGATAATATTAATTGCCATTAGCTCACTTAGCAGGTCACTCGCTTCGAAAACAAATCCTCGGCGTATTTTGTATCGATAACGTTGTACACACTGTAATAAGTCTGCCACAACTGTTGCGCTCAATGTTTGTTTACAACAAGTAATTCAACTGTTGCATCGCCAGAATCTTAAAAATAAAGATTACACTATGTGCATGACTTCCCGTTAGAAGATGTAGTTTGTCCCTTGTAAGGGTTACCAATTCTATGTGTCCCTAAGAAAATATAATTTCACACGTTCAAGTCACTTTGCTGGAAATTATTAGCGAATAGAACAACGCTCACGTGACGTCATTTTTGCTATATGCGTAAAAAATAAATTCAAATTTAATGCGCGGGATGGCCTAACCTTGTATTTCTATCATTCTTGCTTGCCTTATGTCAGCTTAATACTAGCATAACCACAAAACCTTTAAGTATGTAACTTTTTTTAAGTTTTACGATCTCTTAAGGGTTAACATTCTGAGACACCTTTTACAATTTACATACGTTTAACAATTAGTTATTAAAGACACTTTGCTCATGTTCATACTTTTTATAAAAATTAATTAATTCACACTCAATTGATAAAAAAAAAAATGGACCAGCAGAGATCGTACGACCGGTTATTGTTGTTGAGTTTAATACACTATTTATTACTTAAACGAATGTTGTTTACTATTTTTACGCACTACTGCGTTAGGAATACATGCGTATAATTTTAATATTTAATTGAGAAAAATCAACCACAGAAACAACCGACAATAATACAGCTCGACGACAGATGAACATCAACAGCAATCATAGCAGACTTTTTACAATTTTATGAAGAGCAACCAACAGCAGCAACGTCATTATGTCACATTAAATAAATATGATTAATACAAGTAAACATAAAAATCCAATAAAATGCAACATTAAACTTTTTGCTTTACTTTCATTTTTTTTTTTCAAACAAATATTTACTACTTTGTGTCCTATATGTTGTTGTTATTGCTATCGATGAAACTTAAATCACAGAGAGAGAGAACAACAATATCGAAGCATTTGCTTTAAAAGTAGTCAGTCACTCAGTGTGACAGCAACAACGTGTTTTTAAAGTATCCGACTTGCACGCAACAATTGAATTAAACAAACGAATGTTAGAGAACGACTCGTCCGGCGAACGTCTTGGATTACAAAAACCGTCTGATGCTCTTAAAGTCACTAATTGAACTGAAAAGTTGAAAGCAAAAAAGGAAAAGAAAACTGGAAGTGGCAGCGATCAACAACAAAAATAAGTATAACTAAGAGCAACAGTTATCGACAATCCTGTATACTAGACACAGTAGAGACGAATCATCAATACACTTCTACGTAAGATACATTATTTACATACATATATTAAATTTAAGAGACACTTGTTGTGACTTTTTCTTTAAAAAATCCTGATTGTCATAAATATTTTTGCAGGAAAGTACAAGCATTTTTGAATACAAAATATATATAAATTGAAACTTTTTAAAATGAAATAATAGTTTTCGCAAGTTATTTATCATCTCCCGAGTATATAAAAAGAACATACTCCTACAATTGGGACCTTCAAAATAAAAAAATAGCGTTTACCTAGAATGCAATAGTTTCGGTTTTATTTAACCGATGGTAAAAGTAAAGTGTGATTCTATCGGGAAAGAAATGATAAATATTTTAATTTCTTATATAGCAAGGGCAGTGATGGCGTAATAAAAATTATTAATCGATTGATTAATTGAACCGAGAAATAATTAAATGGGGGAAAAATTCTCGATTAGTAGATTAATTTAGCTGAAGTAATAAATAACATAAAAAATTATTTACAGCATTGCAAAAAAACATAAATAAGTTTATTAAAATTCTTTGTTTGATTCAGTTTCATTTCATCTCATGCGTTAACCATATCTCGTTTGATAAGACGAAGTGCTTTATTAATTCGTCTGAACAAGATTTTTAAACCACTTCGCTTCTTACATGTCGCATAAACTGGATTTGTTTTAATGTGTAGTAAGGTAAAGTTGATGCTGCTAGTAAAAGTCATTGTTCTATATTCCTAAACCGGCGTTCAAACCGGCTCAAAATGTTTATTTTTTAAATATGTTAGCATTATACCAGAAAAACATTTTTCGGGGGCATTTCCAAAATCGATTAATCGGAAGAGATTTCGATACAATTCTAACGTTAATCGGAAATAAATAATCAATTATTAATAATTTTTCTATAAATACCAAGGGGATCAGACGATTAGTCGAGAAATTTTTTACTGTGTTCTTCAGGCTGTTTAATGCGGAACCAAAACTCCACAGCTGAATGCCCAATGTCCATATTGGGTTTAAAATGGCTTTATATAGGAAAACTTTGCACTCTAAATTTATGGTTGATTTTGGAAAGATTAACTAGTGTAGTTGATTTGTTTTAAGTTTTAATGCCGTTATTTTTACCTCAATATGGGTGGATATTGTTTAGCGTGATCTTCCACTGTAACAATGGTATTTGTTGTAGATATGTGTGAACAATTTTGCCTTCTTATATTAAACGTTACATGAACACATTTCAATGGATTTACATTTCTTCTCCTCTATTTTACTCAGTCCTCTACTTCTTGACCGTGAGACTGCAGTTGTTCGGATGCAACCTTCGGATCTTGATTGACACTTTTAAGATGATACATAATACCGGCCCTAGTACAGAGATTTTGACATTTTTAGAAAATACTTTGACCTTAAGTTTTCAGGAAGAACTCGAGTTATTATAGTTAGTAGAGCATCCTGTCAGACTTTATCAGACGGCTGAGAAATATCTATAAATAAAGCTGAACAGTATTGCTTACTTTCAAATGTCGATCTAATAAGGGTAACCAAATTAATGCTCCGGGATAACGTTTTTTGCTCATTAAGATAAGATTTTAAACACGAAACGAAGAAGTTTTCAAACCACTTTGATAACACTAACTGTAGATTAATGGGCCTGTATGATGTAATCTGGCTGGAGTCCTGTTTTAGGGATTATGCAAATTTAAGATATCTTCAAAGAACATTGGAAAAAGCAAACTCGCAATATGGCATTAAGTATAAATAGTAAATTTCTCACAGCAGAGCTAGGTAAATTTTCTTAACATTGATCCTCTAATACGATCATAGGCCCATTTCTCAAAATTACAAGTTGTAAGCAAAGTACATTAAATAAAAACTATTACAGGCATTGTTGTTTTGTATGTAGTTTACTTGTAAATTTGTAACTTGTAATTTTGAGAAATAAGGTCCATGGGGTCCGAGCGATTTTCTCATATCAAGATATTTAATGGCCGATTTTATTAGAAGTAACCGAAATGTCTAGGATAATTCTCAGTACATGGTATGAAGTATGTTATGTCAAATGCTAAGTATGTATGTTAAACCAAAAATAAAATCGATCGACCATATCATTTGGTTTCCAATTAGAGCCGAAACAAATTTTAAAAGTAAAATATCCTAAGATTGTTACATTTGATCCGGCCTTTTTTATTTTCAGTATCTCTTACTGCAATCCGTATAATAACGTAAGCATCAACTATGAAGTTAAAATGGGTAAGTTTCACTGCAAAAGTGTTTGACCCTTTTTTATTCTGAAAAATCGAAACTAGTTTTAAAAAAATAATAATTCAAATGACGGCTATTCCTACTAAAGATACCTTTCAATCAGCTTGTGATAGATATCCGCCAAACGAATGAATAAAAAGCTTTTGCTGTGTAACAAACAGAATAACGAACTAATTGTATTAAAAAAATGCTTGTAGTCTTTTTTATATTTGTAGGCAGCAACAACAAAAATTACAACTACAACAAGTAATAAGCATATGTATATAAACATATGTATCTCTGACACAAACAAAACCCTCAAAGAACAAATAATAATAAAAATACCAAATACCAAAAGGCAAAACAATAGAGCTTAAATATGCATTGCTTTTTTTGGTAGTTGTTGTTGAAACAACTTGGAACACTATGTACCTATCTATCTATGCATGTATGTATGTGCATGCTTTGTACGTTAATTTCATCAAGATGTTTCCGAACAGACAGACATACACTTTTTTACGAGGGTTGCCTTTTAAGTTTTTACAAAACGTGAAAGAGAAACGAACAAGTTAGAATCAAAATGTTTTATTGCTTTTCGAAATCTTCGCCCTTAAGGCATATACCTTTATGCATACGCTTAAGCCAATTCTAGAAACATTTTTTCCATTCTGAAGCTGATATCGAAGAAACATGGTTTTGAAAGTCTTCAACAGCTTCTTGAGGTAATGAAATCGCTGTCCGCGCAGCTTTTGTTTGACAGTGGGGAACAAGAAAAAGTCATTAGGCGATAAATCGGGTGAATAAGGGCAATGAGACGATAATTCGATGTTTTTGTCCTTCAAATTTTCAGTTGTTTGGCGTGCTTTATGGGAGCTGGCATTGTCGTGATGAAGAATGATGCGACGTTTTCTGTTCTTTTTCCTTATTTCATCGAAAACCGTTTGCAAACAAATTGTTGTATACCATTTGGCATTAACAGTTCTTCGATACTCTAATGGAATGCTTGCGACGTGTCCAGTACAGCTGAAGAAACAAGCGATCATTTTCTTGGAAGTGATCCGTGAAAGAACAACTTAAGTGGGATTGGGTTCATCGTTAAACACACAAACAGTAGACTGTTATTTACTTTTCGGATCATACGAATATACTCGTATCCAAGTTTCGTCTCCTGTAACAATGTTGTATACGGATTTTGAACGTCCTCTCTTCAACATTTCCTGACACCAATCAACACGGCGCTTTTTTGACAAAATCTATTGTATTGCACCCTGTGATATCATAAGAGACGCCTCTATCTGTCTGTAAGTCACATGCCGATTTTCTTTTATCACGTCGCGCACATCATCGATGTTTCTCGGAATGTCAACCGATTTTGGTCGAACTTCTCGATATTCATCACTGACGGATGCACGACCATGACGAAATTCTGCAAACCAATTGTAAACAGTTTTCTCTGTTGGTACTTCATTATCAAAAGTTGCACGAAATGATTCTATAGATTGTTGTTAGGAGTAAGGCCTTTTTTAAAATCATAAAAAATCATCCAGTTCAGTTTCCACAAACTTGTTTGTTTTAAACGTTTAAATTCAACTGGCTTTGCAATAACAAACGTCAATGTTCACAAACACCGTGGTGCCACAACTCATTAACGCCACGTATTGTTCGAATGTAAAATACTTAAAAGGCAACCCTCGTACGAATACCTACTGTGTAGTGTGGCGGTAACTTAAGTTTGCATCTTTTGCGCTCACGCGATTTAAATTCCCACAATTCGCAACATGTTGGGTTATATTTATGCTACAAAAGCAACAAACATTAAGCTATGCGACCGACCATTTAATCCGTATTGTATAAAGAAAACCCCTCAAACCATTCAAAAAGGCAACAACAAGTAAACTTAAAGTTCACAACAACAATTTTACCAAAAATAGTAGGCTAAACCGGTATTAAGATTATTTTATTCCTTTGTGGTTTAAATTACCAGATACGTGCCGTGCCAATGGGGGTAAAGAGATATTAAAAAATTGGTAGATAGGAAATACACTCTTGTTCAATTGATTAGACCCACATAACTTGTGGTATTCAGCAGGCCATATATTCTAATATTTTTGGCGTAGAAAAAAAATTGTTCTAACAACGGATAGCGCATTTAATTGAGCTCAAATGCATATCGAAATGCCTTGAAAGTAAAAAGCAACGCTATTTTTAGCTTTGCATTTTAAAGCTTTTTTGCAAATAGAAAGTCTTAATCTGCACATTAAACTATCCACTGATGAAAGTTGTTACTTTTTAATTAACAATTGATAAACATGAATAAGAACGTAATCCCAAGTGAAGCGGAAGATCTAAAATCGATGTGTATTTGTCATTATTTTATTTCTGTCGTGCCATCGGCCACGAAATTGGATGGAACCCAAAAACTGTGCGCAGATACATTAAGGACGAGTTGTAACAGCTTTAAATCCGCCGGAAACAAGAATCGCATCGAACTCTCAATCCTTTTGGTATCAAAAATTAGGACGAAAGTAATACAATTTAAAAACAAATACAGTATGCTCTAGCCTATAGCAATATCTAAACTTTTTACATTAAGGGTACTCACGATGAGCAAATGTGTGCAAAAAATTAAGCGCTTTCCTCAACATAACAACGAAATATACGAAATTTGCTTCATTTTACTCCATTTGAACTAACTGAACCTGCAAACAATTATTTTTGACATATCAGCCGCCAAATTATAATTTGTAAAAAAGAAAAATTAGAACCGTGTTTTTTGTGACTAATAAAATCTTAATAAATTGCTGTTAAATGGTATTTTTATATTAATAAATCCATAAAATATAAAATAGCGTTGCCAGATATTTTTAAACAATTAAGTCGTCTTGGACCAATGCAATGGATTATTAAAAAGGGGCTCACGATCTGTCGCAATATGTACAGCAAATATGCACAAACTTTATTTGTACAAAAACCATCGTTAATGCCCCTATTGTAGACTCTATTAGCGCAACACTTATTGTTCTTTATGTCACATTTTTGCCTATTGCTATACAATTTTTTTCACAGCATCTTCATTCAATTAAATTTAGGCCCTAATTAATAAAATACCTCCAGTTGAGCCATAGTTTCACCAAAAAAGCTATAGTTTGTCTTACAAAGTAATATTTCCTTTTTAACTTTTGGTAACTTTTAAGTTTCTTTTGCCAATGCGATTACGTCTTTCTTTTTAATTAAAGTTAATTTCATTGTAATTAAAGTTCTATACGTATAATATACACCTTTTGTTTTTGTTTCATTTACTGAAGAGGTTGTGCAATACTATTGTCAATACTATAACATACAATAATTACATAACAGCTTTAATTAATAATTTTAAAAATCGGTAAATATTCAGACCAATAATAATTAATAGTAAGTGAACAACGTAGCCGATGATTTCTAATCATTCTCACGCTCAGTCAATGGTAACAAATAAACTGCTTTTTATAAAATTATCATTTTTTAAAACTGACGTGATTATTTATAAAAAAACTCTACATTTTTACATTCCAACATGAGCCATAGTTCGCCCCACATGTTACACACAACTTAATGCAGTCTACATTATTGTCGAGTACATCACGTACTCAGCTTTTTGACGACACGAACTGATCTCTGATAATATTAACGAAAATACCCCAGGCAGCATCCCGATTATAATTTAAAAAAAAATAAATAAATAAAAGCTGGCAATCAAAAATCTGTTAAAACTCAACACTCTGATTTTATATACATATCTCGGCATACAGTTAAAACCTGAAAACGTCATTAAATATGTACAATTTGTGTCATAAGTATGAACATGGTTGGCTTAAGAGATACGAGTATCGTTTTTACATCAACACCTCCCTAAAACATATTTTGATGCAGCTCTGTTAAAAGCTGGATGTTTTCAACGCAAATTTCTTTGCAGCCAATGATTTTTAAACCAAGTGTTGTGACTTTTGTTATTTGGTTGGTTTGTAGTGGTTGGTGGTGGTGGTGGTAGTGGTGGCTTAAATGCGCACTTTGTATGGCTGTGTGATTAAAGTAGGGTTTGCAAATAACGAATATTTGATATTTAAAGCTTTTTACCTAATTTTAGGAAGCTTGTATTAAATTAGAAAAAGTTTATGTATTAACAAAAACCATTTTAAAGTAGGTTTACTTCTAAATTGGCATTTGAACAGAGACAAATTCCGACGATTTTTAAGCTTTTTTCCAAAACCTGTTGTGGTATTACAAACCCTAAAGTTAATGTGCTGTTATGTTTTTCCAGTTATGAATGTGTGTTACTAACTTCAATATAAATAAATGTATCTCCTGGATTTAAGATTTTTTCTCGTTTAGTTTTATATAAATCTGATTTATTTTTAGATGTCGTTTTCCATTGAGTTGGTGGTGCGTCTGAAACGGATGCTGTACTTTAGATGCATTAACATTATGCATTTTTTCTCTTCATTTGATTGTTTTTTTTTTGTATTTTGTACCATAAAACGATGGATATGCAGGTGCTTTTTTGACAATAGGGCAGGTGGTTTGTGGCATCATGTTTTGGAATGAATCTTTAAACAAATTTTGCAAAACGATATACATATTCGTACATACTTACGTACATAGATATTTTTTATAACTACAAATTGAATTTGAAGTTTATGAAATGAATTTTCTAAGGTTTTACTGACTTCAGAACTTTGCTCTCCTTAAATTTATCTAATTTGTTTAATTTATTTACGCAAAGAAAAATGAAAAAGTTACATCCAACATGTTTTTAAATACAGTCACAAATTTGAAATAAAATACTTACATATGCATATGTATCTATAAGAAGACGGTTCTTTAAAGTATTGTGTTCACTAAATTTAATGTAGAACAAATTCGTTTGGTCTTTACAATATTAGGTACATTTTTCATGGAAGGTGAATGCGGAAATATTTATATTAAACAAGTTTTGAAATAGGCAGTTGGTAACGTAAAACAAACGTCACGGAATTTCTATCGACCCTCAGTTAGTATGGAGGTTTTTAATATGTAAGTCAATTCCATTTGAAATTTTAATATTTATTTTTAAGACTGGGTTTAAAAATGACATAAGTCCACACACAAGGTTGTTGAAATAAGTTTTTTTTAATTCTCACGTAATTTCAGGCTAATTAATATCTCGTTAGCTATCGGGTCTGTTACGTCCTGTGCATCAACATTTCCAACTTTTTAGTGTCCTTAATTTTTGGGGTTGTTTTACATCCGACTGCTTGGAGCTAAGTGAAAGCAAATAATTTTTTTTATAAGCTAGACAAATTCATTTAGTTATAAAGAACTCGTTTTGCGTTAAAGTTTGATATCATATATGCCTACTTTGAAAGGTAAAAATATATTTATTATTTTTTGCATTCCTAAAGGTATTTCAAAGTAACTAAAAATATATGTATGGATGAAATTTCGGACACTAAATTTCATTTCTGGCGATTCGAAAACGTTTTATAAATTGGCAAAGTTGTATAAATTGGTAAATACAAACAATTGGTTTTTTATTGCTAAAAAGTAAAATCCTTTTGCCTCTTCAGATGTGAGTTTCCGTTTATTAAAAAAAAAAGTATATGAAAATTAATAATATTGTATAACAAAAATAATTAATATTTTTATATTTAAACATTTTCAAACACTTTTTAGCGATTCTTGATTTGATATTCCGACAGGGTGTTTTGATGTGGATAATTCAGAATGAAAAATGACACTGAAGATGGCACATAGCCGAAACCGGCTTGTCTCCAAACGAAACTTAACAAGGGATGACGAAAATTCGCTCCAAAAATATTACGATACATAAAATTACGACATTTGTGAGTTGTGGCAGAGTTTTGTTCAGAAAAATCTCACTTCAAAGCTGAATCAAGAAATTTTTGTTTAAATTTCTCTTTATGTTTTCAATTTTAATACGATGCTAAAAATATTGACTTTTGTATGATAAAATTAGACTGTTTAGCGAATATCGCCAGATTATCACACAAAAAGGAATCTGTAATTTCATTTAAGAAATATGAATTGTATAAATTGTGTTTGATTGGTGCACCACTAGACCATGTACAGACAGTGATGTTGCAATATAATTGCTTTTGTTTAAAGAAAAATGCAAACCCGGAACATGGTAAAGTTAGCCGATAAATTGGTCGTCCTTGAGAAATAATGCCAAAGATGGTGATTGTCTATCAACTAGTTCTAAAAATGTCGTTTAACCAATTCATTTCACTCATTCACATTTCTGTCTCACTTTTTGTTGAATAAAAACTGACCAATCTCTACATTCAACCCATAACTGCTTGTTTTTATCTCAGTTTTTATATAAATGGCCGTAATTGAACGACCGTTTGGAACGTGATTACTTGAAGTTCTTCTTCCCTTTTTTAACTTCACAATTGAATTTTTTTAATGGCTGTCTACCGCGTATAGTTAAAGAGTGTTCAGACTTTGGACAATATGAAAAAAAATAACTATAAACTATATTTTGTAGTATAAATGTATACAAT
Organism: Phania funesta; assembly: GCA_963932375.1. Classification (NCBI taxonomy): domain Eukaryota; kingdom Metazoa; phylum Arthropoda; class Insecta; order Diptera; family Tachinidae; genus Phania; species Phania funesta. Next base: position 23,630,638 of record OZ010652.1, read on the forward strand.
ACTCCTCTTTCTTTTGAACGCTGTCACTTCCAAAATCAATGTAGTCTCAAATACTCGTATTTATATAATTGGAGTTTTTATGTACTTATTAGTTTGAATTTAAAGTTATACCTATTTGTGAGTTTTACCCCTGTTTACTATTTTGTTGTAACATATACATATATGTAAATGGATGAAGTAAATGAATCGTAAATTTACTTTAGATACATACGTTCGACCTGATCAAACTGTTAGAGATTTAAATCGAATTTTCGTCTTTAAACGTTGTTGGCGTCTGAAATGCTGGTTATTACGTATTTATTCTTACAGACACACAAAAGTAAAACCAACAGGAAGTGACATAAATACATATGTATGTACGAACATATATAATTTATATTCAGTTATTTCAAAACAAAATTTTGTTCAACGATGAAGCTGACTTTTGGTTGAATAAATACGTCAATAAGCAGAAAACTGCGGCGTTTCGAATGAAGATAATCTATAAGCAATTACCGAAAAACTCTCACATCCAGAGAGAGTCACGGTTTGCGTCGGAGGAATCATTGGTCTGAAATTCTTCAAAAACTATACCGGCCAGAACACGCCACATAGTGCGTGCCATAATTGATTTATTCAATATTCGTTCGGTAAACGATTCACTGTCCTCCAAGATCGTGCGATTTAATAGCGCTGGACTTGTCGGGTCTATGCCGATAAGGCTCAAGACGATTACCGCTTTGGAAGACGAAATTCGCCACGTTATCTCTCACGTACCGGACTTCATTGCTCCAAAAACTGGACTGGACTTCTGCCAAACCAAACGAGGTTATCATATGTCGGAAATTATATTCAAATAAAAATGGAAAAGAATTATTGACAATTAACACCGTTTTATTTCAATTTAAAGCTTTATACTACCCGTTATTTAGAATTCAATTAGGATTTACACATATAATTAATAACTTCTTCCTCTTATCTCTAATATTAATTGAAATTGAACTTTTAAAACTTGGTTACTCAGCTTTAACAATTTTAACAATATCAAAACTTTGACAGTAGTCCGAATCAGTAGCTAACTTAAATTAGAATTCTTATACAAATTATTTAGGCGATTAAAAAACATATACATATGTAGTATCTTAACATATTTATATATGTATATAAGTTATTAAGCTGTATTTATACTATTCGAGTTCTCGTCTGATTTCAATCAAATGTGTCTTTTTGCATTGGAGCTCTGTTAAAACATGAAACTATTATATTTTCGTCTAATATACAATATGAATTTTAGCTGACACATTCTTAGAGTTAGCTATCAAAATCAGGTTAATGCCCCAGACAATGAAAAGACATCTTTACAAAATAATAATTTGAATGTAATAAAATTTAAATAGAACATTCGGCTTCCCAAGACTTGTTTAAAGAAAACCTTTTACGTCTTTCTCAGAAAGAACCTAAAAATTATGGAAAAATAAAAAAACACTGTTTAATACCTGATATTTTTATACATTTTTCTTATAAAATTATTACGATCTTTTAATTGTTGCAAAGCCAATCGAATTTTTATAATAAATTTTTTTGATTCTTACTGTAAACATATTCTTTATTGCCTTTTTAGTATTTCTGTAAAACGTTAACAAAAACATAACGTTAACTATTTTTATCTACTGTGCATATAAAAGTCAATAATCGTTGAAAAAGCAGCAAAACCAGCTGCACCAATTATGCCTGCTTTTATACCAGCTCTCAAGCCAATTAAACCTCCAGTAACAGCGCCGGCATATGTGCCGTTACGCCAATCTGTAACACCGCGTTTCTGAAATCGTAATAATATGGTTATTTTTTAATTGATATCTTAAGATAGGGGTGGCCAACCCGGGACTGCTAGCGCGCCAGTAAGCAATTCAATATGCGCCAAAGAGCAAAACAAGAAAATAGAATAAATTTCGGTTATCACTAAATACATTCAAAAGGAGAACACAGCAGTAACACTTCTGATATTAAAGATTAACTTGAAGCTGTATGTACATATGTAAAGGGGTGATTTTTGTATACAATTCAAATGGGCAAATAGTTGGAAGCAACAGGGTTATATCGAATATTAGTATTAACATTAATGGTTTTCCAAAGAAGAAACTTTCTGCCTGCTGTCAATGAAAAACAAAAACGAGGAGTCTGGATATTTATCAGGAGGCAAATTACCGTATTTGATATCTACACAAAATGTTTAATTAAATTCTATTCATTATTTGAGAACTTACACAGCAGTGTGGTGCTTAGAAAATTCCAAGTAAATATTAGACCGGGTTTTTAATTTTTTAATTACTACAACAAAAGATTTCTTAAACAACAGGGGGAAATTGTAACAAACTTAAATATCTTACTTGCTCACATATTGGCAAGTAAGATTTTTTTATCTAATATTTGATAGAAATTAAATCACTTAAATTTTGACTACAGGACCTTGTAGATACATATGTTATTCTATATTAGAGCATTTGTTGATTATCTAAAAGAAAATAATAATTAGTTTAATGATGGATTTAATTAACTTAGCGACGTGCAATAGATTTTATTATCTTTCCAAATTCTATGATTAATGTTAACTTTACGTGTTATTTCAAATGCAGAAAAAATGGAATTTATCCAACAAATTTTTAACTGAAGTTTGTAAAACTACAAAATGAGTTTGGTCTAAAAGTTATTAAACTGGATAAGCATTTCAAGCTCGTAATTATCCAATATGGGGAAATTAAGCCCTAAAATTAACTATCTCTTCTTACCTAAATGAAGGCAACACTATTTATGTACATATTTATGAACTCTCATTAAATTATTATTTATGTAATATATATCGTTCAATAAAATTTGTCTTACAAAGTCAAATTATTACTGTGCAAATAACTAACAATAGTCATACATACATGTAATTATAACTTGATATATTTGTTGCGACCGCAAAATTTATGCAAATTTTTAATTCCGCCCATACTTCCAAAAGGGTTGGACACCACAATTTTTTGGTTCATGTAAATATATACTTACACTTTCGATGGCGCATTCGACAGCTGAAAAAACACATCCAATTAAAGCGAAATTTTTGGCATAGCTATGAGTGGTAGAACGCATTTCTCTGAAAATTTCACGGGCAGTTTGTTTCTTTTCGTTAGCAAAGGGATCTGACATATTGGGATTTACTGAGGCACTAAATAAACCAATAGCTGCACCTAGACCATAACCTGAAAAAGTTAAATAATTTGATAATAAAAGCCAGGATTTTACACATTTTTAAATTTTTTTGTTAACTTTATTGTTTGACGTAACTTTGTCGAACTATAATTATTAAAATTCAGTAATTTAATTGTTAGACTTAAGTTCGTTATTTACACTTTCTGTTATGAAAGGGTGGACATAAAATTAGTAGTAAGACACAGAAAATGTTGATAACATGCGTAGCGGCATAGAAAATGCATTCTATTTTTATGCTAGTCTGTATTCAAATTTATCATATCAAAGAAATTTTCTTTCTTGACGGAAAGAGTAAATAACCAACTTAAGCCTAACAATTATATATTTTAATATTTTTTGTTAACTTTAAATAAGTAATTTAGAGTATTTATATCTCAATATACTATCTACGATTGGGTCGGATGAGTCCTCTCGCCAGGGTCAATGTAACAGTTTTGTTTTTGCTTCTTCCTGGACAGTGATATGCCTTGCTCGTAAACCGAAGTGATGGCCCGGGATAATGTTTTTCTCAGTAAGATAAGGTTTTAAACACGAAACAATTATTTTTTAAACAACTTTCAAGAAATTTAAAGTAATTAATGGGACTGTATGATGTAATCCCCAGTTTTAGGGATCGTAACAATTTTAGACTTCTTCCAAGAGCATGAGAAAAGCCAACTCGCAACATGGCATTAAATATAAATAATATAATTTTTACAGCAGAATTAAATAAGTTTCCTATCATTGATCCTGTAACACGATCAGGTCAGGTGGATTTTCTCACGTCAAGATTTTTAATTGTCGCTTTAAGTAAACATAACCAATATTACATGGGATTATTCACATTATCACTGATAAATGAAATGGCACAACTGTTTATGTCACGCGATATTCAAGTCTTATTGCTTCTCACCTAAAATTTTGAAAATTTGAGTTACGTGGTTTTGCAATTAAATTAACGTTATAAAACATAATCTTTAAAAATAAATATATTAATGACACGTCTAATGGATTGCAAAAATATCACTCAAGTGTGTAGAGTTTACATTAAGGCAGATTTAGCTGGTATATGGTATCGCCTATGGAGGGTATCTTGGAGAATGAGCCTTGCTTCACACCCGGTAGAATAATTTTTTTTTTTTTTTGCATTTTAGTTTAGTAAAATCTTTATTTTCCTTTCATTAGTGCTCTTAGCGATATTGATGTTCTGACGTTCGCAGAAATTATTTAAAATAGGTGCTACCACATTTTATCATTGTTTACACGTTCTATTTGCCGTGTGTTGTTTAATCACATGATAATAGAGGCAAATTTAACGGGCTTAAAATTAAATATTTTTCTCTCAGCAAAAGATTTCCATGGAGGTCACATATTAGAATTTATATTCAAATAAAAATTTCAGAAAGTTAATAATTTCCATATGATTGCGACTTTAAATAAACATAAAATAAGCAAAAACAATAATTTTTGTGTTTCATTTGACCTAAAGTAGTCCATCGATAAAATTTCTTTGATCTCTATACCTATGTAGTTTCTCATGATTTTTAAGAACTTTTGGATATTTTCCGTTATCAGCTGCTAAGGTCGTATAAATAATTCCAAATTATGCATTAAACTTTTAAAATTACAACTCCTATTTAAGTCCATATGTAAGTATATTATTTTATTTTACCTCTTATTCTATAATTTATAAACATACATATATAGATTGTTTATACTTATTAAGCCACATATTAGGCCATAAGGGCAAACTTATGAGTCAAATAAATAATTAAATAAAATTTTCGATTGTTTCTAAGGTTCTTCTACCGGTAAAATATATGTGTATGTACATATAAATTTGTATAAATATCACATAATCCTATACATCACTCACCCATTACGCAGGCTGTAAACGATTTGAAACCACAACTTTCGACTGTCTTTTCAATCATTTTCTCTTCATTTGTTTTAATCTGTACAGGTCCATTGCCTTTTGGTATCACAATATTTTCCCGATACCTAGTAAAATGCATTTTAGTGAATTTTTCCAGCACAAACTAATCAGAAACTACTTATGTAGCTTACCTATATAAATTTCCTACAAAATATTGTGCCATATAATCCATATCAGGGTTTTCGAAAAACACTAATCTTTTATTACCATCTTTTGGGGATGGATGGGTAAATTCCTGTCTTGGAAAATTCGTACTCATTGTTTAATTAAAAACAAAATTACGAAAGTTTTGTTAAAACTGTACTGTGGTTAAAAAAGTTATTTTTCTTATTTCCCATATGGCCGGAACAGCTGTATTGATAACTGATTGTAGTTGCCAGATGAATTAAATTAGCTTGATAAAAGCCGACGAGGAGTAGCTGGCTTTACACGCGGGTTTTTTGTCAACTGAAGTTTGTTTTGAAATTGTTTTTGTATTCTTGCCGTCTCCCTTTTATTTATGAAACGTTTTTTGCTAGCTAACAGCACCACTCGCTTTTATACCCGCAAGAGATGCAGGGCCGGATTATCGTTTACAACACAGAAAAGTTGATTTGTCTCGGCTACACCACAACTTGATTTTTTTTTAATTTTGATTTATAACATCTAAGTGTTGTGTGTCACAGAGTTTCGTTTTAATAGCTACGTTCGAGAACCCAATAATTATCAATAATTATGCCTAAACTTTACTAAACTGCATACGAGTACACAAAGTTTAGTAGATGAGGACACAGTTTGAGAGCGTAAAATGACAGTTCGATGACTGAGCAATTGCAAAATCTGCTAAAGAAATTTTTGTTAGTAGAATTTAGTCGGCTGAAAAAAACATATGTTTGAAAATGTAAACAAACAAAAAAGCATTTTTAAGGAGTTGTTAAAATTGTTGTGAAAATAAGGAAAACTAAAGCAAACACAAGTAAATGGGTATTTGAAAACAGTAAAGTGTACTAATTTACGTTTGCATACAAGAATAAGTGTTTTAAAAACAAATTGAATTAAGTTTAATGTTTTTTTTTTTTTTTTTTTTTTGCTTAAGTTGCCTTTTCCACAGCAGTTTAATTAAAATTTAGGAAAAAAATTATTTTGTTTCATTGTTTATTTACTTCTTTAGTGTTATAGAAGTGATGAATACATCGGAACCTAGTAATTGGATATTCATACTAATCAATAACAAAAACGAGTACTAATGTACTATTTAACAAATTTAATCAGGAAAAACTTACAATATAAATAAAATAAAAAGAAAATACTTATAAAGTAACACAAGTTAGGTTTTTTTTTTTGTAAGAATTGAAGACAATAAATTGTGCTGTACCAAGTACGAACAACAAAAAGAGTCGAGTAGTCAAAGGAATACATTTTTTACAACACTGCATTAATTTTCAATCAGCTGTTGGATAAATTGTACTAAATTACCATTCGCGTACTTTTTGGACAAAATTTATTTTGGGAGAGTAAATTGAAAAATTTACTCAGTTACTAAACTCTACTAAAAAAGTACTCGAATGAAACTAATATTAGTACTTGGTTTCCATTAAAATACATCCATACATACTAAAAACCACAGGGTAACCAGAGGTGAAGACTTTGACACATAAAAAATAAAAAACTCAGTTTTTTTTACTATGGGCTCTGTTAGAAAGAGACAAATATAGCATTTTGTGACGAAATACAGAAAAAAATACAGGAAAACACGGCAAGAAAATCAAAATAAAAACAAAACTAAGGCTCTGAGGGAACGAGACGGATAGAGAAAAAGATCACTATACTGTCATTTCACCTCTGTTCACTACTTTGTGCCAGAGACTAAAAAGAACTGACACATTGAGCACAGGGTAACCAGAGGTGAAGACTTTGACACATAAAAAATAAAAAACTCAGTTTATTTTACTATGGGCTCTGTTAGAAAGAGACAAATATAGCATTTTGTGACGAAATACAGGAAAAAATACAGGCAAACACGGCATGAAAATCAAAATAAAAACAAAAATCTAAAAACAAAACTAAGGCTCTGAAGGAACGAGACCGATAGAGAAAAAGATCACTATACTGTCGTTTCACCTCTGTTTACTACTTTGTGCTAAAAACTGTCGAGTGTAAATAACAAATAAAAAAGCCAAGCGCACTGTAATTTACTTTGTTTAAAAAAAATTAATAATTATTGTCAAGGCATATTTATATGCCTTGATTATTGTAATAATCAAGATCATGGAAATTTTTAGAATTACTAGATAATCGTCTTCTAGTTTCTTTTTTGTACCCTTGCGGCTTGTTGGTAATTGCTGTGTCGTAATCTTTCATTTGTAAGGCCATTGCAGATCTAACTGGGTTCTCTTTTGACTGCGTTGAAACAAGTTCCACTGTGCTCTGCTCTAGCGGCCTTATTTAGGCTTATTTTTGCGGATATACCGCCACCAGTGGTTTGGAATTTTTTTATTTGCTGCCGATTTTCTTTTTAAGTTAGCTTTGTAGTGAGTCCATACCTATAATTAAATAACAAATTTTAGATAAAACATTAAAAATTTGTTAATCCACGTAATACGAACTCTTTCCCATTCTTTTGTGCTTCTAATTGGCAGACCCAAGCAATTTAATTGTACTGTAAAGCGGCCCCATTTCTCTTGCAATAAGACAACAGCTAATCAGCAATTGTAAGATTTTATGTAACGTTAGAAAATTGCTAGAATCAGGTTCTTTGCCGCGGTCAGTCCCTAAAGAATGAAACAAATATAACGTTTAAAAATAATGCGTAAAATCACAGGGTAACACAGGATTTAATTGATTCTCTATTCATAAGTTAATTATGCTTTGCATATGTATGTATGTCCTAGGCGTAAATTTGAAAAGATTTTGATTTGCTATTTCCTAACTTTAGTAGGATAAGTTGGTTTACAACAGTTCAAATTCTGTTCCTTGTAGTGCGGGTGGTGATAAGTTGGCCATACTGATCATTTTCTTTCTTAGAGATGATTTTTATTAGATATTTATATATCTGTCTCATCAGTTTGACATTCCATTATGATAGGGGCATTTTTGGCGAATTTAGCGGCTTTGTATGTCTAATATTACCTGTAATATTGATATGTCCTGATATCCTATAAGGTAGTTTTTTTTTTAGATTGTTATTGGTGTAATAGACTTCAAAAATAATTACGATTTAATACAATTTATTAAACCGAATATATATAAAAGTAACTCACAAATGCTTTCGTTTTAAATGAATTTTATCCTTCCTGATTTGGTCAAATACATAAATAAATGTTGCTGCCATATACTGCTTATGTAGGCATCAATATAATTTTGTATAATATACATTCCATCTTCCTAGTACCATTTTATATTTAAAACATAAGTTAACATTGTTACGCCTTATTTATACAAACTTTATTTTATCACAAAATTACATTCATATGTATGGTATACTAAATGTCAATTGTTTTTATATTAATTAGTAGGTACATATGATATAAAATATATCGTTTAGTTATCAGTTAAAACTAAAATTTTATATTTTTGTTTTTAAAATTTTAATTAAAGGAATATATTAATAATAATATAACACAAAATGCAATTACAGCACCCAATATTAAAGCATCACGTTTCTTTTTAATGTTTATTCGTTGAATTAAACTGCACAAAATAAAAAGAATTTATTATATTTCGTAATTTATGATGCAAGAAATATTTTTAACTTACCTGGAAATTAAAGGGAACCTATTTGATATATCGTTTAAACGAGTCTGTATTCGTTTGAATGCCTGGCGTTGTGAAAGTAAATGTTCTCTGGTCTCGATTGCAATATTAATTTGATCATTTATCATGCTATTAGAACTGTGAAAAATTAAAATTAAAATTTAATAAAAATAGACACCAGTTCTTTAATTTCCCACAAGATGGTAAATGGTGAAATATAAAATACTGGTACAAAACTATTTTTTCATATAAACCATTTTAAATCGTTTGTTGTGTTCATATCAAGTCAATAAAAATTCTCTTGCATATAACATATTCAATATATGCAAGAGTTTTTATTTTTTTATAGATTTAACAGCGTAACTTTCAAATTCTGTACAGGCGAATGTCAAACTTCATATACAAATATAATGATCAACACTCTCTCGCTGATCTCTGATGCATATGTCATAATACGCATTACATATAGGGCAAAATTAGTTGTTAAAATGCTTCAGTGTTATAACTACGCATTTTTTTAACTTTTTTAGTAAGTGAAATGTCTATTAATCATAATATGTTTGGTAATAGTTACATATTTTACAAATATGCTAACATGATATAGATTAATTATGAATGAATTAAATAGAGAACAAATAAATATTTGTGACCTGTACAAACTTTCAAACACGAACCGTGCTAAATTAGGCTGCTATCCCAAACTTAAACGCTATATCGAAAAGCAACCTTGCAAAATCATGGAAAGAACCAAACCAAAGAAATTTTAAAGGTAAGAAGATACAAACAAGAATCGCACACGTAATCTGCACTCATATTACGAAGTACTTTCGATATATTTTAACTGCATTATTGTAAAATAATGGTGGTCCTTATGAATAACCGCGTATGTCCATTTATTAAAAGCTCTACAATTTAGATTGGACCAGTTTACTAAAAATACATGCACACGTGGTGTATTAAAATAGCTTTCAGCACAAATGATCCATGAAGATATACACTTGGATGGAAAAAGAGTTAGCTACACATACAAAGACAAAAGTACTCCCATTATTTCGAAATACCATTGAAAATAGTTTTGATTAACTTATACATATCAAAACGAACTTGACAATTTTGAATGCGTTATGGAATGCCACAATTTAGGACAGTATATCATGTCTTTTTCAAGAACCCCTTTATATTTTGTACTCATAAAGTAATGCAATGATATTGTCTATTAAGTATATATGTATGTACATACATATATCCAATTACTTACCTATTTACATGACCACTTTCTTTTAAATACATATCACGTCTACTCAATCCTGATATCGATGGACTGTTTGTAGATAAGCCTGAACCTCTCAATAATTCCTCTCGTTCCAAGCGCACTGTGTGGTTCGTGGATATTTTATTAAATTCCTGCCGATAACCCTGTAATATTTCACGATGGCGTTGTAATGTGTGTAGTGCCGCAGCACCAGTTGCAGGAAGTTCAGCCATTGTTTCATTTATAGATGAAAGCTAAAGCAAACAAAAAGAAAATGCACATCCAAACACACAAAATACACATTATGAAAGTTACTATTAACGCATAATGTACATTAAGTTGCATTAACCTTATCTAACATTTGGGCAATTTCTTCTGATAATGAATCAAACACATGTTCACCTAGTAACGGAGATGTGTCAGTATTTGAACTATGACCCATGGAGGTTGAACTGCTACCAGCTCCTATTTTGCTAAAAGCCACCAATTTCAGGTCAATTTCATTTTCCAATAGACGAGCTTGTTTACGCAGCACTAAAAACGCAAAATATATTTTACACTTTTTAATTAGTTTAACAATAATTTGTTTTCAAAAATTACCATCATAGCTGGATATTACCATTGTAGGTTAATAGTTATTATTCACTTTACTGCAAAATATAAAAAAAATGTTTGTAGACGAATAACTTTGATAAGCCATCGATGTTATTAACATCGATTAATTCGTTTATCGTTTTCTCTGTTCTCAGTAATGTTGATAAAGCGATTTTGTTTGTTGTTGATGGTATATTCGTGTTCAATCAAATATGTCCGAACAACGCTGTTCCGCAATCCACAAACAAAATACAAACAAGTAAAATAAAAAGTATGTATCTGTAAACATCCGTACATAAACTATGCTGATGACAAACAAAAAATTGTGCTCAAACAGAGAAGCAACAGCTATACGTATTCTCCACACAGAAGACCACGCTGTTCTGTCGACACTCCGTCCATGTGCTAAGAAATTTATGGTTAGTCAAAGCGTAGTGTAAAGATTTTTACGAACAAAAAAATATTTTCCATTTAATATTGAGATTAAAAAATTTGATCGAATAGATAAAAACTCAGGTCAATACTCACTTTTGGTACTGATTTTCAGTGCTCATAAATTCATTTTTTTGTGTTGACTCTGGTACTCGTGACATGCCGCCCATAATAAATATAAGAAATTAAGGACGTTGCAGAACATAATTTTCCGTAACTCGAAACAAAATTACCTTCAAATTACTTATTATTGACTTTACTGGCCTTATTGTTTTGGAGATATTTGGAGTTTTCATAAATTTCGATTTTTCATAATTTCTTAAATTTTCGCCTCCAAAAGTAAGCTTTTTTCCAAGAACTTTCCAAATATCTATGTTGTTTCCAATACTTAATTTTACTAACGTTTTCATTAAGGTTAGATAACAGAGTAGTTACGTGTGTTTCAAGATAATTTCATCACAATAGGTTTGAGAAATATATTTTGAACTCCTTATTTTTTTATGAGAAATTAATAAAAATGAGATAATGGATAAAAAAAATGTTAAAATAAAAACGGTGAAAAAAGTGAGTATACTCTTTGGAAAACATTGGTTCTAGAACAACTTTCTCTCAAAAACATAAATGTTTTTAATTTGGTTTGCCGACAGGGTGATTTCTAAAATGACACTGAAAATGGGACATAACCGAAACCGCATTGTCTCCAAACCAAACTTGACAAGGGATGACGGAAATTCATTCCAAATATTCATATATAAATTTCATTTTAAATTAGGTTTATTGTAGGTGTATAACTATCTAGAGGCCCTATGCTCTGCTATGTTTGTATTCGCTATACTATGAATTCCACTAGAATTACGACGCTATTACTTCGTTAATTAAAATTTTAATTTTCGGTGAAACGATGCCCCCCTGTGGATCCAAAAGTCCCTTTTAGATATTAATTTAAATTCATATATTACTATACCATGTTGACAAATTTGTGTGCAAGTAAATAATTCAGCTATTTGTTCTTTTTAAATTTTATTGATTTTAATGTTTGTTGTTTTTTAAGGAAACATGTTTACATCAATAAAAAAATTAATTATATTTAAATCGTATGTGATATTTTAAGTATAATTTCAGTTTAAATTTGATTTTATTTTACTTTTTTTATGTTAAAACTAAAAACAAGCATACGTGAATATTTTATATTGAAAAATAACTTAATAATATATATTTTAAGAAAAAAAAATAAGCTTTAAGCCTAATTAATTATTGTATGTAGCTAAGTTTTTAATATCTCTTCCACTTATTGTTTAAAGTAAAAAATCCAACTTAAAAATAAAAACTTAATTTTTTTAATATATGTATGTATTAAGTATATTCATTAAAATAAAACAAACGTAAATATTTAAAACTTATATATTTCATTCAAATATGTTGATTGAAAAATCAGTAATATAAAAAAACTTAAGTAACATATAAGTGTTGTATTTATTAAACTTATTTTATTTATAATGTATCATATACGTGAACCTAGTTTCTAGGTTCACTCTTATATTATTGTCGATTATTGACACCTTCTATAGTGGCGTGCATGGTATGTTCCATATTCTTAACAATTATATAGTTTGTAATATGATTGATAGCCTCATCCTGGAGGCGCTCGGGCCATCGTTTTATATAGGATTTTATAAAATCGCCAAATGTATCAACTTTATCCGGGGTGGTTTTGTGAGAATCTACAATGTTTTTGACAATATCCACAAATTTATCGTAATCATCAGGTGATTTTTTGATTTTATTATAGTTTAAGACACCACCATTGGTGGCATTGTTTGAGGAAGCAGCCGATGCGGCAGCATTTAGTTGATCCATTTGATTTGATTCATTTAGACGTGAGGCGACAGCAACGGCTGCTGCTGCGGCAGCAGTATTGGCCATAAAATTAACATCGCCACCGCCAGCGGCACCACCACCATTTGCAGCCTGAGCCTGCGAATGGTCAATGAAATGCCGATGCATGCCATATTCCGATCTGAAAAACAGAAATAGGTTACAAATTGTTTTTTTTTTAATTATTGATTAATGTGTAATGAAATTATAAAGCAAAACATAATATGGAATAAGTTTATATTTAATTTTTAGAATGGAGAGCATTTTCTAAACCTATCAATTTTCAGAGCATTACTTGCCTTGATACTGTGCGTCACGAATAAATATATTTCACCTAGTTTGTAAATTAACATAAAAAATTATAATAAAAGTGGTTATACGAGATTTTTATGCTAAAACGGTTTTAACTTTAAATATCAAAATAAAAATACTTAGCTTAATTTTAAACTAAAAGACGAGTTAAATCTTTCTGATATATTATCCCTGCTTGTTTGAAAAACTCAAGTACATATATTAATTAACTTCCTAAGAAGCTATCACTTATTTTAAGTTTTTATCTCTGAATATATATTTCTTGAAGCTTTTTGTCGAAAAAGTATTTTGGAAGATAAATTATTTGACATTTTTAACAATTTTAACCTATTCCTCAATTCGACTGGTTACTCTTTTATCTTCAAGTTTCTTATATCTATAAACAGAAAGAAAGAGAAAACTTACTTATAAAATCCTTCGGAATTGTTACTGTTAAACTCTTGTTGAGACATTTGATTTTTCCAAACGGGTGACTCTGTTGAAGACGGTAAACTACCTGCATTCGATGCTGGAGTCATAATACGTTTATCTCTGCAAAAAAAAACACGTTAATATTTCTTAAAACCTAAAGGAGGAATAATAAAAGTTGTACATACTTTGTATAGCCTGTTTGTCCCAGGCTTTTAAATACATCATCCACTTGATTATAAAATTTCCAAGTACTTATTATACCAGTAGCTTCAAATGTTTTTTGTTCTTGTCTATAGCGCTGTGTTAAATTATTTACTTTAAAATGTACTTCTAATGCAGTGACGGGTACTCCAAGACCGGTTAATTGCTTTGCCATAGCCACATAAAGATGGCCATTGCGTTTAATAGTGCGCAACTCATAGGCGCAAACTTTCCATAATTTTATTAACTCTAATACACCATTATCCTCCCATTGTCTACGCTTTTTATTGAATTTTTCATACTAATTATTAGTTAAAAAAAAAGAAAAAAGGCAATCAGCTTTAAGCATTAATATATTATTAACGAAATAATAGGCAGCATCGACATAATCACTTACAGGCATTTCACATGGGTATCACAATGGTCAAGTAAACTCTCTGACACTTCCTTTTAATTTTGGAGGCGCAACTCTAAATACATGCCATATGTGTACGAGCCATACAGACTTTTTACAATTAAATTCCTTTCATACTTCTATAAAGAAACAAAGATTATTTGAGTTCATCGTTCACTGGTATGCATGCAAATGTATGTATATAAATATATAAAACTACTTATTTAAAACTCTTTAGATTAAATATCAATACAACAGCTGTGATTGAGTACTCTACATTGGGCTCCTAGACTTTTAACTGCAATAATAGTACAAAACTAGGCTTTACCGAAACTATTCCGTTCTTTCGGCAAAGTTTCGAAACACACATACTTGTAATTTGAACTAAATAACTATAAATAAATCCTAATCCTATTATGATACATAATTTTATATAGTGATATATGCAACAGTCAGGAATCCAGAAGTAATGATTTGTTGAAAAATATTTTAAATAAAGAACATAAAACATTCGGCTTATTTTATTTAAAACTTTAACGTCAACTGAGTGTTCATAGAGCAGAACACAAATATTGTGATTCCAAAAAATTTCCTAAAGATACTTTTTTAAATTCAAAAACGGCTTCATTCTTGGCGGCTCTTTTCGTGATTTCGTTAAGAAACGAAATTTGTTTTTGTTTTACAAGATCACAGATAACGTGACCAGATCTGATCTGAACAAATTTTACAGCTAAATCGAGTACATAATTTTATAAAACATAACGCCACAATTAATACGAATAACAAATATCAAGGTCGAGTTGCTTAGTAGTTAGGAAGCTTTATTACTACACAACTACACCATCATATGTTTAGTAACAAACCGTCCTAACTACTAAGCAACTGAACCAGAAAATCACAAGAAAACTTATAGAACCTTTTATACAATTCCTAGTTCTAAGATGTATATAAATAAAATTTCTAGATGAAGTAAACTCACTCTGCACTAAGTCTCATAAAAACAACATAAATATTTAAAACGCCACTGAATCCTTTTAGTAATATTTACATTAAGAATATATTATGATTTGTTTATATATAGATATATATATCGTTGCAACTTGCAACGATTTTTTTAAATAAATTTTTTACACTTCGAAACACAAATTCTTATTTATTCTTCACTGAATTACATTTATTCCATAACACTTAATTCTTCACAGTGTAGAAACATTTTCAAAGAACAAAACAAAACACAAAAAAGAGCGTAAATATCATTATGACTATTACGTTTTTATGGTATAAATATAATTATCATTAAAATTAAAAAAATCGTTTTCATAATGATCCCATGCCGATAATAATGATGGTATTTTAACTGATGAAGAACATAACCAACAAGTTGATTGAAATTGTGTAATTAACAGAATAACAATAACAGAGCGTATAAAATCAAACGAATAGCAGAGAGTATAAAATTGCAGGAAGTACAATTAAGAAGCAAAATAATGCAGACTATTTTTATGTATATCAGTGTAATAAAACCTTACCTAAAAACATTTTCCAATTTACTAATCAAAAACACATTTTTTTTCATTTTTAATCTATAAAAAATTGAAGTTTAGTAGAAAGAGTAAGAGAGAAATACACATTTTTACAAAATGCGCTGTCTGTATTTGAGTGAATGAGTACACTTGGTATCATTATTGTACATACACAGAAAAATGCCTACGTTATGTTAGACACGATAATTACCTAAATCGTTTTGCGATAATTATAGATTTTTTCCTGGGATGATCATCATCAAAGTTAATAATTATGTGTATATTTTCATACTGTTGTTGGTTTGCGACAAAAACAAAAAACCCGGTGCATTGTAAACAGAACAAAAAAATAAAAACATCCACATCTCATCGAAATTATAAAGTTGAAATTTTTCGATATTTTTCCATTTTCTGTGCACTAAACTTGTAAAAAAAATTATTTTTGTAGGTATACTTGCTTGGAATACATATCGATACTAAACCAACAACGTTGATGATTTTTCTTCACATAAGTATACTAAATAAAGAGCATAGGAAAAGAAGACGATTCAAGTCAAGGCGCGTACACTTGCCAGGGTTTTTATTATACATATCCACATACATATGCGTGTATGTTGTCTTGGGTGCAACAAAATTTTTATATACAAAGAAAACGTACACACTGTGGCTGTTAACAACGTAGCAAGTTTAAGAAGAAGACACCCTTTTTATAAATGTACATACAAACATACTAGATTAAGACATTTTTTTAATGAAATTTTTCTTAACAATTATTACTTATTTTGCATTAGTCCGGCCATCTGATAAAATAAATCACCACCACTTTTCACATTGGCTCAGTAATTTCTTCATGTTTTATATTTCTTATTAGTTGTTCTTGTTTAAATAATTATTAAATTTTCTCAGATTTTTAATGAAAATTATATAAATGATGTAATTAACTGTTAGTCTGTGTATGTTTATACTCTTTGTGTAATAATGATACACTCATGGAAAACTACGCCGAAAATACAAACAACTTTGTCGAACATCCAACCAAGACTGAGAAAATTTTTCGTTTCTATCTTTTTCCTTATAAAGAGTGATGTTGGTTTTCTCTTTTACCCTCATGCTAATGATTGTTCTGTTCAAACTTATCATAATGACGATATAAGACATTGATGGAAAACGCAGTACTCTTCTGTTTTTATCAGTACTTTCTGCAAAACAAAAATAGCGCACTAAACCAATAACATAAAAATTGAGGAACATGTGGTTTAGTTGTAACATATAATTCCAATTAGGATTGGTTTTTGAATATCCTTAGGTTCGGTTTTGGAAAGTCTTCTACCGGGATGTCGAGTCGTTCATGGCATCGTATATATCTATGTATTTTCACTAGGAATATAACGTTATTTTTAAGCGGCTAAGATAACGATACTTAAAAGCGGCGTATTATGTAAAAAGAAATAAAAACGTTTACTTAAATATACATACATATATGTATGGGACTATTAGTTTTGTGTCTTATTGCCCAAGTTACGAAATTCGTAAAAATTACTATAAATAGAGAACAAAAATTGCCTACAGGCATATAATCAGCAATAATAAAGCCGTGTTCAGGGTAGACTAAATAGGCAAACATACATACTTATAAAAAAATGTTTCGCCATTTCCGTTACATTTGTAATGTGGAGTTTGAAATCCGCAAAAAAGCCAGAAATGCTTTGAATTCGCCCGTGAGTGATTCTGTTTTCAATTAACTTTTCGGTCAAGAGTTCGTTCAGTATTACAAAGCTAAGAAAAGTACTACTGCTGTGTTGATAAAAACAGTCATTTTAAAATTTAATTTTCTCAGCCCCACAAAATAAATGACTAAAATGTTAACCGAAATATTAAGTATTCATTTTGCCTTACAGTGAGTGAGACAGTATGTATAAACATATATAAAATCTAAAATCAAAACTGTGTACAACACTGCTGCCAGACTTATCGTCATACTGACGATTTTGAGAATCTAAAGTGAACGCTTGACAACCCCATAATCTGCATTGAAGAGTAACTTCTTATGGATAAATTGCCACCAAATAAATCTCATGTGGGTTAGACTCGTTTCGTATAGATTCATTCATACAAAAATGCACGATTTTTCGCCCAAAATTGCAGTGTTCTCCCAAATGTTCCGAAACATGTGGAATGAAACTTAAAGCCAAAAAACAATAAAAAGTTACTACCAGTATTTTGCTATAAGAGTTCTAAATCCACAGATCGGGTTATAGAAATGATGTCGGCACACTTTGTTAAGGAACATATGCTTTCAAAATTATGATTTAAGAATGAATTTTTTTAGAAGTACAGCTCTAATTCATCAGTAATGATAATGTTCTATATGTTCAACTGTTATTTCCCCGAGTGTTACTTTTCTTAAAAAGTACCAACAAATCTTAAAAAACAGAGTTTTCAATGTTTATCGAAACCACTTATATATACGTGGTAGTTTCATAATGTGATTATAATTAACAAAATGGCAAAAAAAATGTCTGAAAGCTTATAATTATTGTAAAAAGTATCTTTTAACGATCTGAAAAAGTTTTTGTTCGATTATGGCGAATTTCACCTTAGAATTTGGCGATTTTTTTACTTTATCTGGCATCTATGGTGTGCATATAAGAAAACAAAACTTCATGACCTTTAATTTTTCTTTTGCAACGTACATTTTTCTTCATGCTGTTTTGCGGTAGCAGAGCTCATCATCATTAAATGCTGATGATAACTGGTAGATGAATGTAGGAAATTGCTAGTGATTTGGGTTAGTTTTATTATTGCCAGATTGATGTTTTTTTATTTTTATGAAACTAATGTACATCCAAATGTATGTATTTATACACATGCATATGTACATACATAATATGTACATACGTTTTTATTATGATTTGTTGAAAAGTCTAAAAAATCTCTTCTGATCCTCGATCTCAGAAAAAAATTTGTTTACACTCAAACCAAGCAAAAGTATTTATTATTATATGTACACATGGGATGTACGTACATTCATATTTTTAGTCATACATTTTACACATACATATGTATGTTTTTCGAACGAAAAATGACACTGAAGATGGTACATAGCCGAAACCGGTTTGTCGCCAAACCAAACTTGACAAGGGATGACGGAAATTCGTTCCAAAATTCTACAGAATATTTTATATCCTAGTACCTACATAAGTATAAAATGGGATTTCTTCTAGTCCTAAAACGTACCTTTTAGCTAAATAATATTTCGTTCATTCATATATGTAGATAAAAGTTCAAATAAGAATGAAGTTTGCGACGAGGTACATACATATATAACATATGTAAGGGAACGCACAAACAATTTTCAAATAAAATATACACTCGAGCTTAACTATTTCAAGTGTAATTCTGTATCAAGCTTTCCTATTTTTTGCCGTAAATCGTTTTTGTTTTTAAAAGCATGACTCAAGGGATTTTTCTTCAATTCACTGTGGTTCTGTGTCGGATTTAATTCCGGCGACTGGCTAGGTAAATTTAATAACACAATACTGTTTTCTCTAAACAAATTTATTACCAACACAGGGTTATCATCTTGTTAATGGACCAATCGGAAAGGCATAATCTCCTCTGAATACGGAAGCATAATATTCTGCAGAGACGTCGGACATTTCACTTTTCGGCACCCCATAATATATATTTTCCGCCACTTTTTTCAGTATTGTTCCTGCAAAACGTCATAGCGGACAACCATATTAAATATTTAAGCTGGTACTTTTATGAGATCCATTTTAGGACTTTCAACACTTGCCTTGGTCTCTTAAGTTTTCAACTATTCTATGTTCGTCAATACAGCAGCAGTGCTTGTTTCTGCCAATTTTTAAACATATATTTTTAAAAAGCATTTAATTAATTTTTTTTTAATAATAATTATTTTATAGTTTCACTTTAAAATTTAAAAAAGTAACAAACTTTATCTATGTATCTATTACAATTATTACTTTTTTATGGAATTTTAACGAGTTACCAACTGTTAGGTAAAAATACTACATCAGTGTCAGTAATAAATAGTCTTGTCATAGAATATTCCTAACAATTTATATTTTAGTATACTAAGTGTTATCTACTAAGTAAATCTACAATTTTGATAATGAATGAATGTATGGTTAAAAATCGTTTGTCGATTTGCCACCGGCAGATAGTGATGAACTTCGCAGGACACTGCAAATATATATCCTTTTAATTCGGAAGGCAAAACAACGCTTGACGTTGTAGGTAATATTATTAATTTAGTATTTTTTTTTTTTATAGGTATTAAACATAGCAGAGCTACATCTACTTATGTGAAATATGTATGTATGTACTATATGTACAGGTCCGAAGAAAATACCCGTTGCCACATGCTACATCTACTTATGTGAAATATGTATGTATGTACTATATGTACAGGTCCGAAGTAAATACCCGTTGCCACATGCAAGTGCAAAAAACTCAATACACTTACACTCTTTTACTAACCCAACCACACCTATGCTACTCACGATTGAGCTTACAATGAAATATTGCAGCAAGTGAATTTCTGACATTTGATGCAAGTAAACTGACAAAACGAAAAACAGTGTTGCCTAGTACTGAGTTTTTTTGATTAAGTTACTAGTATTTGTTGCAATAGGAGTTAATATTATACCTCACCTTAATGGTTTTTATTGTAATAAAATTGTTCAAAAATTCTGGAGTTTACTGCTTGCACTAAAAAAATATGTATACTAAAATAAAATAATTTTAATTTTTTCATATTATTCATAAACTTTTTTTTACAATAAAGGTATGTATTACCTCACCGTCCATTGGACGTTATTGAGAACAGTTGGCAAAACTAATACTACACTTTTCTAAGCTCCAGAACGAAATCCCGTTGTGTGTATATACATATGTTATGTACATATATCCAACCACAAATAAAGATGAAAAAAAATTATAATAAAAGTTTTTAAAATTGTAAAACTTATTACTATAGAACCATTTCTAAATAATCAAATACAAAATAAAGAATTTATTAGATTTGTTAAAAACAGATATTCATAGAATACTTTTAATAATTTTTAACAACTTATTGTATTCCAAACTACCCATTTGCAATGTTGATTCCAAACGACAACACACTGTTCTAAAATTTCCCGCATTCATTGTTTTAAAATTAGATACTTTTCTGAATAAGACAACAGTGTGATGACCAATATTATGTACAGATTTAAAAACACATTAAAAGTCCCAATTTATGTAACCCATATACTGGAAGTATTTTTTTGGATGTGTATCTATATAGAGACAAGGTCGCATAGGACAGTTTTTAGTACCTTATTTTGAGATCTCTAAGACGTCTTTAGCTCATTATATGGACTTTTAATTAACGATAAATGAATCATTTTGTTTTAACATTTAACTTGTTTTTGAATTTATAAGTGAATCCCGTAGAAGAAGCAATCTTTGACTATATATTTTTTATGTACACATCCCATGAGAGGTTACTTTGCAAATGTACACCATGTTTCGATTTGTTACACATAAATATTTTAAATATAATTTTTACGTAATTATTGAAGAAATATAATAGCAAGATACGGAATGGTTGAATATTGATTACTTGGCAATACGGTGTTAATAATAATTTGCTAAAAGTTTTGTTGTTGACGACATTTTATAAATGAACTTGCAATGTGCAATCTAGCCACTCAAAAAGTGTTTGTGTTGTTCCTACAATTCTCCTTATTTTCGTTCATAATACGTTGTTACAACTACTTGTAAGTAATTACTTGTATGCGGCAGCGGGGGTTACATATTTGAAAAATTTTAGTAGTCGCTCATTAAATGAAAACAAAAAATAGTTTCGCTCTTGTAGATGCCAGAAATTTATTCATACATTTTTACATACATACATACTTATGTACATTCGAGCGAATGTATTGAAGAAAATCAAAACATTACAAGTCATCATCATTATTAAAGACTTTGAGTGCCTCTGCGTGCTGTGTTTTTATGTGGATTTTTTTCATTACTCACGAACATATTAATAATGGGTGTGCAAGCAAGTTTCGTGCAAGGTTTGAATTTAACACCAACTGTGCGGTAAAGTGTTGCACTACATGAGAGGCTGCTACTGTTAGCAAATTTCGTAGAAAATGAAAGACATTTATAAGAATTCAAGAAACCTGAATCAATTAGCGCTATTAAAGATATTGACGCCCCAATTGGAAGCAGACTGCTGACCACGCAGAGCGAAGGCAGTTCGTTGAATGGTTTATTAGGGTTGCTTATTCTACGTCACTATTTATACTCTGTATTCCGAGTAGAGTGAAAACGTGTGGAATTGGAAAAAACTCGGAATCGAATAATTTCGAAAATGAGCTGTTCTGCAATGCACATATTTTGCATATATGTACATACATATATGCATTATAAAGTTTATTGAGAAAAATAAAGGAAAATTTAAATAAAAACTTTCATATTTTAATACAAATTGTCATTTTAACATATAAATAAAATTTTATTTGAAGAAAACCTGATTCTAATTAAGTCCACCAAACTTTTTTATTCTTAATAAAACAAAAGAAATTATTCGGAAGTGGAATACAGACCAGTTAAAACATTCGGACATATTTTCTTTAGAATAATATATTGCGGATTCGCAATACAGAACAGCACTGCGTGTAATTGGGACACCCTTTATCGCAACATAACCACATCACAACTCAGCAAAAAATGTAAATGAACATTAGAGTAAACGAATTCTGTAGCATAAAAAAAAACGATAATGTCTATCGCAATCATCATTAAATATAAGATGACTGACGATAAAAAATATAAACAAATGAGCGGGAAGTGTTAGTTATTTAAAATTGATTGACTTTGCAGCATTCCATGATATATATATATATATATATATATATATATATATATATATATATATATATATATATATATATACAAAGATATGTTGTACATATGTATGTACGTAATTATTATGTATGATGCACATAATGCGATATTGCTGATTGTATTGAAAGTTATCCTTGCAGCAGTGTTACCAGGTATAGATTAAAGAAGGTTACAGAAAAAGTTATAACTTACCGTGTTCTCCAAAAAGTTACAATTGTACATAAAATTTTACATATTTGAAATAAATATCCGTTATTTCTCTTTAACAAAAACATTGTTCTATTTATTATAGGATCGACGAGAATGCATGTGCATGCCTATATAGAAGTATAATAAAAAACAAACAATTCTTTTCAATATTTGCAGAAACAACTACACTTGATTAAAAACACGTTAAAGCTCTCTTCAATTTATAACTGTAAAAGTCGTTTTTGGCATTCTTCTTTTTCAATTCATATTCTTCTTAACCCCTTAACTGTTTAATTTTGTTTGGAAAAACTTTTTCTGCCTGCTTAAATTTTCCAGCGAAGACGAGTATTCTCGACATAAGCAAAGTAAAATGTTTCTGCCTATAAAATTAGGCAATTATGATTGTGAATTAAAATAAAAAAGGTTGCCAGACTAACGAATATTCTAAAATGTACATTTTTTAAAAGATCTTTATTTGCCCTTTTTCAGATGAAAAAAATACAGTTGATTCGTTTAATAATAATACGAATGCGACATTTTTATCTTCACGACGAGTATACTCGACATTATTGGAAAAATTTTCGTTTCGCTCTGACGAGTATACTTGACATAAACAGTTAAAGGGTTAAATATGTTTAAACATATGTATATATGTATGTATGTATGTATGTATGTGTGCATGTATGTATGTTTTTTTTTTATTTACGAGGTGAAATCGTCGAAAGACTCTGGCGCCCACGTTGCCAGGAGTGCGGGACTCTAACCACGCTAAAACACCTCGATACACAACCCCACTTGTCCCTGCGGAACTACCGCAAAGCTATCCGTCTGTAAGGAAAATTTAACAAGGATTGTTACTTTAGAATAGTTGAGGCTTTTACTATATATTACGTTTGACATAAATATACACCATAATACCGTGTACAGCTTCGTCATTTCATACGAAGTATTTTTATTTGCGATGTGTTTCAAAAATTTTGCAAATTAGGCAAAAAACCATAAATGTTACACGTTACTTAAAGAGCTCCAAAGTTACGAAATATGTATCGAATATAACCAAACGGGAACACTGCCATGCAGTGAAAACGTTTCGTCGTTAAAATAACAGAATGTTAACGCTGCAAGTTTACACAAGGCTGAGTATATAACAGAGTGTGAGAGAAAGTGAGAAGAGAAAAGCAAAGGGATACAGAACTGCATGTACCAGTGATGAAAAATTTCAAATAATACCGACTACCAACCAGCGCAGTAATTATTTAAACACTTTAGTACTTTTTATGAAACAAACTCTTATTGGAAAATATATTTAAAAAAATCCATTTATACAAGAATATAAAAATACATAAAACTATTTTCATTAATATTAACACTTTATTCTATTTATTTAGACCTTAAAAAGACCTAGTGACGCATATTGAATGAAAAAAAAACTAAAAATTAAGTTTGTATATACATATATATTTATGTTTGTATCTCGTATGCATTTACTTTGTGGTCTGAGCCGTCAGCAGGTATGACTTGCCGTAGATGAGTGCACTGTCAGTAGTTTTAACTTATACCTCCTCATGGGGGCGGCCGGTAACAGGTTGATGACTCTACTAGTAGACTGGTTAAATAAGTCGAGCGAAGAGAAGTAAACACTCTCATATAAAAATCCCTAATCCATTGTAGAACAGCATCCGCCAGGTGCTTGGTATGTATATAGTATGCAGACTCTGGATAACAGTCGATCTGCAGTTTTAATACGGAATTACCCGTGCATAAGGAGCTTTCTATGGGCGGACACCTTTTTCTCCATTACCCGTGGGAATTACATGATTTCTCTGAAGAAACTCCGGTTTTAATTGGCCAAGGGAGGAATCCGACAGAGATGGACGGGTCAATCTCTAAAGATACTCCTGAAGAAGAGTCTGAGACGGTAGCGCACATTGTGTGTTAATGTCTAGCACTTGTTAGCATGATACTTGAGATCACGGGCACAGATTTGTTAAATGTGATTGTTAAACGGGGGACTTAATCCTTAGGTAAATGCTAGCAATTACAAGAGACTTCGTGATGAGGAAGAATACCGACAGTTTCCAGTCTACAGTCTAAAATCACTATACTTGTGCAAAATTTGTTTTAAAACATAAATTTTGTGTTTCATATACTTACATACCTATTATTTTTTTTTATTTTAATCTACAGCTATTTAATAACAATATAAATTTATAAACTATCTAATTTCGTATTGCTAACATTAAATTTTAACTACATAGTACTTAAAGAAAACGGTGAACCAGGTATATGCTCATCACCCCATTTTGCAGCTAATAGGTAATCCCCAGCATCTTGGACTTTGTAAGTTACTTTGTATACATTTTTACCCATATGCTTAACAACGACTTCATCACATTGTCCTTTAGGTCCAAATATACCTACAAATAGTATATTATTTCCAGCCTCAGTTCCATCAATAGCAAATTCATTTTTCTCATTTAAAATTATTTGACTGAGACCTAGGCCCCGAGAGATAACTCTGGAAGCATCTGACGTAAAATTTGGCACTAAAACAACAAATAGCAAATCCAAAAATTATAAAGAAATAAGAATCCGATCAAGATTTTTAGGTCAATACCCACACTCTATTCTATTTCGTTCACCCTCAAAATCATTACCAATTACAGCCACTATGATATACGGTGACTTGGGCAGTAATACCGAATTGCATTTAATATGTACTTTATAAAGGCCGGCTTCCGTTAATAAAAAACCAACTGCAATTCTTTCCGGATCAACTATTTTCAAAGGGACATATAATATCTGTCCCGAGGGATTCTCTACCTAAAATAATTTTTCATTATTATATTGCATTTTGTCGGTCACAACTTTATTTTACAACCTTTACTTCAAAGTTGCCTTTTTCTCCGTTCCTCTTAATTATAAAATTCACTTCTGTGTTTATGAGCAAAGCACCGTTGGGAAAATGAAGAAGTTGTACTTTATTTGGATCTGTAAGTTCGGGTGCTACAAACACTTGGGGTGGCTGGGATGAATATTTATCTGCAAAAGGAGAAAAGAGTAGAGAATATATGTATGTATATTGTTTTAAACATCTACATAAAATAATGTTCCCGTTAAGTCAGCTTAATAGTGTACTCGGGTTCAAATCCCGCCAGTCACTATGGTCTCTTTCACTACAACGGACATTGCTGTTACATTAAACTAGAAGGTAATTTATAAGTTACCATAACAAAAAATATAATTTAAGATGTAATTTTCCATTCTTTGTAAGATAAAATTTTATTTTTACATTTACGATTTTTTACGAATTTTTTTAATTTTTCGCGATTTTTTTAAAATATATTTTAAGGTGATTTTTCGATTCGTTTACGTAATTTCGATTTATACTTATGAAGTTAAATAAATGTATACCCCTGACTTCGAAAATTTTTAAAAATTACGAACGGGTTGAAACATAGTTTTCACCGTGATCTTATAGAATAGTCGGGTGGGTATCATATGCTAGTTTCGCTCATTTTAAGCAGAAAATGTTAAAACCTCTACTTATATAATTTTAAATATATTTTTGAAATAATAAATTATATAAAAGTCCATAATTTGACCAAACGGTTTTTAGCATTTTATATCGATAAGAAAATAAATACTTAAAGATCAAGTCAAGCCCTTCTTCTAATTAGCACAGTACTTTATGCGTTATTCGAATATCTAGGAACGCTAAATCAGCTAAACTTACCAGCGTCTGGTGTTTTTAGGTATTTTCCAAAAATACAAACATTATTTTCACTATCACTGTTATTGGCATACAAGGTGGCGTTCGATGTATTCAAACGTATTTCCTGTGACGATTTAAACATTGCGTTTCTTTTCATTATAACTTTTAATTTTCAATTATAAAAGTGTTGAAAATTTTATTAACTGACTATAAGAGAATACTAATTATTCTTCTCTCCTTCACAAATTCACATATGTTTAAAACTTGCGTTCTGTTCGATAACTTTTTCCCATGAGTTTAAACGTTCAACTAAATTGAGAATATTAAAAGAAAAATAATTTTCCATCTGCTCTTCATAATTGAAACTCATAAAAAAAGGAAAACAATCTATGTATATCATATAAATACAATAATAATTTCTTCCAATGTTATGTTCTCAAAACTAGAGATCATTTAATTTTTATATATACGTATATGAGCATATACATACATACATATGTACTTTCAAAATTATAAAATAAGCCCAGAGATTGTACGGCGCCATACATTTCACATTTGAGTAAAATATTGCTATATGATTAATAATAAATAAAATGAACTCTAAGTTAAAAACGACAACAAATTTATCATAAGTTATCTGGAAAATATTGCGATGGTATTTTTTCAATAAGAAATTTCGAAATTTCGCTTAATGTAAATTTACTTCCACAAAATTTTAACATATGTTTTATGTTAAAAAATTCTTATCTAATTCCGAAACTCCCAAAATATATTCGAAAATGGTCGTGCAAATTATATAATTTAAAAATGTGTTTCATTACAGAATGAATTAATTAAAAGTGATGGTAAAATGTGGAAAACATATCAATATAGTTAAAAAAACATATGTACATATGCATGTGAATTAACAAAAGTTAAATTGTCGGCCATTACATTACATACCATCCCCACCTGTAGAGTGAACTGTTTAGGCTATTCCAAGTTTATTCTAAAAGATTACCAAGCTTTCCATTATTTAATTGACTTTGAGCAACGTAAAGTGTTTAATTCGAAACGGCTGCTAATTTCTTGCTTATTATGTAACAAATTATATTAAAGACCTAGATTTTAAAAATTAATTAATAAAAATTATAATAAAAACTAAAAAAAACATATGTTTAAGTTTAAATATTTTCAACTATAAATTATTTGTTGATTTTATCGAATTGAAAATTTGAATAATTAAAATTTTTTTTTAAACTTGAAATTTATTTTATTGAATATTTCTAAAAGAAAATTACATTAAGTATTAAAATCTTATCTCTGAAATATTATTTATTAATTATTACCAATGTGATAACTAATCTATTGTATTTTAATCTTTATAAACTATCTATTATTGGGTTGGGTGAGCCGTCTCGCCAGGCTCAAGGTGTCAGCCTTTTTAAGTCTCTGTTGCCCGCGGAATTGTAGTAATTTGCGTACAAGAGTATTAGAGTGGACCTCTAGTTTGTTTACGTATTTTGACGTGTATGTTTTTGTTTCTTCCTGGATAGTGGGAACTTCTAGATCTCTGTGGGTGGATATTTTCATTTCTTATATATTAGGAGCGCATACGATAAGTCGTAAAATCCTAGACTGTCTTCTTTGTAACTTTTGGATGTTTGATGCACAAGCAGTACCACACAGCTGAATGCTATTATATATTGGCCATATTACCTTTATAACGATTTCGATTAAAAGTTTGAGTGAGAGAATAATAAATTGTCTAGCGGCACAGGAAATACATGTATACCTATGTATTTCTCCTGGTCTTCAAAACTTAACTTATTCAGTATTCTGTTAAAAAATTATAGTATTATTAAATTGAAAGAATAATAAAAAAACTTTAAGCATGAATAAATTATTCATATTAATTATTTTCTGCTATGTATTTTAATAACTTTTAATTTTTTTTATATAAAATTTTGGGGTTTCAAACTATCTAAAATTAAAATTAGTGATTAAAATTTTATTTTGGAATTAAAATTACATAATATAAGTTAAACGTTCTTTCTCATTTGCCAAAGTAGTAACAACAAATTAACTCACAAAATGATAAATTATTAGGGAATACGCCAGTCTCTACGTATTTCGCTGATTGCGTAATTAAGCCAATTTATAAGGAAAACGTTTGCCCAAATTTTTTGAAAAACTAGAAATATAGTTCCTTGTGTTTGCAGTTTTATAAACAAAATGAGAATTGTATGCCATGAAAATATATCTTGAACAAATTTGTTATAAGACTCCACCGAAATTAAACAAAAATAATTTAAAATTGTTAAATTTTGAACCCTGCATGAACGGTTTGAAACCCGAAATAAAATGTAGAGTGTTGGTTACATTCGTTACAATAACGTTGTTATGTATAAATTTTTTGATTAAAATTATTCATGAACTTAAACATTTTGTACAGCGTACGCATGTATACGCTATATATTTCATTGTATTCATTGATCATATGTATGTGTACTACTCATAATTGTAAAAACATATGGACAAGAGCAAATGGGCACAGCCCCAAATAGTTTTTTTAGAAGTACACCAGTAGAAGGAAAGTTTGCCTTGCGCGGGTGATTTGCGATGCAGATGATTATTTTTGTAATAAATAAAAGCACACATCAAATGCAATCTCCTTTACAACGAAGACCCCTCCATTCATTTATGCCTCTTAAAGGCAGATTAAGATATACATACACACATGCAAACGAATAACATAAACATGGGGCATTAGCCTCTATGGCGACGTAGAAGCAGAGGTTCCGAAAGATTTTTTGGTTTAGAATATTTATGCGACTCGCAAATAACATTTTTGCAATCGTCTTTATGATTGTTGTACGAGTTTCAATATTTTTTAAACATTACGGACGTTAAAAGTTCTTCATATGTGCAATACCATCCCATTTCTAGGCAACTTGCTAGCTTGGCAACATTTTTTGTAACTTTCTGATATGAGAAAGGATTATGGGAAAAACGAAGCCAAACTAGCAAATTGGATGTTATTGTACATATCAAGAACTAGGTCCTCACTGCGAACTCAGTACTTTTAATGTCCGAAATTAAAAAAAAAATATTGGAACTCGTACAACAATCATCAAAACGACTCGCAAAAATATCATTTGGTAAAGTCAAATGCGACGTTGACTACTAACAATATTCTAATGCTCGCTAAAATGAGTAAACGACTTTTCACTCCTCCAACAATCATAAAAATGACTCACAAAAGCATCATTTGGTGGAGCAAAATATAATTATACTAAAATCGTCTGATCGATCAAAAAATTGTGAAATGATCGTGTTTGGCAAACACCTTCCAAATGTTAGTTGAATTATATAGTATGTCCTAATATACTAAGCCAAGCTTAATAAAATATAGAATATTATACTTTTGTTCAAATCGACTGGATAATGTGAGCGCAAAAGAGATGACAAAAAATCGTTTTGCCTAATGATAATTAAGCATTTATCAATTAATTATTCAAGCTTTAAGGTCTGAAATAATGTTCAATTGCTATATCACATGAATAACTCATGTTTCTAGGAAATACAATTAAAAATGCTTCCTTCCATTCATTACATTTATCATTTATTTGAGAGCAGTTTAAATTACTCGCATTTATATTAATATGTATATTTTTTGTTTTTTTTTATCTTATAAATACTAAATAAAATGCCTAATTGTTTAACGTTTAACGAATACAAAACTGGTAATACGCGATTGTTTTTTAAATATATGTATGTATACATTTAACCGAAAAGCGAATTGATATCGATGCACAAATTTGATATAACTGAATATAGAGATATAAGTATAGTTTAAGATTTTCCACAAAAAAATACTTAACACAAAAAAGGTTTTAAGTTTAGTTTAATCATATTGTGTGTATATTATTGGTAGGGAAAAAATAAAAAAAAACTTTTAAAATACTAAAGTTTAAAAAAAAAACTTTATCCTATTGCTGATGTCACTAATTCTGCCACATCCGGATCTGTAGTACGAACTGTTAGTTGCATGGTGACTCCATCCGATAATGCTAATTTGGAACGTACCAATATATCCACTCCTCCTCTAAATGTGCCTAAAATAAAATTTATGAGTTAGTTTTAAATGAATAATTTTATTCACGGTCTAGAAAGAAACATTTTAGTCTTTTATTAAAACGACAAGTTTGTAGAATACTAGAAGAATGGAATGCATTTTCTATGCCACTACGTACTTCATTTATATTCTTAATATTAGTTAGTGCCTATTGTAAACATCATTCTAATTAATGATGAAAATTGAATTTGAGAATCTTCCCACATTCTTCGTATTTGCGATCATTTTTCTGTTGGGTTAATCCAAAGTCTATCCACTGTAACTATACCTGTTGTATACTTATCGTACATTTTTACAATTTTGCTTTTAGCCAGCTCAAATGTTAGTTTAAAAAACATAATCTTCAAAATGAAAAGTACCTGAACACTGTAATGTATGTGTAGCTACGCCCTCGGGAACTTTTTCGGAAAGGTTTGCTGGCGCTAGGCCTAAAAACTTTGTAATCGTATTTACGGCTTCTTGTAAGGTATTAACCGTCGAAAGGGAATATGTATCTTCTGCTTCCACCCATTCTATAATTGATTTTTAATTTTTTAAGAATTTTGCAACATTTTTAATATTGTTTAAATAAACAAACCTTCTGTATCGGCCGCGTCCCATACAGCTTGGAAATTACTTCTTTTAATTTTTTGTATTTGATCAGCTACTGTGATTTCCAAATCTTCTAGCATGTATTCGTCATCATAACCCTCTTCTGAATCTGGCTCGCCTGTATTCGGGTCACAATCTTTAACCACAAATCGTAAAGTAGCTCCAAATGTTGCTAAAATCAATATTTTATACATATACATTTACATACAAATAAAAGAATAATATACCAGCCGAGCTTGCGACGTCATGTGGGAATTCAACAATAACAAATGTCGTTTGCAAATCATTATATGGCAGTTTCGGACAGGGTATAACAGCACGTGTTATGAACCCTTCAGGAATTGTCAATTCTACGCGAACATTTTCCAAAATTTGATCCGATAAAGTGTTGAGACAATCAAACTGTAAAAGATTAGGCATTAAAAGTTGAACCAATACATTTTAACGATTCACTTTCCAGACAGGAAATTAGAAAATATGGGTATTATCTTGATACCAAAAAATTTGAAATTATATAAGTTATTAGTTGATGTTGAGTGTTTAGGGTCGCCGAAATCGTGAAATTTTGATCTACACTTATGTTTTGTCCTGTACTGAAAATTTTACTTTGATAGGATGTGCTACCTCTGGTGACGTCGCGTCATAAATTCTGTTCAATATTCCTATTAAGTCTGTGACAAAAGGGAAAAAGTGCTTAGGTTTAATTTTGTGGATTTACATGAGAGCAAATTTAAAATTGACTTTAAAAAACACGATCGCTTTTTAAGGCAGGCTATTATATACGTTTGAGAAAAAAATAGATCAAGTTCTTTTTCTTATTTCAAAATAACTCCCCGAAAAATAGCGCTAAATTAGTGAAATTTTACTAAGGAGTAATTTGGGAAATCACGATAGAGATATTAACTCGTTTTCAACCTAAATCGATTTAAGCACTTATTCCTTATTGCTACAGAAATTGATTTATTTATTATTAATTCGAAGAAACAAATAAGGATACATTATTACAATATGATAATTTATTATTGTATTAATTATTAAATTAATTAATATCCGAAAAATTCTATTGCAATTTTGACAATAAAATTTGATAAGTACTAAAATTGGAGATAGACGCTTTACCCAGAAAAGCATTTGAATTTTTGAAATAATGCCACATTTTAATATTAATATGTAAAGATAACATAGCTAAGTGCATTTTTCTCTTCTGATTGTCGATCTGATTTTTTGTTTAGTAACTACTGGCGAGCTTTAGTTTAATAAAAGGTTTTCGAATTATTTATTTTTGCGCTTCCCTCCGAATGGTAGAATTTTGAATATTGGGCGGCACTAGTATTTTTAAAGCCATACATTCTACAAGACTGAGCTATTTGTTTTAAATTGCTTACCTGAAATACAATATGATTGGGGAATATATGTTTAATACAAGAAACAGTATATTCTGTTTCACTTTCGGTGAGCTGAATAGCTGGTGTAGTGCGATGAATAGGACCCAAGGCCTGTATACCCGGTAATTGTGCCAATCTAGTCGCACTCTCTTCTTCTCTAGTAATTTTGAGGACGCGAGGAGCTGAAGCGCCAAAAAATTAAACACATAACAAACATAGCTACAAAAATAAACTCACCACTAGATACCAACATGGCCTCATCTTTAATTTCTTCTTTAGCAATTGTGGCCTTAGGTACGATCGATATATCAAATCTATTGATACATTCGCATTTCATATGTTCTAGCAAGGCCTTTTCCAACAAAGCTAATGAACAAGTTTCACGTTCAATAATATAATGCTTATACAATTCAGGCTTTTCGGTCCGTAAAAGATGTAAATAGTAAGTAGCACGATCACGAACTTCATCATCAGGATCCATTTGACAGCGGCCCAAAAGAACAAGTATATTGTCTAAAAGAGCTTGGCAAGAGGCTCCGAATTGTGCCAAGGCGGTCACGGCAGCTGCTCTTACAATAGGACTTTCTAAGATAACACGGTTGTATATAAATCTTATGTACTTGGAAGGCTGTACAGCAAAAGGTCCTTCTTTTCCTAGAAGGTGCAAAATACGTACGGCTAAAGAGACATGTTCGCAATCCTCAATAAACTCACACAAATGAGAAAGGCCAGATTCTTTAGCTTCGGCATTTTCTTCTATAATGGTGATAATAGTATCAACAATAGAGGTTTTATATTCCAAACCTCCTTCTTCTCGTAACATGCCACTAAGGAAATTCATTAAGACACTGTGTTTTCGCGGATATTTTGTGCACAAAGAACAAATGGCTTGAACAACAACCACTTTAAACTCATCAGAGATTTCAGCAACAAATGAAGAAATCTGCTTCATCAAACGTTCTACTGAAGATTCAGCTCCCGTTTTGAGTAGAGTAGTAATGGCAAGAGTAGCCACCGAACGATTGGAATCGGCAATTAGTCCCTCTAAATCTAAATTACAAGTGGTAACAGCAGCTGGATGGGTCATAGCCACCTTGTTCAACGTACGTACAGCGGCAAAGCGTAAAGTGGCTTTAGGAGAACTACAAAATAACTGAAGTATCGAGAAAGCTGGTGATAAAACACGAGCATTGGTATTTTTCAAATTGACTATTGCATGAGCGGCTTCATAAATGACCATTTCACTTTTGTGACGCAAACACGATTCAATAAAAGTAAACATTGGAGATTCAGACATTTCATCGGCGGATATATCTTCTTCCTCAATAAGTTTACAAGCAATGCGAATCTAAAATAAAATAATACTGTTTAAAATATACGTATGTATTAATTTATAAGCAAAATTACCAACATGCAAACTGCATAAGGGCTCTTCATAGAATTACGTGTTAATTTGTTGACTAACTTGGTAACAGCCAAGCGATCAGATTTGCGAATATGGTACAAAAGACCTAAAGCATGATATTGGACCATTATGTTATCACTGTTCAAAGCCTCTTGAGCTTCATTTGCCCAACGTTTAACCACATCTCCAGCAGTACTTGCTAACCTCAAAGAGCTTACCAAAGCAGCACAAGACACAGCAGCATTTTTGTCCACAATACATTGCTTCATATAACGCTCAACTGCCTGGAGCATGGTGTTGTCAGTAATGCTGCATAGAGCACGTATGGCGGCGGCTCTATATAAATCTTCTTTGCCAGTCATGTCCTTAGTTAAGGAACTGGTAACAATAATCACATCTTCAGCAATAGCTGACAACTCTTTAATTCCCAAATAAACCATGCGACGCAACACAACATCCTTGGACTGGAACAACTTAGTCATAGCAAAGAAACAGTCGGTAGCCTCACGTGTGCCCAACTGTTCCCCTTGATTAATTAAATACAAGATCTTAGTCAAAATGTGTATGCATTTCCTGGGATTGACAGGGGTGTCATTGAAGGCTCGTGTTTCCTGCAAAACCGATGTTTTCTCCAAATTATTAGGACCTGATGATAATTTTATATTTTTCAATAAATGCATAATTATCAAGGCTTTTAAACATTTAGAATTACTTTTTATTCTATGTCTACTATATTTTTTATATTTTATAAAAGAGTATACAGTCGTACTTTTCTATTATGGGAACTTTGGTAGCGCGTTTCATTGCTTATCATTTTCTATTTATTTTTTAACTTACCCTCCTCTTCATCTTCTTTTTCACGACGGAAAGAACCCATTATTGATATTTTTTGCTTCTAAATAAAAGTAACTTTAATAAATTTTTAAAAATATTAGGATTTTAATATTTTAGTTTACACGTCACAGATTTTTAGACAAATGTCAAAGCTATTTAGGAGACATTACCAACATCAAGTAATTTGTTCGACTGTTAAAACAAGGTTATGCCAGATTTTGGAAAATTTTTATATATTACGCAGATATAGTTTCAAGATTTTGATTTCAATAGTGCGTTTCTACCGAGGTGTTTTGAAGCAAAACACGTGTTTTTATTCATCGGTTTATTGTGGTGGTATATTTATAAAACCAATCACGATAATTTATTTATCAAAATATTGATCAGCTGTTCGACAAATTACACAGTGCAATTTAAGTTGCATAAGTTTTGTTTTAAGTTATGAAAGAGGTAACAAGAATGGAAACGGTACAGACTTGCTTGTGCTCGTAATATCAGTTGTTTTCTCGTTTGCAATTCTAAAGAAAAACAAATTGTAAGCCAACAAAAACGGATTTGGTAAAAGAAATGTTTGTAGGTGAATGTAAAGGCAAGTTTAAAGGAGATCCCAGTCCTTAACGTTATCATCAAATTGAAACACAAGTTAAAAGAAAATTGAAACCAAATTAATGGTCAATTTTGATAAGTGTGTGTTAGTAAAAAAGTTTGAGTATATTAAAAAGTAAGAGCAATCAATCTTATAGTAAGATTATAGTTAAAACTTTATTATTAATGTGACTATAATAATGCAATATGTTATATTAAAATTTACGAACGTTATTAAAAAATATAATTTGCAAAACGCTAAAATTTTTAACCACATTGGCATCACATTATGTTGTTGAAGAATGTCAAATTTACAGAAACTCTTTTGTTTTGCTCTAGGTAAAAATAATAATAAATGTTAAGAAAATTTTAATATTGTTGGCTTTAATTGATGCTAAAAAAAAACAATCGGTAGATATTATTTACTGTAATAATGAGGTCACTTTCCAGATCTAGAAGTAGACATATGTCTCCGAAAGTTCGACATAGGCGAAGCATGTTAAGAGATTGTAAAGAAGCTACCCGGTTCAGACACTCTAGAAGTAGATCTAGATCAGTGAAAAGCAGAAGAATTCGTGTCCACAGGGAAAGTAAGCGGAGTTATTCTCGTAGTATGTCGCCATTAACTAACAAAAGCGGAAATAATCACAGAAAGGATGAAGGTGATAGACGTATCCGTAATAAAGAAAGACGTAAAAGTGGTTCTCGGTGTTCGTCATCAGATCGCAGTCGAAGCTCCCATAATAAACCTGTTGAACGTTGGCCCAATGATAAATTTCATGAATATGCTAACAGAGAAATATCAAACAATCCTTTTCGAGGAAAACCCTTGGCAAGTTTCTCACAAGAGGAGAGAAGGTATCATGATCGATCAAATGGACGAAATGAGAGATACAACAAAGTGGATGCAAAGTATTTGAAACAGCGACGAGAGAAACGTGAAGTAATAAGTATAAAAGGAGCAGAAGAAATTTGGGGTAAAAGTCCGGCTCGTCCCGAAATTTATTCAGACGATGATGACGATGATGATGTTAAATTTTTAGAGCATACATTTCAAGGACCCAAGAAAAAATCGAAAAAAGATAAAAAGAAGGCGGGAAAGAAATCAAAGAAAAAGAAAAGTAAAAAACGGAAAAAATCAAAGAATAAAAAGAAATCAAAAAGCAGACCTTCATCAGATTCCTCATCGGAAGCATCGGAATCTTCATCGTCAAATTCAAGTTCAAGCGATTCATCAGAAAGCAATGCTTCCTCTAGCGAAGATGAACCAGAAGATGTGTGGGTAGAAAAAACTGCCGAAAATTTAAAAAAGTTGACAAAAATAAAGAAAAGAAAGAAAAAGAAATCAAAAAAATCACAGAAATCGAATGATAAATATATTGCAAAAGTGAATGCTTCAAAGAATACTTACAACCAAGGACAAGGCGAAGAAGAAGAGTTTGGTCCAACGGTGCGTCAAACAGGAGGTCTTAATCAAAAAGATTTTGGCCGAGCTTTGTTGCCTGGAGAGGGTGCTGCTATGGCCGCCTATATCGCTGAAGGCAAACGTATACCACGACGTGGTGAAATCGGTTTAACCTCTGAAGAGATTGCTACCTTCGAGTCCGTCGGTTATGTTATGAGCGGTAGCAGACATCGTCGTATGGAAGCTGTACGTATACGTAAGGAAAATCAAATCTATTCCGCTGATGAGAAACGTGCATTGGCCATGTTTAGCAAGGAGGAACGACAAAAGCGCGAAAATAAGATTTTATCTCAGTTTAAAGATATGATTAATTCAAAGTTAAATGCTAAGGAAAAGAAATAAAACTTAAAAGTATTTTATAAATAAATATTGTATGTATGTACATTAAAAACTGTAACATATTTTGTTGCTAATACGCTTCGTTTTACACTCATGCATATTCTTTTTTTGCAGGGTTTCGGAGTTTTTTCTAGAACTTTAACTACTAAAAATACCACTTACAATAATTCCCTCTATATTACTATTCCAATTTAAATTGATTTAAGTGTTAAAGTATACTTATATATATTATTTTTACAAATACATGGGATTCCTAGACGAAAAAGAACCTGAGGATGTTTGTTGAATTATCGAGGGACAAAATTGATATATGCTTGTTTTTTGCATATAACTTGTATTATTATAATTTTCTAAAGTGGAAGCTAGAATATACCTATCTAACATATTGTTAGTTTTGATGATTCTGTATGTCTGCCTAAAATAATAATTGGAAATTTAAGGACCTCTTTTCAGTCATACACCATGATCAATTTGTTGTTTTAGAAACAAGTTGCTAAATGACTATTTCTTACCTTTAGTAAAATCTTTACGTTCACAACAGCCAGTTTTTTTTAAATTTTTTTCGATGTGAATATTTTTCCATTGTTAATGAAAATACACTTCGTTTAGTATCTATGAGCATCTTCTTGCCGAAATTTTTAAATTTTATATTTTAAATAATATTTTAGTTAAAATTTATATTAAAACTATTATCTATTTCCCAGTAAATAATACAATCAGTACAATCTTTTACAAATTATATGCAGATAAGTAAAATACATAAATTTTCCAAAAAATTCCCAAAAAATAGAGGTTTTAAAATCTTTTCCTAAACACATTTTCCCTGATTTGGTGTCATATCATCTGGCCTGACAACTCTGTTATTATGCTTTATTCCTTCTCTTCTTTGCTAGTGATAAGTCGGTTTGTTTAAAATATTTCTGGTAATAAACTATTAAAGAAATAGTTTACATTTTTACTTAAAATGAAAAAGGCAAAAAAATTATTTGTGCTTGTATCTTATGTATTAAAATTTAAGTAAAAGTGGTAAAATTTTCTTAACGCATATACATATGTACATAGCAAAGAAGCGGATAATTCCGGAAAAATTTGTTTTAAACATAAAGTCTTTACAACACACATTTATCAGAATTATTGTTTGAAACAATTTGTGCTAAGAAAACTTAAATAGCCGATTTTCTAACCTAAAATATCAAGAACAAGAACTTGGGTTTTGGAAAATATACGATTGACACACATTTTTAATTAAAAAGGGGGTTGTGTACGGTATGGCAATAAACGAATGAGCGGAGCAAAACAAACGATACAAAATCTATTTAATTTTACATGGTGTGACCAGCATTGTGTTTCTTTCTTATCATCAGCAACAATAAACCGGCATTCGCGTGTAGTAAATAACATAGTAGTGGTTACTGTTTTTTTTTCTTAAACAAATGTAAATATGAGAACTACTGCCAAATTAGTAATTTATTATTAAGTAGTGGATATTTCTTTTAGTTTACTTTTAAACGTGAAACTGTGAACACGTGCACTTGAGGGTAGAAATGTCCGCACATGATTTGCAATCACCAATTAGTGAAATGGTGCTACTTACACCAAACACTGTCAACCCACCAAATATTATGGCGCATTCAACGTCGGAGGAGAATAATCATAAACATACTGACTCCAAAGAATCAATCAACAGCAAAGTGCAAATGAAAAAACAATTGGGTTTACTTGAAGGAGTGTCCATTATTTTAGGCATTATATTCGGTTCCGGTATATTTATTTCTCCCAAAGGTGTTATATATGAAGTCGAAGCTGTTGGCACATCTCTTATAATATGGATACTTTGTGGTATGCTGTCTATGATTGGTGCTTTGTGTTATGCTGAATTGGGAACATCCATACCAAAGTCTGGTGGTGATTATGCATATATTTTTGAAGCTT
Source organism: Phania funesta (assembly GCA_963932375.1). Lineage (NCBI taxonomy): Eukaryota > Metazoa > Arthropoda > Insecta > Diptera > Tachinidae > Phania > Phania funesta. The sequence goes on from OZ010652.1 coordinate 23,669,991, forward strand.
ATGGTCCATTACCCGCATTTCTGTATCTTTGGGATGCAATGATGATATTTGTGTAAGTAATTAAGACCTTTAAAGCTTTGAGTATGAACTCAGCATAGTGTAACTTAAATCCGAAACTAATTTTACCAGTATTTAACCAAAAGCGATGCTTCTTAGGCTACTTTATCTAAAATTGTGATGAGGTTGAATATAACAATGATTTATTTAATCGTTTGATTTGAAGTACTCATATGTACTTCTAAACCTGGTGTTCACAAATTCAACTAAACTTTTAATTTGCTTCAACTTTTTAGCATTAGAAATAAAAACGCTTAAAAACTTGTAAATAAGTGAATATCAAATCTATCGGAGTTTTGTATTTTTTTTTTTAGTGAAATCGCATTATTTTTAATATATTTTTAACTTGGGTGTAACGCAACAGTTCTTTTCAGTTTCAGTTTATAAACACTTTAATCTTTATTTTAGAACACTTATTGTTTAAAATTTCTTTTGCTAGAAACGTTAATGCCTTACGCACTCAAAGTATTTTACATAAATATATATTTGAAATGTGCTACAAATAAATTTATTTTTAATTAACGTAATTTTTATTGTATGGGTATTATTAAGAAAACTTGTTTCGTTTGCTCTTATTATTTCAAGTTGTTTACTTTCAACATATTTGCCATTTAGTTAATAGAGATATTCTATGCACACATTTTTGTATGTAGTAAAATTCTGTAACTGGTGCAGCATTTGTTTCATATAAAGAATTTTTTTAAACTACGTATTAATTATAAGTATTTGTTTTAAGAACACTGGTTTTTATTTCGATTGTAATACTTATTGTCCTCCGCTGTGTAATGGAAGGTCAATCTATAATTAAAGCTAGATCTTGTGTTAAATATATGTATATTATATACGCATATATAGTATATACATACGTAAATACATGTGTATACACACACATGGCTTATTATGTCATTATCTCAAACTAATGGAAGAATAGAAAATTTAACATTTTTTTTAATAGAAAAAATACTTTGTTAAAAGTTAAGTCACATAAAATTTGTTTACTTACAATTTTTTTTTTCTGATGGGTGGACTTCAATCAAAGTTAAATGAATAAAAAGTATAATTTTAATAGTCTAATAAATAATGTTGAAGTTAGTCAATTGATTTCAATTACTGTTGAAATTATGTGTATTAAGCCATGAACAGAGATTTACGCAAATAATAAATTGTTATTAAATTAAATTATTTTAAGGGCAGTTAGACAAGTATGTTTATTAAAAATATATATTTTATCCATTTAACTTTGTTTGGTATCCACTCTTTAAAAAAAAACTTGTAAGTAAACACATTTTATGTGACTTAACTTTTAACAAAATCTTTTTTCTATTATAAAAAATTTAAAATTTTCTATTCTTCGATTATTTTGAGATAATGACATAATAAGCCATGTGTGTATACACATGTAGGTACGTAAGTATATCCTTGTCAAATTTGGTTTGGATACAAGCCGGTTTCGGCAATGTATTATGTTCAGTGTTGTGTTCGTCTTCGAAAAATTACCTTGTCGGAATGTTATTAAAGTGATAATGAAACAGATATTTAGAACGAATTCACGACATCCCTTGTCAATTTTGGGTTGGGGATAAACCGATTTGGTCTATGCGTAAGTTTCCGATCTTGATAGTTTCGCGAAAACTTGTTTTTATTTTGCGTCCAGTTTGTCCTTTGAAGCTGTCTTGGCATATGCATATTAGTTTGTATACCCTCTGCTTATCTAACTTTACTTTGTTAGTTGTTGTGTTGGATGGTTTCTCTCTTATTTTCTTATTTTGTGTATTGATTTTGCGGTGTTTGTTAAAGTTCTACAGGTTTTCTCTTGATTTTCATTGTTGTGTTCTCTGATCCTATAAGCGCCTACAAAAAAGTACCTGATCTACTAGCTTTACCTGCTATCTGTTCACACCTGACAGATGTCTACTTGATAAACAATAATACACTAACCAGGGAGGTTTACCTACTACCAGTTCACACGACAAATTGGTAGTTGACAAACCATAAAACATCAAGGAATTGACACAAACTACTCTGAACGAAAAATGACACTGAATATAATGGCACATAGCCCAAAACGGTTTGTTTCGAAACCAAACTTGACAAAGGATTACGGAAGTTCGTTTCAAATACCTAATATATCAAAACATCCTGTCGGAATATCAAATCAAGAATTATTTGATAATGAAACCTTGCATAGATTTTAAGTTATGTGCTTTTAATTCAAATGAAGTTTCTATTCTAAACTACTTGGTGTTAATATAATTAATTAATTTCGCCTTTGTAATTTATTATAATTTTGTTATAATGAATATTCTTTAAAAAAGAATTAGGAGAGCGCAGCAATTGTTTTTTAAATTCTTTTTAAAAATTGCTTTTTTTTTTTAGCTACTTAAAAATATCGTTTACTTTACATTTCTAAAGTGTTAGTCCTAAAACATACAATTTCAAAAAAGTCAAGAAATAAAAAATTGAATAAAGTAAATAAATAATATACAAACATGTTAACAATAAATAAAACGGAGAAACTCAATGGATAGTTTTTTTACAATTTGACGTTTGTATATTTTTATATCGTCTATAAAATAATATTCATAACATGTTGGGATGGATAATATATCAACAAGTTATTTCGAACAGCATGCGTTAGAAAAGTACTATACAGACAAATGTTAAGTAATTCTAACTAACATATATAAAATACTTGATAGAAGAAATTGTTGTTGGTAGAAATCTTATTATCGTGAATAAAGGGCGCAGAAGAAAACGCATATGATTAGATATTTTATATATGTTTTTATGATCAATTTCACTTAATTTCTTTATTAATTAAATGGTATTTTTTACAATTTTGTATGTAGGCCCACCACAAATGCCATAATGGCTCTAACCTTTGCTACCTATGTTCTTCAACCTTTCTTCAATGAAAGCTGTGAAATACCCACGGTCGCCAAACAATTGTTGGCTGCGGCGACGATTTGCTTTCTCACATATTTAAATTCATTTTACATGAAAATAACAACAAAAATGCAAAACATTATAATGTTCACCAAAATATCAGCCTTGGTCATGATCATTGTAATAGGTTTAATATGGTTACTTTTGGGTATGTTAAATAAAAAACGCTAATTTTTACCAAAAAAATTTATAAGTTCATTGATTTTATTTATTATAGGTCATTATGAGAACTTTGCAGATCCATTTGCTAATACCCAGACTGATCCTGGCAAATTAGCCGTAGCCTTTTATTCAGGTATATTTTCGTATGCTGGTTGGAATTATCTAAATTTTATGACTGAAGAACTAAAGGATCCTTATCGCAACTTACCCAGAGCTATCTATATATCATTGCCTTTGGTAACCGTAATTTATGTTTTAGCCAATACGGCTTATTTGGCCGTTTTGAGTGCGTCCGAAATGAAAGCTTCCGATGCTATAGCTGTGGTAAATAAAATAGCAATGTTCTAATATAATTTTAAAAATGTTAACATTAATTATTTACGTTTCAGACTTTTGGTAATAATGTCTTAGGCAGTTGGTCTCTCATTATTCCCATTATGGTAGCCATATCAGCCTTTGGTGGTCTTTCCGTACATATAATGACTTCATCTCGCATGTGCTTTGTAGGTGCTCGCAATGGCCATATGCCTGCTATTTTATCTCAAATCAGTGTTAAAAGCTTCACACCTCTGCCATCTCTAGTGTTTTTGGTATGTATTTCTTACATAAATATTTACTTTTTCAATAAAGTTATTTAATTTTTAGTGTATTCTTTCACTTATTATGTTGGTCTGTAGTGATGTCTATGTTCTCATCACGTACTCCAGTATAGTGGAATCTTTTTTTATTATGTTGTCGGTTTCGGGTGTATTATATTTTCGCTATACCCGACCCAATATGGAGAGACCTATTAAAGTAAATACATGTCTAAATTTAGTTTACAATTTTTATGTATGTATTAATTATGTTTATTCAATTTTAAATACGTTACTTTTAAAGGTTTCTATGTGGATACCAATAGTATTCGTTATTATTTGTGCTTTCTTAGTATTTGTACCGGTTTATGTAGCACCCTACGAAGTGGGCATGGGCGTTTTAATCACAGCCATTGGTGTACCATTTTATTACGTAGGTGTTGTGTGGAAATCTAAGCCCCAATGGCTGTTATATTTAATAAGTAAGTACAGAGTTGTAAAGTGATAAGTTGGATTGTAAGTGAGTATAAGTATCAGAGAAAGTTCTACAAATATCACGAACTCGAATTTTTCAAGTAGTAAATATTTGACATAAAAATTGAATAACATGGATATCAAAAGTTACATTCAATATAAAACAAATACACATCGTGTTTAACTTGGTTTAAAATATTTTTTTCTTTATTTCTTTTAGATATTTTAACATTTACGTGCCAAAAATTATTTATGTCCGCTAAAGAAGAAAAGGATGACTAAATTTTGTAATTGCTCTAAGTTGCCAATCATTCAAGACACCTCTTTATTTTTATAATGAATTAATCTGCTCGGGGTTTAAAATATAGGTAATCATTTTTATAATAGCCGACGAAATTTTTATACTTAAAAACTATTTAAAATAGCAGTGCTAAAATATTTAGTTATGAAAATTAACATTCATACCATAAAACTATAGTAAAAAAATCTTTAAGCAAAATATGACAACATGATAATATAAATTGAAAATATTTCCCATTTAGAAATCAAATATATGCGCACATATAGCTAACACTGTGAATTAGGGAATAATAATAATAATTTTTTTTAATTCTCAAAGAAAAAAAGCAAGCTCAAAATATTATCTGAGCACCATGTCAAGCATACTTTTTCATCGTTTTAAAATAGGTCTTTATAAAATCATGTAAATTTGTATTTTTACAGAAATAATTATTATTTTTTTGGCAAAAATAATTATTGTTTTTTTGATTCATAGTATTTTTTTTTTGCAAAAATAAGTGGTACTTTCTGCAAATTGAAGCTTGGAAAAGGCAAGCTATATTCAATTAAATTAACATTAAATTAGTATCTCTAAAAATAAAATAAAAATTTACAAATTATGATTATTGATTAAATATTAATTATATTTATTAAATTAATAAATTTAATTTCTTAAATTAAAACTATGTAGTATATAATGTTTACATTATTGCTGTTGATAATCACGATGATATTCAGTTTATAAATGGGAATATTTTTAGCACTTATAATTTTAGTTTATAAATTATTGACCACAGTTATTTTTTTAATGGTTGAACAATTATTGTCAGCATTTGTTTCAGTTTAGCTCTGGTGTATTATTAGACGTTGTTCATATTTTCAAGTTGCCATATTTTTTCAAAGCTTTTCTTTTGAATATTTCAATTGAACAATATTTTGAAATTAAATAAAAGTAAAATTTTAAAAACATTTCTTTCAATAAAATAATTCGTTATATTTTATTTGAAATTACGTATTATATATGCTGCGAATTTAGGCTAAATGACGCCTTAAACCCTGATCAAAATTTTAAAAAGTAAAAAATTCGAACATCCAAAAAAAGACGGCTTTGTGAACTACCACATTTCCTTGTTATTTTTTATACTCTGCAAAGAAAAAAAAAATATATATGTATATACCTATATTTTTTACATAACTTTTGTTGAGCGTTTACGAAGCAAGAAGTGAAATTTTTTTTAAAACATTCGTATGAGAATTACTCCGAAATATTTAGGAGTTTTTATACAATTTCAAAAAAATATGTTTCATATCGCGTTTAATTAATTTTTATTTTATTCACCAAATGGTACTAAATTATTCTTAATATCAGGCATTAAAATACCAAATAATAAATTTAAATTTTTTATAATGTATTTATATTTTAAGTTTTATCAGCATTGTAATTCTTGAAATTTGACTCTATTGTTACTTTTCTTTCTATATCATTAGATACTCTTTTTTAAAAAATTATACCTTAAGATTCAGATATGAAATTTTGCAAACAATATTTCTTTTATACTTTTTTCACAAGAAACCATGTGTTTATAATCAGTTCTTTTAAATTTTATAATAAGATAATACATTTGCATTTGTTTTTTTTTTTGTTCACATTTATTATTTATAATGGAAACAGAATCCTCTTTACACATTCATACATACATATGTATGTATGTACATTGTTTATTGTTTATTATATGTGTGTATTATTATTTTTTTTATTTATATTTTTGTTGAATTATTTATAAAAGGTGTAGATTTAAACAAATAAACGATATTTTTATGTCACAAAAAATACAGATTTATATTGTATTTGGTTAACATTATTCTGGAAGGAAGAGTTCAATAAATTCTATACCGAGTTGTGTAATATAGAGTAGTAGAGAGCGAGCAACACCACTTACTTTTACTACTTGTGCTTTTAGCTAAAAATGCTGTTTAAAATAGTTTAAGATGCTTGAAAGTTTATTTTGTCAATGCAATATATATTTGAATTTGTTTGTTGATTTGTTTTTCCGACAGGGTGCTCTGATATATATGTTTGGAACGATTTTCCGTCATCCCTTGCTAGTTGCCATCTTCAGTGCCATTTTAATCTATAAAAATGGCACTGAAGATGGCAATAGCCGAAACCGGTTTGTCTCCAAACCAAAATTGACAAGGGATGACGGAAAATCGTTCCAAACACATATATGTATATTTGAATTTCTTAAAATCTTATTTTTGATTTTTCTTCTTATGTCTCATTTTTTATATTTATTGCTAAGCCTCTTTCAACAAATTATATTTGTATAATAACTTTAGCACTTAAACGAAGATTGAGCCAGCTCAGAAAGGCTGCACTGCAATGCGGCAGAGGGGGTAAATTCTGTGAAACAGTGCTGTCTATAATTTTAAAACACTTCTATAGAAGGTTCCCTGTTTCTTGACTTCTTTAGATCGTGTACATATGTACGTATGTATGGATGTGTAAATAATTGTATAATATACATACATATATAAATTTTTATTTACAATTTAAAACTGCGGAAATAGATGATGCATATGTTACATTTCTATGAAATATGAACACAAAAATTAAGCAATTTTATAAACATTGTAATAAAACGTTAAGTTTTGTTTTAATTTCAAGAAAATGTGCTATAGCACCGACGTTGTTGCTGGAAGAGAAAAACAACGCTTTCGATCCGCAATAAATTATAAAAAACTTTCAAATTTCAGTTATGTAGGATCATCAATGAAACCTTTAATTGCATTCTTCTTTTAATTACACATTTCTTGGAGCTAAACACTTAATTACCAACTTACAAAAACGTAGCTACGCTCGCAATGCGGAATACATACAATCGTAAAAATTCCAATCGAAACGGAACGCAAAATATCAAAGTTGCCATACGGAGAAACATTTCTTCAAACGTTGACAATGATTTTTGTCTGTGTTCGTATGTTGTGGCATTTAGTACAAATATCTAAGAAGTACAACTTTGAAAATAAAATAATTCATCCCTATTCAAACCGCTAGCACCTTATTGTACAAGGTGGTATTGGTGGCATTGTGAACTTTTAGCTGACTCTGACAAATAAAACTTATTAAAATAGTAAAGAATACAAAAAGCCTCTACGCTGGGAATAGAGAAATTGCACAGCAAAAAAGAAACCGGAAAAAAATTCGGAAAATCGCAATCGCAAAAACTATATCGCCCGTACAGCTTCGTCGATCACCCTAGTATATACGTTTGGGAACTTGTAAGAATTATCCTGTTTTCATATTTATTAAACAAAATTAAACCATTCAACTTCCATATGAGTCTAGACATTTATCAAGCCCATCATTACTGGATTAAACACTATTCCAATATTGAACCGCGATTTCATAAGTAATTCGAAAATATTGTGTTTAACTTTAAATAAATTTTCTTTTGTTTTACTCTTAAACAAATTTATTATTCAAAAATTGTCAATATTTTTTATTGTTTTTGGCCATTTGGACAAGTGTTTGAAACTTGTACGAATTTTTTTTCTAGACAAATTGTATTTTTTATATATTTTTTCGTATAATTTATAAATTAAACTTTATAACTTAAGAAAGTCGTTAACAGAATTTAAATCAGTCTATGAATGATTGGTTAATATTCTTTTATATTTTCGCATTTCGTACTGCAAAAATATGCAAAGCACTTGTACCCCACCAATGCTAATCAGCCGACAAATTTGTGCGCTTGTGAAGCAAGTGACTTAAAAATGGGACATCGAATGAATTGTGCCCCCACCTTTACACATGTAAAATATCAAATGCAATTTAGAATTTCAAGTATTTTGGAAAAGAAATTCAAATTTCGTTTTCAAGGAGAGAGTCGAGTGGCAAAAACTTTACATGTTTGTTTATAAAGGGTGACCCACATTTAACGGGAAATTTGTATTAAATAGAAAACATAGTTTTTAGATTATTATTTTTTTATGTAATCATGAAGTGCATAGGATAGGGATATTTATAGAACAACAAATCCGGCAAACGGCTTTCACGGCTATGCTGGCACATATACACTCTTTCGTCGAAATTGTCCATGACTATTTCACATAAATGTGCTTGGTTGGCTTTCGTAGATGCAGCGTTAAATGTAAATGGTCTCCTGTAACTCACGGGTGGTTGTGGGCTTGTTGGCATAGATGTTCACCTTGAAATAATCCTATGAAAAGAAGCATAGTGGTGTTAAATCACGATCTAGAGAGCCGATTCCGATCACCAAAACGAGAGAGTACACGACCGGGAAATGTCTCATGTCTTATCAATATCACATGAATATCATCCGATTTCGAAAGGATTAGCTGTGTTATCATGTCGCGATATCGAGAAGCAGTCGAACTGCTTGACCTATTGTTCAAGCTCTATCGTTCAACGCTCCATTTTGCTAACCCTAAACTATCAGTTGTTAAATGGGGTTTAGGGTTGCAAAGACTTTACTTTACTGCACAAATGGCGACAAATTTAAATCTTGCGTTAATGTTAGGACACCCTTTATTTCTTTAGCACTCAATTCTTTTAATAAATACGCTGGTCTAGACAAGCCTTCCTCACGAATACTTCCTCTGACTGTAATTTTTATAAAATACCCAGTAAACACTCGTAACTGGAAATGTAAACAACGGATCTAAATGTGATTTGTGTGTTACCCACTAAGCAAACGACTTGAAAAAATAATTAAATTACTTAGAGTATGAACTAATTCACTTCATTATTTTTACACTAATCAAAGTAATTAAAAATGTTTTATGGGACTTAATTTCGATTATCACAATTAATCGAACCGTCTTCATTTTCAGAGGCATCTTTTAGCCAGACATTAATACAACAACAACTGCAATGTTACTAACATATTTGTTGTTTAATTGTTATTATTAAATAGAAATAGAGTAGATCACACTTGTATCAATATTTGTATTGATCACCCATATAAGTATGTATGTATGACAAAACTATTGTTACGTATGATTTGTTAACATTGAATATTTCAATGCGAATGTTCTCGCTCAAAACTGTTACGAATATAAGAGAGTTGATTTACATTTTTTTGCATACGAAATTGTTCTGATCTTTTTTTTTTCTTTTATTAAAATAAACGTCTACAAGTATAGATAGAGAAATTTGAATAAAAGAAAAACTAAATCAATTCATTTCAATTCACAAATTTTGTTTTTGTATTAACGATAAAGAGAGAAAAACCGGCCGCAGCAAGAGAGAACAACAACAAAAAATATCCATTTGGTACGATTCCTTAGAATTTCAACCAAAAATTTCACCCGATTTGTTTGTGTTATCGATTTGAAATAAATAGTTAAACTTCGTTTTCGTTTTAATTTCATTTGTAAATGCTGATAAGTGTTTAGTGTGCGTCGACACCCTGTCGTAAGGTGATGATTTAATAAAGTGTTTTGTGTTAGCAAGCGTCTGCCGAAATAAAAATTTAGAAATTCTTTATGGAAAGAATCCTGATCAAATCCTAATATCCTGCTGTATTCAAGTGATTTTGTTTTTCTTTAGTCACATTTTTGATTTTTAATTAACTATGGTAACCAAGATCGCGCTTGTTTTTGACACAATTTTAATTGTTAGCCAAGGTAATTAAATTTGTTAAATGTTTATTCTACAATAAAACTGAAAGTGTTACAAAGAAAAAAATAACGATTTATGAAAGCTTGATAACATTATTCTACAATAACAAAAATGTTGAAATAAAAACAGTGTTAATATGAAAATTAATTAAATATTTAATAAACCCCTCGAAATATTATTAAATAAAGAACTTCTTAGAGGCCGGTACAAAAATTTCGAATATTAAAAAGGACATACAAATTATGACTGTGTAAAAAAAGTTAGTTATCGTTTTTGAAAATGCTTAGGATATTTTCGTGTTTAAACAAATTATAATCATCTATCGAGCCTCTGGAAAAAATACCGCTGCGACAGAGTCCTTTACTTGGTTAAAATAAAAAAAAACCAAAAGTTAAATTAATATCGAATGACTTTACAATGTCGCAGGAATGTGAAAATAATAAAATTTATTAAAATCTCGTTTAAAAATCTTTTATTTTCGGCAAGACAAACTTCTATGATGGGTGTAAAAAACTGTAGTTTGTAATAAATAAAAGCGGAGTGAAATTTTGTTAAGTCGATTGAAATGAATTCGGGTTTTTCGTTCATGTGTTCCTTCTTCTTTAGGGAGTCTTGTCTTTTTTAGTAAGTCTAGCATCTAAAAAAATTAAGGTTATAATCTTTATACAGTGTCAGATCTGCATAATATAGAAGGACTAAATGCTCTATCTTAAAGGGGTGTTGAGATAACTCTATAACTTTTTAAATCATACTTCTTGTGAGCTAACGCATATCTAGACAATAATTCAAATGAGAGGGGCGATATTTCACCCCGTTCCCGTATAAAAAAAGCCATAGACGTCGTTTTTTACATCACAAATAAGATTTGATAAATAAATTTTAAAATCAATTCAATGAGCTTTCCATTTCAAAAATCTCATCTGAGCATGAGTGGCTATCTTCCACATTACATTTATTTCATGTCAAAATCTTATTGCGAAACTATTTAATATAGAAATATCTACATTTTTGTCCCATTGTGTACTTTGTCCACTTATAAAATAAAAAACACCGTTATGTCTTTCTACTTGATTTGTTGAAGACCAAAGTTCTCTATGAAATATTTCTTTAGACATAGTCGTTTTACGGCTTCCTTTAATCCGGGGACCAATTGCGGTGACTTTGCTTTTTCGTTTCTACAAATATAAGCAGTAAAAACGATTTTACCGAATTACACCGAATACTAAAACTTTTGTAAATAGAAAAAAAACGTTACCTCAAAAAATCAATTAAGTCACGTGTTATGTTTTAAAGTTACCACAATTTAATGTAAAAAAAGTTTATTTATTTTTACCAATAATTATAAGGAATGTTTAAATGTCAATAAAAAGTTTAAACTATGAATTGATTGGTGCGAATAATTGTGACACCCACTGTAAAGAAAGTTCCAGTACTATAGCAATAACAAACTCAACATCCAAAAGCAACAAGCAGTCAAATATCCTTATAGCTAAAGAAGCATCTACAAAAATGCTTTGGTGGTAAAGTGATAAAGGTTTGCGTTGCCTGAAAATTATTTAAAGGAGACTCTAAACCTAACAGGACCTGTGCAAAAATTAGAGACGTTTAAAAAATTTAAACGTCGCAATATATTGCTTTAAAAATTGTTTTTGTTGATACCAGGGTAGCAATTTATTATATTATAATTTACGGGTTTCATAAATAATTCTTGATATTTCAATCTTCTCGTACAGTTTTTATAAGACTTTTTCTAGTTTATGAGCACTCGCGGAGTTGCCTTCACTAACTGTCGTAGTTATGCGAACTTAACCTTTGTTTTCCTGTTCTGAATACACGTACATATAGGGTGTATTTTTAAGCCCGATATAATTTTAAATTCTAAAAATAAAACAAAAATTGAACTTTAATAAAAAATTTTTTTTTGTTCGAAAGATCAATCATTAACATTTGAATATTATTTCGCGGCTGTTGATGATGCGTATTCAGGAAGTCCAAATTTATTTATTTCAGTGTGTAAACCGTACTAAACTGTGTATTTTTCTTGATGTAATAGGAGTCTGTAGGGTCTTTTGTGGATTAGTTGCACTCCAGATGCTGCAGTTTGGTTTATTAACAAGTCCGTTGAGTCAATAATGAGCTTCATCGCTGCACAAAATTTTTTGATAGAACATCCGATCAGTTGGTGATTGATTTTTAAAGTGAATCTGTATAATTTGATAGTGGTTAGTGTATACTGATCATAAATGTCAACAAGTGTGAACAGTAGGACAGTTCAATTGATAGTTAATACGTAAATTCTATCGGGATTAAAAAAGCACCCTATATTATATAAATTTTGGTAGCCAATATTTACTTAAATAAATCAATCAAATAACCCTTTCATTTATATTTATAAAAATAAATTAATTTTCAACTTGATTAAATTCATTATTACAAATTTTTTTTTGTATCTAAGACTTCAATTTTAAGTTTGCAAGTTCAACTAAATAAAAAATAAAAAAAGGAAATAAAACAAAAATAAATCAATAAATGATAAAAGTAAAGCACGATCAAAAAGAATAATTTCTAGCACAACGCAATACGAGGATAGTCTCAAAACTACTCCTAGTAACAAGGAAGAAAAAATATTAATAAAACCTTTTAATTTTTTTTTTAAATTTTCATTTTATTCAAACTTACTAAATATGTATATAGTAGATCAAATGTGGTCATGAATTTGTGATCACGTGGAAAAATTGAAAAAGCCAAAAATAGATCAAAATTGACTACGGATTATTGTTCTGTTATTCAGGGGTACATTAGGACATTTACTTTTTATTTGTTTGTATCGATTAATAGAATTCAAATGGAAATTTCGATAGATATTGAAGGTCGTAATTTGCCTTCAGTATTTAAAATTCTTACAATGTGGCTGGTTGGAAAGTTATTTTGATTTTTCAATATATGATCTTTTTTTTTATTAAACAGAAAAGCCGAAGCACAAGAAACCAGTTTGTTAAAATCATTTTTATATTATGTGTAAATTTACAATAAATGTGAAACGGAAACGCTTGTATCGTTCAATTAAAAAAAGGGCAAGCCGCAGAAAGTTGAGAAAAGATGGAAAATTGACTGAAGTCGCAGGCCTTGCAAATTGCAACTTTAATTGCGCAACGATAACGCTGCTCTTATCGTACAATTAAAAAATAAGTTTACGGCAACATATTACTGTTGCCTCTTTAAAAGTGCAACCATTAATTTTTTACATCAGGTCAAATAGTTTTGAGACCTCCCTCCTATTTGTCCATTATGTGCTGCGAAAAGTTATAAATTAAATAGAGTTGCTAAAAAATGTGTTTTGTGTGAATGTTCTAGCGTCACATGACAAATATTTAATTTCAAATATCCACACTTTTCAGGCTTTAGATATAACAACTTTTTTAAACACAAATGGAAATTTTGAAAGCTCTACATTTTTTTTAAACTAAGATTTTATTTTATTGAATCTTTCGAAAAGAAATTTATAATAAGTATTCAAATCTTAGCTCTATATTATTATATATTGATAATTAGGGTGCATCTCTAGTTTGCTTACATATTTGTCTTATTACTTTTTGGATAGTGGGAACTTCTAGCTCTTTATGTTATAATATGTTTTAATCATGTTATAATTTGTTATAATCACGTTATAAAAAGGTATGATCATGTTATAATGAGTTATAATCATCTTATAATGTGTTATAAACGTGATATAAATTGTTATAATATTATAACAATCCGTTTTTTAAATTTTATTCATTGCTTTCACTAATTTTACAATTTTAATTCAGCAGAGTCAAAAAATAGTTTTTGGTTTTTTTTTTGCAAATTTTGAGTTGTTTCACCTTTGGAATGGGTGTGCGACATGACATGTATGTATGTATGAAAAATATACTGGACCCGCATTTAACAATCAAAATCCGTTTGTTAATTGAAGGATCGCCGCGAATAACGTTGCAAATGGCAAAATAATACTTTTTCAGGAGGGGGAAAAAACGCATTTAAAAGGTTTGATTATCTCTTTCTTTATTTTTTTTTTAGTTTATCAAAAATAATAAAAATTAAATAACTTCCTATTGACTGACTCATTGTAATTGCGTTTTGACGGTGATAAAATGTATAATTTTGATGTTTTGGTGTTTGAACAAATGTAAGAGAGTAATTTTAACGGTGATCTGCAAAAACAGGTTTTGCAAAATTTGTCTTTTACAACGATTTACTTCAATTATTCAATGAAAATATCGTAGAACAAATGAATGTAGCTATGCTGAGTTAAATAATTTGAGATTGTTTAAAAAATGATTTTACAAAGCGATCGAAATTCAAGACATAACTGATATTCTTTGTTTTAGAAACTTAATTCGTTAAAATTTATAAAGCAGTTGTCTCTGTATCATTGATTTCGAATTTAAAATGCAGTATGTATTCCAATATAAAATTATGTTAATTTTTTTTACTGCAGTAAAATAGTCAAAATAAAACACATGATTTTTTAATAACATCATAAAGATAAAAAGTAAATTTTATTTAATTAATAAAAAATATGCCAATAATTCAATAAACAAATAAATAAAGCAGAAATGTGCTCAAGTTTTATTTATGTATGAGTACATATATCGTTAGCAAAATAGTAATAAATGAAGAGAAAAACAAACACTTTTTTTAAATTAATATTTATGTATGCAGAAACATGTTGCTGCATGGCTCGTTTTTAACGTTAACGATAAGCTTATGTTAAGTTTAGAAACATTTCTAAACTACCTAAGAAGTCCACTTTTAGTCTAGTTTTATAAATTCGACTTTCATTAGTTATTGCTAATTTTGTGAAATCTATTAAAATTTCGGTTATAAAAAATTTTAAAAATCAATAAAAAATGTACTTGCATAAACTTCAAAAAGGAATGATTTGTAAGACTTAGAATGAGTTAAAATGAAAAATCGATAACATTGGTTTTCAAAGTATAATTTTTTTTTGTGATTTCAACTGATGTTGATTTAATTGCATTTCTAAATCATGTTTACTTGAACAAATTCGGTTTGAAATTTTCTGTGGCATTTAAAAACGTTCATAAATAAACAAAGTATTTAACTAGATTTCAACATATAGGCCTAACTGAGCACCCTAATACCGATTCTAGATCTTTTTAGAATGTTTAAAAAATTGCAGAATTTGGGCTTCCACATTAAATAATTAAGAAAATATAATTTTTACAAAAAAACCCTTAATCTGTCATAATTTATTATAATTATCTATGAAAGAATATATCGACCTATCGGACCTAATGTGATTGTCATTATTTTCGACGAGATTACTGCAAACTGCAGGTTCGATGTCGGTTAATTTGCATCATATCTAAAGACGGCAAAAAAATTAATAATCGATATAATAATCATATGATTAATCGAACTGAGAAATCGTTAATTTCAATTAATCGATTAAATATAGCTAAGATTAAAAATGAGCATAAATAACAGAAATTTATTTACAGAACCTCAAAAAACAGAAATATTATTTGTTTTGCTCAGAGGTTATGAAAAAAAAAAAACAATATTTGTGTAAAGTGTATAAAGGTTAGGGTAAAAATGTTTTCATTTCATTGCGTGGAAGAAGAAGCTTAACTCATTTGGAAGATTTTTCTAATCATTGTCCTTGCTTTTTCGCTTGTGGGCCATAAAACGAATTCAACGTGTCGTTTTCAATCCCAATACTGTCGTCTCAACGTGCATTTTGAACCATTTCACTTCTTACGCCTTAATCACTGATAAGGCTAATGATAGAGTTGATGCGACCAATAAAAATTGTTGTTCCTTATTTCTAAACGGGCGTTTAAGCTGGCTGAAAAAAGTTATTTTTAATTGATTTGCTGCCGAATATATTGGCGTTACACCAGGAAAATTTCAGTGGCTTCTTATAGGGCTCTACTGGTTATATGCATATATGTTTCGATTATTTGGGAAATAACCGATTAATCAAAAAAAATAGATACAATTAAATGGTTAATGGTAATAAAAAATATTCGTTTATTAATCGGTTTTTCATTAATCATGCCATCACTAGACATATCTTCTGTTTCAGTACTGCAATCGGAACTTTAAATAGTTCCAAAGAAAGAAATCTATTTCGTAGCCGTAATTTGATACGTGCAATTATTTCTGCTGATGTGGTCCTCCACGAAATTTGTTATGTTTGGATAGAGCATACCAATGACTTTTGGCAAATTTGGTTTGATTTTGCGATTCCCAAATGCAGGAATTTGGCTTGTTTACAAATACGTGAAAATGTGCCTCATCAGTGCACAAAATTTTCTTTGAAAACCCAATTTCTTTTCACGCATCCATTCCAAAAATACACGACACTAATGTAGGTCGCTGGGGTTTACTGTATTTATTTTCTCTGAAAAATAGTTATTCGATTATAAGGTAAGTATGTCAGCATGAACGGATAATTTTTTTAACTTCTTTCCAAAATGGTTATTTTAATAAATGATAGACTTGTGTAATATATAATTTAAAAACGTATCATTTTGAAAATGAACGAGCGGCTAAAACTTGCTGAGTTACGAGTATTAATCAATAAATAATATGAACAAAGTATTTAGATTTTTATTAATATTTAATTATCTGTTACCTCATTTATACGCCAGTATAAGGCAATATAGAACCTCGCTATACTTCTTAGTGGACAGCTGGCAAAACTATAATTATCTGGTAACACTGCTATATAATGTTTATGTGAAAATAGTTGTATAATTACGACAAAATAATTAATTCAAAAATAAAAAATATTATGGCAATGCAGTTAATGCAAACTCATTTCGAATTAGGCATTAGATCGTCAAAAACGTTGAAAAAGTTGACACAGGTGGCAACGTAATACGGTTTATTTGCTAATATGTAGTTGTACTAATCAGTAGTTGTTATCGTGAGTCAGTTATTTGCAAATAAAAATATTGCAAATAGTTAATTTTTTATTTGCTAATAAGACGTACATATAACGGGGGTATGTAGTTAGCAAAGTAATTAATAAATTTGTTGTGGCTTTTGTGGAACTGTTATTTATTTCATGAAAAGTAATTAAACAAAAATTGATATCGCCCCTTAATTGCAACGTAGTCATACACATTATTGGCTTAGATATTACATTGCAATTTATTGTACAGATAAACAAAGTATTAACAAGCAAAATTTTTCAGTAAATTCAAAATTTTGATTATTCGATATAAAGGAGCGATCGATATAACCTTTTTGTGGGCGAAATGAAAATTTCAAGAACACGTAGTAGTTGTTACTCAGTTGTCTATAACAGATTTTTCGTGAGTAGGCCTTAAGTGGAGCCCAATCTACCAGATCTCAAAGTTGAAAGTGGGGCTTAATTTAGTGGGGGTGCTGATATGGTGAAACATATATTTTCTACGACTTAATTCTCAATGATTGGATATAAAATCGGAAATGTGAGGATCAATTTTTATTTTTAAACATTGCAAACATGAACACGTGCATAATATGTGGTTATATGCTGCTATACAAAGAAACTTGGGCAATAATTCTCCCACTAGTACATGATTGTATACAAACTATAAAAGTAATAAAAAATTATTATTAAAAAAATTGAGGAAGTTTTATTGCTAAAAAAAGCACATTGAGTCACGTGTATGGAATTAACGAATTTTCCTATTAACACGTATAATTTGTTTAAATCAACGTAATATTTGTTTTTATTATTCAGGTGTCAAAACAGGTTCTTAAATGAATAACAAAAGTTCAAAATCAAAATGTTGAATTTAACTTACTGTCTTTAAGTGTCAGGCAGTCCAGTGCACATTGGCTTTAAAACGATTTTTTGATGATGATTTAAAAAAAAAAATGCGAAATCATTCTGGGAGCTGGGCCTCTGAATTATCTTGAAACCATAAGTCATTTTTGAAATTATGACGCCTAGAAACCAAAATTCTGTTCGGGTGTACCGCATTACTTCTAAGCCTTTGAGTAGAATGTAAATTTTCTGTTCACCATTGTGATCTCTAGCGAATACAACATAAATTTTTTTGCAATGTCGCAAGTACTGAGGTAATGCAAAAGCTTAAACTATCGCAACAATCGAGGATGTGCAACTATTGCGTTTTGCAAGAATCGAGTTACTACCCTATATACATATTATATGCTTAGAAAAATCATAGAAACGAACTGAATAGTTGGATTTTTTTTATCTGGCGTTACTCTCAGCTTTGCCAATTTCCACAATCAGTTAGAGAATTTGTTGTAAGCCAAGTTTCATAAAAAATAAAAAAATGACTAAAACCCAAACATTTCAATCATATACTATTTCTGAAAGATTATTTTAAATGGTCTGATTAAAACTTTTTCTACTAAATGCATTATTAGTTTAATAATTGTTTGTTTTTTATGTGAAAGGTATTTTTTAAATAAACTCTTTAAGAGGTACATATAATTTGAGGTTTAATTTTTGTAGGTTATTAGCCGGTCAAGTCTTAATCCTGATTAATTATTGCACGTTTAACCGATTACAAAAAAAAAAACCCGATTAAAATTGAATGCCCTACCTATACCAGACATAATACGCCATCTTCAAATATGATTTCGGATATTCGGCCGCCATGATTTACACGTTCAAGGTTTAATCTGGAATTATAATTTTCTCACACTCATTGCAGTAAATCTGCTTTATTTAGTCAAATAATCGTTCATCCAATGTTTCTTCTTTTACAATGTAGGGGGAATATCGTAGCAGACCATTCTTTCCTAGAACCGAATTGTAAATTACGACTACCTTAGTCTCATTCAAGTCTCGCGCTACCACTAGCCTTTACTCTCGACTGTAGTGATCTTAGACTGTTGACTGGTGACTGTCGACCATCTTCCTAATCACAGAGTCTCTTGTCAATTTCTAGCATTTGACATTTCACAAGTGTCTGCTCGTGGTCCTAAGCCTTATCCTAGCCAGTGCTGGACATTCACAAACAATGCGTCCCGTGCGAGGTTTTATCTTTATCATATTTTCAGAATTCCTCCGTTGGCTAATAAAGACCGGAGTTTCTACAGAGATTAACCTCTCCACTTTTCGCGAGGCTTCATTGTCTATCCCTATCGGATTCGCACGGCCTAACGCCTTAGATGTACTTTTAAAGATTGACCCACCGTCCACCCCTCGCGAGGCAGTCTTGTCCATCTCTTCTGGATTCCTACCTTGGCCAATTAAAATCGTATTTTCTTAACGGATTGACCTCTCCGCCTTTTGCAGGGCTTCCTGATTCATCCCTGTAATGGAGAAAAAATGTCCGCCCACAGAGAGCTCCATATGCATGAGTAATGCTGTATTAAAACTGGAGATCGACTGGTATCCAGAGTTCGCATACTAGAGACCAAGCCATGCATCGATGGGATATGCTGTTCCACCGTGGATTATGATTTTTTAAGAAAGAATGTTAACTTCTCTCCGCTCGACTTATTTAGCCAGATGCCTGGCAGAGACAGGAACCTGTTACCGGCCGCCACCACGAGAAGCTGGAAGTCAGAACTTCTGACATTGCACTGATTTACGGCAAGCCATATCTTTGTTCCTGCCAACTGGCTTTTAGTAAATTTATTGTTTTGTGCACTGTACTCCAATTGATGAACAGAAAATTTAGTAATCATACCTCTGAACCGTTCACCATTGTCCGCAATCATTTTTGAAGTCATGTAAACAAATTAAGGACCATTTTCCATTAGGTTTACCGTAAAAACAACTTCAGAAACTTCGTCACGAGCTGATCGAAAATATGGTAAATTTTAATAAACTTTTAACAAAAATAATTAGCATTTAGGAGAAAATAATTCCACCTCCTACAACCAAGTTTTGTAAGAGCAAGATAAATTAATACAAAGTACTTTTGCAAAAATACATAATAGTAAATTAACTTCAACACACCACAAACAATTGTTAAAATTATTGTTAAAATATGTAACATATTATTCGTATACATATATTTTTAAATAAATGCAATTCTAAAAAATAAAAGCAAAAATTTCTGAACAGGGGACACCCGGGTTTGAACCGGGGACCTCTCGATCTGCAGT
This sequence comes from Phania funesta, assembly GCA_963932375.1. Taxonomy (NCBI): domain Eukaryota; kingdom Metazoa; phylum Arthropoda; class Insecta; order Diptera; family Tachinidae; genus Phania; species Phania funesta. The sequence goes on from OZ010652.1 coordinate 23,690,226, forward strand.
CGAATGCTCTACCACTGAGCTATATCCCCATATTAATTAAGGAAACAAAACCCATATAAGAGCATATATACATACAACATGCACACAGTATTTTCACAACAAAATTTATATCTAATTCTAAAAACATCCAGTAGATACATACATCCGCATATGACGCGATAATGCATACAATAAAAATAGTACTTTTTTAAAAGAAAAGTACTAAATTGTATTTGTATGTAGTGTTTGTTATCTTTCATTTAGTGTTGTGAAAAACTGTTTTTAAAAAAAGAACTGAATTTTTATTTATCATGTACATATCGCTCGCTCATTTACTCAAACAACGTCACAACTCAAAAAAATGCCAATTCGAGCTAAACGCGGTTAAATTTTTCTACTTGTTTCCAGTACCCACAAAAAGGAATGGGATTTTCTCTTCGAATGTGGAAAGTAGAATACATATAAAGGCAAAATTTATACACAATATGAAGCATGGCATGGCATGAATGAGCAATATATTTGTTTAACTTTTAATTTATTGAATCTTTCTACTAAAAGAAATTTTCAATAAGTATTCAAATCTTATTTCTAAAATATTAGTTACTAGTTATTACCAATGTGATAACTAATTTGTACTCAAATGTTAGTAAACTATCTACTATTGTGTAGAAAGAGCAGCCTTGCCAGGTTCGATGTGTCAGTTTTTTCTAGTCTCCCATGCCCGTCAAATTGCAAAAAACTGTGTACACGAGTGTTGGGATGTGCGACTAGTTTGTTTACGCATTTGGGTGTGTATGTTTTAACTTCTTTCAGGATAGTGGGAACTTTTAGATCCCTATAGATGTTTTCATTTTCTATACTCGTATACCAAGGGGCTCATACGATAAGGCGTAAAATCCTAGACTGTCTCCTTTGTAACTTCTGAATGTTTGATGCACAAACAGTACCCAACAGCTGAATGCCATTTCACCATATTGGTTTAATAATGGATTTGTATAAAAGGACTTACTAGCCAATGTAATTGATATTTTCGAAGCTTTATGGACGTTATTTTTGCCTCAATGTCACGGGACCAAGTTAGGCGTTTCTGCTGGACCTGTGGTATTTGTTATTGTTGTTGGTGAGCAATTTTGCCTTCTTAGGAAAAACGTTACATGAACACATTTCGATGGATTTACCTTTATTCTTCACTCTTTTAGCTGTGGGCTTGTCGGCATATCCGCTGTATAGATGATATATAATAGCGGTCCTTGAGGTACTCGTGAACTGATTTTTCCATTTCTTAAAACCGGATCCGTTGACGTTACTTTAAACGTTATATCTGACAAATAGATCTTGAGAAGCTTGTGGGTGTTTTCAGGAAGAACCCAAGCTACTTTAGTGAGTAGTCCATTATGCCAGACTTTATCGAATACTTGGGATATATATAAAGTTGAACAATATTGCTTTCTTTCAAAAGCCGATCTAATAATGGTAACGATTCTATGGACTTGTTCAATAGTACTATGCCTTGCCCGAAAACCAAACTGATGATCTTGGATAACGTTTTGTTCATTTAGATAAGAAGTTACACTTGAGACGAATGCTTTTTCAGAAATCTTTGACAAATGTGCAATATGTTTTTTAAAATTAAAATATTATGAAAGACGCGGCGAATACGCCAAGTAGAAAAAATTACTTCGGTGATCCGAACTTTATATTGATCAAAATACTGTTCCGTAAGGGAATATTAATTAGGAAGGTTGATGTATCCACATATGCGGACAAGTGCAAACGATAGGGCACAAAAAAATATTACAAACTCAATGAACCTGACACGTTAGTTGTTTGTAAAAAATATAGTGTCTTCATAAAATTAATTCCTATACCGGACAAGTGACATAAGAGCATCATCGGGTAGATACATCATAATATATATTACCTTATGGCGTAGCTGAAGAAATGGCTGGAACTATTGGTAAAGAGTATACATATAAAATGGAATTTTATATTGTTTTGTTTTGGTTGCGTGCTAATACATTATTTTCTTATAGGCAAAATTACTGAAATATTCAAAACAAAAACCCGTTTCCATGGGGTTTGCTATAAAAACCGGTTTCGGAAATTTTTAAAATTCAGTTATCGGATTTTTAATACAGTTTAATACAGTCGGAGTTTCTGATTATTTCTCCTAAGTTATGCTCAATATTCATATCTTATGCAACACTTCGGTGATTTAATTGTTATACCGCATTAAAGCGAAGATATTTTTTGTGGTTGATTACTTATTTGCTTACTACAGATTTTCCGATCTTTAAAACTATTGAAATTTTCGTTGAAATCAAACAACAATAAAAAATTTCGTTTTCTAATACAAAAAAAAAAAATTGTTGTTTTCGTAAAAACTGTAAGCTGGATTCGTGCCTGATTTCAGGAGAATATTTTTTGTCGAATTTTTATTATATGTGTATGTCTCATCCAATAATTTTATAAAAAAAAAAAAAACGGGTTTTAGAAGACCCAAACCGAAAAAAGCTTTTTCTTTAATACAACTTTTCGTTTGAACTAATAACCGGTTTGATGGCCTTTCGAATACTGAATTCAGAATAACATATATCCACCCCTGACACTTAACAGAGTACAGGTTCACGAACGCGCTGATTGAAATGAATGCAAATTTACTAAGTTAATATCTTATCACATATTCGAACCTAAATACTTTTTGAAGCAGTTGGGTGGCTTACGCGTTGGTCGACGACTGATAAAAGGAATATTCACTGTTATCCAACATTGTCGCTAAGTTTATAAAGGTGGTTTAGGTCATACTTGCAACGTTAGGGATATAACAGAGTTCCGTTGTGTCCGAGTAGTAATGGTAACGTGACGATGAATGTTATCCTTATTACTCTTGGTAGCTGTGGGATGGATAGTGTATCGAGGTGTTTTAGCGTGGTTAGAACCCGCACCCCTGCAACTGATAGAGATAGAAGGGAATAAATGAATTACTTAAAAATTGTTGCAGCAAACCAAAAAACGGCAAAGTAAAATTTTTAAAAATTCAAGGCCTTATTTTATAAAACAAAAGACAACGCCAGCATTTATATGGAAAACAAATTTCAAAAATTTTAAAACATTTTTATTGGTTTTCAGACAAATTTTGTATAAAACACGGCCCCGGCTGGTAATTTTGGCATTAAAATATTTTCAATAAAAATATAAACCTATGTGTAAGAGATCATTTTGAAAGATTACTAATCCCTAATGTATTTACTGACTATTAGAAACGTATTTACCCTGTCATATGAAAGTACCCAGTATTTAATTTAAATTTAATTAATTTTTTGTCTTACGATTTGTGTTCAGTATCTTATTTACCAATCAATTAATGTTTAGCACGAGTACAACTCTTAAGTTCATGTGTGATATAATTAATTAATTAATACTCTAAGAACAACACCATGATACCTTTGTGAAGTCTAGAGACTTAATTTCAATTTTAATTCTTTAGGTAGATATTTTTCTACATTTGAACGAAGTATATACATACATACATAAAGATATAAGTATAATTTTATAATATAAAAATAAAATATATATGTACAGTAAAAGCTCCCCTAAATGCAGCTGCCATAACGGCACAAAAATCTTCGACCCAAGTTTTTCCATAATTTTTTTAAACAATTTGCACTCCCATTACCGCCCGCACCAATGACCGAACGCGGACAATAAATTTAAAAAAATGTTGTTCAAAATATCTCTCATAAGCGGAGCCTTAAAACACGCCAACAATAGTTGTAACTCTAATTTATATTTGCGTAGAAAAATGGTAATTCCTCCATTAATTTTATGTCAAGGATGATACACCACGGGCAGCGTTCATTTTATCAAGTGGCTTTGAGGAATTTTTAAAACTAGACAAAACTGGCCACACTGAAGGTGACTGCATGCAAATGCGTATTTAAATCAGACGCTGCTGTGGAGAAAACTGAGTCTGAAGACTCAAACTGAACAAATTCATGGTGAAACAGTTTAATGTAAATAATTTCAACAAGAATAGACCAGTTACATATATTTCTTTAATGAAATGTTGCATTATAAAATAAAATATTTAAATAAAAAACATCTCGTAAGCGGGCATGATTGTCCGGTTATGGGAACTTTCACTGTATAACATAAATAAATAAAACCAAGATACGTGTTAAAGTTCAAACGTATTAAAATAGATTTAAAAAGTAGGAATTTTAAACGTCAATGCTTTTTTCAGACAAGAAAAAAACGTTAGAAGAACAACTCGAAGAAATTCTCTCATGACTTTTGGGGTAAAGAATATGTATTGACTGCAAAACTATTTTTGTTCGTACAGAGGTTTTCACTGTGCTTATATCGGGTGTCGCAACAGGAATTGTACTATTTGAATTTCGTTGGATTTTTCCTTGCAAGTGGCAACTCTGTTATTAAGCACCTGTCATCTGTGGTTGTTCCGATTAATAAATATGGAGCACTACACGAGAAAAGAATGCTTTATAATTTTAAAAACCAATTGAAAAAATGCGGAAAGTTATCCTGAGACCGCTAGCAAACTTCGCCGAATTTTAGGCCGAGAAACTGCATCTAATATGTCGAAAATTTGAGAAGTTGAAAATAAATTTGGAGATGCTCTGTCGATAGTGAGTCTTTTTTTGTGTCGCCGAAAATCCAAAAAAACACCAATTCGGCAGCGTTCCCAACAACTTCAAAAATTCACGGATTTTAAAGAAAGACCACCACTTCGCCCGTACAAGATTCAGCTAACTCAGAAGCACAACCCAGCAGTCCATGCAAAGCGCCGTCAGTTCGTTCGATTTGGAGTTTTATTAATTTTTTTGCTTACGTTTAATATTTAAATGAATCTATTTTGCTCTAAATAATAAAATTTCACATTTTACTGGATTAACTTTTATTTTCAGTAACATATGCTAGTCGATTCGGCTACTCTGAACCAAATCAAAGACGTTGGGCTCGGCACCATGGCCACTGTGCGGGTAAAACACAATCGCCCATATCGGTGCATTCTAGCAAAGTAAGTGATGTTAAACGTGAAGATTTATATCCTTTGCAATTATTTAAAAAGGATTTTTTTAAACTTGCAATTATTTTGATTTTTCTAGACCATCCCGCTTCACATGCCTGCAGTGGATATGATTGGTTATCATAATGTGCTGCCATACCCTCTAAAAATACTTAATAATGGGCACACCGGTAAGAGTTTAAGTTTCTCTCTATCATTGTTGCCAATATTTTTAAATCGTTTGGATTTGGTTTTTATTACGACTCGCTTTCAACGTACAATAGTAAACGAATTCTATTTGATTATTCATTATGGCATTAGATGGAGGTTGAAAAGTAATTTTTCCTTTTAGTTTTATTTTGTTCTTTTTTTTCAATTAATAATGTGTTTTTAAAAAATTGACTGAAGTTTATTATTTGGCGCTTAAATGTAGTTTTTAGGATTCTGTCGTTCATGTACGACTAATTATTTTTATCATTCAACGTTTTTTGTGTTGCATTCGAACTGTTGGTAATTTTTTATACGGCACTGTTGCACTGATTCGGTGCTGCCACATGCGTTATGTCGATCGTGGAGTACATAATTAAGTTGTGAAATTTTGTCAGATAGAAAGTCAATACCTTCCATGTGTTCAACTGGTTTTGTGCAGGCCACATTATTTAGTTCTTGTTTAAAAACACAATAGAACAGGGAACGCTGATCGCTTAATGATGTCGTGCAATGCATAGTTCATACGCAGGTTGTTCAGTGTACCAATAAAACATAAACTGTTCATGTATGAATATTAAATGTCAACTTGGACTTCGGCATTACGTTTGAAATACAGCACCCATTAAATATATATTGATTGCAGCAGTCGATACTTTTGGGGTAATTTTCGACCACGTTTTCGCGCATTCCGAGCGGTATCTAGGCGATAACTTGACGAATGTTGCTTTTCAAATTCTCCAACGATAGGGAATTACTCGCGTAGCCATGGTTTTTGAAATAACCCAATAAAAAAGTCTATCGGCGTCAACTTGAATGGCCTTGACGTCGCAAAAACGTAAAATTATGCCTTCAGGAAACTTCCTATTCTATTATGCCAAAATCGGCCATTTTGTGTGGCTCGTGGCACCGTTTTGTAGAAACCACATATCATCCAGTTCACAATCTTCAGTTACTGGCCATGAAAGTATGTTATCATACAGCCATAGAGCTCTGATTTGACGGCCACGTTTCTTCCAGCGTCATTATCGAAAAAATACAGCCCAATGACACCTCTATATTATCATGCGCACCAAATAGTCACTGTTTTCGGATGCAATGGCTTTTCCACAATCACTGAGTTCTACTAGCACCATGTAATACAATTTTGCTTTTTGACGTAACCACCTAGTGAGAAATGAGCTTCATCGCTGTGGAAAATTTTGATCGAAAAATCAGCGTTCAAAGCCTGTTGCTCTAGCATCAGCTTATCTATGGCATTGTGAATGGTCAGCCAGCTTTAATTGTTGAATAAGTTGGACTTTATTGGACCAATTGGCGAGAAAGCCGTGAAATCGACAAATTCAGATTATCCGCCATACTTTCGCTAACTGAAGCGATATTTTCGGCACTGCACACATTGTGATGATACACGGCCCTCATCACATCTGTAACTCTTCCAGTCTCTTTAAATTTCTTTATAATCTTACAAATTCCTTGCACAGTAGGTCGATTTTGATGACCATAATCACCCCGTAATGCAGGAAAAGTGGCCACTTTTAAGCCACCACTTTTGTAGTAAGTTTTACCTATTTGTACATATTCTTTTGTTATTAAACGATCTAAATGGCAAACTTTGCACTTAATATGACAATTCAGATGACAGATGTTCAGCAGCTGACAGCCTTGCCAGACGGGCGGTTTTGAAAACACTAAATGAGTAGGTAACCCGTTATATTTTGCATTAATAAATGTAATACTGTATGCCTTAAAATTTTAACGTATATATTTTAGCAATGTAGTAAAACTAATAACTTTACTCATTCGCTTACACGCTAAAATGAGTGTTAGCTTTCAGTGAATCTTCAAGAACCTACGATGCGCTTAAAAAGACATCGTAAACAAATATTATGTCAACGTAAGCAGATTCATATTCAATGCGAACTCGATTACTACTTGCAAAGCTACTTACTGATGGCGAAGCATTAGGTTTTGCTTGGTAGTTTTGAGAGAAAAATTGTCAAAATGAAGAGCCAATGCAAGTGTGGTTAAAATATTTGTTGATTTAATTAATTGAGAAATGCAATTGGACTTTTATAAACTTGAGAAAGCTCTTGTATTTTACGATTAAAATGTTTTATCTTTAAATGCAAAATAGAACTAGTAATTCAATTAAATACGTCATATTATTATTTTCGTTATAGCTACAAAATTAATCGATTTAAACAATTAAGTAATTAAATTTAATTAATTTGTTTTTTGTTTACTTTTCACGATATTTTTTCTCTAACTTTCTTTCAAAGCAGGCTATTCAAATTATACCTGTAATTGTCAACTAATTTTGTTTTAAATACAATCAATTAGTCTTTCCTGCCCAGTAAATGTATTTCTTTAGTTCATAAGAAAATTTTTAAAGTGTCTCTATCCCTAAAAACATTTCAAACATTTCCTTTTAATTTTCCCTTCACTTAAGACCTGATGGACCAGCCACTCAACCTTGTAAATAATCAGATTTTAGGCAACTACATTTTGTTTTTTAATTCATCTAAGGCATGTTTCCTGGCGACTTCAGTAACACTTTCACCTTACATTTTCCGTAAAATTCGATAACTTTTTATACGACATCACTTTGTTATTGAATTTTTGGTTTTTTTCTTCCCACTTTTTCGACTTTAACAAGAAATTTCAAAGAAATTTTTGTTTTGCTTACCTGTGTTCTATTTTTTTCGAATACTTTTTCATTTGTTTCCTACAGTATCAATTGCCATACCCAAACTAGCTGACATTGCAAAAAATAATGGAGAATTTATGCCGTATATACGCGGCGCAAAGTTGCCGGGTGAATTTGAGGTGGAAGGCATTCACTTCCACTGGGGTGATAGAAATAATCGCGGTGCCGAGCATGTTGTCAATGACATACGTTACACCATGGAAATGCATATTGTGCATCGCAACAAGAAATACGCCTCATTGACAGAAGCTCTGGATTATGCTGACGGTGCTGCTGTGTTGGGTTTCTTTTTTAATGTGAGTATCAATTTTTTTACCCCTTTGCATTGAATGTGTGTGTTACTATCGCAAAATTTTGCATTATTTCAATTAAGGCATTTCTGTTTTTGCGTGGGTTTAATTTGTGACGTATTGATTTTTAAAATCACAGGGGATGATATGGGCAGCAAGGCCATTTATCAAGTTTGAAGGTGATTTTAAAATTAAGAAAAAAAAATTATTTAAGATTTTTAAATTTAGTTTCATAATTGTAATGATTCCTGTAAGAGAATAAAGATTTAATTGAGCAATATCTGGTTATCCAGCAAATAGTCAAGGGGCGACTAAGTACACAATCAAATGCAAGGCCTACTACTATTTTCGAACATGAATATTAATTGAGGCAATTAAACTTTAAATTGAATTTTAGATTTTCGCGTTCACACATGTGCAATTAAGCTTACCCTATTAGCAGTTGACAGCTGAAAATTATCATGTGCTTGGAAAATTAAAAAAGTTGAGAGAAAACGGGCTTAAAAGAAATTAAAAAAAATATTTATTTGCAAATTCTACTCAATTTATGGTGCAATTAAGTACTAATTGCTCAATTTATTAATTGAGTTTTTATATAGTAAACTGAGCTCAATAACGGTCTTAATTGCAAAAATTACCTAATTTCGCAATCTAAATGTAATTAATAAATTAAATTTATTGAATATTTTATAAAAAACTTTATAAAAATTACAATTAAAAAATGTTTACAAATTATTCGAGTTTTTAATTATTGAAGTTTTCTCGAACTTGGTCGAATTTGTTTGAAATAAGTTTCAAATTTATTTATAATTATTTCGCTGCACCATTGGTTAATATCATCAGGGAAACATACTGGTATAAATAGGGAAAGTTTTATGTTAACTCATAAGGTAGTACGTGTATTATTTTCCTACACAAGCAGTGCTCATCCTTATCAACAGTGTTGCCAAATATTAAATTTATTTGTTTTTTTTTCTTTAAGTTTTCAGGTATGAAAAAATTGTCCAGTTTTTTTTTTATAAAAATTACATCTTTTGGTTTTGGTTCTTTACTTCAAAAGTAATTTTCAATTCTACTTTTAAGGCGAAGATTAAATGCCTACCGTAACGCCATAATGGCGAAGTTAATATGTTTTTAAATTCCCATTGCAATGAATGTTTGTCTTTTTTTACATCTCTACAATGGCGACGATTTCTCAACTCTCCCAGTTTTGAAGCCAGGGTAGACATAAAGTAGAGGAGTAATTCATCAATTGTGTTTTTAGGTTTTAGTTAAAACGGAGATTCACAAATTAGTAGTTGAAAGAGTTTCCCTTGACTCTCAAGTCCTATAAAAAATTCTGCAAAACCAAGTTTTCTTGCTAAGTGTGCTTTGTGTAAAGGTAAAAATATTAAAAACCCTGCCTCAACTTTTTAAAATTCAATAATATTGTAAATTTTAAATTGGTCAAAGGACATTGAGATTTTTTCATCGTTTAAAGTTTTTTCTTCAAAATATCTGACAAAACTGTTTGTAAGTTGCAAATATTTTGAATGTTTCTTATTTACTTATTTAATTATTACTTCTGAATTTATTATGTATTTCCCTGTTTATTGTTAAACTAACAAGAACATTTTCGTATAGATTTTCTCCATTTAAAAAAAATTATATTTCTCTTATTCAAAGTTAGACGAAGATGAAGGGGTTGGTCTAAACACAATATGCCGTCATTTACACTTAATACCGGAAGCAAATAATGAGGTTGTTTTGAATGTTACATTTTCTCTATCATCTCTAATGCATGGTGTTGATGTTGATAAATTCTACACCTACAAAGGTGAGTGAGATGATTTGAAACAAAATTAAATTGAGATTTTTTCTGTCAAAACGAAATATAAGCCATCTTCAAGAAATAAATAACGAACTAAATTAAAGAAAAAACACGATAAAAATTTATCAAAAAGAAGGTTCGATTTAAATTTTGTGTAATTTTTTTCGTGTAAGTGGAAACTCTGATATTTAACAGCTGTCATCGATATTTGTTCCGATTATGAAAAATGGTGAAACCTGATTTTAAAAATTGGGAATGTTTAACTAAGAAAAGACATCAGCTTCACCGATGAAGCGCATTTCCATATATAGGCTTCGTGTATAAGCAAAACTGTCGAACTTGAGCTTAGAAAATCCATACTCGCTCCATGAGAAACAAATGCATCTACAACGAGCCACTGTTCGAGCGGGCCTGTTTAGGCTTTGCTTTTTTGAAACAGAGGCGGAAATTGCAGTGACGCTGACTGGCATTCGTTACATAATTATTGTGACCTCACAGCATGGATCTGAACAATATGTAGCTTCATTAAACAATATACATATTTCTTGACCAAATCATGTTTAAATGCATTGGTCACGCCGTGTTATTTCTTTTTTGGGTTTTTGTCATATCTTGAGTCTCAGCGAATAAACCTGAAACAATCCCTACGCTCAGTACCCAGATACAACTGCTCATCGGTGAGATTCAGCCACATCTTTGTCTAAAAGTCACCGAATAATTCATGAAAAGAGCCATGACTTGATATTTTATTCCCTACTTAATCGAATCATGTTTACTTCACAATGCAATAAAAATACCACATAATATCAAAAGACTTGCAAGTCATTTTCAGTTATACACTATGATACCATCGAGTAAAGTTACTAATTTATTCAAATTTTAAAGGCCATATTTATAAAAATATTTTTAAATTATAAAAGGTTTATTAAACAAATTTTGTATACAAAATTTGTTAATAAAACCTTTATAGATCGAATATATTTTTTATGAATATTGCCTTAAATAAATAAAACTAAAATTAGTTATTAACTATTCTAAAAATATTTAAGGTTCCTTAACAACACCACCCTGTTCGGAAGCAGTTACTTGGGTTTTGTATCCAGATCCGATACCCATATCATCGAAACAAGTACCATTTTAATTCTCTTAAAAAAAGCTTTAAATTCAATTGTCAATTTTTTATTTATTTTCTAGATTTCTCGCTTTCGCCAGTTATCTGACAACCAAGACGGGGCTCTAGTTGATAACTATCGTCAATTGCAGCCTTTAGGCAATCGACGGATTTTTATGCGCAACGGCAACACACAACATACTCAAATCGCCAGATTGACTTCCGATGTCGATTTCAAAAACTGGGATTGGTTTTATTGACGCGATTTAAAATTAATTTCAAATATTTTCGTCATATATTTTTTTTATTAATAGTTAAATATTTAATTTTACTATTATAAGTATTTTTCTTATTTTATCTCCTCTCAAGAATTAATTAATAATTTAAAGATTCTGTAAGAAAACCATTCGAAATAATTAATAGTACTTAAATTAATAGTACTCAAAATTATATTTCCATTTTGTAAAATCTTTTTCAAACTCAACGCTTCATTTAAGTTATAAAATGAAATTTTAAGAAATTATAAAATCTTGTGTTTAATGGCTTCGGCAAGAAAAGGATGCACAATGGGACAGCCAACATTTTCGGTGGCAGTGGCGCACTTTGTTCATATTATATAATACTTTTAGATAACATATTATATTATTTTTCATGCCGAGATTTTTCCTGTAAATATTGTAATAGTATGTTAACACATGTGTCTTAATTGCGCAATTAGGAGACTTACACTCTTAAGGCCTTAATTGAGCACAGTTTATTATAAAATAACTCAATCAGTCAAATGAGGAATTACTACTTAATTGCTTCATTAAATTCTAAATGAAACTCTGGTAAAGTGTGTTTAGTGAGAGAAAGCACTGCGTTCAATGACAAAGTTTAGACGCTCCGACAAGGTTACTGTATCACCAATACGTTTTGATTTTCATAGCAAATGTTGAACTCTGTATATATAAAAATTCATACAAAATGATAAAGAACTGATGGTTAGAATTATCAGGTGAAATTTAATAAACTTTTCAACGAAAATGCGTTTTAAATAATTAATTTCCTTAAAAAAATTTCTTTCTCTTGATTTTTTCAAATTCACAAGCTTTTATGAACAAATCGAACACATTTTCAGCTGTTAATTGTTGAAGCTAAATTGTATATGTGTGAACTTCCAATTGTATAACTCAATTAAGGCGCTTGTGCGAACATCCTGGAAATATCCATTGTAGGGATAAGCTAAATGAAATGGTCGAGGTGTTTCCCACCAATCTAGTTTAGATTGCAAACTCATATTTGTAGGTTTCTTAAAATCCTAGAATATTTTTTATTTACTACATGTTTGTAATTGTACCTTCCTCCACTGGCGAAGATATATACAGTAATGGCCAAAATATTTTTTTTACTAATAACGTTTTTGTTTCTGAAAAAAATTTTGCCATATAAATAGGTAGTACTTTTTACAGATTGCCTAAACCCTCACAAAGTGTGGCACTTTTTATGATTACAATGCAAGATAGTTCAATCAAATTTGAACATAAAAATCAATACACGAAATAAAACTTCAATTTTATAAACAATGTAGTTGATACAGTTGCTAAAAGGAATGGTATTTTACCCAGAAATTTAAAATGAGTGCAAAAAATGTTACAGGTTCGCCAGATTTTTGTGCAACATATTCAGAAAGTAGTGTTTTTCGTAAAAGTTGCATATTTTTTAGAAAGAAACAGAAGCATGTGGAAATGGCAACATATGTGTGATATTATCGTTAGAAAGGAAAACGCCATGAGGGTGATTTTTTATTATATCACGGGGGAAAAATAGATTTTTTATCAACTGTTTTAATGAAATCAGTTTTTAGATATGCAAAACTACTCGTAACTAAAGAAAACAAAACTAAGTTTTTTTACTTCCGAACATATTTAAGGCATTGAGGTAGGCCATGACTTTCATTTCACTACTTTAATGTAAGACTTAATTACGTTTTGTAATTTCCCTCAATTTCGCAAGCAAGACGATCGTTATTATGCGCGATTGTCAAAAAAAGGGCATTTCCTCTCAACAGTCATTTCTTAGTTTAGGGAAATTATATTATCTCCTAAGACAAGAGAGCTACACTCAGGTGTGTCGATTCACTTTATTCTGCACCCTAAATCCAAAAGAGTCACATCTCAAAAATTTCAAAATGCTCGGGAGAGATAAAAAACTAGTTTTACAAAAATGGTTGATTTTTAATAAACACAACTCTAAATGATGCACTAGCGTTAGGACTCGAATTAACAATTCTTATGTGAAACAAAACTTTTGAATTGCTCCCATGCGACGCAAGAAACATGCAAGCATGCATAACTGTAGTTTTTCAATTAAACAAGACAGGGATGGAAAAGACATTTTCGCGATCGTTTGAGATTTTTTTTGGAACACTGGCTTATGAAAATAAAAATTTTGATAAACTTTGAAATGCGACTATTTTTTATATAGGGTGCATGTAACATTTAGGGACAAAAATTATCTGGGTAATTGATATAGTTGATTTATTCGAACCGACACATAGCAGATCGGCATAACAAGTTAACTGGGGACTTTTGAAATTCGATTTCAAGTCAACGGACAAGGACATTTGCACCTTATATCGCAAATGAATGCTGTCACAATTACGAACGGAATGGCAAACTTATACATCCTTTCCCTACACAAATTTCGCAGATTATTTTTGTAAATAAAATACGTTTTAGAAAATTGTTATTGAAGGCAGAGTAACCACTCTTAAAATATTAACTTATTAACCATTCGCAGGCAACAGTTGGTTTAAATCATATTTTGTTGATTTAAAATTTAATTAAAATAAAAACCTAATTTTATAAGTTGGACATTAAGAGAATTAAGGCCGGCCGACTCCTTTAATTCTGATTTATTTAAATTTTATCCCCATAAAATATTTCATTCCGAATCGAATTTTTTTCTTCTAAATTTTATTTATTTTTACAAAAATTATTATGCAACCACAACAACAATTGCAGACATTATAATATCTTTTAAATATCTGGCTGCTTATTCCCGTACAATTTATCTGGACTAGGTATATCTTCGATCATAAAATTGGCTGGCAGTATTAAAAATACCGGATACAATATGTCGTGCAGAGTACGTTCAACTGTCTCATTTATAAGTGGCCGTAAAGCTTCGAAGAACTCCTTCCAATTCTTATTAAATGATTCATTGGTGCTGCGCTCTACCTCCTTATTATTGCCGCCGAACAGGTCATCAAATTGGGTACGAAGTTTGGAAATGTCTAAATCCACTTTGATGCTGGTAATATTGTAAAAGGTGAAACCACCTTTTTCAATTAGCTTGGTTTTCGTGCGCATTACAATGTCCATATCATCTAGGAGTCGTAATAAATATTATTTGTATTAGATTAAGAAAATGCGTAGACCTACCAATTTCAATGAAAAAGTGGCCTTCACCGCTCAAAGGCAAGAGCAATATGCGGCCATCCATCTTATAGTGGCCTTCAATTTTGAATTTCGGTATGAAAATTTTGGTTAACCAACTAAAATCTTTCTTGCTCACCCTACATTTTAATAACAGAAGAAATATTGGAAAGAAATTAGTTTAGAAATCATGAGAAACATACATTTGTTACACATTTTACTTGCTCTCTTTTATCACTAAGCCTTTCAGTCCTGTAGCCTCCAGGTCGGTTAAGTCCGCCCTCAATGATGCCGATTCCGTATTCTCCTGTCTAAAATTGATTTCTTTCAATTTTATAGGATCAATTGTACCAATGAGGGCATTTACTTCCGGAATACCTAAGTTAAGCATGTTTCGTAATTTACAAATAAAGTTCTGACAGTCTTAACCTGATTTATTGTTACCTTTTATAAGCTCGGAAATTAATCTCATCGTGTTGTTGGTGGAACAGGGTGTAAACCCTGGTTGATAGATTTTACAGGGTTTTAAATAGGCGGCTGAAAACGGGAATAAAAAAATATATTGATTAGATTATATTTAGGTTTATTTGTAGTTGAAATCAAAATAATTTTTATAAATGTAACTTCCTCTACACTGTCTTTAGCAAGCAGGTGCATACTTGAAGTACTACTTATATATCCCAGTAAGAGAGCAAAGCAAATAAATTTGGCAACTCTGCTTATATAAATTCTAATCGAGAAAATATTACATTGGCAATATATCCCATTATGGTTATATTATTATTAGTTTTATATTAAAGCCTTTACCACCAATTGAATTTAAGCAAAATTAATAAATTTTTATTATTTAAAAAATTTTTCTTTAAAGTAAGGCCTTGATTCACACCGAGAATTAGATGTTAGATCTGTCTTACATATGTGTTGTCAAAAAGTATGATAGTGTAGACTAAACGTAAATGTGTGCGGCCACGTTTTTTGGCGGTTTCTAAGCGCTCAGAGTTGCTATATGTTTTTGTATGTTATATATTAAGTGAAAGTGTAGCATCGGAAAATTATTTTGTGAACTTCTAGTAGAAATCATAAATTAAAAAAAAGACTAACACAAACTTTATTTAAATTTATTTTTTAATATTTAAATCTTTTTGAAGTTTAATAGAATAAAACTAATTTGATCGATTATTCGACATTTTCCAAAAAACGGTTTACCAATAGTCCAAATATTTAAAATTTTTAAAAACTTGCGGCCAAATTGTCGTGCTCGTGATGGAATAATATTATATATCGAACGAAATTTCGTGGGGTATCGGATGACCTGGTTGTGGCATTCGATAGCGTTCGAATATTTGTTTAAACATTTAAATGATTCATATGCGAATTGCAGGCCAAACTGTGTGTGACTTTAAAAATTCAAATTTAAATTTCAAATTTAAATTTATGATACTTTGTGCTCTATCGGAATGGCGTTGTGAGGGAAGCATTCGATCGATAACACGTTATTGTATGCAACAATCTGAAATTTCGATACTACTTTTTTCATAACAAATACGTCGATCGCATAAAATAAAATGTCGAGCAAAGTCATTCGATCATGGGTTCGATCGTGCGACGATTTGGCCCGTGGTTTCGGTTTTTGAAAACACGAAAAAAGCGGTTAATCGGTTTAGAAAAAAAAAACACCTTCAACATTTCTTTATTTATATATATATTTCTGATTAAAAGATACACAGGGACAAAAGCCATCGACATTTTTCTTCTTCAGCGTTTAAAGAACACAAGTTTATCCAATTAATTGTAAAAGACTTACTCGAAATTAATTTGCTTTTAAATAAATAACTAAAAATAAAAACAGCTCGTATTTCATCAGGACAAACGTGTTCGTTACTTACAGTAGTGAATGAAAAACATTTAAAATTATAATTGTTTAGACTAAAGAATCTCTTACAATCGGCTCTGCCTTGAATATATTAATTTGCTTTGACACTTTTGAATTAATTTTTGCTTATTCTTCCCACATAACTTCGTTTAGTTAGTATAATTTTTAAAAGAGTGAGTTGAATACATAATGTAGATTATGAAGCGCAAAATATCTGCTATATGTTTAATAATCAGAAACATACTGCAAGTAGTAATCATTTTCAAAGCCTTTGCTAACAAATTTTCATTTCAACTATTTAGTAATACGTCATTGTCTATTATATATCTTTTAGTTCTGCGATACCAGCAACCAACAAACAATTTTACACCATGACTCCAGCACGATCATGTTTATTTCTTTTACTAAAAAGCCATTTAATGAGAACTAAATCTGTGCATATTATTCAGTTTGATATGTTTATAATATGTTGATCTGGAGTCAGGAAAGTAATGCACGACAAGAAAACTACATCTTGAGGACGGGCCATTTTGGTGATGCTACACTCTAGATGTGGGTCATTATGTCGGTTGATGGTGTTCGCGAACTTAAGTTTATAGAAAACAGTTATTCAAACGTTGAGCAAAGTGACGATGACTTTTGTGTTCTGTAATTTAGTAATTTAGTATTATCCCTTTTGAAATCGACAGCGCTTTATTGGACAAGGACACTAAGCTACTAAAAATATGAAAACCCTTTACACTGGCAGAATAGAACTACTATAAGTTTTAGCTAAGTGAAAAAAAAGAAAACATATAAATCCGGCTTTTTTAAACCAAAAGAGTCAAGTTTTTTAACATTCGAAAAATCACCATTTCATAAGATTCAACCGCAGTAACTCTAAAAAATCGATTGAATAACAAGTAAAATAGCTTCGTCGATCACCATAATTGATACATTAACATATTTATTAGAAAATAGGCTGAGGTATCAGAATAGTAAAATTTCAAGCTCCTTTTCAAAATAAATAATCGTTATAAAACTTTGATATTCTGTTATTATCTATTTCACCGCTTTTATTTAAAAAGTAGGTTTATTTCACTACTCATTTATGTAATAGAAATAATTTACGATCAGTCGCACATAACTATCGATTACGATAAATTCATCTGCGAAATTAATTGATGGTGAAAATAAAGAAGCACACACTTTTGATGGTATAGTACCATTTTTATTTGAAAATTCTTTGATGTCTTTAAAATTAGCGAACAAATAAATCTTTCCTTAAGCTTTTGATAAGTTTAAATTCACTTAGAGCACTGATATACTGAACACTTTAAACATTTCTGGAAAAATTTTATTAATTTATAAAATTACAAATTACACACAGACAGCAGAAAGAAAAACTTACGTTGCTCCTTAAAATAGTCAAAACTTGTTGAGCCATTTATTAGACTAAGAAAACATCCAAAAGTCAAAAGACTTAAATGCCAAATGTTTAAGCGCGAAAAGCTAAATATCTTCATAATTTATTTATCAAGTTTAACTTCCTTCAATAAAACAAACCGAAATAAATCAAATGTGTGTTAAAACCTAGAAACGATTTTACGTATTATTTTTTTTCGATTTTAACCGGTGCTCAAGCGCATTTAGTTTTTTAAAAAAATATTTTTTATATTGATTTTGCTATTATTGTAGCTGCGTTTAGTTTTGTAAACTGTTAAAGTGCAACTGTTCGTTACTTTTGTGGAGAATAGCATTTTATAAAACTGAGTCAAGTTAACAAGTTGTTGAATTTTGAAATATGATCTATCCATTATGTATGTGTGTGTGTGTTCATTTTTATTTACTTAGTAGAATATTACATGTTCTTATCAGGGATGGAAGTTTCTGTACTATTGTATGACTTTTAGTACTCCGAGCTTAGTATAAGTGAAATTGTTATTTCAACAATAACTAATTTTATAGTTTAGTTATTTTTATAAACATTTGGAGTGAAAGAAAATAGATTTGCTAAAAGTAAATGTGATGGAAAAAAATCAAAAATATTC
Source organism: Phania funesta (assembly GCA_963932375.1). NCBI lineage: Eukaryota > Metazoa > Arthropoda > Insecta > Diptera > Tachinidae > Phania > Phania funesta. The sequence goes on from OZ010652.1 coordinate 23,708,681, forward strand.
CATTAGTTGACCATTAATGCTAACTGCAAAAAGCAAAAGCTCAGAAAAAGGACTGTATTATGCTAAAGCACACAACTATGATATAGTTGTTACTGTGCTGTTGAAAAAAGTTGAATCCAGCAACAGGATAAGCAAAAAGCAAAAAATATTTGCTGCCACAAAACAATTTAAATAGACACAATTTACTTACTAATTTATAAGTATCGGGATTTGCATTTTAGTTTTGGTTTATTTTTTAGTTCTCTTTTTCAATGGATAAAAAGTCAAGCCTTACTCTATAAGAATTTATAAAAGGGCAAAATACATATATAGGTGAACTGGATTTGTTTAAGATTTTCTATTATATCCTTTTAAAATGAACAAATATCAAGAACCAGAAAGGTGACAGCAAATAATTGGTACTGCTTTGCTGTCTTCTTTGGTTAACAGCACAAAAACAGCAAAACCAACTTCGTGAATATTTCGTATTTGCGGCTGATGTTTAGTAATGGATTTTTTGAAAATTTTCCTTTAGCATGCTGTTGAAAACGATTCCAACATAGCATATCGCTGTGTTTGTTGCAATATTTAAACTCTTGCTATTGCTGTTGTATTTCTAATACAAGCGTCATAGCAAGAGTAATAGCAATTTTGTGAAAGTCTGTGTATAGCCTCTTGTAATTTTTTGTTTTAAATAATTTCTTTAGAGTTGAAAATATGCTGGCAGCTGATTAATATTTACTATGCTTTGAAGTTCAGTAATAGTGTGTTTACACATGTCTCTTAATTGAGATAATTACATTCCAAATTGTGTTATATAGTTTGGTGTTCACACATGCGTTTTTACGTGCACGATTTCTTAACAATAAGAAATGATATAAACGTGGTAATATTGTTGTAAGTTTTTGGGCATAGTTAGTTTTTCTGAGTTTTCTGCTCACTAAAAATACTTCACAAAAGCTGAATTTATTGTGTAACTAAGTACTAATTATTCAATATATTCATTGAGTTCATGTATGGCAAATTGAGCTCTATTAAGCTCTTAATTGCATAAGTTTTCGAATTGTACAATTAAGGCGCATGTGTGAACATACTATAAAAATATTCATCAGTTTATTATCTAATTTTTTGAAATGCTGCCATCTTAAGCCACTGTAAAGTTTTAGATAGGTACTTTTTTAATATAAATTGATTGTCATAACTAAACTGTTTTGCTAGCGTGAAAACCGATCCAAAAATGTGGATTTTAATATACAATTATAATATTTAATTTAATTTAACTTAATAAATATAATTAAGAAGCTTCAAGCTAATGTACTTCGTGAGCCTCAGCGCTATGGCCACGTAAAAGGTTATAAGACTCCTACTATAAATATTTGCTTTGTAGACGGGGAATTGTACCCATTGTTCTAATCTCGCCAATTTGTGTTTCAATTACGCAACGTAGCAATAAAATTACTCATACAAAGCTTAAGATAAGTATTATAATTCTCTAGTTAAATCTTCACATTGTTTAAATAGTATCACATCTAATTTATTGCTTCCGTCAACTCAAATTGAACAAAGAAATTTCCAAATTCTCTTGTGGCAAAACGTTTATATGTTTTACAGAATTACTAGTTATGCAACTTTAACTCACAACGGTAATTTCAAATTTCCGTTTTCCATTTCTGTTGACGCATAGTTCTTGTTATTGTAATTGTTGTTGATGCTTTGACGTATTTTATTGGTTAATTGCTAGAATTATTTGTTTTTATTTTATTACTATATTTTTGTTAGACGGGTATTAAACTTTATTTAATTATATAGAATATAGCATTTACTCTTAGTATTGTTTATGTGTTGTTGGTTAAACGAATAATCGGTGGTTTGAGTAACTAGTTGTATAGAAAAAATTGCAGTTCTTTATGTACTTTTAAAATCTATAATAATAACTGCTTATGCTGACCTTCGAAATGTGTACGAATTGTTAGGTTAAGGTCAATCTGTCATTTTAAAGACAGGGAAATCTGGGTTTTTTTAGTCAGAATAATAGAGAGAGAGAGAGAGCGGGAAGCCAGTCGCTAAAGTCTGTAATTACGATTGAATGATTAATTTTAAAACAGTATGGAAATGCTTGTGATATTCAGCAGGCTGATTCAATTTATGTGTTTTGGCCATTTATACATTTATTTATTTTAAAACAAATTGGTAAAGAAGGCAAATATTCTGTAATAATCATAAGTGAAAATTGAACCTGCAAGTTTGAAATTAATATCATAGCACCAGTCTACCGGGGCACCTATATAAATATATACACTTTTTGGAAATTCTATAAAAATTTCGTAAAAGTTATTACAAGATGTAGAAGTAAAAAGGGAGACATGAAGTACATAAAAGAGATCCCAATTTACAGATCTAATAAACTGCCTATACCTCGATTGTTTATAATTCTTTTTAAAATTAATTGTTTAAGATATAAAATAAATTAAAGCAATTAAATTTAAAATTGAGTTAAAAAATTTGGTGTCCACGCATATGCAATTTAGCTCACTCAGTTAGCATTTAATAGCTAAAAATATGTACATTACCCGACCATGATATTTGAAAATGCGTGTAATCATTTGTTGATGATGATATGAAAGAGAATAAATTGGTAACAATAAGAATTGTTGGCCTTTTATGTGGCCTATTGCATTTAATGTGTTCTTTTTACAGAACTTTCTGCTCACTATACACACTTCACCAGGCTTGCATTGGAAATTTGACTCAATTAATTGTGCAACTAAGTACTAATTGTTCAATTTATTAATTGAGTTCTTATATGGTAAATTGAATTCAATTAAGGCTTTAATTGTTTTATCTAATATTATCATTTCTATATATACATATATATATATATATATATATATATATATATATATATATATTGATTTTAATGAAATTTTGTCGCTCGAAGATAGCAAGCGAAATTTAATGATTTGGTTGTCAAACGAAAGGGGGTGTTGAGAAGAATACGAAAAATAAATTGACTGAATTGTAAATCCAATATGGCGGAGCAATTATTTGTTATGGAACTTCACTATATGTGTAACAAATGAAAGAGTTTGTTGAGAAGAGTTTGAAAACCACCAGTAAAACTGCAGTCTATTTAAAACTGAGTCCACTTAAAAAGCGGTTTTTGGCAGGACTATGCCTGCCCAAACTACTAGTAGACAATAGAAAACAATAATTTCAAAAACTTTTCTCTTGCTTATTTTTTATCCTACTTCTTTTATAAGAAAATATAAATTTATTTTTGTGAAATTTTTAGAAATTCTAGATTGAAGTTCTTTAAACCAAATGAGAGATATAAGAAAGTTTCAAGACAAAACATGAACTTAACAAACAAACTGTCACTTTATTTTTCTTACTTTCACTTTTGAGCCTTTGTGGTTAAAAGTTCGTGTCTTAAGTTTTTGTATTATTTCATAAATTATCCATGGGAGTTTGTGTCGTAAGTCTTTTAGATTTGTAAATAAAACTTCCGCCATTTTATTAAACTTTAGATTTCTTCATTAAAAAAAAAACAAACAATTGTAGTTAAAACGATTAATCGGTAAAAGTGAACTAGATTGTTTATAAAAGAAACAATTATCCATTTACTGTGGTCACACATAAATAACTAATTGTTCTCATCTAAAAAAAACTTTATCACACACAATGTTTGCAAAACTAATAAGTTATAAGATGTCAGCGTTAAGAAATTATTGGACTTTAACTTATCTGCTCATACAAAAATATATAATGGAATTTATTCAATTAAGTATTTAATTAATAATAAAACTTTTATGCAGAATGGAACATAAACTAGACTTAAGTAAAATAAATTTTAGAATTAAATTAAAAGAAACACTTGCCTGTAATTGCAAGGTTGGTCAATAAAACTTTAATTCGTTAACTATCACATATTCAAATAAAAGACAAGTGTTAATAAGCTGGTGACTTTTGCTGTTTAAGTACTTGATACTTAAATTTTTGCTATCTTTGGAATTTGTTAAAAAAAAAAATTGTCTTAAATCGGTTATAATTTCAGGTTCTTTCATTACACCATTGAACAATTTGAACAATTTTAGTCGCAATATTGTTTTACACCCGTTCTGCTAAACAGTAATATGATTCTTAATTATTTTTATAGACATTTTGGAAGAACTTGTTCTTTGATACAAGTTGTTCAGTGGTTTTGTTGTATTTGAGTATTTGAATTCTGCAATTTAAGTGCAAATTATGAAGTAACGTCGTATAAGCGGTTTAATAAAAGTGTTATGTTTGTTCGAAAACTAGAAGCTTGAAAGCAAAAAATTTGCTACCGTATTTACAGAGAATAGTAGCGAGCTCACAAATAATAGGGAGCGATAAATGCAATAAAGAAGTTCTGCCTTGAGTTAAACTTAATAGCTCCTGTTTATAGCTACTGAAATCAGTAGCATAGTGTTTTTAATTAAAAATGCCATGTTTTTAAAATTTTAGTTTCCTCAACTATTTGTTCATTGAAGGGAAAGAGATCAGAGTCTGAACCTGCAACCACTAGTTTGTTAGTTTAGAACACTACTAACTAGCCAGCATGCTCAACAACTTTATTGAAAAAATATTGTCGATTTCTATACAAAATTATTATGAAAAATAAAAACTGATTTTTTACGTGTTTTTTCGTTTTGCAATATCGGTTAATTTACAAGGCCATAAATTTCTCTCAAAAGTTGCAAATATTTAGTGCTGTTATCCTTTAAAGGATACCGAATAAATTGCCTTTAGTTCATTTAAAAAGCAATAAAAAAACCTTAAATACTTTGTCAGCAACAATTTTAAACCACATGGGTGGCAATATTTTAGTGAATTCGTAGAAATATATTTGAGGAGATCTTGGGCACGTGTTTAGTTTTTTGTTTAAATCATACAATATTGTTTATAGAATCTGAATGCCATGAAACATTTCACTTTCAATTCGCATTATTTATTTATTCATGTGTATTTTGTAAAAAGTTGACGCATCTATAACTCCATGAGTCACGAAAAAACAGTTTGTTTAGTACAAATAAAAAATTATTCGCTAATTAAAAGTTTTTTTTTCATAAAGAAACAAATTAAAGCTTCTAAAAGAGGGCGCATCTATATTAAAGAGGCAACATTTATATTCAACAGTTGTCGCCTAAAATGGTTACGATTAAAAAAAAACAGAGTGCTACACAAATGAAGAATATCATTGTGGGCCGCGTTTATGCTAAGAACGTTCGATTATGGACAGTAAGTCTACCTTGATTTAAAGAACTGTCGGTCTGATTAAGATATTGTTGCTTTAACATGTTTCGGTATCGCCGAAAAATACCGATTCGCTATCGTTATCAACGACTTCAAATTAAGAAATACCACTAACTTCATCCTTACAAGATCATACCTGTAGACAAGCAAAGCGCCGGAAATTCGCACAATGGGTAATGGAGTGAAGTGTAGTGAATGCCGATTTATTTAAGAAAATCATTTTCATGGCTCAAGTGGATTTACGATCCATATGGAACAAATACATCCATAATCCTTTGGTGCGGATTTCGGTAAGGCGGCGTGATTGGATCGATTTTAGCAGAATACCTCCACATGGCACACCAGTCTTGCACCAATCGGTTTATATTAATAACAAGTTTCTGACTAAATTATCTCACGAAATTCTGATTGTTAAGTGTCGGGTGCATTTTGCCGGATACTTTATTCCGCTCTTAATCGGAACTTGTATACTTTACAATGTAATCAATATTACACAACTCGCCTAAAAAATACGTGTTTTATATTTTAATAAAATAGTGCACTCTCTTTGTGATACCCTTTATTTGTAATTTAAATTAAAAAAAGTGAAGAGGGAAGTGTTTTCCAAAGAGAGAATTTATTAAAAATAAAAACAACAACCGAAATTGCCCTCTATCTCTTTAGGACTTTAACGCTTAAATAACAATCCTGAACAATAACAATAAATGGCTGTTAAATGTAAAAACAGCAGCAAAATAGTTTGTGAAATTAAATTTTTTTTAAATTAACATTAAAGTTTTTTAGTGCCGGTTAAGATAAATTATTATAAAATACAGTTGGCGTAATATTAAAACATCATTGATAGTTAAAATTAATTAATCTGTTACTGTTTGCAATTGAACTGCTTCTTAATAATTTTTTTTATGTGATAGATTTGCAACAGAAAAACCTCAATAAATAAAAATATTGTTGTTATTTTATATTTAAAAAATAATACAAAACTAAAAAAATTAAAACAACCGCAATTGACGAAATATCGCATTTTGAACTCATTTCCTTAACACACTACAGAACAGTGAAGGATTAATTGTCATTATTATTGTTTGTTGACATTTTTTTAATTATATTTATTATATTATTAAATAAATTTTTTGTTTTTAATTTAGAGCAGCGTAATTTGTTTACTCTTATATTAAAAGTAGTTTTAAGAGGGTTTTTTTTTGAAGGCGGAAAACTTTTAATTGCCAGTATGCTTTTCTTGACATCCAATACGGAAGTTGACGTTTCTGGGCAAATTAGTAAAATTTTTGTTAAAAAAAACATGATTCAATTCGAGAAATATTTCAAGTTAATTTTTATTTGGTAATGAAGCACACGTCTGGTAAAAATAATTTTTTCCATAAGCAGGTTGGTCGTGTTTCGAGCAATGATAATCCTCAAGCCATTGTTGAAACACTTTTCATCCAATGAGAAAACATGGTTATAGTATGGTCACGATAACCATTTTGTATCCTATACAACAATGTATTATTGTGGCAAACATATTTTGGTTATTTGAAAATATTGTAAATATTACTTTAGTTGCGAGGAACAAGTTTTGCTTACATCGAATCATAAAATAATATCCTATAATAAAAATTGCAACCTAGTTCAGTTGAACAGTTCAATTTTTCATAAAAATCTAACACAAATAAACTATAAATAAAATAAAATAAATATAATAACTCTAACCATAAAATATTCCTAGTGGCCATAATATGTAAAATTCTTTGGTGTTTTATCGAAGTATGAGGGCGCTGTGACTTAGGCCGTTAGCGCGTCGACTATTAAGTCATCCGTGTTCAAAGCTCAGCCACTCCTAATTAGTAAGATTAAAATTTTGTTCTCTATAATTCTCTGAAGACAATATTAATATTAACTAAGACAATAATATGATTTGCATACAACAATATGTTGCTCCTAGATTAAGCCATTTAATAAAGCTAATTTTATGAATATTAAAAATATTTGCCTAATTTTATCTGAATTTGTTTAATTATATTTTAAGTACAAGTAAAATTGGATGTAACTTGGAATTGATGTTATTCAAATTGCAATTATTTGTCATTACAAGCAATTATTTGTTTTTACAATTGCCATTACAAGCAATTTTAACTACAATTGCTTCCCATTGAACAAAGTCTCCTACCCTTTAAAACTATTTAATTTTATATTCTTTTAATTTTAAAATATAACTCTGTATTTAGGATAATTTTCTAATTAAATAATAAAGAGGTAATAATTACAATTACATATGTACTTGCAAATGAGATTTTTTCCAATTAAAATTACATGTTATTTGTAATCAAACATTTCAATTACCATTACTTACGATTTGTAATTGAAATATTTCCAATTTATATGACAAGGGAATATAATTAGAAAAAAAACCCATTACATATAATTATGTAATTAGATATTGAATTCAGATTCTACCAGATTTGACATTTCTTCAATTTTTATTGTATTTATTTCATTGTAATTAATTTATAAAAAACTATTTATTAATTAGTTTTTTTTTAATTACCAAGTGAATAATTGCACGTATGTCAGTGATAAAGTGGTGACTAAGGCATATATCGGTGTGCACCAGCGACTGCACATAGCTCCACCAAAACTAAAACCAGCGGTGTTAAATCCCTTGATCTTTGAGGCGAATTTACGCAAAATTTTTCGTTCATCAAACTTTTCTTTCCATCAATCAATTATAGTAAACTGTGTGGCAAGTTGCACCGTCTTGTTAAAACTAAATCTCATTAACATTAAGGGCATTCAATTATGTTAGAAAAAAAGTCTGTGATCGTGGCTCTGCAGCGGGCACCATTAAGAGTGCAACGCTCTCGCCGGCATCATTTTTTAAAATCTATAGACCAGTGATTCCCGCAACTTATGAACCCCAACATCACTCCAACTGCTGTTTTGTTTATTGACATTTACCGAAAATGGGCTTAATCGCTGAACCAAAGTTTCTTGTGAAGAGAGCGACGAGTTGTTTAGATTTTAGCTGAATTTTTGCAAAGAGAATTCTAATCGTATTCGTTCTCACTGTCAAAAAAATCGAAAATCGTTTTACACTAAATGCACTAAAGAAACACCCTGTACTTAGATAATTACTGGAATAAATATTTCATTTATCAGAAGTTTTTTTCAGTTAGTTTTTTTATTTATTAAAGTGTTAAACTGTATAAATTAATAAGAAATAACAAAATAATTGTTTCAATTAAAAAATTTAATTACGTTGTCATATATTGAAAAAAACAAGGACTTGCCATTTCTTATGTATGAAAGAAAAGTAGGAGCAATTAAAGTTTGACGTAAAATTATATCTGCAACAAACTTTTTACATTGTTTTATCTTATTTACATTAAATAAACACGTAATACATTTTTAAAGTTTTAGCTTCTAAAAGCCTTTTAAGTATCCCAGTGTTGAACTACTCGTTGAATAATTCATATTACAATTCATGTAGTATTGAGTTCTAAGTACGCGTTTTAACCTTCATAGAAGTTAAAAGCAAATCTAATTGTAGTTACGGCAATATCAATTAAACTGAAATAAATCAATAAGAGTCGTTGTCATCTAGAGCTGGTTTTTTCTAATCAAATTTTGTTTTAGTAGCAATATTGTTAATAATTAAGATATTAAATAAGTTTTTGCTAAAGTATCTGTTGTTTCAGATAGGGACACAGGGTTAAAAAGACGCCCAGAAACTTTTTGTATCTTAAATACACTGAAAAAAATTTCATGTAATTTTTATTATATTTTTTAGCTCTAACCAGGTGCCTTCCTATACCTGTAAAAAATAAGTTTTTTTAAAGAAAAATTAATTTGTTTGTTTATTAAAAACAAGCGTTCAATATTTTTATTTTATATCGGCGCACTGCTTCGATTTAGCCTATTTCTGGTTTATTAACACATATAGAAACCGAAGTGATACATACGAAATAAAAGATTTCTAGTCATTCGAAAATATATCTTAGTTTGACCAAAGAAAGAGAATTTGAAAACAGCCTTTACCACATCAGGCTTTACAAACACTTTGGCATACTTTCCTGTGTTATAATCGACTAAAACCTATTAAATTGTGTTTACCATTGTGCGTGTTAGATATCCTTGATTAGCACGTACATAAGATCTCTCAAGAGTGTAAAGAGGTGAACATATTTAATAAGTAGCAACTTCCTACGCAGCCATTTCCATTAGAAGGGCGTCATGTGCAATTATAACATTCCAAATCTGTACCAGAATCACCTCGGTGTACACAAGACGTTGTCTGTGAAGACTTTCCATTAGCTTCCTACTGCATTCCTACTAACTAACTAACGTTCTAAAATTGTTGTTGAACATCCGCTAACTCGTTGCTTTTAGCGCCACTGTGGCCAGGAATCCAGTGCAAGGAAACCTTACTACAAAACACTCCAAAACAAAAACAGGTAGGCTATACGATAAAATAAGCTATACGATAAAAATATTACGATATTAATATACGATAAAATAGTAATACGCGCTCCCCTTAAACCCTTATTATTTATTTAAGCTGACGAAGACGAGCGTGAAAATTGCCTGAAATGCCTCTTGAAATTCCGTAGGGCATTTGCCCAGGGTCACCAACAGTCTCGTGTTCGGTACAAATACGCCAGAACCAACTTTATTTTGGGTGAATCTTTTCACTGCATTGCTTACCTTATTCGGGATGGTTACATTGAAGCTCCTACCAAACCTTAGCTCAGAGTTCAGTTTGAACATTGGCATGCTTAGTAGGGTACTGCAACATACATTGTCCAGAACTGAAGTATGCTCGTTGCCAGTGCATAAAACATGGTACGTATGATGTATTTTATGAACAGTTCTACCTGTTGAGTAGGAATCAATGCTATGATAGCTCCCATGACCGGCAGCGAGAGGATTGGCCAACCTTTGAATCTTAAAGAGCATCGCACAAGCATCACCTTCATATATAAAAAGTTTCAGCACAATTTGAGCATGTTAGTAAAACGTTATGATATCGTATGTATCAATAACTATAGTTAATAAAATGTATTTGATTAAGGTGTGAATGATTAATGTAGAGTGCTAAAAAAATTCAGATTAGATCGTTCCACCGTGAAACATAGGGTCACAAATTTATATTTGTTGTTGTTTCATTCATGGTTCCTATTTACAATGGATGGCTAATAGTGCTGTCGTATCCGATTCAGGTATCAGGGTTGCCTATTATAGCTTCCATACAAGCGTATGTGCGGCTACAGTATTTCCACTGAGCTGTTGTTAACGTTATACCGCCTTATTCTCGACCGGCAGAGTCAAAACATGGAGTACCATGTTCAAGAAGAACAGTGGGTGAGGTTGCCATTTGAAAAGTGTAAGCCGTATGTTTGCATAACTCCTCGTTGTAGTGAAAAACAAACAGTCTTTGGTGGGAATCGAACCCTCTACCACCAGACTGATGGACTAGCACACTACTAACTAGCTCCCCCGGGGCACCCAATTGTGTAAACTTTAATTTTTTATACTAAATCTTTCTAAAAGAAAAATTACAATAAGTATTCAAATCTTATCTCTAAAATATTATTTATTAATTATTACCAAGGGAAAAACTAATTGAAAAATAGTGTCAACAAATATTTTCCTTGCAACTTGTGACCTCCCTAATAATAAAAAAGATAGTTTTATATGGTAATGAATTGTTAGTATTGAGCTTATTTAAAATTGTGTGACATGCCAGCACAGCCTGAAAACATATTTCACTTACTCATCTTGCTGCTGTTACTTAACACACCTTTTATTTTTGGGACTTTATATTTATCACATATTCTTGTCATATGAATATTAATCTTGTGATAATTTGTTTAAACCAAATTGTAGTTTTCCTTCTGGACGCCTTAAATAATTCAATGCAATTGTTCAATATTTCCTGGCATCAGGAAAGCTTAGCCGGCGTAATTCTAAAGCTAATCTTATGCAAAAGAGCAATTGTATTTTTATATTAACATCTGAAATAATGCGATGCTATTGTCAGACATTTCGAGCCATCAGTAAAATCGAGGTGGCATAGCCCAAAGGGCGTTTGAATTTTCTTCAAGTTACAAGTAAGTTATTTAAAACATTGACTCTGCTTTATGATTCTTTTAAAAAATATCATTATCATTTATTATTTCTTCTCATTTCGGTTCAGTAGCAGCAACTACAAAAACAAATTAAGATGTCATCACCCTTGACAATGATTCAAGCATGTAAATAATCGTGTCGATTTGAACACGACTTGCAGTCGAGTCGGTATGCACACCAGGTTCGATAATCTTTTCAATGGCAAGATTAAAGAGGTCGAACGCAATATAAATAAATGAATTCTTCAATGAAAATTGGCGTGACTTAAAGCTCCATAACAAACTATGCGAGTATGTATGTATGTATGTATGTATTAACAAGTTTCTATTAAAATTATAAATTTATTTGGCTGATTGTTAGTTATATTTATAAGAAATATATTGTTGCTACGACCAGCCAGCGTAGAAACAATTTATTAGGAAAAGTTTGTGGCTTGGCAAAAATTCGGAAATCAAAAAAAAAACTTGAAAATAACATAAATTTATAAAATTATAGAAGACAAAGGCTTAGGCGTGTGTATTTATGAGATTGATATTAAATTAAAATGTAAGAAATGATTAAAATGCTAACATGTTCTTTGTTGTTATTGAGAAGTGTACTAAAATTAATTATTTTTCAATTTATTTTGTGCAGCCTTAAAAGTATGCAAATATTAAATCTAAAAAGATCATCTCACACTTTTTTTCACAACTATTTATTATTTTGGCAGCTTGATAAGAAAAATAATAATTTTTATAACTTATTTTATGACTGCAATTAATACTAATTTTGAAAATACTTTTTTTTCTATATTTATACGCACAGAACACCAATACTTTCCCATTCAAAATTTAAGTACCTATTTTTATATAATCCCAGTTAAGCGCTGTACTCGGCAGCAGTTGGTATGTCAGCAACAAAATAGTTGGCAGGCACGTAGGCGTATGCTTTTGACAAACGATCTGTCATGATTGCTTCAACGGCTTGCGTTATAGCGGGATCTAAAACTTTATAAAAATCTCGCCAATTTTGATTAAAAATTAAATTCGTACTGTCCTCTAAGACCTTTTGGCCGTTGAAAAGATTTTCAAAATTTACATGGAAACCACCAACATCTGTCACCTCTAAGTTTAATTGCTTGATATCACTAAATGTGTAGCCATGATCGTCGCGCAGCTTCAGTTGTATATTAAGGAGCATGCCAAAGTTTTCTGTAAAAAAAAAAATTAATCAGTTAAACATTTGTGCCAAAAGTGCAATTTGAATGAAGACTTTATGTTTAAAAATCAACCATCTGTCGATAAATTGATCTGGGTTGATAATAAACTCAACCTTTTCTTAACCAATTTTGAATTAAGCATTTTAGAACGAATTGATGTGGTGGAGTGCCAAATGATACCTAGCTAATTTTAGCAGTGCTCTCTATATGAAGGAAATCTGCTGTTGGTTGGATAATGCGACAGTATAAAGAGAAAATTAGCGGGCAAAATTTTGTTCAGTTAAGGAGCAATGGCTTAGTTAAATGTCTATACCAATGATCACACTTAAAGAAAATTGTTGTTGTAGCATGGTCACCACAATCATATTATATTCTTTACAATAATATATTGTTGTTCCAAACATATAATGGTTATTTGAAAACAGTTTTAATATTACTTTAGTTGCGCTAAACATGTTATTGTTTACATTTAATCGTTAAATGATTTCCATCCAAAAAAGTTGCAGCATAGTTGGAATAAACCATACAATTTTTATTTAAATTCTAACCTCCAACAAAGTATGTTAGCTTTCCCAAAATAATAACTCTAATCATAAAAAGTTTTCAATAGATATTATATCTAATAAGGTTTAATCATAATCTGAGAGCTTTTTGGGGCTTATGTCGTTAGCGTGTTGACTACTAAACATCCGATGGCTTTGGCCGCCTGTCTTCGTACCTCATTCGCTGATAATTATCAGTAATATTAATTGTTGTGCTTTCCTATCGTTTTAAGGGGACCATATTATAATATAATATAATTTTTTATAGCTATATAACTCAATCATACTATGTTGCTCTCAGATTATGTTTACATTGGCAATGCTTTTCTTTGCGTGTGATGCAAAGCTGTTTCCCAAGCCATAGTCGAAAGGCCATTAAATTCAAAAAAGGCCACCATTTGGTTGCATTAATGCGACGGTATAATAACAGATCCATATGGCTTCAGAAATAACAGTATTCATAATGATACAATCAACGGTGAGCGGTAAAGAGACGTAACTGTTATCTTTTCCGAGGTTTAATTTAAAAGATTAATATTGCAAACATGTGGTTTCAGCAGAACGGCACCACATGCCATGTAGCACGCACTGCAATTACTTACTGATCCAAATATTTTCCGAAGGAATAATTTCACTAACAATTCCAGTTGACTGGCCATCTCGTTCGTGCGAATTGATGTCAGTAGATTGTTTTCCCGTTAAACCAGTAAATGTCGACGCTTTATGGCCATACAATTATTTGAATAAGCCCAGTTTCCGGGACGGAAAAACATTTTACTATGGCTTATTTTAATGTAAAGTTCTCTCCGTGTAATAGAAAATAATAGAATTGGTAGCTATTTATAATATAAAGTTATGCGACTGCCCTGACCACGATATTATAATTTGAATTATTTCTCAGTGTTTTTAAATGCTACAGAGAAAATAATGTATTTTGCTGAAATCGCTACAAGTCTTATTAACAATGATTTTGCTTATACTGTGCTGCTCAAAAAAAATACAATACAGTCCAGCAGTAGCAAAGAATAAAAACTAGCTTAGCTCAAAAAAATGGAATTTTTACAATAAAATTAGTTGGGATAAAATTCGCTAGAAATAGTTTTTGAAATACAAATCAGAAGCATTTACTGTAGCAAAAGAACGCATCTGTCTCGTTAATATATTTATGCTATTGCAATGCCCGTTCTGTTAAAAATATGGCTGTAACGAAAATAGCACCAGCGCAAAATTGACAGCAATCAGGTTGACAGCACTGTGAAATGGTACAGAAACCGTGTTTTGCACTAATAGGAAATCTTTAAATACACATAATTTGAATTACAAACTTTTATGTATCGGGAATTGTAAGTTTTGCTCATTCTTTAGTTTTTGTTCTAATATTCAAGTAAGTAAATATCTACCCTTACATTATAAGAATTTATGACAGTACGAAATGAAGAGAGATGTGACAGCAAATAGTAGTTATTGCTCTGCTGTTTTCTTTTTCAACAGCAACAACAAGACCAGAAGCGTATATATATTTGGCAGCTGCTACTGCTAAAAGAAATAAATATATTTTTTTAATTGCTATTGTTTTTGGTCTTGTACTTGTACTTGTACTTGTAACACCAGTTTCCTAGCAATAGTAAAAGCAATTTCGTAAGTCCTTTGGTTATGCTGCTGCTGTTTAGAAATAAATTTGTATATTTGTTATTTTGCTTTTAGTATGCTGTTAAAAATCAGTGCAACAAAGAACACCGCAGCGTTTGCTGTCACATGTGAACTGTTGCTATTGATGTTGATTTTTAATACCAGCTTCATAGCAACAGTAATAGCAATTTTAATAATTTGTTTAAAAACCTGTAGTCCCACACAGGCGTCGATCTAGTGTATGTATAAGATAGCATTAGTACTTGGTTTTCCCTTTCGTTTCAATAATTATATTAAAATATGTACTTTGAAAAAACCACTTACCAATTTCAAACACTGCTTTGCCATTACCACTCAGAGCTAAATTTAAAATGCGGCCATTCAGTTTGTAGTCAGAATCAAAACGTAATTTTGGCAAAAACAGTTTAATTTTTGAAGTTAACGTTTTAGGATTGAAACTAAAAACAAAATAACACACACATTATCAAATGCTGTACTATTAACTAAATAAAAGGAAAATTCATACCTGGCATCTTTAACAACCATATTACTGATGCCTCGTAACACCACATTAGACAGGTCAGCGTTGAAAGCAACTGGATTTTTAGGGTCTTCAGCAATAACAACCCGTTTCACATGCAAAGGATCAAGCGATCCAAATGCCTTATTACCGGCAATGCCTTTAATTTTGTGCAAGCAAATTAAAAATATAATTTAGTAAGAAAAAAACGACCAAACTTTTTCAAAATCTAACCGTCTTTCCATTCGTGAAAAATTGCTTGAAAGTTCTTAGCGAAACATTTATTGAAATTTGGATCCGGCAAATGACAGGGTATTAGAAAATCAGCTAAATGGTTAAAAATAAATGTTTTGTAAATTTCTGTTAATTTTTATTTAATTGTTATAATTTATTGCTGCTACGCACGTTTGTCTTTCAAAAATGTTCCAGCTTTGGCTGTCGCAATTGCTACAGTTATTGCAATGAGCAGAGTGGCAAAAATATTCATTATGCAATTATTTCTGCTTTTGTACTATCCTGACTATGTAATTGGTTTGCGTCGGATATGCGGTGTAGTGTAAGAATCTTCTTCTATTGTTTGTTAGAACTAAAGTACTAAATTCATTTTGATATTTTCAACGCTTAATATTTCGTTTTACAATCATAACTGCATCTTATAAAAAAATGCTACTTGTTAAATATTTACTAGAAGACTTTAATCGGTTGAAGCGAATTTTATATACCCTTCACTTGAACATAAAGTAGTTTGAATTAGTATTTGTTACGGCATTACCATAACAGCAGCGTTAAAATAAAATGCTAATTTAAAATTGTTATCACTGTTGCAATCAAGTATTAAAACTACTACAGCAATAGCAACAGTTCAAATAGGACAACAAAATATTCGCATTTCTAAGCTACAATCTTTTTCAACAGCATGCTAAAAGCAAATGGAAACTAGAGAAATTTTTTTGTAAACAGCAGTAGCAAAAGTAAAATATTTACGATCTTGTTTTTGTTGTACTGAAGAAAAAAAGCACCAAATCTTTGCTGTCACCTTTCTTGCTCATGCTATTTGTGCATTTTGCGCCGTTATAATTTTCGATTAGGGGTTGATTTTTTACGAACTTTAATAGTTAGAAAAAAACCTACTTAAAAATTCCATATTAATGCAGAGCGTGGTTACTGCAAAATGTTATTTCACAATGCTGTCATTGTGATTGCTGTCATATTTCTTCTGGTGCTCCTTTCGTTATTGTTATATGTCCGCCAATACGAGCATAACAATAGCATAAGCAAATTATCGAAAAAGTAGTGCGCTGATATACTACAGATTTTTGCTATTGCTGTAATTGTTTTTTTTAACAGCACCGTAACAGTTATAACACTGCTAATACAACTTTTAGAGGCTATGCCACAGTGCAGCATTTTTTTTTTGCTACTGCTATTTCGTAGCTAGCATTGGAAACACTGATTACCACAAACAATATTTATTAAGCAAAGAAGAACAAATTCATGTTTCTTGATTTCTAGCAAAAAAAACAAAAAAAGAACCAAAAAGTCTGGATATAATATTTAACAATAGGTGCAATAGATAGGTTCATAAGATATTACTAGTTATAGGGTCGCGTCCATATCTTTGCCATTTAAACCTCATTTAACTGATTTTTAATAGCCAATAAACACATATACGTATGTCCTTTAGTTACCAGACACCTTCTGAAAGTAGTAGACGGAAGGATGCAGCGATTTTTGAGCCTGCCAATTAATAATATGTCTAGAATTTACAAACGGAATAACAAACCAATAAACCTAAGCTCTTTTCATCTGTGCTGAAGTGTGTGAAGATTATTATGAGAATTTCTTTTTTATGATTATAAAAAATTATGAACAAATTTAAATTTCAATTGTTTGTAGTTTCCAACCGAACTTGAATTTCTAGTATCTTTTTTGTTTGAAACTTCTGAGTAAAGAATTTAAAATTTTCTTATAATTTAGGCATGTCACAGTCGTATAAATTAAAGTGATTAATAAGCTGCAGAGACGAATCGCTCAGCGCAATAGGCTTTTGCCATTTACTTCTTTAAACACGCGATACATGTTGTACAACGAGGTACCACAATTTTTTTTTCGTAATATTCTTTTTTTTTATTTAAATGTTTAAGAACAGTAAATTAATTAAATAAAAGATGTAAAATATATTTTTTTACGACAGCAAAATGGCTGAATTTTTTTTTAATTATAGAGTAAAGTGGACATGAAAAAAACTTCACACTTTTTGTTCTTCTTTTATATGGATTTGCCTTCTTCAACTGTTTTGGGGCCAGTTTTTACTTTGTATTAGAAATTTGAACGCCTGCTTGGTAATTTTTAACAACCGTATCTATTCCTATGTATCGTAGCGTATCTGGAGCCGGAATCCCTTGAGGAAAACTTTCGAAACGAGAGCACTCGGTGTGAGGTTATATCTACGCAAAAGCTGTTAATAGTACGAGAAGAACTTAGTTACCGTATAACACTCGACCACGAAAAATGTATACTCTAGGCACCCACCTATTAGTTATAGTGTGCATAAAAGTCTTGGGGCCGAGAAAACAACGGCTGACGTTAATCTGTGTTCCACATAGTGGCATTGAAATTGGAAAAAAGTGCGCTGACTCATCAGTAAAAGCTTTTTTTAAATCAAGACTTTAACCCCAATTTATTAAGAGTCTACACGCAAAGAAAAAACATAGTTATAGCATGGTCACGAAGACCATATCATGTTCTCTACAACAATATTTTAAGAAACTTATAGTGGTTATTTGAAAGCAATTTAAGCATAACTTTAATAGCGATGAACACATTGAGTTTACATTGAATCATAATATAATTTTCATCCACTGAAATTGTTACATGAGAACTCAACAATTAAATTTTACTAAAATTCTAACTACAAATATGGTAAGTTAACTACATAAAAAAGAATATAATAACTCTCACTATAATACGTTCTTAGCACACCTAATATGTAAAATTATTTTGGGCGTGTTTTGGCGTAAGTAAGCGAGTGTTTTCTTTTCTAAAAAAAATTTTAACTTTTAATATATTTACGACTACAGAAAGTGGTGTTTTTTATAGATTTTATTCTTAATAATGGCGAAAAGTGGTAGCCTTTATGACCTGTATAAGATCTTAAATAAGAAGAGTTAAGGCTGTCCTTGCGCATAACTCCTCTTCGCAAAGACCGAAATGTGTCGGGATATTTCTTTGTCGTTTCTTCGTCTCCTGTTCAAGGTGACGGGCGCATGTTTCATTCATTATTATGAATTAGCGAAATATCTTAGCTTTGTTTTTGTAAAACCAATCTTTTTTGTAAATACTTGATGATATATCAATCATTTGCTGCAACAATATCATAAGTCAAAATATTTCAATTTTGTTTAAACATTCGTGTTATAATCAAGATTTTATCACTACGATTATACACCAAACTTTTGCAGCAAGAACATCATAAGTAGAACTCGTAATACTTCTGCAATATTCTGAAAATATAAAGGCAAGTTGTCTGCAATTGTCGCTGTTCATGCGTTAGATCAGGTAATTCTGGGAGTAACCTTGTAAAATAGAAATAAAAAATTCCTTCTAATCCTGACTTCATTAGGATTTGGCTGCCTACTGCTTTACATAAAACTGTGAAGCCTCTAAAACCATAAAGAGTATTTATTTAAAAGCAAATGCCTTGAATAATTATTAATTAACTTTAATTAAAAATTTTGAATTATTTTAAATATCAATACCTGAATTAATTCTATTGCTTTCTAAAATAACCTTGATTTGGGTTAATCATATTGAAATACATGTACAATGGAATATTTAATAAATTACACAAGTATACACGGTTTTGAATTAGCGCAACTGAGTTGAGGAGCTGAATCCAAATCTGGACTTCTATTTTTTTTACTTGACATAAACCGTGACCTACAAAATAATGAAAATCTCACGGCATATATTAGAATTATTTGAGAGGGATTTGTTCTATCATTGTCCCTAAATGTGCTTAGAAGTTTCAGAGATATAAAGAAAATGGTGACAAAACAAATATTTTTTATGTCAAATTTTAAAAATTTCGGATGTTTAAAAAACTGATAAAAAAAATGGCAAAGTACGAATATCTTACACTTTTTTCTGTATGCATATGGCTTTATAAGTTTCAAACAAAAAGAACAACATTTCGTTAAAATCGATGTACAACTTTTGGTTTTATTAACATTTTAATCACAATAAAGGTAAGGGATCTCATATTACAAAAAGTTGCATTAAGCCCACAAAAGGAAAGTGTTCTCTAACAAAATTTGCAAGTATGTGTATAAGTAACGGTATTTTTTGGAAACCAGAACCAATTTCATATGAAACAGGAGTGCAGATTTGAACTCAGCGCTATAAATAACCTTAGGAACAAGCTTCAGTTGCTCCAATACAAAAGTTAGCCCGAATTTGTGAACTTGTGTTATTAAGAAAAAAAAAATAATTCTCTGTCTTCTTGCTTACGCAAAAGGTTAGTTAAACATGTTGTTTTTTTTTAAATTAATATAATCTTAAATTGGTTTCGATTTGCATACAGTAGCTAATTGCAATTTGATTAGATCAATAAATTTTGTATTTTCTTTTAACATCGAATTTAAAATGTATATCTTTATTTTTCAATAAAAACTACGTTGAAATGTTTCCTACATTCGGCTCAGTTGAATAATTTAAACTCTTCTTATCAATTTATTAATTTTTTTAAATAAAATTAAATATTGTGTTTTAGGTTTCCTTTACATATAATTGGGTTTTCGTTTTAAAAAAAGTTGAAAAATTGTTTTGAATGAATTTGTTTTTGAAATTAATTTACACAGTACCATCTAACCTACCGGCGAGCTCGATAAATATTTTTTAGGCTTTTGCTTTGTTAAAATTTTAACATAAGTAGTCGATTTTGTAAATAGCGGGTGTGCTTTTAAATGATGTCTTGACTAGCTATAGATCTGTTCTACCAACGTACAGATTGCAGTTCGCACAGGAAATCCGTCGCTGTTGATGGTCTGTCTTGTTCCAACAAAGTTTTCCAAACAGTTGCTCGCACAACGCTGATCTGCATTAACACAAACAAAATACACATAGGCAAAATAAAAAAAAAAAAAAATGAATATGTATTTGCTCATCTGTAAACAGCCGCACATAAACTATGCTGCAAGCAAGGACATAATCTCGATGGGAATCAACAAATTATGCTCAAACAAAAATATATACACGTATTCTCCACACAGAAGACCAACAACAAATTTCTTCCCGTTATTCTGCAGACGCTCTCACTATGTGCGAACAAATTTGTCGCTAGTCAAGACGCAGTGTTAAAAAGCTGCGACGTCCACACATGTTTGCAATATGTAGTGCTACTATGCAAATATCCAGCACTGGCTAGCATTACTACTACTAATTACTACTACAGACACATAGGCAAATAGTGATGCAACCGATAGTGGTTATTCAGCGATATTTCAGGTTTTCTCATAAAATTTTACTGCCGATATAACGATATAACATACGTATTTCCTTAAAAGGCTTAAAAAGTGTGTAGTTGCATGAAATATTGTTAACATTTGATTGTGATCAGTTAAAAATTTTTCTTTTCTACACAATATCTTCCTTTTGTTTCGCTACGCTAACATATTTTCATGAAAATATATCTAGTAGCAAGACTGACAAGACTACTCTAACGACAAGTGCTGTCAGCTTGGGAATATATTATGAAAAATGATACCACACCATAGTACTATACCATACCCTATCTACCATACCATTATCACGCCATGGCATGCCACACCATGCTATACCATATCATACCAATCGAAAGTGAATTGTGTTTCGGGAATAATACAACCTGATTTGAGTCATTAGGAACAACATTTTTAAATTGGGGATACGGCTCAAATCTTGAAACACTTACAACTACCAGCCGACAGCAAGTATTCACTAGATCCGAAAGTAAATGATGAGTGCAATCAACACCTCAGTAGAATTTCTCAATTTATCTTTTATTAAAAAATGAAACGTTTTTTAAATTAACATGTAATTTCAATTTGCCTAAGGAAGAACTGTACAAAAAAAATAAATATTCTAAAATAATTTAAGGTAGATCAACAAAGAAATAATCGGCTGGCACATATTTAAAGATTTTCTTATAACGGCCAAAGGATATTGCGTCTATAGTTTCTTCGAGAGCAGGACGCGTTAATTCAAAAATTTCACGCCAATTTTGATTGAAAACATTGTTCGCACTCTCATTCAATTCGGCGTTGTCATTGAAAAGATTATTGTACTGCGTATGTAAATTACCGATATTTTTAACACTCGATTTCAGACTGGTTACATCGAAGAAGTTCCGATTGTTAATTTTGAGGAGTTTGGTTTTTAGTATGACAACGAGCTCCAGGTCGGCTGAAAGAAAAGGCAGAGCGATTTAGTGAAATTTTTTACGACTTTTATATAAACTTTTCTAAATATTTACAAATTTCAGTCTCCATTGTTCCGGCACTATCCAAGTTCAAGACCAATATAGTGCCCTTCATGCGATAGTTTCCTTTAGAACGCAAGAAAGGAGTTTTCAATAGAAATTTTAAAGTATAGTCACCGTCAATGCTGAAATTGAAATAGTGGC
Organism: Phania funesta; assembly: GCA_963932375.1. Classification (NCBI taxonomy): domain Eukaryota; kingdom Metazoa; phylum Arthropoda; class Insecta; order Diptera; family Tachinidae; genus Phania; species Phania funesta. The sequence continues at coordinate 23,730,613 of OZ010652.1, forward strand.
ATTTCAAAGGCATTCCTACTAGGGGCCTTGTAGAACTCACCTGGCCTTCGTGACTTTAGTGGCTGACAATCCTGTTATAACAACATCCCTCAGATCGATTTGTATGTCAATATTTTGAATTTTTTGCTCGGCATGAACTTTTTTCACGTGAAAAGGATCCAGGCTGCCAATATTTTTAAGGCCGGGTACACCTTAAGGCACATGGAAATACACAAAGTTTATTTTGCAAAAAAATGCTATGAAATTCGGGAGTTACCTTCTTTCCAATTTGTATAAACATTTTCAAAAGCTCTGGCTAAGCAGGCGCCATTTTTAGGATCGCTGAGGGCGCAGGGAGTTAGAAATGAGGCTGCAAAGTTAAATGTCGTTGATTATAAATAAAATTATTTATTGTTTGTTTGTTGAATCTAAGGGGAATTTATAGTTTTTTTTTCGAATAATGATTTCAAATTCATACTTATGGGTCCATTTTACATAGCAAAGCATACTTACAAGGGTACTAACAAAAGTTTGCATAGCTGACTATAATGAAACGGTCAAGAACAATTCGTATTTTACTGAATTTCCTTACTGAATTGCCACTACTACATCGACTTTTTCATAGTGTGTTCTCACATGCGCCTTAATTGAGCAATTTGGAAATATACGCAATTGTGACATTAATTCAGCTGAATTTATCACACAAGAATTCAATTAATAAACTAAGCAATTTTACAATGCAGTGCTGCTGAAATAGACTCAACAACTTACAACAATTTTACCACGATTATAGAAAAGGGACAACACATCTTATTGTTACTAAGTAAGGTATCTCTTTCGTATTATGATTGTAGTTGGAAATTTTATACACACAAACGCATAACACATGATTTTTGAAACATCATTGTCGGGTCATGAAAACATTCTCGGCCATCAAATGCAAATTGAGTAACCTAAATCGCATAAGTGCGAACACCAAATTATGTAGCTCAATTTAAAATTTAATTGCCTCAATTAAGGCGCATGTACTATACTGTTTGCCAATACAACTGCCAGAAATATTTCTCTCAAAGTATTAGTTTTGTCTGAGAACATAAAGAAATCTTGTGGCACTAGTTTCGGGAAGCAAATGGGAAAACAATGTTATTCGTTTGTGCTGAGGCGTTCTAGATATGCAAAGAGTTGCGGCGGAGTTGATTTTTTTGTGGTTACCACCTGACCAGTTTTGTATGGCAGCAACAATTTTCTCTCAGATTAAATGCTTTGACATCTTTATTTGTTTCACTAAAATCTGATACTTGGCTTAAATGCGCTCCATATTGCAATACTTCACCCATAAATAGCTAAGTTTAATTATCTGTTGAAATTTTGATGAAAGGGCCGGGTTCTATATTTTTAAAAATTCGAGGTAGTATTTGACAAAAGCTTTTGATTATCAGTTACAATTCTTTCTGAATCCAAGGTACTCAAGGCGAGATCCTTAGCAATGATTTTCCCAGTTTTTAACTTCAGTAGGGTCACACTTATGATACCAGTCCAAGATTTTAGCCGACCGTTACAAGACTCGTATTGACTCATTATATGTTTTGAAAGGCTTGAGATACGTAAAGAACGTCAACGAGAATCTTTTTCAGTACCTTTTATTTCGTTTAATATTGTTAACTTAACAATTCTTTTTTAGACACCTCGTTTAAAAAGAAAAGAATATTCGTAAAAAATATATTAATATTTTTGTTGATCTTTGATTGCTACTGGAAGTTAACGATAAATATTTTACACTTTTTCGTGCATCTAATTTCACCATTCACACTGGCATTGTTTGGTTTTTTCCCCTAATGGGGTCCCACTTACGCGCTTCCTTTAAATAACTATCACTCCGCACACTAGCGACCAACGAACTTGAGAAACCAACTGTGAAAAGTAAACCAAAGCTGAGACTCTTCCGTAACTGACAAAGGCTGCTGGTATGGCGCTGACGATATTGCGTGTGCCGCGGCATATTGTACTTAAAGTTGAGAACGTTTCAATGAAACTGAAATCGGGTTTTGTTTCGTCCGGCGTTAAATAATATTTTTTTGCAATTAATATACGGTTTTATATCGGTTGATTATTTATTTGTTCTTGGATATGGAAATTATTAAAATAAAATTTTTGTGGCTGCTTTTTTTGGGGTTTTTGAATTTTTTTATTGGGCTGTTTTCTCAACCATACTTTAAAATTAATGCAAGACTCTGATATGAATATTAGTGACTTGTCTGCTACACTAAAATTTACATATTTAAGAAATCTTGTTTTGAAATACATGTCCCAATTAATCAAATAACGACATGATAGTGAAAACACTATTAACTGATAGTATATTGACACATGCATCTTAATTGCGCAATTACGATGTTTTCAAAATTAAAGCCTTAATTGAGCTCAATTTACCGTACAAGAACTTAAGTAGTAAATGGAGCAATTAGTAAGCCATAAATTGAATCAAATTCACAACCCTGGTGAAGTGTGTTTAGTGAGCAGAAAATTCTGTAAAATAAACACATTATATGTAAGGGATTCGAAAACTTGCAACACACTTTTTTAACGATTACATTTTAAGCCAATCAAGCTATCTCTAGCATATTATTGTGGTAAATAATTGGAAAATTTTGTATTTAAAAACGCCTAACACATGATTACATGCTCTTTCCAACATCATTGTCGGGTTGTGAAAACATTTTCAGCTATCAAAGGCTAACTGAGTAAGCTAAATTACATGCAAATGTTTGAACACCAAATTTTATAACTCAATTTAAAATTTAATTGACTTAATTAAGGCACAAGCCTGAATATAATATTACAGAGCTGTTATATTATTACATTCGATTATCGTCAGAATAATGTGTTTTTTATATACATTTTTTAAATTAGATATCTATTAAATATTTTAAAAATATTTCTTTAACAGCAGGGCATAAAATGTATGAAAATAGCGAATTGAGTAAGCTATGTGGCGATGACTCTGTCCGTGTGTGAAAATACAAATTCACATCCAAATTCAAATCGATACCACCTTATTGTACAAGTTGTATTGGTGACTCTGACAAATCAAATTCACTTTAAAATAAAACTTGTACTCTAAGTTTTAGTTAATTAAAAAATTTAAAAGAATGGAAACGGATTCGACCTCTGTAAGACCGGAAGAAAAAACAGGTAGAATAGCTTCGACGATCCTAATAATTTTCCATATGAGACAGTTAAAACATATTGCCCAGCAAGCAGGTTGCCTAGAAATGAGATGGCATTGCACATATAAAGAACTTGGTCCTCAATTTGATTTCAGTACTTTTACCGGCCTAAATTTTTGAATAGGAACTTGGCCTTATTTTGACATTTATATTTCTGTGCATAGCTGACTCCTTTTTTTTACAAATGTACGAGTATATATTTGTATAAAACTTTTTTAACTTGAAGTTTCCAGGCGGTTGAGTAATACCAAATTTTAGCTTCGTACCTATAGTGAAAATATTCCATACCAATAAGTCGGCACATTAGTCCCACTACGTAAACACTACCTGCTTTCAGATTTTTCTGATTATTTATTCCCCAAGGCCTACCTGTATACCAATATTTTAGCTTTCCAGCTATAGTGGAAGTGCCCCATAATGTTGTTGAGTGAGTCCGTGAGTAAGTAACATATGAAATTTTTACACCTTCATATCTCGGAAAACTTTTGTAACATCACTTTCAAACTGCACCTACGAGTTATGTAAAGTTTTTATGTCTCAAGTTTAATTATTTTATGACTAATATACGCACTGTGTGCACTAGGCCTAAATTTGGCCGGGCGCACTGCCTTGCGCGATTGTCATATGTAATGGACAAATCGATCTCGTAACAAAATGTTGATGATATTGTTTCGATATCGTTTGGTTTATTGGGCTATTCACTTATTATGTGTATAAATGAGAACGATTAATAGCAAGTTCTACTTATATTTTTGAGTTATGTCGATTAAATATAATTTTGTTTTTAAATAAATATATTTTGATTAAATTTGTTAAACATTGTTTTAAACATTTTATTATATGAATTTTTTTTATTATCGTTATAAATTTTTGTTGTATAATGCGACTGCAAAAGCCGGGGAAAAATAGATAAAAAATATGCCGAAAAATATTGCACAACAGATAATATTTTCTGTTTCAAGTTTTGAAAATTTATTAAAATTAAATAAACTACCTGCAGACAATTCTACAAATACTGAATTCAAAGTTAGAAAATTTTAAAAGTGTTTTTATTGGGTTTCCACCCATTTAATTTATAGTTGTCAAGCTTCAAGCAGAAAGATACTTGATACATTTTTCAAGCCCTTTTTATATCATTTCGAAAAAAAAATCAAAAGTTCTTATAGGCAGAATTAGTCTTTACTTTCCGCTCCGTTGCGAAGCAGCTGATTCATTTTTGGTTAATTGAAGATGTATATGTGACGTTTGCGTTTCTGTTTTGTTCCTCTTTCCGTCCCGAACGGAACGAAGGTCTTTTCAAGATAAAAAAAATATATAGGGACATTGAAAAATTTAATAAAATGTAATAAAAATAATTATAAAATAATAAAAAAATAAATACATTTTATTTTGAAAAATTAAGAGGAAGTAAATTTTGATATTCCGATGATAAGCAACTTCCTTCTCGGTGCTTCGAATAATTAGTTTGCAATTTCACGGTGCTGTTTTCCAGAGCAGACCATAACACACAAGCTACTTCAGGCGGAATCATCGAGTGATACAAAAATGCCAACAGACATCAACAGGCAATACATTTGAATTCAGGGGGGCAGAACAAGGACGTTATTTTACTGCAAACAGGCTCTCAATGATGAAGAACTACTCGATTAGTAGTAGAATGCGCATCATATGGGTGTCAGGTAGGGTGATCAATTATTTGGCCCTTTCTAAAAATCGGGGTTCGAATAGTTCAAAACCCGGGTTTGATTTTTAAAACCATAAAGACCCGGTTATAATAAAACTAATTCAGGGAAACTCTCTTAATAACAAATAGCCAAAATAAAAATATTTCATCATATTACATCTGATCAAAAGTGTTCGTCACTTACAGCAGTAAATGAAAACCATTAATAATTATAATTGTTTACATGGGTTGTAATTATTGGTTTGGTTTCCCTTAGACTTGAGAACCTCTTACAATCGGTTGTGCCTTGAATCCATTCTAACTTCTTTTAGTTTAGTTTTGTAACTTTGCAACGAATAGGCTGCTAAAACTGAAAAGGGCCGAAATTAGTCAGCTTACAAGTATTTTTGAATGCTATCGCTTGCAGTTTCAATTCTGTTTTTAGAATTTATTATTATCTGCCAAGTTTTTATTTTATTTTATTTGAACGATTTCAAAATAATTTGAATTATTTATTGAAATATTAGTCAACATGTCTTCGTCAAGAATTTTAAATAAGAAGTTTCATAAATCAAACAAGGGACCAATAAATTTGGAAGAGCCAAGAGAGAAAATAATTGAAGGAACTATAGCGCACAATAGTGATGAAACCCTAAGAGCAGCATTCAAAGAAATATTACTTTTTATAATTTTTCTGGTGGCAATAACAACTGGTAATCTGAATTTCAATGAAATGAATTATTTAATTGTACCCGGAATATTTTCTTAGTGGCAAATGCTTCACAAAATTTATACATGTTCTTTCTCAATCAAACCTTGGAGAGATCATTTCTCCATAGAAATTTAGAAACCCATTTGGGAACGGAATTTACTTTTCATGAGTTGGTTACAACGGCCGATTGGTGGTTATTCATGGAGAGTATTTTCTTGCGCAATTTACATAGCCTTAGCTCTGATTGGCAAAGAAAAATGGATAAAATTGATGATAATAAAAATGTTGTAGATACGAATGGGGAAGTGAACGAAACAGAGAAGGAAGGAATGACTGAGCACAACGAAAAAGATGGAATTGCAACTGAAGGAGACGAAAATGTTGGCCGAGTTGATGCTACAACAAATGAAAGCAGTAAAATGGAAAACGATAACAGCGATGACGGCTTATCACGAATATTCTTAAGAGATAATATACTTCTAGGACCTCCTCGTTTAAGGCAAATACGTGTTAAGGAGGGATCTTGTGAAGTTCATGAGATATTTCTTACATACTTCACAAACTGTTATGGGGGTTACACCAAAAATAGAGAGAATAACACAAACGAACACGAAGGGTATGCATAACACTTGCTGAGGCGCATGTTCAGGAGTAGTGGTATGGAGGAATTGGACTAATTTAAATGTTTTTCTATATAAATTTAAGAGAAAACCATTTAATAAATGCAAAATATTAAATCTTTTTCTCTTAAATTTTCCCCTCCAAAAGCTTCAACTGAATCCGCGCCTGCCTTCGCTGCAGTACTCGAACTTATAATCTTGTAAATATTTTAGTCAAAAATTCTACACAATGTCAGAATTACAAGTCGATGCTTTACAAGGCCAAATAACCACTTACTACGGGGCTGGTTTTGCCATTAATTTATCTTACGACCGTGAGGAGAATTGGAAACTTTTGCAAAAATTGAAGAAAAGCAAATGGATTGATCGCGGCACACGTGTGATCATTTTGGAATTTATATTATTTAATATTAACGTAAATATATTTGCTAATGTCAAGTAAGTTTTTGTGTTTCCTAGTCATAGTGTTTTTATGTCAAATTCTTTACTAGAATTATAGCTGAAGTGCCTCCCGTTGGGGGCATTGTGCCCTCCCATCAATTCCAGACCCTAAAATTACATAATCTATGGACGGAGGGTGATTGGTTTTTGTATTTAGCCGGAGGAATTTTCTATATCTTGGTTTTATTTTATACCATTGAGAAATTTATTCAATATCGAACAGTGGGCGCAAAGCTATATTTATCTTCCACTTGGAATTTTTTGGATGTGCTAGTGTTAGTGGTAAGTGGTTGATTATAGACAAGCAAAAGTTACTACTTTTTGATGAAGGAAGTAATTGTGCGAAATGAATGCATTTGGGTGATGTGAAAAATAAACAATAAATGGTTCAATAATATTGTATGGTGTATGGCTGACTTAAAACTCACATAGTTTAGTAATTAACGTACCGTAATATTAAGAGTGGCCAAACCTATTTTGTTTGGACTTGCATTCGGAGGAAGACCCCAACTGATGCAATTCGTTGTGCTGGAGCTAAGAAAAATTATTATGGGCAGGAGAGAGGATGGCGGCCGCAATGCTTGTGGACAATCCATTTAAACTCTCGCACATACGAATAGTACGGCTAAAGCATGTGTTTTCCCTTCAGCGTGTTGTGGTTCCACTGACCAATCTACCATGAGCGGATGGGCCATTAATGTGTACATATGTTCGGGTATTAGGAATAATGATAAGCGTCTTCGCCATCTCTTGTACGAGGTCAAGAAAATCCAAAATTGATTTTGCAGCATCGGCCAATACACGGGAGGTGTATACAATACTCGGTCGAATGTAGTTGGTATAAATAATAAGCAGATCACTCGGAGGTAATTATATCTTGCTCCGTTTTAAGAAACCCAGCCATTTGAGTGCTGCTTTGGTGATCTGAAGTATTTGCTTAGTCCAACGAACATCACACTGGAACATCCAGAACATCCACTGAAGAACATCCAGAGTTTTTGATTCCTTAATTACAAATGAAACAATGGAATCTGTTTGGCTGGAATTATTCATAGGAGTATTTTGCTGGATAGCTGCTGGTTTAGAAGCTAAACTTAACATAGATCATTTAAAAAAATAAGAAATATTGTAGGAGAAAACGCTAAGCCTTGCGGTAAGCAGATAACACTGATCCCTCTATGAAAGCAAGAGGTATTGCTAACATTGTTCTTAGTTGTTCTCTGGAGGATTCCAAAAACGGGCTATGTTACAGGCCTTCGGCAGAGCTTAAATCAGACATATTTAATTAATTCTTACGTTAGCAGTTTGCATTATATATGAACACTAAGATTTTGTTGCGAAAGGGCAAGTTTGTAATCAAAGCAACATGTCACGCCCTAAACGCGAAAATAAAGTAACTGATATATTTTTTTGAAATGAAGCTTTTGTCGCAAAATTATTCTATAGCCTCCAACACATTGTCTGGTAAAATATTGAATTGAAGATAATAATATAATTTGCAGAACTACCAAGAATTTAATATTAATCCAACTTTTTGTGTGACGGCAAAAATAATGTAACTGACATAAAACAAAATCTGAAAGTCGCCAAAGAATTAGCGAAAGTAATAAATGAATTAATTCTTGATTTGATATTCCGACAGGGTGTTTTGATGTAGAATTTTGGAACGAATTTCCGTCATCCCTTGTCAAGTTTGGTTTGGAGACAAACCGGTTTCGACTATGTGCCATCTTCAGTGTCATTTTTCGTTCTGAGAAGTTTGCATCAATACGTTAGTGTTTTATGGTGTGTCAGGTATCTATATGTCATGTGAGCTCTGTAAAGTGTGAGCATCTGTAAGGTGTGAGCTTGTAAGTCGGCTGTTTTGTACGGATTGGTAGATGTAAGTGAAGACTGTTTTATGGCTTTGTATTGTATCAGAATTTGTGTTTTCGGATGGCAGGTAGATGTTATAGGTAATTTTTTTTTTCTTTTCTCCACGTGGCTGCCTGTAATTGGGACCTGCTGTTTTTGTGTAGATTAGAGGATTGTGATTACTATTTTATTGCGTCATAATTTGTGGTGCGGGCTTTCTTTTTAATTCTTTATAGTGTTTTTTGTTGGGGTTGAAAGAAGTCAGTGATTATTGGATTATGAATTTTTTTATTATTTTTGTAATGTGTTTTTATTGTTTTTGGAGTGTCTTGTCCGTTATTTTTGTTGTGTGTCTTGTAGATTAATTTTAGAGGTTCGAATATAACGTCTGAATCGGAGTTTGTTTGTTCGTTTATGATGCGTCCGTCAAATGTCTTATGTTTATATATTTTCATGTTTTCTAGGATGTTTAATCGTCGTCCTTTTTGCTGTGTGTGTAGTAGTTGTACCGTTTTTCTAATATGCGCTGGATTACATTTGTTGTTGAACATGTGGTTCGCGAAGTTAGATTCTGGTATCGAGTCGGGATTACGCATCTTCTTGTTATAGTCTCTTATATGTTCACGAAATCTTGTTTTTATTTTGCGGCCTGTTTGTCCTATGTAGCTGTGTTGACAGGTGCACGTCAGTTTGTAAACCCCCTGTTTATCTAGCTGGTCGTCTTTATTTGTGTTGGTTTGTAACATTCGTCCTAAGTTGTTTCTTGTTTTGAATGCTATATTTATGTTGTACTTCTTCAGAAAGTTGGCTATTTTGTATGTTGATTTTCCGGTGTAAGTTTGTCTCCAAACCAAACTTGACAAGGGATGACGGAAATTCGTTCCAGAATTAATTAATATTTACAAATGTAACAGTTGTCAATCAGTTATTATAAACGAGAGATGGATCCATGCTAAACTTTTCACACACGATCATGCACGCTCACGAAAAATTATTAATAATACACCGCCTTTTTTTGTGCGCACACTCATGCACGTTCACGTGAATATATCGAAAAGTTAGTCATGATCGCAAAAACTGATTATTACGAAATACTTACGGAAAAAAATAAAATTACCGAAATAATTTCTATATTTTTACTATCAAAACTTATTCAAATATTTTATACAACTTTTAGTCGCATTTTATAATTTTCTAATTTTTGTGACATTTTAAATGTCAAATTACTCTTTTGCATAAATTTGGACACTTTTGAACAAGTGCCGCCTAATGCACTTTATTGCTTACAGCTCTGCTATTCATCACTGGTCTACAATATTTTACATCCTTGGTACACGTCTGAAATCCTCAACAGCGCAAAAACTAAAGAATTTATGAGCATTGATAACATCTGTTACTGGAATCGACTCTACACAGATGCGATGGCTTTATGCGTATTTCTGGTGTGGATTAAAATGTTCAAATACATAAGTTTCAACAAAACAATGCACCAGTTCAGTGTCACCTTGAAGCGAGTAAGTTGCAATTAAATGAAAACCGAATATATGAAAAAAAGAAATATCTTTTCCATCTACCAGTGTGCCAAAGATCTTTTCGGATTTGCGATTATGTTCTTTATAGTCTTCTTGGCCTATGCCCAATTGGGCTTGTTAATATTTGGCACGAGTCATCCAGACTTTCGTGAATTTGGCATATCGGTTATTTCATTGATGCGCATGTTTTTGGGTGACTTTGAATATCATCTGTTAGAGGAAGCGAATCATGTTTTGGGACCGCTTTACTTTTTTACTTATGTCGTATTTGTGTTTTTTATTTTACTGGTTGGTATTTTTGTCAAATAGTAGCATCGGAACACTTAACCATTTTTAATTTCTTGTGTTTAGAACATGTTTCTGGCCATTATCAACGATACCTATGGCGCAGTTAAAAGCGAAGTTGTGCAAAGTCGCTCCAATTTTGGTGTGTCGCTTAAACGATTATTTCAAAAATATTACTGGCGGTGGCATTCGAAGCAAACACCTGATAACAAACTGAACGAGAGTTTTTTATTAAAGGATATTGATAAGATTTCAACACCATCGCTATATCCCACCTCGACTGATGGCACTTCTACTCAAGCTGCTTCGCCTGATCGTGTAAGAAAACGTGTCAGCGAAGTTTTAAGAGAGTAAGTGGACTATTTCTTTATCACATTCAAGATGAAATTTATTAAATATTAAATTATTTTCAATAGATATTTTGAGGAATTATCAGAATTCAAACAGACTCCAGTGCCGACAGAAGATAATGATGATTTTCAACCGTACGTTATATATCGATTTTTTATATCAACGAAATAAGTTTTCAACCACTTTTTTCCACTGGGAAAAATCTAAGACATGAGTGAGATGTATGTAGTTTTAAGAGAAGCTCCTTGTTGTTTAAAAGAAATTGTATATTAGAAGAGAAAGATTAGAGATGTCAAGAATTTTATAAAATTTTCGAAGTGGGAACAAATTAATATTTTAAAGGCCATGATTACTTAAGACAGCTAACTATTCAAAGGTTTGCAAACACAATAATTATTAGCAGGGCAAGGATCCGATATATCAGAGGTCGTATCTAGAATTTGGCGTTCGATTAAAAAAATATTAGAAACGGAACGGAAGTCATTTTCAAATGATAATGAGAGATATGCTACATAATGGAGTCGGACTTGAAATGGCGACGCCATTAAGAGAAGACTAGAGGCGTGGCAAAAGATTTTAGTGGGCGTTTTAGGATCGTCACTGAAATGTTTTTGATCGTAGGTGGCAACTTGTGGACCTATTGTTATGTCTGTGCAAACAAAAAATAATTGAGCACTTTCCATCAAAAATTGTTGCAATCCAGCCTGATTTATTGCGATGGGTGTGTGAAATTTGGAGCTCTTGACTATGCTATGTACGCACCAGCCGCCGCGGCTATAAGCGCGAACACATATTTCAACTTTAAGGTCATAATTTAACCTTTTTTTAAATACGTGAATTTTTTCATCGATTTAAAAATATATATTGGTGGTACAAAAAAATTCTTGCTGTTTGGTCTTATCAAAAATATGGCTTTATTTCAACTATCATGATATTCAAAGTACCGGTCTTCTTTACCTGTAACTTTCTTCATATTTTTATTCCACACCAAAAGAACTGCTTATCTTTTGAGGCCAATATTTGATACATTTGACTGAAGTAATGCGTATTCAAGTCAAATTATTCCGCACATGTCATTACGAATGACAGTTAGTCAGGGCTGTAAAGCAGGCGATGAAAAACTTTTCATACATCAACATAAAGACGCGCATTACCAGGGTGGAAAAGTTATAGCTTCGTGTCTGATAGTATATTTCGGAATTTTTTTGCTCGTCCAGGGATCAAATCACATCTCGCCTGGAATTCTGTGGCCTTTTTAAGCGTTATTTATCTTCATGATCGAAATCCTTCTTTTTGAAGCGTCGAAAACAATCTTTACAAATGGTTTCTGAACAATGGAGTGAGAGATAGAGAGAGAGATAGATATATAGATAGAGAGAGAGAAAGAGTGCTCGCCAGAATAAAAACCCTATTCATCGATCTTTAGCGACTAAACTGTTCTGGTTGTAAGACCTGTCTGTACAACTCGACTTACGCAAAGCTTCTTTTCCACAATGTTACATACGGATAACTATAATTATTAACTAAACTAATTAACTAAATTATTGCACTCACTTGAATTCATTTTAATTACAGTTTCAACAAACGTCTTATTGTATTAGAGGAGGTATTGGAACAATTGATTAATAATATGGATCGTATTCTAGAAAAGGTTGAATCAAAGAAGGTCAAGAGAAAAACTTAATTAGACGAATTAATTTGTGGCCTATTGAACCTTTGAGAAATTGAATCATTTATTTTTTGTGTTCGCCTTTTTATTGATTAAATACATTTATGTAAATTAATTAAAATATAATAATTTGATTTAAAGAAGAAAACGCCATGTATTTATTTAAATGGAATATTTATTTATGTATGTGTAAATTTTTAATTTTGGCTTGTCGATTTAAATGTCACATGTACACGGTCATTAAGGCTTCTACGCAATTAAAAAAAAAAATAACAAAAAACTGCGTGAAGGCAATAAAAGTTCGGATTGCTTCAAGTTGGTGCAATCTTACAAAAAGATTGTTCCAGCTTGCAGTAAGTCTAAATTCTGTTTGGATTTTGTTCTGATAAAGACGTTTGTTGTAATTGTTTTTCCTAAGTGATGGTAGAGGTTAGTGATGTGCTGCAGCCTTGCTGTGTCTAATTTTTACACGGAGCATGTCGACTATAATGGCCATGTTCCGACACTCGCATTTCACACAAAATTTACGATTGTGATTTCAACTCGCATGTGCGGTGTTCTGTAACTCGCATTCGCAAGAGGTGTGGCGAGTTCAAGTCGCAAGAGTATACTGAAGTGAACTGCTGAATTTAGACTAAACTAATTTTTAAAGAAACTACAAAGTTATGCATAAATTAAATTAATAGTGTTTTCTTTTTATTTTAGTCAAAACTAATGACATTTTGTAAAATGTTTTTTCTAAAAACATGAGATTTAAAAACTGTCTTTGCTTCTGCAACTTTTGCCTCTGTATTTCTTCTTTTGCACTGGCGATTTCAATAAACAGCTGATTCGAGTCATCTTCGAAAAATATACGCAGGTAGTGCTGTAATTAATTCAAATGAAATGCCCGGGTATTTTTTGTAATATTCTAGGTTCAGGTATTAGAAATATTAAAAATACAGAGTTTTCTTTTTAAACTTTTCAAAAGCAAATTGCAAGTAAAGCCCGTGAGTTGCAGAACATGCAGAAATAAGTTTGGCGATTTGCTACTCGCATGCGATTTGACACTCTTGCGAGTGTCAGAACATGCCCGTATATTTTTTAGGCAAACATTTAGAGCGGCTAATCCGCCAGCACTTGGAAACAAATTTTTGACTTTTCAAAAAACCTAAGCTTTGAAAACACCTTTCGACTTATTTTTTTTTTTGCTTTTACTTGTTTTTTTTTTTGCACATATTTTTGTGTTGTTCTTTATTTATATTTATTTTGCAGCTAGTGCAGATAAACTGGTGATAATTTGTTATCAAAATTGGAGATGATAGTAAATTATTTGTGGTTCGCAGCAAGATTCAAAATAAACCAATATGGTTCGCTCTCATACTGCATCGCGAAACATGTTGGTTCATTCATGATTGGGGTGCGAACCGTAAATAGAGCGAATCTCAAATTTGGTGGCCGTGTAAAGATCTTCAAAAAAAAATCTTCGAAATTAAGTTAAAATCTTCATTCTGGCATCCCTGATTTCGAGGCATATTTTCGTGGCTGTACTTATCGCGTCAGGTGATCATTTATTTCACTCTTTTCAAAATTGACTTGCAGATGTAAGATCTTGTTATGTTGTTGTTGTTCTGATCCCGTAATTTTCTATTAAACTTTACGAAATCTCTATCTAAGAAATATAAAAAAATCCTAGTTAATAGAATAAATGGCAGTGAAGAATTTCAAGTTTTATTGCTTCAAAGCAAATATTATTTTTATGAGGGTTGGCTACTAGAGATCATTTACAAAATCTAGATATCAAACATTTTCTTGTGTTCGTTAAGGCATCTGATCAGTTATTATAGATTTACTGATAGAATTCATTCATAAAAACTGACGTCACTTCCTACTTTCTGATTTTTGTAAAAGCTCTTTCAATATGCGAAAAATCCACTGATTTCTCGCTTTGCCACAACCAAAGCTTGTGTTTGTTCTTTATTTTGACGTCAACAATAAAGAATTTTTAAAATTTATTTTCCTTCTAAGTTTGCTGTTGGTAAAGCAGGAAAATGTTGTACAAAATGACACCACATCTGGTCTAATAAATTCTTCTACTGACGAACAAGGAAATAAAGCATAATTGATTGGAATTCCATGTAGGATAGGAATTTATAATGAGCGCAATTGAAATTATTTCGCGCACTTCATTTTACTGGTTTGTCAATTACTGAAATAAATTTATGCTAACGCAGCACTAGAAAAGAGTGATTCATAAAATAATGTTAAAATTGTTTAATAAATTTTTAAGGTAAAAGAAAAATTCTAGAAAAAGGAATTTTTTCGATAAATTTTTTTTCGCTAAAAGGATACTCTTCTTGTAAAATCCTATATTTTTTGCGTAGGCAACTGGAGCTAAAACCTTGCTCCCTCTGCACAGGCTTGTGCATCGTTTATGTAGTGTATTTCCATAGAGTTCATTTATTCGTTACAGACCATCCAGTCGTGACGAAGGCTCACATTCTCACATTCGCCATAATGATTAATGGTCGTGTCACAAGATGGAGTTCCCTAAATTTAAAAATGCGTGAATCCGCATTTGAGTTATGCCAATTTTGCCTTTAAATCTGCTTAGTAGCTTTAGAGATATCGAGGAAGTTAAGTTAAGACTTTTTTGAACACTTAAACGTCTTATACTCGAAATTCTTTAGACCAATTGAGAAAGTCAAACAAATCAAAACAAAACCTTAACCAAATGTCCCCATTTTCTTCATAGATAAAAACTACAAGGAAAAGAGATTTAAAAAAATAACAACGATGTGAGTTATCAATTTGTTTCTAGCTTTATTTCGAAACTACATTTATGCCGTTAAATACGGAATAGGACATCATTAAAACTGCAGCTTCGGTGTCGCTGGCGGTGCTTCAAGATGTTTTTTAAATCAAAAGCTGTATCTCCGGTAAACACCTGGTAAGCGCCCAATTAGCAAACTCTCAGCGTTGTCAAATGCAACTACAAAATTAGCCAGGCTGTCTTTCTGGCGATGCCCAATTTAGCTATTCTCCGCCGAATCGACATTTCTGGGTCTTCTTCGACACAGACCGCTACGGTAACTATGTTTTTTTCACTTCGCACCAATCTTTGGCTAGTTGGTGGCTTAAATACGAAAAAAGTGCAGTCACTCTCAAAGCTTGTCACGGTGCGACCAACCAATCGACGAAATTCACGTTATCGAATTTCGATAACAGTTTGTAATAATTTGCACACGTTCGGCAGGCGTTAAACGATAAACATGTAATAAAATGCCAAACTTTACTGAATATTTTGACAGCTAGATTATATTAGTAATTTGGACAGCGTCTGAAATATAGCAATTAAAAAAAACGGTGCCTACTAATGGGTCACCCTATACCTATATTCGGAAAGATAGAGAAAAAGCTGCTGTTTGTTTTACAGCAGGCATAAAAAATTATTGGTTTTAAAAAAGGAGAGATTTATTTCGAAAAGCTAAACTATTCGCTGCATTTGAATTGTGACTAGATGAAAACAATAACATTTTTGCAACTGAAAACATTCCATGTGTGTTATAAATAAGTATAACCACTTAATTCTAGATTTACATAATAGATTTCAAGTTTACAATAACCAAACAGCTAACCGGTAAGTCGCCGTTGCAACTGGAGTTTTGCTCTCACACAAAGCTTTCGTGGCAAATGCTGCTCAGAAAAACATTCTTAAAATGAGGTTGGTTCTTGAGGTTGGCAAAAAATAATAATAAATATGAAATATTTAAACAATACGATTTAGCTTGTTTCGACAAAAACTGGCTGCTCTTGTCTACCAACTTGTAAAGTTTTCTGTTGTGGTTTCTTTATACTTCAATGTAAAATGTTTGCAAGCAGTACAAAAACAACGACGAACAAAACACTTGTTAGGCTGATGAGGGCGTAGTTTAAATTACTCCACTACTTTGAAGCTGTTGGGTGACGTAAACACAAGTTTTGTGCTGAAGTACCAAATCGAACATTGCAAACTCCTCATTTTCGCAAGAAGTAAATGAAAATTGATTGTAGTGAAATTGCAAGGAAAAGAATAGACAAGGAGAATTTTTCGAATTCGAATTATGCAGGTTGGGAAGAAGCTTCGTACCATCAACAGTGTAGTACGTTTGACCAAAATCAAATGGGTTTCATCCCTCGGTAGCATTTTCCATTGGCGGTGATAGCAAAATTCTCGAAAAAGAACGGATCGAAAAGGCCACTAGTCTACAATCCATATTAAACTTTAAGATTTTGTCGATTAATATGATTTTTTTGTTGAAATTTGCGTCTGCTTCTAAGTGGTTGCCTATGGATGAATTTCTGCAAATCCTTGTTTAGTTAGATTTTGTAAAGATGAGTTGGGTCTGCGAATGTGCAGTTCTTGTGGGCGCCGTGGATTTGACTAATCCGAGTAGGCCTGTGATGTGATCAACAGATCTTGTCTCACGCTGACGTATAATATCTAACGTTGAATAGTTTCTTAGGATACGACTACCATGTAAAACTCAAAATAAGCAGGATACACACATCGTTGCCCCAACTGAACATTCATTTTGACAGCAGAGTTAAATGAATTTTATATGTGGCTTAACGATGAAACTTGCTCGGGAGATTTATTTAAAAATTTTATTATTTCTTTGTGTATTTCGAGCAACTGAACTGTCAACTGGCCGCAGAGATCGACCATTTTTTTATTTACGATTTAACACTTAGAAGCCAAATATTTTAGTACAATTCGCTAGATGCCGGTAACATAGCTCGAAAATATGATGGAAACTTGGACCTTCCGAATAGACGACCTACTGCGTAGTCGCGGCCAACATTTCAATGAAATTGTTTTTAAAAAGTAAACTTCAGAGATTCCTCTTTTAGATCATAAAACATATTCCGGCATCCAATTCTAATTTAAGTGCGGAGTCATTTTTTCTTGGTATATTGTTATCGACGGGAAACCTCGAGGCTTGGTTGGGCCTAAAACTGGAAGAAGGAAGGACTTTCTAAGTTTGACCAGCAACGGTATTAACACTAGCACCACGGGAACTCGGAGTCCCTGGGACGAAAATTCCAGACCATCACCAGTTGGTGAGGCTCCTTTAGGAGTGACGGTTGTGGCTTATATGCAAATCGCAGAAAAATTGTGGTGCAGCATCGATATGTGGTGCAGAATATGACGTAGTCATGATCTTCAGTTGCTACGTATACGAGTGCGTATAGGGGCGTTGGTGGTCTCATTTTAATACAGTCGTTGGTAAGACCATCGTCGGATCTAAAGATAGGGCTATTATTATTATTATTATTATTATTATTATTATTATTATTATTATTAATGTATAGGGGGATATCGAAGCAGACCACTTACTTTCTGGGTCTCTTTGCGACCCCCATTTCGCTCCTCAAATTGATTTCAGGGAACCGATCCGTAATCACAGCCACCTTACTTTCAATTGAGTCTCGTGCTAGCCCTAGCCTTTACTCTTGACTAAAGTGATTTCAGACTGTCGACTGGTAACTGTCGACACTCTTCCTCATTGCTAGCATTTGTCTAAGGCTTAGTTCCCCCATGGCATTCACATGCCAAGTGTCTGCCCGTGGTCTTAAGCCTTATGCTAGCCAGTGCTGGACATTCACACACAACGTCTCAGCCTCTTCCAGCATCTTGCTGGCCTTCCTGCCGAGGGGCTCTGTGAGCCTTTCGAATAATATGATCCAATTGGACCAAGTGAAAATAATTAATTTATAAGAACTTATGATTAGTTGTGTGTGTGACAAAATGTTTATAGGCGGCTGCAGTAAAAGAACTTTACACAAATTTATTTATTCATTTACAAAATTATTAATTCAAGAAAATCGCTTAACATTATTACAATATTTTTCTTTGCATGTCCCTCCCGCCTTAATCATGTTGTTTATTACGAATAAAAATATTTCTTTTAATATTTCATAGAGTGTATTTTTAAAATGCCTACTATACATTTTTGCTATTGTTATTGTTGTTGTTATTTTTTTTCTATGTATTCAATATTGTTCACGTAAGTTTCTTATGAAAAAAACCCGAACAAAAAGTTTTTACAAAGTTTCAATATTTTTTTTGTGTAAAGTGCTCTAAATTAAGTTGGTTTGCTGGTCGATTTGATGGAGAGCTTTAGTACAAATATCTTACTGTGCGAACTGCTGCATAGGCCAATAAATTTACGAGTCGTTAGAGTATGAAATGTATCTATGAGATACCTGCTTATGAGCAGTAACTTTACATTTGTGCTTGTAGTAAATAACAAATATTTACTTGTTTCTGCCGTTGTTTTCGATTGGCTTTGTTATTGTTTTGTTGTTGTTGTTGTCGTTGTTGTTGTTGTTGTTACTGATAGTGGTATAAAAGCATACAACTCTTTGATTTTCTTTTGAGTCCGTTGTTTTACAGAGTCTTGTGCAAGTGCAAGTTCTATTTTAAGTTCTTTTTTTGTTGTTGCTGTTAATGCCTTCAATTTCGATTTAGTTTAATACTCGTATAATTAGCTGACAGTGCACATTATTATATTTTGTGGTTAAAATATTAAGAAAAGTAAAAAAAAACTAAACTTTTGCAAAAACCTAAAGATTGGTTTAACAACGAACAAAACTCACAAAAAATATCTTTTGAATGCTGCTAGTGAAACATTTATAAAAAAGATATAGCAAAACTTTTAAAGACTGCCGTCAATATCACCAAATTTTTTATTATTCTAATTTAAGAAATAAACAAAATGTACAAACTGGTAAGTGCTCGTATTTTTCTATTATATTTTCATTTGGCTGCTGTATTCAACTGCGAACTAAAGCCAAATATAGTAATTTAATATTGAACAACCAACAAGAACAGCGTTTTAGTTTTCACAAATATACAGTGAATGGCAAAACATTATAATACTATGAATTGTAAGGGAAACATTTGAATTTTCTTATCAAGTTGTACAGCTTTTAATGTAAAGATTTGTTATGGTTGACATATCTGTGGTGTTCTGTAGTGCTTTCTAATGCAGATACTTTCAACGTCTTTCAATAAAGGTGAGTCATTGTTGAAATGGAATAACACAAGCTTTGTATGGAGATATTCTCAAAATCCGTTTTTTATTTGAAAAGCCTATGCCAGCGCGATGGCGCTTGGATCCAAGAAGTCAAATTTTTAAAGACTCTATCGCATACATCTGGCTGAATTTGGGCCGCGATTTAACGGCATCCCTCTATTACGTTTTATTGCATGATCTTGGTGGCCTTTGCGGGGGATAGGCAAATCGTTCATGCAAAATATTCACGTTGAGTCACACGTTACGCTTTTCTTTTTGGACAACATGTCGTTAACGTTCATATCGCTTAATTCGGTCCAAATTGGTTATCATTGACCTGTAGCGCTCGCCCTTGATCGTGATGACCTTACCAATGTCATCTTCGAGCAAAGAAGAGAGAGAGATCAGTGATGCGGTTTGTTAACTTAGCTGTTCTACTGAGTAAATTAAAATAGTTATTTGACATCAGTAACTGAATAATAAATAGGGATTTCCCAAAACAATATGGCCGTAACAAGCCCTCAACACCGACGCGACCTCATTAGAAAGCTCTTTATAAGCCGGGTGTTTATAAGCCGACTTATACGAAAGTTTAAGCCAATGTTGTGTTTATTTTGACCCGTTAAGACGTAGCTAGCTTTATATACTAATTTCCAAGTATCATTGTTTTTTTCACTTGCTTTAAGTCTCGAAGTGTGACTTTTTTCTAAATACTGCAAATGTTTTTCTATGGAAATATAAAGATAAACCAATGATGGTGTCTATGACGAATTCAACTAATAATTGCAGTGAACTTTCCAAATTATCAATTTTAAGCATGCAATTAACTGGACTAAAAGATATAATTAACTCAAAAAGTAAATTGTCCATTCTCATATTTAACCAAACCAAATCAAACATTTTTTATCTAGCAGCTTTTTATAGTTCATCTTTATTTTCAATAACACAATAATAAGCAAAATACATAGTTATTAAAAATTAACATCTATTAAGTTCCAATGAAGGGTAGGTCAAGTACATGAAACAAAAAATGAAAATTGGGTTTAATTTTTTGCATGGAAATGTGAATTAAGTAGGCAGATTAGGCGTGTCAAAAGTTGCTGCAAATGCAAACAAAATTATTAAAAAACCTCCATCATAATAAAAAGTCAGTCGCCTTTTTAAAGACTTAAAATTTCACTAGTTTAAAAATAAATTATTTCTCTCTGCTTCTACTGTAAGTCATTACTATTTGCTGCTTCTAAATGGACATGATACAAACAAATGTCTATACCATACACGAAAATCAAAAATAGGAATACAAGAATATAATTCCATCATAAAATGTTGCTCGTAGATTACGGTTACCTCAACCATGTTTTTTCTTTGCGAGTATGATTTTTAATTCAAATGCCTGCTAGAACAGCAATTGACACTCCCCTTAAATTGTTAAATTGTATCTATCTATGTAAAATCGGTGCAGCCTGCCGGCTTTGAAACCTGGAAAGCTTCTACGATAAGCCTATACCCCTTCGTAAATAAATGCCAATGGATTTTGTTTGCATACTTAAGGAAGCAAAACTGCGAAGTATGCCTCCAGGCCAATAAGAATATAGAGAAGCAGACGACGATAAAAAAGTAACCAACTTATTTGCAGGTTTGTAACTCAAGTCTTTTGTAGTCATTATTTTGATTTAAACGATCAAGTTTGTTTTCTAAGTCTTAAGTTATGGTCACTTCATTTGTAAGTTTTGTTTATTGACTTCTTTGTTTATATATCAAAACCAACTATCAGCCTCTAGTTAGTTTTTAAAAACTTCATTATCCATAATGGAATAAACATATTTGTAGTCGTAAATAATTTGTAGCCCAGAAACAGATCAAAATATCTATTCGTTCTAAATATCCTAAGTAAAAAAAAAAAAAAAACGAATGTATTGAAAGAAGTGGTTTCCTATTGCTGTATAAAACAGCTAGATAAAGTAAAGCAAATGTTTATGAGGAAAAATTATTACAAATATTTTAATATTTTTAATACTTCAATTTTGATATTCACTGTTGAAAGCAGTTATGCTTTATATTCATTATATAATGTGCATATAACTTTATTAAATAACAACAATTAAGTATGGTACATGGACATGCTACAAGTATTTGAAAGGCGTGTCAGAGAACAAAAAAAAAAAAACAGCACCACCGCTGAAATTAAATGTGAATGTGTGTCTGTGTGTGTGTGTTTATTTGTACAAGTAGTTCGGCAACAATTTAATATACTAATCCGACAACACAATCGCATTAAAACAACACGCACACACATAAATATATTTTCATACGCTCATCGCAGCAATAAGTATGATACAAGTGTGTGTGCATGTGTGCAAATTCATTATTGAATCACCGATTACCATAAATGATAACGGAAATATTTTTAATTGTAACATGTTTTTACCTCAATTTAATTACTATTAATTCTTATGGTTTATTTGTGTATTTCTCTACTTCCATCGACTTATTTCTTTGTATCAAGAATCGTGTACATGTATATGTGTGCTAGTAATACGCTTGTTGGCATGTGTGACTATGAGCATTTGCAAACCCAATAAAAGCTAATTAAATTTGCACAAATCTAGTTGAAAGCTTGGTTAATGCTATAATTATTTCAAAAAATATATTTATGAATATTTGTTTAGAAATACGAGTACATGTGCATTGTTATGTGTAAACATTTTCATAACAAGTTTGTTAAGCTGATAGAACAGTGTTTAAATGTATGTAAAATCAATAGTTGTTAATTGGTCTTGTGTATGAACATTTGCTAACCAAGGACGTTCAGATTGTTTTGTTTAACTATTTTCTTAAATTTCAGAAAATTGTGGCTTTTAAAGTGGAATTATCAGGAATTTATTTATTCGAATTGAGAAAAGAATTATTAAATGAGTAAGATTTCATATGAGGTTTAAGTAGTGAATGGCTTGGTTTTTAACAAATATTTAACATTAGTTCTATTTAAATAATTAAATTAAAAGCTTTTGGGCAGAAACTTTGACAACTTGAGTAAAAAGAATAAACTCAGCCCTAAGGAGATTAAATTAATTGAGACTGGCGAGATGATATTAACTTTAATTATTCGTTTGTTTAATTATGTTTTAATCACAGCCAGACTCGATTTCTCACAAGTAGTTAAAGCCGTGAGATATTTAATACTTTTTTGAAATATTTCAAACCAGCTTTTTTAATTTTAAAAATTCGCGCATTTTCATATTTTCTTGCAAATTTAGATTTTTAGAAGTAGCTTTTCAAAATTGAAATTTTTCACAATTGGTACAGATTATCGAAAACGGACATTCTGAATTATAATATGCCAAGTTTTAAGCTTCCAATGATACTTTAAAAATGTCTGCCGTATACACTGAACAAAGTTTTGTAGGTAATATTGAACGAAAAAACTAGTTAAATCAACTGATTTTCTCTTCAGATCTACACAAAATTTAGTCAAATAAGGAAAATTACTTCAAATCTACATAATAGATTTTGTTCAATTTAGATAAGAATTTGTTAAACTTATTCATTTTACAATATCATCCCATTTCTAGGCAACTTGCTAGCTTAGCAATTTTTTTTTTTACTTTCTAATATGGGAAAGGATTATGGGAATAATGGTACCAAACATATCAAGAACTTTGTCCTCCTTTTGATTTCAGTACTTTTATTGGCCGAAACAAAACATACTTCGGCACTAGATTTTGATAAAATCGTCTCGAAGCCTTTTTATCCTTGCTCACGTTTTTCTTCAACTCACCAATATGTTAACTTCTTCCCATAAGAATTGTACAGAGCTGATGTTAAAAAAAACTTTGTAAGATGTTTCTTTCTCAATTTGTTCCACTCAATATCTTTCGATCATTTCATCATTTGACTTGAAATATGACATTAAAATAAAAAATAAAAGACCTAAATGCCAAAAAATATAATGAGCGGGACAAAGAACAAAAATATTTGTATGCGTACAAAACATAGCGTAAAATATAGAGCATTTTGGTGGCGAAAAAAAATTCAAAATTGTTCAAGGAAATAGCAGCTAAGCTGCAGGAAGTTGTTGTAATATATAATTTTTTTTAATTTTAAATATTTAAAATATATTTTTAAATATATAAAAAAATAAACTGTGCAAAAAGGGTTAATTTAACAAAGAAATGCTAATGTATAAAACTATGAAAGGTTTGGAAAAATTACCAGTTGTATTACTGTGGTTTGGTTGCGGATAGAGCTCCGTGTGGTCGACTTTCAACTTTCTTCCTCTTCTGCGCGAAAGCTGTCTATAAAGAATACGAGGCCTACATTTGATCGATTCTTCTCACAAGAAGTTCAGTACCGATTCTACAGACATATTACGTTGTCTTTTACATAACATGTGTAGAAATTATAAAAAAATTGTAAATTTCCAAAGACTTAAACTTATTCTGCATGCTGTAGTAATACATTATTGCTTTACCCATCCGCGAGCAATAAGTAATCCAATTATTGCAGAATTTTCATTGTTTTTAAATTTAATTTCATTAAATTTTTTATATTTGCTTTGTTGTGTTTTGTTTCAATTTCATGTTGTTCCAAATGAAAAGTTTCAAATTGTTTGTTCATCAGATTTTTGCTTCTTAAATTAGGAAAATGAAAATTTATTTCTGGTCGAATCTGCATAAAATTTAAACTAATATACATGTCTGTACACAAATACTAGTTAATTTTTTAAACAATCTTACATCGAAGAGCCTCAACACTTTGCACCAATTGAACTCTATACACTCTGTGAATAGCATGTTGCCTCGCTTTCGTTTGTTTGTACAAATAACTGCAATATTCCCGAAGTTTTGGACCGAATATGTAAGTTTCGCTTAAAACATGATGATTATTATTTATTTAAGAGTCATTATTGAGAAGTGCACAACGAAAACGTTATTTATGTTTCGGGAGGCTATCGAACAAATTTCGATATTTCGAATATTATTATTTTAAATATTTTCGAATGTTATTTGTCTAGAAAATGTGGATAATTTTTTAAAGAAGCGAGCATTCGTTATTAGGTATTGTAGATAATTTATTGCAAAATTTTCTTTCGAAAATTTTCGCAGCTTCGCCAATATCAATGAGTTGTTATTTCTTAACACGTTTTGAAATAATTTGTTTTAATTATTAGTTAAGAAGTGCTAGTGATACCTTGTAGTGGTTTTATCTTCGCAGACTTGCAGTATATGAAATTTATGTAAACCATCTCTACGTATATTTTCCAAGTCCGGATATACCATATCAATATCGCAGTTTCAACCAACATCTTGTTTGATTCCACTGGCAATTTTGATTATAAAACTTCCGTCGTTAATGATGAAAACCACATTTATTAGCTTCTAATACTAATTACTTTCTAAAAATAAAGTTCCACAACACTTGTTTTCTCTTTCCAGTTCATAGTCTCCTGTCTAGTAGTTGCTTTGCAAATAGTTAAAGCACAACAAAAATCGTATACGACGCCAGTGCCAATTTTAAAACAGATCGATCGACAAAATTCAGATGGTTCGTACACGTACGGATATGAAGCGGCAGATAAAAGCTTTAAAATTGAAACAAAATATCCAAATGGTGAAGTGTATGGCAAATATGGTTACGTAGACGATCAGGGGAATGTGAGAGAAATCGAATATGGAGCTACAAAAAGAGGTTTTGAACCAGCAGGTAAAAGTTTTTAATTGTAAAAAAGAAAAATGTTTTCTAAGTCTGCATTTATCATACAGGTAGCGACATAAATGTACCGCCACCAACTTTGACCAATAGCAAAGCCACACCTTTGGGTCCGAATGAAGTTGACGATGGCCAGTATCGTGAGGATCCCGCAGAATATTACAAGGATCAAAAGTTTAATCGTCCCGTGGCGGCTAGTAAATTTAGTTTGAATAACCACCAACAGCCAAGACCCCAGCCAGCTTATGCACCTGCGCCAGCCTATAATACCCCTGCAACAGCATTTAATCACGCCCCTGTTTTCAGACCACACGCACCAGCTCCGGCTCCCCAGCCACATTATTATAATCCTGCACCACCGCAGCCACACTACCAGCCCAATTATCAGCCCAATTACTACAATCAGCCTCAAGCACCCCAGCCACAATATAATCCCTATAACCCACGCAGTTCCCCAAGCCACTTCCATCCTGCCGTCAAGAGCCTTGACATTTGGACTGGTTCTTATAGTTTGGATTATACGGGAAGAAAGTAGACTAAGAATGCTCAAAGCTGTTATTGAAGATATGTGTCCAGAGTAGTAGTAGTAGTTTTAGTGCAAAAAAAGAAATGAAAGGATTTTAGAAACTTAATGTAACCCTCGTTATCTTCCATTAAGACTAATCGAATAAAGTTCATTTTTTTATGTTTTGTAAGCGAAAAGTGTAATTTATAAAAACGAAAAGAAAATACTTTTAAATCGAGAAAGGCCTTCCTTGAATATTAGTTATGATTGGAAAGGCGCAATTTATCTAACAAAATTCTCAACTTCATTAAAATTCTCTATTATGTTTGAAATTTCCGATCAACATTTCCGAACTCAGGCCACTATCAACGGTCCTGCGGCTGCGTAAGCATACTTTCGCACAGATTTATACCCAAATCTAACATTGGCGCTTGGCGCTGAATCAACATTCCTGGGCCTTCTTCAATATAGACTTTGGTCAACCTCGCACCAATTTTTGTCCGCTTAGTGGCTTAGCGTCCAAACGAGTGTACTCACGTTCTAACATTCCCGAATTGCGATAAATTGTCTTTGCACTGAAGCCACGATGGCGACAGACCTCACGATGATATTTCCATTGCGTATTTACAACTTGGCCGAAATGACGCTAATATTTTGTATTAATTCTCACACGTTCGCAGCAATAAAAAATTACCAACCCTTATTAAATAACATTATTGGCAGCTCGATGTCGTTGGTATTTCTGACAACTTCTGAAATATTACAATTAGAAAAACGCAAGACAAATTGATGACAGGTAAACTCACCGGCGAATTTAAAATATATCAATCCGGTTTCTTTGCCGATGTCAAACTCCATATAAAAAAATCCACCGGAAATTGCGAAACATTTTTTTATATGTAATTTGACATCCAATAAGTCTATAGAAGTACTCCTCTGCGCTGATGAGTTTACCTGTTTAGTCTACCGTGGGAAAAACCTATATTTTCTATAGTAGTTTTTTTTGCCCCATGTGTCAGTGTACAGGGTGATCAAATAACATACATACCATGTAACATAATTTCATAGTTGTTTAGGATATATGGACTTCTAGCGATTTTGTTTTTATAATTATTATTTAAAGAATCAAATAATCTCCTCCTCTCAGAAATTCAAATAAAGAAGTCTAGAGTCGTCTTGCTGGCCAATGCAAATAGGAACAGGATGGTTCAAAGAAAGCGTTGGAAACACATTCCCTCCAGTCTTAATAAATCGAATTGCGGCATTAAATATGTATTAGTCATGGTTGTGTATCGCTTATTAATCTCAGTAACTGTATTATCCACGAATTCTTTGAAAAAAACCCTTTTAAAATTTTGTTTACCCCTTAAATAAATAAATAATAAATAGTTAAGAGTGTTCAAAGAAAGCGGCATTGCCTGGCTTGTATATGAAAATAAAGTTGACAGTTGCCACCTTTGGCAAAAGTTACGGCATTTTCCAATAAAGTTATATATTTTGAGCCACTCCATATATTGAGGTGTAGGCTTTTCAGTATTATAAATTTTTATTATTACGACTTTTTATTTAAATAAATATTAATCGAGCTACATGCAGATGTTCTAAATTCTGTTCATTTTAATTACTGAATAGTTTGTTATAATTAAATTCCAAATTAACTGAGGCCTCTATATAATAGAGGTGTCATTGTAACAGGAATTATTCAAATATTTTTGTTTCATTTTTGTTTGAACAAATAAAAGTTTTCAATTAAGAATAAACAATTAATCGAACGATATTTTTCGATTCTTCGATTACTTCGTAAAAAATATCTTCTTAATTTAAAATCAGCAAAATTCCTTTTGCAAGTTGATTCTTGATTTAATTTTTCGACAGAGTGATTTGCTCTAGAT
This sequence comes from Phania funesta, assembly GCA_963932375.1. NCBI lineage: Eukaryota > Metazoa > Arthropoda > Insecta > Diptera > Tachinidae > Phania > Phania funesta. Next base: position 23,758,092 of record OZ010652.1, read on the forward strand.
ATTTTGAACGAACTTCTGTCATTTCTTCTTAGATTTGGTTTGGTTTCTTTTAAGATTTTATCGCCAACGACGTAAGTAAAGAAAGTGTAGGGTAAGTTACTGTTCCAAATGAGCAAGACAGGCCGAAGTTCATTTCAATACAACTTCCCGAAAAAAGAGCTAAATAAGGAAATTTTGCTGAGGAGTAATTTAAAATTGGGAAATCACAATGGAGCTATTAACTCGTTTTCAGATTAAGTTGACTTAAGCTGTTATTTTTTATTGCCAAAGATATATAGATGCATATATTTTTTATGAAAATGATTTAATTTGTTTATATTCTTGCTTTTTGTTAATGAATTATTTGTTATTCTTTTGTAATGATTTGTTTCTTGTAAAAAAAATATAAATTTATATGTGTCCTTTTTTTATTTGTTTGAGTTATTCGAATAATTTTTTATCATACGAATATTCGAATAATATCAAATTTTACTCGCTTTTTCGAACAATTTAAAACTCGTGTTATTTGACATTTGACATTAGATAATAGGGTGTTTTGATGTAGATTTTTGGAACGAATTCCGGTCATCCATTGTCAAGTTTGGTTTGGAGACAAACCGATTTCTTGTCATTTTTCATTCTGAACGAAAAATGCAACAATGTTAAGTTCAGCAATACAAATTTTACTCTACTTTTAACCACAAAGAAAGTAATTTAGTTACAATTAAAATAATATAATAACTCTAACCATAAAAAGTTTCTAACAAACATAATATGTAAAATTCATTTGTGTGAACAAAGTGTGTGGGTGTTGCGGCTTAAGAAGTTACCGCTTTGACTGTTAAGCATACGATGGCTTTAGACGCCAGTTTTCGTACCTCAACCGCTGCTAATCAGTAACATAAAGTTTTTATTTTCTATCGATATAATAGAATTATATTGTTATCTACAAAAATAATATGATTTGTTTACAACGATATAATTCAATCATAAGAGGTTGCTCTTACCTCAGTCATGTTTTTCATTGCATGCAGACACTTTCAATTTGCTTTAGGTGAAATATGAAGCTGAGTAGTTAATCCACCGCTTTTCGGCTTAATTTTTTTTTATCACTAGAACCACTTTTAGATCATTTGCATCTTAAAATCATTATTTTGAAAAAGTGGTCTTCAGTTCTTTAAGAGAGCATTCTTTATGTAAATCTCTGTTCAATTACTTTTGAAATTGCTTTTGCAACTTTTTTTTTTACCAAAACGATTTTGGGCATTTTGGATAAAATGTAATATCTGCATTTGTTGACTTTAAGTTGACTGGCAAACTAAAGAGTTTTTTTGACATTGATCATTATTTTTTTATAATTATTCATCTAAAGCTTTTAGGCAACACTAGAACGAATTACACGAGTTGTTACAGAATTCAGGAGTTCTGCAAGGCTCTGTTCTTTCCCTCTATTTATTATCTACCTGAATGTCCGTCTGTGCCAAACGTCCAACCCCATCTATTCTTCTGCGAGGGGTAGTGGTTATTCATATTTTTTCATGATTGGCGTCATGATAATGACACTCTCAATAGAAATCTTGTAGCATTTCGGTACGAGTTGAATGCTTGTACGACCTAATGTTGTATGTCTACTCACATGCATGATAAATTATGTTGCGTCTTTTAAAATGATGATTATTAAGGAATCGGAAGGTCTTGATCTGCAATTGTTCGATTAACTAAATATATTTGTCTCAAAATAGACACTCGTATTTATGTTTCTTAGTTTTTTAAACGGCCTTAAAAATTGTTGTCTTTATTTGTTTAATTTATTTATATTTATTAATACGAGGGTGGGTCAAATAGTCCGTGACTTTTTGAATGAAACACAGTTTTTTTTTGTAAAAAAAAATTTATTTTTCATCATAATCTCCTTTTAACTCAATAAACTTAGTCCAACATTCCTCTAGTTTTTGTATCCCTTCCAAAAGGTAGAATTTTTCGAGGTCCTTGAAATAGCCATTTGTTTGGTCAATAATTTCATCGTTAGAGCTAAATCAATTTCCACCGCGCCATAGAGTTCACAGATTTTTGCCATTGAGACTGCACACGTGTGCATCCGTGCATTATCTTGATAAGAAAGAACATTTTTCTTGGCCAAATGTGTTCGTTTTCTTTTTTAATCGTCATTAAATAGGTCTAATAAGTTGGCATAATATTCGCCGTTTATTGCTTTGCCCTTTCGAAGGTAAGCGATGTAGATTATCCCGCGTGCATCCCAAAAAAATGTTGCCACCACCTAATTGGCAGACAAACTTACCTTGGCCTTCTTCGGAGCAGATTCACCCGGTGAAACCCATTGTTTAGACTGCTGCTTGGTCTCCGGAGTACAGTAATGGATCCATGTTTCATCCACGGTTACAAAACGCCGCAAAAACTCTTTCGGATTGCGGTTAAACAACTCCAAACAATCCTTTGAAGTTTTCACACGTTTACGTTTATGGTCAATTGAGAGCAAACGCGGCACCCATCTTGCAGACAACTCTCTTAAGCCCAGCTGATCATTTCAAATCGAAACCTCACCGCCATATGAAAGGCCTATGAAATCAATAATCTCACGCACTTTTACTTGATCGGCCAACAGCTTATCGTGGATTTTTTCGACATTTTCGGGTGTACTGAGCTCAATTGGCCGTCCAGAATGTTTAGCATTGTGGTGTACTTGTGCCACCACAAGGAAAGTCAGTAAATCATTTTTTTACCATTTAAATCCCCATAGTATTTTTCGAGCTTTTCCTTGGTTTGATTGGCGGTTTTTTTCGCAAAAAATAATGTGTAATGAGCCCTCGAAATTCACTTTTTTCCATTTTTAGACAAATACACGAGGTTGTATGTTTTGAAAAGCTGTTAAACGCAAAGTAAATGACGACACTTGCTTAAATTTTGACAGTAGTCTATTAACAGATGGTATTTGATGGGAACAGTGTTGCATTTCATAATTGCATAATTTCAAGTTCGAAAAGTCACGGACTTATTGATCCGCCCTCGTAGTAAATATGATTTACAAATTAATATATAAGTTACAGGTACTGGTTGCAGGGGCCTTCGTTGTTGTCTTTATTTGATCCCCTTATTATTAATTGACTAAGGGAGATCATCGGTGACAGTAAGTTATGCAACTCACTAGAATAGAAATGCAGTGTGGGTTGACTTAAAAGTTAATACATTAGAATAAAGTCAGGGAACTAGCTGTCCATGTACGAACGTTTTTGCATATAGCATGTTCCATATTAAGAGCTTAACCATATTTGTGGTTGTCTTACCTTTGGATTGTACAACATACAGTAGCAGGAACTGGTTATTTAGCTGTAACGTCCCTTCTTGGAATAATTCTTCGGCAGGCGTATTTCCTGCCGCTTTGAAAATTATTCTTCTAAAACTTTTTCTCCTTGTTCCCAAACAATTCATTGCCTGAGTAGTAGTCATCCTGTGGTTACAAAATAACAAAAATTGCTACAAGATATTTAAATTATTTTAATTTTAAGTCATTAAAGTTAATTTCCTTCAGATTTTATATGACTGTGTGCTTGAAATGAAGCTCTTTTATTTAACTTGGATTAGGACTTTAGTCGACTGCCAATTGTTTTGCAATTAAAGTTGATTTCTATCACAAAGTCTAATTGAATTTTTCACAGTTGTGTGAATTTGAAGAAGAAAACTACTTTCACGACCAAAACGTTGGAAGTAGAAAATTTGTATTAGACGTTACAGTTGAACTACTGTTTGTATTAAATGACTTATTTGCTTTATCTTTTTTATCTTTAAAACATTTTATCTTTTGCTTTGCCAACATCTTGTGTAGGGAGAAAATAAATAACTTTTGTATTTATTTGATAAATAAATTTCAGGTCATATTGAAATATAAAAAGGACGAAATTCAAATGCAGAATATAAAAGTGCAAATGAAAAATAAAAAAAGGCAAAAAAATAAAATTTAAATTACAAAACTTTCGAATTATTTTCCTAAACAGACTTGAACTATTTATTTTGCTCATTGTATGACTTGTTGGTTGTGTTTCCTTTTGAATTTTATAGGTGAATGGTTTCAAATGGGTGGGGTTCCAGTCACTCTGTGAATAGCATTTCGATAAGTGGGTGTTGGTTAAAAATACAATAGTTTATTTAGTTTTTCTTTTTAAAATTTTGTTTAAGCAAAACATGTTTTGTTGTTGTTATTGTTGTTGTTGTATTTTGTGTTACAAAAATCTTGGCCAAAATAAATAAATAAAATCAATAACATTTATAGTCTGCTGCTGAATGGTGTGTTTATGTGAATGTAAAAATAAAAAAAATCTATCGACATTTGTAAATAGATAAATAGAGAGATAACAAAAAAAAAAAATAGATAGATAAAACAGCAGAAAGGCCGATAAAAAAATAGATTTGTCTAGATAGTAACAAAGATACCCTAGCGAATATATGAATATTGAAGTACTCGTCCATTAAAAAATTGATAGAAGCCGAGAGTGCAATAAATTTGTTTTTGATTTCGACTTTCACAAGAAGTCGATAGTCACTCTATCCCAGCCAGCCATGAGGATCATATGGCAGAGATAATATATTTTCATAAAGCTATATAAAGATTTAAAGCACAGTCCCTACAACCATATTATGTTCTTTGCAATAATATATTGTCGTGTCAAGCATATAATGGTTACTTGAAAACATTTTAAACATTACTTTAACTAGTTGCGATTAACATTAAATCATTAAACGATTTGCATCCATACAAATTGCAAGATGGTGGAGTTGAACAATAAAACTTTTACTAAAATTCTAACCACAAACAAAGTATTTTAATCACATACAAAAATAATATAATAAATCTTACCATACAATGTGCTTAATAGACAGAACATCCAAAATTCCTTTGGTGTTTAACTAAAGTATAAAATGGTGAGCATTAGGAAAGGATTATTTGCAATGCTCGCAAAATATTCATAAGGCATGAAACCAGACGAATCAGAAGAATTCTATAGCGGTACGTGAAAGAGCCAGAAAGAAACGTTTTATAGTTAATCTAAAAAATTGTTTTAGTTCACATTATCTAATTGTTTAATATACGTTTTATAAATAAAAATGTAGGCCGTCAGTTGGCAGGCTCAAAGATTTGGCTTGTCGTTACCGAGTGCACTGTCAGAAGTTCTGACAGTGGTTGCGGCCGGTATCAGGTTCCTGTCTCTGTCAGGAGTCTGGCTAAATAAGTCGAGCAAAGAGAAGTTAACACTCTCGTATAAAAAATCCCTAATCCACGGTGGAGCAGCATACGCCGGAGATGCGAGGCCAAGAGGGTGCTTGGTCTCAGGTATGCAAACTCTGAATACCAGTCGATCTCCAGTTTTAATACAGACTTACCCTTTCATATGGAGCTCTGTGTGATGGGACATATTTTTCTCTATTAGAGGAATCAATCAGGAAGTCTTGTAAGAGGCGGAGAGGTTAATCTCTTCATTGGCCAAAGGAGGAACCCGAAAAAGTTGGACAAAAATGGCTCGCGAGGGGTGAAACGGGTCAATCTGTAAAGGTACTTCTAAGTCGTTAGACCGACAGCGATGCACAATGAAGCCTCGCACGAGGTGAAGGGGTTAATCTCTGTGGGAACACTGATGTTTATTGAACAAGAAAACCTACCAAAGGGTGGCCACGACAGCTTCGAAAGATACTTCTGAGGTAGCAGATATTGTGTGGGAATATCCAGCACTGGCTAGCATAAGACTAAGAATCACGGGCAGACACTTGTTCAGTGTAAATGCCATGGTGGACCTAAGCCTTAAACAAATGCTAGCAATTAGCAGTCACCAGTCGATAGTCAAAAATCACTATAGTCGATAGTAAAGCTAGTGGCAGCACCTTAAAAAAATTTTATAGAAATATATAAAAAATGTTCTATTTATCTAAACGAAAAAAATATTTTTTCTATAAAATAATACAAAAATCATAAAATTTGTATATCAAGATCAGGAGCGGATAGGTGCCAAAGGAAATAATGTTCCTCTCTAACCCTTCATATTCATTTAGTAATATTGAACAGTTGGGGGTTAGCAATCGCTCTCCCTGTAGTACAAAAGCCTGATGTGTCCCGAAAAAACTGAGATTGGCAATCAGCGACTTCGAAAACTATGAATTCCGAATGCATGAAATACTATATTCAATTTAATCATAATATGTTGTTCTTATGGTTACCTCAACCATTTTCTTTACGTGTACATGTGTGTTAAATATTATAAATCCAATCATTTATTTAACCTAAATTTCTATAAATTTCTCGAATCATTCATTTAAGCTTCCTTATTTCATTTGAATTATACTCGTATCTCTGTACTTGAGTATAACTAGTCCATCGGGAAAGATCTCAAAAGAATTTGCAACTTAAAACAACACCAACAAAATTTTTTTGCATTTTCAGTTTAAATATCTATAGCAAATATTGCCACAACTTTTGGAACCTGCACCTACTGCGGCTTATATCTATTCGGACAGCAACAACGTGCCACTACAATTTGCTACTGCTACTGTTCCCTCTCTCTCTCTCTTCTGCTTAACATGTTACAATTTCAATTTAATCCCACACAACAAAACTACTAGTGCCTTTGCTGTTGTTGTTTTATTTGGCTGACTAACAGGCGTTTGTTTAAGTCGGCCAGTTGTCGGGGTGCTGGTGGTGGTGAAGTCTGTGTTGCCTTCTAATGTTTAGCATTTAGTTGCAGTCCGGCCTGGTGGTCAACATTTCGTTTAGTTGTTTATTCTGTTCAGTTAATAAATATTACAAAAGTGAATAGGAAATTCGCTCACTCACACTCTGCGACCAGCAATACTTGTCTTGTACTAATAAATTCCAGAGCAATATGTGAAGCAATCAATATTTGTAGTGAACGAACAGAAATTTTATTTGTTTTAAATTTTTTTGTTTTTCGTGTTTAGCTAAAATAGTAAGTGTTTATGCATGAATATTGGGGGAGGGAGAAATAAGTTATTACATTTTCAAAAAATTTTGTTTAATTAAAAGAGGCCGAAATATCACTTTCGGCCGCATATTTTACAGTGGAGCCGATCGCAATTTTTAAAGTATATTTATGATCCATAAACACAATTTATGCCCTCCTTTTTTTTCTTTAACAGCAACCTCTTGTTAATCACTGTACCAATCAAATCCGCCATACGAAATCAAACAACAACTATATTTGATTTTTGTATCTTGCTGATTAAACGGCGTTTCATTTGTTTGTAATTTTAAAAAATTCGAAAGGAAATCCCTATTAGGCCATCCATGTCGAGCGACTAATTGAATATGAACAAGTTAAAAGCTTGAAAGAAAAAAATAAACGAATTCTTTTGCTTCACAAGGTCATTCATATAAAATGTATTCGATTTTAAATATTTATTAGACATAAATTATTCAATTTGATAAAATTTATTGAAAAATTATTGGAGCAGTGAATTTATCTTTAATTGGTTTTTTAGTTGGTTGAGGGTGATTAAGAAAATGTTGTTAATTAACTGTGTGTAAAGTAATGTGTTTTACATATGATTTGATTTAGCTGGAAATTATTTTATTGCATTCAAATCTGTGAAGTTATTAACCACCTTTTTTATACCTACAAGCAGAGGAAAGATATAGTTGTGGTAATCATACCTGATTGAGTTATATGGCTGCAATCAAATCATATTATTATTATTACCGATAATAATATGGCCTTCCTAAAAAAATAGAAAATCATACAGTCCGGGAAACAAATATGTTCGAAAACATACATTTCATGATTACTTTTCAGTTATACTCGTACTTTGATTAAGCACGAACATTTTTGTTACATCTTAGTAAAAATTATATTGTTCAGCCCAACCATGTTACACTTTGGATGGTTATTATTTATTGATTCAATGTAAAAAATAACTTGTTTAACGCAGCTCGGGTAAAATATTTTCATATAATCATATGAGCGTCACAACCATATATTGTTGTAGAGAACATAATATAGTTGTCATGACCATGCCACAACCATGTTTTTTCTTTGCGTGTACATTGGGATTGGTAAAACACAAGCGGGCGGCTATTTGAGAGTGGCAAAAAAGATAATTTTAAAGGACAGGATTACATAGTTTTAGTAGGGATATCCGGTGGTTTGCACAGAATTCGGGGGGAAGGAGCCGAGATATCAGGGGTCGTTTCCAAAATCTTACGTCGGCTTGAAGAAAAACCAAGGGCGAAATTTCAGCATTCGTCAAAGCACATATGCCATATGTTATGCTCGTACTACAAATGGCGACGCAATGTATAAGAAACTAAAGGGGCGATATCGTGGAAAAATCCTTTTCAACTAATCTTTCATCGTGGGGGTTGACTTGGTTGGCAACTTTACATTCATATGTGGTCATTTAATTTAGCAATTTACATGGCCTACTTTATTAAAATATAAAACAACTTCTTATTAAATCTTAATTTTTTAAGTAAATAAAAAACGCAAATTTCCTTTTAAAGAAAAAAAAAACCAGTTCACAATTTTTAACAATTTAATAATAAAAATATGGCTCTTAAAAGTCCAAAATTTTGTAATCCAAAGATGAAAAAATTAATTTCCTTGTTTAAGTAATTCGCCGTGTATGTAGTACCAGGTACATACGTATGTTCTTGTGCATACATATGGATGTGTATCAGTTTTGTAATTTGGCAACATCGAATTTATGTGGCTCACAGATTGGCCAATAGGGTATAACTTCAAAATAAGTTTATATGAAAGACAATAAATATTTCTTGTCTACATATATCAATATCAATAAATCTCGTGGATAATAAAAAAAAAACAAATGTAATGAATGAGAACACACACGGTGGATCTCCTTTGGTTTGATCTTAACCGTAATGCGTAAATTTGATTTGTAAATAGCCATGCAGTAGGACATTTTTATTTATACAAATAAACGTTAACATTTGCAACTTATTACTTTTTACACAATCCCGGTTTATGTGATCTTGATAGCGCTTTAATCAAACTTAAGTGCCAGACAGGCGACACTCCGCGTTATTAAACACGGATAGAATTTGGCAGTGCATATTGTTTATGTTGTTTATTGTACTTGTTTTTTAGAACTTTAGCTTAGGAGAGAATGGATGTGCGCTCCACAATGTGAAAGCAAGAAAAAAAGACTCCGCCATGTTGTAGGAACTCTGTGCTTCGAGCAAAATTCCTCAGCAAGAGTTCGACAGTCGCTCAGAAAGTATTCCATCGTTTTGATGTCCTGTCGTATTCCCTGAAGATTTATAAGCCTTATTACCCTCCTAGAATACTTGTAATTTTACAAATATCGAGTTTGTCCGTTTTTAACAAGCTTTTCGTTTTATCTGCGTTTGGATCAAACCACAAGTAACTATTAATTTGTCTCATCATTTCGTTGGTCAACAGTGGAATATGAGTCACCTTTGCCCAATTTTAATAGTCTCAAATGACTTCGCATTGTCTAAGTTTATTTCCTGTAATCCTTTGGACTTAATTGCCCAGAGTATTTTCTAGGTCATTGCCAAATACTCCCCAGTGGCCTAGCACCCTGATGATGCACAGTCTCCCATTTATCAAACAGTCGTTGCTCACCCTTTTGCAATCCATTAACGTCCCTTTTCTGACCCTTCGGGATTCAATTACATTGACGTTCATTTGGGTGTTAGTGATGATGTTGATTTTTGTTGCCCTTGTGGTCTCACTTAGCCATTTTATAAACTTTGCGATTGCCTGAAGTAGCGGGTTATTCGCCCATTGAACCAAAATTAAGCCTCATCACTAAACAGAATATTACGATAAAACAGTAAGTAACATTACCGAAGTGAATAGAGTTCCCAGATCTCACAATTTAATGCCTTCCTTATATCATAACAGACATTTTAATCGATTACATTTTAATCGTTTAAGCGACTGAATCTTAAAATAGAAACCCGATTAACCGAAGTAATTCCTAGTAAACCGTTGAATGTACGAGTAGTTTTAACGTTTTATTATCTATCTTACAAAATATTTCTTAAACAAGGAAATAATTTACAATTGTTTTCTTCTCCGTTAAGTTTCTTTGTGCTTGATCAAACAAAAAATCAACCAAATGACCTTGAGGAATTTAATAAAAAAGCAGGCTGAATGTTACTCTAATTCTTTCTCCATAAGAAAATGCGTGATATTTTTTGCTGGTCGTTTAAATGGAATTTCATATGAATTTCTGCTTAAAGCTAAAAAAGACAAATGTTGAAAGCCACCACCTAACAAGGCAATACAGTTTGTTGTTACTGTTTCTTCTCTGGTAATTCAATCGTTAAAGTTTCTGCATTTTAAGCTACAGCATAAAGATAAAAGGAATAAAACTTGTTTTCTGTATTTTAAAGTTTTTATTGAACTTTTGCTGCTTTAATAGCCAGATGTTGTTTGCTACAGGTTTGTGTATGGAAGTGAGCCAAAGAATTAACCAGTTGACACTTTTACTTGTTGTTGCTGTCATACAGCAAAAGTAACAATATTGCTGTTCAAGTCATTTTATACTCTTGCCAGCTCACACACTTACAGACACAATTTAATTGAATAAATAGAAATAAATAAGTACAAGCAAAAGTAGTGCCAAATGTACTGTAACTGTAGTAATTACTATAGAGTGACCAGATAAGCCCGATAGAAAGAGAAATTGAAATAAGACTCCGGTGTGATTTATAAAATTGATTAAGGCTTTATTTTGAAGTTAGATTTGTGTCGTTATGTAAGCGCAGCAGGGGAATGGCTGTGTTTCAAAATGATTTTTGGCCATAATGAGGACATTCGGCCAACATATTCGGCGACCAAATAGCGAACTCACGGCGTAGTCTACGGTCGTTTGGCTGCAATTTTTGCGTGCTATATCCAAGTGCAAGTTAAGCCGGGTTCACACTTTTTTCAGTCTGGTTGGTGGTCTAAGGTCAAAAAGAGTGTTCTCACAACTGAGAAGGAATTTTGAATTTTTAATAATAATTTCCACACGTTCGTTTTCCTCAAGTTTATAGAAAACTCTGTGGAACACATTGGTGTCACTTTCTCGACCGCTAATTTCGTAAAGTTAGCAAGCGGTCTCAGCGTAATAGGTTTTCACAGTGATAACGCGGTCTTTTTTTTTTTTTTTTTGTATAGCGCTGCACACTTAATAGTCGGAACAATATAGGTGACAGCTGTTAACTATTGGAGATACCACTTATACGAAAAACATTGCCACAAAATTTAAGTAGTGGCTTCCTATTGAGACACCCTATAATTCTTCATATGTGACACTTTGATCTAGTGCTTATAAAACTTTGGTCTATTCTGGCGAAAAAATATATTTTATTTAGATATCAATAATTTAATTTTAAGCGAAAACTTAGCAATACGTGATTTGCACAGTTTAACATAGCTCCGTTATCATCACAGAACGTGGGGCAAGGGCTATCTATTTTAAACTTTAACTTTATACACATTCATTGTATGATAGTTTCGTGCACGTGTAGCATATTTTCGATAGCGTTATCTAGCGTTTTAATACGCAAAGTAAACAGTGTTACAATGGAAACAATCGGGTAGAATGCAACTCGGAAAAATATTGTGATATTGTCGTTAATCTTTCGAAACGAACTTCTTGGGTTTTGAAACAAAAAAGTTGACAGCACCAGCCATGCTACAAGTAACTACTAAAATAATTGTTATTTTGGTTTTGTGCAAATCGTATTCGATCTCAAAAATAAATGTTGTTTTATTTTTGTTATAAAGGCCAAATACCTTATGATTCTTAAATTGTTTATAAATATTTGCTTGCTTGGTATTCAAAGTCACATCACAAGTAAGAAGTTACTATCGTTGCGATTATAGCAGTATTTCAAGATTTTAAATTCAGTCATTTGCACAAATCGACACCTCCCTAATGTATCGAAACTCATGAACCGAGGAAATATAATACACTTACATTAGTGCTTACAAATATTCGATATAAAATCAATCATTCTTGTTTATATTCTAAATCACATGCAAGAATGAATGGGAAGCGAACACGCATTCTTTGTATTACATAAGATTAGATGGGGGAAATAGTAAATGTGTTAAAAAAAAACTGAGAGAAAAATTCATCCATAGATGAAAATTATACTGTTTTTAATGTAAAAGTATTCTAAAAATTCCTACAGGAGATTAAGCGTTAATTGTCTAAAAGCTACTAGTGCAATTACTAGAACAGTAAGCTCGTATGCAAACGAGGTTAGAGTTTTTAGAGAAAAGCTGATGATTACTAGCACTTGAAATAGTTCAAGGTCATCACATGCAGATTGATAGAATTTTTGTGTAACGGAGCCAGAAATAGGGTATTTGTGGGAACTTTTCCCATACAAAAGAACTAGTACTAAACTGGTTCTAAAGCAACCAATCGGGTTCGAGTGCATTAGTGTACGTTTATAATAAATAATACTAATTGGGCACTAGTACTTGTGATTTCCATACTGATCAAATAAAAGCTGGTCCGATGTAAAGCGTGGTATATTAATGCTTTGAGAAAATGATGTGAGATATATACTTGAGTTGCATTCGAATAGAATTAATTCGATTAATCGTTTAATTTTTTTCGAACGAATCAAATTTTTCAATTTGGAATAAAAAATTATACGAACAATTTTTTATAAATTGTATTTAGTAAAAAATACCTTCTCAAATAAAATTGTTTCTTTATATTATTACCCTTGAGTATTTCTTAAAGAAAATTACAATAAGTTTTTAAATCTTAATCCTAGTTATTATTTTATTTATTAAGTACTACCAATGTTAGTTTCCACATTGTTGTGTTCAAATAATTGGTTCAGAAAGTCGGTCTTGTAAGACTCAAGGTGTCGATTTTTCTTAGCCTCTGGTGTCCATCAAACTGCAGCAATTCGCGGACATAGGGATGGGCTGATAATTAGCTTACGTAATAATTAACTTCCGTTCTTATCTTGGCTCTGATCAACATTTTTATTTGTGCCCTACTGTATTTGTATTTTGTTTCGATATTCACTTGTTACAAGTAAGACGTCTTCCTACAATTTTGTTCCATGGATTTCTTTAAACATATTCCTTTGCAAAAATAAAAACCAAGTTAATTTGTTGTCTTTAAGTTGTTTCACCCAACCAATATTTAATAAAAACTTTGCAATATGTTTTCTTTACTTTGTTAAACAAGTACATGTGAGAATTTCAAAATATGGCAACTGTATTTTGCTGCTTTCAATTCTCCTGTTATGACGTGTTTAAAATTGGTCCAGTCACCATAGCAGTAAAAAAAACTTGTCATTGGCCATGGAGCCACGCTTAGAATATTGGCACACCCAGCCAGGTTTTTTTTTAACTTTATGTTACTTCAAATGATTCATTTAAAAGTAAGTTCTATAAAAATATGAGTACAATAATACGAAAATACATTTGAAATATTGTGCGGTATTAGTAACCTTGTTAACATTTCAATTTAAAGTTCAGGTGAAATGTATGGTTGATATTCGGAATGCTTTAATTGTCGAAACATGAATTTTCGTACAAATAAATGGAAGACAAGGTAATTATTGTAGCAAAGTGCAACAACGCAGTGAGAAAATATTTAAATGCTACGTAGTAGCACAGTGGAACTAGATGGGTAAAGAAGACAGTTTGACTTTCACTAGGTTTGGTCTAAACATCTTTATTAAATTACTTTTTATTTAAAATAATTTTAAGTTAACGCAACTCAAATTGGAAAAAACAAACATAATTTGCAAAAGTGAATGAAATATTTATTTGGGCTGTTAACTGAATGACTGCCATTTACATTTTAAGAATTATTTCATGTAAATGTTGCCCGTGGCTACTCCGTAGGTGGTCCATCCGTGAGCTCCAATTTTTTTTAACATTTCGGTAGGTATCTCCCCAATTGCAGCTGTATGGGTCTCTTTCAGGACTGGAATTGTGGCTAGCTTATCTCTGTATACGAGAGACTACACCTATCCCCGTAGAAAATAGTCTAGTGGCGTCTAATCGAATGATCTTGGCGGCCAAGCTTGCTTCTCGGTGTGGCATAACAAGATGGTGCCATCCAATTCTTCCATGTTGTGCAAACATGTTGGTAATAAAATGCACCGTGCTTTATTGACTGCAACGTTACGATTTTCATTGTTCTTGAAGAATTATGGTTCAAAGATTCCGCCGGCCTAGAAATCTCTCCAAACAGTCCATCTTTCAGGTTGTATTGGCTGCTCTTCGTACCAAATTCTGCATTTCTGTTTGTTTTAAGTACCAATTAAACTAAAAATGAACTTCGGCGCTGAAGACAATTTTTCGACAGAAATCACATTTCAAACACAGCGCGAATTTTTATCATAAAATTCAACGATATGCAAGCCTTGTTCGTTTGCTAGTCTACTAGTGGTGAAACCTTACTGGACATTTTTGGCATTGCCACATATTACGAACTTTTTTTTTACACTGAAGAACAAAATAGCAAAAAATAAGAGAACGAAAAAACTTGATAAGGGATGACGGAAATTCGTTCCAAAAATTTACATCAAAACACCCTGTCGGAATATCAAATCAAGAATTATCTCAAAATCTGGTGCTTATCTATAATTTCTGAAAGATTGTGTTCACGCACCCACCCACACATACTTTCATAAATGTGCCTGCTAATTTATTCAGGCTAATACACTGGTGTTTGTGTGTGTGTGGGTAGGGGAGCAAATGTATCAAATTGTTTATTGCTCCTCATTGTTATTGTTGCTAACTGTTCATTATCACATTGTGCAAACATATTTTTGAGTGTTCAGACGTTTATGTGTATATGTATGCATGTATGGATGTATGTATGTATATTTTGTAGTTCACGTACATACTCGTATATTTTTTTACCTTTTACATTTCTAATAACGGCTTTTATTTGTTTTTGCATAAATTACGGTTGCTCTGTTCTTCTGTTAAAAACATCCGCATATGCACTTACACACATGCACATGTTATCTATACCTGCTTACATATACATATACCCAAATATGTATGTACATAAAACCGTTAACTTTTTGTTTGTTTGGCAAAAAATATTTGTTATATTTTTTTGAGTTGTTTTTTTGGTGCAATGTTGAGGTCACTACAAATAATTAATTAATTTTGTTAAATATTTGTGCATGTGTGTGTGTTTTTTGGTATTTTACTAATAAATGAAATAATTTTATTAAACTAACGCGATATTTCATAATGCACTCCAGCTAATTAATGCAAATCTTAATCTCGTTATTCTTTTCATAAATTAAAATTTCAATATTCTATTAGAAATAACGAGTGCGCGTCTGTGTGTGTGACTTTTCATAAATTAAGAGAATCAAAGATGTTTTAGAATTTAACATGAATGAAGTTTATTTTTTAAAAATTAAATATTAAGTGTCATTACATTGAATAATTCATTGAACTTAATAAATAAATAACAAAATATTCAACCCAATTACCTTTTAGTCTTGAAGTTTATCATGATGGGCTAATCTAAAATAGATTTATTTTAAAGCAGGAAATAGTAAAAAAGGGATATATTGGCCGAGTTCAAACAAATTGTTGACAACGATTTCGTTTGAGTTATTTGTGTTAAATTGTGAAGGCAGGTCACATACAAAGTTGTGACATGGTCAAGACAACCATATTATGCTCACTATAAAAATATAATGTTGCGGCAAACATATAAAGGCTATTTTAAAATATTTTAAATATTACTTTAGTTTCGATGAACAAGCTGTTGTTTACGTTTAATCACAAAATGATTTCCATTCCATAAGTTAAATAATACAATTTTTACTAAAATTCTAATCACGAAGCAAGTATTTGAATTCGTGATTTAATCTACCGACAAAGTATTTTTTTGGAGCGAATTTTCATCATTCCTTGTCAAGTTTGATTTGGTGACAAATCGCTACCTCACTGTGGATCTATTGGAGATTCACTGAATGCTTACTACCATTTTGCCCTGTTCTGTTCGCAACTCGTCGTGAAATGCATAATGTTGTCTGCATTACCTTACAGTAGTGCTTTCTGGTATGGACGACTGTAAGCGAAAACATTAGTTTTGTGTGTATTGCGTAAAAATATACCAACAAACAAAAGACATTTCACATTTTCTGACATACGGTACTACATTTATCACGGCCAAATATAAATGCTTATTTGCAGCGCGTTTGTGCGCCACCAAAATGTATTTCTTACTTACAAATTTCGTTCATATAATGAAGCAAGCCAAATCATAAAGTATCAAAGTTTTATTTTGGAGTTTATTGGAAAGCTGAAATAATAAAAAAAAGTTTAGAATTTTAGCACTAGTTTTTTTTTGGGAAACAGACAAATATCTAAACGTGCCATTGTCTTCATATACCTATAGGTGACTTTTCATATTTCGGCAGATACATTCAATTTTAGCATTTCATTTCCTACTTTTTATTTCACGTAATATATGATTTAATATATGTAGTAGCAAACTATGTAGCAGATATGTTAATAATCTAATGAATGCCTTTGACAACTGTATTATAAAATCTAAAAAATATTGGCTCTTATATAATTATAGCAAGTGGCATTATTAGGGCATTAACTTCTCTCGTTCGAAAATAAATTTTCTAATCTTAATTCATTTTTTACATGAAATAAAATGTGTAGATACTTTAACATACAGCCCTCTGTTTTGACACTTTAAAAATAATTTTCTCTTTTCTAAAGATTGGTGTATAGGTCTCAAATAAAAGTCAATATGCTAATCAGTTATAAGACTTTACATAAATATTTTGATGGAGTAAGTAATCAGTTTAAGGAAATCAGTACAATATCTTATAACCCATTCCCAGGGAAACTTTTTTGCAAAAGAGTTGTGTTTTTAAGACTGTTTCATATTTATTACGAGTTAAACAAATACTTCTTTCTTCACCCCATGCGCGTTCTTAATAATGCCTAAATCGGTGGTACCACCCTTTATGCCAAGCGTAATTGCCTTGTTTGAAAATAAGGGACTTACCAATTCTTTTATCTCCACAAACAAAGGAGTGATTATTAAGTACAAGCAGGTACTTCTGATGGATCATCGTTTCGTCCATTGCTACCAAATCACCACACAAACACTAGCAGACACACATCCCCAAAACATTTATATATTTTGGAATAGCCGAATATATATTTTTATTCGGTGAGCCATGGATATCTAAAAACCTTCACCTCTCCATAATACTCTTCGCCACAAGCTGAAGAGGCTTATTAATATTATCCTTACGAATTGGATATTTTTTTTCTTATTGCTTGTTGCAATATGTGGTATTTTTCTCACCGAATTAAGGCCCACGGTAGGGCCAACAATTTTTGAGATACCGAGGAAGTTGTGGCGAAAGAAAACATCTTTTATTCATAATTTGCAAATTTTTAGAAAATCATAAAAAATAAAGAAAAAGCCAAAAGTCTCACTTCTTTCTACAAATTATGGCTTTAAGAGTTCTTCAAAATCGATGTACAACTTTTGGTTTCAGTCACAATTAAGTTTAGATATCTCATTTTAAATAAAGTTATTGCCGCATGCTTACGACACTTGCAACTTTTGTTACATACAGCCACTTTTGTCGGATTCAGATCCCTTCACTTGTGAATAAAATTCAAATAAAATTTAAAGTTATGCTTTCACTTTAGTCAAATATGGCTCGTTTTGTTAGAAACATATTTCAATATATGCTAAGTGAAAAATAATGGAATGTTTGTATTTTTTATTAATTTTATAAGAGATTTTATAAAAACAACGTTTTCAACACAAGTTTCACGATATCTCTAAAACTACTAGGTAGATGAAATAACAAGGCTGATGCGGGTTAATTTGCTGAATTTTGTGTTTTTTTATTTAACTAAATAAGACAAACCGTTCTCTGGTTATCTTAACATTTATCGTGCCAGTGAAGGTACCGAGTGAACACTAAATGATATAACCAAAAGATTATCTGGAGAACAAGAGAACTGTAAAATATGAATATTCAAAATATTTTTAACCTCAAAACCAAAATCTATTAATTTTCGTCCTTAGCTCTGAAATGTAAAACTTACGAAGGATATTATGTTAAGTAGTAGTTATAGATAGATATAGAACCATTACGTCAATAGCAAGCAAATGTAAATAAAAAATATTATGCTTTCTAAATCTCACTTTGTTTGCCGATGTAAAATTATTATTAGTTTAATAATCAAACTGCTTATTCAAATACCTCAGAGTGTTACATTCAAAATGCATTATAACTAATGAAGAAATGCACGTACATGACCATGCATGTCTGGCACTTATACATCGATATGTGAAAGCTTTTAAATAAGAGTTTTTATTCCTAGAAAAGCTTTTCCGTAAGTAAATCATTATGTTTATTGATTATTCTCCATCAATTAAAAGGTGGTGAATAAAATATTTGAAACTTGCAACTAAAATAACTTAAATTTTCTAGAAAAAAAAAGAGTTTTAAAGAAAACCAAATTTTCATGAGTAAAATAAATATAAAAATCAATCAAGCACAAAATTAAATGAGTTAAGTTGAGGAGCACAAAAACAATAAAAGTTTTCATTGTTATTGGAGTTGCTGAGTGTTAAGTTGAATAAATGCAACTTTAATCGGAGACAATATTAGACAATAGACTGAGCAAAGAAAACAACAATATTAAAAAGGTTTCTTAGTTTTGATTATTAGCTTTGCCTTAAGTCAGACAAAACAGCCAGCCATCTAGCTCCCGTACCACCAACACTACCACCAATAAAAGTTTCTTTATTATGTCTACGAGTACATTTTTCATACTGTTTTTTTACACCGTGCAAATCAAGTACAAACTATAAAAAGGCCAAGATATTTTTCTGGCGGTTCAGTCCAAACGCGAAGTTTTACAAAGTCATTGAGAACGAAACGGGGTGCAAGTAGCAAAAATTATTGAATTAAATCATTAATTTAAAAAGGCTTAATCTCTAACTCTTTGAAAAGTTGTGGTGAATTTGGAATTTGAAAAGGAAAAAAAAAAAACAAATTTTAAGAATTCAATGAAATATTTAAACGAAAATTGAAAATAATTATTTAAACAAGTTTCTTAGAAAAACAAAAGCAACAAAGCTAAACAATGCAAGTGGTAGGTTCAATTAGAAATAAAGATTTTTATAGAAACAAAAAACTATCCTCATTACCACAAACATCAGTGATGTTAAATGATCAACGAGAAAGGTCAAAGTTAAAAAAAGAAATACTCAAATGTATAAAAACTTAGACAACGTAAAAAAAAAACAAACAAAAACGATTAAATTAACTAAATTCCTTGGGAAATTTTGAAACCCAATTTACCCACTTGTACCAGTATTCAGGCAGACGTACTCGTATAAAATACATGAAGTATGAACGTATGTTTGAGTGTGTGTGTGTGTGTTTGTCATATCTTGCAGTTTGTTTGCACTGCTACTGCTTGCGTGTTGTAGCTGATGACTGGCTGTAAGTGAACAACTTGCCGTATTTGTTGGGGATCTAAAAGTGCTTTTGCATACAGAAACGTACTTAAGCTCTCACTCACACATTCTCCCGTTTAAGTGAACTGTAGTCTAAATGATCTAAGTGCTTTCGGTTAACATGCTACACGTTTATTGTCTGGCTGTGTATTGTCTGTCCTAAGGTGTTGTTACAGTTAAATATTCACCCAATTTGCTTAAAGACTAAATTATGAAGTGGACTTTCCAGTCTCTAATAAACTAGGGGACACTATGTATGTGTGTGCGTGTGTGTAAATGAAAATATATGTATATTATTACACTCAAAAAAAGTGTTACATGATAAAAATATAATTTTTTCTTTCGGTGCTATTGAAGACTTTGAGTTTAAAATTTGATATGAAAATGTTCCTTATTCAAAAGTTTAGTAGTATGAGTTTTTATTTATTATTTTATCAAAGAGCAAATGATTGCATCACAACATTCTAAGCAAATCGGTTTATTATTAAATATATTAATAATAAGACATTTTTCTTAAACCAATAGAAAAGTAAAAAAAAAAAAAAAATATGTGACTAATTGGCAGCGGCTGAGGTACGAGAACAGGCGAATAAAGCCATCGAATGCTCATAGTCAAGGCGCTAGCGACTAAAGCCACAGCATCCCATCATACTTTAGTTAGACATCAAAGCAATTTTACACATTGTGTCTATTAGAACATTTTATGGTTAGAGTTATTATATTATTTTTTTTAAATATATTATTTAATAAAAAATGTATTTTTCATCTCAACTCTATTGCAATTTTTATGGATGCAAATCATTTAATGAATAAATTTAAACAATAACGTGCTTGTAACAACTAAAGTAATGATCAAATTATGAATTTGGAATAGCGAACTGTCGAAAACAATCAAGGAGTTTATATAAAAAAAAAACTTTAAAGCGTCAAGAATTGAATAAATTTAACTAAAGTAATGTTTATATGTTTGCACAACAACAACATGTTGTTTTAGTGAACATAATGTGGTTGTCGCGACCATGTCGCAAACATGTTTTTTCTTTGCATGTTGGATATTATATTTATTTACGAGTATTACTAACGAGGTTTAAGTTGTTTATTTTTTTACAAGTTGGCCTTTAACCCTCAGTAATTTCTCTGGTGAGGCCTGTGGATCATCAGGACTTTATAGCAAACTATTTAGTTTTAATAACAAGCCTTATTCACTTTCATTTACCAATAAATAAATGATGTTTTAATCTTCTTTGTTCTTTTGCGGAAGCCAGAGATTTGTGATAAATGCAATAAATCACTTTTTGCAGTATTTGGGTCATATATCGTAAATAACACCTTGAGGCATTTGCCTTTTCTGATTGGTATCTTGTTTCCATAAAAATAATAATCTAGCGGCACATCAACTTGTTAACTTGCTGGCAATGGTGGTCACATTTGGCCACGTCGTATCAGCTGTTTCAAGGCATTTTATTTTATTTTTTAATTTATTAAATATTACCATACAACTCTTTTTCCGGTAGGCAAAATGGGTATTGATATTTGCCACAGGTAGGATCGTAATGTCCGAAAAAATGAGCCTAAATCCGCGCATGTTTATTTGCACCTTCTCTCCAATGACGAACCACCAAAAATTCATCAGCATCACGTTGAAACGATTGTTTATGAGTAAGAGCAAGACATGTCATTACAACGTGTAAGCCGTCTCTTCAAGGTGGCCAAGCAACCTGATTCTCACTGCTGTTATTTTTGTCACCGATTACGCGCAAGAGGATATTACTCTCGATAAATTGGGTCTCAAGTCTTCCACAGACAAGAATTGATCGCTGTTGCAAGATAAACGTACCGCTCGTACTGCTTGTAAACACTTCGGCATGTTCTATACAAGCGATGGTAATTTTGCCATGCTCGTAGTCGTCGTTTCAGCTGGGGTTACAAATAGCCAATCTAACATAATAATTCTCGCCAAATAAAAATCTACAAAATGTAATCTAACCTCAATTACCGATCATGGGGTTAACGCAGACTCTCCCTCGTTTTAGTGAAATAAAGTCTTTGGTGGGAATCGAACACACAACCCCAAATACTGATAGACTAGCACACGTCTATATATATATATATATATTTTTTTCATTAATATATAATTGGTTCGTTATTTTTATTTCCTGATGATGCTACACAAGGGAGTAGCGAAATATCAAGAATAAAAATATAATTTTTTAAAAAAAGACCTTCACGCTTGGACAATTTTAAATAAATTAAATTTAAATATTTTATTAATGTACGTGCAAAGTTTCTAATTAGTTGTAAAAATAAATATATATAACTTGACTTATGCAAACTCGTTTCATAATATTCATGAAATTTAAAAACTTTACACAATTTTGATTTTAAGTGCACAAGTATGTAATTGGTTCAATTATAATAGTTGTTGAAACCGGTTTTAGTTTCCAACAAACCTTTTAATTGAATTCTCTGCCAGAATGTGTAATAGCGATACGAATATATTGCTAAAATTAATACTCAACACTTTTCCTTTGGCATTTATAAAAAATCATAGTCAATGATAATAAAAAAAAAATACATAAATAAATGACGGCAGAATTTAAAAAATATATTTTGTTTATGGCTTGAAAACATTAGTTTTTTTTAACATTAGTTAATAAACACTCGAAGCTTAACAAACGTTTGTTAAGAAACCGTATTCAAAAAGTACTTTAACTAAACTATGCTTTAGTGAATATTTGCTGGCAACACACACCATCTTAAATTAAAGTTAATTATGCCACAAATATGTTTCAATTTATCCGGGTAGCCGAGTCCGTAAAAAGATTTTAATTACTTTGAACTAAAATAAATTCATCTTTATTTTTAAATGTGCGTCTTTCTTTAAGGGATGAAAATTGTTTTCGTATTTCGACTCTTGTTTATTCGGTTTTTCGTTTATTTTGTTTTAATGGTACTACAAAGGAGGTTTAAATTAGATTTCGTTAATAATTATTTTTGCACACAGTTTTCTTAATAACAGGGAGTTGCTCTCCCTTCTAACCAGCTAATCTTAATTAAATCAATATTTTTCATTTTAGGGAGGGTGACAGAGGATTAATATATATATGATCGATTTCTACTACTTTTCCGAGGAGCACTTTTTTCCTTTGTGACCTATCCCCTCCAAGCCCTGTTGCAAAAAATTTGTTTAGTTAAAGAGAACATATTAAAACAATTTTTTTTTGCTTAACTTTAAAAGTCCTATTTCTGTCTCTTCGGAAGACGGCCACATAAATCGTCTGGTTGGACGCTTCGAAAAAATTCTGCGAGTATTGTAACTAAATCTTTTCCCGTGTATCTAGTTTCCATTTGTAGCATTTTCTGAGGAAACTTCTCAAAGTGTTTATTTGAAACTTCTCCAACAAAAAAATTAAAGTTCCCTAGGATTTCATGACGAGATTTTACTTTTTTTGAAAATTTTTTTGCAGTGTTATTGTAAAAAGCGGTCGCATACTTACATTGCTTCTAAATATTTTACTGGATTGATTCGATTGTTAATGGAAAACATTCCAATCCAAAAAGCCTGCTTAGACTGGCAGAAAAGCTAGACGCACATTAAAAAACTACAAAACACTATTCAATAAAACTCAATTACAAAAATTAATATATTTACCGTTATTGTAAATTTAATTTCGAGTGAAAATAAAATATATAATGCTGCGGGTTAAGTAGTTAGCGCATTGACTAAATCTTCGGCGAAGTAAAAATTAATTGAAGTAGTGTCTCATACCTCATACATACACCTCTGTAACACTGTCACAGTTCTAAAAATTCCATTACGTGCAATTAAAAAGATTTGTCAACACTGAAGCTTTTCTATCCACTCTACTTCAGTACCATCTCTTTAATCTATCCCTTTCCAAAGAAAACAGCGCACATTAGTTGCCTGAGTGATGTTACTTTGCCTTTATAAAAAAGTACTATTTCTTGCTTAAGCTTTTGTATTGTTTTTCAATCTTAATACATTTTTATCAGTCTCCGGCTTATACCGTAGAGCATGTTGTGGTATAATTTAGATGTATGAATTTGTTTTTATTTTCCTACAGAATGTGCGATCATACAAAAAACAAGGCATTACACAAGGCATGGATGTATGTCCAACACGAATGTGTCTCGCAATTTTCTGCTAAACAAATTTATCAAGGGGATTTTAAAATACATATTTTCATATACAATTTCCTCTAGAAAACTTTGAAAAATAATTAAGTTTCGCGGTTATCTGATATTGTTATCCCAAATTACAGCTACGCACTACACGTAAATGTAATTAAAATTTAATTGAGACTCTGCAGGACTGACAACCATGATGATTGCTGAGAGCAAACTTGAGAGCTGAAAACAAAAATTATTCGACAACTTGGCTTGTCATGTGTCTTATCGCATTTTATGGATCAATTTTCGATATAGAAAATTCAACCAGTTCTAGCAAGGAGCCGGATCGATCTCCTGAATCACTAGCGGTTCAGTGTTTGGGCGCGAAGAAAGCATAAAGACGTGTTATCATTTTTCACCCATTTCAACGTTTGGGTTTATAGCCTGATGAAATCGAGAATCATAAAAAAAATAATTGTTTTCAGCGTATTTTATTATTGAAAAAAAAAACGAAGAAACTCATACTGTCAACTGCCAATTTTTTGTTTCGCAATACTTTACCGCATCAATTTTCATAATACAATTGTTATATATTTTATAACTTGCCATAAGTTGAAGCCACTTCAGTTACTGACATTATGACACATTCAAGTGAGTTAATTGCGATACGGCAGCACTGCAAGATAAGTTGAGGTGGGCATATAATAGCATATAATTGCTTTGATTCAAATTCGCTTCGAGAAACTCTGCTCCGGTTATTTGCAAAATCAAAAATTTAACTTGATTCTGCAAAGTTTGTCATGCAAATCAACATACAGTCATGCATCTAATGTTGGGTCTCTTGCAAAATTTATAACGAAATTTTAATTTTAATTACGAGTAAAACTTTTGCACAGAATTAAACAAAGACTTTGAAAAATATAATAAAAACTAAATCCAAGTCATGTTAAATATCAAAGGCTTACAGCCGAAACGGCTGGTTAAAGAAAAAATTGTACATAAAGTTTATAATAATGAAAACATTATCTTGTATTTTATATGGACATGTGCAAGTTTATTAGGGTAGCTCCGCAATAATACTATTTTTAAATATTGCGAGTGCCGTTACCAAACACCTTTTTTATTATTATTGAAAATTGTTAAGCCTTTTAAAGTAAGTAAAGCGTTTAGAAAATTTTTAACAAAAGTATGCTCCAGTAGTGCCAGAAAGGGATTCAACTTCTGTTAGGCTACCACCTGCCAGCAGACGTGCAATTACGGTTTTTTTTTACAAAAAATCATTGCAACTTTAACGTTTAGTGTTCCACGCTAACGCACATACGTTGTTATATCTTAATGTTATTGAAAGTAAATGGTTGGTAATTATTTACTTTAAAATTGTGAGTGGCATTCTTTCACTATTAGTAACATTTCTGTTCAAGGAAGAATCCCTTTCTTGACTTAAACTATGTTCAGGTATGCACTTTAATTAAGGCCGTTAGATTTTAAATAGAGAACTAAGCTTACTCAATTAGCATTTGACAGCTGAAAATGTTTTCATTCATTTTGATTCAATGTATTTTTAAAGAAAATTAATTATTTAAAAGGCATTTTCGTTAAAAAAATTATTCGTCTATCAAGTTCACTTGTTTTTTTATTTTTTTTCTCTTATTCGTTTGCATGACATTCAATTTTATTATTGTACAGAATTTTCTACTGTAAATCAACAGACTTCACAAGGGTTGCATGAGCAATTTGACCAAATTTAAGGCAAAATTAAGTACTAATTGATGAATTTAATTATTCAGTGTTTGCAATATACATTGAGCTTAATTAAGATCTTAATTGCGCAAATATCCTAATAGTGTAATTAAGGTGCATATCTGAACATCGTATTAAGTTACATTAATAATAATACTTTAAATTCATTAGTTCTTTGCTAGGGACTAATTCTTATTAAACTGTATGAAATATTATATTTCAATGATTTATATATATCTACGTCCCTGCTAAAATCGTTCAACAAATTTACCATCGAACAAGGAGTTTCACATAGGATTTGTTAGACATTAAAACCATAAAATTTAACACATGAATACAAATATTGGAAGAAAAAGCTGAGTAGACAAAAAACAAAAACCAATATAGTAGGTGCAAAAGTATTTTGAAATATTCTCCCAGTTAAATATGTGCGTGCTCCCCTAATGCAGAAATGTTGGATCAATATTTATAAACAATTTAATGGACAAGCAACCAGAAAAATGTTTGTCAGAATGGTTGGATGAATAAATAGATAGATCGCCGTATGTGCACGTATGCATGTGTGGGTCTCTATATTCAACTGACAAACTGGCATGTGTAGTGCACAATATTGCTGTGAGAGCAGATACAGATTGAATTTCAGTTGATTGTTTCTTTAGAGATTTTATTTGTTTTTTTCTTTAGCTTTAGTTTTCATCCGCATTATAGAAAATGCTTATAGTACAAAATACCACCATCATCAAGGCTACAACATGTGTCGCCAGGTTACCAACAATGTCTATGATAGATTTATCGACTACATCGTCGTCGCAGTAGTTATTTTTCACAAAATCGAAAAACAAACAAAAAATTCAAACTTGGTAACTTAAGTCCACAAAAGTGAAAGGTTTCCATGTGCATTTTCAATACAACTGTGTGAATAAAATCAAAATTAAAAAACTTGAAACGAGTTTTTTTATTCGTTTTCGTGTTCCCATCGTAAGCGGTAGTTGGTCCGAAACATGAGAGAGGAGTCTTGGTGATGACAGGCCACATCTAGTCTAAATCTAATATAACCAACATGTTGGATTTTCGTTTCATTAAAAATTCGCAAAGAGTTTTTTGATTTTTGAAAATGGTTTTGCAATTGTTGCCTGTGGAGAGTAGTTTGGAATAAATGTTGAATCTTTAAATTAATTAGTTGAATAATTGATGACTTAATTATCAATTTCAATTGTCGTTTGCGGTGTTTTTGGATTAATCGAAAAGTTCGCGAATAAAAGCAACGTGAGAAAATTGGAAAAGTAATTGCATGAGTTTTTTTTTAATCAAAGGCCAAACAATAAGCGGCACCTTGATAACCTTGACCTTGATAAGAAGAAGTGTGCTTGGCACTACTCTACTGCGATGAAGGGTGCGTTATTAATTGATTTTTGTATATTTGCACTTTTCTTACGTAATTCGCTAAAAGTCAATATGTTTTTTAATTTGTTTTAATTGTTAAATAATAAAATAATTATGTGCGAATATTTAAGGTCAGAGAGTCACGTTGAAAGTTATAAAATGCTACAATCACGAGTTCATTTAATAATGTATAAACCAAACTCTAAGATGAAACTCTAAGAAGCAACATTTTAAGCCCAAACATTGATTTCATTGGTGGCAACTCATAAATTTTGAACTACAGCCTGGGATTTCAATCAATTAAAACTCATAATAAAAATGCTTTTATTGCAAAAAAAAAAAAAAACATGTGCATCACTGGCAAAAACCGAAAGTAATAGAGACTCGTACTCTCATCAAATTTGTGAAATATGTTAAGTAACATTGATTAATTTATATAAAATTTGTTTTTTAGTGTTTGAAAAATTTTTAAGTTTAAAACGATGAAAAATATTTATTTTTTATAAACTTTTGTGGCGGCAGCAGAAGAGATCTAATGTATGCATATTGTATTCGCTGCGGTAGAACTTCTGGATGACACATTGGCTCCAACTAACCTATATCAACTTCGGTTAGAATGTAGCTTTTGGAACTCGTATATCTCCACTTCTTTTTCTTTAGGCTGATATTAACGGCCGCTCCGACTCAATAATAAATAAAATTTCTAACGCACAATAAAAAATAAGCCCCTGAAAAATACACACTATTGTTTGCTGGGATATTGCTATACATATTTTATATGTACTTCTTATCAAATGAACAAAGTACATCTTATTCAACATTATTCCATAAATGAAATGTTGCGTTATTCATATAAAGTCAAAACAGCTGATAATTTTATTCTCATTTAAATTTATGCAAAGAAAAAGTTTGCTTACTTTGGGCAAGTCTTTTCTCTTACTTATGAGATCTTTCACTCTTCCTAATTTAGTATTGTCGAATGCTTTTGGGCAAGTCTGTAAGTTTGGGTGACTTCGTTAACGACCTTAAACACCTGTTAGACCTGTTACACTCAAAAAATGTTTATATTAACTGAATGGAGCTTATTTTAAAAGTTTTCAGTTCAGTTTAAAAATAATGATAATGCAGTCAATGTACAAGGAAATTTCACATTTTAGATGTGTTAATCGAAAAACCAACTACGGTAAAATATTTTTTTTTTTAAATTTAATATATTGAGTAATTATTTCGGGTGTTGAAAGCAAAGATGAAATAATTCCTTTTTTTAGTTTGTTTTTTCACAAGCAATTCAAAATTGTATAAATAATATTATTATTTTCATGAAATAAGTAATTTTTTTATATTTTTTACTCAATAGTTTTTACTGTTTTAGTAGTATTCATTTCATTTGAATACTACTAAAACAGAAGTCATCAATATCCATTTAAAATTACTTACATTATATTTTGAGTGTATGTTTGTACTGTTTAATCAATTTGTAACTTTGTGTGTAACTATTTGACAGATCATGGTCGGCAGTGACATTGAAGATTCCTTTTTATTAGTCTTCTATCGTTAACTTATTATGTTTTTAAGACATGCAAATATCGCTTTTAGGCCTCATGAGTTAAATGTGTATGGGATTTGAAATAGCTTGGCCTTTCGTGAGTTTTAGAATGTTATTCAATGTTCTATTTAATTATTGAAGTCTGAAAATTTAACTAATTGAGAGACATACAATTTGGTACGCGTAAAGAAAAAACATGTTTGTGGCATCGTTACGACAACAATATTATGTTCACTACAACAATTTAATGTGTAGGCAAACAATAGTGGATATTTTAAAACATTTTAATCATTGTCTTAGTTGCGTTAAACAAGTTAGTGTTTACAATTATACATTAAATGATTACTATCCATAAATAATGAAACATGGTTGAGTTCAACCATATAATTTATAAAAAAATTCTAACCATAAACAAAGTATCGTAACTATGCAAAAATAATATAATAATTTTAACCATAAAATGTTTTTAGTAGGCATAATATGTAAAGCTTTTTTGCTGTTTAGTATGAGTATGCTAACGGTGCTAAGTTGGTAGCGCTTTGACTATTGAGCATTCGATGGTTTCAGATGCCTGTGTTCGTACCTTAGCCACTGCCAGTCGTAACATAATTGTTTTCTTCTATATCGACCGAAGAGTACCATATTTATATTGCATAAGGTAATAATATGATTTATTTGCAGCCCTATAACTCAACCATATTATATAGACTATGGTTATCTCAACAATATGTTTTCCTTGAGCGCTAACATAAACATTTAACCAAAAAAATTGCAATTTATATCAATAAATTTTAACCATTTGCATTGTAGGATGGTCACTACAAAAATTATTGTTGTGGCATGGTCATGGTTAGCTCATTCGGAATAAGCGCAACTGACGCATTTATAAGTTGGTGAAATCATTGTTCCATATGCCTTCGAAACATATGTGGTCGGAATGTTATAGTCAATGCTGAACGGTACAGCGATACGACTATGTTTTCCTCTCTCAATTGGGAGCAGACATGTAGTTTCAGCAGGACGTCAGCATATATGTCGCAGCGCACGTGAAGTAATTAACTTACGCAAAGAGACATTTGATGAACAATTATTATACGAAATGGCGCTGTTAATTGACTGCCCTGATTTGGCGGCATTTGACTATTTTCTCTTGAGAAATGTAAAGACATATATGCTTCTCTAACAAAGTGGCAATTATAGAGCCTTCGAAACTTAGCATTTGATTTACTGACTGATTTACTGGTAGGAGTTACGCCATGTTCGACAAAAACCAATAGGCCGTGACGGCCTATTGCCGGATATCATAGTCAAATATTATTGCCATAATATTATCTTTTAATTGAAACCAATTTCAAGGATTTTTAAATATTTTTCTATCTCTTACTTTAATGAAAATGTCTAAGCTTGTAAAACAAGCACCGGATATAAAATGTGCCCTTCTGGAGGCTCTTTAGGTTTTAGTGGCGTCTGTTTGTTGGTTGGGTCAAAGTTAAATAAAAAATATTTATCTTTCTACAAAATTTGACTTTTTTCTCTGTCTTTCAACAAGTTGTAACTACGTGCGGCAATTTTACACATAATCGTAAAACTAATCAAGTGAATGAAACATTTGTTTATCTTCATCAATGTTCATCAATCGAATCCTTTTTATTAAAAGTGGCATAAGTCAGTTTTTCAACATTTTTACAAGTCCAATTTATTGGTGTCGTTTCAATAAAAGAAACTGTCCTCTGCTACAAACTTGCTTTTTTTTTAAAACTGAGATGAGTGAGTATGAAGTATTTTCAGTATTTTATGGAAAGCTCTAATCTGTGAATATATTTTTATAAATGGCTAAGAATAGTATTTTGTAAATTATGTGTGAAAATTAATTTTTTATTTGTTGAAATAATTTTAACGTATTTTTATCAGACGGTAGATAAGATCAGATCTACATACTTATTTTAGTGGTGGAAATATATGGATTTCAATGCGTATTATAGTTTGTTGTGATTTCATCAGATAAGGAAGAAATTTTTATGAGGAACACAAAAATGGGAGCAGCAAAATACGAAGTCGTTAAATTAAAACGTAGTAATTAATTTTGTATTTTCTTACGATAAAAAAAAAAATTAAATAAATCTTTATATGAAATCAACTTTCTGTAATCACTGCTCGTTCAAAACATCACTAATGTTTCCAAAATATTTGTTTTGAAAGTAGCAAAAGTCACTTATCGTAGCGAAAATGAAGATTTTTCAAGGACTTAACGAAATTATTTTCACTGGGAAAAATATATAATTTCCTAAGGTAACAAATACATATAACTCTTGTCGAAAATTTTAATACACAACCCCTTAAATATCTTAATTCAACAAAGTGACTTATTCTACTTTGTTAACAAACGGCTCACTTGTGTAGTGCAGATATGTATTTTTTCTGCAAATTTTTCTTTTTCTCTTTTTGGATTTTTGCGGCTTTACTGCATGGCTTTTAACTTGTATCTCCTAGTTGTTATACAATTTATTAAAAAAGTTTAGAAATATTGTTTAGACCTTCATATAACTAGGAAACATTAACATATTATTGTATTTTTAATTACTTCCATTTCTTTCACTTTGCTGCTGTTTGGCTCAAAATTTACTTTATTGGTAACGTTGAATATTCACTTTCGTGTTGATTGGTTTTTATTATTATTATTTTTTTAACTTTAAATATGATTTAAAAATAAATAGAAAACCCTGTGTAATTAAATATTCAATAACCTAAACTAAACTTATTTTAGTAGTATCGTATAGCATTTCTTCCTGTATGAGACATTCATTACGATATTAACATGTTCGAGTGGGTGTCTCTAGGGGAACTTAACATACGAGTAACAGTTTGTTGTATAAGTTGTGTTACCTTCTGTAGGTATGATTTAGTTATTTATTTATTACGTTATGCGGGTTTTACAAAGTCATTGGCCAGTAAAAGTGAAAGGGCTTGTATTCGTTTGTAATAATTTACAATTACAGTAACAACTTTATTTTCTATAATTATCGGTTGGTTGTTTATAATTATTGTTGCTTGAGTAGTTTCATATGTGAGAGAATATATATATATTTATTTTTCTTGCTAAAGTCTTCCTCAACTTTTAATGCTGCTCATTTAGCGGCGTTATGATAGACTGGTCATTCTATTTGTTGTTCAACCAAAATTTTTATAAAAATTTAGAAAATAAAACTCAAAGTGCAGACGAAAATGGATGCATATTTTTGGAAGCTTTTAAGTTTTTTTTAGTTAAAGTTGACTTTATCGACAGTCAGGCAACCTCAAATTCACAAACCTTACGCTAAGAGTTAAAGAAGTGAACAGCTTTCGATCAGCTAAATGTTGTTGGACTAGAATTTTTGAGGAGGATATAATGCAGTGATCAAAAAACAGTTCGTATTTTGTTTTTGTGTTGACGTTATAAATGTAGGGTGCGAAGGCGATGGGGAAGTATAACTTTGCGCTCTACTTCGTAGAAATTCAGTAACAATTAATCCTTCCTCGGAGACACATTGCGCTGAAACTAAGGTTGTTAGTATAATTTATTTAATTTTTTTTTTAAGAGTTACCAAAATACTAAATAATTTTAAAATTTGTCTAACAGCCATACCTAAATAAGAGCGTTGAGCGTTGATTTAGCAGCAGGGTACGAAGTCACAGTACATTTGAAGTAAAACCTGCTGCTAACGCAACGCTGAACGCTCTTATTTAGGTATGGCTGTAAGAGTGCAGCACTTAAAAAAAATCATACTGAGTGAACAAGTAATAATAACAGATTGCCGCTAAGCGGACATAACGAACAAAATATATGCCATATTTTCTAAAAATACCAGACTTTTAATTCACAATTTTAATAAAAAATGTTTACACAATGAGAGTAATGTCACGGTATTACAAGGCTTCACAGGCAAAAAAAAGTAATTTCTTAAAGTACAACACTGTTCCCACAGGGTCCAATTGAAAATTTATAAAACCAGTTAGCCACCTTTGGGCCACTTAATTCTTTTAGTTCAGTTTTGATTACCAATAATAAAATGCTCCTTAAAAAAAGTAGAGCCATTATAAAAAAGTATGAAATTAGACAAATTTTTGATTTCGCTTGGTTACTAATCAGAAGTTATAAAATAAAAAAAATGATTTGTGTTTCCGGTACCTCCAATATTATACCCAATTTGAAGTTACTAAAATGTAAATTAATGCTGCGCACTTTTTACCTAAAATTGTATGATTTCATTTGGAATGAGTCTATATGCTTCTGTAGGTATATATCATTATAAGTTTTAAGCAAAACGAAGCCTATTTTATCAAACTCGATCTACAACTTTTGCTTTTATTCACAATTAAGTTAAAGTATCTCATTTTGAACAAAGTTGCCATACGCATACAACCGTAAGGCACTTGCTATTATGTGCATACCGAACGAGATACCTTCGCTTAATTGTGAATAAAATCATAAGTTGATTTTAATGAAATGTGGTATTTTTGTTCTTGCTTCAATATTTTATGATTTTTTTTTAAATCAACAATATTTATAAAAAAAGTTATAATATAAAATATTTGTTTACAATTTGCGCATTTTTTGTGCCACTGTGCACGTCATCAGCATTCTCTATTGTAAACATCATCTATTTAACCCCACTAATGATCGAAATTAAATGCGGGAGCCTTCTCAGTATATCATATTTCCGATTGTTTTCGCTTTGGATTGTACCGAAGTCTACCCACTGTAACTTTACTCGATGTATGCTTTTATCGTGCTCTGTTTTTTCATTATCGCATATATATCACCATATTTCTAAAACTACTATAAATGTTTAAAGAAAATATTGTCGAATTTCTGTTAACCTGTGTTGTGCACCTACTGGATTTTCGCAATAACGTTATATGTCGAAAACTAGAATCAATTTAAAGAAACCTACAATAACACAAGTATCTCTAAAAGAAAAGTTTACCTGAATTTATAGACTGCATGTATTATAGAAACTCCGTTTCGGTAAAATAATCGCACACAAAAATCGCGATGCGTTCCCGAATACTAATCTATTGCAGCTGAATTTCCACAAAGTAGTGCTCGAAGCTACCCAAACTCCGCACCACATTTTACCAACGCCAGCACAAAAACTAAGCCATCGCGGACCCCTTGTATGATCAAAACTTAAATCATTCTACTTTTTAAACGCTTCATTGCACAGTGGGCAGGATTTCTATTTAACTATAGCTTTATTTTATTCAATGTTAATGAAAAAAATATTCAACAAGTTTTAAAATATTATTTCTAGAGTGTTAAATAAAACTTATTGCCATTGTGGTGTGTTCTATTCAAATTTTAATATACTATCTGCGATTGGGTTAGAAAAGCCGTTGGTCAGGCTCAATGTGTCTGTTTTTTTTAGCCTCTGGTGGCCATAAAATTACAATAGTAAAGTGTTGGGATGGACTATTAGTTTGCTTATATATTTACACGAGTAAGTTTTTACTCTTTTCTGGATATTGGAACTTTTAGATTTCTATGGATATTTTTATTTCTTATATACCAAGAGAAGCATGTGACTCTTGCACTGGTTTTAAATACCATATAGATTACTAGTTTCGGAATCAGTTTTGAATTAATTCTTACACAAATTACTACGATCCGAACCTGATTACCCAATTCATCAGTTGTTTGACGTAACTGTGTCGAATTAGATTAATTGTTAGGCCTAAGTTCGTTTTTAACTCTTTCTTTAAATACTATATTTGAATCATATATTTAATAATATTACACACACAAAGAAACACCATGTTTGTGGCATGAGCGCGCAACTATATCATAATCTCTGCAATAATGTAAGGTTGTGATTTCAAATATATTTAAAACAAAATGTAAAAAATTGCAACATTCTAACCACAAACAAAGTATTGTAACTACACAAAAAAAATATAATAGCTCTAGCCATAGGATGTTATTAACAAACATAATATGTTAAGCATTTTTGGTTGCTTAAATAAAGCATGGCTAAGAGAAAATCATCAAATGTGCTGTTGAACTCGCATGAATGATTTTCTGTGGCACTAAAAGAAGTCAATAATAATAATAATAATATGATTTGATCACAACCATGTAACCCAAACGGTATATGTTCGTCGTGAACATTTTTTTTTTAGTTTTATATAAAACACTGTTGTTTTATATTTTATTAAAATAAATAAAGGACAAAAAAAGCAAAACTATTTTAATTCCCCCTACAGGCGAAATGGATCTACAAGTAAAACCTGGCCGACGCCAAAAACATGTTACAAATACTGTAATCAAGTCTTAAGATACATAAGTTTCTATTTAATCGATATGTACTTTCTTCCCTACCCTAATAAGAAAAAAAAATAATTTAAATAAAAAAAAGCCAACTTGAAGTGCTAAATTAAAATATTAATTATCTTTTCCCTAATTCCAGTTGAAACGTTTAATGTTGATCACAATATTGTGTGCTGCCTCAAATGCACAAGATTACCAAGACTACCAGGAAAATACACCTCGACCTGCCCCCATAAGACTGCGCCCTAGTTCCGAACAAATAGAAGCGGCAAGACCGACACCAGTGCCAATCTTAAAACAAATAAACAAGTACGTGATAAAGTTGTAAATGCTGTAGAAGTTTAAACATAAAGTCAGTGAATGAAATTCATTGAATTGAAATTAATGATTTTATTGTTAACAATTCACTAGATTGAGTTACGTGTAACTTGATATAAAGTTTGAGGATTTTATCTCAAGTTCATCTGTTCAATGCATTTCAATGCACTTTGTAGATGAACGTAGACGTTTGGGGACAATTAACAATTTTAACTAATAAAATATTTGTTCCTTCAGACACAACGAAGATGGTTCCTATACTTATGGCTATGAAGGTGCTGATGGTTCATTTAAAATTGAAACGAAATTAGCCACCGGTGAAGTAAAGGGTAAGTACGGCTACGTTGACGAGACAGGCAAAGTGCGAGTCGTGGAGTATGGTGCCAACAAATATGGATTTCAACCATCCGGTGAAGGCATTACCGTAGCACCACCCACTTTGGTGGATGAGACCAAAAGAGAACAAGAACCGGATTACGAAGATGAATTGGTGTTGAGACCTCAAAGACCACAGGTAAATTCTGCAAATTAATTTGCTCAAACATTTTGAATGAATAAAATTGTTCTTATCATTCTAGCGCATTAATCGTCCACAAACCCAATACAGGGCAGCGCCACCACCACCACCTCGCCCGCAACCACAACCTCAACCACAGTACGCCCAATATGAAGATGAAGAACAAGAAGCTGAACCACCACGTAGACCTCAATATATTCCACATACTGCACCCGCCAGGCCTCAATCCCAATTGGGCCCAGCACCTCCTAGGCTACAAATACCCGGTGCTCAACGTACCACCGATGTTGTTTACTCGCCTCTACAAAAACCCTCTCGCCCCGATTACTCCCAGCAACAGTCCTCGGAATACTCACAATCAACCTCTTTTGGAGATGGTCAATCGAATGTACGCATATCACGTCCCGTATATGCTGCCGCACCAGTAACACCAGCACCCTCCAGTGCTCGGGCACAAGGCTTTTTGGGTCCCTCCTCAGGTGGTCGTCCGCATTTCGAGCCCTTCCAATTCGGGCCTTCTCCACAAGCAGCACCCGCTCCCCGTCCTTTACAGCAGTCTATACCCGTGCAACAGCCCCGTTATCAACAGCCACAATTGCAAAGCCGTAGCAGTGGTGGTGGTGGTGGTGGTGGTGGCAGTTTATTGGATCAGTTAGCTCGTGACTATGCCCTGCCCGAGGGCACATCTCAGCCATTGCATGATATTTCTTTTGGTTATTATTAGAGTGTGGGGGGGAGTGTGTGAACTTGTAAATGTTGTAGCTAGAAAGTGTAGCCGAGGAAAGTCATGTAACGAATTTATGTTGTGTTAAGAGTTCTAGAGTTTTTTTTTTATAAGTTCGTTGTTGAGATAAAGAAATTTTAGTTTTGTGTTATACTATGAGATTCCAATAATGTCTTTATAAATTAATTATTTTTAATAAAATTTTAAATTTCGATTGGTGAGAATTATAGACAACATATTTATGGGGCTTTTATTTTAATGTTTAGTATAACTAAAATTTATTTTATAATGAAAAAATTGCATAGATATCAAACTTTTGACGGCAGAACAGAAAAAATACACTTACGTGATTGAGGTTATACCGAAGTATAAGTTGTACATACTTTTTTATTGATTCTTTTTCAGCATCCTTAAACTGTTGCATACAGCAAGGCGTTTTATTAAAGTAAAAAAAAAGTGAAGCAACTTTTAATTAAAATATACAATTTATTTGCTTTAATGCAATTAACACAATTTAACAACTAAATTATTAATACACATTCGGACAAAGATTTATGATTTAATTCAAGTTATAAAATAAAGTATTTTAAGAACAAAAAAAAAAACAATAGCAAGAATTTATGTGAATAAATACTAAGAGATAACGGAGAGATAATTGTAACGTTACGAACAGTAGTGGAAGAAACAAAAAAAATTTTTTTTAAAACACCAGCTTAAAACTAATAGGAAAATATAATAATAAAAAAGATTGCATAGTTGTAGGCTCATAATTTAATTATGTCATGTCTAATAACCATCTTAGTCGCCAACCAAAATCACATGAATAGTATTTGTTATCGAAAGTGTTGAATTAATTTGTAGGGTTCCATAGGAAGAGATGTTAGAGGCTTGATAAAAAGTGACACAAATAGAGGACTTCTCCTAATTAACGCTAAAAACTTAAGCATTTATGTATTTGATTTTCTGTT
The DNA here is from genome assembly GCA_963932375.1 of Phania funesta. Taxonomy (NCBI): domain Eukaryota; kingdom Metazoa; phylum Arthropoda; class Insecta; order Diptera; family Tachinidae; genus Phania; species Phania funesta. The sequence continues at coordinate 23,795,229 of OZ010652.1, forward strand.
ACTGGTAGTAGAAATCTGGAATGAAGAAGAAAAATAAGTTAAAAACTTAGTGGGAGAAAACTATTATTTAATATATTGTTTATTGAAATTATTATACATACATATGTATTTATGTATGTATCTTGGAAATAGTTGTCACACATAAACTGCCGCATTAAGAAGTAATTATTTGGTTTTCAAATACATTTTAAATCAAATTATTCGTACAAAATTTTTTTTCCCTATAAATACGACAGACAGTGTTTTATAATTTCCGAAATACATTATGGAATTAATTTTAATTAATAAATTTTTATACTCTAGGTGCTTAACAAAATACTTTTATGAAGTAATAATAATAATGAATGTTTTATAAAAAGAGATAAGGCTTAAACATTCTTTAAATAAAATCTATGTGATTCATGGGCAAGACGATCGTTTGTCCTGTCTTTTGCGCTCACACAAAAATATTCCATCATTTTAAAGGTAGTTGTTTGCAGATGTATACAATCTATATTTTATTTAAATCGATTTAGTTTTTTAGGAGCTATAAGAGTTGCTACTACTACATGAACAAGTAATTGATTAGCCGTAATTTTAATAGGCACGCTCGATTTGCGTAGTCACTGATTATTGCCACACACCGATTAGCGCAGCAGTTTTTTTCTTTTTTAACAAGCCGACTTAATAAATCCGATTTTTTCTGTTTTATTAAACTTGAAGAAACTTTCTCTCTTAATTTATTAATTCAGTAACATAGTATTTTATACGTACTTTAGCTTTCACCAAAGAACTCATCTCAAAAACGTTTTCTTTGATACTTTTTATTGAAGTTTATTTATATTAATTTCTTCACTCTATGTTTTCATGCAGGAGCGGCGCCGCTTACAATTTTTTGCATCATTTCAATATTTATTTTACTCCATTTTAATTAACTGTAAAATGTTGGCTGCTAATTTACTGTTATTTTTTTTTTGTTTAGTTTTCAAAATTGTTTAAAGTTTCACTAGAGTTAAGTGAAGATAATTTTAAAGTAAAAGTAAGTCAAATAGTGGTCTGTTTTAATTTTAGTAAGTTTTTAATGGCTATTGTAATATTTTGAATAAAAATAGAAATACCCTTTTGAATACTCAAATCGAGCTCGTACTTTACTTCATTAAAATCATCTCAAATCATCTTTAGCACTTCACCCATCCCTAACATCCAAATGCACAACAAAGTAATCGAATCTGCAGGGAGAAATTAGAAATCGATTGCATAGTTCAGGGAGCAATTTTAATGCAGAGTGGAGACAAGTCACCGCTTACTTTTTTAAATTAATTGCCCAAATTTTCAGTAACATGAGTGCAGTAACATGAGTTTGAAAGAACTACAGGTGGGAAGAGCCGCAGTTGAAATAGGGAATGAAATTAAAAAAAAACAAAAACGGGGGACAGCACCACAACGTCTGGTGACATTGTACAAGACACTGTGTAAGACCGGTAAATTATTTAATGTCATTTATCGTTATCTGGGAAAACACATCAATCGATTTGCTTTTAGTTTCAAATAAATACATGTGCTGAAAGAAGACGCTCGAGAAAACATTTTACAACTAATTTGTGGGATCTTACCAAAATATTAACACAACTTGGAAATTTGGGGCAAATTTGCTAAGGTAAGTAATAATATAACATAAACAGGGCTTACCTGAATTTGGTTGCGCTAAAAATGTTAAACTGGGGATCCGGGTATCACCTTACGCGATTACAAACTGGGGTATATTTATTATCTTATACACTATGAGCTTTTTACCCCAAATACAACGGAAAAATCAGGTCCAATGACAAAACCGTGCATGTTGTTGTCCGATTATAACGACATTAAAGTGGCTCAATTTTTATGTAAGATAAAATGAAGACGGAAGAATATTAGTGGGCCGACGATAACAATTAATATGGAAATATACGCGTAACATTTGTGTGACCAAAAGTCGCTGAATTCGGCAAATATTATCAGCAGCAAATATAAGCAGAGCTTATTCTTAAAATTTCCGTGAATTGAAAATATGTGTCGTCGATAGTTTTTGCACTTATTATTTCTTTAAAATTAATTTTTTTATTTAAAGAAATACTTTATTATTTTGTTTTTTTATTTCAAACATTGGACAAAATAAGTGCAACCCCTATATTTGCGATATATTAAGGGAACTCACTCTTGGTTGCAAACAACCCTTGCAAACCTTGCAAATGTAGCAGGTCTAGCAAATATGCTACATTTTGCAAGACCATAAGAACAAAATGTATGAAACTAAGATCTGCTACACTTGAGCAAATATGCTACGGCAAAAATCGTTGCAGTTTGGTAATTTGCAATGCTAAAATAACTGTTAATTTCATTTTATTATTATTAAATCAAAACAACTGGACACCTGCGCTTACAAAGTTTCCACGGCGGTAGAATCGTCTCAACAATTGCCTGTGAAGAATTAAAATTGATGCGAAGACTGTTAAAATGTTTTTGCTAAAATAGTAATAATTAAAATATCAAACAAAACTCCATTGATTGATAAAAGTTTTTAGGAAGTTTATGCACACACCAAATACTTTCTTTGTGTAAACATTTTAGAGGCGGCGTTAGCGTTTATATATTGACTGCGGCTTAGCTTATTGCATGCGACAAAGTTACTTTATGCAACTCTGTAATAAATTTGCTAAACGCTTAAAAAAGACACTCACGCTTTATGGCAGAAAATCATAACAAGTGTGCAAAAATTGCAGATATGCAACGAAGAGTGATTTCCGCTATTGATTTAACCTTCGCCTTACCAAAGGTTTTTATGTACGTCGTTTACCAATACCCAGCCGGGTGGTACTACACATTTTCGCATTTTTTTTATGAGCAAGAAAGCCTTTTTCATCTCGTACAGCATACATGTAATTGTTAATAAGCTTAAGAAAGTACACAGCCTACGACGGGCCAAACCGCCAAGGGGGAAGGCGACATAGTCCCCCATATATCCATTTTGATAATGAGCATATTTAGCAAGGGCGCAGAAAAAAGCGTTATGGAAGGATTCTAATATTAATCTAGGGGTTCCTTTGCCTTCCCCCAAAGATCCGCTCTTAGCATTTTTTGGTATTTTGCTAATAATGGGTGCCCACAATTCTTGCCAAGAGTCCCTCGCAGAGCTGTGGAAAAAAATGCATATCCATTATACCGAGCAACCATGTCACGAAACAGGTTTGCGCAATTTTTAAGATTCCTTCGTTTTGACTGGCATGCAACGAGAGCTGCTCGACAACGGGAAGACAAGGCTGCAGCCATAAGAGACGTCTTTGAGATGGTAAATTTTAATTTGAAATCCTTTTATAGAACCCCATGAATCAATTACAGTAGACAAGCAGTTATTTGGATTCCAGAGTCGAACGCGTTTTACTCAATATATGCCCTCTAAGCCAGCAAAATATGGCATCAAAATCTGGTGGGCATGTGATTGCAATACATATTATCCACTTCAAGGACAAATATATACCGGAAAAATTAATAATGTAAGGGATACTAACCAAGGTTAGCGCGTTGTAAAAGATCTTGTCGGCATGTACAAAAACACTGGTAGAAATGTCACCATGGATAATTTTTTTACAACATTGTCGTTAACCAATGACTTAGCTGCATGGAAATTATCCGTTGTAGGTACACTAAAAAAGAATAAAAGGTACATACTAGAAGAGTTTAAGTCATCTCGAAGCCGAGAAGTAACATCCAGTTTATTCGGCTTTTCTGAAAACAAATCAGTTGTGTTATTATCTACCATGCACAACAATAAAAATAATGGTCCACCAAATAAGCCAGAAATAATATTATATTATAATAAGACCAAGGGTGGCGTGGACACTATGGATAAAATGTTTTCACAGTATTACACAAAGCGTGCAACATTGCGCTGGCCATTAGCAGTTTTCTTAAATATTTTGGATACAATAGCACTGGGTTCATTTATTATATATTCCGAAAATAAAGGGGGAAAATCAGTAAAGGGATCACAGAGAAGGCAGTTTATTGAGAGCTTTGGTGAAGATCTATGTCGTCCTCTAATAATGACAAGGTCGAAAATACCACAAGTCATTGGAAGATTTTCAATTAGATCAGCCATGGAATGCATTTTGGGTAACAAATTTTAAAAACCAAAAAAATAGATAATACACCTTTTTTTAGGTGAATCAGTTACCGCTCAGAACCAGGATAACACCTTTGAGCCTGATGTAGTTCCAGTAAGAGATGCAACTGGTCGAATTAAAATGAAAGGAAAATGCTACATTTGTTACTGCAAGAAACAGAAAAGAAATACAAGGCAAATTTGCGTTAGTTTTAAAAAAACCTATTTGTGCAGAACACAGCCTCAGTCAGACTAAATGTAAAAAATGCTATCAAGCATAATCAAATTGAATAAATTATAAGTAAAATTAGCTTGATATTGATCTCTTAATTTTATAATATTTAATATGAATTTTATAATAAATAAATAACTTTAAAAATTGCAATTGAAATAACTATTGGTTCTGTACCCACCCGGGGGGTATTGGTAGGGCGAAAGTTAATAATGTTGGTATGTTTAGCGTTATGTTTGATAGAAACTTATTTAAGTTAATAAATATTTGTTTATAACAAAAGAAGGTACATATGTATATGTGTGTAGTAAGTATGTATGTATATTCTATACGTAGTGGTTATGCTTATTTCGTCAAGTGTTTGACTAATCTAATTGTATCTTGATTTCATATTCCGACAGGGTGTTTTGATGTAGATTTTTGGAACGAATTTCCGTCATCCCTTGTCAAGTTTGGTTTCGTATAGAACAAAAAATGACACTGAAGACGGCACATAGCCGAAACCGGTTTGTCTCCAAACCACACTTGACAAGGGATGACGGAAATTCGTTCGAAAAATCTAAAACTGATTGTACTTTAACCAATTTTGTTCATTGCTGGTGTGCATCCAACATCTTTTTCTTCTTTGATTTTGGTTGAATAAATTTTTCAATAATTTATTTGAATTTTGATGGTTACTTCGATACATTTTCAATAAAAAGTAATTCATTGAAGCACCTAGAAATCAGGTACTTCGCTTTTAAAATGTTTTATCATGAAGTACGTATTTCGATTTGTAATTGGGATTTGAAATACGAAACAAGCTGAAGTGGAAATATGGTATCAGCCTCAAAAGAAATACCCACTGCAATCCATCCCAACGCTATCCAAAAGCATAGACATATTATTGATGTTCAGATTAAAAGAAAATTTGAGGAGTATTTAATAGGGAGCATTAAAAAGAAGCTCACAAATTTAAATACACTTTTGTTTCGTATATCGAACTAATAATTTTGTCGCTTCAGTCTAAAAGTATGGAAAGTTAAATGCGTCCAAATTTTAAAAGTGGCTGATGATACCAAAAGCGTGCACGAGTTCCATTTAGTGAAATTTTTTTAAATTGTTGAGAGTTGATTTTTTAAACGGCAGGCAACATGTTGCTAAACAATGTTTCATAAAGGTATCCAAAAATGGTTAATTATTTAATTTTTAAGCTTTAGGTCTTTAATAAAATTTTTTATAAAACAATTTTATTATTTATATTCGGTATTTCGCTACGTTTTCATATGGCATCTTCAGGAAATCACACAGGCGTAGCGAAATATCTAAATTGTGTAACAAACAATTTCATTAAAGACCTAAAGCTTGAAATTTAATTAATAAAGAAGTCAAAAATCTAAAATGAATCTAAAAAGATTTTAATGAAATGAATCTAACGGTTTTTCGTCACCAAAAGTGGGAGGAAGTATATAAAAGAATCTGCTGAGTGAGTGACACCTTAACAATTGAGAGCAGCGCGTTGAGATTGTTGAAATCTTTTATGAAAATAGGCGTTCAAATCAAAATGCATTTCGTGCACTATGTGATTTTTTTTTTGGTCAGCATAATCGACCAAATGTGTTCACAATCGGGATAATCGTGCGCAAATTTCAGCAAACCTGGTCTGAAGGAATTGTGAAAACACCTGTGCATGTTCACAGGCCGATATTTTGTTTCACACATAACTGTCATAAGTCATTATATCACAATAAAAAAATATTAAAATAATTCTCTGAAAGCTTTTTGTTTTATTTACAACTAACATCGTGCATTTTGGTTGGGCACCCGATAAAATATTCAAAGCGCTACATAATGTTTCATACAGCAAGTTAGCGGATTAATTTGGCAGCTTTTATTTAGCTGTTCGTGGTTTCTAGCTGTTTTTAGAGTGGGAGTGGTATCTGGAGGGAAATGATTAGAGTTTTGGCAACACTGAGAAAATGTGCTATAGTAAAAATATCGTATCAGATGATACCGATCTTAAAGTGGTCATTAATGTGCCTGGCTCTCCATCTGTTGATGAAGAATTTGCTAGAAACATACAGTAAAGTTATAACGCATTCGTTATAAGTGCGATTTAATTCCGATGTATTCTGTTGGGGTTTTAAAAATAATAAATATTAATTGCAAAATGCTACGAGTAAAATAAAACTCATCACCCTATACATACATAACACAATAAAAGTCTTTAAATAGCCTTGTGGTCATATAAATATGTATGTATGCGTGTGTCCTTTTAAAATTAATAATAAATAATTTAAAAAATAAATAAATACATGTATAAATACTTAATAATGAGAATGAATTCAAAACATGTTTAATTGACTTAGAGACTAGCGATTGAAATTTATAGTTTGCAGTAGGAATATTTTATGTTTTTTCATTGTTCCTTAATCGATTGTTCCTTTAAAAGCTTCCCAGCAAAGGATTGTGCATAAGTGTGTTGAAATTTTCAAATTCGTAACCACCAAACATTGGCACTTTACGCTCAAAATGTGCTGGTGTAACCTTTACTTCCCCAGCATTACGTTTTACTTTGTAGGGACCATTGTAGGCCGGTCGATTATGATGACTGTGATATTCATATTTAGCCGGTGTCGGTTGATAGTAAATATATTTGGTTTTTTGTACTGCTACCGGTAAATGTTTTGCTAGAGCACTTTGTGCAGGAACTTTGTGAACATGTTTCTCTATAGCATAAGAAACTTGTGCTTTAGCTGGCTGCTGATGTTTGGCCACTTCTAGAGCTGCTATAACAGGTGTTAAGTCTTTAAGAGCATTTTTATTCGAACCCCCCGAGCCAGCATGATAATTGTCGTATTTGTAAATGTTGGCATGTTCCTCCTTATTAGGTGGCTTATAGTCGTAGCCCTCATTGGGGTGTTTTTCTATATAAACTTCTTCTGGTGTTTGCTTTTGTTTGCGCATTTGCTGGTACAAGTCGTAGTGAGTTTTTGCTCCATACGCTGCAGTTATTTGTTCTGTATGCGACACAGATTCTAGTGGGCCCAAATCAGTTGGCAAACCATAAGAATTTAAATCAGCTCCTTCTCCAGTACCGGCACCATAACCAGTAACGCCACTATATGTGCCAGAGTTCGAAGTGTCTAATGTCACAGTTTTCGAGGCTGTATATTCTGTCTTGCCATTGGGTAGCATGCTGAGAATCTCTTGTAGTTGTGCAGCAGCTTTGCGAGCTTCTTCATCTGTCAATTTCTGATGACGTCCATAAATATTAAATTCCTGACCATTAGTAGCGCCTGTGTGAAGTTTTTGTGTTTAAGGTGCAATAAAAGCGTCAAATTATGTTGTGCATTATTGTAGAAAATAGTGTTTATGTGTTTTTTTGTTGTTATAGTAGAATAGTTGTTGTTGTTGTTGTGGTTGCAACATAGAAAAATTTGAAAAAGAAAAATCTCAGACGGTATCATTTTATAGATTAATTCAAGCGATGAAACAATAATAAAGATAAATCGTTTGGGTTAACGCTGTTAGACTTGGGATAGTTATGTATATGTACATGTGTTTTATATATGTATGTATGTATGTGTGAGTGTGTAAGTAGCGTAGGCATGTTTTATTTACTTAGGCTTTAAAATTTGTTTGTATTTTACATTCAAAAGGGGTTTTTTTTCAAATAAAATTTCCTTGAATAAATTTACAACGAGTACAAACAAAGTCTTACTTATTTACTAGAATTAAATATTACAATTTTAATTTTAATTTAATAATCTTTTACCTTTAGACTTTATGCGGTTATTGGACAATTCATATTATAGGGACCAGAAATCCTGGATCTTAGAGTTGTTTTTTTACAAAATTTTTTAAGTAAAAATTACGCACTTGCTTACACCCACAAAAATATTGTGTTGATAAAAATAGTTAAGATACAATTGGGCACAACATTGGCAACTTACACTATCAGAAAGTTTTTAAGAAATGACATAATTTTGTTTCCGTTACAAAAAAAAAACAAAAAAAAAATAACCGGAAAAAGGCTTTTCGATATTGACTCTCCTCGAAATAAATTTCCTTAAAACATTCTGTGTTCATAAAAGAAGACCTTGCTATACAACTGTGCAAAAAAGTCGAAACATTTAAAAGAAAATATTCAGAATAGGAAAAATTACTAAAATTTCCATTAATATTTTCTTTTTTTTTTAATATTAAAGAAAGAATTCGAGAATATGGTCTCTGGGCAAGCAGACGTACCACAAAACCTTATGCATCATAAGGAACGGATTTGAATTGAAATGCCCAACAACAAAAACACGGTTATTAAATGCATCTACACGGGTTGTTTTATGAGAATTTCCACAAATTAAGTCTGGTATGTTGTTGAAATAGATAATTAAAATTCTCTACAAAATTGTTGTCTGGAAAAACTGCGAACTTTGAAGATTAAAAAAGGTTGCAAAAATTCTTTTTACAAAAATATTGAAAATTTATTATTATTAGTGTAATTAAAATGAATTATTTAAATATTTACATTATTTCTAAATAATTTTTTAAATAAAATAACGAAACCAATCACTTGCGTCTCAGCCAATAGGCAATAAACTTCAGGTAAAAAGTATAAAATGGTGGCGCAAAAGTTGCTGTGAAAGAGACAGCAATGAAGGCTAGAATATTTATAGGTCACCTCAGAAAACCGGCAATTCGTAAAAATACAGAAGGCCCCTCTGATTAATGACAATCAAAATAAATATGATTTTTGAATATAAACTATTTGTTATCCATCCTGTAACTTCACTATGACGAATTAGCTGGTGTCCCCATTCCGCTGATTGCTTAAATCACCACATCGGAAAACCTTTACCAAATTGGAAAGAGAAACTAACATAGAGGGACAGAGATGGCACAGAACTTGTCACGTGACTGGTTTTTTTTAAATAGGGACCGGTACTTTAATTTGGCGTTGTCATAATAGCGAAAAATTTGTATTTCTTCACACTGTGTGACAGGTCACTGCATGCACGCAGTAAATCTGGTCCAGTATCGGTTACTTTAGCACTGGTCTCCGTTATAGTGTGTGTATGTTGAATATATTGAATATGTTGGTGCCAATTTCACACGTTACTCGTTCAGTTAAGTCTACGAAATTATACAGTCCGCAAATGTTGACAAATCATGCTCGACTTTAAATGTATGACAAGCAGCGCCGTCTGGTGAAAATCTGACCTCTGACATATTAGGCAATTAAATTCAAAAACAAAGATGTCATTGATGATTTCTCTATAGTTGTTACCATTAATTGTAACGTTTTGGTTAGACCGATCATTCTACCAACCCATTAAACATCTTTATTTTATTTATTTTTTTTTTGAAAAGGAATAGAACCGTGACATAACTCATGAAGTAGAGGGATGGGAAAGTTTGTATTTTGAAGCCCTAAGGAAATTTGGATTTTTTCACATAAAACCAGATAATTGTACAGAGACTGGTGTTTCTGTCGAGCCATAAGCCGAGCAAAAGAGGAATTTTGGCTTATTACGCTAAATGACACAAATTTGCTTTTGCTGTTCAATATAATTATCTTGGGACCTCATCTTATTCCTAAGAATCATTCACCTAACGAAAGTACAACATTAGTTTAGGTCAGCTGGCCTCTTGATAGCCGCTACCAAAAGAAAGATTGATAACTTTTTCCTTATTTCAGTAACCTGAAAATTTTTTGTTTGGTTTTGTAGATTGATTTAACAAAAGTGGAAAAGAGGGACACTGAAAAAAGAAATTGTTTTGGTTCAAAGAGAATACATAAAATATAGATGGACCATGATGAGAGTAGTGAATAATTTTGCAGAGCGTGGGACAGTAGCTAGAAGGCCTTATAATCTAAACCCTTCCGTTCGAACAGAGAATACTATTGCTGCCGTGGCTGCTGCCATACATAGCAACCCCAGTATTTCAACAAGAAGATTATCTGCTCAAATGGCTGTCAGTAGACAAACTTTGCAGACAATAATTCATAAGGATTTGAACTTATTCCACTACAAAATTCAAATGGCTAACGAACTTAATCCATCAGACTTGCCGATTCGCTTGGAATTTTGCCAGAAGATGCTTGAAAATGTGGAAGAGGACAAGTACTTGCTGAATTGTCGTTGAATGCCTGATGAGGTTCTTTTCGATTTGAACGGCAACGTAAAAAAAGAAAATTATAGCATATGTAGTGGTTCCAACCACAGAAATACTGCGTGGTGTGCAGTTTCTTTTGGCTGTATTGTCGGGCCATACTTCTTTGAACAAAGCGGACACAGTGTTACGGTTACTGGCGACCCATTACTTGAGCATGCTAAAAGAATTTTTTTATCCGGAACTACGACGAAAGAAGATTCCTGTATGGATTCAACAAGATGATGCATCTGCATATGTACATAGCTCAGCCGATTATGGCCGAATTACGCAGAAAATTTGCTAACAGGCTCATTTTTCATGATCAATTATTACGATTATGTCTCTGCGAATGACATAAAAATAAGTAATGAATTTTGATAAAAGTTCAAAAGCTTTATTCGGGTTTTTTGCAGGCCTACAAACAGACGATCGCTGTTGATCAATGAGTGAAGTGCAAAAGTGAAAGCACATTTTGGCTGCTGCTGGCATTAACTGTCAGCCTGCATTCGCTCAATAATTGACTCATTTATTAACCGAATCGTAGTGATGTACAAAATATTAAGTTTTTGATTGCGTGTTGTTTGCCAGACGTGACTGCAGCAGAAGCGGTATTTACTTTTTTCATGTTTCCTTTTTATTATTTTCGTAATATTTATCGATCTTCTTTAGCCATGTTTGTTGAGAATTCAGTTGCTTGGTCTAGTCGTGGTATTTGTTGTTTGTTAATAATTTTTTTTTTTTTTGGCAAATTTTTTCCAATGTTTATTATGCAATTTTTTGGAGTAATTTAATTTATATCCGGTTGAATAATTTTTATACCTTTAAAAATCATTTTTCATTTAAGCGAATAAAGTAGTTGTGTGATTTATTAAACGATATTTTTATAAAATTTGTTAATATTTAAGCAACGCATAGAATTTTTGGATTTGCAAACATGCATAAAACTTGTTTATCGGATATGAATTACTTCAAATACTAAAATGAATTTTTATAAATTATTTCTTTTTAGCTGTAGTTACCTCTAATAGCGATTGCAACTATTGCTGTGTCGTAACTTATAAATGAAATAAATTTTCGATTGAATTTGCATCGTTAAATGTAACGTGGCATAAAAACAGACATTTAATTCTAATTTAATTTCATTCTAATTTAATTGAGACTGAAACTGCAAAAGAGACAAAGCAGAATTATTGAAAGGTTTTGAAGACTAAAATTTTCAAATCGCATTTGCATTTGTTTAATGCAAAGACTTTCAGCATTTCTTTGCTTAATCTCATTAATATCAATTAGTGTTTTTATCATGTAAAAAATATTGAATAACAGCCCAACAATGAGTTTGCGGACATACGAGCATTGTTTGCAACGAAGAATATTGCCAGACTGCTGACTATAATGTCATCAGAATACAATGTGGATGCTTTCTCTGGGGATCCTCTCATTGAAGGCTTAAGACTTTAATATTCCTCTGGCGGTCCCTGTTGTCTCTTCTGATGTGATGGTCGGTCATGTGGGCCAAATACTAGCAACCTAAATAGAAGTAGAAGGTTCTCTAATAAGGGTATGGCATTGTTAAAAGGGGATAAAATAAGCTGTGAATTAGGTATTGGCAAAATTATTTTTGTATCAAATATGAAGTCGTTTAATTGTCTGCCACGGCTTCAAAAGGTGAGGTTACATTTTAATCAGCCGCCTAGAACCGGCTGAATTTGAGAGTTGCCCTGGCTTATGTTGGCCTTGAAGGCATAGGTCAATTGGGACTTAAGAGCGTAGACCACCGACTTTAAAACAAGCCCACAAAGAAATGTGTAGTGAGGTCATATCGCACGATCTTGGTGGCCATTGTGTATTTTTTTAATATTATTCCTTTCCCAAAACCGGGCTCGGATATATGAAGAAAATGTGTGGAAAAATCTACAAGGAAAGGGCTGTTAAAACTATAAATTCAAGAGAAAGTTGAAAAATTCGAACTCAACACTTTCGTAATATTAATTAAAACCAAGTATTTCAACTGTTTGCAGAGCCAACACAAGCTGAGAAGTCTTTGAGCTGCGACTCTTCAAGGTTGTAATCCAAATTGAATCAGGCGCACAAATTAAATTGTTTGCAATTTGGCAGGGAGCTTATGACGTTCCAGATGTGAGTCATTTCAATTAATAGAAAGTTGAGGCTTTTGCTGATAAGGAGAAGTTCGGATTGAACGGAGCTAACTGTTTTTATTATTTTCATGATTTGTGACTAGCCATTCCAGTATTGAAGGCAGCTTTATGACAGGGGCGCTCTAACGTGCTATGAAGAATAGAATTGTTACGGTCACCGAAGAGACCTTCAAAACTCTGCTGAAATCGCCTTTTCCAGAGTTATCATTTTTAGATCTGTTTCCTGGATTCTGCAAGAAGTAAGTGATCCTAAACATAAAGCCAGAGCTGTACGAGAATTTATTTTAAGCCGCAATGTTCATCTTATTCTCCTAATCTAGACATAATTAAAAACGTTTAGGGTTGGCTAAACCGATAGGTCACATCATGACAATAAAAGGTGGTATATTTTAAGTTATTGTGTCCCACGGATTAGACATCTAATTTCAAAATATGTAAAATATCAATAATTAATCAAATTATGAAATAATTAAAATTAATTTAACTTTCTAAATATTTTTTGATTTGCTCTTAAGCTCAATCAATTAAATATTCAATGGCTTTTTTTCTCACCTCATGTATAATTTATATATGGCAAGCATGGGAAGTTGTTTCACTCAGGAACTAGCTCTTTTAATTGAGAATAATCTCTCAATTAAAAGGGAAGGAAGGAGGCAGCAATTTCGCAACAATTACAAAAACAACACACAATTTATTTTGCTGTGTCATACACAATTGAAAATTGCTTTTTGTTTTTGTAATTGCTGTCAAGTTGCTACCATATTTCTAAAATAATCTCTCGTTTGAACGAACTTGTTCATATATATAACAAATATTATAAGGGTGCCTTAAATAAATGCATTCATTTAAGGTACTGATTAAAATTTTAAAATTACTTAACGACTATAATACAACAAAAAAAAAAAAAAAAGGATACGAAACTTAAGCTGATTATGATACTACGAAATATATTGACTTTGATCGATGAGTTTGATGATGATGATGATGATAACATGAAACTATTATATTGTTTTAGTAAGTTTTGCCAAGTGGGCGGGCGGATTTTTATGAATAAATATATTTACAGAATTGAAGGTATGAATTAAATGATCATACGAGTATGTGTTTTTTAATAGAGGAACAAAATGATTTTATTAAATATTTACATATCTACATAAATAACTAATATTAATAAACATGAGAAATAGATTTAAATGACATAAATAGTTATAGACTTGGTGTAGCTATTTACAATATACGAAATAAGACAATTACTACATGCGATTTCACAACAATGTAAAATTTACAACCATTGAACGACTGAGTATGTAAATAAGTTTGAAATAAATAAATGGAAGTTGTATTTGAATAGAAAATGTGAAAATGAAATGATGGAAAATGAGTTGTACACGCTTGACTGGATGATAATGAACAAGTCTGTATGGCAGGCCACACCAAGAAGAAATGACAAATATGTAAAACCCTTTAATTATCCGACATAATGACACCATCATTATTTAAATAATAAGCTTTTTTTATACGCACCATCTGGTCCATAGGCTGTTGGCAAATAATTGTTAGATGGCGCTTCGAATGCTACATGTCCGCCACCGTAGCCGGCCCCACCACCAGTATAACCACCCGAACCAGATGGTGGCAAGTACTGATGTGTAGCACTGCTAAAGGTTGGCGGCTTTGATGGCGGACCATAGCTAGAGTGACCACTTGGTATTTCGTATGATGTGATGCCTGCAATGGAGACACATAGAGAAGTGAGAGAGAGAAAGAGACACAACAATTAAAAAGAGTACAATTTATTTTTGAGTTTTTATTTGTTTCTGTTTATTTTATTCAGCATCATCGCTTTGATCAGGTTGTTAAACAAGTGTTACCAAAGTGGAAATATTTGTGATTAGTTGAATTGTTCTTCATATTATTATCACCTGCATATGTACAAATATTAAATAAAGGATTATTTTTAAAATTAAATAACTTATTCTGTGTAAAATTATTTTACTTTATTTAATTATAAAAATTATACAGGCTATCGGGTGGCAAATTTATAATTTTAAATACGATTATTTAAAAAAGTATTAAACGGTGTGGAGGGAGGGTGGTGTCGTTGTAATTATTGATTCTGCGGATTTGTCTGTCACGATGTTGCAGTGGTCGAGTGAGCATCGCGCGTTCTCTGTGAAGACATTTTTTAAGAGTATTGATTCTTACGTAATTGCTCGTCGATAATTTTGTTCAAAGAACGAACGGCGAATACGTGATGGACCGAGTGTAAATTTAATTCGTTCGTGGGTGCAGAGATTTCGCGCAACTACTTCGGCTATGAATGTCCCACGGCCAGGGTCCAGTCGATCTTCAATGACTCCCGAAAACATTGAACTGGTTGGATTCAGTTTACCTGAAAACCCGCGACTTTCAATACGGAAAAGAGCAGCCTCACTGCGACTTCCAAGAGCGATTATTCATGAAATTTTAAAAAAGGATCCCAAGTTCCATCCTTTTAAAATTGCAGTCGTTCAAAAACTGAAAGAAAGTGACTTTGATTTACACAAAAATTTGTGTGAATCGATGTTAGAGCGTTTTCGCACTGTGAATCCCATTTTTCGGAGCGACGAGGTGTATTTCCACTTAAACGGCTACGTCAACAAGCAAAACTACCGTTACTGGTCTCCAAGAACCCGCAACCCTCGATTGAAACATTAAAACGCATTGCATTGCCCCAGGGTAACTGTTTGGTTTGCCTTATCCACACATGAGATAATTGGACCATTTTTTTTCGAAAATTCTCGAGGCTAGGCGACGAACGTCAACGGTGAAAATTATCGATGCATGATTAGGGTTTTTATTTTACCAAACTTGCGAGCTCATCCATATTCGTCGAAAAATCAGCTCAATTGGACCAAGTTTACTGCAGCATGTAGCGCAGAACACAAGGCTCCCTTTTAAACTGTGTGTTCAACTCGACAGAAGACATCTGGATGACATAGTCTTTAAAAAATAAAATCCGCATTTTCATTCTATCGTTCAATGGCTCTTAATAAAACTTTGTGTCAATTATTACATTTTTTATTTGAGTTTGGAAATAAAAATATGCTACCAGACACCCTGTACATCAATACCAATTTTATAAAGAGCTAATTTTGTATGAGCAACGATCGGTTTATGGAAATTCTCTCAGCAAAATGTAGAATATTGTCTTCAATCAGACGGAAGCTATATATCGTCCCGTTAAAGGGCGGATAATCCTTACAATACTTTGTTTGTTTCCCTTTAACGGCTGAAACGATTTTGATAAAATTTTAAACATAGATCTGCGTCTAAGAGGAGGAATACATAGGCGTTATATTTATTCAAAACTTTAATCAAGAGAGGGAGTTCGAGGTCAATTTCAGCCTCTCTGAAACTATGCAACCTATTTCGATTGAATTTAAAACAACAGATTTTTATTTAAAAGAAGACTTTATAAAAAGCTACATCGCCTTTTAAAATATTCGGCTTTTTATATTAAAAGAAAGCCACTAAATTTATCTTATCTTGTGACATAATATTTTTTCGAGTTAGTACTTTATATTTGATACTTTTTTATTGTGTTTCCTTGACATCAATACTTTTTTGCTCGAAAAAGTTTAGAGGATTGTAATGTCCTTAAAATGTTGATTCTTAGTGAAAATTTTCCTTTGACCTTTAACGCTGAGAAATGTTTAAAGTTAAACATAACAGAAAATTAACAAAAAACAAACACGTTTTCAATTTATCACACAAACAACATTCAAAGATCTTCGAGGAAATTCATTAAAAAAACGAGTCAAAGCAAGTAATATTTTTCTAATCAAACATTGCACAACCTCATTTAAATAAATAGTTGTCATCTATATATGTTTATACTCGTATGCATGTGTTGCTGTGGGGTATGGCTGCCTACCATCAAATTAAAAATTTCTTTCTTTAAAAACTCATGCAACATGAGGCAACAGCAACAACTAGATAATAATAATAATATGATTTCTTGTAATTGGAAAGTTGTCTGTGGAAAAAACTGTTTAATATCAAAACAGCATTTATTACAATTTTGTCGTTTAGGTCAATGTACATCAATTATTACATACAAACAGTGGAGGGTGATTTAATAGCTTTGTTAAAGACATGTATCTCATATTTAAGGCTGTTTATATCTAAAGTTCAATTATAGTTGTCTTCGGCTTAAATTTAATGTCCCAAAACAACACGACCTGCTATCTAAAGATCCTGTCACACTATTAGATCGAATAAAACGACTTGTCAAAGCAATATATAATCGGACTGTGAAAAAATACCAATGAAAATTGGACAATCGTATGGCTAGCTTTATTTTAAGAAACATTTCTAAACGCTGATACTTTTCATTGTATCAGGGTTGCATTTTGATAGAAGCAAATGAAGAAAATACCAAAGGGCAGCTGTTGAACAAATAAACCAGTCAACGATATGCCGCCGAAAACGCACTGCCACACACATTACATTTTCAGCTTGCACCGTCACAAAAACAGTCCCTATCTGGTGAGTTATCCATTTATTTTGTTCAATCTTGTGTTGAAGATTTTTGTACTTTTTTACCACTTCAATTTGCTATCTTTATATAAAAAAAAAAAAATCCATGAAAAACTTGGTCCGCTGAAAATTAAAATTCTGAAGAGCCACCGCCGCCACCATCTAGCCCAAAGTATCGCTGCGACCTATGTCTTTGTAACTAGCTCGAAGTAATCACGTCTTTTAAATTTTTTTTTTCGACAGTCAGACAGTAGAATTCTCTCTGCAAAAATCCAACGAAAATCTAAGCTCTTGCAGAATATTGTGAATGGGGCTTATGGGGCTGCCATAAATACTGAGCTCTCTTAAGCGAACAATGGCGTTTTTCCTTCTGAAAAAAATTTTGCCTTATACATACTTTTTTCAGATTGCTCATTTTACGATTACAATGGAACAAAAATAATTAAATCAAACATCAACACAAAAACAAGTCTGTTTGTTTAAATAATGTATTTCACCCTCAGCTTTAACTTGAGTGCAACAAATTTTCCATATTCGCCAGTTTTATGGAAAATTGTTTTTTTTTTCATTATAAGTTAAAATCTAAAAATCCACAGACATAACAACTTATGTCAACATTTCGTTCGACAAAAATGAAATGCATGTGCTTCTCGGGATGCTACATAAATTATGAAAACTATTCAAATATATATAAAGCCTCTTATATTTTTTTGAGTAAAAAAGTTTTTATACCAATTTCAAGAGCGTGAAAAATAATGCAGTAACTCCAGTTTGTTGTAAATGGACATACGTGGTTATTTGTTCTTGTAAATTACAGGGTTACACAATTTTGTCCTTATGAAAAAAAACGCGTACCTCACTCGTTTACTTGAAGAACTGGAGTTATCATATTACTTTGATATGGTTAAAATACTTTGTCTGTGGTTAGGATTTTAGTGAAAGCGTATTGTTGAAATCAATCATGTTGCAATTTTTATGGATGGAAATTATTGCTTGTAATCAGTAACTGGTTAATTGCGACTAAATTATTGTTTCAACTGTTTGCAAATAACCATAATATTCTCACCATACTAATTTTCTGTTGTCGAGAACATAATATGTTTCTCATGACCATGCCACAACAAAGTTTTATTTTCCCTGTAGCTGAGAAGCTCATGCACACAAATAATTTTGCTAAACCTTTAAACTTCTGAGTAACAACTAACATTAACATTAAAGTAATTTTTGTCACCGAGGAGGCTTTTGTGAAACTAAATCAAACAAATATTTGATGGCAAATGTTTTTCGAAAAATAAGGAAATTGAACAATAAAAGAAAGACCCCCAAACCAATTTCCTCACATCTACAGGGTTATCCATTTTTCGGTTTCAAAAGTAAAGTTAAATTAAACATTATGAAACTTTTATTTCATTATAAACGATGGACCTTGACATTACGCATGAAATACAATGCCATTTCGGTGATCGCTTCTAGGTTGGTTGCCTGGTGAATGTCAGTTTTCAATAGCTTCAAAGTTAAAAGATTATCAGTGTGTCTTTGACGTAGCAACACAAAAAAGTCTAACGACGTCAAATCGTGTGATCTTGGTGACAAATTGATGTCGCCAAAACGTAATATTAGGCTTCTGGAAACTTCCCATGCAATAAAGCATAAATCGCTAGGATTGTGTGGCACCGTCTTGTTGAGACCACATATCGTCTAGTTCACAATCTTCAATTGCAGACCAAGAAAAGTCGATTATCAATCGGCCATATCGCTCTCAATTTACTCTAACGGTTCTTCCATCGTAATTTTCGAAAAAATAATGACACCTCCAGATCATAACGCGTACCAAACAGTCACTTTTTTCGTATGCAATGGCTTTTCTACAATCATTTCTGGGATCGCCGAGGCTTAAACGTATACGTAAACGTATACGTTGCGAATCAGCTGATCCGTTTTACTTATGGAGCTTGTATGCAAATGCGCACTCTTTCGTAAAGATTGCGTAACGTTGCGGACGAACCTGAGAAATTTATAATTTCTATCCGTATTTACGTATCAGCTGTAAATTTTCAATGTTGCTTTTATACAATGTTGCCAACAGACTTTTCTAAGCTGAATTTTTTTAACGATTTTTTGTTTGTTTAAATAGTTACGATTTGTTGACATAATTTGCAAAGTCCGTCTAGACTGCCAAAAAATTAACTATATTAAGGTTAAAACTGTGAATAAACAAGTAAGAGTGATATACTCAGCTGAACTGAACTACCCTTCAAAATAGTTACGTCTGTATTAAGTATATGCTAAAAATGCTTTATTAATTTTTGACCTTTAAATACGGCCATGTTCCGACACTCGCATCTTGCACAAAATTTGCGATTGTGATTTCAACTCGCATGTGAGGTGTTCTGTAACTCGCAAGAGTTTTGGCGAGTTCAAGTCGCAAGAGTATACTGAAGTGAACTGCTGTATTTAAACTAAACTAGTTTTTAAAGAAATTACAAAGTTATGAATAAATTAAATTAATAGTGTTTTCTTTTTATTTTAGTCAAAACTAATGACATTTTGTAACAAATTTTTTCTAAAAACATGAATTGGCACCAAAAATTGTTTTATTTCCAACAAGCTAGACTTTTTCATGTTTTTTTATATTAGCGTTTTTTTTAGCTTTAATTTGTATTTCAAAATTATGAAGTAAGCAGCATCGTTTTAACCAGTTGTTTACTTAAAGAAATTACAAATATTTGAAACGTAAACAAAAAACATATGATACATTTCCGTTTATGAGTAACTAACAAACGTCGAAGCTGAACGTAAAATTTACGTATCCGCAACATTTACGAAAGAGTAACGAGGCCTTTAATGTGACAATTTGTTTACGTAAACACCGAGTGAGAAATGACATTCATTTGTTTACCCTCAACTGTAATACTAGATTGATTTTTGTGTGCACGTATATGTGGATAAGCTTGCATGTACGTATGCATGTGTAACATAATGTCATACATATGTATGTATGTGTGTAAGTAAATTTAAACAGAATTGTTTAAATATTTAAAATTTGAATGAGAACAACTTGAAAATATTTGCACATGTTTCTTTCAATGCATCGCAAATGCTTTTAGTTTTTGTGTTTCTCTATTTAAATTTGTCATGTTTCCAAGTTGTGGGTTGTTTGGTTCATCTAAATTTGTTTAGATAATACACTATTCAAATTTGAAGTTTTAAAATTTAAATTAAGAACGGAAAAAAAACAAAAAATAACAAGCAAACAAATGTTAAATGTTTTCATATATTCCAGAGATGGAAAATAAACTAAAACAATTTTACATTTTCTTTTGGGAATGATACGACTAAGGAATGAATTTTCCCTGCAATTTCGTGCAGAAGTCAAAGACTATGTGGTCTGTTTTAACTCAAATAGAGCCATTACAACATGATCGTCTGTTATATATTCCTTGTTCATACTAGTTCTATTGAAGAATTTCTTTTTACGTTAAATGGATCAAGTTTATTTAATGTACTTTGGGTATATTTTGGAGTGCTCGTTGTTCCTTACCAATCATACTTTATATGTGTGCCTGTAATAGGTGCGATTTTTGCTGGATGTGTTATGCAGTCGACCGACCAAACGACCTCAAATAGAAATAAAGATCTTACCGTTAGTGAAATTGTTTTAATACAATACTTTTCTACACGTCTACTAGATCAGATTGAAAGCAAGGACAGGCTCTTGATTACATCTTTTAAGACTTGAAAAATATGTTTATTGTATCGACCGTGTTAGGAAATATTCACGATCAGGAACATCGGGAATATAAGATTTCTTCATACTTATGTACCTCACTGGCCCATAACTGAATATTATCTTTTAATCAAAGTCAAATTCTTTGCAGTTCATAAATTGGTTTGTTTTAAAAGACATCAAGTTATTTATCAATGTTTCAAGAAAGGCATGTCCGTCTCTCCCCTAAGGACAATTTCAAAGCAGTATTTAAATGTTTCCATCATTTATGACATGAGTACAGGATGCTGCGAATTTTTTTTTATCTTTTGTAAGACCTTTATCTTTCACTGGAACAATTTAAGGCTACGAAGAAGTCCAATTATCTTTTTCAGTGAGCGGCCATATACGCGTGTTGGGGTAAATAAAGACGTGGCCAATGGTAGATCACATTCTTAGATGTCTCATTACTCAGGTCGCTGAATCTGCATTCGATTGCCTCTGAGTTTCCTGTCTTAAATTAGTGGTATTTATGCCAAAATGTACGTGTCATATGACCTGTTAGTTCGAAATCCTCATGTAATTGCAAAACAACCATTTTACATACAACTTATAATATTCACGTTCAAACGTACATGTGAAATTCCATTTGACATAATCCCGCTTATAAAGCAGTCCTCTATTTCCAAAGACAGCTAGTGTCAGCAAAGACATCAGCTTAGTGCTAATAATGTTTACAGTGTTTTTAACATCCAACAAAACAGGCATTACAGGATGTGTTTTGTCACATCAAAATGAAAAATTGTCATATGTGTTGTACACATGAATAATACACATGTTAGGTTTGAAAGAGTTTACACGACTCGTCGTGTATTAATGCGGGTATTATACCATTCGAATTGCCCTGGAAAGTTTGCCCAGCTATTCTCGCCCCAGTGACGCCTTTTTCCCCTGTTTGGAGCCGTCAGTAAACCACATTTGATCGGCATCTATGTGCCATCGATATTGATTGAAACAATGTAACCATTGTAAGCACATTTTATTATTATAGATGTGTAATAATAATGTGGTAGTCTTAAAACAAAAATAATCTCACTGATTGGCAGCGGCTGAGGGACGAACACATGCGACTAAAACTATTGAATGCTTAGTACGCAACGCTCTAACAAATTTTATATATTATATCTACTGAGGTAACTTTATAGTTTGGGTTATCATACTATTTTTGTTTGTGGCTAGAAATTTGGTAAAAATTGTATCATTCAAGTCAACCACTTTGTAAATTTTATGGATTGCCATCATTTTATAATTCAATGTAAACAATAACATCTTTACCGCATTGTTTAAAATATTTTCAAATAACCATTTTATGTTTGCCACAACAATGTATTGTTGTAGAGAACATAATATTGTTGTAGTGACCATGGCACAACCAGGTTCTTTCTTTGCGTATATTGCTGTAATAAATATTACACGTTGTGAAATTAATACGCAAAATTGACGGCAACAATTGTTGTGTTGCATCACTGTGGGTACAATTCAAAAATGTCTTCAGTTTTTAAGTAGACAGACAGAGAGAACGATTTCATACAAAGTAATTAATTAATATTTTAGTTAGAAACAATTTTTACAAAAGCAACATGACAACTGCTTTCTTAAACTACTAAATATTTAATAAAAATTTTTGTTTTGCATATATTTTTTATACTCACTATCTGTATGTATAACTGGACCAGGGGGCTTACCGCCGCCTCCACTGCCACTGCCGCCAGAAGAAGCGCCCGATAACGAAGCGAATTTACTGAAAGGATGACCACCGCCGCCTCCACTGGGAATGGGATGCAATTTACTGTGGGCCGAGTTAATAATATATTTGCCGACATCGGTAACCTTATCACCCGAAGCAGCCACCACATGACCACTGGCACTTAAAGCATAACCACTGCCCTTAATCAGTTGACCCTTAAGGGCCGTTACACCGCCTGTAATGGCCTTAACAGCTTGGAATATGGTATTCAACACAGTCTTCTTTAAAGACCAAGGATTATACTCAACAGAATTGCCCTGTAAAATCAAAGAGGTATCAACTTATAGCTCGCATATTTAAATAATATGAAACCTACATGGTGGCCTTCCCCGCCATATGGCTTATAGCCGTAACCTCCGCCACTGCTACCGCCCGAACTACCTGAAGCTATGGAGGCCGAGGCATGACCCAGACTAGACAAGAATCCTTGTTTTATATGCAGCGCATAGTCCGCACTGCCACCACCCGAACGCTTGTGTAACTGTGAATCTTTATCACTGGCCGCCAAGTCACTGTCCACCGTTACATCGTCCAGTGAAATTGTCTTTTCTTCGGTTTCCGCTGGATAAGACTTCGTCATTAATGGCAGCGTTAGTAAAAGTAAATAAAAATACTGAAAATACAAGTTGAAAAAGATTTTTTTTGTTACATTCTTTTTAGTAACATTTGAATTATGTAACTTTATTTTTTAGACACACAGCCAATGCAATTCGTAACTTGTTTTTAGTGAAAACACACAGCTCTTTAGTTTGTCACACATACAACATTACGCCTCATTCTGTTGAAAGTCTTGTGAAAAATATTGGTTTGACTAAAACCCAACAACTTTTCATAAAATTATCCCATAAATGGGAATGTATGCCAATGGCAACTGTGTGTGTTGTTTACATGCGAAACCAGTTGCAAATGGTTACAATATCAAGAGTGCTGGTGGGGTAAAATAGGCTCTGGTAATGGGAGGAAGTTTTTTCTTTAAGAACATATTCCGATTAAATAAAGCTGTGATGCTTAATTAGAAAAGAAGCTGAAGGAAGATTTATAATAATGAATATTTAAAAATTATTTAAAATATTTAAATAAAGATTTAACAAAACATTCCTAATACTTAATGAATATGGTCACTTGAATTTCTTATTTAGTCGTTAATATCACGTATTAAAAAAATAATCAAACTAAGAATTGAAATTAAATAATTCATAATAAATAAAAGTAAAAAATTATTTTTTTTTAAAATTGAAAAACACTAAAAAATAAAGGATACAACGAGTAAAGATACAATGAGTAGAGCTCTAACCCGTCGAGACGACTTCTCGTATTAAATTTTTATCATTCGTTAGGCTAAGTGGATGATATTTATAATAGAGGCTTAGTAGAAAGACACAAAGAATGCTAACGACGTGGGCAGTGGCATAAAAAATACGACTTCAGTTCCGCATAACTTAATTTTTGGAGTTTTCTAAAAATAATCGTATTTATAAAAAAGAAATTTCTCTCTGAATTCAAAGAAAAAAAGCAATCTGGAGCCTAAATAAATTATTCCGATCGAGTGATTGCAAAAAACTATTATTCGATTAATTAATCACATGTCGAGCCGAGTAATTCTTAACTGAAAATAATCGCAAATAAATGATTTATTATTTGATTACCGAATGAAGTTCAAGAGTTTAAATAACATAACAAATATTTACAGTAATGCAAAAAAAATATTAAATAAGTTAATTAAATTTCGGCGGAGTTTGAAAGGTTTTTTAAGTCGATCTGCTTAAAACAGAATGTAAAAATAAGAGTTTAGAAAGTAAGTTAGTCCTCGATTAATTCAAAGAAATTTTTTCTGTACAATGCAATCCCAGTAGCAGACCAAAATTGTATAAAAAGAAAGCTGCATTCTGTTGAACGATATTAAGAAAATATTCTGCTGTGGCTTAAATTTTAAACTAATGTCTCGAACCTAGGCCCATGTAAAATTAATAGGCGATTGTTGGAAATGCATCAGCATGAGTGCTATTCAAAATTCAATCAGACTAGTGTAAAGAAATAGGCTGCTGCAATCCTAAGAAAAGTTTTGATTTGATATTAAAGCGGAGCATGATGAAACATGCCAGAAAACTCATTAAGGTACGTTTACATTACGTGTTTTGCATACGATTTGGAATATGTGCTGTGCTTGAGGAATTTATACATGCTGATCCATTCGTAATCCTTAAGTTGATTTGAGAATTATCACGTGCAATTTTCTGTCTTTACATTAGTGACAAAAAAATAGAAGAAAAATAAGAGTATAAATCAATTTAACGGAGCCGTTGGTTAATTATAATATCATGAGCAGACATGCGCCTTAACTGCGTAATTAGAAAATTTACGCATTTAAGGCTTTAATTGAACCCAATGCATTATAGAAGAGCTCCAATATAAATTGGACAATTAGTACTTAAAATTTGTTTAAATTCCTAACATGACCTCTATTCAGTGCGAATAGAAAATCCTATACGTTGACGAAATTAAATGTCATAAAAATGAAAAACACTAGAAAGTAAAACGAAATGGCAAGAAAAAGTGACGGTTAGTGAATTTAATCAAGTTTTTATCAAAAATACCTTTAAATTAATTAATTGCAATAAAAATACATTCAAAAAATCCCAAGCACAAGTTTTTAAGAAGAACATTTTTTTCATTTCAGCTGTTAAATGCTAATTGAGTAAGCTAAATTGCATATGTGTGAATAACTCAATTTAAAATGTAATTGCCCTAATTAAGATGCAAGCCTTAACATATTATAAATAAATTATAAAATTATAACCAAGCATAATAATAGCGGCCATAAAAAATTAGATGTTAGATAGCTTAAGCGCCTGGACGTAACAAAGTTGTTGCTTCTTAATCATAGTATATGTAATTTAGGACATCGTATGTAAAAATCGTAAGACCAATTAGTTTTTCACATTTTGATAAAAACTTTCAGGACTAAAGTTTTTACCGGTTTGCAAATTGTTTGTTATTTTTAATAAACTTGACCTTAATGAACAGTCACAGCTTTCTGGATTTTTATTTATGCCAAAGTTTTAGTGCCTTTAAAGGTTTTATTTATTCCAGATATTTAAATTTGCTATACTTCTCTTAAACAAAAACACGTTGCAAGTATAACAAGATTTCAAAAGAAAATAAGTGCAAGTTTTTTTTTAATCGCAAGTGGTGTGACAACTGTTACCAACATTAATTTGTATCAGCCACATACGTACGTACAGAAAATAAAAAGCATATTGCATAATTGCAAACATGCATAATTGCATTAATGCCTGTGTCGTGATGTTAATTGTCAAATTCCTTCTGTCATGCTTTACAAAACACTAGTTTTGGGTCTTTAAAAACATTTGGGTTTTTTGCATTTAACAATTGCGTTCATTGAAAACTAAAACAACAAATTTTAATTATCGTTAAATTAGATATAATCAAATTCCAATAATTGTTTAAGCATTTGTTAATTTAACTACAATTACGTTAACAAAAAAATATTAATTATTGTTTAATAGATCATTTGACTGAGAATATTTGCATTTAGTTTCAATCTGGTCATATCAGGTTTTAGTTGCTGGCAGATTATTTCTCAAGTAAATTTCGTAAGTTTTTTTGTTGTTATAAAAACTTGGCTTAAAATAAATTGGGGGCAACTAATTTATTTTTGATTGACCAATTGGTATTTTAACAACTGAAGCATTAAATTGAACATTTAGCAAACTTAGCCACCGCTACTTTATTAAAATGTCATCATTTAATGAGTTGTAATTTAAATTCAACATGATTCATTTGCTCATTTGAGCATTTGAAAATTTGTTGATATTTTTGTTTTGCTTTGAGAGCGAACTAAAATGAAGCACCCGGTTAATTGATAGGTGGTAGGCAATAGTGTTGCCAAGTACTTTGAAAAGCTTGAATTTTGAAACCAAAGTAAAAGCAATAGTGTTTACTTTTTAATTAATTCTATTATAGGCCGCACATCACTATGTGTGTCCGTTAGGGAGTATAGAGAACTTGGTTTGTATTTTGCAATGGCATTTTTCTTTTGAATTTTACTTTTAAAGCTAATTTAAGGCTCGGAATTGCCAAACTTCATATAGGAGCAATCAAAATTGTCTCCTCTCTCGAATACACATCCTTTTGAACAAGTTACATATAATAAAAAACAGCATTGCTATGTTCTCTACAACAATGTGTTGTTGTGAAAAAAATATAAAGGTTATTTGAAAACATCTTGGACATTACTTAATTGCGATAAACAAGTTATTGTTTGTTTACATTTAATCATAACATGATTTCTATTCATAAAAATTCCAACATGGTTGAGTTCAACAATGAACAAATTCCTATCACAAACAAAAAGAATATAATTTTTCTAACCATAAAATGTTCTTAATGGCCGCAATATGTTCGATTGATGTTTAACGTATGTGGGTGCTGTGGCCTTTAGTAAACGCGCTATATTCTTAAACATTCGATGGGTTTAGTAGCCTGTGCTCGTACCTCAGTTGCTTCCAATCAGTAACATACACCATGTTATTATTAACCACCATAATATTTGATTTGTTTAGAAACATATAATTATATAATTCCATCATCATATGTTGCTCTTGGATTATGGTTACCTTAACCATGTTTTTTACTTGCGCGTAGAAGTATATTTTTATTTAGCAGATACACATTGGTTGGCAACGCTGGTTGGCAAAGTATTTCTTCCTAAATTTTTTTTGTTTTGATGACATTTTAATGCTCTTAACACACAGACAAAACTCAGTGTACCAAATTTTTCTTATTTGTTTACGAACTTCTGGATGAGAAGTGCAAAAAGGGAAATGTAGTAAAGAGTAACTTCGAAACCTGCTACAGTGGGCTAACTGTGAACTAATGAACTAGAGGTGGGAAGTTGCAGATTGTGCTAAACTCTTTTAGAGTTAGATTTAAACTACAGTCAATATGTTACTTCTTTCTAG
Organism: Phania funesta; assembly: GCA_963932375.1. Lineage (NCBI taxonomy): Eukaryota > Metazoa > Arthropoda > Insecta > Diptera > Tachinidae > Phania > Phania funesta. Next base: position 23,822,885 of record OZ010652.1, read on the forward strand.
AGAACTTACAAATAACTAGGGACTCAGGGCTACCCACTCCCCATGGCTAGTTGCTGGAGGAATGTCAGAAAAACTATAATTTTTAGGCAGCGTTTGGGAAATACATAAAATTCAACACTGGACAATACGACTCACAACTCTGATCTGAAGTCCTGTTTTTGTTGAATAAGAAAATAGCAATAAGGCCAACAGGGGACTTATATCAAACTCTAAATACTTTTCCAATCTAGTCTATAAAAAATTGTCATTATAAAACTTTCAGCTGTCTTGTTTATTTGGTTATTATAAATATTTGTCCCACATTTTTTAAATTTTGAGATGAGTATCTTTTACTCTTTTTACCGAGTATTTTACGAGTTTCTATTTATAAACAAGTTTTGATTTTCTTTAGTTACAAACGCATTTTTAACGTAGAAAACTGTTTAAAACATGTTTGAATTAAAAAAAAAAATATTGGAATTTGTATGTAAAAATATAAATAAAAATATAAATAAAAACCAAAAAAAAAAACGTAAACGTAGCTATTTTTCGAATTATTTAATTCCGAGTGTTTTTACAATTTCACAGGTTTTCATTCCGCTCGGAATACGGAACAGGGACATACATATACAGGATGGACCAGAAGGAAATACGATTTTAAAAACACTCTTGCGTTTAAAGCGTTAGAGAGGGGACTGCGTGGGTGGTCGGGTTAAGTAGCTCGGTTCTCGGATATTTAGTCGCAATGGATCACTTCACCGGCGCGCAACGTGCTTTCTGCGGTAAACAATATTACAAAAATCACGATTCGTGCATTATTGTTCGGCGTTTATTTCGACGTGAGTTTGGATTACATGACCTAAATCAGTGTCCGAAGGAAAGCGTGATTCGATCGTGGGTCAGAAAGTTCGAAGCTACTGGTTCGACTCTCAAACAGAAGCCTGCGGGACGCCCATGGTCAACAAGAACGGAGGACACAATTGAACAAGTAAGAGCTTCAGTTCAACGTAATCCTGCTCTATCGACTCGAAAGCGGTCAGCCGAACTTGTGATGTCCAGAACATCTTTTCGTCGCATTTTGTTGAAAGATCTGAAATCGTGCGACATGGTTTCAACAAGATGGCGTGACATGCCATACAGCTAATGCCTCTTTGGCGGTCGTAAACGAGATGTTTGCTGAGAAACTGATATCGCGCCGAGGTGACATTGAATGGCCCCCTAGAAGTCCGGATCTCACACCACTGGACTTTTTTTTGTGGGGATACCTAAAAATTTGTATGTGGTTTGTACCTAGATTTTTTTTAATGATTTTTTTAAATTCGCTATTCTTTCTGGCCCACTCTGTATAATGTTTTTAAGTATTATCGAAAATTTTACTCTGATGGTGTTTTCGTTTCTATAAACAATCCAACATTTCTTGACCTTTAGTTATGCATGTGTACGACCTGAAGAGATACGAATTTTTGTTAAAAATGCCGAAACACATTGCCCCGTATTATGTGTAGGAAACCCCAAATTCTAAGGTAGTGTTAAGCAAGTACTCTTTAACAGGTCAATATTATATTTAGCAATCTAAAACATCATTAATTTCGATTAATTTAAGATTAATGTAAATTTGAAGCCGCTAATTTATTAAAAAAAAATTATTTTAAGATCAAAAAATGTGAAAAACCTCGATTTTGTTGTGTTCGAAATTTCGAACTTAAATTCGAAAATGAATTATATGTAAATACGTGTAATTATATATAAGAGAGAAATAAATTTTATAGTTTCAAAGTCTCAAAACAGTAAATATTTTACATTGCCGTGGATTATTTAAATGTAAGTGGAGTTTATGGAATTTGATTCCTCACAAACAGAATTTAATAAAAGTGTGTAAACTAGAAACTGGAAGCCGAAAAAATCTAACGGTTTTTAATTTTACATTTGAAATAAGAAAACCAATATTTGTCCACAAATAGGCAAATAAGACTTTGTAAGAAATCACTTCGAATGCGTATAAAATTTATTTTCTTTCGCAGCACACTGTCGAAACTAGTGAACCAAACACTGTATACGAGTATTATTAGAAATTCTTTAGATTTCCCTAAGAACCAATTACATATCTTATAATTTAGATTCCTCCTGCAAATCAGTTGGCACAAAACAACTACGAAGTTCTTATTACTGTCATTAATAGAATAATAATCTATTGAACTTATGGCCTGTTAATTAACACAAGCGAACCACTCGACCACAAAATTTATATTTTTTGTTGTTGATTTGTGTACAAATTCTCTAGATGAGTTGCTCGCTTGTGTTGCAGACAGAGGCCTTTAATTGCATCTTTATATTTCAATTATTAAATCCTTCTGTTGAAAGCACTGATTCAGTTTCGAAATTCCGTAATTTGTCTCCTTTATATCATGTAAATCAATCAATTTTCACTCCTAATTAAATTATTTCCCTTGACATCCGCTTCCTTAAAAGTAATTGAGAAAAAGAAGTGAGCAAAAATTATATCAATTTAAAATTCCCTCTAAATAATTTATTCATTAATTTTTTATTATGACACGGGACTGTGTCAAGATTAAGAAGAAATAAAAAAACAAAACCAGAAACGATGCAAACTAAAAGAGTTGAAAGTAACTGCAAAAGCGAGACGAAAAAAGAAACTTTGTGATGAATAACTGGTGATGAGGAGCGTTTCTTCTTCATACTTACTTTTATTTTATGCTAAAACAAGTTGGCTTCGAATGAATAATAAACTTAAAATGAACTAAGTTCTCTAAATAATTGGCCCATTTGGGAGAACAATGATTAACGGACTGCTGACGCAATTGATAACGTGAGAATCCTGAATTTTCGGAACATGAGCTACGATTTTTAAACACTGAATTTTGAGGTTATGATTTGAACACTTACTCGTATATGCCACTTTTTATTCATGCGTATCTGTGTAAATAAAAATAGCACACACTTTTACTTTCTCTTGTAGTTTTTTTTTTTAATTTTTAAATCTTTATTAACAATTTTGCGTTGTCATAGCGTGTAAACACTGGCTAAAGCTAAAAAATAATTTGAATGCTCTAAATATAATTTGAAAACATATGAAAAATTTTACTAGAAACCAACGAAACTTCTTACATTATTTAATTAAGGTGAATAACGTTTGCACGTCGACGAATTTATTTCCTCACTTGTGTTGTTATTTTTGAAGGCATTTGGAAAATAATTCGGAAAGTTTTCAGTTTGCTAGAACTTATGCACTTAGGAACAACAATATATTTTAATAAATTGCTTTTTGAACGAAGCTGTACCTTGGCTCTCTAAGCGGAAGTCCAATTTACACGGAATAAGTAAAATGGCTCAGTGAGCCGTAAGTTCAACGGACGTTAACATCTTCACTGAAAGCCAACTGAACATCTAATAGATTCAAAAGTCACGGATGACCAAGAATTGCAAGAGAGAACCTAAAAATGACGTAAAAGAAACCGTAAAACCTTTTGAGGTTACAAGAACTGATTTAAAAGATTACTTTTTGCAGCAGTAGAGGGGGCATGCCAGTGGTAACGGATATCGTCTTCGTAGATGCCAATCGTTTGTGGATTATTGGCGTAAACCAGGGAGTTTACATAGTCCTATAAAAATGTGTCCAGGTTTATTAAATCGCATCATCTTGGAGGCCAAGTAATGGTATGTCGGTAATGGCTTGTGGCTCATCTTCACTTGAAATGTAGCAGTTAAGGCCATTGACATATTCATTTCAACGCCGAGAATTTAGCAAACTGCCCCGAAACTTTGCTATTCGAGCAGATAGTAATGAACGTAGAAGGCCCATTCCATTCGCAACCGCTACGTTTTGATGGCTATTGATTACTTCAGAAATTAGTCAGAAGTATATATCTTAACTAATCAGGATGCAATAACGCGTTTGTTAACATTCGACCAAGGGTGGAATTCTAAATCCGCGCGTGTAGTCTATTTAGTAGTGTGCTAGGTATAAGATTGCGGGTTCGAATCCTACCGAAGGCTCTAACATTTAATAAATAAATAAAAATAGGAAACGAATGTACGGGTTTTATTGCATCAGGATAACGCCGCTCTATTCACAGTGTGTCAAAACGTTAAATCGCACCTTTAAAATGTAATTAAGAAAAGTGATGAGCTCTCATCAAAGAATGGGTTGACCATTTTCAAAAATGCCTATTAGTATACAGATCTGACTGAACTTCATGAACACCAGCTAAAATTTGCCTCGTTACCGAATAATTTAAGAGGACTACATGCATACTTATGTATATAAGTTATTATTAATTTGTTTTGTATATGTATGTAAACGTTTATTCTTTTTTACATAATCGGGTCTGTTCTGTAAACCGAATCGTTTTCAAAAACGAGACATTTTTAAAACCGAGCAGAAGGGTATTTGGTGTTTTAGAAATTACTCCGTTTGGCAACATTCAAAATAAAGTTCGAATGAAAAATTTGAACGGCAAAGTCAGCTGGTAATAGAATAAATTAGCAAGATATTTGAAATTAAAACAGGATCTATGTTAAGTTACAATTACAATAGCATTTACATAGCTCTACAAGTTTAGCAGAAAATTTGTTTTTTTATTCATTCAATCATTTTACTTCATACTTGGAACAAAAATATTAGCGAATTTGAGTGGTTTTTTAAATCTATTTTTTTATGCATAGTTTACATAACCGCAAGTAATTTTATTAAATTTTAAATGAAAATTCTTTATTTATGTTTCTTTAGTTATTTATAAGAATGTTTGCACATTTTATTTGCTTTCGACCAGGAATGTTTACTCGATTTAAGACCGAGTAAAATTATATGTTTTCGGTTTAGAGAACACCAAAAATAGAAATTCGTTTTTAAAACGAGAAATTTACTCGGGTTCGGTTTACAGAACAGACCCGAATTTTAGATATGGCTGCTATTTAGTGATTACAAAAAAGTACTAAAAAACATCAGATTATGATGGAATCGTTGGCTGTATGGGGGTACTAACAGCGCTAAAAAATCTGTTATATTTTGGGGGTGAAGTCAGCACTTCAAAATAGGTGGCACAGGGAAAAAACGATAAGATGATTAAAACTATGTGGCAGAACGATGAAGTTCCAATACAGCCATGTTTTAAATAAGAACTTCCAGCCCCGCCTCTGCTTTTTTTACTATATCTGGTTATCGTCGTCTCATTGCTTTGTCAGGCTTTCTTGTTAGTTTCTGTACCAAATTAAATTAAATTTTCAGCAAAAAACGTGGACAAAGTGCTGAGATGATTTTTAAAATTGTTAAGAGATTTGATGCTTTAAACATTTCTTTTCGCCCCGCTAAATTGCATTTCAGTACTAGTTTAAAAAAAAGCAACAATACAACGTTTTTAAGTTTTAGGTCTCAAAGTTTATTTTGAATTTTTTTAAGGGTTTTTTAATACAACAAGGGTACTCATGAAAATGCGTAAAACACTGGCAAACTGTGAAATCTGTAGACTTTGACACTGTAAAATATTTTTTCTATTTCTTTCGCACAGCAACTTGCTCAATGAAGAAAAACAGTTGCATGATATTATTCCAGACATTCCATACTATGAGAAATATTTTCATCTTCTCTCTATAGGCGCAGGATTCTTCTTGATTTATTTTGTTGTTACCAACTGCCAGGTAACATGTAGCTAAAAAAAACAATTACCATATAGATACTCCTGGTCAAAACCTTACGCAGATACCTGTGAAGCTCGGCTGCTATTTGAATGTCTCTACGCAAGGGTTAAAGGAAATCACGAAGTGTATAAAATGAATACAAGTATTCTAACAAGACGCTGAAGTTCACAAGCACACACGGTTCGAATAGCAAGAGCAGACAATGGAGTCTGTAGGAAGGAACACTTTTCGTGCCACTCCCTATCTTTCGCAGAAGTAAGTACCCAGCTTTTCAAGGTTGACACCGTGAAACCAGACATAACTCACCTAAGAGGAGTATTTTGAGAAGCTTCGCTGGAAGCGCCGAGTAACTATGATAGGTCTGGTCCTTTTTTTGATTTTACAGTGGCTTCTTTACTCGACTAAACCTAAACCACCAAAACGATTACTTCAGCAAATTTAAATAATTATTATTTTATCTAATTTCTTAGTATTTTTTTTAGAATATTTTAAACGCAAATATGAAGAAATTCCTCCGTTTTTTTTAGTTTTTAATTAATTAAACAAATTAATTTGATCTGACTTTTCTTCGAAATTCACACTAATTGTTCAAACTTGCACAAAAGTTTAAAAAGGGATCTCGGAAACTTGCGCAATTGCTCAAATGGCACTTTTATGCGTTTAAATGAGTAACCCTTATTGTGTTTTGAATAAAAAAGCTTTTACTTTAACCAAACATTTATGACGTTAATTTTTTCAATTAAATATTTTACTAATTTTCTTAGTAAATTTTTATTTACACCGAAGTTGACTAAATTCTGAGAAACAAATGCAAATATTCGTGCACGAGTGTATTTGAAGAGTTTCTGTTTTTACACGAGTGAAATAATCCTCATACAATGATTAATAAAAAATTACAAGTAAATTACATAATTTCGAATACACATAGATAATTTTACATGAAACACTCTCACTTCACCAAACTACTTTTACGCTCCATCTCACAAGAAAGTAAAAGTAAAACAAAAGTAAAAATTTATTCAAAACTGCTCATTTGAAGTATAAAAAAATGAGATTTTTTTTAAATTTAGAGAATAAATTTGTTTATGCTAAATGAGAATAAAAGAGAGAGAGAGAGTGTGGAGCATGGAGTATAGAGAGTCTGCACTTGAACTTGTTTTATAATAATTGTATTTGATTTTAACAGTGGTAGTGGTATTTATGTGTTTTCTTTTAGTAAGTGATTTTCACTTAAATAAATGAGAGTTTTTTTTTGCAGTTGAGTAATCGAGCAGTACGATTAACAGCAAATCAATATATGATGGCTGTTGTTTTTGTTGTTGTTATTGCGTCCTTATATTTTTATTGTTGTGTTGGTCATTGTCACCACGAATAAGAAATAATGTTGGTAAAATTGACAAAATGTAGTTGTTGACTTTTTTCGTATTTGTTTATTTATTCATTATTGCTCGTCCGAATGCATTTTGCGGTAATAAAACGACTTTCACTTAATTTAAAAGCATACAAAATTTCGTAATTTTTATTTTTATTAATATTATTTTAATTTGTTTATTTTATTTTGTAAAAATATTATCAACTCTTCTTTTCACTGGGCAACATTGCGAAATTTATATTTTATTTCACTTAAAACGTTTGACTTTCTGTAGGCATTTAACTCACCTTCATCTTTTTCGTTATTTTGTGTCTTTATTTAAGTTTAAAATTATTTCTGTAGTTTAAACGCGTCCGTTACGTTTGGTATCGCTTTATCTTTTACTGGCTCAGACCGGCATGTGTAACGTTGGCTGGCACTCGATATTACGTATGGCTGAAGTTTTGTTTCTTTTTTTTTTGTAAACTTTCCTAAGCTTTATTTTTTCTTTTTCTTACGGTTTCGTATTTGAGCTGCTTTTTGAGTGGATTTAAATTTTTACTTTTCACTTTCTTTTGAATACTTATTTCTTTTGAAGCAGCTCATTAATGGTAACCCTGCTTTAATTTATTCGTTTTTTTTTTAATTTTTAAATAAATTCAACAAACTGTTTTTTAAATTGTTGGGGCATTACGGTGTTACTCGCTTAAAGACTTAAAAACTTTTGTTAGTTTTTCCGCCTTGTATGCGGCTTTTAAAGAAAATTTGTTTCAAATGCTTGTATGTCGTGTATTTTTGAAAACTTTTTGCCACATTTTAAACAGCGAACCGTGTGTTTGTGTGTATGTGCATGACTCTGTGTCTTTTCGTTAGAAACTCCTTGGATATGTAACTTTAAATAGTTAAAAGTTTTCAAAGCATGAGTTTTCATATAACGATCACCTAACAATTAATTTGTGCTCTTTTGACTTTATTTTTATTATCACCATCATTGTGAGCTTTCTTGTTGTTGCTGTGTTATTGCTCTTAATGTTACAAGTAGTTGTTAAACTTTACTTGTGAGCACAGGCTCTTAACTCTGACAGTTTCCTTGAATGATATTTTTTGTGTTAAGCACGCGTTAATTCTTGTATTATTTTTGTTTGTTAAAGATTACAGTGGAACTGCAGAATTAAAATCATATTGAAGTAGTCAATTATAATTTAAAAAATTATTGAATTTTATTAGAACTATATAAATCAGAGCTTGTATTTTTACGAGCAACTCAAAATTGTCTGTAAATTGTACTTTCAAAGACTTTTTATGGAATATTCTGAAGTTTAACTAAAATATTTTACATGCTAATTACAAATCAAACTAAGTGGCTGCGGTAGCTATTTACCGGTCAAGTCGAAAAGGACCTAAAGAAGCGCTCAGGCAGGAAAGTTAAAAAGTATTTAAATAAAATCGGAACTTAAAATAGTATGTGGAGGAGATACAAATTTAGGAATACTGTGTTTGTACGCTGTGTCTGCAAAACGATGAAACGCTATCGAACATATTGCATTAAGCTAAGAACTGCTCACTTAGAAACACTTAATGTGAATTCTATAGACAACCTCACCCTGAAGATTAGCGATTACTTAAACAAAGTGGGCAACTGGGACCCAAGCCATTAGTAGTCTACTTCGTAGAGGAAGAAAACTTTAGCATTTTGTTGTGTGAATACTGTACTGATGAACCAAATTAAATTAAGTAAAAAGTTGTTAGGGATCTGACAAACTCCTCTCTATCTGCAAGTGATTTTTCTGCAGGCTCTTCAGGTACCTGATTTAATTATTGTTATGTTTTAAAACTACGCTCAAAAATTTATTTTATTCCTACCTAAAGTTGCGGCAAAACACAATGCACTTCATACCCACTGTTTCATATCGAAAAGTTAGGAGGTCTAAACAAATGTGGCAACAATCATTTAAACAATGAGCAAATCTGATAATAATAATGTGTTTTTGTGTTTTCTTGCTATTTTAATTATTTAACATAATTTTGTGTGCAAATTTGCCTTAAAGTATAAATCATCAAAATGTAAAATGCGTTGGGCTGTTTGGAGTTAGAGAGATAAAAAACGCAAGACTCAAGACACAAACTTACATTTGAAAACCACAGAAAATAATTTTATTTAATTTTGTGCTAAAACGACAATTTATAATTTTTGGAATTTTTACTGTTGCACTGCTGCGAAACCACCAACTTTTTAAAGATAAAGATTTAAAAAAATAAGATTTGGAGTTTATCAGGTTACGCCAGGTATTACGTATTAACTAAATGAAGTGTTCAGTAGGTTGGTATCGTACCAGTTTACAGAGCAATTGATGGTAGTAAATTTAGCTAAAAGACGTAAAAGTATTAATATATTTAATACAAAAATATTAAATAAAAAGGAATGACAGGCATGATAAAGTAAATGAACATGATTTGCGAAATGTTAAGAAAAATATTGGACTGTTTTTAGGTTGTTAGGGGAAAAATACAAATCCATAACTTTTCACTATGACTCTTATTTTATTTTATATTAATTATTTCATAACTCTAACGTATGCTTGTTACAATTATCTGCCATAGTTTAAATGTCTGGGAATTAAATTTGACTAAATTATTTCAATACCTTTTAGTTTTTTATGAAAAATACATAAAAAATAATTCAATAAATAAATAAAAACGAATAATAGCTTTGGTCCCTATTGAAAGCCTTATAATTTAAATGAATTTTTTACTACAATTTAGTAGGAGTATGTTTGGATCATGATCAAAAATAATAACTAGCTAAACTTATGCCGGAACACGACAATATTGATAAGTTCCCGCTATGTAAAGTTTTCATCATACGAAGATTAACAGATATCTTAAATACTTTATAGTTTCTTAAATCAATCCCAGAAGTTTAAAATTATTGTTCCAAATTTGCGCTCATGATTTTTAAACGGTTAACTTTAAGAACAAAAAAGATATGAATCAGAACTAGAAATGTTTATTTAAGCCGACTAAATAAAATCTAGTTATGCGTCACTTTTTGATACGAAATTATCCAATCATTTACTATATGGCACGAGAAATTATTTACCCGATAAGTCAAGCGATGCTTTCAACTGCAATTACATGTAATGTGTAATTGAGCGATTCCAAATGCCGATTACATTGTAATGTAGTTGATATAACCCAGGCCAGTTATTTTTAGAATTTCCCATTATATATTTTATAATTAAATAATAAAATACTTTATTTATATAATGGCTTGTTACATAAGCGAAGGCATTAACTTTTCAATTACGTGTAACTGAAAGTATATTTTTTTAAATTATTTAAAATGTTCTCAATTAAAATTGTATGTTATTGCAATCGATTTACCCTAAATTTTAAGTACATTAGCATGTAATTGAATAGTTGGAATTGCATTGAAATTATGTAGTTGCTTGTGTAATTAATTAAAAAATTTAATTCACATACTCCAGTTCGGGTATAGTCTACCGTTAATAAGGAATATTTAACATTTATTCTGGACTGGCTAAAATAACTTAACTTTCTCTTAACTTTCTGTCTGCCGGGAAGTTATACTACTTTGTTTGTTTATAATTTTTGATTAAATGAAAGGGAATGGATCGTATATTGATAAATGTTTTATTTAATGTCGGCAATTATGTATGGAATACAATTTCAGATAAATGTCCGCCTCTGTTAGCCTTACAAATGCGAGCCATTTGGAACACATTTTTCATTACACTCTCACGTGGAGGCCAAGCAACATCACCACTCCTTGAAATAACTCGTTGTGGAAAGAAGTCTCGCAGTAATTCCATTGTAATCCTGGCTGTATGCGATGTGGCACCGTCTTGTGGGAACCACATGTTAGTCAAGCTCAAAGCATGCAGTTGTGGCGTTAAAAAGTTTTCAATCACGATCTCGCTCCCCATTGACAGTTACCGTTACGCCGTTTTCAGTTTCAAAGCAGTAAGGTCCAATGATTCCTCCTGACCGAATTGCACACCAGACTGTCGCTTTTAATGGATGCAAAAGCTGACTGATGAATAATGGGAGGGTTTTCCATGGCCCAGAACTAACTATTCTGTTTATTCACATATCCATTCAAATGAAAATGTGCCTCGTCACTCATTATGATTTTTTCATGAAAATCGAGGTTGTCGTGGGCGAGCTGTGGCATGGTCTTCTGGAAGAAGCTCTTGTGTCAACTGAATCTTAAATGGAAACAAATGCAAATCCTTGTGAAAAATTGTGGCCAAAGTTGTTCATTGAAGACCAAGCTCTTGAACACTTTCTTGAACAACAGTAATGTTTTCAGCTGATCTTGCAGTACGTTGTGGTCCATGCTTGGGCCTATCAGCTACAGTCCCTTTATCCTCGAAATCATTCTACTACTACACGATAAATAGTGCGTCCCGTTTGCACGTTGTTTCTCCCAAAACTTGCACGTAACGTTCCCATCGTTGCAGTAATCGATGATTGATTTTGATAAAATGTGTTAACGATTAAAACACGTTAATTTACCGAATATTTTTCCATAATAAATTTGCTACGTCTCTACTTCACGATTGACAAATATGAACTGTCAAGACTAATGTTTACCAAAATCGTGGCAAAACAGAGTAGTATTCCTTTCCGGAGGACACCCTGTATTATGTCTGTACTCCATTGGCTCACTCCATTGGCGCACGCGCTTAAAAACTTATGCAGCGCACAAATAACAATAAAATTAATTTGTCACACTTTACACTGTTTTTAATACAAAACGATAAAAAAAATCATCGTTATTAAACAATTGAAATTTTAGCCATTTCAGGCACGGCAAAAACAACACATTTCTTCATCTGATTTTCTTGTCGTTTTACATAAATTGTATTAAATATTAAATCCTTAGGCATTGTAAATTCATCACAAATATCAATCAAATTAATTTTTCGATGGATTGGTTGCTAAAACAAACGTTGAACGAACAAACATTTTGTAATCTGCAATTAAACAACAACATTACTATTTTGCGCTAAGCTGTATGTATGTGTGTGTGTGTGTTACAATTGTGTAATTTGATTTAAATAGAAAATAACTAAATTTCATTTTGTGACGAACAACTTATGTCTTGATACTTTAACATCAATGATAATGAACTCTCTATAAAAAAAGTTCAAGTGCTCGTTTGATTTCATTAAATGTTTCCTAATTTAGGCTGATCTTATGCTAGATTTCGTATATATTTTATTTTACGAGCAGACGTCTTTTTATTATAGCTTGAACTTTAGATCTTTGTATTTTAGTCGTAAAAAATTAAAATAAAAAAATATTTGGAGCGTTTCTACATGAATATTAGAAGTTTGTTTTAGAGCGTAAAAGATTTAAAAATATTAATGTTATTTTTAAGGTCAACTTTATTGTGAAGTTCCCAGAAATAATATTAGAAATATTGTCTATGTTAAATTGAAAAGGTTAATAACTTTTGTTCTCTTTATGTAAGAATACAAAAATTATGCAACATCAATTGTGGCTGAAAGGTTACACATGTTCAGCCGCATGTCATGATCACCAGCTATTTAGAAATAATTCCAGAGTCATTTCTCGCAGATATTCTAAAAGTGATCATTGCAACAAGAACATCTCCATTGGGATTGATGATGGTGCTAATGAGCTTTCGATATTAACTAAATGATATTCTGCTCATGCAGCCGCAAATTGAAATAGGATCAAAAGGCATGCAGCCTTATTAACTCCAAAAATAAGCTTCCCAACTAATAAAGAAAGATGTTAGCCGATGGACAGCAAGAAGAGCGCTACACAACATTAAATACCTCGCAGCTGTGAAGACACCTAAAATGTTTCGACAGGGCTAAAATTCGATAGGCAACACAAAGATGGGACTGTTAATAACTTGAGCCGCGTAGTATGGCCAACGATATCAGTCCGATGGTAACTAGTATTACTGGCTCCGACAGCAGGAGCCATATGGTGGCATGTTAGTCCATTGCAGAAAATTGATGGCATTATGAGAAAGGAGACTATTTGAACATATTGCAACCCATCGTCCCGATTTTGTAGATATAAGCGCATATCCTAAGGAAGAAGTCGTGTTTCAACACCACAGATATCGTCAAGGAATGTCTGACTGTGCAAAATTTTCAACTGAAAGTCGCAAAGTTCTGACCTGAATAATTAACAATTTGTAGTCAACAGCCTTTTCTAACTTATTTTATAATTATAATTGGTTGGAAGTATTTCCAAGCGCATAAATAGTGTATTACAAAACAAAGGGCCATTTTCGAAATAATAAATATGCAACATATTTTAAATGTTGCCAGAAAGTGCAAAATTTTGCAAATAAGAGTTATTTTTATTTTATTTCTTCTTTTAATATAAAGTTTATTGTTTTGTTTTAAAAATATTATTGTTAGCAACTTTATGCGCCTGTAAATGCAGAAAATACAAAGTAGTATCCACCTCTGCTCCCCACTGTACATAAATGTTTAACTTTATTTTTATTGCTTGCCCCTAAACAGCTGTTTATATTTTAAAATTATTCCGGACGTTACGAATTTCTCTTTCGAAAGATGAGTATTCAAGCTAAAGAAACTAGTCTTAATTTTCTTTTGACTCTGCTGACTTAAAACAAGGGATGTGTGTTAATTATGAAGGAACACATCATTCTGGTTGAATGTGTATTTGAAATGTCTGTAATAGAGCCAACAAGTCTAAAAGGGAGCCATAAGGTAAGCGGTCTGCTTCGGTATCCCTCCTACATGAATATAAATACACAGCCAACAGTACTAAAATGAGAGTGACGTGAGAAAAATAATATAAAGCAACACGATGAAAACTGAGAAAAGTATAGAGAGAAATAAAAAATGTCTAGCTCTACTTCTTCCCCTTCTCTTCTACAAACTTCATCAGTCTGACATTAAATTTTCAAAATGTGAAATCCGATTTATGACAAAAATCAAATTGCTACAACAAAATGGCCACCTACTCCAAATTGGTTTCAAATATAAGCTTTCATGTTGGGCTACAATGATTTCTGGCAACGTCACAAAGTTATACATATCCCGATGAGTGGCGAACGGTACACGACAACACTATTGTGTAAGCGTTCAGTGAGTCTTACTTACGAATCACACTAAAATCGCAAACAAATATTATGGCTAATGCAAGAAGGTTCGTATGCAATGCCAACTCAATATTCCCTTACTAAGCACCTGATGGCGAAGCAGTGGTTTGTGCGGGGAAGGTAAATATAGGCCAAAGTATAATTGGTATAATAATTGATTTGTTTAAATTTATTTCGTTTTTCTCACAATAATGTTTGTTTTTTTTATTTTACTTTGAGATCTATTTATAAATTTTTACTCATGCAGGTTATCTTCCATGCCACAGTGTAAATAAATGTCTTAAATGTTTTTTCTTACGTGGCGATTAGCGGTTTAAGGTGCTGAAATTGCTTCCCTTGACTGCTAAAAGTCTCTCATCTCGCTCAAGCAAACTTTGAAGTTCCATAAAGAATTGTCAGCATTTCGGATTCTAAGAAGTTTTTCTATATTTCAACAATATAAAAAAAGGGGTTCCATCTTTATTTTTCTCTTTTAAAATTTTGTTTGAAAAACTTCATTATTTCCAACATTTTTTTTTCAAAACAACCCTGCTTGAAAGAATTAAAACGTATAAAACTGCTAGAAAATGAATTTGTAATTTTGCTATTTTCTTTAAAATGCCACTTGCCACGACTTACATGATAAAATTTATAGAGTGTGACTTTATTAAAAGACAAACAGGTAACCGAAATTAAAAGAAATGAATTTTTTAATCATAATTTTTTTTTTGTTAACTTTTTCAAAACAGACACACACAATAAATATCTGGAATAAGTTCATGCAACAAGTCAATAAACCGAAATATACAGCCGCATAGCATAAAATATTGGGCAAATAAAAATAAAGTTTAAATTTTTTATGAAATCCACGTACAATTTGACTTCCTTGAAGATTTTCCGAAAAACTAAAAACAAAGTTTGCAGTTGTGTTAACTAACAATTGAAATATTCCATTTCATTAAGAGCAAATCAGGTTTGTTATGCAACAGCACACATTAGTTTGTTGCATGTTGCAACACTTGAACTTAAACTTCGCTGGTCTTCGAGATAGAAAAAAACAACAACATTTACTTGTTAAACATTTTTCAGTTTGACTTGTTTCTAAGCTGGCTTGCTGCGGACTTTTACGTGAACAATCAACTTTCAACAAAAAAATGGAAAAATTTAAGAAAAAATAATTTTTTTTTTGAAAGTAAACTCCAATAGGAAGAAAAAATGTATTAAAAATGTACAGAAAGTAACCAAGAGACGGACATCTCTTGCAACTGGCTCATGTCTGACCAATAATGAAGTGAATAGCAGGGTACCAGGGTAAAATGGCAAGCCTTCAAAACATTTAGGAGAAAGGAAGGATGCCCAAGAATTTTCATTCACAATTTGTCCTTATCATATTTTCCTACATATTTTATCTTCAGATGCTTGAACACAAAAGTAGTACAGGACTTAGTACGAACATTGATTTTTGTATCACTTGATCTTTAACGTTCTTCAGTTGAGGTAACCATAATCTAAATGCAAGATTTTAGTATTAAATTATATGGTTATAAACAAATCATATTATTGTTGTAAATAATAAATATACGAACACAAATAATAAATATACGAACACAGGCGACTAAAGCCATCGAATGGTCAATGGTAAAATTTTGAAATTGTTTTAAACCAAGGCCAAGGTACTGTTTGTGGTGTGCACAAAAATATAACGAAACTTTGATTTGGTTTTCAGTCACGTAATGGTGTATGAGATTGGTCGCCTCTGAGCGCATCTTAGCAAATATATTCTTTCATAAGCGATCATAATCCCTGATGTAGCATATAGAATGCCGACTGAGGAGCCGAAACTATTATGTGTGCGAAGAACGTTATATGAATATTGATAAGTTCGGTAAAACACTATTTGGTAGGCAAGTGATTTGCATTCATTAAAAACTTCTAGTAACTTTACGAAAATTATGGCTGCCGTATAATTATCTATCTAACTACGATCGTGAAGTTTTTCAAGAGCAGTAATTTTGAAAACATATACAAAAAATATATCCGAATTTTTACTCCTAATAAAAATATTAAATTCGTGTCGATTGAGGTGAACATTTCGCTAAGATAAATAGTCCAAGAATAAACAACAAATATTGACTTTATTTACTACAATTCAAAGATAAATCAGATGAACTTTCTTTCTAATTGTTTAATTTTTTAAATTTCTGTCGATAAATTAATAGTCTCCAATATTTTGTTGCGGAAAATTTTGATTCCATTGCATGCACCTTAATTGGGCAATTTGGAAATTTAAACGCAATTAAGGCCACATTTAATCTCAATTTACCATACAAGAACTCAATTAATATATTGAGCAATTAGTACTTACTTGCACCATCAATTGAGTTAAATTACACATGCAACTCTGGTGAAGTCTATTGAGTGATAAGAATTAATCTGTGCTGTGACAAAAAATGAAAAGCCATGAAAATAAAAGGAGAAAAAAGCAAGAAAGAACTGGGGCCAAATCGTCGCACTCATGATCCAATGACTTTGTTCGAAATTTTATTTTTTGGGTTCGCGGTATTCGTTATCGAAATTTCAGGTTGTTGCATACTATAACGCGTAGTTAATCGAATGCCTTCTAACAAAATGCGATTAAATACTTTAAGATCTACCGTCAAGATTTTTTCTAGACAAAGTTTTAGTGGCACTGCTGTTGAAATGCCTGTTGATAGGTCGAGTTTGGATAACACAAAGTTGAAATGTTACAACTTTAATAATTTTATGATTTAACCCCTGGTGTAAAGTAAATTTGATAAAATTTTAACCAAGATGCATTTTAAATTTTTCTAAAAATAAAGCAGAAATTCTCCTAATTTCTTCCAAATACTTTTTTGAACAAAGTACAAATTTTTATAGCTGTCAAAAGCTAATTGACTAAGGACGCATGTCTAAACAAAGTGTAAAGGGTTTCCCTTTTTTATTAAGGATTTTTTTTTAAAACTTGACATACGTAAGTATGTCCACCATGTGTGGAATAAGACATCGTTTAAATATTTGCAGAGGCTTTGCACGGTACCACAAACCGGAGGCGTTCAATTTTGACTCTGCCGCACCGATTCGGCTGGATTTGGGGGACGGCTTGAGTTATGTTGCCTTAGAAACAGAATCAACACGCACTATTTTAGTGGCTAATAATTACGTCTCATAAGAGTCATCCCTCAAATTGTTGATATAGAATGGTACCAGATAGCTTCCATGTCCACATCGGGCAGGTCGAGCAAAGAATTGATAATCATTAACATGTAGCGCTTGTCACGAATGAATCATTCGCCGGACATAACTTATTTTTCAGGAATTGTTACCTGATGAACCTAGCTTCGATCCGTATATAAAAACTTTAGTACCTCCCTGCTTAAGAAAGTTCTTCAGCAACAATTTTATAAAATAATTTGATTACTTCGACGAGCCATGTTTCTTTAGTTGGCCGCAAAAACAACACGATAAACAGTTTTGCAGACTTGAGTTGTATTGAGTTCATTTAACTGAGAGATTACTTCAGAAGAATTACAAAAACAACATAAAAACAACACACAGTTGCTATCAACTTTCTGAAATAATCTCTCAATTGCACGAACTAGTTCGTGACTGACACAACTCTACAAATATTTTTATTTTTTTGTTTTTTTCTGCAGGATTCAAACTGCAGATGAGTCTTAAGCACTTAAAAATTCCGCACGCTTAACTCAATATCTTAATTGACTCGACACAACAGCTATGGCAGCATTTAGCATTCGCATAATATTTCAAAACATCTAATGAATTTGTATGTTTGTAAAAATTTACATAAACAATTTACCTTCACATTTCGCTATGACTATTTTACATGTGGCAGCTGGCTGGAAAAATCCATTGATGTTGAAGCTCTAAGAAAAGTGTTCATGTACTCCTATGCAGTTGTGCAGTCATATCACAGTGACTCTAATTAAAAAAATACCAGTCCATATATGAGTATTTAACAGGTTTATTTCGTTTTCATTTGTTGCTTTATTACTTAAGATCTCTCTAGTCTTAAATAATACTCTGCCGTATACTACTCGTACATCTTGGCTAGATAATGATGTTGCACCAAATTTTGGTGTAACGGAAACCTCTTGACTTGCTTGTTGGCTTCTGTAAGTCATGCCTTCGTCCACAATCGGAAGCAAAATATAAATAACATTTGACGGAAGTATTTTGGGTATTTGTTTAAGTTTTATTTTTTGTAACGAGTTTTTCAATAAACAATTTATTTAAGATCAAACACTTGGTTTGCTTGGGAGTTGGCAGAGTTTTCAATAGCGAAGCATAAGTTGAAACTTTAAAGTGTAAGTGGGATGGTGACTTTTGTACTGCCGCTGTTGTCAGCTAGTATTTTCGATTGTATGTGTGTCTGTGCTGTTTGAAGTTATCCTTATTACGTCACAAGAGCTGGTTTTCCCACAAATTTATTTAATTCTTTTTTTTTATCGTTTTCTATTTTGTATTATTTTGATTTCATTTCCTGTGTAAACCTATTTCTTTTTTTTCACATTTAGAGATTAAGTGTCAAAACAATTTTATAAACTTAATTTATATTTATTGTGGTCTACCGAAATTATGCATCGCACATGCATTTGGACAGACGGTTAATGGGCGTGTAAAAGTTTAAATAAATAACAAATATGTACCACCACTTTTTATGATTTTAATTTAATTTTTGAGAAGGCATTAACCTTTCAGATGATATAACTTTTTTCCTACTGAGTACCAGTTTTTATATAAGGAGGTAAAAGAAGCCACAAGTGTAAAATGTTGCCTGCCAAGCTGTTTCTTCTAACTCATTCAAATATGGTTGACGATTCCTAACGCAGCGCTTTCAACTCAACTTTTCAAATAAAAAATTTTAATTTATAATAAATTTTTATCATAATATTTTAATTAAAATAATAATAATACATTTTTGTCCGGACAGATGTTGATTTCAACTTTAAATAATTTAATCAGCGCGTTCAGAGAATTTTCGCTGTTTGAAATCATTATCGGTCCAGAAGTTCCCGAGATATGGCCTTTTCTTTTATTTTCATTCTTACGGAAAAAGCTTATACACATGACTATAAAATTTGCGTATTCTGAACACTTATTTTCATTACTTCCACTACAGGAATGACCTACATTTTTTTTAAAATTTAATTCATCATAAATTCGAAAACTAACGTCAAAATCGAACTGGAATAAAAAAACTAATTGTCAAAAATAAAAATCAATAAAAAATCGTAATTTTGCAAAAAAAAACACCCAACAAATTTGTAAATGTTACCACAAAATTATAAATTTCACCAAAATTTAGTAGTTTAAACAAAAAGTCCATATTTTTTTCAAAACGTAAAAGTTTTAACGAAATCGACGCTATAAAAATATTTAAAAAAATTAAATTTCATCACAAATGGGGAATTCACAAAAAATTAAAAATTTCACAAAAAAAAATTTTAAAAATTCAAAATTTCACCAAAAATATCAATTAATCTGAGAAATAGATATAAAAAATAAAAAGTTAGGGAATTAACTGAAATTCGAAAATTCACTACAAAACCAAACTATAAATTTTTAAATTACAAAAATAAAATAATATTGCAAAAAATTTTATAAAATATTGAAATTTTACAAAAAAAAAATCTCAAAATTTTTAAATTTCTCCACAAAAAATTAAAATTTGACCAAAATTTTTAATTTTACCAAAAAGCAGAAAATTCACAAAAAAAAAACTATATTTTGTGAAATTTTAACGAAAAATAAACTCCAGTGATGCAGAACCGCCGAAAGCATTGGCAACACCTCTAGTCGATTGGCATACCAACTAATTGAGTTCAACAAATCAGCTGGTAGGAGTTTAAGAGCTGCAAGAGAACACAAAGACTCGTTGCGAGTAAAGTTGTTTACAAAAATATGACTTTTTGGACAATTTGTAGCTACAATTTCCCATAGACTGTAGTAGCAGTTAGCGTTTGCTCAACTATTAAAGACAGCTAGCTGTAACCGGATTAAACAAATGTGTAATGCCAACAGCTATCTATCACAAGATTGGGATGTTGAAGGAGACTCCATAAAGCCCTCGGTAAAACCCCTGCATTAGCACAGCACTAATCTTAATTATCAATTTAAATGTTGCATTAACAAGGTGTCAAAACTTGTTTAAGAAAATTTCAGTAAAATATCTAACTAGTAAAAAATTATTAATATTATTTTATTCAATTACAATTATATTATTATTACTATTAACACATTTACAATGTAGACAATAGGAAATCATTTGATAGAATAAATAATTTAAAACAAAAAGTTCAAAACATAAACAAGCGAGAACTCAAAAGCCTCAATGGCCATAAGCCATGACAACAGAAATGATAAAATATTAAACTTTTATTAATAATTTACATAATTAAGCAAAAATTATTCACTTCATTGTATAAAATTTAATTTATTTCACCAACTACAGCGGCAATATTGTTATTAACAAATATTTTACAAAATTACTTGCATTTAATTCACTTAATTAAGTTACAAAAGTAACGAGTAGGTTGCTCTACGTCTGCCTTTTGCATGAAATTAATGCAATGATTTTGGTCGAATGTGTTTTTTTTTTACCAATTGTACGAATGTATTAAAAATACATATAAACAAAAAGCATTTAAACCACAATTATCAACAGTCAAATTAATTTAAATTTTATTTTATTTCTTTGTGCTTTTATTATAATTTTAGTTCTGTAATTTTTAGGCACCAGGTCTTTTATACAATTTTTTTTTTAATTTTTTTATTTATTAAATTCCATATTTCGCTATGCATTTTGTGTAGCATTAGCAGGAATTATATTAAGTTACAAAAACTTCCATTAACCATCAATAAAATATGAACAAAATTTGTCATAATACCAAGAAAAAGGTTTTGAAATTCAAAATAAAAAACTGAAAAAATTTTCAAAATAATTATACATTTGAAAATAGTTTTAAAAGTGCAAAGATGAATAACATAAAAAATAAAAAAAAATTTACATATATATATATTAACATATATATATATATATATATGACGTCTGTTCCAGGTGAATAACAAAACAGTACCAACTAGTCCGATTTAGTCCAAACGCGTTCCAGATAACAATTTTTGTGCAATTTTGAGAGAAAATGAGAGAGTAAAATTTTTCATTTCCTGTAAAAAGTCGTACGAACTTTTTCTTTGGATAAGTTCGGACTAGAATTTAAAAATCAGAAAATTTTTAAATAAAAGAAGAAAGTTTTTATTTTAAATTTATCAAAAAGCAAAACGGAAAATTTTTGCAATAAACTTTAAGTTTTAAGTACATATATTTGTGCATATTTATCACTTTATTTAATAAAAAAAATGCGTTTATCGATCAGTTAAGAAGTTACGGACAGCTGCTGGCAATGATGCAAATGTTTTGCTTTTAAAATATTATGCATTTTAAGCGTATAAAATTACTAAAATAAAATTTATTTGAGAAAGTAGGCACCATTAGTATTTAAAGATGTTCAATTGTGGTTTTTTGCGTTCCAGCAATTTCGGACAACTTTGGCACATTCAGAGAGTAATTTTCTTTTTACTCTCAATAGTCCGGACTATTTTGTTATGCACCTGGAACAGACCTATGTATTACTATTTTTAAATGTTAAATTCTTTTCAGTTATTTTGAAAGTTTTTCTTAAATTTTGTAATATAATTTATTTCCTGATGATGCCACACAAAGGCGTAGCGAAATCTCGAATTTAATATATAAAATTATTTTATTAAAAGAATTTGAAAAACTATTGAACTAAAATTAACTTTTATAGTTTTCATTTTTATTTTGCATATTTACTCTGATATCTTTTGTTTTCAGTGACACAGTGATTTGCATGACTTAATCGCGGGCCTTTTGTGCTCCTATTAAACTTAATCAATAAATAATAATGGTGATTATATTATTTTAACTATTTAACAAATTGAGCCTTAATACACACAGCTCATTCATATTAACTCAATTATTTGGTTAATCAAACAAAGATATTCAGTTCAAATGCCGCCATTAAAATTCACCAGCCATACAAATCAACGACTAATAAAAGTAGACTTCACGAACGTTTTTACACTTTCCTTAATCCGTATAGATAACGTTTAGTTTAATTCCGCCATGAAGAGACACCTTGTTGCAAATTTATTAAATTTTGAACAAATTCAACGGCTAATGGTCAATGGCATTAATAGCAAGTTTTTACATAAAATTGTGATAATCGCTTAAAGTAATAACTCTGCTCATAAAAAGTTATAGAAACAAACAAACAAAAATCCTACGATACTGCGAAACTTATGCGCGTTTGCAAACGGAAGTTGATTCACATATGAAATATGTAAAAAATAAAACAGAAAATTATGACAGGATATTTAAAACAAGTTGCTTTGCGTGTGTTTTTCAATGTCATATTTATAGCAATAATATTATTTTTGTTATTTAATTTCTTTATAATCAGTATGTTGCTGATTTATTTACTGAAGAACCGATTTCTGTGAAGTACATTTTCGATCACATACAAATATTTTTGCTTAATTTTAATAAAATATTTTTTCAATTAATTAACAACAGCACTATCGGGAATCTACTGGCATAATGGCGGGGTTTTATGTTATGATTAGTCTTCATATTTAAACATAAACTGGTTTTAAATAAATAATAAATTTGGTGAGGAAAATGAGCACCAAGCTTTGGCTTTTTCTGGGACCTAATGTGTAATTTAAAACAAAAATTTTCATGAGTAGAATTTTCGGGTGATTATTTTTGCCGTTGTTACGATTTTATGATTTTTTATAACGTTTCTGCATGATTTACTGAAAGAGGTTAGACATGATCGTTCATGAGCAAATCGCGATAAAAGCCCTATTTGTTGTTCCATTTAGCACTTGACGCCAATAGTGTAGTTGGAGCTTGATCATAAAGGCAGTTTATCCAGATAATATTTGACATACAGCTGACTATATGCGTTTAAAACTTGAATGAGCTAGCTTTTCACACCCCATTACCTTGGGGGAAATAAAACTATTAACGAGTTAATTACGCAATGAAAAGATTAGTATACATCTAAATATCGGCAACAAAATATTTGTTTCGCCAACAAAATCCGACAGCAAGTTGTTGTGAAGTTTCTACGGTAGCCGTTAGGAAATACTGCTGGTGATTATTAACTTACAGATTCATTATAATGATTATAATTGCAAAAACACCTAAACTCAAACGAGCCTAGTTTTGCTTTTTCAACTAAGCCTAAAGGCAAACTTTACTTTAAAGCCAGTAAAACAGGTGCGTGAAAATCGACAAAGAAGAGTGGGCTTGTAGAGCGAGGAAATGTTGGATAAAATGAACACAAGCATATTCAGTAGATTCGTTGTTTTTTTCAATTACCAAAAACTTTTCTAAAATCAAATTTATGCAAGCCTAAAAATAGACACTGATACTTAACTTTTTACAAAGTCTACAAACGCTGTAATGCTGAAACTAGCTCATGGCTGGGATTTTTTAATTAACTTTAAATTTTCATTAGCACTGGAGAGACTTTTTTACACTAAGCAAAAATATAAGTACCAGTTAATGCCATCTATTTGTTTAAATAAATTATTAAGGAAATTGCAAAGTTCCATTTATAGTTATAAAACACAATATGTATCAAGATAGATATGTACTCCTTGTGTTATGTGTTACATTGAAAATATCTACAGGTTGTCCGCCGGGAAGGTATACTACTTAGTTTTGCCGCAATTTGGTAAACATTAGTCTTAACAGTTCATTTTTGGCAGCCGTGAAGAAGAGACAAATTTAGAGGTAAATTTATTATGGAAAAATATTCGGTAAACCAACGTGTTTTAATCGTTAAAACATTTTATCAAAATCAATAATCGATTACTGTGACGATGAAAAAATTACGTGAAATTTTTGGGAGAAACAACGTGCCAACAAGACGCACTATTTATCGTGTAGTGAATTATATCAAAGAAAGAGGGACTGTAGCTGATAGGCCCAAGCATGGACCACAACGTACTGCAAGATCGGCGGAAAACATTACTGCTGTTCAAGAAAGTGTTCAAAACAATCCATCAACCTCAATTCGACACCGTGCTCTGGAGCTTGGTCTTTAAAGAACAACTTTGGCTAAAATTTTGCACAAAGATTTGCATTTGTTTTCATTTCAGATTCAGTTGACACAAGTGCTTCTACCAAAAGACCATTTACGCCGCCGTACATATGCCAATAGGATGCTACAGCTCGCCCATGACAACCCCGATTTTCATGAAAAAATCATAATGAGTGACGAGGCACATTTTCATTTGAATGGAGATGTGAATAAACAGAATAGTCGGTTCTGGGCAATGGAAAACCCTTAAATTATTCAGTAGTCACCTTTGCAACCATTAAAAGTGACAGTCTGGTTTGCTATTTGGTCAAGAGGAATCATTGGACTTTACCACCCTGTAGTTAATTATGTGTTTGAATTCAAGATAATATTAATTTTTATAATAAAAAATATTTAAAAACGAAACTTTAGAACTTGATTTTAATGCGTTATAAAATATTAACATGTTTTCATATTTTAAGGTAATTGGAGCAGACATTTCTTTCTGTAACATGGAAGTAAGCTTATTGCGTTTTCTTTTCTAAAAAAATGTTGCTGTATAAATAGATTCAGATGGAGATTGCCAAAACCCACTCAAAGTGATGCACCTTATAAGATTACAATGGAACAGAAATAATTAAACTTAATTTGTAAGAGAATTTATTTTAAAATGAGTGCAAAAAATTATACATATGCAACATTTTTGTCAGGAATGAAAATGCGATT
This sequence comes from Phania funesta, assembly GCA_963932375.1. Taxonomy (NCBI): domain Eukaryota; kingdom Metazoa; phylum Arthropoda; class Insecta; order Diptera; family Tachinidae; genus Phania; species Phania funesta. Next base: position 23,847,870 of record OZ010652.1, read on the forward strand.
AGTTTCGATAAATACTTCTTTAGCAAATAATATGAAATTCTATTTATATCGACTCGATACGATCACTATTTCTCCTGCAATAGCAAAACTAAATTAAATGGGTCTTGGTTTTTTGTCTTCATAAATTAATTTTTCTGAAAATTGTTTCCGTTTAATAATGATGAATCTTGGAAAACAGTTAACCATTAGTTACTAATAATGATATTGTTTTCCTGAATAATTAATAATGCATATTCAGTATTCAAAATGATGGTAATGGCGAACATTTTGTTTGCATTATTTACATTCAATGGAAAAATGGCAATGACAATAAGCCAATCTAATAAATAACTCCCATCCATGAACTTAACCCATACACATTCATTCACATAAATACATATGAGATGGGGTTTTGTAACGGAATCGCACTTATTAAGAATTTTTAAATTCTGCATTTAATTTTTTTGTTTAAAATGGGAACATTAATTTTCTTGAAAACTTTGTGAAATCTTTTTTGTCAAAGATAAAAAAATAATATAATTTTTTTTATACTCTTCAGTGAATTTTGAGCGTCGTTGGTTATAAAAGTGTGTTTTGAAAAGGTATTTTTTCCATTTTAATTACAATTACTTTTACAAAGTACAAATTTGAGAAAACATATTTGTGACTTATTTAATGAATTTTTTTGTTTGTTACAAAACAGCAGATGTTTTTAGCAGGTTTACGTTTCTTTATGGCAATTTATTCCAATTTTTTTTATTCGAATTTCTAAAAATTATTTAAACCAATAATATTTTTAATTAACTTTAACCTAATAGCAAATCGGTTAAAGGGGCTAAGTGCTGTGTGCAAACAATTTTACAGCTTTATAAGAAATTGAGCAATAAAAGATCAAAAAGAACAAGATCTAGTTTTCCTCTGCGTATTTATTTATTTTGTAACAAAATAATCCTTTAACAACTACGTACCACAATTTTTTGTTGAAGTAGATACAATAAATTATAAAATTAAAATAAAAGAAACGGAGATTAATAACTTTTTACAAAAAGCTTATTATTATGAATTACGGGTTTTCAGTAATTTTTAATTTTTTTCTTCACTTTTCGATTAAAATATAAGAAATTTTTATAAAACAATTAAAAAGAGGTAAAAAGTTTCAATAATTATTTTATTTTTATCAATTCGGATGTAGACTGCTTAAAATTGGTTTTTGTTAATAATTACAAATATTAAAATTTTTTTATGTAACGAAGTCTTTCTATACTCTTTCCTCACCCCTTTTTTTATTGCATGGGGTGATATCGAAGCAGACCACTTACTTTCTGGGTCCCTTTTCGACTCCTCACCACTTTACATGAGTATTAAAATTGAATGAGATAAAAAAAAATCAAATTGTGTTCATAAAAAAGTTGCAATTTTGAACTTTTTTACCAATATTTTGAAGGACATTCCTATGTAAATAAAATTAGAGTTAATTCTTGATTTGATGTTTCGACAGGGTGATTTGTGAAATGCACTTTCGTAATTCGTTCTCAGCGAAAAATTACAATGTAGACGGCATGTTGCCAAAACCAAACTTGGCAAGGGATGATGGAAGTTCGTGCCTAAAATCTGTTTTAAATTTAACTGCACCTTTATCGGTTGATATGTATTAGCATGAAGACATACTAATACTAAGTGGACTGATATTCCGATATAATAATAAGCTACTTCAAGAATTAACAAATTAATGTTCTTAAGAAAAATTGGGTTGCACAATTTTTACTGTAGGACTACACTCAGTTTTATGTAAAGATTATGAGTGCGAGAATTATTAATTTTGGCCATCTAGAAGAGCAAAAAGTCACATTCTTGAGAAACCCTCTTATATAGGGTGTCTCAATAATAGTGTACTATGGAAATTGTTGCTGGAATAAATCGATAGTCTCATGCGCGGCTCTGCTAAAACCAGATGTCATGCACACCCATGGCGCCCAATTGAGGCTACAAAAATTTCGTTATCATATCCCTGTATCGAAGATCGTTCGTCGACACTCTCGCTTAGTGCTATCGGCCCAATATCTTAAAATTTATTGAAAACTTGTCAAACTGTTAAGACATTAGAGGCAACTTCTAGGCCGAGTTACCTGTTGCGCGAAAAAAATCCAAAAATTGTGTATATCTTTAAACTTCACCTTTTTCTAACTTTAAATTGTATTGCAGTAGAAATTTGATTACGCTGTTACCGATTTCTATTTATGTCATGGCAATATTTTCATCTAACTCCCCTGCAATTGAAGACATTAAAAGTTCTGTAGTAGTCTTTTAGATCTCAAGTCACATAAATGAAAGTATCCACGAATGTGTAACTCTGTAAATTTTAAAATACAACTGGACAAAATTAAGAGAACACTTTTTGTTTTTACTATTTTTTCTATTGCAATACGAAACTGTCCAGCAATTGAACAGCAACAAATTGGAGGGATGGCTTTAAAATCTTAGATAAAATGTTGATTTTTAAAATACAATCAATCAGTGCATGTTTCAAACGATTCGGAGTCGGAATAAATTTCGATTCAAGTTGTGTTTTTTTATTTGAAGTTAACAATCAATAAAAACTTTGAGCAATATTTAAATTTCTTAAAGAAATAAAATACTTTTTTCTATAAGTTATAATTTGTTTTCTTTTATACAACGCGTGTTTAATACAAACGTTGTAGAAGTAAATGCAAATGCATCGAAAAAGAACACCTAACAGTTGCTGGAAGAATAAAAAAAATTTCTTTCACATAAGAACAAAAAATTAAGAAAAAAATATAAAATATAATTAGAAGAAAATTACAGCAATTATACAAACTAAGCAACGCTCAAGAACTGGGATACTGGCAAGTTAAAAAAAAAACATATATATACGAGTATAAAAAAAAAAGTATAAAATAGTTTGGAAATTAAATAAATGAATGAAAGACACAAGTGAAACAATTCCATCAATTACTGGTCTAAGCAAATCGCCAATCAACAGGGCCATTGGAGACATGGCACAATTTTTAACACTTTTGTCCATTATTTTTCTCTTTGCTGCCTATAATCCGGTGGGTATTCAAAATGCAAATAAGAAATAAATAATTCTTTAACTAAAATTAAAAAAAAAGATCATAAACAGTATTTTTATTCATTTGAATTTTTTTAATCAACATTATCATTTTTGTTATTTTACAAAAATCGTGTGAAAAATTTAGAACGAATTTTATTCCCTAAAATGGTATACATAATACCTAAATTTTTGTGCTAGAAAAACTCTTTTCACTTTGGTCTTTGTACGAGGGTTGTATCGGGATTTTTAAGAGTATATTTAATCTAACTCACTTTTCGGTCTTGTATAATTTGCCATCTTAGCTTAAAGCCTGATGATGAACTCATATTACAAAGTCCCCGTAATTCAACATGCTTTATAAAGTAGGCTCTCACTTTCAGCCCGACAGAAAATTAGCTTTCTGAAGAAATTTGGGTTAGTTGATTACCACACGTTGCGAATATCTGCATGCTCCCGACTTATGAGCGAAAACCACTTTTTTGGGATTTTTTGTGTTTTCACTCATTCTTAATTCATAATAAAATAGCTAAATTTTCCTCCTATAGAAATTATTCACTCGAGGAGCCTAATGTTGGATCAAATTGAAAGTTTACCAAACCCCTCAAATTAAAAAAAAAAAAAAAAAAAACAAAAATCCAACTTCCTGAAAAATCGAAATATTACCGAAATCTAAAATTTCCCAAAAATCTGTAAATTCACCAGCAAATCGAAAAATTGCATTTGGTAAAATGTTTAATCGGCAAAAAATCTGAACTTAATATAAAAATGAAATTTTACAAAACAAAAAAAAAAAAATAACAGAAATTCACCAAGTTGCGAAATTTTTTCATAAATTTTTAATTTCACTAAAATTTTAAAATTTCACGTGGAAATTTTACCAAAATTCGATATGTCACCATCAGCGATCGAAAATTAAAAAAAAATCACTAAAACTTAGTATTTCGCCATAAATCAAACTGAAAAATCATTTGGAAAGTTAAGATCCGTATAAAATCGGGAATTCAAAGAAAAAAACGGCAAAGCCAAAATTCACTTTATATCGAAATTTTCGATCCAATTTTAAAAAGAAAATTATGCATTTAAATTTCATACAAAAATTGCATTTGACCCAATTTTAAAATATATTAAATTACGAATTAAAAACTTTTATCCTAAAAACTCGTCAACGAATTGAAATTTCCCAACAAACTCAAAACTCGTCATAAAATCGAAAATTATTAATTAATTTTAAAAAGCATTTACAACTGAAAACACGAAATTTCACCAAAAAGTGGGTATTCTTCACCAAAATACTATTATTCACCAAAAAATCTGAAAATTGCAAAAAAAAAAGTCAAAGAACCTAAATTTTACAATAAAATTTTAATTCAAATTTCGCCAAATAATAATAACACAAAAATATCATAAGAATTTCACAAGAACGAAAATTCCACCAAAAACCCAAAATTCGCTAACTAGGAAATATAAATTACACCAAGAACCAATATTACATTTAAATAGACAAAAATCTTAACTTTACAAAAAAACCCCCGAAAATTCACTAAAAATTATCGAAAAATATACAAAAGCTTAATTTTCACAAAAAAATATCACACAAAGTTTTAAAATTTATTATTAACTAAAACGCAATAAAATCTAGAATTCAGTCAAATTTCATTGTTGTACCAAACAATGGACATACCGGTTAATTTGCGAAAAAGGTAAAACATATGTGTAAGCAAGCACTGGCATGGGATCTTACGCTAGCATTGAGCCGTGTTTGCTCTTAAAAAAATCTTAAGAGAAGTTAATTTTATTGAATGACGCTGAATTCGAAATACAAAAGCTTGTGAAATTTTCATTTAAGAAAACGTTACTCATTGGTAGAGAGAGTCTAGGTGGCTGTGACGTTTCGAAAGAATATTTTCTAGAAATGTTTATTAAATTGTTTGTACCAAAAATACAACTTCTTCCATATTCACAAATTGTTTTAATAATTGCAAAAGATGGAAAGTATTATTCTGCTTGACCGTATAAGAATTAAATACTTTTAGATAGTTTGTGCCATTAGCAGAATGTTCAGCGGAAGGCGTAACTATGCTTCCTATGTAAATTCTAGCGAGTGCAGTCTACAATATTTGGGTCCTATAGAAAAAGCCACCGCATACGACGACGAAGAGTCAGCATCTCAAGTTCATAATCTAATAACTAACAGTCAACAAGAGGCTATAAATTCCCTAGTGGGCCGAACTATACGCAGTGCACATCGACAAAGTTTTGGTGCAGGTTTATATTTATTTCAAGTAAGTCATCGTATTCAACAATTTATACGGAATTTTTAAATTCGCAAATAGTAAAATATTTATGTGGTCATATGGAAGAGTAGCTTAAGTCGAAAATTAAACGTTTCAAATATTTTGTTTAATTTTTATTCTAAATGTTATTTATTTTCTCAAGATCAACAATTATTCAACTTAAGTTAATTTTAGCAATTTAGTCTTATAATGCATCAAAGATAGGAAAATGTAAACCAAATTATGTGCACATAAGACGTTTTGACCAATGCAATGGGGTTAGAAAATTCTAAAATGCACAATAATATTATTAAAAGAAGATTTTTTAGAGCTGGCAAAACAAATTAAAGATCCCCTCTATTCGTCCTTATGTCGACTTAAGCTACTCTTCCATATGACAGGTTTAAAAATAATATAAAAACATTAATGTGATGATATTTGTAGAATATGGCCCCACAAATGTTCGGATGGCGGAATGGTGGCTGTAAGTATAAGTTTTAATATCGAGAAGCTTCCGTAATTAATTTCTATTTTGCGAACGATCAGTTTGTTGGTAAATTTTCGACTTTTTAGAGCGAAATTTGTTGGCGATATTTGGATTTTACAATAATTTTTTAAGATTTTATAATAAATTTTTAATTCGACTACATTTACGTTTATGAAATTAGTGCCAATTAGTTTTTCTTTGTTCACAGGAGGTATAGAGTGGCGCTTGCTTCTCTACATGCCACTGATATCATGAAATATTTTATTGTTTTCTTTAATGTAAGCTTTTGCTTCTCTTTACTATAATTGCTGGTTTAGCCGAACTTTGGGTTTTTTGTTGATTTTGATCTCGAGTTTTTGGTGAAATTAACACATTTTGAAGACAGTCAAAAATTGGACTTTTAAACATCAATTCGCTTCCAACAGAACGACTTATGAACTGTAACCCTACCTCGTACAGGGTCGTACAGGGTGGCGCAGATTGTATTACCCTATCGGAAGATATTATAATTTTTGTAAAAGGCGTCGTACGTCAATCTCATGGAATAATTCTGTCGATATTTGTTAACAACAATCGGTCGGTAGTGTTACCGCAGCATGAACTTCGACGTACGTCGATTACCTAATTGTGTGGCGCCAACTGGGCAAACTTTCAGCCGCTTAGCTGGTCGACCTGATCGACATCAACCATACGACGTTCCACACAATTGGGCATCACCAGTCGGACCCTACATCGAATTTTAGTGAAAGACTAACACACGTTACCGTGCAAAGTGTAAACAGTGCATCAGTTGATGGCTGCAGGCCGCGTGTGAATTACTGTATTCCCGTTTTGGCGAATGGCCATGGCCCGCCAGAACGTTCGATTTAACCAACCCAGACTTCTTTCTTTGGTGCAATCGCAGCCCTTAAGAAAATCTTGCGGAAAGTCATGGAAAATTTATCAACACTGGCGGCAGCCACTTGGCCACTTCAAGAAAAAATCTTCTAGCACACAAAATCCTTTTTTTTATTTAGTAAAAATCTCATTTAAAAACAAACCTGAATGATTAAATTTGCGCCACCCTGTATAAAGATCTAGAATATAAAGAACTTTTTGCATCGCAATTGAATGTTCCCGGTTGTGGTGAAGTGTATAGGCCTAATATTGAGGTTTCGTAACGTTAACTATGTCCTTCAGAAAATGTAACTCAGTTTCAAATAGAGTGACAGAGGGACTAAGAAATGTAAAAATAAAGCGACTCTTTTGAACCCGAAACATTTCATAAGTTTTTCAATTTTTCCTTAGCTGACTGCAGCCGAAGCCAGAATAAATAAAAAGGAGCAGATTTTGAATGGCGAGTAACAAAACTTTATGATCTTTTTTTATTTTCATTAAGATACATTCGAAATGATTATTATTGAAATCAATATAAAAGAAAATTAATGCAACCCCATTTTTATTTAAGGATAATCATACAGCATCATTTCCGCATGTGAATAGTGCCCCCACTAATAATGACTGTAAGTAGTTGAAAATGCATATGTATTTCTTTTAATTTACCAGTATTGTGGAAAATAAATAATATCACAGACGAGCTATGCAACGTTTAAGAGCTTTCTTGAGTACTTTACATTCAGTTAACAATATACCTCTTAAATTTTAGGAAATATTATTTTTACTAATAGTGGAACTAACAAATTTAAACATTTTATAAAATAACTGTTGGAAAGTTGGCAAAAAATAAAAATAAAACTTTTTCAAACGAAAACAAAATTTTACAATAATTTAAAAATTTTTTCAAGAAATCCAAAAGTAACCAACTAATTGGAATGCTACGTGGCAGCATTTTAAAAATTTTCCTTTTGCGAATAGGTCTATTGCCGAATAGTACCACTTCTTAATCCGAAGCATTTCTTACTGATCTGAAAATCCTTATTTAATTGCACTTTGTGTAATCCTGAGAAAAACTTTATACTAAAACTCTGCTTTGTTTTGTTATAGTGATGAGTGACTGTTTGGAAGCTGGTAGTACTACAAATCCTCCGGTTTACTGCAATCACCTCAAAAACTATCCCAATACAAATCATCTAGGGAAGCTGATTAAACTAAATCTCCCCCAGCCGCAATTGGTTTTCGGTCAGGATTTGATAGTACCAAACAATATCACTCAACGTGCGAACATTGCGCCCAATGGAGGCTCTTTATGCAAAATTCGGAGTAGAATTATCTTCCCGCAGTCGGGTGTGAATAAGAATTACGATTGGTTGTACATTGTAAATTTACCAGAATATAGACAGGGCATACGAATAGAAGAGTGTCTGTAAGTTGGTTTAATGATCTTAGATTTTATGAATAGAACTAATAGTAAATTTTGTTTTTAATTCATTCCAGCGAACCTGGTGCAGTATGCGGAAAAGATGTGGGCTTAACTTTGCCAAATCATTATACGGCAACATGTGAGCAAAGTTATGTGTACCGTGCCTTAATTGCGTACGATGACAATAAAATTGTAAGGGACACATTTAAAATACCCTCATGCTGCAAATGTGTACTGAGCATTAATTAATGATGGCACATAGAAGGGCAATGACACTTAAGAGGAAAGGAAACCTAAACTTCAAATGTAATATTATGTAAAAATTAAATTTAAAAGAATCCTTTCTACTTAAATTATACAATAATATTTCAAATGTATCGTCAAATTTTGTGGAACAAATCTGCAAAATTATACAATTTTTGACTGACACAACGACTATATCTTATAATAATTCAATGCCTTTAGCTGCAATATTTTTTCAAAAAGACAATAAAAATTTACCCTTTAGAACTTGTAAGAAAAACTCGGTTCTTGCATAAGAAATGTGAACCTTAACGAAGACAGTGTTTTTATTTGTTTCGATTGTATTTATGTAAATTATTAAATTTTATTAATAGCCTGATTCAATATTGTAAACGAAAGACTCGCTCAGAATATTTATATGAAAAACACTCATATTTTGTTGTTGATTTCAACACAATTATTCTAGGCGAGTCGCTCGTGTACAATACAAAAACAATCTATTACAAAGATACTGATGACTGCAGGAACTATTATTAATTTACCTGCGGTCGCTGGTCTGATCATCATCTGTGACCCGATGCGGTAATATCAAGTGCTTGCTTTGACTAACATCGATGAAAAGAAAAAAAAAATATTAATAGACGTTGCGGCCATTGTTACAACTCGGTTGGAAACCAAGTTGGTCGTGTTGTCCACAAACAATACAACTTCGTTGTAGAATCTCATTTTGCAAGTAAGTCTTGTTGAGTAAAGCTGGCAAATAAAGCACGTGCAACATGCTTTTTGGTATGTGACAGAATTGCAAAATTCAGTGGTATTGCACTTGTTACAGTACTTTGTGCTTTGCGAATTACTGTATTACCCCACGACATTCAAAGTGCTTTTTTGCAATCTGAAAAGATAAATAATATACTGCACAAACTTATATTAAAATCACATAAATTTACAAAAACGATTTAAATTTTCTACCCTTTATACAGACAGAAAAAGTTGTCTCTTTAATTTTTTTTGATTAGCACTTTGCGTATGGAAAAAGTATTTTTTAACTTAAGTTCAGTTTCATTTTAAAATCTTGATTTTTGATCTATTTGGTTACTAGGATCTAATGATACGTTGCGACTGGGTGTACAACTTGCTAAAAAAATTTAGTTTTTCGTACAACCGAAAGAAAACTTAATACAACGAGTCCACAAACGATGCAGTCTCCTGTACAAGCTCCAAAAATTGTACCAACGGTCACAATGTCTATAACTTGATTCAGAACAATGTTGAAGACATCACTTTCATGAAAATTAAAGTTCTTGATTTGATATTTCGACAGTGTGTTTTGTTGTAGATTTTTGGATGGAATTTCCGTCATCCCTTGTCAAGTTTGGTTTGGAGACCAACCGGTTTCGGCTATGTGCCATCTTCAATTCGTTAGTGTTTTATTGTTTGTCAGGTATCTTAAGTCGGGTACAGATTAGTAGATGTAAGAATTTGTCTTTGCGGATGACAGGTAAATGGGGTCAAATGGCACCTTATTTTTTTTTCACGTAGCCATCTGTAATTGGGACCTGGTAGCAGGCGGGGTATTTTGGTATAGGTTTGTAGACGATTGTGTTTACTATTTTATTGCGTCAGAAAAGTAAAGACACAGCAAAGATTTATAAAAAAAAATATTTTTATGCAAAAAGGATTTATGCTATTTCGCTTATAAAGCTTAGAAAATTAAAGCACCTTTTACGCTATTATACAAATGTTTAGATTTTCGTTGGATTTTTATCTACAGAAATCTTATTATAATTGTTCTGACTGTCAAAAAAGCAAAAGTAAAATATTCTCATCACATTGCTTGCCTGCGCTATAGTTTAAAAATGAAAAAAAAAAATGTAAAAAAAAGGTGGGAGCAATACGACTATCAAATTTCCATGAGAATTTTTTTCAGATTGATATTGTTTTTACAATTTTAATTAATTAATTTTTGCCAAGTCGTTTTACTTAATCTTATAGTGCAAAAGGCCCTTAAGCCCTCAGATCATTCCGGCTGAAATTAGTCTTCATGTGCATGAAACTATTTATATAGAATTTAAACAAATGGGTAAAACGATTTAGACAGTGCTACGCTATTCCCACAGCACTTTATTAAGGAACAGAACTAGTTGATTAGGTAGGGAACATGAGCATTATTTTTATTCTTTGAATGCATAAGCATCATTGAAAATATATCCATGAAATTTTTACACAGTTCAATTCAAATATTAATTTTATGATCATCTACAATATGAAAATTATAACTGTGGGCAAAAAATACTGAGACTTTTTAATTTAAATTTCGCGCGGAAATCCATTCGTCGAAATTTTTTTCTACCTTGGTATTTCTCATCTGTGCCAAATATCACATCAAAGTAATCGTTAGTGTTTAGTATACGCGTGTCTGTCTAAAGTACAACAAGTGCATTCGGCGATTTTTACAATGAGTGAAATTATTCAAGAAAGAAGTTCCATTTAATTTTGTTTGTCTGGTGCCGAAACGTTCAGAATGTTGCAAAAGGCCTTCGGTGATAATTGCATGTCGCGAGCAAGTGTTTTTGATTGGTACAAATTATTCAAAGATGGTCAAGAACGCGTTGACGACGAACCACGTCCAGTATGGCCATCAACATCAACTGATGATCAACACGTCAATAAAATCAAGGAATTGATGTTCTAGAATCGACACTGATATCGTTGGAATATCGGAGGGATCAGTGAAAACCATTTTAAAAGATCATTGGTCCTAAAAAAAGTGAAATCACGATTGATTCCGCATACCGCATTGATTCTTCGTGAGTTTTTCGCAAAAAATTCAATCAATATCGTTCCACAACCACCATATTCGCCTGATTTAGCTCTCTGTGACTTCTAGTTGTTCAGCAAACTCAACGGACTGCTCCGGGGAAACCGTTTTGGTCAATTGAAGACATTAAATGTGAATCGCTACGCGCATTGAAGGATATTCCGGAAATTTACTTTAACAACCGTTACGAGGATTGGAAAAAACGTTGGAATAAGTGTATTACAGCTGGGGGGATTACTTTGAGGGGGACGAAATAGATTTGGTAGAATAAATAAAGAAATTTAAAATTATGAACAAAGTCTTACTATTTTTTGCCCACAGTAGTATATGAAAAAGTGAGTCTGTCTCTATTTGCTATTTATGTTGACAAAACCAACCAAGTGAGAAAAATAAAATAATTTTTTTTTGTGGGGGCTTCTTGTTAAAACTTTTATATTTGTATCTTAATTTTCTTTGGATTTCTCATTTGGGCTACGAACTATTGAGCAGAAGACGTTTAAGTTTTTCCAAAAATTTGGCTAAAGGTTTCCTGATGACCTGGCCCAAGCAGCCAGCGAAATGCGCATAGAGACTAGCTTGTGGCTAAGCTTTTTTATAATAAAATGAATTGGGACAAAAATTTGCGAAAATAATTTTTAGAAATTTAAAATACCAGCAAAATTTATGGCAAAAAGAGTTTAGATTCAATAGATTTAAAATTCGATCCCCTATAAAATTATTTCTTGGAATAAGATCCGGAAGAATGACTATCTGCTATAAAAGAAGCAAACGAAAGAAAGTGACTTGAGTTGAGTACATTGTTTGGTTTCCAAATTTACTTTAAAGTCTCAAGTAGGACTATCTCTCGATTCTGATTATTTATTTAATAAACAGCTGTTTAAAGTTTTATTTTAATTCTATTTATTTTCTTGCTGCAATAAGTTATACGCTTCATTAAAACTTTAAAATATGAATGTTTTTATTCGCGTATATAATAATTTGTTTAAATACATTTTTGTTTAATTAACATGCCTTTTCACGCCAAGTAAGTAAATTAAATATAAACAAAAATAAATAAAGACATTCAAGAGAAAACTCATGAAGAGCGGAATGTGATTTAAGCTGCAAAATGAGCAAGTCAAAAGCAAAACTGGAAAAATTTAAAGCTTATACCAATGACTTATTAATATTTACATATGTACATATATTTTAGTGTCAGTTCACATAGAGAATTGTTTTCTCGATCTTTTATTTTTTAATTTCGTTTACATACGAACTTTATTTAAAAAAAAAATCATTTTTAGTTTTGTATTAGACAAAAACTAATATGTAATAAAAGTCATGACCCGTAACAAAACATTTGCCTGATGTAAATGTACACTAAACACCACAGAGGAGACCTCCATGCTAAACACTAATCTGTTTAAGCAGGAGTATTAAAATTAAAATGAGAGATTAAAAAGAAAATAAAAGTCTTGACTTAAAAAGGTTGCCAGACGTAAGGTAATGATTGACGGGACTCGGGCTAGGCGTTAACAATTTTAATTATTTTGAATTTATTTATTTAATTTTCTGCTATTTTTGGTCTAATAAAGATTTAGTAACTAGTCAAAGTGCGGCATTTTTCGATCGCTTTATGTAAATTTAGACTTATTCATGGTACCAAAACACATAAACGCGCGCCCGCCAAACTTTTGTTTTAATGCATTGTAGCGAACGCATGGGTCCATATTGCGCCGTCTTCCAAATACTACTGTTCTCTGGCAGCAAGATGGTTCAAGTATATTTTAAAGTGTTGCCCGCATGAACTAGAAATTTTTTTGGATGTGGTAATTTTGTTTATTGCCGTGACAATTTAAAAAAATTAGCTGCGTTTCAAAAGTGTATTTTCTAGAAAAATCCGGACTATTAGCAGTCCCGTTTAAACTCCAGCTGAGCAGGCTAAGGGCACCAAAATTGCACCGAAATAAAGTTTTGTTAAAACTAACTTAAATTCTATACGTCAACAGAACCCATCTGTATGTTTTTTACGCTCAATAATTTACCTAAACTTCTCCTTCTATAATTTTTTTACATGTCTTAATAAAATGCATGAAGTATTTTAAAGTTAATTTTTGGTGGGATCAATACATTCACCTAAAACTCATAAACGGAATCACTGAAGTTAGGATATTTCTTTTTGTTTATCTGGCACCTTCAGCAATACAGTAAGTGTGAGAAAATTGAAACACGACAACAAATTTAAGAGTGAATTTTTATTTTTTTAGCGGTTTTTTCAGCTTTTTTTTGTAGTACTAAATGGTCCAGCAATTGAACAACAACGATTTGGATGGATGATTCAAAAGAACACAATAAATTTTTGGTTTTTTAAATCAATCAATCAGTGTCTGTTTGGAACGTAACGGAGTCGGTTGGGAATATTTTTTCATAAGTTTCATTTAATAAAACAAAAAGGTTTTTTTGGTTCACATATAATTTTGTTTGAAATTAAAAAATAAATAAAAATTAAAGCAAGTTTTAAAAAGAAGAAAAAAAGTTCTAAAAAGAAGAAAAAAAATAAGTTTTTTCCAGTGGCGTTTAACTTTAATATACATAAGTATTTCGCTCATGTTTTTGTTTAGTATTTGTAAAGCGATTTTATTGTAAATGTCAAATGGAGAAGCGGTTTTTGTGTATCGAAATATAAAAATAAAAAAAAAAAATACCTAAAGACAGCTGTTTTAACGATTAAAGAAATTTTTGTGCGATTAAAATCAAAAATTATAAAAATCAAAGCTACGTACGAGTGCATGTATGTATGTATGTATTTAAAAAAATAAACAAACTCGCAAACAAACAATATTCATATGTACATGCAGACATACATACATTCATACATAAGTATGCTGCTGTACAATTAGTGAGATAATTACGGCAATTAATCATTTTTTATACAAACAAATGCCACACGAAACACACATAATGTTAACTAACGACCAGTCTTTATTTAAATAGCTGCTAGTTAGTTTATTGCTCAGCTATGATTAGCAAAGCGCACAAATACTTAATAAGATCCAAATAACTAGACAAGACACTGAACGCAGACACACAGACCCCTCTGCCAAAATATCGGCCGGAGCCAGTTAAACCAAAAAGAAAAAAAACCAAAAAAAAACAAGTGAAATAATTCCATCAATTATTGCCAACAAAAATAAAAGGCCAACAATAAAGTCTTCCTTTTTGTTGTCAATATCAGCAATCAGCAATAGCGACAACAGCAGCAGAGCTCCAGTGCATGTGTGAGTTGTTTTTGTTCCCTACTCGTTCGTCAACAACAGTCCCACATTTGAGAGATGGCGCAATTTTTAACACTTTTGTCAATTCTTTTTCTTTTTGCTGACTTCAATCCGGTAGGTATTCAAAATGCAAATAAGAAATAAATAATTCATTAACTAAAAATACAAATAATACAAACACATACACTCTCAAATAATATTATGTATTTTCTTGAGTTTTTTGGTCAGTCCACGTTGTTAAAAAGCACAAAAGTTCAGTTACTAAAATAATTGTTTATTTTTAATTTTTTTACGTTTATTTTTTATATTTTAAGTTAAATGTTAGGGGTATTTATACCTACGCTACACTTGTTTAGAAATATTTTTTTTTTATTAAAAAAGTTGAAGCTATTTTCATTTTATAAATAGTAACGTTAAGGATTTTGCCTAAAACTTGTCTTCTTGTTGTTGGCTGGTTTTCTTATTTTACAAACTCGCTGTGTTTCAAATATACAGAAATGGTGGTATAAGGTGCCTGTAGTCCCGTGTTATATTGTATAAATTAAGTTAGCGATAAACACCTTCAAGCCGTCGTTTGGCTTTTCTCCCTGGTGTATGTCAAATATTAGAGTCTTTATAAAAGTTTTTTCATCAAAAGATTATAACATTCTTTGATTTGCCAAAACACTTTTAATGCTGTAAATTTTAATTAAAAAAAATTAGCAGTCCCAGGCCAGTATAGTCAAAAGAAGTTTTAATCGAATATTTTATTAAAATTTTTTTTATTAAGACGTTCGTTTGGCCTTGGTTTGTTTACTCATATTAATAAAAAATAAAGTTATTTAGAATTCGAACAAAACCGGTCAGCAAATTGTAAAATTAGTTAAAAATTATTTTGCTCAAAATATTTTTAAAAATTATATATTTCTTTTATTATAGTCTAGATGAAATAAGAGTATTTCTGAAATATTTTTGCCTTAATAGTCTGACAGTGGATAGTGTCAGATTTGCATAATTTGGAGGTTCTGAATTCTGTAATGCTGGACGTGTAGAGATAACCCGTTAATTTTTTGAATCATGCTACTGTATGCTTAATTTTAGTCACTGATTCAAAAAGCACTCTGTCCAAGGAGGTTTGTTTCTTCCTCCCTTTCAGAATGCTGGGAAAAAGAGTTAGGCAAGTATAATTAAATAGCTCCAATGCACGACCAGCTGCAACTTTTTTCGGGATGTTTCTTTTTCACGAACTGTGAAACTCTCTCTTTTATCTCACTTGTAGAGATAACCTCCTCCACCTCTGGATCTTCCTCAAAATCAATTTCTTGCAGAACCCCCGAATGCTGCTGCGACTGTAACTCTCGTAGTTTCTTGGTCACCAGTTCCTGAGAGTGCTCCTCCACGAGCTCGTTCATGTCTCTCTCATCCATCAACAGGCCGCAGCTGGCCAGTCCTCATATCTCAAACGTCGCTCGTATTTCAAAATAAAACTTCGTTGGCTCGACAGCTCGTATCTCAAATACCTCGTATGGTAGGACACTCGCGTCTCAAGGTATCACTGTATTAAATTTACTGATCCAGAGAGTCGGGAACTAATGTCAACCTCAAGAAAAGAAGAAAAAAAAAAGAAATCGCATACTCACAAAAGCTACATTTCAATCGAAGTTGGGATTACATACATCTGAATTAAAGTTTCGTTTCTCGCGTCTGTCCTCAGATAGAGGCTTGTTAGAGCTCGTGTATCGTCCAAAAGTTCTTCCGCAGCAATTTCAATATGCCTTGATTAGCTCTTGTGCTACATAAACAATCAGTAATAATTTTATTCTAATTTTAATTTTTTTAATGAAATTTGTGGAAGAATTATGCATCGGTACTAATGTAAGCAAATACAAACATATGAATATACACTTATTCAGTTCATTAAAATTTATTAATTTATATGTACATACTTATATGTGGATGAGTGGATGACACATACATACACATCGAACCACAACCGCAAAAAACGACATACTTTCCGAAATTGATGCAAAATCGTTTTACAGCCTCCAACGCGTCGTTTAGTGAAATATTCTTTGTGACCGAACAATATTGTAATTGATATCGAAAAGTGAAAGTCGCCAAAGAATTAGCGAAATAAAGAAATGATTTTTTAAAAAGCTCAATCAATAGTTACATTTGTAAAAGTTTTTTCTTAATTTAATGATAAATTTCATCGCCTAAATTGTTTATTTTATATTTTAGTGTAGTCTCCCAAATGTTGCTAAACAGATGATTTTTGTTTGTAGGTTTTAGAATACAAAATATAAATGAAATGGGAATTTTTGTGCTTAATCTTTCGCAAACTCTTTGATTCGGAAATGTATTTCATAGGAATTGATGAAATAAATGATTGTGTTAAAATCGCACCCCTGCTTATGAGGTAACTTCCATTTGGACAACAATTTAGATGGACGTGATGGTATTTCGCTAACTTTTCTTATAACATTGATGTTTGAATTAACGTAGCGCCTAAGGTATTTGTGCGATTTCAACAAGTGTAAAGTCAATAGGTTCATTATTGCGGTCCGGGTAATATGATCATTATTTTATTTATTATTGAATAGGGTGGATATCGAAGCAGACCGCTAACTATATTGGCCCATTTCAAATTCCTCAGGCAATTGATTTGTGATTTAAGACTACTCGTGTTAACACTAGTCTTTTGTAATTGCATTTGCTAGCTGGACATGTTAGCCAGTGCTGGACATTCACATATAATATGCGCTTTTGTGAGGTCCTTCAGATAATTCATATAATTCCCACGAGTAATGGAGAAGAAGAAGTCCGCCCATACAGAGCTCCATTTGCACGGGAAAGTGTCGATCACAACTACAAATCTACTAGTATCCAGAGTTCGCATAATAAATACCAATTGGCCGTGGATCAGGAATTTTTAATAGAGTGATAACTTCTCTTCAGTCGACTTATTTAGCCAGACTCCAAGCAAAGGCGGGAATATGTTGCCGTCCGCAACCAAGAAGGTATAAGTCAGAGCTTCTGACAGTGCACTCAGCTACGGCAAGGCATGCCTTTCTGCCTGCCAGCTGATGGCCTGGATATAATTAACTACATGTTTTTTTTTAAATTCAAAATGACGGGTATGGAACCACAGATAATCAGGAAACAGATATCATATGAAAAAGCAGAGAATTATCATTTTAACGATATTTAATTCATATAATTAGAGTTGTTGGTTTTGCGAGTATAAATAATTTTTTCCAATCCGTTTTATATTTCTGCACATATGTACGTGAGTTAAAAAATAAAAGAAATATTTAAATTAACCTTTTTACTGTAAAGGTTAAACCCTATTTCCTGTCACCTTTGTGGGCTTCTTTAGCAACAAAATAATTCAACTTAAGTTAAAGTCAAGCAAAGTAAATATTTGACGAAATAAACATAACCACTAAATTATGTATTCTCTATTTTGTTTAAAAAAAATTCATTAATTAAAGCTTAGAAGTTTTCACGTAACACAATAGGCAATTACCAATTTGATATAGATATTTGAAACGATTTTCCGTTTTCCTCTGTCAAGTTTAGTTATGAACGAAAAATTACACTCAAGATGGCACATCTGCGAGTAGTTTGTCGCCAAAACAAAAGGTGACGGAAAATCGTTCCAAATATCTATATTTGATATTACCTCATATATTCTTCCGCTTGCTGTGATTCATCAGCAAAATCATATTCTTTGGCAAGTCCGTAAAAACATTTGTTATTACTTAATGTAAATGTTTCCTAATAAATGTTAAATTTATACTCTTTCTTTATAAAATAATAAGTAAATGTCGATAAACAAAAGGCAACCGCCTTTAGTTTTGACATATTTACAACGACTCAGTAATAAGATAATAGCGCCTTCTTAAATAAGAAATCTCCAAATAACAATTCCAATATCGTTATGAATATTGTGCATTTTTTTACGAAACAGAAATGTAGAGAAAAAAATATAATTCCAAGGTTCACGTATAAAGCGTTAGCAAAAAGTAGGGGTTAAGTTTATTTCGTCAAATATTTGCTCGGTCTGATTAAATCTTTGGCCAATAATTTATTCATTCAACAAATTAATTTAGTTTCTTTTGATTTTATATTTCCTTTGCATTTATTTAGAAACAAAGGCACCAATGTGCACATTCAACAATTTCAGTGTTTAATTTAATCGAAGATGTTTAGAAATTTCAGTGCAATTTAATTAACCGAATATAGCAACAAAGAGCTTCACCAGCTGCAGTGAACACGTACAATCAAAAATGGTATCGATTTAGCAGTGGAATCACACGATCTAGGTCATCAATTCACTGGGCTCACACGTGTAATTAATTGTTTGCTAAGCTTTACTCTCAACAGCGGCATGTATCTGCATTTCTAATAGAAAAATGTCACGATCTGCACACGGTGTCACAGGTTATTTAAAAATATTGATTCTCATTATCTTTGAGAGGCCTAATTACATTTACTCTGCCGCATAGATCCGGCTGAATTTCATCGATATTCACTGTTTATTTTTAGGATATTAGCCGATTGCAACTTATAGACCTAGAAATGACACTTCAAAGCCGGATCAAATCCAGCGATCTCTGTAGTATTTTACATTGCCCTCAAATCGTCCATTAGCTTTGTGACACATAGATCCATCCTGTCCACCAAAATGTCTTTCACTTTCGCATCCTGAAGGAAGCAAACAATTTTTATATTTGACGCATCAAAGAGTCCTTTTTTGTGGATGTGTTGCCCTATTCCAAACATCATTTAAATACGGCGCTAAATCATGTAAATTGCCAAGGTTATTTGACATTACGAACTGAAGAGTAAACAACAATGCAGCCATGTGTTGTAAATATCGGCCCGCCCTTATTGGAAGACCGTATATTTATTTTGTATTGTTGTATTTAAGTTTCTTATTTCCTGGAAATATTTGACATTGAACACGCAAATACAAAACCTGGCTGTATCATTTTCACGACAACCATATTATGTTCTTTATAACAGTATATTATTGTGGCAAACATAGAACGGTTATTTGAAAGCATTTTAATTGATTTCCATCCCTAAAAATTGCAACATGGTTGAGTTAATCAATACTATTTTCACTAGAATTCTAACCACAAATAAAGTATTTTACTTATACAAAAATAATGTAATAATTCTAACCATAAAATGTTCTCAATAGACATAATATGTAAAATTCTTTGGGTGTTTAATGAAAGTATGAGGGGGTGCTGTGGCTTAAGTGGTTAGCGTGTTGATTATTAAGCATTCGATGGCTTTAGTCGCCTGTATACATACCTCAGCAGCTGCCAAGCATTAACATGCATTTTTGGATTTTCTATCATTCTAAGAAGACAATATTATTATCTACAATAATAATATGATTTCTTTACAACATTAAAACCCTTAGAGTGTGCTTTCAACGACTATGTTTTTTCATTGTGAGTTTAGAGAGCAAAAGACTGAGGACTGAGGTAGTTTTGAATATTTTATGATTAGAAATATTATATTATTGTTGTATAGTTAAAAGCTTTTGTTGAGTTTAAAAATTGATTAAAAGATATCCTGTTCAACCCAACAATATTAAATTTTGTTTACTTAATGTTTATTATTTTGCAGTCAAAATGTGCAAAACATATTTTTTTAAAGATATAATTTTAAAAATTCAATAATATTTATAATATGTTTCTCACAGCCATATATTGTTAAAGAAACCATAATAGGGTTATTGTGACCATGTAAGACCTTTTTGCCAGTTGGCAATCACTTACGAGTATTTGGCAAAACCTCAGTTAAAGATCAACATTTTCGTGAGTATGAAGCGATGTGCCAAGGCCATTTAAAAAAAATAGACTTAATTGATTAAACTATATTCTTGAAATATCTTTAACGAGTTCAAATGAAGACCAGATTCAAGGAAATTCCAGGAAAACATGGACAAAATATTTAAAATCTCGTTCTGCCACTTCTCTTTAAATTATTATTGTGCGCATACATACGAGACGTAGTCAAGTATAAAATGAATATTGATTTCCATTAAAAGTGTTTATAAAAAGTTTTTAATGTTTATGGATTTTTAATGAATAAAACAATAATTTTAATGCAGAAGATAAACATGCACACACAAATATCATATGCAATTACATGTGATTTTAAAATTTATCATCACGTGCACCCTTGCAGCGAAAATTACATAGTGATTTACGTAACTACGACGTAATACAGGTTTTATTTAAATGGGGTTCCCAAATACAAATAACTTAAAGCCGGTAAATTAAATAAAATGCATTAAAGAAGCTGCCTTTTGGTGCTAAAAAGTTTTTACTTCAATAATTTTAATTTTTTATTTTTATGATTCACTTGAAACAAAGTCCATTATTTTTCTTTACTGATTAAATCAAAATTTCTCACAATCAGGCAAAACATACGACAACGAAGTGTGATGGTTTTGGTATATTGTATAGTATTTCCCACACTACTAAGCGTCATGTAAGCCTGTACGAAAAGCTGTGAGACTTTTTTTCAGATGTGTTGGATTTATTTCATTATATTTTTGTCATAAAATCTTATAAGCTCACTATAAAAATGAAAATCCGTTGTCATATATTTAAAATAAATTTTCTAAATTCAATGAAAATTTAAATTAAAAGGCATCTGTTGTTAAAGTATATGGTTTAAAAGTGATAATGATTATAGGGTTGTTCGTTTGTTATTACTTAAAATCTTAGAAGTTTGAAAAAATAAATTCTTAAGATAAATTACACAAGTTTACAAACTCAGGTCGACTGATATACAATTCGTTATATCGATGTAGAATGAAGGAAGTTCTAAAGAACGCTATGTTTTGTAATCGCCAAATTAATCGCCAAACAACGAAAAACAGTGTTTTGTTAATCGCACAATACAGTGCAATCGAAGTCATGTTCGGATAAATTATATTAGTTCAATTCTTTCCTGAAATTCGGCGATTTCCAAACGAACTTTATTAAAACATGACCTACTAGTGTTACTCGAAACCCTTTTGTCTATTTCTCCAGCCAAAACCGGGTATACTTGTGTTATCAGAGCTGGTTGCAGTGATGCTAATCCAAATGGAGGTAGTTTCCAACATATCTTACTTTGAAAAGTAGTAAATCTACCACCTTGATTTTTCGTTTGGAGAATAAATAATTTATAAGATCGTTAATACTCAAATTTAGAATAGGGAGAAAAAAAGAAATAAAACATTAAAGAATTCAGTTATGACATCGTCTTAATGTTCTTTTAGGAAAAGTACTAATAGAAGAAACACATAGTTCATATGTACTTTTTTATTACTATATAACTCTTATATACTTTTTATTATATTTTAAATGGAATACATATTTTTATGAAATAATTTATAAAGCTCTTTTTTAGAACAGCTGTTTAATAGTGTAGTTAATGTAGCGTTTAAACGCTGTATTTTAAAAAAAAATTAATTTTAGTTGAAGTTCTAGACTGGATTAGTTAGAAATTTTTCGGGCAAAATACTTTAGTACTTCTAGCATTATTGAAAATACAAAGAAATGGTAGATTTTTCTCGAAAAGTAGCAGATCTACCACAAAATCACTGCCTGAGTGTAAAATTCGCAAACAATTAATTGCTGTCTACCCCAAATGTAGACAGTTGTCAGTATTGAAAGGGATTATTTCATAAGGGAACTATTTAGCAAAGGTTTGTTGGTCGATTTCTATACAGGAATTAAGACAAAGAGGAATTTAGAGTGTAACTGGTATTTTTAAATGAAGTACATAGTTAAAATATAAGGCAAATGTGTAGGATTGTTTTTCTTTACGTGTCCAGCTCGGAGTAATATATACTCGTGCCTTCAAGGAAACTAAGAATTAATTTAACAAATTTTAGATATTTTCATAAGAAAATACTGAAGAAACTACCTCTTTTATATTAACAAAATTATGCAAAAATTATATTCAGAAATTGTGACTAAAAACTTGCGTTAAAAATAAAAAATTACACGAAGAAATTGTAATCTGACAAAACTTAAACATTTTTCATCTCTATGCAAGCGATTAAAAGCCATTATCTTCTCAAGGCAACAAGAGCGTAAATGTCGTCAAGAATTTTTATAAACTCCTAATTTCATTCAAAAATATAAAAATATAATGCAACGTAACCGTGAGGATGACCCGGATAGCCTGTACCATCCAAATTGGTCTTGAACTGAATTAGCATAAATATTTGAAATACTTAAATTTTAAATAGTTAAATTTTACAAAACCTTTTAATTAACAGCTCATGGGCGAGTTCCAAAATTACTTTAAAAAAAGGAAAACTGTTTTTTTTTTAGTTTTGAATCTCAATAGAATTCCAAACGATAGCGCCAATATGAAAAATGTATTATAAAT
This sequence comes from Phania funesta, assembly GCA_963932375.1. NCBI lineage: Eukaryota > Metazoa > Arthropoda > Insecta > Diptera > Tachinidae > Phania > Phania funesta. The sequence goes on from OZ010652.1 coordinate 23,870,693, forward strand.
GATTCTCGCTTTGGTCTCATATATTCAAATGTGATAGTCATAACAATTGCAAAGGCGGGTCCTCAATCTTATTATTATGGGGTTTATTGGGAATGAGTCACAATAAATGATGAAACAGAACACGACTGCAACTTCATCCACTAAACGCTGTAAGAGAGAGAGAGAGAGATATAGAGAGATAGAGAGAGAGAACGTTTACGTTTTTACCTACATATTTTACCACAAATCCTGCTGAAAATTAAATTTCTCTATACTTCTGGTATCATTTTTGCACAACTCTGACTGCTGATCATATATGCAGCAGGCGTGATCCAGCTCTATAATTTTTCTAAGCTTTTTGTATGGGAAAATGTTCATTTTTGATTTTTTATCAAGATGTATCTAAGTGTGCCTGATTTAATTATGTCAAGTCACACAATTTCTCTTTCGCATTAATTTCTTCGCTTATGCTAAATGCAGCGATTGGAGATTTTATTTTAATAGAAGGCCAGTAACCAAATTTCTCTAAAAACCTTTACCCTTCTTCAGTTTATTTCGAACTTTTCGAATTCAATTTCTTGTATTTTTCGTTGATATTTATAAATTCAATAAACACTTTAAATAACGAATTTTTCAAACAAAGATGTGTTCTTAGTATTATATCTGCAGTACATACATGTATGTACGAGTATGTATTTATTCCTTCATTTTTCTTAGATTTATATGTACAAAACCATAGATCTTTAAGAACAACTGAAACAATAAATAAATTGTTGCTAAAATTACTTATAATGTAAATAAGGGTATAAATAGACTTAAAGTTTTCACAGGTAGTGTGAGTGCCATCTATGTTTGTTGTCGCGTTATTGGCGAACATACATACATACATACATACATACATATGTACATACAGCAAAATTTCATTTAATCGCACAGTGTGTGGAAATGGGTTTTAATTGAAATGTTAATATTTAATTACAAACAATTAAACTTGCTCATCTAAACATTTATTGATTTTATTTTTATATTAATGAAGTAGGGTACCTAAACAACTAGGGTAAAGAAAAACAAATATTACTTCTCTTTCAATAAAAATGATGGGCTTTTTCCCAATTAATTTTACAATTTTAGATTTAATAAAAATTTATATCCTGTACATTCATCACGTATTGAAGAATTTATTACAATAACTTAATGGCAAATCATGTGGTATCGAAGCCAGCACTTAACCACTAGAAGTTGTTCAGTTATAATTATATGCAAACTAGTCTACACACTTTAGTATTAAACTTAAATCATTAAAATATTTATATTCATAAGAGAATTTAAATAAACAACAACGAAAACCTTTTCTTAAAGGTGGGGGATTTTTCTTGATTTTTGCAACAGAAAAAAAACTTGTAGTTTATAGCAAAATTAAATTTTAGAATGATTTGTACAATTTTTATATGTAATTTCTTCCCCAACCGATTACAATCTTTAACTTATAAGTTGTAGATATTTTTTTAAGTCAATATGTTTGGCTTTTTTGTGGTTTATTTTAATATTTTACGTAGTTGTCTTTTTAAGGTACAAAATTTATAAATAACAAAACAATAATTCTAAAAATTAATTTGAATATTTTAACGTTGGGAATTTTTTCTACAAAATAATCGTGCCTTCCTGCTTTTATCTTGACTATAAATTTACGCCAACTGAATGCAAAATTAGCCAAAAATTCACATATCAAAGGGTGTGTGTGTACCCTACTTGTGGTAGAGTTAACAATTGTTAATACGTTTAAATACTGTACGAATGTAAAGTAGACAATTCAAGTGCCTTTGACTATAATTACTATTATTGTCAATACTTCATGTCAATAATATTTTTAGCACAAAAAAATTTGTATTGTACAAGCTTTCAATTAAAATTTTATTTGGTTTCAGCTTAAAACATAATTAAGTGATTAATTGATTCAATAATTTATTTAATCCTACAAATATATAATAATTATTTAAATTAAGTAATTTTTTGAATCAATTAAATGCTGATTTAAATTTAAAAATAACTCCTTAGCAATCAGCAACCCAAAATGTGAAGTGCTTTTATTATTACCGAAATTTCGGCCCAACTTTTGAATAAATAAATGAAAAGATGAAAATTTCTAATTAATGAAAAATATAATTTAATATTATACTTAAGAAAATTAAGTCAAAATATCAATGAGTTTATGTTTTGTCATCCGAAATTGTTAAAAACTTTAATATAAAAAATATCTCAAATATATACAATAACATTTTATGAGCGTAAATGTTGTTTAGATCAGTGATAGCAATATTAATCAAAAATCCATTGCGATTAACGATTTAATTGTGTCTTTCGATTAATCGATTATTTCTCTAATAATGTAAAAAATACACAAACTATAATATGCTGCCACAATATCTTTCCTGGTAGAATGCTAACATCTGCAATATTTTACCGAGAGTGGAAATTTCCGAATATATTGTTCTGTATTCCACATCCGAATAATTTGTTTCGTTTTATTTAGAATAAAAACGGTTGGTGGATTGAATTAAAATCAGGTTTAGTTAAATGTTAAAATGACAAATTTGTATTACAATTTAAAGGATTTCTCTCAATATTACTTTATTACTCTCACAAACATTTTTCAAAAACATATGGAACATCTGAACAGATTTGCTTCAGAACTACTGTTTTTTAATGTAGGCGACAACATCCGAATTAATCGATTCCGAATATTTTTAAAATTTCAAACTTTTGTAATATACACGTTTTCATTCCACACGGAATACAGAACAGAAACTATACCTATAGATACTTGGTTGGCAAATTAATTAATAATAAACATTTAGAGCCAGTTCGAGCTCCGGGTTAGGAATATGGAACAATCATTTTTACAGGCAGCATCAACTCTACTAAAACCAAGATTTAGACCAAAATCTATTTCAAAGATCCATTAGATCTATCAGTGATTCTGACCTAAGATGTCAAATGTACGAAAATGCTCATTTAGACGATATTATTGGAAAATGGAAGCGACATGTCTTCTAATGACATTGAATTGCAGCTATGATCCCACGACAAAGATATGGTTCATACGAGAAAAAGAAAGAATAATGACATTACATCAATCCTCCATATAAACTATGCTTCTTTCTCATTGCTTCAGTTCTCGAAAGGAAAAAGGGCTAATGCATGTGATGAATTAAAACAGTGTACGTAGTGTACCCTAAGCATTGCACATTTGTACAAAAATTTGTGGTCTGATTGGAACTTCTGTGTAACCAAAGATTGACTACAAGGCAAGGCGTCTCTCTAAACTTTTATTTTTAAGTTCTCTTTTCAACAAATCAATTTAAAAAATGTCTTAAACTCGGAACGAATCAAAGAATTTTATAACATTGTGTATGTTTTTGCAACACTGTTAATAATTTTGTATGTTATTTATGGCAATTAGTTAAGTTAACCGATCAATCGATTATTTTTCCTATTAATTGCAAATAATAATTTCTAGGTTTGACTAAACGTATAAATAATTAATCGATTAATACATTTTTCAAATATTTCTTTCTAAATGTCTACAATGTCTGATGTGAGTATTATGTTGCCCCGTCTTACACCTTCCGTGTAAACCAACACTAAACATTAATATCTTTTACTTCCGTATTTAACAGAGTTTTGTAATCTAGACATATTAACACTAATAAGGGCACTGTGTCTCAAATAGTTAATACTTGACTATAAAGCATTCGATTGCTGCTAGGCGCGTGGGTTCGCGCCCACAGCCGCTGCCACTAAATAACATCAATTTTCTAATATGTACTAGATTCTTTCTCTTCGTACTAGTACATGTGTAGCTCGTTGCGCCCTCCTTCCTCGTTGTTACCTTATAGGCACTAAATCGACGAAATACAAAATTAACAGGCCATCTTGACTAGCCATAAGTCTGTTCTGCCGACGTACAGATTGCTGTTCGCACAGAAAGTTAGCTCGTAAGGACTATTGCTGTTCGACCGTCTGCTCGTCCGAACAATTGTTCACACAACGTTGTTCTGCCGTCACGTAAACAAAATATATACATGCAAAACTATGCTGGAAACAAGGAATCAAACTCGACGACAAACAAAAATTATGTTCAGGCTGAACTGAACAGCACGTATTCTCCACACAGAAGACTAAAATTTGTACTTATAGGCATCCGATCCGTCCGGGTTGAATCACAATTTTCTAATAACACTGTTCTGCTTTAAGTGAAATTAGGAGAAATTCGAAGTATTTGAAGCTATAAATCTGTGCTAATTTTTTTTCTATTGCTATAAACTTTTAGAGAGAAAAGAGCCCAAAGAACTGCACGATATGGGTGTAGATGACGCGTGGGCCCTGCGAGCGAACATCATTCTACCATATGTATATGAAAACAAATCTTCTAAGAACTTCTACAGATTAAAATACAGTTACACATTTCGGTTTAGCACTTATTTTATGGTTTCTAGCTTTTATTTTTAACATATCGCCACTGCAGTGCTATTATCTATTTACTAAAAATTAGAAAGAATTGAACACAACACAAAAAAAGCAAATACATAAATATCTGGCAAATTGTGTTCATTGAGGTGGCTGTTACTGTTTTATGTTTATTTAGCATCTGTTAGTAGACACGAACAAAAACAAAAGCAGAAAAAACATCAGGAAAACAAAAAAACAAACTCTTCATCAATATTTCATATTTTTAACTGTTTGACTTTATAATGACCTGACTCTGGGAGTCTGTGTTTTAGGGTGGGTCGAAAAAAAAGGATAAAAGGTATCTCAATGACGATTCTGAAAACGCATATTAAAATTTTTTTCCACGCAACAGGACTTAGTTTTAATTTTGTCTTTGTTGGGCTTGGACAGAACCTTCTGGATTCAACCCTTGATATACCGAATCTTCACATGTAATAACAATTTTTGTACAAATTACAAAATAGCACATGGAAAATTATGCAGGTAAGCTATTTAAATTTTTTCGGTACCGAGAGGGCACATTCTCTAGCACAGAATTCTAAGACGTGGATCTCCACCTGAAAAACGGTAGTAGATTTTCAAAGCCCAGCGCTCACTGATGATCACTTCAAAGTACTCGGAGAACTTATTCATCTTAACATAGACAGCGAGACATGGAGTGTTATAGAATCTTTGCATGTCCAGTAAGATTGCCTCGTTTAAGATGAGCTAGCATTTAGGCCCCACGGGCTGCTGTCCTTTTAGCTGCGAGATGGTGAGGAGTGGGGTCAGTAATAATTTCCAAAGTTTTTGGGGAGAGCGTTTTTATTGTTCTCGTTAAAAATAAGTGTTTCTCTAACTAAGAGTTTTATTTAGAACTCTTCCCAGATAGTTGCCACTTTGCTCTTGTTTGTATTGTCGTTTCTTTTGACACCAGTCATCGATCAGTTATTGCCGAGCTAAGCTGGCTGCTAACCACTCTACAATTGTCATTGTAATAAATGATAACATTTATTATAAGTTGATTTTTGTATAGATTAGTTCCACTGTCTTGCTGTTCTTTGCCACACGCTACTATTGAGCTCTTAATTTCCTGAATAGGTCAACGGACTTCGATTTGACTTGTAACACTTGATTTAGAAAGCGTAGGAAATGTATAACATCATTTCATTGACCAAAATGTAAAAGTTTTAAGTACGCAGCCAATTGGTGTAAAATTTAAAGGGTGGCTCTACATCACGCAATGGATCAGAGGGAGAAAAACAAAATATTGATTATAATTTTCTGTTTGCTTTAAGAAATTTTTAATGAGCGAATAACTGAAAATTTAGTATTAGAAAAATGCTGATATAAATGTGTTATAAAAAGGGAGGTGTATGTATGTAAGTATGTATGTATGTATGTATGTATGTATGTATGTATGTATATATGTATGTATGTATGTATGTATGTATGTATGTATGTATGTATGTATGTATGTTTTTTTTTATTTACGAGGTGAAATCGTCGAAAGACTCTGACGCCCACGTTGCCAGGAGTGCGGGACTCTAACCACGCTAAAACACCTCGATACACAACTCCACTTGTCCCTGCGGAACTACCGCAAAGCTATCCGTCGCAGGGTGGGGAAGGTATTAAAACCCGATCTAGTCTATGTTGCTTCTTCTTCGAAGCTCTTCTAACCTACCAGTCCAGTTATGCAGAGAGAACAACATCGTCTGTACTATGTTCTCCGCAGTCACACTATGCCCTACTATACTCTCTAAATTCGCCCTCCCATTATAATATCGTGGGCAGATAAAGAAAACATGTCGGGGATCTTCTACTACGTTACCAATACAACTTGGACAATACGGAACATTATCATGTCCAAAACGGTGCTAGTACGATCTAAAGCACCCATGTCCGCTTAGCAACTGTGTTATATAGTAATCTAGGTCACCATGTCCACCGTCCACTATTAGCTGTAGTCCACCTCATCTGCCACCTAGTCACACACATTGCCTGGAGATCAATTGGTACCATACCGGCAATGACAAGAGCAGCTTCGTCTGAAATAGTGCGGAATCCGCTGCACACTCGCAAGGCAAGGTCTGAAAACAGGTACTATGTATGCATGTATGTATGTATGTGTGTATGTATGCATGTATGTATGTATGTGTGTATGTATGTATGTATGTATGTATGTATGTATGTAAGTATGTATGGAAATTTATTTACTTAGGCAGTAAAATTTAAAATGTATTCTAATTAGAAAATATAATTCTTTAAAGAGAAATTACTTTCAAAAATTAGCTAAAGCGTAATAATAATTTTGTTTTAAGATGAGAGTGGAGAAAAAATTGTTTCGCTTGACTTTAAAAATATTAACTACTTCTAGATAGTTTGTCCCACTAGAACAATGTTTAGTGAAAGACGTGATCGAGCTCCATATATAGAGTCTAGCGAATATAATCCACAATATGTGGGCGACACAGTTGATTCAGCTGGAAGTCGATTGAGAAAAGGAACCCCCACACACAGCAAGGAACAGCCAGCATCTCAAGCTCACAATCCAGTCAGCAACAATGATCAAGAAACCACAGATTCCATAGTGGACAAAAATATACGCAGTGTATTTGAAACAAATTATGGGCCAGGTTTATATTTATTTAAAGTAAGTTTTACTTAACCAGACACCTGGAAACAAAATAATCTCATGATTTTTTTAGAATATAGCTCCATTTGCTAATCCGCCTCATTTCAACTCACACAATGATCTAATGGTTGGCGATCAACCAGATCCATACACACCCCCATCCTCGTCCTCATCTAGTGATAAGGAGTTCTTTAAAGTTCAAAGAGGTCCAGATGGAAAACTGAGTCTTGTCTATAACGAAGATTATGTAGCAACAGGGGGGAAGGATCAGCAGAATAGTGGCTGTAAGTATAAGTGTCCAATTTAACAACTTTTTCTACTTACAAAACGATGAAAACTTCTAAAAATAAGCAACCATTTGCAGCATACAAAGAAAATAGACCTCAAACTCATTTTTCCCATGGACTTCCTTTGAAAAAAGTAAGTTTTTCTTTAAGTTTGTATCAACATTTACCTGCACGTTAATATTGTTATGCATGTTAAGGATGTTGGTTATATATTTTATACGAAATATTTAATGAGTTGTCAACTTAATCGTGGCGTTATAGTCTGATTTTAAATACTTCTTTGTAAACTATTGCATGATGGGGATCAGGGTGTATGACTTAGTTTTATAAATAAGAACCTTAATATAGCACATTTAAGGAAGCTACACTTGACAATATGATAAATTATGTTTGACAAACATAAGAAATTATTTAACGTTCTCGAATTCTGTAAAAAATATTAAATCTGAAGATTTATTAAAAGTTTTACCAACGAAAAAGCAGTTGAAGGTTCTGAAATGTTTGTTAGAGTCAAAAGAAAGTTTTTGAACCGGTAAACCAAATTGGTTCAAATTCGAGCGCCCAGCGCCATAGTTTAATTAAGCCTTCGTTAAGTGTTAGGAAACAAGTCATAAGATGCAAGACAGTGGACTAAAGAGATGTCAATATCGCTTCAGTTTATGTCGCCGTATCTTTTATATTGTTGCATGTTATAAGTTTGAAATAATTGTAATTGCTTTATGACGATATCGAACGAAAGCCGAAGTAAGTTCGTTACTCGAATTCAAATCAATGGGTTGCGGTGTTTCAACCACCTTAACAGTGTCCACAATGACTATAATATAGTTCGACAAATTAAAACCAAACTATAAATTTCCAAATCGCAGGGCACAGCGAAAACATGCATGTGCATGTTTACTTCATCACTATCTAAAATAGAATCAAGCGAGATGAAACCGAAATACATACAATGTTAACCGATGGTTGGCTGAAGCGAAATATATATTGTTACAAAGTAATAATCTCAGATATTTAATAAAATCAAAAACATATTAATTGTCTGCTAGAAATTGGTGTGAAACGGCCTATTGTACAAATACGCAACATTGTAAACATAAAGCAAAAAAAAAAAAAACACAACCTAGAGTAAAATTCTACGAATCGCGATTTTAAGTAGAAACAAAAACAACTAATACCGAACGAAAAAGTAAACAGAATATACGCACACACGAACACATATACACGACTACTAAGCTAGAAAATGAAATAAATGATGCGCAATATCACGTATGTTCAAGACATTTCTTGAACCGGCCGTGATCTCTATATAAAAGCGCAGTCCACCGCGGAGAGAGTTAACTTGGAGATGTCATGTGTGTACATAAGAGTGTTAAGTTTAGAGTGTAAATTAGTGCTGAAGAGTTGTAAATAAGAATAAACTTGTGTATTAATAAAAATCATTAAGGACTGTGTATTTTAATTCTTGCAATCAAACGGACTCTACAAATTAACGTTTATTATGGTAATAAACCTAAGAATATTATTAAAGAATACAATTACATAAAGCTAAAGTGGTGTAAACTTCGTTCTAAGCCAAGAAAAAGGCAAAAAACATGACATTTGTAAATATTTATTCTCATATTTCATTTGTCTTGATTATTGGTTTAAAAAGGTGATGTTTACAGTGGACATAAAATGAGTGCGAAGATATAAAGCACGTGCGTAGGGTCATAAGAAAATACATTCCATTCTTTTCATTGGCTAACAAAAACTAAATTTTACTGTATTTAAAGTTATTCTATTAAACTAAATTTTCTTTCTTAAGAATTTAAACCTAACAATTAAATTACTTAATTTTCATATAAAAAAATTTAAGTCGTCATTCGCACATAAATGTTTTTTTTCGCTTCAGAAGCGATGTGAAGCAAGAATAAATCATTCAAATGACAGCTTCACTGGCAGTTCTTTAAGATGATTCATTGGTTAAAATCCGAATCTGCGGCTAAAATTCCCAATTCTTAATTCGCAAACTCACGGTATGGGCTGTGGTCGTTCGGTTTCAAATTTTCCGTCAGCACAATCTTGTACGGATGTTAGATAAAACCCAACCGTAAATTAAGGCATCCGACGATGCCCAATTCAACTGATCGGCGCAGACCGACATTTCTGAGTCTTCTACGATACTGGCCGCTACGGCGGCTATGTTTTCTTAACCTCGCAACCATCGTAGTCCAGTTCGTTGCTTAAGGTCCAAAAGAGTGTACATACTACAGTGTGACAAATTTCATATGCACTGCAACCTTGATTTTCGATTATCCTCGAAGGCAGGCGTGAACCGATGTTTAGTAAAATGGCAAGCCATAATTAAAATTTTAGCAGCTGGAGGGCAACTTCTAAAATATAACAATTGGAAGAATTATTATTACTATCTTATATTATTTGTATTTTTTAAACTGTATAAAAACTATTAGACCAAATGCAAATGCACGACTTTTGCCACATATTTTTGCTTGCAACTGAAATATGAATCCACTATAAGGACCTGCTGCCGAATTATTATGCGTTTTGAATACACTGAATTTATAAACTTGATGTTAGATTAACATCAAATCCAAAACATTCCTCGTACACCAATAACTACCTGTTGCACTACTATTCGCTAGTTCCTTCTACAGGTGATACTGTGTCAGAAAATGATAATACGAGTATTGTATTTATTATTACGTTAAATATTTTTTAATTCTAGTAAGATAAAGGTTGTGGTATTTACTTTTTTTTACAAAATTTGGGGCTTGGTTCTATCTAGGCGAAGGCTCTTCTTAAGAGAACATCAACTGACTGGCTGGTTATTATTATTTTTTCACTTAGTGGATGTATTATAAATTTTGAACAGCAATAAAATTAGACTAGTGTTTTCTTCAGAAGTATAATTAAAAAAAAAACATTTCGATGAACACAAAATTAAAAATAAAACCTGGTGATGGGAGAAAGCTTAATAGCGAGCAAAACCATTTAATAGAAAATTTAAGAAGCATATTTAACAGATCATCACAGTGGCCTATAAAATATAAATTTTTTATTTACTATTCTAATGTTCATATTATGTATAGTACATACATAAATACATATATGTACATTCTACTCACAAACGATTTAAATCAAAATTAGTAAAAACGCATTTTTATTTCAGGATGCAGTTGCAACATCATTGCCGGCTGTGAGTCATCGCCCTACCAAAGATAGCAGTAAGTAATATGTTTTTTTAAATTTTCGATGGTTTAAATTAAGCAAATATCAAAACATTTACAAGACTTCTTTTGCCGTGATGAATTTTCAACGACACCTATTCGAGGGATAAACTATGATGAGTGTTGAATTAGAAAAAAAGTTTTTATGAAACCACTAGATGTGTAGGCGAGTTAATGTTTTGTTTCAAATCTATTAATTTTCAACGGGCGGTAAAGAAAAAACAATGTATGTAAATATTGACCTTGTTCTTGTTTACCCGCACAGTTTCACCCGTGCGGTTAAACTGTCTAAAAAGAGACGCGTATGACACCTTAAAAATAAAATTTGATTGAAGTTAACGTCAAACTGTCTCATTTGCTGGTATTTCTTCTACTTGCTGGAGAGAAGAATAGATATTAAAAAATTCTTAGAATTATGCTTAATAGACATACTATTAAGAACATTTTATGATTAGAAATATTATATTATTTTTGAGTAGTTCAACTCCTTTCATTGTGGTTAGAAGCTTTGTAAAAATTATATTGTTCAACTGGACTCTCCATTTTATATTCCGACCGAGTGATTTGATATAGATTTTTGAAATGAATTTCCGTCATCTCGTTCGGGTATGTGCCATCTTCAGTGACTTTTTTCGTTCTGAAATTTGTCTCCAAACCATACTTGAGAAGTGAGGTTGAAAATTCATTCCAAAAATCTATACACAATAATGTTGTTTAGAGTTTAAGTAGGGTTAAGAAAGTTTTCAAATAACCATTAAATGTTTGCCACAACAATATATTGTTATAAAGAAAATAATCTGATTTTCGTGACCATGCGACTTTCATGGTTTTTTTTCTTTGCGTGTAGGGCTTTCTAAGTTTATTTTGCCTACAGTTTATTCCTAATGAGTTATAACGGCGATGGGAGGCAAAGCGATATATACATAGTAATATGATATGTAACCAATAATTGTATAAAAATTTATATAACACGGTTTTCTTTACTTGTATTTTTCACGCGTAATATAAATAAAAAAAATAATAATATCGTCTAGTGTAATCGCATGAAACTCGGTATTGTAGTTATGTATGTGAAGTTTAGAAACCATATCTTTGCAACCAATATGAATTTATAATTATATTTCTATTATTTTCCCCAATACCTCGATTAATTGTTACACGTCTATCTTTATGTTTTCTGAAATAATATTTAAATTTATATTTATAGTAAATTTATATTTATAAATAATTTATTTATTTATAGTAAACCCAATTTACTTCTGAACCATATTTCTTAATTCAGGGACACAAAAGTTGACTTAGAATTTTAAATAAAAAAAAAAACTGAAAATTGACCTAAAAGAGAAATTTGGCGTAAAACTCAAATATTCACCACACAAACATTTAAGATGCACTAATAATTAAATTTCAATTATAACATCATCGTTCGCTTAATTGATTTTAAAAAATTCTTTTTTTTAGAATTTAGTGATATTGAAACCAGTTCCAAAACTTTAACAAAACAACGTTTTTTTTAAATTTTGTAGTAAATCTTTTTTTTTTTCTTTCAACCGAAATATAGGAATCCACTTCCCTACCGAAGTCGACATAAATGACTGTTTGGAAGCCGACGAGAGTAAAAATGACAAAGTATTTTGCAGTCATCTACGGAATTACCCCGAAAAGAGTCTACTAGAGAACCTGATTAAAGAGAAGCTGCCCAACTCGGAACTGTTTTTCGGTGAAGATTTAGTACTGCCACAAAATATCAGTCAACGCATGAACAATGCACCCAATGAAGAGTTCTTGTGCAGGAGTCGGGTTAGAGTCATCTTTCCACAGTCAGGTCTTAACACGGAATACAACTGGCTGTATATTGTTAATTCACCAAACTATAAACAGGGCATACGCATAGAAGAATGCCTGTAAGTTGGAATGTTTAACGATTTATACATATATCAACAAGTAATTACAACTAAGTTTTATTTCGCTTTTAAATTTTGTCAGCGAACCGGGTGCAACCTGTGGAGAAAATACCGGCTTGAGTTTGCCAAATCGTTATACGGCAACATGCGAACAAAATTATATGTACCGGTCCCTAATTGCGTACAAAAATCAAACAATAATAAAGGATACATTTAGAGTGCCATCCTGTTGTAAATGCGTACTGAGATCGCATTAAAGGGCCTAAGTACTTGATTTTTAATGGGTACTTAATCAGGAAGGTTTTTTCTACTCGAACTCGAAATGTGATTTTATGTAAGTGTGTGAAAATAATTTATTAAAAGATAATTTTAACATGATAATTATGTCAAGTAGTATATTAACAATAACTTTACAAAATTAATGTTAGAGGATAAGCGAGTCTCTATGCGCATTGCGATGGTTGGTTGCTTAAACCAACTCATCAGGAAAGCTTTACACAAAATATTAGAAACCAAATAAAAATTGTTTATAAAAACTAACGCACGATAATTAAGTTTTAACGAGAATCTAACAACAATTTTGTGATTTTATTTTTCTTACTTAACTATAATTTATGTTCTCAAATAATTTTTTTATTTCTCAAAGTTTATTTTTGTACTATATTTAATACTTTTAAAACATTATTTTAAAACTAGTTAGGCACTGGTAAAAGCAATGCACAAGTCATTCCAAAGCACTAGTTGAAACGAATTAATTTTATATCGTTCTAGAAACATTTGAGGTAGAACTATTTTCGTGGTTGTTAGTAAAGAATCTAAACAAGTTCTGACTCATTGTGTGATGAAAACACAAATTTTTTTTGGAACAAGAAAAATTCTTTCAGTACGATAAGACAGAGGTCAAAAAACCGTATCAGGAATTCATTCGGCTGTTTTTTTATCGTAAACTCCTGCATTTAAATTTTTTACTCCATTTGATCGAAAGATAATTTTTTGGCTTTTTTATTTAAATATGATTTTCGGCGACCTCTTCTGCCTTAAAGGAAGCTCAATCGGATATTACAATTTTCTGCCTCCCAATAGCCGAGATAACATGTCGAATGTTATCCTACATGGCGTCAGTCGTATATGGCGTATCGGCATAGACCAGTGACCCCACAAAAAATAGTCTTCTTCTAGTAATCCATTACTCGATATTATTAATTTTACGTTTCTTTCAATAAATCTTTACATTAAGTATTTGGACACAGCTCCAATTATTGAGCACTATGCTGAATGAGCAGTGGGGGAGCAAGGATAACTACCGGCCGGTCCATGATGCCTTGTTGGCGCCTCCACTGAAAACATTTTCAGTAATTTATTTCACTCGTAAAAGTAAATAGCGATTTTTTGTGATCGCAATTTAATTTACATGTTTCTTTAACTTCTTTTATAAGTCTATTAGATATGTTTTTATTTGTATATCATATTGGTGAAGCCAACGTGATTTCACAAAAAACGGAATTCAATTCTTTTTTTTTTTTTTGCCAGACTTGGATTTAGCGTGGCTTTTTTCTTGTTTTGAAATTAAGAAACTTGATAATATTCAATTATTGAATTTTTTTACCGAGGCAGCAGATCAATATTTTATGCTAAGCCCCGAAATTTTAGTAGAATATGACGCTACCAAAAAATTCTTAAAAAATTAAAATTTATAACAAATCAGCAATTCACAAAAAATTTCATGGAATTTCCGCAATATTATTCAAAATTCCAAGCAAAATTTTAAGATCCTTAAAAGTTTAACTTCAAAAAAATAATTCGGACAAACCAAGAAGTTAACCACGAAAACAGATTATCTGAGAAAAATTAATTAATTAAGTACATTAGAAATACAGAAGTACATCAAAATACAAATTTCACAAAACTTTAAAATATCACAAAAATTTTAGGCTTCATCAAAATGTCGAAATTTCACCGAAAATTTTATTAAAAAGGTGGAAATTCACAAAATCATCTAAAATTCAGCAATAAACTTTAACACTACTAAATTATTTAAAACTTTTAACAAAAAGCTAAAAATATTGCGTCAAATAATAAAAATCCAAAACTTCACTGAAAATCTGAAATTTTTACAAAATCGGGGATCCCACAAAGGCTTATTGAGCGAAGCGCTATGTACTTATTTTTATAATAAAGAGTTACATAGATATTTACATATGAGTTTTAAGTTGTATTTCTTCTGATTACAAATAGAAAACCTTCATATGCCGGTATAAATTAAGAGAATTCAACTTTTAAGAAACTAAAAATTGGCGCTCCTCTGCGAGTAACGCCGGCTGCATGATGGACCCCTCTTGCTGCGTCACTACGATTGGGGCCTTCCTCGAAACAACGCAGTACAGCAATTGCGCTGATGTACCAATATGCCAACCGAAAAATACACGAAGACCACGATGAGTTTCTCGAACAGAACCATGTTGGTCGTGAAAAATTTGCGTGGGTTGTTCAGTTGTCAGTCTACATTCATGATGAAATGGCACAACAAATTAAACGCAAAACAAGTAACAGCTGTAAAAATGGCGAACATATTAAAATCAAAATGGCGAACATATTAACCAGTATTGTCAACTTAAAGTTAGCTTGAGCCTAAAGGAGTGAAAATAAACAATCTTTGTCGAAAACTTTGCGTAGTTGAATGCTTATGTGTGTCGTAGCTATAAATAAAAGCGAACCCATATTATGAGGCAGAATTCGTAATCAAATCAACATTTTTTGAATATTTATAAATTTTTAATTATATTGTGGAATACGTCTTTCCACCTCTGTAAAATATATTTTGACTGTTTTTATAATATTTCCTCTTATAATTATTCTTGACTTTTCCAGTAACCCAAACCAACAAGAGGAGGATCGGTGACAGGCCAAACTGTCCATTACTGTCAATCATAAAATGAAAACTGGCGGTGGTTTTCAAAAACTGATGCCATAATTAAAACAATAATTGCTTTAAAATTTATAATAACAAATAAAATGTCACAATGCTTATTGAGTATTTAATTTAATTTTTTTCGAAATTAAAATATTTTTTTTTTAAATTTACTTTGTATTTTGTTACAAAAAAAAAAAAAAAAAAAAGAAACACTTTCGAAAACACAATGTTGTATGAGCTACACTATATATAAATATATTTTGAACGATTTTCTTTCATAAATATGTATATTGAAATAATTTTACAAAAATGGTCTTCTGTATGCTGGGGGAAAAGAGTGTAAAATGATAAATATTAATTCCCCAAAAATTCACAATAAAACCCTTTTACATATAAAATGTATTAATTTTCTTTTTCCATCAGAGTTTATTTTAGGAAATTATTAATATTAAAACATAATATTAACTACAATAATGAGTGTCTAAATAGTTTTATTTAAATAGTAAAAATATATTTAAGTTCTGATACGAATCTGTAAAATGTGGTTTTTTATTCAACTTGAAATATTTAATTATTGTTTTTATTTAGTATTATTTCTAACACTACAAATTAAAATAATAAATTATAATAACGAGTTAAGTTCAGTGACATTTGAAGCACAACAACTTTGTTTGAACTTCAGTGTATGTTTAATTTGTTTAAACAGACCGTGGTTGCCTGAACGGGAAATTTGGTAATACATGTGCTGTTGATGAAATTATAGAGGTAGAACACATGTGAAAATGTATAAAAGGTGAGTACAAGGTATTTATCTTTTCTATCCAGGGACTGAAAATAATTTACAGAAACAAATAAATTTTATTTTAGTGATTTTAGACGCTTAAAATGCACAGTATTTTAAAAGCAAAACATTTGCATCATTGGCAACAGCTGTTAAAAGTGAATAAAAATAAACTAGAAAAACTAAGAGCCAGTTAAGCTAAGTAACTATTCCATTTTGCTTTTTAAGCAGAATTTTATATAGAAACTTTGTCCCTTTTAAACATTTTTTTTATTTTTAAATGTAAACAAAAACAGCTGATAATTTAATTCTAGTCCGAACTTACCCAAAGGAAAAGTTCGTATAACTTTGCAAGGGAAATAACAAATTTTGCTCTACCATTTTCTCTTAAAATTACACAAACATTTTTATCTGGATCGCCTTTGGACTAATTTGTGCGAGTTCAGACTGTTTCATTATGCACCTGGAACATACCTTTTATTTTAAATCAATTAGAAGGATAAATTGTATGCCTACGAAATTTATAATTAAAAACCCTTCTAATACTGACTGCAGCTGTAGTTTTAAAGACAATCAATAAATTTTGAACGGCGTCGATAAATGTAGAAATTGTGCTCATCTACGTTGTTAGTTTCACTCAATTGATTCCGTTAGTTTATGGAAATTTTGAGTCTTATTTAAATACTTATTACTCATGAAAAATATTTGTTGAACAAGGCTTTGATTTGTGTGGGGGTTGTTGAGGTGGTAGAGACAGCGTGTATTCGGGCAATTACAAATAAAATTATGAATAAAAAGTAAAAAATAAAACGTTAAGTGACTACTACTGACCCTCTTTGGTCGCATTTCTGCTGCAAAAATAAACTACCAAACAGAACTGCAGTTTTGAGACACCATGTAGTTTTAATTTTTGCTTTCGATATTGCTGGACTACTCTATTTCAAAAGTGCAGTAATAGTAAATACCTAATAAATCTTTTACAGTTTATAGTATAGTACAGTATTATTTCTTTGCCATTGCTATTTTGCAGCTAGTATTTTAAGAACTTAAACAAATTAAGCAACACCGAAAGTACTAGACCTAATTAGCTTTATTTCATTCACATGTACTTGATGGATATAAAAGAAATTAAAAATAGAATCTGATTCACCGACCGACCCATCCTTATGGACTATCATATCTGCTTCGTAGCATTGATTAAAAAATTCTTTTTATAACGCTTCTCATGAAGTCTATTCTGAAATTGCAGAAGCCCACCAGTTATCATCCGAACACAAAGCAGAACTTATCTGATTTCCCCTCTACAATGAACACTTCAGTTGAATATGACCGCTGAGAAAACCAATCAAAAGTTGAATCTCATTTCTACTGAATTTTAGGGGTTTGTTGTAGAGAAGCAGTTAATCCTGGAAATAGCCTGTCATGTACCTCGAAAAGTGCTCCAAGCTTCCCTTGCGTTCAGCAATTCCTCACTATTGATCACTGAATTAACCGTTAACCAGTTAACGTCACAAAAACTGTTACGAAATATATACGAAGACCAGCCAAAGAATGAAGACATATTGTTACGTAGTGTCTAACCATACCCCGAAATTTCAAGCAGACTGAACATCAGGAAAACGTAAAAAAATTCTTCATATTCGGCTTTTTCTTGTGCTGCCAGCCCTCGAGAATTTAGCAACTTAGTTTTCCATCGTATAAATATTGCTTTTACTGCCTGGAATGGGTTTCGTTAACGTCTTCTAGTGGAGGCAACCAAATAAATTAACAGGAAATAATATGGTGACGACCAACCCAAACTGAGCAAGGAAAATGAATGGTTCAGACTGGCCATACCACAAGATATAATATTAAACCTTGAGACCGGTTGTCAGCTGGCAGGCACAAAGATATGGCTTGCCGTAACTGAGTGCACTGTCCGAATTTCTGCCGGTAACAGGTTCATGTCTCTGTTAGAAGTCTGGCCAAATAAGTCGAGCGGATAACACTCTCTTATATAAATCCCTAATCCGCAGTGGAACAGCATTCGCCAGCAATACATGGTCAAGAGAGTGCTTGGGGTAGATTTTTCGACGGAATTTCCGTCATCCCTTGTCAAATTGTAATTAGAGACAAACCAGTTTCGGCTATGTGCCATCTTTAGTGTCATTTTGCTTTCCCAGAATAAACGAAATCCCTGTCGGAATATTAAACCACAGTGCTTGGTCTCTAGTATTCCAACTCCAACAGTCAAGAGTAATAACTAGTGTTAGCACGAAACTCAATGAAAGCCAATATAATCGTAAATTACAAATCGGTTGCCTGAAATAAATTCGTGGAAAGAAGGGGGTCGAAAAGGGACTCATAAAGTAAGCTATATCCCCCCGTCCCCCCATTTATTAATATATGTAACTCTCAGAACTGGCGTCTTCCTATATAAAGTTATAGACAGAGCAATTAGGTAGATGTAAAGAAGAACAAATCAAAGGGAATTTTCGTAAGGCCGTTAAACTAGTACCTCGAGTTGAGCTAGCATTTTCGTAACGATTTTGTCTCTCTGCACAACTTGTTGGTAGCTTCGTTCTGAAACCTATGGATTCGTTCTCTTGTTTCCTCACTTTACGTCACTGCCCACATAATAGCAGCAATCAGATACAAATAAACAGTGGTCGTATTGCTGTTAGCAATATTGGTAAAAACGCAAGCCATGAATGTAGAATAAAATCCAAAATGATAGCAAAAAGAATACAAACTATTAAATACCACTCTCGCGTTCTCACACACTCACACACTCCCATACAAATGCCTTCAATGGTGGCACCTTTAGTGGCAATGGAATTTATAAAAGGCTCATGTTGGTAACTAAACTGTTTCAATTCGCCGGCATTCTTTCGGTAAGAAAAAGCATTGTCGCAAGGACATGTCGCTGCTATTCCTTTTTGCCTTCTTCTTTTTTTTTCGTTGGCGTTCTTGAACGTTTAAGTCAGTTTGTATCTTGAATGCAAGTGTTTTAGTGAGTGAAAGTAAACAATGTCGAATGTAGGTAAATAGGGAAATTAAAAGAAAAATGTTCGAAGGAAAATACTAATCACTATCCATACTTCAGTTTCTTTATAAACAAAAAAAAAAAAATAGAATAAACAAATAAAAATATTTAATTCAAGAACTTTATAATGTGACGTTATTTTTTTCTTTTTATTTGAGTGTGCAATTTAATAATGAATAAGCGATTTAGAAATGCAAAAATAAAACACACAATTAGAAGAATTTGCTAAAAATCTATATGAGTCCAGCAGTGGCAGCAAAACGTGTCCTTACACGAGTTTTATTTTCACTCTTGGAGTTGTTACGTATAAAATAATATCTTACGTGTGAAAGTGAATTTAAAGAAAAAAAAATACATTAAATTAAAACAAACAATGGATAGAACTTATAACGCAAATAATATTTGGACAACAACTAATGGATTTGCGGCAGAAAGGCGCAGACCAAATACACCGGGTAAACAATATTTTCTGTTTTAAACTTTCTATTTACAACAATTGGAAACATTTCAGTTTTGTAAAAAAAATTTTAATATTTTTCAAATTATAAAATCATGAAAACAGAGGAAACATGTCTAAAGAAATAAATAGAATTTATGACCTCCAGGATTTGATGTAAATATTTTTTTTAAATCAACAAGTTTAGCTTTTGCTCTCTTTTGAATTAAAAGTAAAAACAACTATAAAAATTTTATTCGATTTGTACCATAATACTTAATTCTAGAAGAGGAAAGGTAATTGGCTAAATTTTATTTTAACACTTTTTTAAAGAAGAACAAACTTTAAATTTGAAATTGACCTGCGGCAAATTTGTGCCAATCGGCAAACTGTCCTGTGTCTAGTGAAAAAAGGATTAGTACACAAAGTAACGTACCATGACCGGTAAAAAAAAAACGGGTAACTGAACTACGAAAGGGCAAACTATGAAACGAACTGTCTAGAAAATCCTTATAAATAGATTGACCGATATCTTATGGCAAATTTGTGTTCAGCGATGAGTCTCACTTTTAGTTTAACATGTGTGTTAGCAAACAAATATGCCTGGCCCAACAGACTCTATTGCATCCAGAAAAATAGAATGATTGGTGCCGCTTATACTCTGGTGGCCTCGTTGGACCTTATTTCTTCAAAAATGACGAAAGTTGGACGTCCAGAATGCGCTTGCTTTAAGCAGCTCAATAGGAAAATTAATTAAAAAATCATTACCCTTTTTCACAGCATAGAAAATTAAACTTATATTTCTAAAAATTCAGTACTTGCAATGAAATTATGGTTCGATTTGTTAAATCTTCATGAATGTTTTTGTTCTCAAGCTTGCTTATCTTTGCAGCGTGTACGTATACTAGATCGGATCGACTCCCATACAAAATTAAAAAATGTTGCTTCAGTTACCCCCTAGGATGAAAGTTATTTCGATGAGAATTATAAGGCGCCCATTTACATTTTTGCCACGCCCATTTGGTTTTCTGTTTATTGTGTCGCTATTTCGAGTGCGATCGTTTGCAATGATTTAAAAGTACCTTCAGATTGCCCATTTTACCGTTTACCACTCCTAACATTTTTTTATCGAATTCTTGATATCGCTTCTGTAGTGGGAGTGGAATACCCATAGCTTTTCACAAATCGTAGAGCACCTTTGCAACTACTTGAATACACCGAGCTTAACCTAAAATAGTACAAGCTGATTTATATAGTCCAATAAATAGTTTAAAAAATTGCATATTAGGAGAAATGCTAAAAGTGTTATCAAGAATTTCATTAAAAAAAAAAGGTCTTAAAAGGACTATCCGATGGTTTGTAAATTTATTTATTATCAGGGTGGAAGGATCCGAAATATCAGAATTCGTATCTAGAAATTGATGTCGGATTAAAAAATATACAAGAATAAAATTAAAGCCGTGATCGAACTTAAAATGGCGACACAATAAACGAAACAATTTAATGGCCGTTTTGGAATCGTGATTGGAATATTTTTCATCTTAGGGTGTGACGCGTCCACATACATGTGAATGTACCGGTCATCCACTATGATGAACGATATTTCCATGACGATTTTAAAGCACTTATTAAACAGTTTTTTCACGTCTCTGGACTTAGCCCTTTTTTTTTATCGTGGTACCGTCTTAATTCCGATCACAACAAATAGCATATCGTTCGTTGTGCAAATCTAAAATCAGTTTTTTTTTTTTAAATCGGAAGAGAGTTCCACTACATTTTCAGTTTAGCGCAGTTTTGTGCATGAATAATTATGAACTTTCATGAAATTAATGAAAAACTGTGAAGCTAACGTTAAAAATCATAATTGCTATATTTTTCTGTAATGTGAGATATATATTTTTTTTTATCTCTGGTTATTAATTTTTTAATATATATTATAAAATAGTGTTTTTCCTTTTCGGATAAATTCTTTTCAATATTTTTTAAAATATTTTGAAAATACTTAATGTAGTAAGAGTGTACATATATTGATACTGCATATTCTGAATCCATATCAAACTAGCTCTTGTGC
This sequence comes from Phania funesta, assembly GCA_963932375.1. Lineage (NCBI taxonomy): Eukaryota > Metazoa > Arthropoda > Insecta > Diptera > Tachinidae > Phania > Phania funesta. The sequence continues at coordinate 23,892,440 of OZ010652.1, forward strand.
CCCGAATTGTTGTATAGAATTTAATCAATTTTTCGAAATATCCGAATTCATTCAAAAACCGAAATTTTGCCGAAAAATTTCCGAAATTCGAAAATTCACCATTTAATCCAAAAAATGATATAAAAATATATAATTAAATACAAAACTATTTCAGCACAAAGATTTAAACTTTACCAAATGTTAAAATTTTAGTAAAAGTCGAAATTCACTAAAAATCAAAATTTTATGAAAAACTTTGAAATTTTACTAAAATTCGATGTCATCGAAAAATTGTCAAAAAAAAATCAAATTTCAATTCCAATTCGGATATTTTCGCAAAATCGAAAACTATTTCAATATTTCACCCAAAAATAATTTCAATAAATCGAAAATTTTGCTAAGAATCGATATTTTACTGAAAAAAAAATATTGAAACTTTTCCCCAAAGGAGAAATATAAATTTTTACCAAAAATTCGACCTTATATCAATATTTGATATTTTATCAAAAAATCGTTAAACACCATTAATCAAAAATTTTCAAAGAACCGAAAACTTCACAATAAAAGTATAAATTTTACAAAAAAACAATATAAAAACCAAAATTACTAATGAATCGTAATTTTACTAAAAACAGCAAAAAATATTAACGTTTACACTTGACTGAAATTCTTTAAATCGAAATGTCATAGAAATGTGCATTTTTACAAAAAAATCAATATTTCATTACTATTTGGCAAACAAATCTAGAGTTTGCCAAATCGAAGAAAAGTATAGCCTAGAAACAAATCAAAAACGCAAATCAATTGAAAATGTTTAATAATACTCGTATGTTCACACATATGCCTTAATTGCTCAGTTAGGAGATCTGAGCAATTAAGGCCTTAATCGAGCTCGATTTACTATACAAGAACTCAATTAATAAATGAAGCAATTAGAGCTTTATTACACCATTAAATTGAATCAAATTTACAATGTAACTCTGGTGAAGGGTGTTTAGTGAGCAGAATATTCAGCAAAATTAACACATTAAATATAATAGACCACAAACTAAGTCCGAAAACCAACAACATCATTACCACGAATATAGAAAGAGATAAAAATTTAAAACAATAATAATAATACAAATAATAATACATAGTTACAACAATATTGTCGTACCAAGAAAGCATTTTCAGCTCCCAATAGCTAATTGAGTAAGTTAAATTGAATATATGTGAACACACATATCTCAATTTAAAATTCAATTCAGACGCATGTGTGAAAATACTATTACATTGATTTCTAGAGAGAAGATTTTAATCCTTTAATGAGAAACTTCATTATAAAATTACAAATACAATAAGGGCGTATCATAACTTACATTAAACAGTCAGTGACCTTTTCCATAACTAATTTAAAACAATTAATGCATGCTCTTAAAAGGCAAATGCTGTTCACTCGTATCACACATTTAACTTTAAATACGTGTTAAAGCGCCATTTGAGTAAAACATAAAGTACGATTTTAATGTCCATCTGTGATTTAGGCGAATTACAAAAAAATACTTAAAGTACGTACAATGGATAAATTATGTTACTCTTGCATATTTTATTAAAAAGATATATTCTATTTTAAATTGTAATAGTGTTTGCTTCGTAGCGGTTTTATTTATAGATCACGCAATTGTTCATTATTTAAGCATAAACCAAAAGTTCAATGAACTTTGAATTACATTCACACATTATCTTTTTTTGTTCTAATAATTTGGTCATATTGTGCTTTTTTTATTTTTGTACTTTTTGTTTGAAGTAATTTTGTAATGAAAAAGTTTGTACATGTGACAACGATATTAAAGTGCAGGATGTGGAGGATTATGTTAATGGCGCACATACGCCATTAGATCCTTCAGTGTGGGTCATTATATTGGACACATCAAATTTAAATCCTGATATACGACTACCAACCGAAGTTCATGCATACAAAAACAAGGCTAGAATATACAAACAGACAGTAAGAGTTAAATAATAATAGAGTGACATGTGGTAAACAACGTTTTATCAAGATCTTAGTACGTAAAACGTTGACAGCGAAATGTTTGTTTAACTGAACCACCGACCAACCGACCTAATGGCTGACAAAAACTACGGATTGCTTGAACTAATAATGAACATGTAAGCTGACAGGGAAAAGCCAACTAACGGTTGTACTTCTCAAATTTTTTTGTAATTGTCTCATATGTACAGTAGATGACAAAACTATTTGTACACCCCATATATTTCGAATATCTTTTAAATTAGGTCAAATATTAAAACAAATCAGAGGCAGCCTTATTTATTATACATTTTTGTTTTATTAATTAAAAAAAGATGGAACCATTCAATGAAAAATTGAGCAAAATTCATTGGGACAAACGTGTTGGTACATTTCGTACTTATCGTTTATTTTTATAATAATTAGTACTTTGTTGACACGCTGTTCGCATCAATCACGGCTTCAATAAATTTTTGTAGCATCTGGAGATATTTCCTTCCAAGCTTCCTCCAAAGCAGAGGAGGTAAATAATAAGGCAACCACTCCTGCACTTAACGCACATCCCCCCGGGAGCATTTGTCATCTTGGTAAATCCTGCCACCTTGATGGGTTGCCACTGGGGGAAAACAGGGGCACCAGTTCCTGGGGCTTATCAGGAGCCGGAAGCTGGAAGAAGGTATGACTTCGAAGTACGACCAGTAGCGAGAAAAATAAACTTGTACCACGGGAACTAGTAGCCCCTGGAACATCGGTTCCAGACTGGTTGTTGGTGAGGCTCATTCGGGGTGCACGTGGTGGCTGTGGGTATACGCAAAGCAGGGAGGTAAACTGCAGAACCGATGTTATGTTGCATTGCAACACAAGCTGTCAATGGCATTCGTTGACAGCAGGAGATTATATAGCTCCGAAACCCTCAGCAAGGGGTGGGACCGGCGGCCTGACAGCCTCTGTCCTAATTTGATACATATGGGATGTGCATGAGTGCTATTCCGGTGGTGCTTATGCGGTCGCATAGGGGCCCTGGTCTGGCGCGGCCGTGGTTGGACCACCGTGAGATAGAGTCATCACTGTTAAGTGCTCACGTAAATCTAATTACACATCTGTACTTAACGAACAGTATATTTGGGGTTGTTGTCCTGGTTGAATATCTAAGACCCAAACCATCTACGGATGCCTTTAAATTACCTTCCAATATTCGTTTATATTGGCGCTAATACCTTACGCCACATATAAAGATCAATCATCCTCCTCCACTGGCTTACATCGCACCCAATACCCCCATTACGCTTCCACTGCCGTGTTTGGCTGTTGGTATCTTTCATATGCTATCATTACTAAAGTAACTACATTCCCAAAAAAGACTTCATAAAACGACTTTCAAATATTCTACAGAAGATGCAGAGAGAAAATTTGTTTTAACAAACGATAACTCGAATAATGAAATATACGCAGGATATACAGGACATGTTTCCACTAGTAGTCAAGTCATTTTTTTTATTTAATTTCCTTGATTTGCTTGCTATCAGTCATACACCCACCCACTCACTAACTGTCGTAGCGTTGCAATAGAATAATAATATGACTGTCCAATGAATGGCAGCGAAATTATTTACGAAAAACTCAAATAAATATTTCCAGGTACTTTAAGCAACCATTCCACGATTTCTGGTCAAATTGCCACAAGAGGTCCTAGTGCTGCTAGTGTTGAATATGTGAATGTAAATAGTAATGGCGTGAAATCACCACCGGTGCTGCAGCGCCATCCAAACAATAATTTTATAGGGGTGGAATCCAGGTAAGTAGCGGTGAGACGAACACAAATTAAAATAAAATATTTCTAATTTTGTTTATATCAAATTGCATTTTAATTGTTGTTTTATTTTGTCACAAAGACACAACATTAGAGTTAGATAATAATTTCAAAATGCAATGTTATCGCTAAAGCACCTTTCACACTATTATACGACTGTTTCCATTTTCTTTGGATCTTGGTAGAGAGAAATCTAATGATAATCGTTCTGACTGTCAAAAAAATAATATATAAACTATTCTCTGAGGTGAATAAAGCAGTTGAAGTCATTTCTGGCGCTTTTTATATTGAGTTATACATCCGCAACAAAGCCGGAAATGCATTTGCTGTTATCAATTCACCTTGATATTTTTAGAAGTCGTTTTACCTACTCTCATAGTGTGAAAGGGCCTTAAGCCAGTAATTGTTTCTTATCAAATTGGCTGCGAAAGTAATCACAAAGTGAGGATGAAATCCGAAAAATATAGAATTATCTGGAGCTTGTATTCAATTGTATTTAAAAGGCAAAATGATGTGTTTCTATATTTCCTTCATTTTTCGAAAGGGAGCGTTTTTTTTCTGACGAAAATGTTGCATATATTTTACACCTTGTTAATTTTGTCCCGTTGAGAGGTGAATCTAAGAGCAGGCTTATTCCACACGAAGAAATGTAAAAAGCTGATGTTGAAAAGCCGCTGTCCACCACATAGCTGTGTTTAAAATCGTCTAAACAGTCCTTGTTCTGAGCTGTACAATTATTGTACTGGGTTATACTTTTTTCGGTTGCAAAAGTATAGTTAATTAATGCTCACATTAAGCTATGATTTCGATGAAACTTTTATTTCATTATAATGATGCTTGGACCTTGCCATTACGTGCGAAATACAATGTCATTTAACTTACCGCCTTTAGATTGGTTACAGCGGTCGATGGTTTGGAGGTAGTTTTCGTCCACTTTTTCGCACATTTCGAGCAGTATCTCGGCGATAACTTTAAGGATGTTGCTTATCCTACGCTCCAACGTGAGGGGATTATCCGCATAGATACGGTCTTTGACGTAGCCTCACAAACAAAAGTCTAACGGTGTCAAATCACTTTCTGGCCAATTGATGTTGCCAAATCGTGATATTATGCATTCTGGAAACTTCCCATTCCAATAAAACCAAATTCGGTTATGTTGTGTGGCTCGTGGCACCGTCTTATTGAAACCATATATCGTCCAGTTCATAATCTTTAATTGCAGGCCAAAAAGTTATCATACGGAAATAGTGCTATGAACTGACGGTAACGGTTCTTCCAGTATCATTTTCAATCACACCTTCATAACGTCTGGGTGCTCCGAGGCCCATATGCGACAATTTTGCTTGTTGACGTAACCACCGAGCGAGTAATAAGCTTTTTCGTTGTTCTAAAAATTAGCATTGAAGCCGTGTTGCTCTAGCATTTAATTGTTGCGTGAGTTGGACATTATGAGGATGGAGGTGCAAGCCCAATTGCAAAATGTGCCATAATGAGCCGGAAGATAGGCCCAATTGTAGATTTTTGGAACGAATTTCCGCCATCCCTTATCAAGTTTGGTTTAGAGACAAACCTGTTTCGGCTATGTGCCATCTTCAGTGTAATTTTTCGTTCTGACAAGGGATGACGGAAATTCGTTTCAAAAATCTACAGCAAAACACCCTGTCGGAATATCAAATCAAAAATAGGCCCAATTGTTGAGAACGCCGTAGAATTGAAAAATTCCGATTATCCGTCACACTATTTCTAACAGACGAAATATTTTTGGCAGTAAGCATATTGCGACGATACACAGGCCTGATCACATCTGCAACGCTTCCATTCTCTTCAAATTTAGTTACAATATTGCCAATTCCTTGCACAGTAGGTCGATTATGACGACCCTAATCATCCCGTAATGCTCTACAAATGGCCACTACTTTTGTAGTAAGTTTTAACTATTTGTATGAATTCTTCGATGGTTAAACGATCCATATTCGTAAACAGCAAACCTTTCACTAAATAAATGACACTTCAGATGAGAGATATGTAACAGCTGACAGCCTTGCCAGACCGGCGGTTTTGAAAACACTAAATGTAATGTAAACAAGAAAATTTTTAACGCATTTGCTTCCCATTTGGCAGTTTATAAGCTCTCTGATAATAATAATCTTCAAATGGCTACACAATTTTCTAAAAAATATATTTTTTTTTTTGTTGAAATAACAGTGTGAGATATTGTTTGTTTTTTGCACAAAATGAAACACGAAATTGGTTCGTATATTCCCAAACGAAGTTTCAAAGGAAATCAACTTTAAGCTCCATGTTTCCTTATTTAATTAAGGCATAGGAACGCCAGTAGTAATTAAGTCTAAGACTATTTATTTCTTTGTTCTTATTTTTTTTTACAGATTTCGCCGAAAATACTACAATAAGACTTTATTTATTCTGCTCATAGTATTGATAGTCGCATTGTTAATAACCATTATAGTTTTAAGTGTTTTATTAAGTAAGTAAGATCTGGATAACTACGCCAGTTGCTTGATTTCTAATAAAACCATTAATAAATTCTCCTCCCAGACAAAAACTCGATTAGTACAATCTGTCGTTCCAACGAATGTGTGCGGGCAGCGGCAAGCTTGATTTACTCAATGGACAAAGAGACTGATCCCTGTGAAGACTTTTATCAATTCACCTGTGGCCGATGGTCGGACGACCACCCACGACCCGATTCGCTAACATCAAATGATTGGTTTCGCGAACGTCAATCGAAAATAATGCGACAATTGCGACAGTTTCTGAAACAAAACATTAGTGAGAGCGAGCCAGAAGCTGTGAGCAAAGCAAAAATAATGTATAAATCCTGCATGGATACAAAGACACTGGAGGAAAGAGAAATGGAACCACTGGTGCACTTTCTAAATGTTTTTAAGTTGCCCTTAATACCCAGTGGCTTAAATTTAACCTTAAGCCCGGAAAGTGCTGCCAAGTATGATAAAATCACCAAATTCGATTGGCTTCAATCGGTGGTTTTAATCAAGAGATTTCTTTCTTTGGATTTAATAATCGGTTTCGATATCTTTGCCGATCCCCTTAATCGTACCGTTAATCGTATTGCTTTGGGTACGCCGGAAATAGATTCAGCACTGCCCTTGTATGTAATTTGTCAGCTTCGTTGCGCGACAGTGCTGTAATAATTTTGATTGATTTGTTTTTAGCAACAACGACGACATTCATAAAATTCTAACTAAAGTTCGCAAAAAATTCATCCTGGATGATAATTATAACGACGGTGAAAACGATACCGAAGGTCGTGAGGATGAAGAAGAGGAGGCCGCTAAGCAAACGTCCAGTGGCTTAAAGGCCTACATTTCATACATTAAGAAGGTCTTACAAATTTATATTTTATATTTGGATCCTGATGCTCCAGCTGAGGATATACAGGACAATATCGAAGAGATGACTAGAAATGCAATTAAAGTATCAAAAAAGATATATCAGGTAAGGAAATATTCACAATATATGTTGCATGTAACTGGCTCTCACGAGATGTTCTCTGGATATCATATCGCGTTCTTGATTTAGAGTTATAGAACTTTAAGTTGGTAATACTGTTTAATATGTGTACTTTTTTGGTTTGGCTTGGCGTGTCATCATGTATAGACTGACAGCTGAACAACTTCTACAAACTGTGCAGATTTTCTTTGCGAGAATCATGATTCAGTTCGAGATACTCATCGTGCTCTTCGTCCGTGCGCCACTTTTACTTCACAGCATCCTCAGAGTCGTCACAGTACGTAGTGAAAAAGCTGTTGTTTCTGTAGTGCGTAGTATCTAGGAAGACCCAAACGAATCTATTTGGCGTGGTGCTCAGCAACTGGAGCTTTGATCACCCACTTTATTGGCGATTTTGCGTATTCAAAGAGTGTTCATCCGTCGATTGAAATGGGTATAGAAGGCTTTGACTGAAAGTTAAAGTCTTAATAGCCTTCAGTGCAACAAAAACTAATTTTAACTAACATAAAGGGTGTTTTTTTTAGTAGTTTAGCATTATTAATTGACATAAAATAGAAATAAGTGGTGATGAAATTGGATTTATTCGAAAGTAAATTCTTTGTAATTTTTGTTTAAATATAACAACAACAAGATGGCGCAACACAACGCGTGCCACAATTAAAGTACTCGCTGTGTTACACCGTCTTGTTCAGCACCACCCCATTATCGATATTCAGTAACGGAAAAAAAGTCAGTGGTCATGGCCCTGTAGCGGTCAGCATTAGAGTTCTGGGCGGCATCGTTGTTCAAGAAATACGTACTAATCACTCCCCCAGCCAATAAAACAGGCCTAGATGTAATGGTTTATCGGTAGTCTTTTGGATTTTCTTCAAATGCGGTAATTTTGCTTATTGACGTATCTATTCCAACAAAAATGAGTTTCATCACTGAACAAAATTCCTTATGAAATTCGCGAACTAAATTTTTCGTAAAAAATCTGCACAATTTACAGGCATTGTTCACGTGTCAGGCCATTCATAAACACAATACAAGCAACAGCTGTCAAACACGGCACATAGCAAGCATTATTGCCAACCCAAAGTTCTATAACAAGCGATATATTCGTAATCTAAGATATCAGTAAGAATTAGCTTACATATAAATATAAACTCAACAAATCGTCTTTTATTGTCTTACGATTTCAGCTCAAGAGTGAAGTCGAAAATTCGACGAAATCCTCGAAAAATCCTATCGACGACATAGTCTACATCACCACCAAAGACTTGCAAAATCAAACGGACAAATTGATTTCGCCTAAGACTCTGCCCATTTGGGAAAATTATTTACAACTCATGATGGCGAATACACTGAACGCGAAGAATGGCCAATTTAATACAACCAACTTGCAAATCATTACCAGCGATGCTGACATTTTATATTTACAAACCTTGACAGAATTTCTGCTGGAAGTGCCGTCATCCCATCTTGAATTCTACATATGGCTTAGTGCAGTGGAAGAGTTAATCCTTCATACCACCAGTGAAATGCGTCTGCTACATGCCGAATATATGCGCCTAATAATTGGAACCGAAGGGAGCTCGCCACGTTCTTTGTATTGTGCTCATGGCATAAACACGCTCATGGGCATGGCGCTTTCATATGCATTAGCAGACGATGACTTCACTCGCCACAAATTGCCAAACGTTCAACGTATGCTGAACGATATACGACGTTCGTTTAACAATTTGGTGCGTTCCACCACGTGGATGGATGAGCCAACGAAATACGAGACTTTACAGAAGTCTGCGGAAATGAAAAGTTTCATTGGCTATCCCGAATGGATTACAAATGCCACCGCTCTAAATGCACACTACGAGGGAGTGAAGATTAATGCCTCGACGCATCTTGAGAATATGGTGGGAGTGTTGCATTGGCAAACGCAATTGAAATTAAACGATTTAAATGTCCCCGAACCTTTTGGTTGGGCCACTTCACCATCGAATGTAAATGCGTTTCACACGTTTCAGGCGAACGCAATAAGTGAGTTACTGTTTAGTTATTACATTATTAATCGTAGTTGGTAGCGAAGACTATTAAGTTTTAACGTTTCAATGCAATATGAACATGTCTTGTTATGTCCTGTTAGGGGTATTCATGAGTCATTTAAATATCTTATTTCCTTTATATAGCAGTTTCCTTTACAATTAAGAGATCATTTAATTTGTATACACATTTTTTAAAGCACTTTTTTTTATTCATGAATTGATAGTAAAAATTTTGTGTATCAAGATTTACGACTCCGAGTGAATGCCCTTATTAATTTCAATTAATGACGATACTAATTTCATGCTTTTTTTCTTCTTTGTAATACGATTTATTCACTTTTGTTTGTTTCCCATGCTGCCCTATTTTATTGTCCTCGTAGCCATACCGATTGCCATTTTGCAATATCCTTTTTACGATCTTGGTTTGGAGTGAGTAACAGTTGAACATTTGTTTTATTGTCCTCATTTATGCACAAACACGTTGCACTTTTCTTTGTTTTCGCAATGTAAAAGTACAAAAACATTAACAGGATAAGAGGTTTGCAAAACTTTTTTTAAGGAATTCTAATATGGGCACCTGTAGGTTTTAGTTTGTATTTTTATAGAATAAAATCTATTCGAAATAAGTTTGTTAATTATTCCCGTTTATTTTTAAACCTAGAAAGTGGATTTTTTTTCGAATTTCTTCGAATAAAAAACTAACATTAAATAGAAACGGAAATATTTCTTGTACTGCCTGGCTTTCGAAGAAGAAATACACTGGCGGACAAAAGTAAAGTATAAAAGAGTAAAATAATGCTTTAGACAGAATCCGTATTAGACATTTTTTTGTAAACAACAATTTATGTATATGTGTGTGTACATCTACATATAGGTTATTCTTTCTTTTCATGTGCATAGGCCAACATATTAATGTCGAGCAATATGTGAGTATGAGAAAGGAAAGTATAACCAACGCACACGAGAACAGCTATAAAGCTACTACCACACACCTTAAGGGACGACAACTAAACAGCCTAGCAAATATGGAAATATACAACTAAAAGACATTTGAGGGACGCATCATAAATGTTTAAAGAAACTTCAATTCAAACGTTGTTTTCAAAAAACACAACAATTATAACGAACAACATGCACAAAGCAACAAAACAATAAAAATACAATGCCAAATAATAAACAAATTCATAATACAATAATCACTGACTCGTTCCAACCCTCAAATAAGACCATAAAAATAAATAACTCTGCCTATAAGAAATACCTGCCACCCGCAAACATAAAGCAATAAAACAATAACAACACAGCAATGATAATAACCAGTGACAATTGGCTACTTGATACACAATAAAATACCAAGGAGGTTTACCTAGTAGAAGGTATGATGACGAAACAAATCTTTAATCCATAAATTATTCATATGTTTAATCGAATGGCCGAATTATTAATTGCGATTAATCGCAAAAAATAGGCGATTAATCAATTAACTTAGCTAAATTTGAAAATGATCATAAATAACAAATGAAAAAAAATGCAAATTTCAAGAAACATATCATGAGCGTATCTTTGCTCACGTTTGACAAAATATTTCACCAAAAAAAAAAAAAAAAACGTAACCACTGTTTTTGTCAAATATTTGTTCAACATTAAGGGGCACATCTAGAACCAAATGAAGTCACATATTATAACAACGAGAGTATGTTGCCCTGTATGTCAAGTAGAAACTTTTCTTACTAAGGGAATAGTTGCTTAAAGGAAAATGTAGTATTAATGTTTTAGTGGTTACGCTTTTTTTTGGGTTTAACTATTTGACAAAATTGAACGTTCCTTCAGTTTATTAAAAGTGTTTATTTTGGTTCAGAGTCGTAGTCTCTTCCTTTTTTTCATAGCAGGCGCGCCTGCTTTCTTATTCCCTGTGAGCCAAAGACTTTTGATGAGATCAGAAATAGAATTCAAAATCAACAGAAGACTTGTCAATCGCTTCCACTTCCAATATTGTCGTCGGGCATTTGCAACCATTTCACTTCTTATGTCGCAATCATTGATAAAGCTAATGAATCTTGAAAATTTAAGCTAGGGTCTAGTATAGTTGGTGCTGCCAGCAAGAATGATTGCTCAGAATCATAAAAAAAATTTCAGCGACATATTATGGGTCTTTATTGTTTATGTATTTTTTATTTTAAATTAAATAGTTATTCGCAACAAAATAATCGATTAATAAATCGTGTTTCGATTAATTTTGCTATCACTACCTACTACCGGTTCACAGGACAAATTAATACTTTACAAATAACACTGTTCAGCAAGAAGAAATTCGCGAATGAGTCCAACGAGTAACGAAAGTATGTCATTATTATATCAGAACGTTCATACGGTTTTACGAAGTTAGCCATGATTTCTCTTTTTTAGCCTATTTAAGTTACCCTTACTCTCACTATGTCATACATCTGTTGCTTATTCATTAATAAATTGATTTTTTACAAATTTCACGATTAAGTCTGAAGTTTTTTTTATATATTTTATACAACAAAAAACAACGCTACCAAGTTCGAGATATTTTCGGTGCTGGATGCTGTAGGGAATCATATACAACGTCACTATATGAATCAGAGTCCGAAGAAGACAGAAGTTCAAGTTCTCTTTCTGACTTCTTTTCGCTTTTTATATCTTTATGAAAATTCTTGTTCCACGAACAAACTTCCGCAAAAACAGTACCACGGGATTTTTTACCTCGTTATATGCAAATGGTTTTATTAAAACGAATTGAAAGAAAAATATTAAAAACTACCTCATAGCAACTCGGACCAAACTCAGACCAAAGTAAGTAGATGATGATGCAGAAAGTTAATTTTCAGCACCATGTTCATACGTGTCTTGAAGAAAACATTCAGCATCTCAGGCGTATTTTCTGATATTTTACATTCATTTCCCTTTGGTCTCATTCGGGAAAGTGTCAGCGACCCATAATTTGCTGCATTGTGTAATAAATAACCAACGAATAAATACGAGGTTCGTTGTAAAGTCCAAAGGAAAACAAACCAATAATTTAAAACCCACGTATAATTTTAAATGTTTTCCATTCACAACTGTCATGGACTGTGACTTTTGTCCGGATGAAATACAAACTATTTTTATTATTTGTTGTTTATTTTTAAGAAAGTTAATCTGAAGTAAGTTTTTTTTAATATTAAAATTAAAGGAATAATCGTTGAGAAATCTTAAATTTTGTGTTGGATAAATAAGCGGGCGTGGCAGTTCTTCAAAAGACTTTTACTTCTTTTAATATTTTCAATGTGTGTATTTTAACCAGCAATAAATTTAAATACACCGGCTAACCGGCTTTTTAATGGTTTCAAAAACCGAAACCGGATTTTCCAAATATTCGATCTGTTCGCACACTGGGTTTTTGTTTTAATATATTGAAGATTCTAGATAAGAAACATGTTCACGAGCTTCAATCGCCAATTATTGAAAAAAAAATTAACAGTAAATGAAAATACAACCTTTATCCGAATATTTAAGACATTTGTTGGTAAAAGATCGTTAAAATTGGTCAAAATATATGAACTTGGCCAACTGTTATTTACATATGTATAATTTGATTAACATCAGCACGAAACGTTGCTGAGCTCTACTGAAAAAGAAAGACAAACGAAACTTTCTAGAACTCTGTCGTAGAAAAGGGAAGACCAAACAACAAGGTGAAGAACAATTTTTATTATTTCCGAACAAAATCCTTTTATTTTTAACCAAAGAGTAAAATACGAGCGAGTTTAACGTTTGCGAATTTATTGTCAATTTTCTACTTCGGAAGGTAGCGCAATTGAAATTTATTAATAATAATTTAATTACCCAAATAATAATATTTAATTTAGTTAATGCTGCATTTTAATTTTCAATGCTACTTCGAATGCACTTTTTTGAAAACTTTGTGCAAAATCTTCACAATTTTTTGCTATTGGCCTCCACTATAATTCCTTGAGCTTTAAACGACAGCAGCGCTTTCATGCACTGTGGTATATCCTCTTTTTCTTTATTTATTTATTTATTTTTTCTTTAAAGTATAAAAATCCGATAATATTTTTAACTCATCCAGAGCTCTTAACTACGGTTCAATTGGCACCATACTGGGGCATGAGCTGACACATGGCTTCGATGACAATGGGCGCATGTTTGATAAGAATGGAAACATGGTGCAGTGGTGGTCTAATGAGACGATAAATGAATATATCAATCGCACCGAATGTTTTATTGACCAATATAATCGCTACTATTTGCCTGATATCGAGGAATATGTGAGTTTCTCGGATTTTTTGCGGTTTATAAAATTATGAAAACACGTAGCTTTTTTCCAGATCAATGGTGAACTGACTTTGGGCGAGAATATAGCCGATAATGGTGGCATGCGCGAAGCCTTTTATGGTTATCGTTTATTTGTCGCAGAAAATGGTCGAGAGAAAATCAAGTTACCCGGCTTGGAACACTTTACGCATGAACAATTGTTTTTCATATCATTTGGCAATCTTTGGTGTGAAACTTACACACCAAGCGCCTCACGTTATGCAATAGAAGATTCACATTGCCCGGGCAGAATACGCCTTAAAGGAGTGCTTTCGAATTCTGAAGAATTTGCTCATACATTTAATTGTCCCCGAGGTTCGGGCATGAATCCTGCTCAGCGCAAGTGTCGTATTTGGTAAATGAAAATTGAACTGGTTGTATATTATAGAATATAATAATGCAGATGACAAACAAAACGATTTATAAAGATATATTTTTTAATGTCATACAAATATTTTGAATAAAATTTGAAAAAAAAAACTTATTTTAAAAAAGAAAATAGCACTCAATCATTGTCTGCAATATTCCTAAAACCTGCACCCTTTTAAAGGATCAGCATTCAACTTGTAATTAAACTGATGGTGGAAGTTTTAAGGAAAAGATAAAATTCCCTAGAGTTATATTAATTTTTTTGCACAAAATGTGTTTAAAAATTAACTGAGAGAACATTAACATATTTTTTCTAATCTCAAAATGTCCAAAGTTTTTCATTTGGTCGCAACAAAATTTTACACGGAGATCACAGATTCACTATGACAACCATATTTGTTGGCAATCGATTTATTCGGCCCCATGTACTATCAAGGATATTGAGAACAGTAGCCGATCGGTTTGAATTTGATAAAAAGTTTGTAATATACCAACATGCCTGTTGAAATAAAATAAATCTATTGTGAATTAAAACGAATATGTCTGCCGCCCAAGCGAATGCTTCACGTGGCGCGTATACAATAGAACATTAAGTTGGCAATACTGCTTAACATTGGTGCCATTTATACAGCTTATACCTGCGTTTAGTTTGGATATACCGACTCCTGAACAACGCCTGCAAATTGCGCAGATAATTTAGGAAAAACATGATTCTGTACGAGAAAATCATGGCTTATTTCACAAGAACATTTTGTTCATCGCGGAAACTCTGTATTGGTTGAATAGATACATCGATAATCACAACAGCTGCCATCTTTGTGAAGGTAATCCCGAAGCCATTACTGAGAGCCACTACATCCAGAGAAAGTCACTTTTTAGTTTGCTTCATGGGCTGGTGAAACGAGAACGCTACAGCTAGTGGTGGTTACAGGATCATGATCACTTCGAAGGGAAGATGAGCAACATGCCACAATTTATTTATTGAAAGAAACGTTCAGTGAATTTTGTGTAATGGACTCATAAAATGGCCTCCAAGATAATGTGATTTAACACCGCTGGACTAATATTTGGAGGGCTAAGTAAATTCTCGAGTCTACGCCGATAAAGTAATAGTGATTAACGCCTTAGAAGACAACATTCGCCACGTTATCACTGACATACGGCCTCGATTGTTGCAACAAGTGGTCGTAAATTGTACTTCCTCCAAGCCAGCCCAGACTAAACTTCATTCCTCAATTTAAAATTCTATACATACATACATAAATACATATATACACACAAACTTAAATACATATGTATGCACTTTAACTTATCATTTGACCAAGAGCTCGTTTATGATATTGCTTTCGCAATACGCGAGATCGACACGAATAGCAAAATAGTTACCTGTCGCCTAGTATTATTCCAAAATCTATCGATTTCTAATTTCTGTCTTCCAAAGCAAATTCAATTGAAGTGTGTCAACTGAGTTTATAATTTTAATTGCGATTTTGTCCTGTCTGTGGGGAATACCGCATCTGCCGTTTTTTTTGGTAAATGCAACTACACGAACAAGTTTTTAAATTGGATACTGCTATCAAACCTATAAAAATAATTTTAGTTAGTTGTAAATGGATAAAGTCAATTAGCATTACAGTTGGGGGGAATGAGCTTCGATTATCTTGTTGCACAAACAACTTCCACGAAAAATCATCCCATTAGCCCATTACCATATCGGTGGTTATGGCAGTAAACGAAATTGTTGCTCAGAAAATTGAAAAATCATCATTGAAAAGCCGTTGCGGGTTTTGCCACGTTGGGAAACAATCAAAAAATATAAAGTAATCGGGAATTGTGATGTCAATTGGTAGCCTTGCAGCTGTGAATTGAGCCCGTTGGACTATTTTTTGTGGCAAGCCGTTTAACATAAATATTACGCTAACTAGCCAGAGACGTTTGGGGCTTTGGCACAGGAAATTAAAGTTATCTTGCATGAAACTGAATCCCAGATAATCGAAAGAGTACTTAACAATTCGGTTGGGCAGATGGCGTACTGTAGGACCGTTTATAGCGCTCTGTTTAACAATGTAGTATTCGATTTTAAATGTTAAGTTTAAATCCTTATAATAGAACCGCAGCCACAAAGTAAACAGAGGCGTCACGAGAGTATATTGATCTCTTTCTCTATCTGTCTCTTTCTTAAATGATTGACCGATCCTATTCTCTTTTGTTACATTTTTCTTCTTTATTTGAAATAATTTTTCTGGGCATTAATAAAAAAACGTATGCACAAAGCTAAAAATAAGGGTGGAAAAGTTGAGATTTATTTTAAATAAACTTCGAGGATAACTTATGCTGTGAATATTAAGAGATAAATTTGGCAAGGATATGCTGTTCCTTATTGGGCTGGTAGTCCGTAAATGGTTTTTTTTTTCAATTTTCATTAAAAGACAAACCAAAACGAATTTTAAATTTATTATTAGTCGAATTTAATGGCAACAATATTATAAAATAATTTGATTGTATTTTTTTGTTGTTGTTGGTAGTTTTCATATAAAAGCGTGACATTATAATACAACTTCATTTGATATATTTTTCAAATGTTGTGTAAGAAGAAGACAAAAATCGATCAATACTTTCTGTAATCAGTCACTAACATGCCAAAGTTTTACTTTTCGCAATAAAGTATTAAATAATTTAGTTTTTTCGACTTTTAATTTTCATAAAAGTTGTTAATTTAAAAAATTATACTAAAAAATATTTTCTTCTTCTTCAATTAATTTACGCAGGGTGATATGACTACATTGGACACGCTCATAAGGCTAACATAACTGTGGAGCTCAACTGCTATGAAACTGTTGGCAATTGTTGAGCAAAAGAGTTACGTCTTAAAAACCGATTGAGAAAATTAACAGCAAAACTCTATTCTATCAGCTGTTGAGACTGAGCACAACATATGGACTTGTGTGTGTAGCTAAAAAATTTTATGGCGGAGGAAATGGCAGACAATACTCAACTGTTGAGTTGAGCGGAACTGCTCAACAGTTACGTCTTATGCACGTGCTCCTTTGTTATACATGGCGTCCACCGGGAACATATACAACTTTCTTTGATTAAATGAAAGAGAAAGGATCGTATATTGATAAATGTTTTATTTTATGTCGGCAGTTATGTATGGAATATAATATCAGATAAATGCCCACCACTGTTAGCCTCACAAATGCGAGCCCTTTTGAACATTCACACACTTCACGCGGTATTTCATTAATTTCATCACGAATTTTTTGTTTGAGTTGCTCCAGTTTTTCTGGTTTGTTTGCCAATCAACGTATATGTACGGCGGCGTAAATGGTCTTCTAAAAGAAGCTCTTGTGTCAACTGAATCTTAAATGGAAACAAATGTAAACCTTTGTGCAAAATTGTGTTCAAACTTGTTCTTTGAAGACCAAGCTCCTGAGCACGTGTCGAATTGAGGTTGATGGATTCTTTTGAACGCTTTCTTGAACAGCAGTAATGTTTTCAGCCGATCTTGCAGTACGTTGTGGTCCATGCTTGGTCCTATAAGCTACAGTCCCTTTTTCTTCGAAATCATTCACTACACGATAAATAGTGCGTCTTGTTGGCACGTTGTTTCTCCCAAAACGATTTTAACGATTAAAACACGTTGGTTTACCGAATATTTGTCCATAATAAATTTGCCACGTCTCTACTTCACGACTGCCAAACATGAACTGTCAAGACTAATATTTACCAAAATGGCGGCAAAACAAAGTAGTATACCTTCCCGTCGGACACCCTGTATTCAATTATATTGTAAACAAAAAATCGTCAAATCTAACAGCCGTAATTGTGTCTATTAATAATTATTATTTGCAACAAACGCAGCTTTAAAACATTTGATAATGACATTGTTTGCATGGCCACTGAGTTCTTCAAACAATGAAACAAAATCTTCAACACTTCATTTTACATGGGGCGCGTCAAAACAAAAGTCACAGCCAGTTTTTTTTTATTCTAACTGATAAAATACAAAACTTTTCAGTTTTTTGTTTTAAAGTTTTTCATTTATTTCAAAAACTTTTCTTCTTTTAATGTTGATTGATTATATTAAAAAACAAACATTTCTTTTTAGAATGGGAGGGCCATGCGTTCTGGTATTCCAACATCTTACATAGAATTCATTTATTTAAACAATTTACTTATCTACTGGTACAATTTACATTTAAAATTATTTAATTCTTAATTTAGAATTTATATACATTACTTTCATACATGTTTGTGCTTGATTAAATGTTTATTAATAATATTTATTGTGGTTGTTGTTTGCAATTGTGTGTGTGTGTGTGTGTGTATGTATGTATTAGAAAGATCGAAAATGCGATATATCCTCCACTCCACCTGATTACTTGCTACATTTAATATAATTTAATATAATTTAATTTTACGAATTAAAAAACATATAAAAAAAAAAATAAATCTTAACCACAGAAACCAACAAGTTAAACTCTCATTAACTTATTGATTTAATCAAACAATAATTATGTCTTGTAGTTTAAAACTCTTACTGGTTAATAAATATTTACTAAAATGCTAAAATTTTTTTAATATTTAAATTTCTTAATATTTAATTATTTAATTTTTATCTGCTGCAGGCTTCATTTTGATTTGTTTGAGGTTTTCCTTCGAAATAACTTTATTCAATTAATATTATTTATTAATTCTAATTTTTTATTTACAATATTAAATACTCGATTTAGAATCGCTTGGTTCAATTTCAATTCTGCGGTTATCATGATTAATCGCTTAGACGGCACTTACACACAGCGAGATTTCCTTAATTCTCTTTTGAATTTGCTTTTACATTCTCACACAAAAACCTTTTTTTCCAATTCCTGTTTTGTTTGCTTACAATTTGCTTTTGTTTAAAATTGCCGATGAGAATACAAAACATATGGCGAGTACAAGAAAGTCTCTAGCCATTTCCATTTTTCTTAGCTCTTTCGCCTATAAACTCAAGGCTTGCGCAAGAAAACTTGCTGTGTGTAAATGGGATCAAATATCCATTTTTTTTATAATTTCGAGTGTGGACTCCAAACAACTGCACGAATGCAAATAAATCGGATGTGGCAAACTATCAAGTAGTTAACAGATACATTCGTCAAGTTTCGTGAAGTGTCATTTACTGATTTTATACAAATAATAAAGAGCAGTTGTTTTCGGCTTAATTAAGAGCAAATAAATTTATTTCGAGTATAACAAAAGGGCAACAATTTTATTTTCTAGAAACGAAATCCCCATTAATTGTTTAAGGATTGCCAAACACTTTATTATGAATGTTTGCAGTTTTTTTTCGCGTATCTGCAAACTATTGTCAAACCATTTCAATTGGAAGATTCTTTGGAAAAAAATTCCACAGAACACATCTTTGCATTCCACAAAGTGAGTTCTGAGTGTCGGGTTTCTTTATTTACCAAAGTAATCTCGTATGATTTTTGCTTTTACCAGATATTTATATAAAAATTTAAATTCTATCTAACAAACTACACACGCTTAGTTACGAATATTATAAATTACAATTATTTATACTAGTGCATGCATGCATATATACATACACACACACATGCATATATGCATACATACAAAGAAATTTCCATAACTGAGATTGTACAATTTATACTTCGTGTCTCAAAAGAGGTTTGCTATAAGCGGATGCAGCTTTGTGTTTGAGTGTATCAGTGTTACAAATACACAAACAGGTATATCTGTATTTAAATAATATCTCCGTGATTGTGAAAATGTTGGTATCCGCCATGTATTACATGAACTGTTCCGCACTGTCATTGAATTTATTGCATTTGCGGATCTGGCACTACCGCAACACCGTTGTTTCCGCACATGAAGATTGACTCTAAAATTAAACGTTTCAATAAGAATGAATAAAATTATTTATTTTACTGGTTAGAAAGGAGCAAAAAAAGTTATTTATACCTCCTAAAATTTAGTTAAATTGTGGTAATTATATTTGAAAATAAATAAAAAAGGTTTGAGTATTTCTAAGCACTCCTGCTTCTTTTTATGCCAGCGTTTATTTTGAGAATTAAAAGAAAGATTTTCTATGGTTGTCAAATTAATTCTGGTTTAATTGAGTTTAATTCTGCGCTTATATACTAAACTTATGTCTATTCAGCATAATTTTATTAAAATCAATTTTGTATTGATTTTGTATAAGCATAAGTTCGTTTGCCTTAAAATATCTGTAATGTTGAAAACGTTAAGCATTTTTACAATATTGATATTGGATACGTCAATGAATTTCATGGCACATATTCATTGACGTAATTATGTTCAAGTGTTTGAAAGAAATGTTTTAGCATATTTTTGCTGACAATAGTAAAAATAAAATAAATGAAATTAACAAAGTTTTGAATTATGTATAGTGCGGCGCGTAAGTATATGTGCACACACTACAAAATCATTAATAAAAAAATAATTAGTCAAATAAAAACTTGCTTGAAAAAACAACAAACAAAATTTAATAAATAAATAATTTAATTAATTAAAATCTTAATTTAATAAGAACCTGCAGGCAAGGTGAATGCACTGAAATCGTTAGGTCGAATATTGTGTATCTAACAAAGGGGAGAATTCAAAAATATCGTCCCTGTTCTGTATTCCGAGTGAATTGAAGTCAATAGAATAATTCGAAAATTAGCTCGTCTGCATTCCACATATTTTGCAAAACCAAATTGTTATTTAAATATTTAAACTTTTAAATAAAGTTTTATTTGGAAAAAACCTGATTCTAATTCATTCCACCGATCTTTTTTACTCGAAATAAAACGAAAGAAATTATTCGGAAGTGGAATACAGAACAGCTAAAACGTTTGGATATTTCAACTTTAGTATAAAATGTTGCGGATTCGGATTCTTTTCTTTATTCGATGTATTTTTTCTCCCATGATAATGTTGCTGGAAACATCTTGAAACAGTAAATGTTGTCAACATTGTATTGCGGGAAAAAATTTATTGGCAATATTTTTTGTGTAATTGGCAACTCAGATATTTAACAGTTGTCGCCTATTATTGTTCCGAGCGCTAACACAAAGAACAATGGTTTCAATGTATCATGGAACAAGTTGCAATGAATAGCGATTTTGCGAAAAAAATATTATGTTTTTTACAACAATATATTGTCGTGGCAAACATATAATCGTCATTTAAATAACATTTTAGACATTACTTTACATTACTATACGTCACTATACAAAAATAATATAATAACTTTAACCATAAAATGTTCTTAATAGGCATAATATGTAAAGTTCTTTTGGTATTTAATCAAAGTACGAGGGCGTGTTGTAGCTTAAGTGGTCAGCGCGTGGACTATTCGATATGTTTAGTGGCCTGTGTTCGTACCTGAGTCGCTGCCAATCGAACAGAAATGTAAATTTGTTTTTTTTTCTTTCTAAGAAGACCTTAATATTGTTCTCTATAATAATAATATGATTGTTTACAATTATATAATTCTCCCATAATATGTTGCCCTTAGATTATTGTTACACCAACCGTGTTGACTTATTTCCTTCACACTCTCCTTAGGAAGGGTCCCATATAAATTTTATATTTTTTGTCAAAATTTACAAAAGAAATACTTTTCTTGTTTAGCTTTAAATATGGGATTTTAATTTTTTTTAAAATTATGAGAGAGTGTATATAATAATTTGTGTAAAAATCTTCAAACAAATTATTTCCGTCACTCCGATTCTATCCCTTAAAAATATAAAGATTTTTTTTTTAACCACAACTAAATATTTGTAAATTAGCACCGATACATAAAATATTGCACTGCCAGCATCAAGTGTTGAGTTTTCTAATTGAAGGGCAATGGTGTTCTATGTGTCTTTTGTTCCTGAAGTATTGAAAATATTATACTCGTATATCCCGCTTTAAACCATTCGACTCTATCGTAGCATACTCACCGCGTGCATAGAATTCGTGCGCATCTTTCGCCTTGTGCTGATGTATGTCGTGCATGTGTTCACACGTTGCAGGTGGAATGCATCGTCCGTTCCTTAAAATTTGTAAAACGAAATAATGATTAATGGATTTAACTTTATATGAGATAAATTTTGTCAATTAATTTTTAAATCACGCTCAAACATTGACGCCGTAATTATCGATTTTTATTAGAAACAACTATAGTTTAACAGATAACAAATTATTTTTTGCTTTCTAAAATAATTTATATATATTTAACTCGAATACAAATAAGTGCCATCCAAATTATCTTGGCAGTAAATAAAATTGAAATAAAAGAGAAAAAAATTAAATATTGGAGTTGGGGTTGCAAGCAAGAATTTCAATTTGTGGAAAGACTTGGGTGTCAGAAAATGTGTTTGTTGATCAGACCTTAATATTCTGTGATTTTTTTTATTTTAATTGAAAGTTTTGCTTGCAAGACAACGAATTTAACGCATTTATTTTTTAACTAATTTTACATTGTTTTCGAATACCCATATCTCAGATTAGCTTTGTTTTTAAGAGAGATACAACGTTTGAAGATGAATTTTAAGCTCCAGGTCCTTAATAAAAGTCTTTGTATTTTTTAATAATTTTATTTGTTATATTCGATATTCCGGTAAACCCTTTGTGTAGCATCAGCGCGAAACAAATTCGATTTTAAAATTTATTTTATTGTTAATTTAAGTTTTTAAAAATAAACTTTATTAAAAGTCTAGAGCTGAAAAACTAATTAAATAAAATTGTAATAAAAAGTCAAAGAAATACAATATAATTGTTAAAGATATTTAGGCAAGTTATGAAGATGTTCGGAATTTGGAATTAAAAATGCAACCCTGGTTATATGACCTTTATTTGTAGCTCTTTGATAATAACAGCGACCGATTTGCCAGGTTGCGTCTGTTTTCTTTTCTTTATTTTAATTCATGAAGCCTGAATTAGTTTAATTTAAAAACAAATGTTTTTTCTCTTTAATGAAATAATGATAAATCCGCAATTCAACTGACTAAAAAGATTTAAAATCAAAAATTGTTTGAGGTTTTCGAATTTTAGCATGCAACTTGGCCAAGTGTAGTTTCGATGAAATAGTAATAAAGATCAAATAACGTTGCATATGTTTAGGCTTCTTGGGAAATAAATACTGGGAACATTTAACAACTACTTGGTCATGCAAAACACATAAAACACCGACATTTGAACTAAGAAAGACTTTAAACAAATGAGTAAAAGAAAAATTACAAAAAAATATTGCACAAACCAACAACTTTACGGGGGAAAAAGGAACAACTTTGAAAAATAGGAACTATTGAACATGTTGAAACAAACAATGCCAGAGAAAATATGGAGGCACCTAATTCGTATTTTAGGTTTCCTTATTAGACCTCCACCATTGTGACGATTGTATTTGAAGGTCATCTCACCAGTAGCTTCATAACTACGTTCACCGCGTGTACGCAAATAGCGACGCAAGCAGCAACAGCGACGTAAACCAGGTACACGATAAATAATTTGCAGAAAACCACCGCGGAAGCGGGCATTCATGTAACAGTAAATGATGGGATTATAACAGCTGTGCGACATCGCCAGCCAATGGAATGCAAACCAGAAGTACGGCAATGGTCCCCATGACAGCAAAACATCATCATTCAATAGCAACTGGTAAAAAGAAAATCAAAAAAAAAACACAAATTCATGTGTAAAATTAAATTCGCTTCAAATCAATTTTCAACAGAAATAAAGATTTAAGGAAAAAAATGGTATGAAAACAAATCGAAAATAATTAATAAAAATACATATAACCGCATAAATATGATTAAGTAATGAAAAAAAAACGAAACAATTTGTCAAATTAAATATTTCATTTCAGTACAACTTACAATCAGTATGTTAAAAGGCAGCCAACATATGGTGAACACAATCACTACCGTCACCATCATTTTAATCATCTGCAACAAACAAGAGATAATTTTCACTTTAAACATCCATTTACCAAGAAGAATAACAATTGCTTTATTAATTACTAGCGAAGAAAAATAATGATAGTAATTGTAATTGTAATTAATTATATGAAATGAAAGTGGTATGAGGCAATGATTTTTGTATTCGGGGCAACATGAATTTTATTATTGATAATTACACAAATGTTTACAACATTGCAAAATACACTTCTATGTCTCTTTAGACTTTAAAAATGATTTAGATAAAAAATGTTTGAAGCACCATTAAAGGGGAAATGTTTTCTATCAGCTTTTACCCTACATCAATTTGTTCTGTTACTGTGTGAACACCGCTAATGTTTAAATTATGCTAGAAATGTTGCGTTATTTCACCATGCAGAAACATGAAAGACGAACAGTGTTTTCAATTTTATTTCATATGAAGTCAAGATTTTTGCTTTGTGAGAATTGCCCTGTGTGGTTTTCAGCCCTTAATAGTTAACTCGCTAAGCAAGTAATTGTAGCTTCACCACAATTACGCATCAATTTTACTTTACCAGATAGCAGTTCTCTTACACGCCAGAGAACATGATTGAGGTAACCATAATCTAAGAGCGATTGAATTATGTGCTTATGAACAAATCATATTATTATTGTAGAGTACAACAATGTGGTCCTCTTACAACAAAATTGATCTCACTGATTGGCAGCGGCTGAGGTAGGAACACAGGCGACTAAAGCCAACGAATGCTTAATAGTCATAGAACTTTTTATATTATAATCATTGTATCGTTAGATTTATTATATTACTTTTGTCTAGTTAAAATAATTCGTTTGTGGTTCGAATTTTAGTAAAAATTGCATTGTTTAACTCAACTATCTTGCAATTTTTTTGAATGGAAATCCTTTTAATGATGCAATTTAAACAATAATTTGTTTGTAGCAACTAAAGAAATATTCAACATGTTTTTGAACAATCATAATATATTTGCCACAACCATATATGATTGTAGAGAATATAATTTGGTCATTGTGCCTATGCCACAACCATGTTTTTTCTTTGCTTATACAAGTCGAAATGGTTGCAAAAGCACGTGATTTCTATATCTCACGAGTTTTCCACACACAGTGTGTGACTCCACCACGTCAGAGATTTCATGCAAAGACTTTTGTGTTTTTTTTTATGTTTCGCTAAAATGCATGAGCTGAATGTGACCGAGCTGTGTATCCAGGAAGACAACAATATAAACAGTAGCCTCAGTGGCAGACGAGTTTTCATGTTTTGAAGCAGTTTGTCTGCCCAGCCAACCTGGGTAAAAATAAACTTTCAAATGTAAATGGCCAAACTTAATTTTGACTGAAAGGGTTTTTTAGAGTTCAATTGTAAAACCAAACGTCGAAAAAACTTCACTGTGTAACAGAAATCTTCATTAAAGGTGGTTTACATTATCACACAAGTATTACGACATGTCAAAACTTTTGTGTACATGAGCACGATACGATATTGAAAGAAAATACGGAATTGAAAAAAAAATTACAGTCGTATGACTCTCCTTATTTTTTAATATTTTCAGAAAACTATTACATTATATTAGATAAGGGATGAATTTTTCAGTAAAACTAATAAAGAAGCAAATAAAAAGAGGTAATAATATGCCGAGTCGAGTGCATCTTCTTCATAATATCGGATGATGTTCGGATGACATGTGCCATTTCACGGTGAATAGACTAACAAACGAACAACGCTTGCAAATTGTTGAGTGTTATTATCAAAACTCGTGCTGGGTGAGAAATGTGTTTTTGATCGAAAAATTTTCTTCAGCGATCAATCAACGAAGCAAGGTACAGTGATTACCTACTTTTTTGCGCAAAATTGAAGAATTGGACTTGATTAAGATATGATACACGACACGCGTTACCATGAACATATTGAGAGTGGAGATTGGTAATCAATAATCATGCTATTTGACCCCACTAGACTATTTTTTGTGGGGATACGTGACGTCTCTTGTGTACAAGGACAAGCCAACCACAATTTAGACTCTGGAAGGCAACATTACAGCTGCCACTGTTGATATACGGGCCGAAGTGCTGGAAAAAGTATGCTAAAATTATAGCTCACGGATGGACCAACTGCACCGTAGCCTCTGGCAATATTTACATAAAATAATCTTTAAAAAGCAAATGGCAGGCATTCACTTATCGGCCTAAATAAATATTTGATTCAGTTTGCAAATTCTCTGTGTTTTTAAAAGTTTTAAAAGCCAAACAGTTAAAAAATCACCTTATATTTTTTCGTTGTGATTAGCAATATTTTATTGAAAAAAGTTTATTTGTGTTTGTTTTCGTAATCATTTGACGTTCACTATTTGGTACTTTTTCAACAACAGCTGTTTTTATTTTACGTACTATATTTTGCTCTACACCAATGGTGTAAACGCAAAAAAAAAATCAATCGCAAGATTTTGCTGTCATATTTCAAAAAGGTTGCATTTTTATGAATCTTGAACTTTACGAATGTAGCTGATATCGTACCGTCTAAGCCACCCATTAGTGAAGTGAAACCTACAAACAGTCCTTTTGTAACATAATTTTATTTTTGTCTTGGACACAATACTTATATTAGCAAAAAACAATTTATTTTCGTTTTAAAAAATTTGCTAACAATTTCCCAAAATGCACACGTATCGTGCATGCATCCATACACATGCGTGCTAGAGGTGATTTTTGAAATAAACAATTTATCTTTTTAGCAACAGAATTTTGTGTGATAATAAATTTTAACAAGGAAATGACAAGAGTAAGTGCTAACAAATGTCTGCACAAATACGCATGTAGAATATTTATTTGTTGTAATTCCATACAAAACCCAGTGGAAAAAACAATACAAGAGACCCAAGACAAAATGTAGAAAACAAAAAAATTATTTAAATTATTTTCATCTATAATCTACAGTCTGGCGCAAAAGGGCCGTTTAGTTTTGATCAAACAATTTTCATAATTATTTATTTAATATTAAAAGTATTCAATCAAATAAAATCGTAGCGGAGGTAAATAAGAACCTGAATCGCTGATGCATTAGCAAACATTTTTTGTGAGCATTTCATTGCTACTGGAGGTTTGAGAAAACAGCACTTTTTTTGGAGTTTTTTAACTAAAATTTAATTTTTCTCGCAGAACTCTGTTTCTCCGAAAATAAATATTTTATGGTTTAAAGCAACCACAAAACACACATTGCTGGTTCCGGGGAACATAATACTCTGTGAATTGTTTCCAATCCCGTAAAATATAAGCAAATTGTTCGCTTCAGGAACTTATCGTCAACATACGAGTATTTCAGCATATCGACGATTATGGTACCGCAATAGTTTCATTCTTACTCACATGCATACATTGTGTTTCATTTGCAAATTACTTCTCCTTTATTGCAAAAAGAAAGAAACAAGAGAATCGTAAAAACATTAGCGCCACACAATGGCGATTTCATTTTCAATTTTATTCGAAAGACTTATATAATGACTTTAATGTTGCGCCATGTAGAAGATGTTCTGTATTTCTCCTTTTTTCATTTTCTGTAATAAAATCATAAAGAAATATTTGCAAGTAACGTACGTTGACAAATAATAGTAATTTGTGCCAAATGACAAGCAAATACGAGGGTAGGCCCATAATAGCGACGGAAGAGAATGTTTTACATTTTACGCTTTCAAAAACTTCCAGTGCTAGATTTATAGCAGGCAGTCTGCCTCAAATTCGCAATAATCCTCTGTTAAGGTTTTCATGTAGATAAAATTTTTTCTCTGAAAACTCCTTTAAAGTTTGTGTGAATTTTTTTACGCAATCGTATGACTTGACCACCTACTGTGGATTAAGGCAACTGCTGGGACAACAAAGAGATAGATAAATTGCTCATCAACAATGTTGGAAATATTTAGGAATAACTACTAAATTCTTTTATTGAACACAAATAAGTTATTGAATAACTATTGAAGAAAATCTATAGAAAAGTCTAAAGGGATAAAAATTGAATGTGTTTTTACACAGAGCCAACTCGTGCAACAGACGTTTAGACAATAGATCATTTGTTCATTTGAATTTTCTATTTAGGAGCATGAGTATGAGCTATTTAACAATTGCTGTCTTGTAGGGCAATTGTGTCATGTAACAGCAGACTTACTTAAGTATGTTGCAAAAACACACAGTCGTATACCCACATACAGTTGTGGTCAGCCATTTCGGGACAGAATATATATCACAAGACATGTAAATTTAAAAAAAAAATTTAAGTTATTTTAACATGTTTTTGACCCACTGTAAAAATAACGGTAAATTCTTACAGACTAATGAATATCGCCATGTGCTTTAGCTTCTTTCACTTTAAATTTTGTTCTTGTTGTGAACACATCTGCTATAGCAGAGGAACTAGTTTGCTCCAAGACGATGGTACACATTGCTATTGAACATTATAAACACAACGGAACCATAGAAAACAAAAAAAGAAAGCCGAGAGCAAAGAAAACAACTCCACGTGATGATCGCCTAGTTTTCAAAACAAGCTCGAGACAAATAAATAGCGAAGTGTCCGGTCAACCAACCGAAAAAATTTCTAGTCGTACTATAAGACGTCGGCTCCAACAAAAAGGCTTGCGACGATGCATTGCCAGAAGAAAACTACATGTGTCCAAAAGAAACTTGAATCGTCGAATGCATTTTGCAAAAGAACACACCTAGGCAAAACATTGGAATTTAGGAAAAAATTACTCGGGAGCGATAAATCTAAATTTAATTTATTCGGTTCGGATGGCAAAAGGTATCTGCGGCGTTCACCAAACCAAGAACTCAACCCTCGCTATACTTTAAAAACTACAAAGCATGGTGGAGGGAACATCATGGTTTGGGCGCCATTTTCATGGCATGGTGTTTGTCCCATCTGTCGCATAAATGACCGCATGGACCAAAACTTGTACAAAACAATAGAAAATCTTTGGCCAGATGTAAAAACAGCTTTGGAGAAAAACAACAACAGGAATGCAGATGAGCTGTTACGAAATGTTGAAAGCATTTCAAATAACATTCCTCTCCAAAGATGTCGCAATCTAGTTGAAAACCTTCCAAGAAGATGCAATGCAATCATTAAATCCAAAGGGTTTCCAACTCAATATTAGCTTTAAAACCTTTTAGAAACAATTTATTCATTTTTGTAGGAAGTTTTTGTATATTTGCAATCATAAGCTCACTTGTCCTTATTTAAATGGCCGGGAAAAAAGTGAAGAGTAATATTTTTTATTAGAATAATAACAAGAAGTTACCTACTTTGTTTCACCTTTCTTCACAAATAAATGTGTTTTTTAAGGACGAATTTAAATTGCCTGCAAAATTCGCCTCAATACATAAAAAAAAGTTGTCCCTAAATAGCTGACCACCACTGTACATACATACATATTTACGTATGCATTTTATTACATTTTTATATTGTTTGTTTTAAAGTCCAGAAAACTATTGAGTCCATGAAGTGAGTCTACACTGTCACAATGATGACTTGTGGGTATTGGAGCATATTTACGACTTTTTAAATGTCATTGTGTTACAAATTGTGTGTTCGTAAATTACAATTCTGCAGCAATAATGTAGTTTTATTTCATATTTTTCTTATTCGTTTTGTGTTACTGGGATTTGTGTCAATTACTAGTTGACTACTGGTGTTTCTTGATGAGTTGCCTTTGCATATTAAATTAAAAAAGTAAAGTAATCAATAAACTTTGTAATGTAAATATTTTGAAATATTTATGAATAATTTTATTAAAAATTGCTGAAACTTGTGGAAAATAAATTATCGAGTCAAATCAAGTGAAAGCCTAATAAAATTCGATACAACATTCATGATTTTGATAAAAATGAATAGCGGAAAACAACAAAGTAACAAGTAGAAGTAAGAATATCAGCAGGTAAAAGAGTTTCTTGTGGCTCATTTTTCCCAATTCCACTCATCTTGATTTTGGGCTAAATCTAAAAGTATTATAAATAAATTAACTCGCGCAACTGCTTTTTTTTTTAAATGAGATGAAGCTAGCATTTTCAATATAAGCACAACCATTAATTAAACTTGTTCACTTTTCCACGAAAGAGCCAATTTTTTGTGTTACCGAAGTAGACTGCTAACTTTATGGGTACTTTTCGAACCTTTGCTCTTGACTGTAGTGATTTCAGACCGTCGGCCCCATTCCTCATCACGGAGTCTCTGCCAGTATTTGTCGAAGACTTAGGTCCACCATGGCATTCACATTTAACAAGTGTCTGCTCGTGGTCCCCTAGGCCTTATGCTATCCATTGCTGAACATTCATAGACAATGTCTGCTACCGTCTCAGCCTCTTCCTCAGGAGTATCTTTGGGGACTTACGCGTCCAAACCTTACGAGGCTTCATTGTCCATCCCAATCAAAACCACACGATCCAACGACTTAGATGTTCCTTTCAAGACAGCCCCGTCCACCCCTCGCGAGTCATTCATGTGTACCTCTTTCGGAGTCATCCCTTGGCTAACTAAAATCATTGTTTTTTCAGAGATTAACCTCTCTGCCACTTGCGAGGCATCCTGTTTTATCACTGCTATTGAGAAAAAGATGTCTACCTACTCAGAACTTCATATGGACGGTTAAGTGGAGATCAACTGATATCCAGAATTTGCATACTATAGACTAAGCACCCTATTGCCTACGCATCCCTGGCCTATGTTTATTTATCAGTGGATAAAGCATTTTTTATACGAGAGCGTTAACTACTCGCCGTTCGATACAGGAACCTGTTAACGGTCGCCACTACGAGGAACTACTGACAGTGCACTCAGTAACCGTACCTATGTGCCTGCAAGCTGTCGGCATCAATTAGACTAAAAAGAACAGATGTTTTTCTTTTTAAATTAAAAATTCAAAACTAAGCTCACATTTTGAAAAAAACATTTTTTTAAATAATTTCCAACACTCAACAATTCGCAACATCATAAATACAATTCAGTTAAAGAAAAATTTAATTACCTTCTTTGACCAATTTTCATAAATTACAATTTGCTTCTTAGGAGACAACAAACTCACAAAAAGAGCCGCTAACGCCATTCGATAAATAAATCATAATTTTTCCCAAAAAGTGCTTTGTTCGGCTAAGGACTAAATAATTGCCTGGTGTTTTATTTATACGCAAAGAAAACACATGGTTGTGGCAACCATATTATGTTCTCTGCAAGAATATATTGTTGTAACAAACAGATATATGGTTATTTTAAAATATTTTAAATATTAATTTAGTTGCGATAAACAAGTTATTGTTTACATTTATTCATTAAATAATTGCCATCCATAAATATTACCACATGGTTGATATGAACCATAAAAGGTTCTTAGCAGACATAAGAGGTGAAATTCAAAGTATTAGGGTGCCACGGTTTAAGCGCTTATCGCGTTGACCATTAAGCGTTCGACGTCTTTAGCTGACTGTGTTTGTATCCCAGGCGCTCTAAATCAATAACATAAACTGTTTGCTTATCTATCGTTCTAAGGGGATCAAATTATTATTGTCTAAAATACTATGATTTGTTTGGGACCATATAATTCAATCATAGGATGTAGCTCTAAGATTATGACGTATAGTTGCTGGTGCGTATTCCACGGACTGTCTCAACAGAGCTTGGCGGTTGGCAGGAATCATGAAATTGCCGTGACTCAACACACACTTTTTTCTCCTTGGTTCTCTTCTTAGTTCTAGAGTAATGCCGGCTACTCACGCGAGGACATGAGATTTAATCCCATCGTCAAGCTCCTTTTTTGGTTTCCAAAATATGCAGGATCGAGTTTTGC
This sequence comes from Phania funesta, assembly GCA_963932375.1. NCBI lineage: Eukaryota > Metazoa > Arthropoda > Insecta > Diptera > Tachinidae > Phania > Phania funesta. Next base: position 23,924,245 of record OZ010652.1, read on the forward strand.
TGTTTTTGATGCCATAGTTCATTTAAATCAGTCATGCTGTGATGATTATTAGCACAGATTACTAACATCATTCGCTTTCCTTTCACGTATATTTTTTTTAAATAATATATATGATATTAACATAAAACTAACGTTTCGTTTATGGTTTCCTCTGTAGTTGTATTGTCTGTATCGAAAAATTAAACTTGGTTTCTGAAATATATTTCTTCTAATGTCACTTCGGGTGTACCCAGATTATATGAGCCAATTGAGTTGATCTTCTTAAAGAGAACCTAACCTTAAATTTTCATTTACTGCTAACGTTTTGTAATTTAGGAAATTATTCTAATGAAGAAAATTTGCATATTATTTTCACGTAGCACATTTCGATAATTATAGCCACAAGAGAAGTTAATGCCCTGTACATCATCTTAAATACGCACTCCTGGCTTGTGCTAATGGGTGCTGATGTAACTCTGTTAAATGGTTTTTCCGTCTTCTGTAATTTGAATCGCATAGTGAGTGATTTGTGTTGATTATGTTAAACGATGAAATTCATTATCTTTTCACTTGATGAATGTGGCGTGCAATTTTGTACAATAATGAAAACAAATTGGATGAAGAATTTTCTTAGTTCTGCAAATAAATTTAATTTGTTATATTCTTTAACATTTAATCACACACAAGCTTAACACGATATCTCCATTTGAAAATCTCTTGTGGGGATTCGTTATGTTTGAAGTTTTTTGGTCCATCAATAAGGACTATTCAGTAAAGGGAATGAAAGAATGACACAGTAACTAACTTTCCTTTAACTGAAATATTTACGTTTTATTAAAAACAACTCTATTCAAACGAAATATGTTGATGAGTTGGTGTCATCCTTATAAATAAGTCTTGTGACTGTGTAAATTCTACTATTGAATTTGGTGGTGACTGTTCCACAAATTAACTTTATAAATGGTCACGGTAATCAGTTCAAATAATGTAGATATTTTATAAGCAAAAACTTTATTATGAAATTGGGGGCAATACAAGATGGTTCCATAATGTACTGGAGTTTCTATCGGAAGCAACATATTGAAAAAATCGCTAAAACACGGATTATGTTGCAATATTAATGCTGACATTGAAAAGCTAGTGATCTTAAATTTTTTTGAAGAGTTAAACCATTTTAAAAATATTAAATTTGGTTTACAGATGGTTTCATTGTAAAATTGCATAATAAGTTGTTTATTTATTTAGTGTAAAAATTTAAGAAAAAAGTCATAAGTGATCAATGTGCGATGCTCAGTTCTGATAATATTTCTGTATCACTGGCACACCTCGCATTGTCTGTCAGTCGTGTGGCCTTATTGTCATAGCAACAAACCACCGCCTTAGCACGAGGAGCCATAGACGTGTCGAGAACTGCAAAGCTATCAATGATGCAAGGATAAAAACGTGGCAGATTAATACTAAGTATTAAATCGGTATCTCAATAATAATAACTAGAAGTCCGTTTTCCAACTCAAACTCACTCTGAGCAGAGGCAAAGGCATTTCACTTTAATGGTAGATACACTCGAGAGGACATTAAAGGAAACGCAGTTTAAATTTTTGATACAGAGAAAACCTTAAACGAAATATTAGTTCTTTGTTCATATCACACACGCTACTGAACAAACATACGTGAAAGATAATCAAATGATGTTAGTAATCTGTGCAAATGATTATCACAGCACGACTGCTTTCAACGAACCAAGTCATAAAGCAGTAAACATCGCTACAGACGATGAAACATTAAATGGAACATATCAAAGCTTTCCTTATTGTTCCTTTTGCTCGCTTAAAATCGAACCCCCGAATTAAGTATTTCTTAATGTTTTCTAGTTCAAGTTTAAGCGGCTGCTGCAGATCTTTAAATTTTTATGAAATGTATTTCGATTTTTTTGATGAAGTTTGAAAGTTTGGTCCAATGCAGTTTCTTGCTATTTTTTTGGTGTAACTTTGGATTTTTAGTAAATTTAGATTTTCTGGCAATTTAACATTTTTTATCGGAAATTTTCGATGTTTGGGGGAATTTTTAAATTTTCGTTAAAATTTCGGTTTTTGCAGGAATTTAATTTTTTTTTGTAAATTTGTAGGTTTCTTTTTGTCAATTTTCAATTAGGTCCATATCTCGGGAATATGGGGACCGATGTTGTTGAGTTAAATAACAAAATATTAAGGAACGTGCTCATTAAATCGTACCAGCTTCATAGGTTATCTGCGAAAGTTGATTTCAACTTGAGACACTCGGGCAGACTGTTATCGTTAAGTGAACTTCCCGACTTTATATATCCATATATCCTTTGCACCTTTAGTGAGGGGTACAAAAATTTAATCAATTAATTATTTGCTGGCTCTCACTGCCCTAATCGTTTGAATTAAAATCACAGATTTTGCAATGCAATACAATTTTAGCTCTCATCATACTCAAGTGGTTGAAATTTTCTCTACCGAATATTTTTTTCCTTTCCCATTTCTGCAAAACTCATTGCATTTATTACCATTTTTGGTTGCACTTAGACTCTATCTTTACAACATTACACAACATCTGGTAGATTTCATTTAAAAAACAATTCGTTGCTGCCAAATTACTCGACACCTTAAGAAGAAAGGCAGCGTAACAACTGAAATTGAATCTGCACAAAGTTCACATTCCATTTGCAATGAATATGACTAAAATAGCTGCAATTATAATAATGGCGCAAGATAAATAGAAACTAAAACTAAAGTGCATATTTATAATGTTTGCAATAGAAGACGCCCACAGCACTTTAATATTTTCGTCATAAAGAGCCGTTAAGGTACGAAAGCACAGCCGAAAATATTAAAAGCCATTAAGTCAGCAAGGTGAAGCAATGGAAACAATTTCGGTTGAATAATTCATTGATATGATTTGATTGTTGTCTTAATTGCATCAAGTAAAGCGGAATCTTGCCGAAAAACATGTTATGAAAAAAATCAGCAAAGGCGGGCATGTCGACTTTTTTATACGCTTCACTCAAGTCTGAAATACTAAAAATGGGTGGTTGGTGGAAACCAAAATTTGCGATGGCATGTTTTTTTATTATTCCAAATTTAAGGATTTCTACTTAAGTGGACAGAGTTTTTCCGGTGGCCTTAAATTCAAGCTCAAAGTTTAATTGTTTTCTTTCCCATTTTAATTTTTCTTTCCTTTTTCTTAAACTTTAATACTTTTAATCCCTTTATATTTTTAAATTTTTTTTATAATTTAAATGTTGTCATGCAAAAATTTAATATTTTAATGAATTTTTTAATTATTGTTTTTTTTTTGGTTTTTGTAGTAAATTGTGTTGCCTCGTGATTTCATAGAAATATTTTTAAATTATAAAAGGTTCATTAAACAAATTTTGTATAGAAACTTAATTCATAAAACTCTTAAAAATCGAAAATATTTTTTATTAATATTGACTTTAAAGTTTTGGAAGAATTTAAAATTGATTGATCATTTTGTAATAAAATTTCGATTTCATACAATTTAGGTTTCTATGTGAAGTCTTAATTGTTTCAGATACAATTTTAGCTCATATTTTGTAAAGTTTCGGCAATTTCGTTTTTTGTAAATTGTGGAAATTTTGTTTGCTTTTTACTGATTTTTCAACTCCGTCTGGCAATTAGACTTGAAATGATGTCGAACAATTCAAAACCATGATAAAACGGACTTCGTTTCAAGTCCCTAGTTTATCTGTGGCCTTCAGAAATTTAATTTAAAATTTTGGACAGCCGGACAGATGTGTAGATCCAAATTATATAAAAATGTTATGATTAATACTAAAAGGGTGACAAAAACTACCCCCAAGTCTTCTTATGAATTTCTAAATTAAAAAATTTGTTTGTATAATCGACTGCGTAACAGGTAGCAGCCTGTCTTTTAAGGCAGTTAAAGTTTACACGTATGATTTGCTTTAATGGTCTATTTATGCTACAATATAATTATGACACGGCTAATAAATAAAAAAAGAACTATGTGGACAACTATTACCAATCTCCACAATATACTGTAAGCATATACACACGTCCGTGTGCAGTATTGTCAAAACTTCGGCTTTCACGCCAGATCCAGAAATTTTTCATTACCAACAGCGGGAAGCATAAAAAACATCTGCTGAGTAGCTATTTTAGCTGTACAAGTTTTTTTAGTTAACGATTTTTAGTGTTTTTCATGGCAAGTGAAATTAATTAATAGAAAGTAGCAGATACGTGCGCACGATATAGTGAAATCCAATTTCAGGTAAAATCGAAAACTCTAAACGTTGAAATCATGTTGTTGCAGGTGAACCGCTCCTCATAGATACCATCTAATATCGAAACACTAGCCCACAATCCTTGCGAAACAACCATAAAACTAATTCGTCACACAGAAGAGATGAAAATAGCATCTAGAAAATCCATGTCCAACGTCGGGTATCAGTGTAAAAATTGATCTATTCATGGATGTTGACCTCCGGGTCGATAATGTCCTCTGTGCTGTAGAGAGAATCAATCTTTTCACTGTAGTTATTGATAATTTCGGCACCTTCTGTGGTAATCCTCGATCTCTGGGATTTTGAGGCCAGCTTTCTTCTTTACCCAATCAAGATGAAATACGACTTATTGAATGTATGTGTGTACTCTCCTAAGAAAGAAACCATAAGTAATAATTCTGTTAAAAAAATATTCTAAAGGAACTTTCAATATGTCTGAGCAATATCGAGAGAATTTCTGGCAAAACATTAGAATATAGTCAAATTAACACAAACGTCAAACATTTGTTATAAATATTGAGAGAATATTAAACTTTCTTTAGACAACGTGAATAATAGTCTAACATTATTCGATTAAATTGCAGGATATGAGCGAAGCAGTACTGGCTATTCAGTTCAATATCCAAGAGAAATTTGGATTTATAGTCCATTTTTTATAATTCGAAATTCAAGGGACCAGAGAAAAAGTGCAAATAATCGAAAGTTCAAATTTAACTGCGACAATTAGGCACAAGCGATTTTATTATTAGTTTCTTTCAAAAAACGAATACAATCAGATGACCAATTCAAGTTATAGAGTTTAGAAAAGCCAAACCTCAAATTATAGAACGTCGGCGAGCAAGATAACATTCGAATAATTTCAATTTACCGAGTAGACTAAATTACATGAATTTCAGTTTCAGTTTACCGAATATATTTCAACAGTTCAAATTATCGAGAGATTTAATATAACGAGTTCAAATTATCGAGAGTCGTCTGTAATTGGCAATTAATTTTTAGTTTAATTTGTTTTTCTAACAAAGTTATTCCTTTGTAAAATAAAAATAACTCCCTCTCCAAGAACAACAAAGGCGTTTTAAAATCATACTTTTTAATTCAATTTTCTAAAAGTATTTAGGAAAAATTCTTCAAATGAACTTTTAATATCATCAAACTTTTTTCTTTACCTAACATGGTGTTTTTCATCAATTATTATTCCAAGCAACCACTTAAGACACCACTTATGACCAATAAGACGGTTCATTGACTTGTGCAAATAGCACTTAATGTTTGTTAGTAATTTGCTATTTATATAAATTTTAAGCCAATATTATCTCTGCTCGTAACACAAAATATGATGGCTAAACAGAAAGGAAAATATTGAATAAAAAATTGTCTTTAATTTCTGGTACCTCGTAACTAAACTTAAATTAAACTCCAGCAAAAACTTTTTTCTTTCATATTCCATTACAACATTTAAACATGAGGACGACAGCAGTTGCAGTAGCACTTTTAGTAGCAGCAACAGCAGCAGCAGTAGTGGCTGGTACCATCTTCATGCAAGTACTCGTACTTGTATTAATGCAATCCCAGATAAATATTTTAATAAAACCAAAACGTTTTGCGATTTCAATCAGACTTTTGCGGAAGATGCAACAAACACAACAAACTGATTTCGTCTTTAAATAAAAAACACCTGCTGCGTGCGTGTACATGTGCGTGCATGAGTTGTATGAGCGAGAGGTGTTGGACAACAACATTTTGAATGGTCCCGCCAACATAAAAGGTCTTTTGTTGCAGGCTTTCATAAATATTACATTTCAATTAACGTCACAAGTTTTACACACATAGTTAATGTAAGAAATTCAAGAAATAGTGTCCAGAAATATATAAATAAATAAATAAATGATAAACAGATATTTTTGTAATCATTGACATGGTTACATGGTTAGAGAGTGGCGTTCATGTCGTACGTGTGTATTACTATTTGACGCCTGTATGGGCTGCATCATTTGACGTACCGTGACTGGTGGCCAAATTTAAGAAATTATACTTCCTTTAATTTTACTCGTATATTTTATCAAAGAAAATTCTTACTACCACAAACCACATCATGTAGAGGGTGTATTTTCGCTTTTTTACTCCGTTTTGCTTATTAGTGCTCATTGTCAAATGCTATGAACTAGTTGCTGCCATCTATTTTCAGCCTTAGAGGCCATAAATAAGCTGAGCGGATAATATTTGCCACAACTATACTTTGCGAGAAATAACTAAACTTGACAAAGGATGACGGAAATCCACTCCAAATATCTATAATATGCCAGAGAAACTATTATAGAAACACGTATTATAGACTTGGAATGACCTATTGCCTGCGAATCAGCACTAAAAATTTAAAATTGCACTCAAATTAAAAACTCAATTTAAAAGTTAAATGCCGTCGCAAATCACTTGAAGAAGGTTTTTACAGCACGTGCCCTAAGAAAATCACCGGCCCTGATCGTTTTCAGACTCAATAACAAGAAACGTCTCTAATTCCAATAAAATTATTTATATTTAATGCCATAATACGAGTTGACTTCTTCCAATGCTCTGGGAATATGTGTAAAATTATTCCGGTCCCTAAACTAGGCAAAAAACTGTGAAAATCTGGGGCCACTATTATATATCAGCTATACAGCGGATATGCCAAGAAGCCCATATATAAACGACACTGTATTTATAAGTGATCCGACGGCGGTATCTGCACAACTTCAGTCGCACATTCAAGAGATAGAGGACTGCGTAACAAGTGGACAAAACGAAAACCATCGAAATGTGCTCATGTAATGTTTTCCCTCACATGGCAAAATTGTTCTCCAATAAAATAACAAATACCACTATCTGGATATCCACATAGATAGACGCCTAACATGATCCCGCCATATTGAGGCAAAGATAACAGCCATTAAACTTCGAATCAACTACACTGGTTAATGGGCTCTAATTCGATGTTGGCTTTGGAATGCTAACTCCTTTTATACAAATCCGTTATAAAGCCAATATAATTACATAGGGGTACTGCTGGTGCGCCAAAGAAGACAGTCTAGGATTACTCGACATATCGTATGCGCGCCACAGAGATCTATAAGTTTCCACTATTCAGAAAGAAGCAAAAACATACTCGTTTAAACGTCGTAAACAAACAACACTCTAGCACGCGATGAGTTGGAATTTCATGCCCACCACAAACTAAAGGAACAGTTACATAAAGCCTAGCGAAACGGCTCCCCTCACCCAGACGTAATAAATTAGTCTAAACATTGGTTTTAATTAATAAATAACACTGTAGAGATACAATGGGAATACTTATTGTAAATCTCCTTATGATTAAGAACCAATAAAATAACATTTTATAACTCACGATAACAATATGATTCCAAGTTATCTTAATATGATTAAAACAATTTTCGTCGCAAACATTATGTGTTTAAAATTCACCATACTATATCTGCAGACAATTATAATAGAATTCAAGTTGATCATGAAATTATTGCATTTACCCTGGTTTTCTTAAAAATGTTTCCTATATTTTGTTACTTGTTATTATTATATAGAGTTTTTCTTGTCAGAATTCGCCTCTTGAAAATACTGTAAGCACATACTCGTACATATAAACCTCTTGCTTAATAGACGAAATGTTTTCTACATCGGACTTGTCAAATTTTCCAGGGCGAAATACGTGCCGTGTGTTACTTTCAAAACAGTGCTTCTGTAAAAGTCATCTAACAAAATTGCCATAAGAACATGTTCTATATTGTTCTGACAAACCATTTGACATCAGCTGTTTTTAACAGGATAAAACATGTGATAGGAATGCAAACAAAACACATCATTTTTGTAAACAATAGAATACGAACAATTGATGTTACTGATTAGCAGTGGGTAAGATACGCACACGGGCGACTGAAGTCATCGATTGCTTGAGGTACAGCTCGCCATCATACTTTGATTAAGCACCAAAGTAATATTACATATTATGTCTATTAAGAACATTTTACGTTTAGAGTTATTATATTATTTTTGTAAAGGTACAATTTAAGTAAAAATTGTATTGTTCAACACAACCATAGTGCAGTTTTTATGGTTGGAAATCATTTATTGATAAACGGTGAACAATAACATGTTTAGCGCAACTAAATTAATATTTAAAATATTTTCAAATAAACATTATGTGTTTGCCGAAACAATATGTATAGAATAGAATATTTTTGTCACAACCAGGTTTTTTCTTTGCGTGCAGTAATCTAGTATAGAAACGATTTGTTTTTTTTTTTAGTACTCTAAGAAGGGACTAAGAAATATTGTCTGAAGTCATACGCGTTTGTTCTTGTTGATGAAATATTAAACTGGATGTTCTTCCTATTAAAAATAGCGACAATTATTGCATTAAAAAGCCTGGTACATGGCCGCCGAATGTTGTGCAGTCGGCAGGTAACACTGCCTAATACTTCATGCATTTGGAACTTTAAACTTAGCAATTGATGCGTAGAACTTATGATTGGTACACTAGCTAGTGTTGACGACATAGAAAATACACCTGCTTGCGAAATAAATTATTCTTGCTAATTTGTAAGCAATTAAAGGGAATCAGTGTACAGTGGTGCCCTGACCAAAAATTTCCTGCGAGCAAAAATTGAAAAACTTACCAAAATGAGATGATTAGTAAATAAATTTTCTCTAATTTGCCTCCGACTATAAAAATAAAAACATGCATTAATTTTGTGCAGGAAACGAGAATAGTAATTTTCAGTTAAACATTTTTTGTGAATTCTGTTGAATAAGTAGTCAGATCTTTTGCCATTTATGGCATTAAAAAAACGCATGCTTATGAGTTATTTTAAAAATGGGTTGCATAAGAAATTATGGTGAACCCGAGTATAAATCCGGTAGACAAATATTTATTGATTTAATAACTTATTTGAAAAATAATGAATTTGGAGTTTTCATATAGCAGTGCTTTTTGATGAAAAACAAATACAGTGGAAACCAAACAATGGCTTGATAAACATTATCCGAATTCTGCTCCAACGAAACAAATGGTAGAAAAGTGGATTAAGTCCAATGATTAAACTGAGGCCTTATTTTGATGAGAAAGAGAAATCGTACTATAAAAGTGGTATTGAAGAGTTGCAAAATCGCTATACTCGTTGTATCGCCCTCGAAGGTAGTTATGTTGAACCATAAAATCGATTTATGTTAAAATGTTTTTTCTTACTTATCGTAGGGACTTATTGAATGAACTGTCTAATATAAAATTAATAATTGGAAATAAAAAATAACCAATTTTGGTCAAACATAACCAAAAACGGCAACTCTGCTCGCGTATCCCTTCTTTCCCTTTGTTTTGTTTTAGTTATCTGTATTTTGACATTTGGCACCACAAATGCAACAATAAAAAGCCCGGCTGTTTTTGCAATGTTCTATTTGTTGTAGAATTGCTTCTACCTCTTATTTTATCTTGGATTTTACTAAGTAGCCACCAAACGCATTAGTTTGTTGGTTTAAAAAGACCTTAAGTAATAAAATCGATTTTTAGTAGGCATTTGCACTATTTAATATTCGTAACATCAATACAATTAACATTTGTAGGTTTTAACAATTTTGTTGTTGTCAAAAATTTCAAAATATTGCAGCTGGTGTTTTGACAAAAATTCTTGTGGTCATTATGGCTGAAAACATACTTAAATTGGCATCTGTCTGTCACATACTAGACATTTACTACATGATCAATCATTAACTTGAAAATGGTTTGAGCCATAAAAAGTGGCATCATTTTTTTAAAACAACAAACTTTCAAAGTAAATTTTGAATCTTAACAACTTTACAACATAATTAATTGCTTATTTTTTTTTTTTTTTGGACCAGCACTTAGGGGATGACCCCTACTCATGCAGTGCATTGTGCCGGAACTAGGAAAATAAGTTATGGGAGGGGTGGGGGGGGGGGGGGGGGGGTGTTAAGAGGGAGTAGTGTTTGTGGACGTTTGATGAGTATTTTGTCTCGCGCAAAAAGGTCCGGGTTTCGGGAACAAGTTCCCTGATCTCATTGGAGTATCTCCCATTGTAATATCGATAGAACAGTGAAACACACCCCACGTGACGTCGAATCAATAGAGTTGGTTATCCTACTGTCGCTGATAAGCCTCTTCGCCCTCTCCTGTACGCGGTCGAGAAACTCCAAAATGGACTTTGAAGCCCCGGCCCATACATGAGAGTTGTATTCCATTTTCGGTCGGATGTAAGGATTATATAAATGTTGAGAAGATCAGATGGGGTGAAGTATCACTTGTAGTCCATCGAACATCGCACTGAATTTTCATGCCGAGAACATCAAGAGCTTCTGATCCCTCAACATCGATATTACCCATTATTACAGACGAGGCAGCGTGTTCGGTCGTGCGCCTGTGCGTCAGTAAGCAACACTGCGTTTTGGTGGCATTAAAATCAACCCTGTTTGGACGGCCCCATTCAGAGATTGTCCTAAGATCGTTACTCAAAGTGTTATTCATATTTTGCCTCGTAGTCTCAATCTCCAAAAGGCTGCGCCTGCCACGGAATGAAAAAGAATGGCAAACGGGGCTGTCGTCTGCTAAAGAGTAGATAGGATTAGAAGTTAGACAGAGAAGGTCATTCAGAAAAATAAGAAATAGGGTAGGAGAGAGAACGAAGCCTTGCGGTACCCCTGAATTTACTTTATACTCATTAGAAGAGATCCCATCTATAACAACTCGTATAGTGCGATTTCGGAGAAAGCTCTATATAAATCGAGAGAAATTTATACCGACACCAAAAGGGAATTACTTTTGATAGCAATGCACCATGCCATACTCTATCAAATGCTTTGGAGATATCGAGGGCGATCACTTTACTTTCGCCGAAATGGTGTATTGAATTGCACCATTTTTCCGAGAGGAGAGCCAGTAAGTCCCCCGTACAGCGTCCCCTACGAAAGCCATACTGACGGTCACTAAGTAGACCGTTCCTCTCTAGATACCCCACAAGATGGTGGTTCAACATGCTTTCCATTACCTTGGAAAGCGAAGAGCAGATTGCAATTGGTCGGTAATTTTCAGGGTTATGCTTATGCTCTTTATGCGAATTAGAAAAAACCCACACATGTGAAATAGTTTGGTGTTCAACTTTTTGTTGCTGTTCTTGCGTTTTACGGCAGCCTTGAAACTTACGTACCTGCTTCATAAAGTAAAACAGCCAAGAATACAGATTTCTGCTTGCACTTCTCCTCGTGACCAAAGTTAGAACGAATTTGTATTAAAATTGAGAATTTTTCTCCGAAAATCGAGTAAAATAAAAAAATGATGCACAATAAAAAATGGAAATTTTTATTTTACTTAAGAAAGTTGTCTAGAAATGGGAACGTATTCTACATATCAATATCTTGCTCCTCATCTTGATCTCAGCACTTTTACGGGCCGAAATTTCTGGATAGTAACTGAACCTTATTTGCACATTTGTTCTTTTGGTCTGATCTGAGCCCTTTTTCCAAGTTATTTTTGTTGGTTATATCAAATTTCAGCACTCTACCTATGCTGGAAATGCTTCATAAAAATAACGGGACAGCCTGGTCCCGCTAGATAAAAAGTGACCGTTTTTAGATTTGTCTGTTTATTTATTCTCCCAGGATTGCCTGTATACCGAATTTCAGCTCTCTAGACAAAGTGGAAGTGACCCACAGTATTGATGAGTGTGTCAATGAGACAGTGAGTCAGTCGTTATGTCTAAATTTCCATTATGTTATGATTAACGAAAGAAACGTTATAAGGGGGGTATAACAGCGCGAATGCTCACGTGTCATATACACGCTGTGTGCCTTAGGGCTGAATTCGTCTTAATTTTTTAAAGTGGATACACACATGAATATTACAGACCTGAGGGTTATAATTGAATTTCAATTACTATCAAGATTACACATAATATGTTATTGAAATTTGCAATACTCAATTACAATTAAAATTTCAATTACAAATACTTAATTATTAATTGTAATTATTTTTAATTTACTTTCAACTGTAATTGGGAATGATACATTAGAAGTAATCATAAGTAAACATCTTCAATTGCGAATTACAAATAACTCTAGTCGTAATTGCATATCCAATCCTGAAAGTCCTAATTTCCATCAAGCTGATTTCCCCATGTCCTCAAACACGTCTTTAGCCTTGCGGGTTCCAGTCTAAGGCAGTTCTAGTAATAGCGCAGTTTATGGTATGTCCCACATCGCCACTTACGAATGCAGATTTCGGCCATTAAAGAGCTTTGGCGCGTAGTAGCCCAGACCGCTTCGTTGCTAATCCAGTATTCATATAATTGACTAGTACTTTGGTAAGGCGTACCATGATCCGCAGCCGTATAACACCATGGACTTAACATTACCGTTAAAAATTCTAATTTTAGTGGCAGTGGATAATTGGCGTTAAGTATGCCGTACGTAGTTTTGCCTTTCCAAGTCTGTTTTATGTCTTGGGAGAAACCTCCTGACTTCAAAATGACAGAACCAAGCTATGTAAAAGACCATACATCTTCTAGAGGGCCATACAGGGTTGGATTATTGTAATTAAGTAAAAAATACTTACTTGTAATTAAACTAAATTCAATTAAAACTTAAATAATTGTTATTATCGTTATAGTAATTTTTGTAAATTACTAATAAAAACTGGTTATTTTTTTTAATTACTTAGTCATTATTTTTGCATTTACTTCAGTTGTAATTGTATTTGTTTGAATAACGATTTCATGTAATATACTTTGAGAGTAAAACGTAATTGTAGTTAAAAAATTGCAATCGCAAGTAAATGAATTATGCGTGGAATTATTTACAAAGTGCATGTAAAGCCCCATAAGGCTGGTACGAAGTAAAAATCAATTAAAATTGCTAGTAATTCTTTGTAATTGTAAATAGGAATATTTCAATTACACATTACACGTCTTTGTAATTGCAAACGTTCAGTTAAATTGCATGTAATTATAATGGAGTATCTTTAAATACAAAAGAAATGTAATTGATAAATTACAATTTATATTACAATTACATAAAACTGTTTAACTAAGTATTAAGTGTAATTAACTTATAGCTTCCTTTTGTTCTTCCTCAACTGTCCTTTGTTATGTCAATTTAAATTTCTTATCGGAATTTGTTCACAATTCCACAATATATATTTTATTATTTCTTTTTTATTAAAAGTCCATAACAAATTCGTTTACAAACTTCATTAAAATGTAAGTTTGAAAGGCATTTTTTATTTCACCTTTCGGCCAAAAGATGTTATAATATGCCCGTATGTATATTTTGCTTCAGGCTGTAATTTTAATTCCTGAATGAAATTATGGGTAGGATAATTTCATTATTTTTAGATTAACATTTATGTTAAGATTTCTCACCCAACATTTTTGTTCAATGTTAATATTTCATTCACAGAAGGAGCATGAAAGGACGGCACTTACAGCCATCTTCAAAAATCTTATTTTCATTGTGTTAAAATTAAGTGAACTATTTGTCATGCCACTTTGTTTTCTTTCGCCCCTCCCGAAAAGCTATTTCTCTAAGTGGCACTTAAAGAGATATTTGACAGCAAAAAGGTGGCTCGAAGATATGTTGACGTCATTTGGTATCTTTCTTTTAGGGTCTTTTGTTGTTTGCACGTTTAAAGGAGTTTGTTTGTACACGTGTCTCACTTAACAACGTGACCATCATTTGTAATGACACAATGTTTGTTAGAAAACATAATTTATATGAAATTTTTCGCTTATTTTGCTTTTTGACTTAAAAGGTTTTTATGCAAACCACAGTCGTTGCGACTGTTGGTAAAACTTGGTTAGTAGCCAAGTTGGGCGTTATGCCCACAAACAATACAACTCCGTTTTACAACTTATTTTTGAAACAAGGCTTTTTGAGTAAAGATGGCATATAAGGCTCGAACAACACGCTTTTTGTTATGCGGCAGTGATGGAAAGTTCAGTGCTATTTTACTTTTTATTTGCGAATTACCGTAATACTCTCGCGGCATTGAAAGTAAATTTTTTCCAATCTGAAATGTCAAATAATATACTGCACAAAATAATAGTAAAATCATATTCTTAGGTACTTAAAAACAAGTTAAATTGTTCACCCTGTGTAATCAAAAAACACAAAAAGCATTATTTAGGAATATAAAAAGGACAAGTTGTCTCTTTAAATTTTTTAAATTGTACTTTTCATATGGCAAAAAATAAATATTGATATTCAAAATAAAATAAGGTAATACAACATCCCCGTTAACGTTGCGACCGGGTTGTTTGACTTGCCAAAAATTCAAATTTTTTTTAATTTTCGTACAGACGAGACACAACTTAATAGAACGAGCCCACAAACGTAGAAATCCTGTGTGCAATCTACTCAAGTTGTACCGACGGTCGCAACGTATATGGGCATGCTTCATTATTCGAATACAGCAGAACATAATGCTAATTGTTACTTTTACAGATTTGGTAAGGATAATAAAAGCAACATTAAGAATGTTTCTAATTAAAAGTTACTTCGTGAGGGCGGCAAATGAAGTGTGTAAATGAGGATTTTCCCTTAATATATTTTGCCTTTAGCTATTTTACGCTGTGAATAACTCTTTCAATTTTATGTCAGATTTGTAACTTTTTTTTTCTAATATTTCGAAATTATATATTTATAATTTGTAGTTTACTTTGCGAAAGTGGCTGGAAATAAATTAAATTCTAAATAGAAAATGACTATAGTGCTTCTTAGCTGACTTCTATAAAACAAATAGCAGGACACCCAAGCTTTTCGTTTAATGTAGTTGGGGACGCCGTGTTTTATCTCGTGGTAATTGCAGATAACTTCAAAATTAACTACCTCATTTTGTATATGAGCACGGACTTCAATAACTTAAGGCCAGGACCATTTGCCTCGCCGTTATCTCCTTCGTGGTTTTAAATTTATTTGACTTGAACAATTTTATAAAGGTTTTTTGCCTTGTTTATATTTATTTAAATAATTGTTAGAGTGCCTATTCTATGAAAAATATAAAACATTAATTTCCTACTTTGTAAAATTTGTAAAATTAATATAAAATTTATTTTCGGTCCTTTCTGGGAACTTTGGTAACATAATTTGTAACTTTTCCTAGAAACTAACATATTGGGAATTCTTCTGAATATAAATTAATGAAGTTTCGGAAGCGCACTCTTCTCCAAACATTTTTCGAATATCACCAATCTTCGGAGTGATGCTCTAGGAAATACGACTAATTTATGCAATTCGCAAATGCCTTGTATTATTATTTTGTGTATCGAAAAAAATCATTGGGTTATTTGTGTCTCCTGAACACTTAATTTAATTGTATTGTGGCGTAATTGTATTGCTAATATCGTTTAATACCATGAAGTTGAATAAGGGATGTGAAGTTTAAATTACTTACAGTTCCACTCAAAAGTAGCGAAATGCCATTAGCAATATATCAGGCCATAAATAACACAAGTTTACAAATTCAGGTCAACTTTTGACTGGAGAAACATAAAGTTTGTTTTTTGGGGGCTGCAGAATTCGACTCTGCACTCGGTTTTATATTCTTCAAGTAAGTAAAACATCAGATATTCGACAACAATATTATATTTAAGACTTGCTTACATTGTTTTTTATCTGCTCTGTAGTTCAGGAGATATCGTGGTACTTGTGTCTAAAGGATTGACATTCATGTTACAACTTGCTCTGTAAACGATACCCAATAGTAGTTTTTTTTTATCCAATGTAGACATCTCCAAAAAAACTGGCAACGCTAGCTAAGAACAGGGAAATTATCATAATAGCACAAGTAATATTATAAAGTTCAGCCATCGTACATTTTACTGTTCGCACAAGAACTTGCCTAGAGAAGACAGTCACTGTTGATGATTTGTTCGTGTTCAAACGCAGTTATCCGAACAGTTGTTCCGCCATTACACAAACAAAACACACACAGGCAAATTAAAACATTTGAATGCATGCGCTCGCCTGTAAACACCCCCGTACATAATTTATGCTTCGAACATTGAAACACTCTCGATGACAAACAAAAAGTTATGATCAAACTGAGCAGAAACCGCTACACGTATTCCCCAAACAGAAGACCTCGAAGATATTTCTTCTCGTTATTCTTCCGACGCTCTCGCTTTGTGCGAGCAAACTTTTAGCCAGTGAAGGCGTAGTATAAAAGAGAGTTGATCAAGTGTGGTTGGTATAAAGTTTCAGACGAATATTGAAATTGATCATGTCGATCTAGGGAATTACAGAAGTTCGAAATGCTCCTAATTCACTTAAACGAACATATAATTGCCTGACATTGTTCTTTCGTGTCATTTCTTGCATATTGGCAAAATAATTTTTCCTTTGCGTTTTGAAACTGTAAATTGGTATCCCAGATCGTGCGATTTATAATCGAAGAATTGTGCAAAGTGCAGCATGTAAAATCGAGAAGCCAGAGGGGCGCGTTATTGCCGATTTCCAGACACTTTTCCTTCAAACAATTTTAGAAAATCAACCCACTCGTTAAAGCTATAACGGAAACTTATTTTTTAACTGCAGCTAATTTTAATTAATTTTAGACATCTTAATAAATAAACACAATAATGGTGACTATAATTCAGATGGTGTCCTGTTGCTTAAGCTTACAGAAATCGATTTTTGGAATTTATTAAACATAAAACTTTAAAGTGAAGTGCCTAGAAAATTCAATACCCCAGCGTATTTTTTTATTGTCTTTTTATTAATTATTTCGTGAATTCAATTTGCGTCGTTACTGTTCAATATATTGCCAGGTAGTAAAAGTTAATTTGAATCACGCAAAATTCACAGGAGATGAGATATAAAATATGTGTGTTTGATATTGTGAGACATGTTTGTGGCGTCTTGATTCTGTGTTTGTGTGTGTGTGTGTATGTGTGTCTATGGTTTAAAATGTAATAAAATTTTAACTACGGAAATCTGTCCTGAACGGTTTGACAAAATGTTTTCCTTGTAATAAATGAATAGCAATTTTGTAAAGAAATAAAACTCAATCAATTATTGCTTTTCCATTAATTACACTAAGGCCCCGATTTTCGACGCTTCGATTTGTGTCGTTAATTAAGTTCGTTCAATTTAATTTCTATTTGTGTCGCTACATACAAAGTGATTGCTTCTCGTTATGCGAAATATGCGAAACATTTGTTGTTATCTAAATATACAAAGAAAAATGACTTTAAAAGGAAATGAAAAGAAATAAAATACCTCGCATATAGCAATTTTGATTATAATGTTGTAGCTTGCCTGGTATTAGGAAAGGCGCATTAATATGAAGCTGAAGAAAGGCTACTGAGCTGAAAGGGTTCACTGTAATATATATGTTGTTTAAAGAAAATTTCATCAAAATTGTATATCGCTACATGAATTTGTGACTTTTATTCTGTCATACAGATCGGCCCGCCGTAATGCACAGATACATATTTAGGTTTTATATAATGGGCAGATGCACACAAGGGAATATTAAAGGAAATATGTATTAGATTTCAGTTTTTGATACAGGCGATGCAACCATAGAGGAAACCATACACGAAAAATAAGTTCTTTGCAAATATCACACACACTATTAAACATACATCGATACGCTAAACAAAAGCAAACGATGTTAGTAATCTATGCAAATGATCATCACATCACGACTGCCTTCAACGAACTGAGCCACCAATTACAGGAAACATCGATACAGACGTTGGAACAATGTATGTAGAAACACAAACATTGATATTTTACGAACCAAATAAGGAACATGAATTTCTAAAAGAAACATGGCTACACACGATGGATCATGCTAAAGTTTACTCTACTCCTTCGAGTGTAGCCGGTATAAAAGTTGAAATTATTTATTGACAGCGGCTGAGAATTTAACCCACGCAACCAGTTTAGCTTCAACGCTATCGTATCCAAACTGTCTTGTCTAGAGTTCTCGTTTAAAAAGAAGTAGCGGCCGTCACACCCGAAGGTTAAAGATTAGACGAAAACGAGTCCAGAAAATTTTGTTAGTTCTTGCCACGTCCCTGGATACCGGCATTTTAGTTTAAAAATCCACATATTAGGAGAAAAGGACGCGAGATACCAGATATGATATTAGAAATTTGATTACAAACAAAAGAGTCGGTATTTTTCTGTTTTTAAATTAAATTTGAAATAAATTTTACACACAAAACAAACATCATTTCTGTTTTTGCCACAAGAACAAATTATTAAAAAAAATCTGCCAGCTCCTTTAATTCCTACGCAATTTTTATTATCTGTATGAAAATATTGGTTTTCGTCGAAAATATATTTTTTCACCATAAAACTGCCATAATTTTTACTGGTAATAAATAAAAATAAAATTAAACCGGAGAAGCATTAAGAGTTGGCTGTGGCTAAACATCCTTGTTTGTCCTCTTCCTTAATTTTCATTTTGTTTATTTTGACTGGACATAACCCATTTTCTTTTCGTATCATCCATCCTCTGATAGTATTTTAAGTGTTTGTTTTTATTGCTTGATTTTAATAGCATTTTTCGACAACTCAGGAAAGGTTAGGAAAGTAAAGAAAAAAAGTTTGCGATTTTTGGCAATAATTAAAAGTTGTTACGATGATGTTAACATTTTATGATATGCGCTCTTCAAGAGAGAATATTTGATAAATGAAAGACAAACAAATAATATTTATGATTTGTATAATTATAAATAATATTTTCTTATCATTGATTTGTTATTAAAAGTAAGAAAAGGCCTTTTGCCAAATCTCGAAGTCGTTGTTAATTAAATTCTTGTTTGGACAGTAAGAACTAGCAAGTCCCTGTCCACACATGTAATTGTAGTTGCTGTAATGTTTGAGTTTTTTGGTGAGAGGGGAACAAATAATGGCGTACATATATGTATTTTAGGGAACATTAACGAATGTTATTTTATGTGGTAATACCGTATTTATTTTTGAGGCATTTTAAACACCCTAGAAAAAAATGTTAAGCCATTAATTGATGTTTGCAGAATCTTCATACTTTTTCTTGGTTTTACAAGGTGGAGAACCTTTTTCATTCTCACTTTCACTTATTTCAAATCATTTATTTATTTGTAAGTAGCAATTCAGTTACATTTTGTCGGGTTTTGCCTACTTTTTGGGTTACTTTTCGACTCTCTTTGCTCTTCAAATTGATTTCAGTCAACCGGTTTGTTATTATGATTACCTTACTTTCAATTGAGTTTCGTGCTAGCCCTAAGCTTTGCTCTTAACTATAGTGATTTCAGAATGTCGACTGGTAACTGTCGATACTCCTCCTCATCACGGAGTCTTTTGTAATTGCTAGCATTTGTCTAAGGCTTAGCATGGCATTCAGATTAAACAAGCGTCTGCCCGTGGTCCTAAGCCTTATGCTTGCCAGTGCTGGATATTTACACACAATGTGCGCTACAGTCTTAGCCTCTACCAGGCACAGTCTGCAAGTATCATCTTCTATGATTTTCATCCGGGCCAGATGTTTCCATGACCTATCACTAACGCAGTGATCCAGCTTAAAGTAGCCCTATTATATCTGAGCACCTTGCTGGCCTTCCTGCCAAAGTATTTTGTCGGTTACATTTACAATTTTTCCACTGGATTTTTCATTTCTTCTTCTTTTTCTTAATTATATCACTAACGCTAGAAGGAAACCAATGCGACCTTTTGATCATAGTTTAAAGGCATTGTTAAATGAATTTAGGTAAAATGCTAGACTGGATTATTTAAAATAAGAGATTTTTCTCGGATTGTATTAGAGTTGAGTAAAAAGTGGTTTAGATTTATCACAAAAGTGATAGAGTTGGCATCACGGTGTAAAAACATAAGACAGAGGGTGAGAAAGGTACTTTTGTGAAAGATGTATTTTTCGAAAGAAGCTTTTATTGTAATAAAAGAAATCATTTTTGATAGCGAGAAGCCGGGCTCGAGTCCTCATATCCGTTAACGTAACGACAACCAACGATAAAAAACCAAAGTGATACA
The DNA here is from genome assembly GCA_963932375.1 of Phania funesta. Classification (NCBI taxonomy): domain Eukaryota; kingdom Metazoa; phylum Arthropoda; class Insecta; order Diptera; family Tachinidae; genus Phania; species Phania funesta. The sequence goes on from OZ010652.1 coordinate 23,944,550, forward strand.
TCCATTGTATGAACTCAATGGCAAAATGACATACGGAGGAGTTTTTAACTTCGACAATACGTTTGATAGTACATTTAATTAATTCACAATTCACATTTACATAACGGACGTATGGAACTAGTACTAATTACTGTTCCTAAGTTCAAGTGGTAGCGAGCAAGTTGAAAAAGTAATAAGAAGGCAGCTGAGTCAGTAGCGCACTGGTCTTGCTATAAAAGTTCGTTGCACAAAATAATTCACTAAGCCCGTCTTACAGGTTTTCAAATTTTTTCCCTTGACTAAACAGGCTTTTACATTTGTGATGAGAAATGTAAATTCCAAGCGGTTTTTGATCAGCGATGGTTACCTGAAGTCACCAGAATGTCATTACTTCCTTGAAATATGCCAGAGTACCGTTTGCAAAATAACGGCGACAGTATTGGTAGATATGCAAAATTTGTGCCAAACGAGGTCGTCTGAGTGCAAGGAATGACCTTTTGCAAAAACATTGAGAGGACATTTTTTGCCAAGTATTTTGGCGTTCATTCATAAAATCTTCCATTATTTCCTTTTGCTTTGGAAATAGTTTGCTGCAATTAGTCTCGGAAACATAACAACGTTAGAAGAGGACATTTATTCACAACAGTTTCAATGAACTAACATTTTGATTGGAATTTAAAAAAAAAATTGGTATAAATTCGAACTAAATTTGTTAACGGATGACAGTTTACGTTCCAAGGTACGATGACGGATGATATGGTAGATACAGACCAAGGAGCAGTAGAAACATCAGTCGTGTGTAAATATCACAAACATACATGTACGTGTTAAAAAAGTCAATAAATTTGCAAGTGATCATCACAACGCGATTGAATTCAGCGAACTTGGCCATACAACCCAGTACGCATCGGCACAGACGAAGAAATATCAAATGGGACATGCTAATGGTTCCCCTAATGTTCATTCGTTATCAAATTCTATGACGTCCAGTGCGTTCACGTATGTGATGATCCGAAAGAGGTATTTATTACGTGCAAAGCGCACAGCTTTAGTGAAAATCATAACTGTAAAGACTGATATTGCCTTCATGAGAGAATTCTTAACAAGATTTTTGTGAAAAATCGATAGTTTTTGTTGCTTTTTTTTTGTCTGGGACAAATCAAACTTAGAACATTTTTTATTGCAAAAAGGGCGAATCGAATATTATGCGAAAAAATTTCTTAAAAAGGGTTCTTAAGGGGAAAATTTGCCTTATTTATGAAAAAAAAACTACCACAAAAGTTTAATGATAAGCAGAGCTTTGCTACTGAGCAAACCTTAGTGTTTTTATATTTTTAACTTTAAATATTTTTAGTTTAATGGAGACTTTTATTTGGCAAGAAAATAATAATCACGAAAAAGGAATTTTCAATGGAAAGAGTTTTTTTATTTCCAGGTTGAAAACTGTTTGGAGAGAAAGTAGTTGATAGCAACAGCTGTATAAAAAACGATTGGGAAGCAATTAATTTTATTTAAGAATTCTTGCAGTGTCAGTTATTATTTGCATCGAACTTATTTTCCAATAAATACGTCGTCTTCAGGAAAACTTATATCTAAAGTGTTTTAAAAATATTTTACTTACATTTAATTTTTTGGTGAAAAAGCTCCTCCAAAAGAGGGTTTTCTTCGATATCGAATGGCGTCATTTTCTGTCAGCTACAAAAAGCTTTTACTCTCGACTGCATTATTTTCAGAAGAGAAATGTTTACTTTGTACGCAATAAAAACCCAGATTGTGGCATGGTTACGACAATCATGTTATGTTCTTTACGACAATATATCGTTGTAGCAAAAAAAAATAATAGTCATTTGAAAACATTTTACATAATACTTTAATTGCGATAACTAAGTGATAGTTTACATTTAATCATTAAGTAGCTTCCACCCATAAAAATTTGCAACATGGTTGAATTTAGCAGAACAATTCTTTTTTATTAAAAGTTGATCCACAAACGCAGAATGTAGTTTAACTATACAAACATAATATGATAATTCTAACCATACAATAATCTTAATAGACATAACATGTACAGTTCTGTTGGAGTTCCATCAAAGTATGAGCGCGTGCTGTGGCTTATGTGCGCCAATGCGTTGACTATAAAGCATTCGATGACTTTAGTCGCCTGTACCCCAACCGCTGCCAATCAGTAACATCAATTTTAAGTTTTCTATCATCTTAAGAGAACCATATTATAATTATCTACATTAATAATATGATTTGTTTATATTCACATAATTCAATTATAATGTGCTGCTTAGCCGAGTTTTTTCTTTGCGCGTAGAGAACTTAAAATACATAAACCTTGGCCGAGCAAAATTTGGAAACTGGGTCCTTACGTTCATTTAATTTTCCATCTTTGCTGTTTAAATATTAATTCGTTTTAGATTTTGCGTGATGTTTGTAACGTGATTGTTTTAACATTCGCAGCAGTTTCTGTTTTTAAGCTTTTCGAAAAATGAAAATAAATAAATAAAAAAAATTTCTCACTCTTTAAACTTCTGTTTGCAACACAAAGGAACATTTTGCTTTTAAAAAGACGAAAAGATGAAACCATAATTCGGAATAATTCTGATGGCGTTGAAATCACACAAACATGTTTCCTTTTTATTGTGTAAATGTCCTTTTACATTTACTTTACAACAATTTTGCTTCTCTGACTTTTTCCAAAGTGAAGAAGCCTGCAAATAGAAATTTTTATGATTTTTTCTTTATTTTCCACAAGTCCTTAGAACTGGCAAAACAATAAAATATGTATGTTTATAATTTTGATGTCCTTCTCTGCAGATGGAAATAAATATTTACGGTTTCGTTGTGGAATTTTCTTTTAAAACTTTTACCAGTTCTATGCAACACATGCCCCATTTATGTTTGTTCGTGTGTTCATTTGTTTGTTTATTTTATTTCCAACTCTTAAACTAAGTTTGTTCGTACAAAACGTTTGCTCGAGTATCCTTATTAAAGGAGTAGAACCGAATTTAAGCGGAAGTAAGGACACATTAATAATAAGGACATTTAAACTAATTTTGCTGTTTGCTAAACTGCTTTTGTGCAGAATATTCCATTAATTCCAGTTTTGTAATACGACATTATTTGTCCAAAATGTAGGGGATTGTTCGAGTGTTGGCAAAGTTAAAGTAAAAAATTACACAGATATTAATTTTGGGAGGTAACTGAAAATCACTAAGGCACCCTATACAGTTAGGTCGTTTTCGTTTCTTAAATAAAATGTTGCCTTGTTAAAGAGTACATGGTTAGCACATCCTTATTGTTTGGGCTTTTATACAAATAATAAAAGCCAATGCGCGCTGGCATTTCTTAGGGTAAAATCTAAAAAAAAAAACACCATCATTGTAAACATATTGCGAGTACATCAATAGGGAGTTAGCAACACTGGCGGTGGTACCGGCACTTAACAAAAATACTAAAGTATTATTTAAAATATTAAATTTCAATTTATTTTCATGCACAATTGCGAAATGTTAAATATGTAAATTTTGCTTATTAAGCTAATTAATATAAATAAATTTCAATCATTTTAACCAATAAGAACTTAAGGTAATGTTACACGTGAAGTAGCGGAAAAAGAAATTGTTAGTAATTGCTACACTTCAAAAGAGAACAGTTTTAATTATGTGAATAAAGAAAGTAATAAAGAATTTCCAAATTTTTTTAATAACGATCTAGCTGGGAAACATAACTAGGGCAAAAAATGTAAAATCTTTATTTAGAAATTAATTCACTAAATACAATTACGCAAAGCAAAAACATGGTTAACCTAACATTAATATAGGAGCAACATATTATAATTGAATTAAGTAAACAATGTGTATTATTATAGCTAATAAATAATATGGCCCTTTTAGACGAATCGCCACTTCACGTACTTTGATTAAACATAAAAAAAAATTACATATTAAGTATATTAAGGTCATTTTATGGTTAGAGTTATCATATTATTGTTGTATAGGTAAAATACTTTGTTTGCGGTTAGAATTTTCGTAAAAATTATATTATTCAACTCAACCATGTTGCAATTTGTCTGCATGGAAATTATTTAATGACTCAGTGTTAACAAAAACTTGTGTAGCGCAACTAAGGTAATGGTTGTCATTTTTAAAGTACATAATATGGTTATCGTGACCATGCCTCAACCATGTATTTGCATAAAGTGTATTATACGTCTACATTGTAAGTGATTCATCCGAAGGAAATAGTTTTTCTAGCATAATGCTAATGACAAGTCCTATGATATATTTTAGACAACCTATAGTACCATGCGGCATGTGACGCCTTCATGTGGAATTGACGTACGTACATACATATGCATAGGGGTGAAGGGTAAAATAAGAGATTTAAGTTTCTAAGTGTTTCACGCTTGATAAGGATTAAAAGATATTGTTTCTAAGGCGCACAGTAGTGCGCCTGGGCAAGTTCAGGCTTACACACACACAGTGTGCATATTACACCAAACCATTTGCGTTGTCTTAACCCCCCTCCTAAGTTTGCTTTATTATATCGTAAACTAATGCAACTTGGAACATACGGACTCTACGTTTAGGTTACCTCATGGAACGGGTTTGAAAGTTTTACTATAAAAGCTTTTCCGAGATATGAAGGTGTAAAAAGTAATATTTTAATACCATTCGATGACTCATTCTTCAACATTATGGGCAGCTTTCACTTCATACAGCTGAAATTTGATATATAAGAAAAATTAAAAAAGACAACTTTTTAACTAGGGGACTAGGGTTCCCCCTTATTTGTATAAGACACTTCAACTATAGGAATAGAACTGAAATTTAATATAATCCAACCGTCTGTGAGCTTTACATTACATTACATTAACACAAATAAGTTCGGAAAAGTGTATCAAATCCACACACAAACATAAACGTGAAAATAACTTCAAGTTTCTATTAAAAAAAACTTAAAAGTACTAAGATCAAAATGAAGACCAAGTTCTTGATATGTATAATACCGTCTTAGTTCTAGTAACCTGGGAAAGACTTATAGGAAAAATGTTACCGAACTAACAAGTCGTCTAGAAATGGGATGATATTGTACATATCAACAACTTGATCCTCATTTTGATCTCAATACTTTTTATGGCCGAAATTTTTGGATAGGAACTTGGCCGTCTTTTCACAAATATGTTTTTGTGCGTAGAATACATTCCCATTTTATTTGAGTTTTTGACTGTTCGCTCTATTTATTATAATAGTGTGAAGGAGCCTTAAGGAGACGAAGTTATATCCAATAACGTTAAATGTGTTATTAAATTATTGATGTAAAATTTGTAAAATCAAAACGTAAGTCTCGTGCTTTTTGCTCCGAATTCGGTAACCATAAAATGGTCGCAGTAAACAAAAAACATTTCTCTGTAAGTGTTCTACTGGTGCGCATGTTCGAAACACAAGTGAACTATTACAAATTGTCCAATATGACTAATTAAATAATTTCATAAAATTCTACCATTAAAAGTACATAAACTTAAACAAGAATATTTTTTATAATTTAAATCATACCAAAGAACCTTTTGCACATCTCATAAATTTAAGCACTTGCTTTTCATAATTTCAAAATAATTCCAAACACGACAAATCTTTTGTTCAATAAATTAATTCGTGTTAAGCACAAATTGTGTGACTGCAAGAGTGAAGGATGAACTTCAAGTTGAAGCTGTTTGTTTAGACACTTGAATTGTTAGAGAAAAGTTGTTTTATTTTTTTAAATCATAAAATATTGCATATTGTTGTTTTAAAGAATTTAAGAAGAATTAATTGCAATTAAATGGAACATTGTTGAAAAATAAGATTTTAAACAACGACAATGAAATATTGGAAATTGGTTCATTCGATCATGGAATGAAAATACTATTTAATCATACCTTAGATCCGCAGGGAAGTACGACATATAAAAAAACTGACAAACATGCAAAAGCACTAACGTTTCGAAACACTTTCAACAAACTGACACTCAAAATGTTCTTATATCACACGTAAAGTGTGACCAGGCTCAACTCGTTAGTTGGTCTCACTTTTTGCCATTTATGTTATACGAGTATTGTTACCATGATAAATGCGAAAAAGTATTCATACCTCTAAGAATTGAATCCAGTAATAAAGAGTGTGACAAGATTTGGTATCCACTGTAAAGCGCTGTAACTACAACAAAACACAACACCTATAAGCTCAGACAAGTCTCCAGAAATTTAAATACACACAGAACAACAACAACGATAACAACAAGACGAATTCCAGGAACTGAGTACGAATAAACGAAAAAGAACAAACAACACAGTAAGAAACAAAGCGAACAGTAGTTACAAAAATAAACATTTTAATGAAAAAAACATCAAAGAAAATGTTTATGGCTAAAGAAGTATCTACTGGATTTTGGCGTATTCTACAAGTTTCTGGAAACTTAACAGTTAGTATCGAGTAAAACGTTAAAGTGTGAACTTTATGTGTTAAAGTAAATAAAGTAACAGTGTGTAAAAATAAAATTCTGCCGTTTTTATTATTTTAATTAAATTTATAAATAAAAGAACCTGTAATTAACTAAACAGGTTTTAAAAAGGTTAAAACGTAACAATGTTGTTGGGCGCTGGTTATGAGATTAGCGTGATAGTGCACGGTAGCGAATGATTTTTCCTCTCAGAAGAACGTGAACTCAAAAAAGCGTCGTGTGTGTTTGTTGTTAGGTAATTTTTTGTTGAACTTAAGCGTGCAAGATCGTGAGTTAGGGAGTTACTGTTTTAAGTTATTTTATACTTTTTAACCCTCAAACGTGCACGTTTCTGAAAGCTTCCTCTAATGAAACTTTTTGCAACACTGACACAAGCAGAGGGTGTTAAATAAGCTGATGTTATGGCGAAAAAATATGATTGGTGATTGTTTTGAGTTATAAAAACTTTTGATCTCTGTTGCCAGTTTTGATGATTAACGGTCTTATTTTGACGAGGTATCAAAAAATAAACAAACAATTTTTTTCCTATTATATTTTTAAAGTTAATTTTTTAAACTTATAATATATAATTAAATTATTATATTTAGTTTATTTATTAACCCAGAAGAACCAAAATCAGGTTTTTTTAAGTTCCTTATTGCGAACAAGAATATGTGTTCAGATCTTTTACTACAGAGCGATTATGGACTTAATCATTTTATTGTAGAAAGGCTGATTGACCAATTATTTTTAATTTCGCAAGACTGGCCTCATAGTATTGACAGACAACTCGCTTTTAAGAAAATTTTTTAATCTTTTTTTGCCAAATTTTATTTGTCCATTTTTTAGAAAAACTACATCTTCAGAAATACGTTTTCGATAATAAATAAAATTCACCAAAATATATAAAAATTATAATTTTTACCACATTTTACCATAATTTGGAGATTCACCTAAATTCAAAAATTCAATACAACATCAAACTATAGTTTAAAAATTTAAAATTGCAAAAATACCATAATATTAAAAAAAGAACTTTAAACAAAAGCCGAAACTGCAGAAAATTCACCATTAGATCGAAAAACTAGAAGGAAAAAAATTAATTGCTAAAAAAGTTATATTTAACAAAAACCCAAAATTATACCAAAATATACGGAGAAAACAAATTCACACAATAGTTTAAATTTCACCAAATTGTGTAATTTCACCAAAAAGACGAACATTTATAAAAATCAATATTGTACGAAATTTTATTTAAGTCTATGTTAAGCAAGTATAGCAATCGAAAAAAATCAAGCTTCACATTTTAAATTCAGTAAAAAAATTGCCAAAAAATTATATATTAAAACAATTATAAATTTTACCAAAAACCTAAATTAATCTGAAAATAAAAAATAATAAAAAATTCTCCACAAAAAAAATTTTTTTTTCTTAAAGATCGAAATCTACAAAAACATCCGGGATGCACCACAAAATCGAAAATCTAGGAAAAACAAAAAGAAAAAAAATTCACCTAATTAATATCAAATATATCAAAACTGAACCTTTTATTTCACGAAAACTTTGCAACAAAAATCATTATTTTATGAAAAAGTTGCTATTTTAACAAAACCGATGTTATAGTTCCAAAAGAAATATATTTTACAAAAAACATAATTTTCATAAACAAGTCATCAAAAAAAAAAAACTTAAAAAAATCTACAATTTATTAGAAGTTGAGAGAAAAGAAAAACACGCCGATTGCAATTACTTATATTAAGACGAAAGTAGAGTTTGAATTTAAAACAATACGACTAAAACCGGAATCCAAAATTACTTATCTCTGATTTCCATCGAGAGTTGACATTCTATTCTATGGCCCCGATGACGCACGACTTTAATCATATTTCAAAAACTTAATTCAATTACTTATTAAATTCTCTGCTACCAGAGCTCTTAATTAATTGTCCTTCCTTGAAGTAATTACAAGTAAAACTTTTAAACTTTTCATTTGATTGGCATAAAGAAAAAATTTAAGTGACTTAATTTCAAACTACATAATTGATGTCTTTGACATGACGCAACAAAAGCAAAAAGTAAAATTAAAAAAAAACTATATTTATAATTTATATTGTTGTCCCTTTTATTACTTCTTCGCTTTTAATTCTCAAACAAAACGAAAATCACAGCAACAATAAATTCGCCAATTAGAAGAAAACACTAATTACAAACTTTAAAAAGTACTGACAGTTTGAAAAATACTTAGAAATAAATAACAAACTCTAGGATAAAGTATTCATTTACACCGGCACTTTGTTAAACTGAAGACAATAAGAAAAAATAGAGGAAGGCGAACCAACAAAAATCGCCAGCAAAAACTAACAAACTTAAGCAAAAATTCAAAGAAGGAAGTGTCTGTGTGTGTGTGGAAAAACCCATATTTACAAATAAATTGCTGACATTATTTTTTAATTATTTGAAGTAGAAAAGGCCAAATGCTGAAGCAAAAAGTTTGCTAACAAAATGCAAACATCATTTTGCACTATTAACACCATTTGAAAGAGGAGGAGAAGGGGTAACTAAAAACTTGTAACACCGAAAGAAAAAAAAAACACAATGACCGACCCCTTTTGTAGAAAAACAATTTCTAAAGAAGAAAAACATGAAGGAAAAACAAATACGAGTACAAACAACCGCGTTAACAACGGCCAAATGAACTTAAACTTCGTGCAGTGATTGCATCACCCAACCAAAGTCGTTATTGTTGTTGTTTTTTGTGGCTTTTGCTGAGAAAGTTAATAACAAATATGAAAATGGAAAATAAGTTTGTGCAAATCCGACCGATTGATATCGTACGACTGAGTGGAGTCTGTTAAAATTATATTAAAGTAGAACTCGTACTTTTGAGGTGCCTACAGTCCTGTTCTAGGGAAGTCACTTTTAACAACTTTTCATTAAAACGTGAAAAACTTGCCAGTAAATCCTTATGAGTAAATAACTTTTCTTTAGGGATGTAATTTGAAAGAAGTGGCCTTTGTGGTATTTTTCAAATTTTAATCATTTTTTAATTTTGAATTAAGAGAATTTAGAAAAGAATAAACGAACAACTATTCAACCGTACGTTCAGCACAACACCGGAATTTTTCATTGTTCTCAATCGTGCAGAACAGGCCCACTACATAACATTAGTTTAGTTTTTCTCCAACCAAGCATTTAGTGTTATTTCCACATTATAATAGAGTAGGAAAGTTCAAGCATAAGGAATATTTTTTGCTAGGACTCAGGATAATACCTGATTTGTGTTTCAGGGCTATGCGTCCAAGATTTAACTTTCCATCTCTTAATATCCCTTAACAATAATTTTGTGGATTTATTGTTAATTTACTACTTGAGAAATTAGCACGATTGAATTATAGTAATTGTAAATAAATCAATTTTATTTAAGTAACTAATTTCCAAGCTTTAGGTCTTTTATAAAATAGGATTGGAAAGTCAAAACATTATAAAAACTTTTAAATCTATTTTATTTATACCAAAAAAATGCAACTTATGAGAAAGCGTGTACACACAAAAAAAACATGTTGGTGGCATGGTCACGATAACTATAATATGTTCTCTATAATGAAATAAGGTTGCGACTAGTGGTTGCAATGTTAATCGTATAAATACTAATAATTGATAATTTTCTGGCGATTAACGATTTAATTGCAACCAAATATCTCTTGATATTAATCAAGGATTAATAAATTATTTGTAAGATCCATTTCCAAGATTACTTGTGATTATGGGAGACTTAAGAAGCCGAATGGTTGAAAAAGTTTGCCAGTATGGGAAGTGGAAGCGGCGCGTCTTCTTAATATGTCAATTTATGATCTCATCACGTCTTAGATTCACATGCAAAAAAGGAGGCGCTTTGCAGAAACTAAAGATGAGCTAAGCTTTCTTCGGAACGCTGCAGTTCTCGATTTAAAACAAGATATGGTTAACGTATGGGATGAAGTGAAGTGAACCTGTAACCGATTAAAAAATTTTTTCGCCATCACTAGACACACAGATTATGGTTATTTAGGAGTATTATAAACATTTATTTTGTTCTAATTCACAAGTCCTTGTTTACATTAAAACATTAACGGCCGTATTCATAAAAACTTACAACAGTCATATAAACCATTATTAAATAAGCCAAATTTTATTCAAAACCTACTGTAAGCCTGTAATAAATTTATATTTTTATTTCTTTTGGATAAATTTCTTTTAGATGAAATATTCTTCCAAAAACTTCTAATATTGCGCAGTGGAAATATACCCTCTAATATTTTTATTTTAAAACCTGCCTGAAAATCAATGTAAATATTAATATTATTTCAGTGATGTACATGTATACAATCGAAACGAATAAAAAAGGCACGTTGATCGACTAAAACTAAATAGTGTGAATTCTTAGTTATTCATTATATCTATATTTATTTTATTTAATACAATAATTTTTTAGGAATTTTTGTAAAAAAAAACAAAAGTTTCTTTCTTTTAAAACAATTAAAACCTCTAGAATCGACGTCTCGGAAATTTAAAATGATAATCGTGTTGCCAGAGTAAATATTAATAATTATAAATATTTGCTATAAACTGAATATTGATACAGTTTCTTATAAAAGTTTCGTCCGATAGCCTCAAAATGTTTGTTAGCTAATGTGGACTTTAAACCTTAAATAATTTTTTTCATCAATCAACTGCAACACGGTGGTAATGAACACTATAACTTTTACTAACGCCGAGCTTAATAACTTCAAAAAGAATAATAAGTTTTTTATTACAAACGATAAATTTATTTTACTGTTTATATTTGTGTTTCAAGTGACAATAGAAAATTTGTAAATTACACTGTTCGGCAATGAAATCCTCCTTAAAATAAAAAGAGAATGAGTTAAACTATTTCAAGCGCAGAAGAAAAATCTGTTGTGAGTTTTCTTTCATCACGTACCGATTTTTTTTGGTTTATGGGCGTCGTTTAATTGCCTCGTTAGTAGAATCCCAGGTATATGGAATTTTGAAAAAAAAATTTCAAATTTAAAACAATTTTAATTTTAAAAAATTCATAAAAAGATAAAAAAAAATATATGGATTTTTCCATAATCGCAAAGACAGGTAAACCACGAACAAAATAAGACATAACATATATCATGGAAATGTCTTGACTTTATTCACACTTAAGTAAAAATACCCATCATATTAATCCAGCAGTTAATATTTTAAAAGAAGTAATTTTTGGCTATAAATTATTTCTTTTTCAAAAATGTTAAAATCAAAAAAAAAAAAAATCAAATTTCGTCTTTTATTTTAATCACATTATGGTCAATAGGATATAAGCTATTATCATAATATGTTTGAAAAAGGCCATATAATGAATTTTGTATAGTCCGATTTGAGTTTTAAAATGAGACTTAATATAGTTAGTTTTAACCACATAATAGTAAAATTAAGTAAAATTTGGCTCATATTATTATCATTTATGAAGAACATTATACTTGTATTACCTTATAAAAGGATTCAATTGTCAATACTTTTCACAAAATAAAGGACATATGGTAAGTTATTATTATGTTAAACAGCATTATCGCATAACATCAATAATAATATGATTTGGCAACAACCATACAATCAACTCTATTATGCTGATATAATATTACGAATACCTCAATCATGTTTTTTCTTTGCGTGTATATAAATAATCCAAAAGCAATTACATATAAATTGATGGCGAAGGTGAATCCCCTTAAACAATTTTTATTGTTGAAATGATTTACAGTAAAACGAAAAAAGCTAATGACATAAAACTTGCTCTTGCAAAAAGATTGTGATTAGCTAAATAAACGTTTGCTTCAAATATGGCTCAAGCTTAAGTTATATATTTGCTAAACCAAACTATACGAGAATCATAAGGTTATCCAGAATTATGAGCGAAAAATATTCCTTTTTATTCATAAAACCGAACAAGTGCCATTGGGCCTATGGAAGCGTAAACCGTACCGCTGTATTACAATCGCCAGAACGCCATTTTAAGTTTCGTAAATATAATCAGCTAATATCGTAAATAAAGTTCAGATTTCTGAGAAATTTTTCCTGATGTGTAATAAACGTTTAGTTTAGGGTGTTAAGAAGTCTTTATAATTTCAATGTTTAAAATACTTTACTTTGTAAATATCGAACGAAAGAAACTTTTTGGTTTTGCTCTTTCTACAACTTGTTTCCTTAAATCATGGTTTTCTAACTGAGGTTGGCTGGCGATAGTTGCTCAAGGTACAAGTCAAACAATGGTCGTTCGCACGTGTAAATGAACTTTTAAAGATCATGAAGAAATAAAAAAAAAAAAATATTCGATACATTGACAAACAATTGCACTGATGTTTAAAAATATAGCACTGGACTAGTTTTTGAAAATATATTTTATATATAAACAAGATTTGCCTAAAATTTAATTACCAATTTACTACTGTGGGCAAAAAATAGTAAGACTGTTCATAATTTTAAATTTCTTTATTTATTCTACCAAATCTATTTCGTCCCCCTCAAAGTAGTCCCCACCAGCTGTAATACACTTATGCCAACGTTTTTTCCAATCCTCGTAACAGTTGTTAAAGTCAATTTCCGGAATAGCCATCAATGCGCGTAGCGATTCACGTTTAATGTCTTCAATTGACTTAAAGCGGTTTCCCCGTAGCGGTCGCTTGAGTTTGCTGAACAGCCAGAAGTCACACGGAGCTAAATCAGGCGAATACGGTGGTTGTGAAATGATATTGATTGAATTTTTGGCGAAAAACTCACGAAGGATCAATGCGGTATGCGGAACCAATCGTGATTTCACTTTTCATAGGCCCAAATGATCTCCTAAAATGGGTTTCACTGATCCCTTCGATATTCGAACGATATAAGTAAGGTCTCTGACTGTTAATCGTCGATTCTCGAACACAAATTCCTTGATTTTATTCGCGTGTTGATCATCAGTTGATGGCCGTCCTGGACGTGGTTCGTCGTCAACGCGTTCTGGACCCTCTTTGAATAATTTTTACCAATCAAAAACACTTGCTCGCGACATACAATTATCACCGAAGGCCTTTTGCAACATTCTGAACGTTTCGGCACCAGAAATTTCATTCCACACACAAAATTTAATGGAACTTCTTTGTTGAATAATTTCACTCATTGTAAAAATCGCCGAATGCACTTGTTGTACTTCAAAAAGACAAGCGTATACGAAACACTAATGATTACTTTGATGTGATATTTGGCACAGATGTCACTGAAAGTCATACCAAGGTAAAAAAAAAATCGACAAATGGATTTCTGCGCGAAATTTAAATTAAAAAGTCTTACTATTTTTTGCCCACAGTAGTATGTGACTTTTTTCAATTTCACATGAATTACAACTGTCATATATAATTTATAACACTTACAATTTAACTTACGTTTTCAAACACAATGGCCTACAAGCTAAAATAATAAATATAAAAGTAAAAATCAGTAAAAACTACCAATAAACTTACATGTAATGGTAGTTAAAAATATTGCAATTACAATTACATACTTGTAATTACAAAAACTAAAGAATTACATATGCTGAAACTGATAACCACATGACAATATCATCAACGCAATACCTTTAAAACTACAACAGAATTTGGTTCAAATTTGAGGAATTATTTGTAATTTAACTACAAATAGATTACTTGTAATTTGTAATTAACTATTAATTTGTATATGTGTAATTAAAATAGTCTTTAATTTTAATTATGGATTAATTATAACTAGAATTACTTGTAATTTTTGATCCAATTTAAGCTACAGATTACATTACATTGAAATGTAATTAGGAATCCAGCTCTTATATTTGGCAAACTCCGTAAAAACATGAATAAAATATAAAGTATGGCAACACTGCTCACAACCCAACTTAAAGCAGCATAATTAAAATGCAACATAAAATTTTACTTTTGTATTAAAACAAAATTGTGGAAGCCAAATTGGTTTTTCCTGCCATTTTTAATAGGCGTCAAATTTAGCTGTTTTTGACTTTAACTGCATCGCTCAGCTTCTGCAAATATTTTTATTGGAAAACTTAACTTAAAAAATTGTCAGCTGGTGCGGCCAACCTATACATTCGAGTTGCTTCAGAAAAAAGATTCTAAGCACTTTTGTTAGCAGGAGGAGTTTGTATTATTTTTTCAAGCATTCAAAGCCACCAAGCAAAATTCCAGGAAATAAATTATGCGATAGGAAATTTATTTGGATCAGCGGCTGTATATTTTTTCATACAAAACTTATTTTTCTTCCAAAAAGTTTCTTATTGAAGAAAATCTTTTTCGAAATTTTAATTTTCGTCTCATAAACTTTGTTTATTGATTTGTTGAATAACTTCAAACGAAATATTGCACAGCTCTGAGTATTTTGCTTTTATGCCGATATTTAAAATTTTAATGTATTTCCTTCACATTTGTACATTAAAAGTTTGTTGGAGTGGAAATAAAACGGGTGGAAAAATCGACAATTAGTTAAATGTTTGACTAGCCGATGAACTATACGACCAACTGTAAACTACAAAAAGATGCAATAAAACAACAATCAACAATAAAAAGATTTGACATCCTACGATTAAGTAATTGTACCTCCCCGCAAATCAAAGCCAATTTGTATAAAGCTAAACAAATCTTGTTGTATCGTTTAAGTGGTATTAAAAAAGGCGATATCGATTATAATTACTCAAGTTATACAGGGTATCCGCCGGGAAGGTATACTACTTTGTTTGTTTATAATTTTTGATTAAACGAAAGAGATGGGATCGTATATTGATAAATGTTTTATTTAATGTCGGCAATTATGTATGAAATAGAATATCAGATAAATGTCCGCCTCTGTTAGCCTTACAAATGCGAGCCATTTGGAACACATTTTTCATTACATTCTCACCAATTTCACGCGGTATTTCTTTAATTTCATCGCGAATATTTTGTTTGAGTTGCTCCAGCGTTTCTGGTTTTTTTGCATAAATCTTGCTTTTCAGATATCCCCACAAAAAGAAGTCGGGAGGAGGGAGTCAAATCAGGCGACCGTGGAGGCCAATCAACATCACCATTCCTTGAAATAACTTGTTGTGGAAAGAGGTCTCGCAGTAATTCCATTGTAATCCTGGCTGTATGCGATGTGGCACCGTTTTGTTGAAACCACATGTTAGTCAAGACCAAAGCATGCAGTTTTCAATCATATCACGATACCGCTCCCCATTCACAGCTACCGTTACGCCGTGTTCAGTTTGAAAGAAGTAAGGTCCAATGATTCCTCCTGACCAAATTGCACACCAGACTGTTACTTTTAATGGATGCAAAAGTGACTGATGAATAATTTGCCCAGAACCGACTATTCGGGAAGAAGCTCTTGTTTCAACTGAATCTTAAATGGAAACAAATGTTAATCTTTGTGCAAAATTGTATTCGAACTTGTTCTTTGAAGACCAAACTCCTGAGCACAGTGTCGAAATGATGTTGATGGATTGTTTTGAACACTTTCTTGAACATCAGTAATGTTTTCAGCCGATTTTGCACTACGCAGGCACTTTTGGTTTTGGAGTTTTCTATCAGTAAAACATGGCAGAATTTATTTATACACTGTTACTTCTTTATCACGATGGTCGCAGTTTAGTCATCTATTTTTCTCGATACTTGGGGAAGGCTCAAGAATCCAGTAGATACTTCTTTAGCTATAAACATCTTTTCTCTTCTTTTTTTTATTAATAATAATATTTGTTTTTGTAACTAAAAGTCTGCCTAGTTACTTATGGTGGCTTCTTTGCGTTGTTGTTGTTTCCCCCCAGGTATTAATTTCTGATAATTCGTCTATACGTGTAAATGTCATAACGTTGTTGTTGTTATGTATGTATTTAATTTCCTTTGTTGCGTTTCCATTCAATTCTTACAAGTAAAAATAGTTGTCTACACGTTTTCGCACTTGGTTCAGGGATATAATTTTCGAAGACGCCTTTCGGCCGAACACTCAAATTTTAAATTCGTATCTGGTTAAGATTGAATCATTGATTAGCTATATAATTTTTTTCGTTAAATAAATAGAACAATAAAATACAAATCGGAACTCTTGTTATCAGAGTGTTAACGAATACAACCTTTCATCTTCATTTGTGTCATTTCGGCATTAGCATTTTTTTTTAATGGTACTCCCCTAATGCACATGTAAAAACCAAAAATCTTTAAGTGAATCAATGAAGCGATCCCAAATTTATCGCACAGTGGCAATTAAAGTTTTATTTTAACATCAAAGTTTATTTTTAAAAGAATCTTAGAATCACTTTTTTATTCCCATAAAAATAAAAAATTCTGCATTAAACTGTCATATTACCAAACGTATTATCTCAAGATAAAACAAAAAAATTGCATTTAATAAATTTAACTATAATTCAGGTTTTGAACACAGGCAGCGCTCTTAGCGAAACCACGGGTTATTCCTTCGTAGAGTCAAGTAGTTCTTCAATAAAAGCCCGAGATCACAAATAATCATTACTTTTCTAATTTGTAAAAAAAATCGTAGTGAAAGTAACCTCTAATACCACATTTTCTTGCTCTTCCTCAAAGTCATGAACTGGTTTCTAAAATCTTGTAGAAACTTTGACTAAGCAGTGGGATGCCGTGGTTTCAGTCAACTCATTCACGATAAGTGTGACAGTTTGTCAGGCTAGTCGTTAAGCCAAAGATTTTGCTCTATTGCTCAACAAAAGTTAAGGGCCTTCATCACCACGCTCGCTAAATTAATTTCGAACCGACTTTGTAAATTTTAGATAAAACAATTCAAATATATAAAATAAATAAAACCCTTCACCCATTGTTGCTTTCAAAGGATTCTCAATTTTACATAGTATTCTAATAACCTGGCGAATAATCTAAAATAACTTTATTTCCTTCTGTCATTAAAGTGTTTATCTAGTTATTTACTTTCGTTATACTTTAACTGTTATTACTCTCGTGGCTGCCATTGCTTGCGATATTTTTCGTTGCCACAAGCTTTTTGCTATGCAATAAAGTAGACCTCATTTTCTCTGCATTGTGTAGCTTTTACTACGAGTAACTACTGGGTGGCGCAAAAGTAATCCTCCTATCAGAAAATGCTATAAATTTTGCGATTGGCCCCTAATGTCAATTCTGTTTTGACATTTGTATAGTAAACACTTGCGAAATACACGTTAATAAACAATGTTACGCTACACTGCTCCAGAACGCGGAATATTGGTGACTATTTATTTGACCAATAATCGGTCGGTGACTTTGGCACAACGTGAATTTCGTCGCAGATTTCCTGGCCGTCCACTGCCTACTGGTGAAACACTGCGACGTTTAGCCGCTTGCCTCGAAGAAACTGGCACAACACGAGATGCTGCCAGGCGTGGCAGACCCCGGAGTAGCCGTTCTGCAGAGAATATTGCTGCTGTAGCCGAGGATGTTATGGAAGCGCCATCGACATCGACCAGACGACGTGCCACGCAAATGGGTATCAGTCGACGGTCTTTACAGCGAATTTTGGTAAAAGATTTGAAGATGTTTCCGTACAAAGTCCAGACGGTGCATCAGCTGTTAGCTGCTGACCGCCAATCGCGTCTAACATACGCTCAAGCCATCCTTAATCACCACCAAGAGGAAGGTGATTTTTCATCAAAAAAAATCATGAGTGATGAGGCCCATTTCCATCTTAGCGGGTACGTAAATAAGCAAAATTTACATTTCTGGGGCACTGAAAATCCGCATGTAACCCACGAAGAGCCATTACACCCGCTCAAAGTCACTGTATGGTGTGCTGTTTTCGCTGGAGGAGTCATCGGACCTTTTTTCTTCGAAGACGTCGCGGGCCAAACGGTTACCGTGAATGGTGAGCGCTACAGAGCAATGATTAACGAGTTCTTTTTGCCGCAGCTTGATGAATTGGGATTGGAAAACATGTGGTTCCAACAGGAGGGTGCAACGGCGCACACTGCACGTGCCACAACCGATATGCTGAAGGATGCATTTCCCAGGCGCCTAATCTCCCGTTTTGGCGATTTGCACTGGCCAGCAAGATCGCCTGATTTGACCGCTGCAGACTTCTTTTTGTGGGGCTTTTGGAAGTCGCGGGTTTATGTCAACAAGCCTCAGATTCTTGCAGCTCTTAAAGACAATATCCGTCAAGAATGTGAGGACCTATCGCCGAAAGTTTTGGCCAAAGTGATGGAAAATGCCATAAAAAGGGCTCAAATGACAATCAACTGTGGCGGCGGCCATTTACATGACATCATATTCTCGACTTGATGTAAAAAAATTAAAAGACAAAATAAAAATAATCCTCAAGAAGAATCAAAGTTTTTCATTTTTTTTTAAATTACAGCCAAAAAACATCGGAAGGTTATTTTTGCGCCACCCTGTATTAAGTTTTTATGGGGAACTATTAGGGTGGTTCGAAGATAAGTTCAGACAGCCGCTCCCTAGTATTAAAGATTAGTTGAAGACGGTTGCAGACAAAACATTGTTTTTCAAAAAGATATTATTTGTTTTAATCGAACCAGAGCTTTAAAAAGAAGTATATATATAATAAAAACGGAAATGTACCATTTTACGCTCAGTGGCCGCAATGAAAGAGATGTTTTTTTCATATAAAAAATGCAAACAAATTTTAACCATTTCTAAAAAAAATGTGTAAAGCAGTGATATTTATGTAGCCTTATTTGAAGGTTCAGCCCTATTTCTTTAGCTTTGCTTCACATTGGCATACGAAATCGCACTTTTTAATACTTGCAAATGAACTTGGCGTGGGTTGTAGTTCTATTTGAGCAGATCATAGATCAGTTTTTAAAAGTTCTTCAACACCTTTCGGAGTTATTCTCTTTCAGAGTTCTAATTTTTAATTTATTCATCGTTTTGTAAAGAAGAAAGATAGAGCTCTCCAGCCTTATACACCTCTTGGTTCATGCGGCAAAAATAAGTGCTGATTTTAACAAGAATATATAGTTTTTAAAATTTTGTTTAGTGTGACAACAATTACTTAATATTTTCTTTTTGAGACATATTGACTTCTTTGCAATTTTTACAAAACATTTTATTCTCTATAAATGTAGCTTTCATTAGTTAAGATCAGGTAAAAAAAGATAGCCACTATCCGATTCGCAAAAATAGCAAGGGAACCTAGAATTACCAATTTGCATCTCGGGTAAAACAGTCGGAACTTTTATATTTTAACCAAAATCGTATTTATATTTTGATAGTTTATTAAATCCAAAATCCTTTACAATGTTCCATATGATTCAGTTATATTCAATGCGCAAGCCTATGGCACCAATGGTAATTGATTTCCGTTATGAAACAGAACAGCTTCTAAACTTAAAGGATCTATTAACTATTTTCGTATTGTACACAACTTACAAAAAATTACTTGCGGAAAAAATTGCAGACCAAGCTAGCGTAGCCCTTACTGTAGTTCTTTCCCTCGATAAGTTAATACTGCTGGGGCTTTTTTATTAAAAAAAATTATAACTCACTTAAAGGATTCAATTATTTCTACTTAATTGATGACCATAGAAAATTCTTCTCGAAAATCTTTTGAAAGTTGAAGTGTTCTTTTATTACCAACAATGTCCGTTTCTGCATTCATAGAAAAATAAATAACGAAAAAACTAGAAAAAATAATAAAACGTTCAGAGAGTCTTAGGAAAATCGGTGGCTTTATTTCATACGCTTTTCAAAATATATGCAAGCGTTGATAGCTCCATTAATTTGATTTCTTAAACCGTTAAAGCAATAAGAATGAGTGGAAAAGTCACTAAGCTATGCGCTCATAAACACTCGAATCCATTCAAAACCGTTTGTTTCAGACTAAAACAAAGTTTTGAGGGCATTTCTGGAATTCTGCAGACACAGAGTTGTGTGTGATTTACTCAACAAGATCTCTAAGCTACATTTAGTCGTTTTTCAAGTATATTCTCACTGTATTGATTAAGGTTGAATGTAGGGGGTTTTATGACCATCCCTTACTATCAAACTATAATTTTCTTTTTATTCAAATTGTTAATTTAAATTTTCTAGTAAATTTTCGTCTTTTGTGCTGTAATGTTAACCATAGCGCTTTGCATAATTTCAGCTGAACTGAACTCTTCAGCAACTTCGTCTTCTTTTTAAGTTTGTATTTTTAATGTTTTTAATCTCAGTATCTCGAACAAAAGCAAGATCTTCACTTCACGATGTTGCAAATTGTATAAATTTCCTAAAATATTTATCATATTTTTGACTTTTTAACTTTTGCTTTTAGTTTAGTTTTGTGAAACTTGCTTAGATTTGTTTCGTTAACTTTATTACTCTAAAGCCGTTTTTCATTCATGCCTCAGGCACTTTTGTGTAACACACAGATACACCAATACAAAGCAGCACGTAAGAGTGTTAAAGACTTTGAGTGCTTTTGGTTCAAGTTGTTGTAGTATTCTAATTTAGTTTTTGTGCAATTGGAGAAGATTTAGCTTTTTGCATATGAAGTAAATTATAGTTATACTGCTGACATTGGCGAGTATTTGCTTTTCTTTTAATTTCTTGCTAAAAGTTTATTTTAAAGGTCTGAATTTTTTTTTACAAACTTTGGAATTTCACCACAAAAATTTCAGTTTAAAAAAAATTATGGAATTTACTAAAATGCCGAAATTTTAGAGAAAGTTAATATTTTATAAATACTTAAATTTTGCACAAAAAAATTAAAGTTCACACACCAAAAAATTTAAAATCCTAAAAACTTTGAATTTTACCAAAAATCTTAACCAAACTGCACAACAAAAAAATCTTAATTCCACCACAATTCGCGAATTTAAATTTGAAATTCGAAAATTTACTACAAAGCGAAACTAAAGTCAAAAAATTTTAAACTAGCAAAAGAACGAAGTTTTGCAAAATAGCGAATTTAAAATAAATAACTACACAAAGGCCACAGAATTAGCAATTCACCAAAAATTAAAAATTTCCTAAAAAACCCCCTGTCTTTGCTTCGATATGTCAAGGTCATGTTAGGTGTGGGTCCCGAAGAATTCTTAAATATTTAACGTTGCTTACCGTTGACTCTGCGATAGCGCTTATTTTTACTGGTGAACATTTTGTCCTTAATTTTTTGTAACATTACCACGGGATAACTTTTATTTTCCAATTGCTTAGCCAGTCCTCTAGTTCGAAGAAATGGATCTGATCTCGTTAACCTATGAGTATCCCTGGCATTTAAGCCATTTATATTGGGGAACCACCAGCAGGTATTTTCTTAGAACGTGGAAATTGACCTTCTGATCCAACCATAAATGTTCGCCTCTCAAATAGCACTTAAGAATTGTGTGCGTATTTTGCGGCAGGTTTCTTGTTATTTCGATTCGTAACCTCTCATGCCAAACTTTTCCAAACGCCTGAGAAATGCCTGTAAACAAGGCTGAAAAATAACACTTTTACTCAAAAGAATATCTGATAAGGCTGGACTTGTTCTACAATTCCAGGTCACGCTTGAAAGCCAAACGTTTAAGTTAATCCCTGCAAGAATAAATTGCCTCTCCAAAGGCTTCAATAAGGTGTTTGGTAAGTAAAAATTCCATCGGCCAATTAACTAATATCATCTTCAAAAACTAATGGAACTAAATCTACAGGTCTAAGAAAATATTCTTTCAAGTCACTCAAAAGGTATAGACCAAGAACATTAAGTCATTTACTATGGGACACCTTGTATAAAAGAAAAGCTATTCTCAAATAAAATTGACATGAAAAAATGTATTTATTTCCATTTCAAATTATGTTCGCGATGTGGAACTTAACTTTCATTTTATGGTCCAAATATGACGACAATATTTCCGAACTTAGCCCATAGATCTTGTAATCTTGTATATTTAATAATCGTAAATTAACTTTATGGATTGCTCCCCCCCCCCCATTCACCCCTCTCTGCGGTGCCTTTACTCGCACTTTTAAAGTATTTGTTAAAATTCTTTTGATTTTATATTTATTTATTCCTTTATAACTTTCACTTTCAGCTGGCTGTCAGTGCTTGTGATGTTACCATGCAATAATCTGACTGCAGTTGCTGATATTTAGTTGCCACCAGCTCTTTTCTATGCAATAATGTAGAAAAGTGTTTAAAGTTATTTTTGTTATATTCGCCGCCATAAATTCCCAAGATTGTATATTTCTTGAAACGTTATTTCATTGTAATCATGCTCGTACTACTCGTATGTATGCACACTGCCAAGTCATGCAGTCAGTCAGTGAGTCAGTCAGTCAGGCAGGCAACTTATGGAAAAATGCATCATCTGTTGTAGATGAAAGACAATAACTGTATGTATGTCTGTATGTGTGTCTGTATGTGTATAAGTATGAGTATTTTTATTATTTTAACGTTCCTCCTAAATTTTCTTATTGTTATTTAACTTCCTTGAGCATATAAGTTGTTTGTTGGATGTGTGTGTGTGTGTGTGTGTGTAAGTTTATTTGCCTAGAGTGCTAAAGATGTTGGCGTGACGCTAGTGTGACTGAGAGTTATGGTGGTGATGATGGGACTGGTTGTTGAAGCTGCAATTACTGCAGTGGTTTTAGAAATCCTAGAAAGATACTTAAACTAAATTTCTCCTACTTAAGCTGTAACTAAGTCTTCAGTTATAATTTGAATTTTTCACTTATTCAAATGAAAATGAATCCAGGGAATTCTTATAGAGATAAGAGCACAAACATTTCTCTTATACTTGATTTGTATATATTCCAGCATTTTTCCTTTTAGTGTGGCAACTCAACTATGGGTCACAAGAATAAAACTAAATACGCATGATGGTGACAAATATAGAAAAACTTGCTAAGAGACACCTGGTTAATAAAGCCACATTGAGTATAAAGGATTCCTTCATGAACTAACGACTATACTAGCGTCTTTCTGCAAGGATTTAACAATATCCTTTAGTCTTTCGCACTAGACCATTGGCTGATTATAATGCTGAGTACCATCTGTTACTGGCCCAAAAGCTAAGCTAATAATACAAATCCAAATCAATCTGAAATCCATTGTTGTAGTACAAATCTGTATTATTAAAACTAAAGAGTTCTAAACAGACTTTTATTTCGTAATATTGTAAAGTCCGGTTAATAGTTCACTTCCAAAAATTACATCAATTCCCTCAAATTTTCACAATTACTGCTATAGAAAATTTTTGCGAAAGTGTTAACCTTCATTATGGTCGATCGATTGCCAAATAGCCACCTTTTTCAATATTAAAAGTGTAAGAAACGACAAGGCAGATGGCCCCTGTTGTACACAACAGTATTTTAGTAAGAGGACGTTGAGCTTCGGCCAATCGATGTGATGGTGGAAAAAATGTCACACCGCGCTACAGTAAAAAGAGATGTTGGATTTTCGGTGTCCTGAAGGTAACTTTTTATTCTTGTATCAGGGATCTGACTTGAGTTTTCGTCCAGGGGTAGTTTTGTATTTTTGTGTAAAGGATATGACTTTAGCGAAGGCTATTAAACACGTTTAGGTTTGTAACCCCGCCTTAGAATTAATAAAAATTCTTTAGGCATCTTTCTGGATCACATAAGACCAAATTGCTGCTATCCCTTCGATTGTAAGCAGGCGGCAGAGCTGGTGGATATAAACTGTGGCTGCAAAGTAGTCCTCAATTGTGCAGCATGTCACCACGTTATGGCACCGTATCACGGCATCTGTTTTTTATTTTCTGTTAAGAATTTATGCCCTTCCACTAGTTCCACCATCAGCACTTCTTCTTCTCTTCACCTATCGGTTAATTTCGGAGCCTTTTTCTGCCTTAGTGCGAACATTTTTCTCCTTCGTCGACATTTCAGATTTTAGTTTTTTAAATTTTTAATTTTAATTTTTGTAAGATGTTACTTTTTCTGTTTTTAAGTTGCCACTATGTTTTCCGTTAATGCGCTAAATGCCAACGATTTTTGCTGTGGCCTTGCCATACTATGAAAATCCCTGAATTCAGTTTTACAAGAAGTTTGTGATTCCGAAAAATATTTAAACATCACTCGCTTTATTGCGCACTTTAGCTAAAGTTACCTTTAACTCTCACACACCGTATGAACAAATTATGAAAACGTCACTCACTCTGGTTGCTCTGGTAGTCATTGGGCAGGGTTGAAAATTTAACAGCATGGGAGTTGTAACTGTTACACCTCACTTCATCACTTCACTGTTTTATTGTAGAAATTTAATTATAGACAACAGTAGGTTGTGTTTAATGGTAGACACATTGGTTAGGGTGACAAACAACACTGCTACTTGCATGATTTTTATTTTCTTCTCCTTGTAAAGTATGAGGATTATTGAAACTTTCCGAAATTTTGATGTTCTCAAGCCAATAATAGTTTTGATTTGGGAAACAGGACTTGGCGCGCAAACTTCGTAATAATAGTCTTGTGGAATGATATTAATATTTTGTTAGACTGGCTGGTCAAAAGGCAGAGTTGCCGGATTGGGAGACATATCAATCCAAGCGAGCTGCACGGAATGGTTGAGTATTTGATGAAAGTGTGCTAAGACGGGAATTTTAGGGCCATACTTTGGAAAAGAGAAGAATTGCTATAGGAAAAAGAGTTGCTAATTTTCAAGGCGGAGAATTTCGTCGAGCGCTGTGCTAGAGCATGCATTCGCGGTACCAAAATATTCATTCTATCGGCTAGATAGGTAGCAGAAATGATAATAAACTCTCCACTAAAATATTAACACGGCGTGTTAGAATGTGATTCCTACAGGAATCATCAGAACATGTTCTATGCGGTTGCCCTGCGGTGGCTGTTTGATACTAGTTCCTAATTAAAATAAAGACCACAATGGTTACGAGACTTATAAAAAGTCGGTTGGTTTAGCTGCGCACGAGGCTGCACAATAGTCCTATCAAGTCGGTATGCTATTGTAGCCTGTAACAATAAATAAATAAAAGAAAGGGCCAAAAATTTTTTCATTCGGTTGTGAAATTTAAAGACCAGATGAAACCTCCTGCAATTATTTTCTCCTTCCAAGCCCACGAAATTAGTCAGTAAAAATGCTCACGAACTATTTTTATTTTTTTTTTTTATTGCACCCCCAGGTTATCAGTATTAATTTACTTCCTCGTTGCCTCGCTAATAAAACAAAAAATCAAATCACCATTCCTATAAAATATTTTTGTTTGCTTTGCAGGCTATTGCTTGATTTGGCAAGGTTTAGGCAAATCAATAGCGATTTCAATTTATTAACTTTTAGTAACGTTTCCCAGTAAATAAGAAATAAATGATCAATTTTATTTTTTTTTAAATTTTGTCACCGTTGTTTTCTTTATTGTGCATAATAAAAAATACTTAACAAATTAATACAAATAATTAAAAAATATTTATATATTTAACATACGCACACGCTTATTAGAGATTCGCTAGCCCACAAAACGAGAGTACATTAGAGTTGGTTGGGTGAGCAGTAATCCCTAAGGAGGTGCACGCAAACTTAAGCTATTAACAAATTAGATGAGAGTATTTTTGTAGATATACGAGATAGAGAGAGATAGGTAACGAGGTAAAGTAGATGTTTACAGGACAATGAGATAGTTTTATAGGCTGACTGCGAGAGGCAGAGAGATAGAGAGAGAGAGAGAGAATGAGAGTCCTAAGGAAAAATGGCTTATATACAACAGTTGAGTATTATGTTGAGAGAATAAAAAATAACCACAGATCGTTATTCAAGTAAAAGTTTAGCACAAGGATAGCTATTCAAGAACTTCTGAACATTCCGATAATACAAGAAGTTAACGGAATTTAGAAGCCATTGTTTTTGTTCTTGTAGAAATTCTCTTAATTTTACGAAGAGAAGTTCTCCGGTAGTTTTTGTAGAAGTCACAGCATTAGAGTTGTTTTTTTCAAATAATTTTTTTCGGATTGTTGTTTTTTTTGCTAGGATTTTTGGCAGTTGTTTGTTTAAGTCTCTGGTTACAGGTCCAAATATCAAAATAAAATTTTTGTGTTAAAAAATTGCAAGGACTAGCCAGTAGCGTAAATTGCGTTCATAAAACACAAGTCAAATGTCAAAAGAGCGTTTTCACCAAAGCCAATAGCGGAGGATTTAATAAGGTCCAGATTTGCCAGGAGGTCCATAGTTGGAAGAAGGAGCACCACCACTGCTGCCGCCACCGCCACCACCACCGGAACCACCCAAATCGAAACCACCACTGCCACCGCCAATACCAGCTCCACCACCAGCACCGCCATCGTAGCCACCAGCACCACCACCGCTGCCATCCTTTTGGGTCTTGTATTTGATAAAGTAGACTTCGGGTTTGGAGGGTTGAGTGGGAGCGGGTGTAGGAATAACAATGTCTTGTTGGTCTTCGGGTTTCTTAACCAAAACATAGACAAGAGTCTTCTCTTCGTTTTGAGGTTGTAGTGGGATAACAGGAGCCTGGTAGGAAGGAGGAGATGGAGCCTTAATGAAGATAATCTTGTAGTGTTTCTGGGCTTGACCAATGGGTATATTGGGACGAGGACGAGATTCCTCAGGCTCTGGTGGGGGAACATGAACATAAATGTGTTTTTGCACCAATGTAGTACCACCACCACCGCCGCCAAAGCCTCCAATAGCGCCACCACCGCCGAATCCGCCACCGGATCCTAAAAGAACACACCAAAAATTCGTAAAACTCATATTTACATATGATTAAAGCTTGTGAGCTTTTAAACTTACCACCACCGAAACCGCCTCCACCGGATCCGCCACCGAAACCGCCCCCACCGAATCCTCCACCACCGCTGGATCCTCCACCAAAACCGCCGCCACCGAAACTACCACCACCACCGAAACCGCCACCTCCGAAGCCACCACCGCCTCCAGAGCTTCCACCGAAGCCACCACCACCTCCGGAACTACCACCGAAGCCACCTCCGGCACCGCCTCCACCTCCGGGTCTGTTGTAGGCATATCCAGCTTCTGGCCTAGCAGCAGCCATAGCCAAACACGAAATTAAAATGAAAGCTTTCATCGTTTACACGCAAAACTTTACACAAACACTTTTAAGAACACGATCGATAGAACGTTTAACGCGTTTAACGAGTATTTATTATCCTTGCACTCACTCAAACACACAGTTGTATTGGTAATCCTTTTATGTATCTGTGTGTTGCACGTCAATGTGGTTGATTTTTTTTTAGTTGTATAAGCAAAATAGTAGGGGTTGGAAAAGATGGAAAGTTCTGATTCGTTGCGACTTTAGGTTGCGACGATGATTGTTGTTTATTAAACTAAATCAAATGGTTTACTGACAATTTGCAGTTAACGTCTCATCCATTTATACCAAAATTGACGAAATTTACTTAGTTTTGCCAAAAAGCGCTTCATGCATACTAAAAGTACACAGCCAACAGCAACTGCAACAACAGCAACAACAACTGTCAGCTGGTTGCTTTTGTAGTTTTTGACTTCTGTGGCTGGGAGAAGGTTCACACGACACACAACACTTAAACTCACTCGTAACTTAGCAAAAGATGAACCAACAAGCAGCCATCCAAAAAAACAATCACACAAACTAAAAATAAAACAAAATTGGACAGACACTGGGACGGACAGTTGAACACAAAAAAAATTATTTAGTTTGTTCAGCTCTATATGAGAATTTGAGTGTAAGTTGTTGTGTCTTCTTCGTCGTTATCGCATTGCTGTTGTTCGTTTTTGAAAGCAGCAACATCGTCAATAAAAACTATTCGTTTGCTTGCATTTGTTGTCAAATTTAGGCCCAAATGCATTTGAAAACATCATCTGCTACCATGGCCAGCGATGTGTCTTCAATGCTTCGTGAAGATTTTTCTGTTAGCAATTTTACCATGTTGGCAATTAAAGTAAAGAAAAATACACAAATAAATAAATAAAATATACTCGTAATCAAATGAAATAATATCTTGGTAAATGTTGCGTAGTATAGGCTTAAAATTAAAATCTAACACACTTGCAGTTAACAAAGGCTTATCCTAAGCGTACTTTTCGGTTTTACTTTAACTTATGATTACAAAGCTCGAACACACACACACACACACACAACCACCAATATGTGAAGCTGTAGCAGGTCAGTGTGGCCAGACTTTATATTCAGTGGAAATTACGTTTTAATATTATGCAATACCAAAATCACCAGTATTAGCTTCAGTGAAATTATTTTAATTACACTTGAAGAAATTAAATAATACCAAATGAAAGTACATATTTTTTAATTGTTACAATACAATTGCAAATTACCCAGCACACTTCGTCACTATTTTGTCACAACTTTGACTCGGTGTAGTGAAACACACCAGAGTATTTGGTGGAGATCGAACCCACGACCCTAGACTGATAGACTAGCACACTACTAGTTAGTCTACCAGAGCACCCTAAATTTCATAATATCGCAATTAGGATATTTACGCAATTATTCTCAATTTAT
The DNA here is from genome assembly GCA_963932375.1 of Phania funesta. NCBI lineage: Eukaryota > Metazoa > Arthropoda > Insecta > Diptera > Tachinidae > Phania > Phania funesta. The sequence continues at coordinate 23,973,474 of OZ010652.1, forward strand.
TAAACAACAACCCAATTAATAAATTAAGCAATTAGTACTAACTGGCACCATAAATTGTGTGATAATATTGAAAAAGACTGAAAGTAAAACCAAATGGAAGCTGAAATTGCCGGTTGGCAAATTTATTATGGCTTTGAACGAAACAAATTTTAAATAATTAATTTTTGTCCATTAAACAAGCTAAATTGCATATGTATGTGAACACTAAAATAGATAATTCAATTTAAAATTTAATTGCCCCAATGAAGGAGCGTGTTTAAACATAGTATTAAAAAATCTATCTGTTTTGGGATCACATGCACATTACTAGGACTAGTATCTCAGTTAACTGTAAGAAATACTCGAGTTCTACATGTTTTGAAAGCTTCAGTTATAAAAAGCAAAAAAAATATTTTCTAAGTTCACGACTGAAAATTTTTCCTAGTTAATTAAAGGAAATATTAAATTAATCGGAGCTGAGTCACGGAACATATAAAATATATGTATTCGTAAGTGTAGGTATGTATGTGAACGGCTGTTTAAACTGGGGTATGTTAATATCGTTACAATTACATGATTTGACTTTCCGGCAGGGTGATTTGATATAGAAATTTCGAACTAATTTCCGTCATTCCTTATCAAGTTTGGTTTGGGGACCAACGGGTTTCGGCTATGTGTCTTCTTCAGTATCATTTATCGTTAATTGAAAATGTTCAGTTAATTGCAGTTGTGATTGAATTTTAAAGTAATTGTAGTTGATAATTCTATTTGTTATGGAATAATATTAAATTCCGTTGTTTTAATTCAAACACTAGATGATGAGGTGGTAGTTTCACCTGTAATTTATTTGATTATAATAATGATTATAATAATTAGATTTTCTGTTAATTTTTATTTTTAATTTGTAAGTTAAAATTCTCTTTATGTCAGTTTTTCATCATATGATGAATTTTAGAATTTTGGGGTTTTCTTCGATTATGTGGTGAATATTAAATTTTGACGATTGTTCGAATTTGGTACAATTTGCGAAATTTTTGATGAATAAGATTTTTTTTATCAGTTTTTCGATAATTTTAATTATCTTGTACAGATTTTGGTTGTGATTAAGTAAATTTTAACTTTTCCGCAATTTTTGTTTTATTATAGCGATTCTAATTAAAAATTACTCATTTTTCTGTCGGGTTATCATCGCTTTTTGAGTTTTCTCCAATATTTTTATTTTTAAGTCTTCCCTGTAGTATACCGCAGTAGACAAAGGAATGAAATCGGTCTAGCCGTTTTTTAGTTCTAGCAACTTTAAAACTGTGTTCACACAAGCACTTTCATTAAAGCAGTTAAAATTTAGATTGAGTTACAGACTTTGGTGTTCGCACATATGCAATTGAGCTGAGTCAATTAGCATTTCATAGGTGAAAGTATGTTTGTTTGTTTTTTTTTGTGGGCGAACTTTAACATTTATTTAAAACAAGGATTACTGTTATTATTTTATTTTTTTTAACATGACACGAAACCAAAATCAACGAGTTTTATTGTCTCAGTAGTACCATACAACAGCATAAACGGTTTTACTTATTAAGATTTTTTTTAGATATTGTAAAGTTGCGTTTGTATTTCAAACATCTGATGGCTCTTAGAAGGATAATCGGCAGATGAACATATTTTAACCCCCAAAGTTTACGCGAGAACGGTTGCAAGTGTTTTTCATGAAAAACGGCGAATGAAATGTACCCAAATTTCAAAAGAGGAATTTTTTAGAAAAATTATAAAATAATTTTAAAGGCTTAAACACCATCTCGTAATATTTAATAATTTTGCCTTTTAAAAGTCAGAGCAAATATTAAAGGGAAACTTTTGGTTGGTTTAAAACATCCTCGTATCAACAGTGAATACGACCGTTAATGTTGCCTTATTACTGAGTATTTGTAAACATTTCAAAACTAAAAACAGTTATATTTGCTTCATTGACATTTCTTTATTACTTTATAAACAAAAATTATAAATTAGACATTTATTCTATTCAAAGTTACCATATCAAATTAATTCTCTTTTTGAATAGAAAGAATAAATAAAACTAACTTATGCCTAAAAATTAAATTATTAGACATTCATTAAGAATATTCACATGAATTAAGTGTTCTTATTGATTTCCCGAATATTATGATTTTGCTGAAACGCGGGCATTGTAAAAAGGAGACGATATATTCTCTTTATCTGGCAACTTCCAAATATTTCTATAGCCAACAAAAAAAAAAGGCTTAAATAGTGTGACTGCAATTACAGTTCAAAGAAATAAACATTGAAGCAACACGAAAAAAAAACAAAAGCAAAAATAGTAACAACTGAAATTACCGCACAATCAACATATTACGGCACATCTTACAGCAACAACACTAAAAACAACTAGGTAACGGCGATGATGTCAAAAACAACAACAACAACCGCATTAGCCATCATAATAAATGGTCAAGTAATAAAAGACAAATGCAAACAGCAAAAATAAAGAAGAACCAGCAACTAACTGAAGACATGCTGTAACAACAAAACAGCTTCAACGGTTACAATTGCGATTTTTATTTTATTGTAATTTTGGTTTCGTTCGATGTGCCCCTCAATTTCAAGATGATGCTACGACGAAGACATCGATGATGCTTAAACATTTGGTTTTTGTTTTAGTCATACAAACATCGAAGTACGAGTTGGTGCAGTCGGCGCATACAATTGATATTGTTGTATTGCATACATACATACGAACACATGCAATTTAAAGAGAATAAGAGAGTGCTAAGGAAAAATGGTGGCTGAAATAATTTCTACAGAGAGCTTACATTTTGTATGAAGTAAAGAGCGAAATATGAATAATTCTTTTGTAAAGTAGAGTAACCATTGGATGGTAATTTAGTGAATTTCCAAAAAATAATTATTTAATTTATTATTTAAATTTGATTATTTCTTTGCTCTAGAGTCGAGTTGTTCTGTTCATACATACACACGCACAGTTTGTTAGGAAAAAAGATCTTTGTCTTACTTATATAATACTGGAACACTACGTCTAGCATTGAAAAGCTGTTATTGGCAACACTAATATAATTTCCATGCTTCAAAGTCTAGGAATGAAAAGAAAGAGTAACTTTTATTGAAGAGGTCTCAAGCGTCTGGATACTGTTTCAGCCATTTATTTGCATTTGTTATTTGTCATGGTTTTGCCAGAGGCTTTCTTTCAGTAAAAAGAATTGCAGTGGAATAAAAACGAAACCTAAATAAAAAAATAAATAATTTCTTTTTTTTCCTGAGTTTTTCGTCTTCTGTTGCTGTGTTTAACTCACGACTTTAGTTGTGTTCCTTAAAAAATGAAATTGGAAAAATTGAAATTTTCCAATATATTTTGCTGACTTTTTTTATGTCAAGGAAATGCTAAAATTAAACTTAAAACAATAGCTTAATATTCGTGATCATGTAATTTTGAGATTATAAATTGTGTTTTGTTACTTTTTTTGTTCGTCTTGTGTTTCGACTTGTAATAATGTTAACAAATATGTAAATTAAACGGAACGTGATATCTCAGTCTATTGTTATTTATGCATTTCTGCTTTACATCTGTCATAATTCAAAATTTGCCCAAAATAATCAGCCAATAAATATTTCAAACAGAGATCAATAGATATTTAAAATTCAATTATAAAATGAAAAGAAGAGATTTGAAAACGCTGCTGAAGCAGCAGCATAATAAATTAATTTACAATTTTTCGTGGTTCACAAATATGGAGAAGTTTTAGCTGGCAACTACAGTGTGCGCATTTAAAAACTTCGTGGCTGATAAAGGGAAAAAAATAATTACAAACATTTATTGATTTTGTTTTTTTATTTTTTTTTTTTTTGGCATAGACATATAATTTTAATTTAACTGTTTAAACATTTTCGCTCCAATTTCCGATTTCAAATGTGTATTTTGTTAAAAAAAATTGATGAAAAATCAATAATAATAATTTATTTATTTTGGAGCTTTAATAGTATTTGTGTAAGCAGGAATTAAATTCAATTCAATTTAATTTTTATTTTATTTATAAACACAATACAAAAATTCTGTTTATTCCATTTTTCATACGGACTAGAGGATTGTTTTGCAAAATTTACTTTAAAAAATTCAGTGTGTTTTTCTCCGATTTTAGAAGAGACAAATTGCTAATCGCAGCACATACATATATAAATATTTTTATTTTTTATTTTACATCACCAATGAATTGGCCGTTCTGGACTTATACTTTAGCAGTGTTAGCAGTTATAGATGGATCTTTCTTGTATATTCTAGCTTTTTTTGTTTAAATAATTCTATTTTTTCTCAAGTTATTTGGTTTGGTCAAGGGGAAGTAATTTAAAGCTGACCGTTTTAAGAAACATTAGTTTTTATTATAAAACTTTAGATAATAAGTAAACATTATTCCAAAACTTAAAACGCATTTATTCCTTTGGAATTTATTTCTTTTATATTTCTTTGACTTTTTATTATAATTTTAGTTCAATAAGTTTTTAATAAAATAATATTATTTATTAAATAAAATAAAATTTAATAAACAAAATTATTTCATTAAAAATTATTAAACAAAATTTTGTTTATTTGATGAAAAACTTATCGCTGGTAAAATTTTGTTTTTGCCTATCATGCATAGATTTTTTTTAGAAAACGTTCTTACTACCCTCTCAGTAGGGTTTTTGCACTAGTTTCGATTCCATAAAAAAAATTTCATATGAGGCGGCATAAAATTACCTTCCAGTTATATAACTTATATTATGGACAGTTTAGCAGTTATTCAAAAATTAGTTGCGAAGTAATTTCTTTTTCATTTAAAATTAAAAAAAATACTCTTTATAAATACAAAAAAAAAAATTTTAAACGATCAGTTTTTCTATCAATATAAAAGCTCGGTTTACTTCGAATAAAACAAGCCATATGTCAAAGGTAACCGATGGAGAATTTTTGATATTATTCGCAGTTAAGCATTTAATCTTAATATATTTCATCAAAGGCTCAGCTTAAGATAGAACATATTCCATCTATTTTTAATTGATATACAGTATGAATTATAGCTGTCATAGTCTTAGCTGTTGAAATCAGACAAATAACAGCTTAAAAGTTGTGTCCTGCATAAAGAATCTCTTCTATTTGTGAGCCTACCAAGATTAATTATTTTGCGTTTCCATTGCTGATTCGAATGTATTTACTTTTAAGGTATTGAAAGCCTTCACCATCTTTGTTTATACAAAGCTTTTGCAAAGTTTTCCATTAGGCCTTGCCTTATATAAAGAGGTCACAGAAGCAGTTTTCTTTCGGAACTAAAATTTCTACAGATAAATTTTTGGCTACTGAAGATGAACTCGGTCGTTGTGGATAACTTGGCACTTGGTTGTGTTTATCTTTGGCACAACTTTCTCACTCGCGTAAAAAGGCACAAAATTTTTTGTATCTAACTTTTAATTCGGATAGAAAACCCATGACTTTTAAATCAGCACAAAAGCCGTCAGCTTGCAAGTACAAAGTTATGGATTGCCGTAACTGAGTGCATTGCCACAAGTTCTAAGTTATACCTTCTCCGTATAATAACTTCATACTTTCGTAGTTTTATTTTAGTTGCTTGTGCGAGTGGAATCAATGGGTACTTATGGACATTCTAAAGAGACACAGATTTTAAGCCCGTCTTGAACGAATCGATAAAAAGTTAAAGTTTTCAGAGATACTTCGAGCCCGTAAAAACCCCCAGCATTATTGAAAAAACACAAAAGAATCTTAAAAGAAATCATTCATTTACATGGTATGGCTTTGCCAAAAATCCATAAAATGGAAGTGTATTACACACCCTTTGTCAAAGTGAGATACCTCCACTTAATTGTAAATAAAATCAGGATATATGCATCGATTTCCTCATATTATACTCGTCATATAACTAGATGTAGGGTTATTGTTAATAACCGAAAACTTTTGTTGTTTTAAATTTTTTGTAAATTTTTAAAAGCAAAAAAATATTTTTTATTTTTATGCAAAACAACATTTCTCGCCCCTAATTTCGGAATAACTTTGCAACTGGAAACGGGCTTTTAGACAGCGCTTCGTAAACTTCAAACTCATACTATTTTCATTAAAAATTCTTAAATAAAATTTTGTTTACATTATTTTGTTTTAAACGAATTTACTCATCGTGACTTATTTTTAAACCCTGTATTTCAACAGGGTCATTACAAATTCTTCTTTCTTTTATAATTTCGTAATTATAACGATTATTTTTGGCAAGGGCCACCATTTAAAAGGACCCATTTTTGTTTGTTTATAACCCTGTTCTTAATATTAGAAACAAACTGTAGGATAATCAGTGCAATACGAAAGGAGGTATAAGAGAAAATGGTAAGAAGAAATGCTTGCATCTTTTTGTTGGTCTATTCGACGAGAAAAACATACAAAATAATGTTCCACTTACTAAATATATATATTTTCCGAAGAGCAGAATTTTTCTAGAATTCGAAACATTATTATTAAAATGCGATAAAATACACAAAACAATATTCTAGAATATTATCAAAAGCTTTTCAGAAAGCCGTAAACTCAAAAAATTTCCACTTGAATAAATTTAATTATAAAACGGCAACGTGTAAGATCTCGTATGCGTATTTCTGTTTAGCTTTTGACCCAAACTCAAAAAGAGTTCAGGAGTGACGACGTGATGATTTACTAAATATGTTTTTATTATATTTTGAAAGTGAATACGTTCTTTAGGATCATTCAAAATATCGTGAGTTTGTAGACTCTTTGAGTAAGTCTACAAATATTTAATACAAGATGATTCATTCTTAATTATTTTTTCTTTTACTAAAATAATTTTAATTCAACAGTTTTCACCAGTGTTTAAATTTCTGCACAATTAATTTCATAGATATCAAAAATTACTTACGCTGTTATAGGTTTTGGCAACATAAGTTGTTTTATTTGCATAAATTTTAAGTGTTCGTGACTCAGTAGAAGTACGCGGGTATTATTGGAAACTACAGGTGTATTCTTAAGTGCCATAAAAACAAGCTTACGTATGTCATTTATCACATGCTTCTTCGAAAAGTATTGCGTTTAAAAATGTTTGTTGGTCTTTTATAGCAAATGTAATTTACTTCTTTAAGAACTGCCTTTTAAGATTATGATTTTAAGAGCTAGATGTTTGTAATAACTTTAAAGGTTTTTGAGTTTCAAATTGACAAGCCAATCCCAAAAACTTGAATTTAAATTTCTTTAATGTACTTCAAATATTCTCACAGTACAGCTGCTCTGAGCTCTTCAGCTAAGAATTGCAATCAGGAATCTTAATTTTTTTTGATATTGAAATTTTATAATATATTTCTTTCTTTAATTTCTTTTTTATTAAAATTTAGGTGCGTTTATATTATGCAACCAACCAAACAACCAACCAACATTCAGGCAAACAATTCATTCATCCTTTCAAGGTGAAATCGCCCAAATACAATACAAGAAACCCGTTACAATAACAACAAGCGGAAATTTATTGGCTAAAACTTGTTTAACAATTTTTTTTTCGTTTTCGTTGCTTGGTTTGCATGTTACGAGTATCGCATTTTGGCTTAAAGATGCAAACAAGATTTGCGTTTGGTTGATTTTAATCTGCAACAGGCAGTTGAAAGTTTAAATATTGGCTACATGGTGGAGGTGGTTGATTAACGTAAAATCATGGTAGAAAGAAGTAAAGTGCAACAAACAATTCCAACAGAAATGTACGTTTGTATGTAAGTTTCTCATATTCAACCAACTCGTAAATGCAATCGATGTCATTAAAGTAATTAAATTAAAAGATTAAAGAAATGAAAAGATCCCAAGAAAACACATTTCTTGATTGTGTCACTTATTTGAAGTAAAAGTGTTCCTCAACATAGGGAGAAGGCGTTTAAAACAAACTTGTTACCAAGGAATTGTGATCAGCCGTTGGTTAGTTGTTGGTATACTGGTGTATTATCTTGTTAAGCAATGATGAATTATTCGATGATTTGAGTAGGCATAAAATAATTGTGAACAAATTTCAATAATTTTTTATTGGTTGTGAAACATAATTTATAATTTAAGAGACTTTAGAGAGTTTGATGGACATTTTGGCATTTATCTTTTCTATCATTTAGATTAGGTTACATTAGATATGACTGAATGAACCGCTAAGTTTACGTCCTTCATCCCTTAAGTTGTATTTATATACCGGTTTTTTTGTATTTTAACGGCTGGTATTCTATTCCGCTGTGGTCTAAATGTTGATCGAAAGAATAAAAAAAAACTCCTTTCCTTTTCAGTTCAATTATACTTTAGTTTTATTTATTTGGAAATATCAAACTTTCAAAATGTGGGAAAGAAATAATATTTGATTTCACATAGCCGGCTTCAAGTATAACAAAATTTCTTTCCATTTAATTGCAACCATTTAAAAATGATAAATTCGGTCCTTTAAAAGACCATACAGCCATGGTGTCTTTACCGTCTTCCTCGTCTACAGTTTTCATCAATTAAATTAACATTTTTCGTCCATTTCGAATGCACGTGACAAAATTTCACTATTAAAAATCACACAACTGTCTAAATGGGCATCCTTGTTTGTTAACTGTGGTTTAATGAACATCATCGATCGGGTTGATTGACATAAACGTGTTTGTTTGCTTTTGGTCTGTTGGTCACTTGCAAAACACAGCAGACCGGAAGCAAAATGTTAATTATTTTGTTTTCCTGCATCATGGCTCTTCTTCATTTTCCTAAAGCTGTTTCTCACATTAGCACATGATTAAGTAAACAACCAAAATCAGAAAAAAAACAAACAAAAGTTAAAGAGGGAAGAAAAAAAACACATTGACAACAGCAACTAACAAAATAATTGTACTTTACAATGTCAACAATAAACAAACTTAAAAACTGCTGCATAACAGCGTAAAATGTTAACAACAACTGAACAAATATTTTATTTTGCTTTAGCTGAAGAGCAACAATAACGTTGGTGATAAAAAAAAGTACCAGAAAATAATAAAAATTCATACGCAAAAGTAGTTGCTATAAACAAGTCTCGAAAAGAAATGCTCTGAAAGTTTTGGCAGAAAAATAATCCAACAACAAAAAGTGCCTGTAAGTGCAGAAAAGTTTTATGTAAATAAATGAACTTTAAAGGATTCAAGCAGCGTGACAGGAAATACATGTTACAAAATCAAAAGTGTGATTTTAATAGAAAAAAATTTTACGTAATGCGGCCCCTAGACGTTGCAACTGTTTGCCCAACCAAATGTAATCTTAGAGGTCTGGTTAGCCAAGAGTTTCTTGTCGGTTAAGTAAAAATCTAAACAAATTTGACTTTCATTCAACCTACAATCAACTTGGCTAACCGAATTGATACGTGTGATGGCGATTTTTTCAATTCGTCCTTCATTCTGATTCAGACATTTTGCAACAAACAGCGTGCAAAGTAAAGGAAAATGTGTAAAAACTAAAGAAGAAAAATCCATTCGTAGTTTACGGAAAATTTAATGTAAAAAATAAAAACATACAAAGAAGTCGTGAAAGTTCAATTTGGAAACAAAAATATTAAAAGTGATGCCACCATGGTCGGACGACCTCAAAAGGAAAATTTTAAATAAGCTTACTTGCTACCCGCATTCATGATAACGCTACACAAATTTTTTCTGAATGAATTCGAGTGAGAAGTTGGTTGCAAAATTGTAACCTGTTTAGAGAAAGAATTACCAACATTACAACATGTTGAAACATGTGGGGGAAGCACAAGAACAACATTTATTTTTAATCAATGTACGAAAGTGCAATAATTAGATGACACTATTATTAGTGATTTAGTGTCAGCCATACACTGTTTAACCTCACAAGGTCAGTAATTTAATTGCGGGAATTAACATTAAAAAGTTTTCCTTTTCAAATTTTACATTATGTAAATTGTCTGGTGAAATTAAATTTTTTTTCTTGCAGCAATTATTAGTTTTCTTAATATAAATTAATATAAATTGACAGAATAGTGGTTGTTTTAACTCAATTCAAATTTAATAAATTTGATTTTAAATCAATAATAAAGTTAAAAAAACCAACAAATGAAAAACTATGTGAAAAATTAAGAGCAGTTTTCGATTTTCGTCCATATCTTCGGCAATAAATAATCAATTATTTTGCTATTCCTTTGTAAGATTTGCTTAAATATCTATTACATTGGTTCGCAAAATAGCATAAAGTATCTGCTGTCTTTAGAATTACTATCCGACCACATAACTGTACAGACGAACAAAGCTAACTCATCCAACAAGTATAAGTTTTTTGCATGCAAATGACAACCTTAAGCACCTCTTAAGCCGGCTGTGTAAATATAATATATTGCATTTAAAAACAATTAGCAAGTAGCAACTTTCTGTACATACCTCAAACATTAACGAGCTACAAAATTGACGAACTCATTTTATGTGGACGTTGACAGAAAATCAATTATGTGTAATCATCAGAGTAACATCTTACCCTCCTGTCGTACAACAAACATGCAAAAATATTGTGAGAAAAGAAAACCGTATGTAAAATGACAGAAATCGTTTTGGATGCAAAAATAACAACTAGAAAATTTATTCATTTACAAAATCAATAAAAGAAACATTTTTATAAAATCACTGATAATAGTGACTACGACTTTTCTTGCTGTCACATTTAGTTACTTGGGCTGACAATGACTGCGAGTCGATTTTTAATGATAACTTTGTGCAAACATTGCCTCAGACAAGGGGCCAAGTTTTGAAACCCAAGTTATTTTTATTTGTTAAAGTATGTGTGTATGTGTAAAACTTCTCTGAGATTAAAGCTTACAGACGGTTTCGTTACACCAAATTTCAGCTCTCTAGCTAGCGTAGAAGGGCCCCATAATATTGATGACGGAGTCAGTGAGTAAGAGAATAGATACCAAAATATGCACTGTTTATACCTTGATATCTCAGGAATCTTTTACGGTAAGTTATGCGAATGGTTTAGTGTTGTATGCATTAGGACTGAATTTAGGACTGATTTAACTTAGTTGAGGCGCCTATTTTTCTTTCTTAACAATTTCTTAAAAGTTGTAAAAATCAAATAGGCGGACACAAAATTCTATAACTTCATAATTTTTTTCTAAATTCTCGAAGATGTTAGATTGAAACATTTACCTGAAAATAACATTCTAAGACCCATTAATTTAAGTGCATGTTGTAAATGTAAATCCTTCCTATCACTGTTAATAAATATCAATAACTTGTTGCTAATCTAAGTTGTAATACAAATTATCTTACTCCTGAATAACTTTAGCCACAGTTTCCAAGATGTTTACGTTAACTATAGTAGCGTGCAGCAATAATCCATACACATCCATGTCAGCTAATATTTTATCCCAGACATGTTATTTCCATTTCCATTGCAGACAATCGCTTAAGGTTTGCAAAACTAAAAATTGGATCATAAATTGCACTCGAAACTACAGACGACATAATTTCTTTGCCTTATTTCTTCATGTGGAATCATACATGGGAAAACTATTTATGGTCATAGCAAGAAAAAAAACGTAGCAATGCTGCTAGCGAATTTATAGTTTTTGGCAATGAAAACTGTATCAAAGTTAAACATTCAATAGTCACGGCAAAGTAAATAAAGTTTAAATCCCTCAAAAACAAAAAAGTCCACTTACGTTTTTATTTTTCGGAACAAAACATTTTGCACTTACGACTACAACAAATAATACTATTGCATAAAAGAAGCATTTTTTACATAAATGTTTTTAGTTTTTGTAGAAAAAAAATTAATTTTTTTGTTTGTTTTTGACTGCTTCATTCACAAATCTGGCCTGGACAATTAAAGCAACAATAACAACCACACAAAATATATTGAGTCACTTACAAGCCACCAAAAAATCCAAGTTGTGTTGCAATGACATTAATCCACTTACGAAAAAATACATAAAATGGAATTAAATGTCAGTTTGTAAACAACCACTCAGACATCCTCCAGCTTTGAATATTGGCCTTTTTATATTCAGTGACTTTATTTGAAGTTTTGAACATTGACAACTTCAAGTGCAATATTGTGTTTAAAATCGACTAGGAAGCGGTTTATTTTAATGCGCTTTACAGTTGAGCTGAAAAATGTAAAGATGAAATGAAAATTGTAAATCCTTTTAACAAAAGCAAAGTGCTGTCTTGCAACCACGATTTCGCGTAAATTAATTTTAAAAAAAAATCGCATTAAAATGGTTTTTCGACAGACCTGTCAAAAACACTGTCTTACACATTCACTTTCAATCTGCACCATCATATTTTTTAAGCACCCAGAAGATTTTTGATAGATATAAAACTAAGGCAATAACGATTACTAAGGGCTTACTTAGGGATATAACGATTAATTCGGCTAGTGAATCATGACCTTGAGATTTTCTTTCTTGATCGGAGTTAGAGCTGGCTACAGAAAGCGTTCACTGTAGGTTTTTTAATATTTAATTGAAGATCATTGGGCCATAATAATGGATGTTATAAATATTAATCTAAGTCTACCCTTGGAGCACTAGACTAGGTTAGGAATGAAGAGCCTGTGAAGAGGATGGGTGTTGAGTATAAGGAAGTAGAAAGGGAAAACAGAAAAAAGAATTTAACAAATGGTTTGCTGGGTCTTGGTAAAATTTTACTATTATTGCAGTAACTTTTTAAAAACTTTTATTTAGTTTAGTTTTAGTTTCAAAGATAAGACATTTCTAAATTTTGTGGCTAGTTTTTCCGTCCTCACTCTACAAATTTCCCTCGAAAACATTTGGTCAATTTCAAATAAAAAAATTTTCCCAGAGTTGACGACTAAAAAATCCTTTAAAACAAGTATGAAACTAATCAGCCAATTTTAAGTCTGCACGCAGAGAAAAACCTTTTTTTTTCAATTATTCGCAATATGTATATGATTATGGCAAACAAACTATGGTTGTTTTTAATTATAAAAGAAATATAAGTTTAGTTAGGCCAATCAAGTTATTTTATTATAAAACAATGATATTGTTTGATTGAACAATATAATTTTTACTGAAGCTTTTACCGCAATCAACGTTGCTTACCAGCACACAAATAATATAATATTTCGAACCATAAATTATACGCATACATAATAAAAACATAATTTGTAAAGTTGTTTCCAATTTTAATCACAGTGTGAAGAGGTAACAATAAGCATTGTCGAACTCGATTGAATGCTTTTCTGTCAGTTAAAAATTTGATATTCAAGCAATCTGCTGCGTCAGTTGTGTATGTTCAGTGCTAGCATTTCGCTTCTTTACACTCAAATTACGCTTTTTATTTTAATCATATTCTGCTTATTACAAAAATATGTTTGCAAGAGAACATAGAATGAGCCCGTACGACAATTTTATCGTTAATTTGTTTTATATAGTCATTTTCTAGAGACATAATACGAAGAGTTTTAACCATGTACAGATAATGGAGGGATACATTTTGCTTAAACTAAGTTAAATTGGGATCATATTATTGTAATATATGAAAAATATTTTGACTTTATCAGGTACAGAATATTTACAAAGGAAACTCGAATCTAGGGATTATGAACTAGCAGAGTTCCGTGACATAAAAGTCCCCTTCTACAATACCAAGCCGTATTGACTAGTCTACAGTAATTTTTATTATGAAACGAACTGGTTACCATTGGATCTACTGACCAGAAAGCAGGCACTCAATACTCCGAAGCCTGGCTTCTCAAGAGGTTTCAACTTTTTGTTTTCGGAAAACTCGTGATCTTCAGAGGCCACGGAAATATTTCTAGATGGATGGGATAGGGGAGTAGGCGGGGTGGTCTACATAGTGGAACTGGGTGTTAGCGTGGCCTACAGAATTCCCAACGAATGTAGCGTTACTCATGCTGAGATATCAGCGGCAAACTGGCTGTGGTACTATAGAATATTTTATAGTGATCTTTACCCACATCTGTGCCGCAATTAGCTCTCTGTGAGATGTCTATTCGACATCTAAACTGGTCCAAAATTGCCGGCCATCCTTAAATCGTATGGCGAGCCATTCGAAAAGCACCCTAAAATGTGTATGGCTGCAGGAATTACACATTGGCGAATTCTGTGGCTTCGCCGTCTCGGCCTGTAAACCATGAACTTAGAATGCTGTATATTACATAGCCAAGGCTAGATGGTGGGAATTACCCGCATGTAGGAACGCTACGCTAATCTGACCAAGATAAAATAGGGTTCGAACCAGCGATTTGCTAAGATTACAGAAAACGCAATTAAGGGACAGCGTGGCAACGATAACCGGACAATGTCGATTTGGCAACCACGCAAAGGAAACGGGATACCTGCCTTACCTGTAGAAGTTGTCAAAATAAAGAGGAGTCAGCATATCAACTTCTGTGTCTCTGGCCTAATCTTCTTTACTTTTCGGCGGCCTTTTCTTATTTTTATCTTGCCTTCCGGACCCAACTACGCCTGTGCTCCACCCAGCCTATAAACCTAACCTAAACTCTATTATAATATGATTATAATCTGAACACTTTCAGCAGTGTAAAGTTTGGATGGTAAAATACTGTGAGACAACATTATTTTATCTACAATAATAACACGATTTGATAATAACTTTATAATTCAATAATAATACGTTGGCTCTTAGATTGTGGTTGCCTCAACCATGTCTTTTCTTTGCGTGTATACACTCGCGAAAAATCGCACATTAAAATTCCAACTTTCAAAATGTAACACTGTCACGATATTCCCGATGCGGATGTATAAATTATGAGAGGCTAAACTTAAGGCGATTAAACAAAAATTAAATATAAGAATTTCCTTTTAAAATCTGGTCCAACATTATGGATGGCAGCTTATTCACTGCTTGGCTCTTCAACAAAAATGTAACCCTATCTTTTCTAAGCTACTGACTTCAAGACGAGTAATTTCATCCGATTTTAATAATCTGATCTCTTCATTTAACTTGTTAAGTTTAACTTGTTGTTGTTAATGCTGTAATTTTATAACAAACTGTTTCTCGAATACATCTCCTCATTATTCATTGATGTTGTTGACACTCTCTACTGGTAAGGTGTTCATTTACGTGTAGCAGACACTTGTGTGTGAGTGTGTGTGTCTGCAGCCATTAAATCTAACGTTTTTATGGTTTTTCAAATAAATCTTTGATTTTGTCACGCTACGTGCTGTTTGCGGCTGTTTATTACCGCAAAGCCGTGTGGTTTGCTTCAATTAGCTGTGTCGACTTCTTCATATTGGATACGAGTAGACAGGCGCAACAAGTGTTTAAAACTGATAATCACACTCTATTGACACACTTAGATTCCAATTTAATGTTTGAATGAGCGTTATGAGTTTCAAATAAATAACAACAGCAATTAAGGTAGCTAGTGGTAAAAAAAAATATGTGCAAGTAAATCGTTAAAAGGCTGTGACAATTAAGTAACTGTGAGGGAAATGTATTTGCTTGTAAGAGAAATAATGAAAAATATATGAAATTCATTCAGTTAGTGACTATCCCTACAGTCTTCTATCACAATGGTTTGGTTGCTGTAGAAAATAAAAATTTAAGCGAGAAAGTTCGACTTGCTTCTAACGTTCCTGGAGCCTGCAATCTATGGCAGTTGGAATATTTCGGCAATTAAGGCCTTAATTGGGTTCAATTTACCATACAAGGATTCAATTAATAAATTGAGTAATTAGCACTTAATTACACCGAAAATTTAATCAAATCTAGTGAACACAAAACTCTGTAAAATTAACACATTAAATTAAATTACGTAAAAATAAATAAACATTTTCCGCAAACTGAGTAACAGAAATGGCATATGTGTGAACAACAGATTTTATTACTCAATTCAAAATTTATTTAACTTAATTAAGGCGTACATATGAACATACTTATTATAAGAAATACTATTTTGTTCTTTGGTGTCCATTAACGTTTTCTGAATGATTAGCTATAAAAATTTGGGCTATAATGTACATCAGTACCATGGCCCAGAAATCAGCTCTCGAGTTTTTTTGAGCACAATATAACACTTGATTTGCCAATCGCTTTAAATTTAATTCTGTTATACAAAGTTTTCATTTTATTTGAGGTGCGATAGTGTAGACTTGCCATGTAAGGACATTTTTTTGGTAAATCAAAATATTTACCATTTGATTTTATACGTCTTAATTGAGGCAATTAAACTTTAAGTTGGGTTATAAAACTTGGTGTTCACGCATATACAATTTAGCTGTCCCAATTAGTATTTGCATGTTTTTATGACCGAAATAGGATGCTTGAAAAAGCGCGCAAGCATGTGTTATACGTTTTACGTACAAAATGTCTAATTAGCACCTCTAAATTGGCAACACTAACGTTTGTTACCTCTTTTATACAGTAAGTCGTGTTAGTGCTCTACTATATTTAATCTGTACCTTTTACTGAATTTTATATTTACTAAATACACATCACTAGATTTGCATTATGAATTTCATTAAATTTATGGTGTAATTAAGAACTAATTGCTCAATTTACTAACTGATTTCTAGTATTGTAAATTGAGCTCCATTAAGGCCTTAATTTCGTAAATCTTCGTGTTGCATGTGTGAACACACTATTAGTCTTTATTTATGTAAAGGTTTGACAATTTGACATTTATGTATGTCAACTGACATGTCAGTCACTGTTCGAAATTAAGTTAAAAATGTATTTAATAACAGTTCTGAATGTTGCCATTGTCGCTCAATTCAAACGAAAACTTAATTATTAAATGATCAAATTTGTATTTATATAGTTCTATAGTTTAAGAAACATAAATAAATTTTAAATCACCTTCTGCTTAAGAATTTAGAAAAAGAAATAATTTATTCAAAACAGGGAAAATTGCAAGTTCATTTTAAAGTTTTATCTTCCCGCATGTCTATATGCAGTGTATAATGCATATAAACTTGTATGAAGATAAAACTTTAGAATGATTTTATCCAATTTTCCCTGTTTTAAACAAACGAGGAAAATATAAAAAGCCAAATTTGAAATAAATCAAATATTATTTCAGGCAAAAAGGGAAGTTCTTATATGAAGTCCTTGAAAATCTAAACTTTAAAATGCGCAAATAAGATTTATTACTGCACAAAGTTAACGATTTTTGCAAACGTTGTGCAACCCAGCGAAATTCTCTAGGTGAAAAGAAAAGACAGTGAAATTTAAAAATATATATTGAAACACAGAGACAGCCACCTAAATTTCAAACTTGTTAAAACAACTAACAGATCAAACGGGGAATCTAGATTGAGCTTTTGGGTAAATAAATTTGAAATCCAAAACAAATAATTTAAATTTTTTTTTCGGTTGGTGGGAGGAAACAGTGGGAATATTTCATTTGACAGCCTTCCCTAAATATGCAACTAAAATATTTGTTTATGGATCTACTAAATTTCAATAACTATTTGTAAATATCTGTCATAACAGCTAAAATTTATTCCTAAAAATGTATAATTTCCCTCACTAATTGCAACTACACGTACAATAAAATTTATCGCTGGCTTCTTCAATCATACGTGCTTGTGCACATGTGTTGTGGGAAAACACAAGGTAACTTTATTGTTTTGTTAGTTTTTCTTTTTAAGAGAATTTATTTTGTCTTCTTGTTTATTACAATATTACAAATATGAATGATTTATTTCATTTGTATGCATAGGAAGCGAAATAGCAACTAGCAACAAGCCAGCAATAAAGACAAACTACATAAATATCTTTTTCATATTGTTGTTAATAATTTTAAGTAGTTTTGCTTTGACACAGTGGCAGAAAATTGTAGGTACCAGAACAGATATTTGAAGGCTGAATGAATGAAATCAGAAATTGTTTATCGATCTTAATGACATATGGCTCGTGCTGTTTGTAACTAGAATTTTACACGAGAATTCCCGGAATAGGAATTCCTTGGAATTCCGCAAAATATAGAATCCCGTAACACCCGGGAAATTAGTGCAAGAATTCCCAGGAATTTTACTAAACATTAAAATTTTTTTTATATCAAAACCCGCTAAATGAAACTTTAAAAGCGAAAGACATACACATAGTTTAAAACAAACAGAAGTAGATATATGGTGCTTATTTCCCAGCTAAATACCATTTGAAATCGCCAGATGTGGCGCAAAAATAGCTAAATGATCGTCACTGTTAACAACTGTTCTTTGCTTATACAGCAGCCTGGTAATTTTAAGTTACAGGGTCGTTCCAAATCAATTCAAGGCAGGATATAACCCTGGCCACCTCAGGGTTTTTTTTTTAATATTTTGAATTCACTACAGCTTTTCTTCTAATTGAACTAGAGAGTTATGAGTGGTGGCTTTTTACTGTGTTAAATGATTTTTGTTTTGGTGTACACCATAACGTTATTTGTTATAAAGAGTTTATTTGAAACATCAAATTCATAAAAAAATCCTATAAATAAATTATGCTTTTGGTAAGTAATTCCCAAGATTTTCAAATGAGATCTACTTCTATGACTTTTTATGTTTTGTGTATGGCCTTACACATTTTTTGTTGAAAATTATTATTCAAAAACAGAAAATTAACTTAACGTGTTTACTTGTTTTGAGCGCGAACCCCCGGAATGCCGGGAACTTACCATCTATTTCCCGATTTCCCGAGAATTGAAAAAGTCCCTTCTTCCTAATAAAAAAAGAACTTGATTGTTATTATTTTAGTTTTATTTTTTATGATTTTTTTAAGCAAAAATTATAAAAAAACACATTGAAGTTAATCACCAAAGTCTTTTATTTCGAACATGTTTATTTCGATGATTCTCTTCCTTGCAATATTGCTCATTCTAAAGCATTTCTACTGAAGTGTACCTTTGATTGCACTCAAGTGTGTGCCAAACACTTACCTACAAATACCCATGTTGTACAATATGAGGAGGTTGCCTTGCAGCTCTTTACCTAAGTTGAAGAAAAAATTTAAGTATAGTTTACTTTTCTTCCTTTATTGCATGGCCACGTACTAATACTCGGAATACTAATACGTGTAGGAACCACGAATAAAGAAAAGAAATGTTTACCCATATTTTGAATGTGTAGAAGGGGTGGAGGGGTATTTTATAGTTTTTATATTGTTGTTTGTAGTATTGCTCGAATTACACATAATTTTTTTTACTTTTTACTTGCTGCAACAGACTGTCTTAAGTAACGGTAATTTGAAATAACGACTTCTTAGATCTATACGAACAACTCATTAAAAATATGAAGATTTGTTTATGACTGTAGTTTTTTTCATCATTTTACAGTGGCTGTTTAATTTTATTATTACACTGATAGAAAACCTGTCTGAACACTGATGTAATATAACATCATTACTATGACAAAAATCTGCATTTGATTTGTTGTTTCGTTTTGACTTTGTGTCAATGTCATCTTTGCCAAGTGAAGTTTTGCATCAGTTGGGCGTCTTGTCATAGATTGCAGTGATGACAACTGATTCGTCAATCGAAATCAATTTAATGCGTAAATGTCATGTTTACAATGGCGAAGAGGTCTTAATCTAATGATAAAATAAACAATGACTAATGACCTTTTCGTTTCTGACGTAAAAGATTGCCCTGTTAAAAACTGTATTTTTTACACTCTCTTATTCTCCGGGATTTTATACAGATCATTAAGAACAATGCCTTTCGGCATTATTACGGACAATACCTTAAGAAACACCCCACCTTTGTAGGCGTAAACATATTCCGTGTACACGTAACAAAAGGGCAACAATTTTACATATGTTCTAGAAACGAAAACGAAAGCACCATAAGTGCCATTAATACACAGACGGAGTATCATATTCTCGTTTGCTTAAGTACTTTGAAAGCGTGTGTATGGAACGATATCGATCGAAATTTACATATATAAAACATAATAGAAATTCAATGGAATATAATTTCGATCGATTTCGAATGCCATAATTTGCCCCCTGCTCTGTCTTTTTTATTTTAAGCACGCTTGTAAAATTTGTATTTAGTTTTGTCGTTCAAATAATTATGAACATAAATTAATGCAATATCATTTTTTTAACTGCTTAAAAATGTACGAAAACCCCAAATTTATAAATAAAAAAATTAATTTTTGATTAAAATACTAATTGCAAACATTAGAACAATGTTTGGTATTTATTTTATCCATAGCTTGCATACTTGATATTTAATATGTGGCATCTAAGCGATACATTGCAGCCGTTGTATATTTGACACTGAGAATATGACGAAGTTTTACCTTTTTCATCAGATTGATTCCAGTTTTCGCCTAATCGATAGCATTTGTCATGACATTTTAATGTCACAGTGCTGACAACATGCCGCCATTAATTTGAAAAGACACGTTTTTCTACCAGTGTAGTTTGAATTTTTTGATGTATTTTTATTGCAAACTCTATTTTTATTCATATTACCCCTCCATCCATCCCCGCCAATTTTCACACGCATTTGTATCAACATGATTATATTCATTTGCTACATAGTTAAAGCATGGAATTAGTAAAAAGTTTGAAGATAATTTGTTTGATTTACATTTTTGAATATGAGTAAATGAAAATTTAATTAATTTTGATGTGAATGCATTAAAAACAAATTATCTTTGATTAAAAAGGTTAATGAGCACTAAATGGCGAAATCTTGAGAACAGCAAAGAAGCCTTTAATTAATTTACAACAGACCCAAAACAAAACAAAATAATATAAAATTAATTAAAAAAAATATTGAGTAAAAAAATTTTACACAATATAATGCAGAGAACTAAGAAATATAAATTTGAAAACAGCATTAATAAAAAAATAAATAAGCAAAATAAAGTGAAAAAAAAACATATATAAAGAATAAAACGCATAAAATAAATAAAATAGAAATAAATAATATCAAATAATACCAAAAAATCTAATAAAATGAAATTAAGCTAAACAAAATAAACTTTAATTACACTGTAATTCTCCTTAAAGCTGCACTTGCTCCCGATTTAATTCGGAGTGTTCACCCATAAAGCTAAAATTTGTTATACAACCAAACTGCTCGTATTCTTATGGGTTCTGAATCATCTCATTAAACATTTATGTTTGAATTATTTGTTTATATTCCTTGTGATATCTATGCCTCAAAAGCACTTGGGCAGAAACATCCATTACGTTATTGCCGTAATGCAGTCTGATTTAGTGCGAAGAGTGTAAGCAAATTGGATCTGAAGATATAGTTTTTTCCAAATAAAGTCAATTTTATTGTATCAAAAATAGATTCTGACTTTTAATTGAAAATTCTATTCTTCCACAAATACACGCGACATATGTTTAATAGTTGATTAAAACGGGCCCCTGCTGACCATCTAAGGTCCTATAAATTGTTTGAAAAGGGTATCTTCAACCTTTATTTCTTTATATTAAACATTTCTATTTACCTCTTTATCTATTGAAAGCACAATTACATGTTCGTCTCCGCCACAAAACATTTATGTTTTGCTATCATTTTTGCAGGCAGACAAATATTTTGAAATTTTGTTGTTGTTGTTTTTTTTTTTTTTGGGTGGAAAATTTGTAACCGTTTTTTTTATATTATATGTTATTTTTGTTGCAACACATACAGGTTGAAAGGGCTAGACAAAAAATTGCGACCGACCATGACTCAAGTTAAACATCGATATCTGTAACTATAGACATATTCCAGCAAAGAGTGTTATTTTTTTTTTTTTTTTTGTTTTGTGGTAATGATAAGTATATTTTGATAACAATGGTCTTCATCTGATAAGTTACCAGGCCTTTGGGCCTTTCAATAACAATTATATACCATATGTAATTGTCTTGTTCCCAAATACACTGAGTCACAATTAGATGCAATTATAATTTAAAAATCTCAATTTCGTTAACACGTTACAAGAAATTGTAATAAAAAATTTATAATTAAAAGTAATTGCAATTAGTAATTATTTGTAAATGAACAAAGAATTGAAATTAAAAATGATAAATTTTCATTGTTTTATTTTTAAATACAAAAAGTAATTACACAGATGAAACTGAAATTTATTTTCATTTACGAAAAATCAATATTCATCCACTGTTTTTACAAAAAAAATTGTTGACTTAGTCACGATAGCAATTGAAAGCTTTTCAAAATACATTCTTTTATATTTTGAGAGAATTTCGTTTTTGTACTAGAAAGTAATTGCGTCAATTACGGTGGCAATCGAAATATATTACAGTTTTTATAAAAAACGTAACTAAAAGATTTGATCTTCTCTGTACATTGTAAATGTTTTTATAAGATTTCAATTACTATCGTAACTAAATCAACGGTAAAGACTTTGCATTGGACTTTATTTAAAAACCTGTAATTTCAAGTACACTTTTCGTAATTGAAATCAGGTTTCGGTTTTAAGCGTGTATTGAACTCTTCAAAATGTAGTTATGGAAGAAGTTATTTTTCCAAACACATGGAACTAAAATAATGGCCTAATTACATGTGTCATTAATTACACATTATTACCAAGACTAGCCAGGACCTGTTCGTAGTATATACGAAGTAATGGTAGAATTAGTGGATTCATATCGTACTGTTACGAATCAGTTAACAAAAACTGTTTAACTACCATAAAACGTTTTGACAATACGTAACGTGAACTTGATGACGTAAACAGCGATGGCGAATAAATCGAAAAAAAGTTATTATGCTTTATTTGCGTCAATAATACTAACTAACAAGCACTACTTTTAACAAACTAACATCCGTAGTGCAGCAATAGAGAAACTACTACATTATAGTTATCTATACAAGCCTACTAGATCTTCCGCAAAACAAGTTCAAGACCAAACCGAAACACTTTATAGTAGTGAAGCCACTATTTTATCGTTTAATAAAACAACTCGGAAATGGAACTGTCGGTTACTTAAATTTCCGAACTAGGACAATAAATCAATATCAATGGTTCAAAATCCACTGGTGACAAATATTTACAAGTAAACAATTATTTGTTGTTATTGAAAATCATTTGTAAGGGAGTCCCATAAATTATTCATGTAATTATTACTGTTAAATATATAGTTGCTTTTCAACTTGTATCCGGCTTGCAGGGCCATAACAGTTTTTGCAGGGTTATACACACCTACATTTGTAAATCTTGGCGTTTTTTAAGTTTTACGTGCACAAATATTTTTTCTTCCAAAGAAAATAACAATAAAATATATTTTAAATATGCACAGATTGCAAAAAATGCACGTGAATGTTGGCGTAAGTCATTTTGGCCTCTTTTTGTTTCTCTTGTAGAGGGAGTGAGTGATTGAACAAAAAGTAAGATTAATGATTTCGAGAATTTAAAAGCTTTTTTTAGACAAATAGCGAAATGAAACACAAGAAAAAACGAAATGGTTAAAACAAGAGCTAAATATGTTAACAAATATTTATGGGTTGAAGCTTCAGTTACGCTTTTTCACAAATTCAGATACATATGGCTTTGTGCGAGTATAATGTTGCCATATTCCATATGCAATATCTCTAAAGCTGGGAGGTAAATTTTATTAGGCAAATCTCTTACATTTTAAATCAGAGCAATCAAGAAAAACGTGACTCCTTCTCCGCTAGAGTTGGTCAACAATTGCGATCGTTTTCTATTAAGACGAGTCGGAGAATAAAGAATTTTGGGTAAGCTAAGTTCTTAAACTATAAGTAGAAGATAGCTGCCTAGCTATCTGAGACAATATATACTTTACTACCGCGAGTATCCCCCACTTAGACATTCTCCAGCACAGACTTTAAATGAGTGGGCCTCCGCCTAAGAAGGAAACTGATTTTTCTGTGAAATCACAAGGCTAACAGAAGCCAACATCTTCACTGATAGACCAATGACCATCAAGGCAATTGACTCCGAAAGAGTCGGAACAAACTAACGTTTGCTGCAAAAGGGAAATTAACGACTACTGGATAAATGGTCGGCTGCGAATCATCTGGGTGCTTCGTCCCGAGGGAGTAAATATTCAGGCATACAAGCACATCTGTTTCGAAAAAGAAAAGCAGACAATAGCGCTGGCACTTTTTGCGCCACTGACTTTCGATTTAAAAGTCAACGAGGTTCACCTTTTTGTGTGACCGTAAAAATAACGTAACTTTAAAAAAAAAATGTCAGGTTCAGCGAAGAACTAGCAAAATAAAAAACAAAAAGGGCCACTGCTATTTACACATGTATGTAACAGTTGTCAATAAGTTATTTTGATCTAAAGATGGAACCGTTAATAATTTAACTTAAGCCATAGCACCCACATACTGTGACTAAACACCAATGAAATTTTATATATTATGACTATTAAGAACATTTTATGGTTTGATTTACAATATCATTTTTGTATAGTTAAAATACTTTGTTTGCGGTTGGAGTTTTAGTAAAAATTTTAGGGGCCAACTTAACCATGTTGTAGTTTTTATAGATGGAAATCATCTAGTGATTAAATGTAAACAATTACTTGTTTAACGCAACGAAGATAATGTATGCAAAATTTTCAAGTAACCATTATATGTTTGCCACAACAATTTATTTTTGAAAAGACATATTAGGGTTATCGTGAACATAACACAGCCATATTTGTGCCTCTACCCTTGCAGCCAGCCACTTTTTCAAAAGGTTGAAAATGAAAGGTCAATCAGTCTCAGGACTTGTAAACAATTTTAATTGTTAGCCTGCAAAATAAATGCACAGATTGCAAAGCAAAACTAACAGAAGATTGATACTGAGAAGCGCCGATTATTATTACTTAGTAAGACAATCATGTTTAGGACTTAAGTAGAAATCATGTTTTCAAACCAATCGCATGCAACTTATTTTTGTGAATCATAAAAATCCTCGAATCCATGCTTAAACTGCAAGTTTTTGCGTCTAAGCAATATTTTCAACAGAGATATAATTTTAGTGAGCAAGACAAAACGAAGCGATTAATGAAAGACTGTAAACATTTTGGTAACTGATACTTAGTTTATTGCCTAAAAACGATAACAAACATTAATTGGTTTTACTGCAACCAGAGAGAGAGAGAGAGAGAGAGAGAGAGAGAGAGAGAGCGAGTGAGACGGAGAGAGGTTAAAGCAATTACATTAAAAATTAAAAGACGGCAAAAAAAATTTTTTGCTTTAAACAAACTGCTATGAACTTTGGTCCAGGCAACTAAATTTCAACCCAATTTCTCAGTTCACTTTATTATCTAAATTATTTTATAAGACTCGCAGAGTTCAATGAATACATTCGTAGCTTAAAAACAATATTGGTACGTGTTAATTTATGCTCGGCACCATTCCCGTTAATGCAAGCACTCACACACACTCACTATCCATGATGCCATCAATTGTAAGATTTTTTCTGCTTTTATTTTCTTCCATACAATTATCCACAAAATAAAGTAAGTGAAAAAAAATATTGTAATAAAATTACCAGCAAAAAAAATATGTAACGAACATGGCAATAGTTAGCAATTTACTAACAAAAGAAAAAAGAAAGACAGCGAGAGAGAGAGAGAGCGAGAGAGAAAACACCAAAAAACAAATGCAGTTCATGGGAAAATGGTTGAATTTAAAACAATGTTCCATTGCTGGTTTAAATTGAAACACTTTCACCCGCATAAAAAATGCAATTGTTGCGATAGCGGCAAAAGCAAAAACAACAAATTCACCCTTCAAAAGGAGAAACAACAACAACAGCGATGATATCAACAGCAGCAGCACAATATATTTTAATCAAATTAAACCAAAATTGTGCTACAAACAGAAGATGTGTTAAAAATAGTTTTATTTTTGTTGTGGTTTTTGTTGTTGTTGGGTTTTAACGTCATGTATTCGCATTTAAAAGATTTATTTTTTACCCACAATGCATTTTAAAGACAAAATGCAGAGACAACAAAAGCAACAAACACAAAAACTTTGTACTACACATATTTTTTTAAACAAAAATTCAATTAAAGTTTATTTCGGTGCATATTTAATATTCAACATAACGAAGTACTTAAGGATTGTGTGAACAGGTAGGTAACACAGCATTGTTAAATAAATTAGCACATACATTAAACCAGTAGGCCAGTTGTGCAATAGGACAGGCACTGTTAATCATTTTCCAAAGGTAGTTTGGCAGTTTTAAAGATGCTTTGTAATAAAAAGAAAACACTTAAATTAGCAGCTGCACAAGTTAGTGCTAGTCAGTGCTGAGCTAGCAATTTGAATAATTTATTAGATCGGATTATGGCGAGGAAGAAGGCAAAAAAACGATTCATTTCCTCAAAATCTTATGGAATTTAAAGACGGAGCTAAGAAAATGATGCTGGCATTGCTACGATAACTATATTATGTCCTCTGCAAAAAAAAAAAATTGTACATAATTGTCGCAAAGAATTTAGGTTTTTTAAACAAATTTTTATTATGTTATTAGTTGCGATTAACAAGTTATTGTTTAAGATTTCGTTTATGTTACATTGTGAAGGAAGGTTACATGCAAAGTTGTGGCATAGCCAAGACAACCATATTATATTCTCTACGGAAATATATTATTCTGGCAAATATTTAAAGGATATTTGAAAACTGTTTAAATAATAATTTAGTTGCGATAAACAAGTTATTGTTTACATTTAATCATTAAGTGATTTTCATCCATAAAAACTGTCACATGATTGAGTTGATCGATACAATTTTTATTAAAATTCTAGCCACAAACAAAGTATTTTGACTGCAAAAGTAATATAATATTTCATCATCAATGATCCATAGTGGCTATTTGGTAGAATATTATCTTTATATGTGCACAGCATGCACCTTAATTAATTCAATTAAAGTTTAAATTTGGTGTTCCCACGTATGCAATTTAGCTTTCTCAATTAGCATTTGATAGCTGAAAATGTTTCCGTGTATTATGCGTTTTTACATAAAAAAATTCCAATGACTGCTGTTATATGAAAGAGCTAACTAAATTGCTAAGAACAAGATTTGTTGTCTCTTTTGTACAATCGCGGTATTGTTGTTGTAAATTGCCGTATCTAATTAGTGGTCTATTATATTAATTGTGTTAATTTGCATATTTTTTTGCTCACACCTTCACTAGAGTTGCACTTTGTAAATTTTGTTCAATTTATGGTGTATTTTAGTTAAGTATTAATTGATTAGATTGAGCTCAATTAACACCTTAATTGCATAAATCGTCTATAAATTAACATTAAGCTGGTCGAATTTAATATTCTGTAGCGGTCATATTATTGTTTCTTACTTAATTACGTTATGCCAATCGTACTGAGAACAATGATGATGGCTACGAACGTATGCAGGGGAACCCGAAGCAGATTGCTTTGGCTTTCGCAGACACTTTGCAACTTTTGGGACGGAAATTGCGCCTGACACCATACAGGATGCAACTGGCTGAGGAACTGACTATAGACAATGCCGTTAGTTCGCTGCAATCGGCCTTCAAAGGCCAACATATATGGGATACAAATATATTCAGGGAAAACACATTAAAAGTTGTGTACAATCATTAAAAATAAGCTTGAAATGCCTAAAAAATATTGAAATTCTATTTTAGTTATTTGCGGTTTTCATAAAAAAGCTACATGTGATTTCGAATAAATATGTTTAGTTATCTCGAATTCATTTTGTTTCATGTTTTTAATTATCTACAAAAAAAAAGCTGCATAAATTAACTCAAAATTTACAAAAGAAAATTGTTTTATTTTTCTTGCGAAATTCGCTGAAAATTAGTTTCGTGCAAATGTTCAATTTATAATAAAGAAAAAAATTCGCTAAAATGCTTTTTTTAACATCCAGCTAAAGTGAAGGTAATAATTCAAGGAACTAAATATTTTCTTGTTATGAATTTTTTGTTACCATCTTTTTATAAGCGGTAAATAGTCGCTTCCAACCGTGTGTATGTACTCGTTCATATGTATGTGTAATGTACGAGTATGAGGAAAATGTAGAGATTTGCAAGGTTTGGTTTAAATCTTAAATCCGACAAAGACTCCGGTGGCAGGTTGTGGCATCCACGTTCGATAAACCGACGTTCATACATGCACACATACAAGATGTATAAAGAAACATAATACCAAAGTTCAAATGATATTTAATAGTTTTATTGGCAGATTTTGTGTTCGTGTTTTGCAATATTGACAAAAACAAAATGTATTGGCGTTGATTTATTGTATGTTTGAGGTTAAAAGGATACAACTACATACGAATGATGCTGTATTTTGAAGACGTACACTTGACGACGACACACTCTTTTTTCCTTGATTTGGGAAACATTTGCATAACTTTTTTTTAATACAAATTTGCATTATTTTGTATATTTAGAGAAAATGAATTTATATAATTTCTTTGGAAAATCAAACAAGCTTTTAGCGCATCTAATGGCAATAAATAATTTATAGTTTAAATAAAAAGTATTCAGTTGCTCGCATTATACAACTATCAGATGGCTTGACGAGGAGTATGGAGAGGAATTTAGTTTCCGAAAAGTGAAATATAACTAAACTTCTTTTAATAGAAAAGTACTATTTGTTGTTAAATAGTGATTTCTTTAAGAAGTAATTTCTAAATGTATGTCATAAAAATTTATTTATTTTTTAATTTTTATTCTCTTTTAAATAAAAATCGTACTTATATTAAAATTTCCCTTTTTTTAAAAGGTACTTTACAAAAAATTACCTTTTAAAAATTATAAATCTAAAACATTTATTTTTAAAAAGCACTTTTATTTTTGAAAATTGTTTTATGTAAATGTACTTTTGAAAGTGTTTTTTTTTTGTAAAGCTATTGTGTGTAAAAGTACTTTTTAAACATTTGATTTCAACAGAAAGCTGGAGTTTTGTAAAGCTTTATTTTCAAAAACACACATTTTTAAAAAAGGTACTTTCCGAAAACAGTTAGTTGTGGAAAAGGTACTTTTTTAAACACTAAATATTGTCAAAGGAAGTTGTTTAAAAAATTAAATTTTATTTTCAAAACGGTAGTTATTTCAATATTACTGTTTTTGAGCACACATTTTTTTAATAGAATGGTATTATTTATTTCCTAATTGGTATTTATTTAAAAAAGTACTTTTCAGAAAGTTTTAATTTAATTCAATATTTTTAATAGTTGTGTGGTCCAACTTTTAATAATTTAAAATTGTTTTTTTGAAATATTATTTTTAATAAAATCGCACCTAAATTAAAATCGCCCTTTTGAATTGGTACTTAAACAAAATTATTTAAAAAAAATATTATTACAACACTTTTTGCACTTCTGTTTTCCAAAATGGTACATTTATAAACAATTTATTTTATAAAGTTTATTTGTGTGAAGGTACTTTTTATATAAAAAAGTTGTACTTTACCAGAAATATTTATTTTTATGAAGGCTGATTTTTAAAAAACCTACTTAATAAAAACAGAAGTTCTTGAAAAAGATACTTTAAAAGAAACTACGTGTGTGTTGTCAAAGGAACTTTATTTAGAAATTTCATTTTCATAAAGGTGAAAAAGAAAGCAACTCCTTGTAATAAACTATTATTCTGTATTGTTATTGGTGTTTTTTTTAGATTGGTACCTAATTAAAAAAAGTACTTTCTCAAATATTCTATTTATTCTATTTATGGTATGGTATGTATTTTAAAATGGTACTTTAAAAAAATTATATTTTAAAAACAATGAGGAAAAAATTATATTTATTTCTAAACGAACTTTTATTTTTGATAATGACGCTTTTATAAAAAAATAATTTTTGTATAGTTGCGATAGTTTTGGTACAGTTAGCTTTTTTAAAAAGTACTTTCTGTAAAACTAACCTTTTGAATGTTAAAAACTCAACTTTAACAAAAAAAAGCGTTTAAAGAAGTTAGTTGTTGTTGAACTTTACTGAATTTTAAATATGATTTCGTATACCGTTTTAATCATCCGTCGCCTGTGAATACCCCTAATTTGTCAATATATAATGCAAAACAAATTTATACAGATATGCAGGTATATGCACGTATCAAAGCACATAAATGGTTGCTCGTTGTGATTTGTTAAATACTTTAAACTAATGTTGTCTTGCAACATTTGTTGCAAATAAACATTTCCTATTAAACAAATACAATTTCATGGCATTGTACTGCAGGCAATGCATACATACATATTAGCATAAGCCAAACATTGACATGCATGTGTGCATACGAACATATTTTTGCATATACGTATGTGCATATACGAGTATGTTTGTCCGTGCATATTTACGCTGACCGCTTAATTGTTTATTGATTATACAAGATGGTCTTCACAGATCTCTCTCATAAGGCATTTTACACTGAAGGCAAATTATTTGTTTTAATAATATTTCTTTTATTTTGAACAGCTTTAAGGTGTTTTCCTCATTCTTATTTATGTTCGATTATTAAATTAGCCTTTCATTAGGTTTGGTGCTGCGGGACAAACTAGCTTTAAAGTACCTTCTCAATCTGTTGCTGGGTAACAAATAGGCAACCTTGACCGCTTTTGTAAAGAGGTTTTAATTTTTATATTTTCCAACACCTCCATAAGCTTTTGAATACTTTGTATTTATAATTGACTGTAATAATAAGCCATCGGCTTATATCTTGCTTCTTTACCTGTTTTCTTTTTAATTCCTTTGGAATGTTGTGATGTTTCGTGGTCATGTGTCATTCCGCTTTATATCCCTCTGAATGCCTTTCACAAGTACTGAACTGTTGTTGGAGGCAGTATTTTTTAACAATTTTCGCTTCTCCTTTTCTGATTCCTGGGCAAAGCCCGAAATACTCTTGTAAATCAACTCATTTGTTATGCAATAATGATTTGTTGCGTTTGCTTTATCACTACGTGTTTAGTTTTATTTTGTTGTCAGTCCCGAAGAGAGTATAATTCTTTTTAAATTTCCTTTTTTTGTGTGAAGATTTTGTGCAGAGCTTTAAAAGAACTTGGCGAACAGGAACGTTTTCTTAATATAATTATTTTGCCTCCGGGGACAATTTGCCGTTTTATATCATTTTTTTTAATTTAATGGATTAAAAGTAGGCGCCACCTAGTGGTCAATTTTACAACTTTACCGTTGCAATTTCTAAAGAGACAAACCCGGTGCAGTGTTGTTCGAAAATCATCGTCATCTAGGGCAGTCCAATAACGAATTTCTAAATGATGTCATCCTAACAGCATAGATCTCAACCTATAGATCTTATAGTCGCAAATAAACAAAAAATAAATTAAATGTATTTCTTATATAAATGGCCTGATGGCCAATTTCCGTTGGTGTTATTGTTTGAAAACGTAATAATAGTGACAATGTGCCATCACCCTTGGCGTTAATGACATTTATCGGAAATACTCGTATATCGGTACTCTTCATTTTCAACCAAATTATATGTTGTGAGCATCGAAGTTGAAACGTCTTTAAGAAAAAAAACTAAAATTTAAAGTATCATGATGAAAATCTGAAATTGTAATTTCTGAAATGGAAAAATACACGCACAAGTGAGGGGTTTTCAGTAGGGCATGGAAACCCAGAATTTCGTAAAATATTGCATTTATGCCGAGAAAGGCTATTCTGTTGCAATACAAATGTATGGAACTTTTGCAACGACTAATTATTTTAATATGGGTTCCTTCCCTTCCCTCTACACACCAAATAATTCCAGGAAAACCCCCAAATTACTCCATTGTTTTATTGTCCAACATTTGAAATATAATCCAATTATTAAAAATTGTGGTATTCATCGCTTCCAAAACATGGCGTAACATATTGGTAACATCGGGTTGGACCCCGACAAAATTAAAGTCATTTCCAACGATTAGTTCATACAATCTCTATGCAAAAACCCGCAAAGCAGTTGCAATTTTTATTGTTAGTGTAACTGCAGACTTTCCCATGTTACCTTTTAGTTTCCGGCGGACTTGTGCCAGGATATACTGAAAAGAAGTTCTATTGCGTCGGAATCTGTTCACGAATCCATTTTACAAAAACTTTCTTTCACTAAATTTAGGATGTCAAGGTCACTACCGTACATACTTTCTAAACATCACATCAGCGATCTGTATTCATTTTTATTTGTCATCATCCTGGCTAAAATTCTGTACATGTCGTTCTGTTAATTTTCGATTAAATAAAGAAAACTATATTTAAAAAATATGCAATAATATCAAATGGTAAAATGTAGCAGCGCTACGAAACTTTATTTTTTGCTTTTCTTGGTTTGATTTTTTTTTACTTCGTTTCGATAATTTCAAGCATAGGGTCGAAGCGAGGAGATAGAAACAGCAATTAAATAAAATCGCAACGCCAATGAGAGTCTTATACTTGTGAATTTTTATCATTTTCTTTTATAATATTTAGTTTCCACGCTTTAAGGCACTTCCTTCGGTATAATACTCAGCTTAGCAGGGGCTTATTCCTCAGTTCATAAAAGTCATATGCAGGCGAATAAGTTGGATAATAAGAAATACCTTAGGAAAAATATTGTAGACGTTGGCGCCTAAAATCAAAGCGCAATCCCGTTTTTCCTTCTGACAAAAATGTTGCATTATGTTGCACAATAAACTGGCAAATATGAATCATTTAATTTAATTGTTTTTGTAAGTGCAAAACTTCGCATGATTTTGTGGGGTTTTTGAGTTAACGGAGAAAATTACCTCCCTATAAGGCAACATTTTTTTCAGAAAGGAAAACGCCATAAGTTAATTGAACGATATGCTATTTTCAAATATTTTTATAAAACTAAACAAACAACTCTTTATAATAAATAACCCGGTTGATTATTCTTGATATGTCTTCTCCTTCACTTGGTAATATATTTAATGATTCACTTGTCTTGCAAACAAGCAAACATTTTCTTCATTACTTCGTTTCAACTCTCTTCCTTTAATGAAGTAATAACCCCTTCTTATGGCAAATTAATATGGATGTTGAATAAAAATGTATTTTTATGGAATTTATATTTAAAGACACTCCAAAGCCGTTGCATGTATTTTTTCTCTTATTTCCACAGGATGGTAATAAATCATCAAAATATTTTTCGTTGCATTTTTTTGGCCACTCACTTGTGCATTTTATTGGGGTGTTGCTGTTGTCGAAAGGTGAGATATTAATTTATTTAAAAAAAATATATATTTATAGTATTTTTGTGTTGGCGAACACAGGAAATTTATGTTTTATTTTATTGATTTTCCATTAATGAACTTTATTTGGGTTTGGCTTTATTTAACGACATGACGACAAAAATAAAACTGGTACCTTTCATTACACGCTCACGCCTGTTTGATGTTACAAAACAACCTTAAGCAGATGTGCCAGGCGGAAAGTATTTGTGGTGAAAGAAATCAACAATAGTGCAAAAAGCAAAAGGAGTTAAAATGGAGGAATAGTAATGATTCCTTACTTTAATGGAATAACAAATAGCGCCCTTGACCTTGAGTAGAAAGTGGGTACTGAATATCTGGGGTTTATAAAATAATTTTTTAAATTTTAAACGAAGAAAAGATAAATAAAATAAAGCGAACAAATATGTAATCGTACGCGGTGCGACCGCTACTTTGGATGTTCATTAATTATAAGGCGTTCATATATTTCGATATCATAGGCGGAAGCCATAATGAAAAGGTCGAAGTGTAATTTTCGCGATCACTTTATACAACTCTTCAGTGTTCCTCTATTTGTTATATCGCCTGTCAAGGATTCAAACCTAATACCCTGAGCTTTTCTATCGAAATAAGCCGCCACGAGAGCAGTGTCCAACGAGCTTGAAGCCGTTACATACCTCAACGCATAACTTCACACGTGGAAGAACCTTTCTCGTATGCTTGGTTAGCCAGTATGTTGGTTAGATATCATAGGGGCACATTAAGCTAGATTACTGCTGTATTGAAGGAGCATGGGTAAGATGATAGGATGTTCGGAACAAAATTTTATTTTACCATACAAACAATTTAGAAAAATGTTAAACTTCTTTACAACTTCCCGCCCAATTCTGAACCCCGCCTGTACTATAGATTAAAGTCTCAGTCTACAAAGTTCTTATTGCTTTAATTTAACACCGTCATGAACCTGTTCTATAAATCATACATCTTTGAGTAATTAAACTGACCTCTCTGAATACCTCGTGATCATTTAACAACAACAAGAAAAAAATCATATACTCGTAATTCATCACATACGCAACAAGCTGCCACAAGCAGGCAAACAAATTACAACAGTAAATTGATAATTAAGAAATAGACACAAAATCAAAAATAAATTCAGACAAGAGTGACGAAAAGGCCATAAAAGACCACAAAGAAGAAGTATCAGACCTACTAACACAACTTGCCGATGCAAGCACGAACAGAAGAACGTGTGGTTAAGTCCAAACAAGCATTTCTTCATACCATTTGAAGTCTTAGGCAATTTTCTTAATGACCCAGGGTTTCATTATTTTTGTTTTAATATGCAAAATAAACATCAAATAAAATCATCATGGTTTGTATTACAAAATCTATAAAAGACATAAACATTTGCTCAAGTTATGAATTAGAGGTCTGCACAATTACATTTGTATACGTGAAGTACACGAGAAGCGGCAAGGCATGAACACTTACTCGCAGTATCAGAGCAAAATTAAGTACTCAATTTTGAGAACATCAAAATTGTGGGAACGTTACGTTCGCATCTTCTTCTTTTTTTAGGTACCGAGTACGAAGTGCATGTTGCTCATAGGTACTCTACTCGGCTGTGTTCGTTTTAGGAACATGATACGAGCTAAAACATTTCATGTACTGCAAGTACTCAAGTACTACATGAAGAACATGCTGAACGTTCAGTTCGACAAAGAGAATAGGAATATGAGAAGAGGAATATGATGTGTGTATCTAACAATACAAACTAGTTTCATATTATTTGTTTTATTATTGTTTCGTAGTATGTATGTAATTTTGTTGTGACTATTGGATTTTAGTGTCATTTTCAAAACAAGATAATTATATTACTTATTTTATAAATTGCTTATTATTGATCTCTTTCTTTAAAAATATTTCTATTAGTTATAAGTAACTTATTTAAGTATTTTATTTTAACGTGAAATTGAATTTTATTTTTCATAATAAAAACATTGATTACGTTTTAAGACGTTTTATACAGTTTTAATTGACTTTGTTAAATACAATAAATAAAAAGTTCAAAATCTATTCTATGTAGATATGTACATTGTTTTCATTTTAGAATGTTAAGTGATACTCCTGTGTATGTATGAAATAAATTTGGTTTTACCAGAACTACTCATCTTAAAAAAATAGTTTTTTGTCTTCATGTAACAGCTAGCGTACAAAAAAAAAGAGATGTTTAAAACTGATTTATTTTTAATTGTGGGGTTTTACACCTTTCTTTATCTGTGAAAAATACACACCCATCAATGTTTAAAAAGTCACATGTAGGAAAAACCTAAAACTCCTTAAAAACCGACAGCGAAAGTAAAATCGAATTGTTTGGTAGCAATTCATCATTTTTCTTTTACCTAAATATTTGTTATGGATGTACATACAAATGTATGTATTTACATATTTATGGTTATAATTGTCGTCATCTGCTAACTGAAATATTTTCAATTTCGCCATGTACGTATATACATACATATGTATGTGTTTAAATGCTACGCATATACTCATTGTTCCGCAAAATAGGAACATCATTTTTGCGGTATTCTTCTTTTCATGTTCCCAAATTTTTATGTTGCTATTTTTGTATGAACATTTTTTTTAGGAACATATTTTTCTGTGGCTACGTTCTTGTTGGTATTTGACAAACAACCCTTCAGTTCTCTTCTCTGCTTGTTTTCTGAGAGAAAGAAAAAGTAGGTACTCTATTTGAAAAGTAAAAGAACTTCTCATGTACCACAAAAACATACTCGATGCAGACCTCTATTATGAATATAATCAGCATAAAAATCACATAAAGCTTTTACCATAAATTGTTCTTAAATTTTGTTATCATATTTTTAATAGCAGCTAAACTTAGCTGTTGTTGCAAGTGCTTTAAAAAAAACGATTGCTTTAAATCTCATTCAAAAAAGAGTTTATTGAACAACCACAAGAACATGTTTTATAGAAAATATTTACAAAAATATTAACGCTTGTGGAAGCCAGCTTAAAGTTTCACTACTAAAGGCCCTTGCACACTTATAGACAAGCTGTTAGATTTTCGTTGAATCTTTGCAGAGAGAAATCGTTCGGACTATCAAATAAACAGGAAATGAAATTCTCATTACGATATTTGTCCACACTATCGCACTTCGGGAAAAATGCAACCCTTACAATAAGTATAGTTCAGGCTTTTAGAAAACTCTTAGAAAATGGCGAGAGCCACACTATCAAATTTCCACTCGTATTTCTATCGCATTCATAAAACATATTGTTGTCGTACTATAATGTTTATCATTTTGTTTGACTTTTTGACATGCCATTTTACTCAGTATTATAGTGTAAATGGGGCAGTTTTGTTGGACGTCTTAATCTAAAAACAAGAAGGCGTATAAAAAGGGACATTTCCAAAATGAACTTTAGAAAGCAGTTTGAGCGAATTGTTTTTATAAAATGCTCTTTTTATGCGTGCGATTTTTAACAATTCTTTTCAAGGTGCGTTCTCATTAAAAGTACTTTTAAAAGTCGTTTTCAAAAGTTTAAATTCTAAAACTTCCTTTTGAAAAGTATTTGTTAAAAGGTACATTTTTTAAAGTAGCACTTTAGAGATTATTTTAATCATTTTTAAAAAGTACTTTTTAAAATAAATAATTTTTAAAGTACTTCTTAAATGAGCTTTCTCTGAAAAAGTTTTCTTACTTTCTCAATTGTTTTCTAAGAACTTTTAAAAATTAAAATTTTCGTAAAAAAGTGCCTTTAAAAGTGTTTTTTAAACCGGCATTTTTAGATATTTCCTAACAAGGTACTTTTTAAAAAGAACCAACTAAAACGAATAGAAGAAACGGTACTTTGGTGTAAATGAAATTTGAAATAATAAAAAATTAGAGAATCTTAAGAATAAAATTTAAAAAAAGGCAGATTTTAAGAACTAGTTTTGAAAGAAGTCTTCTTCAAAGAAGTCTCTATTTAAACAAGGTACTTTAAAAAATTAAAAGGTACCCCTTAAAAAATGAACAATTTAGGTACTAAAATTCGTATCTAATTTCTTTTTTAATTCTCAGAAAGTATTACAATTAAGAAAAAATATCATTTTTCATTCACGACTCGAATTATTGTCCGTGTTTATTACCTTGACGAAAAAGAATTAAATCTAAGGTTAGATTATGGAAGGCTGACATGGGCAGACAACTCATGTATGTGCGAACAAATTTGTCTTGAACAAATGATTTTTTGAGAAGAAAAGAAAATTAATTTAACCTCTATTGGCATAATTTTCCACCCAAGAACGTCGTCAGATCTAAATAAGAGATATGACGATAATGGAAACGTCAAGGTGTGGGAAGCGTTATCCTACGAATTTAATGTGATTTCCAACCAAAGTAGCTTCTTCAAGATGTTTTGTTTACAAATGATGAATTGCCAATCGCAGGATAAAGAACCATCAATTTATTGTCATGGTCGACCTGCAGTCAGGATTGGAATCCAAAATAAAAATCTGTTGGGAATGCTAAAATTTTTATGATGGGATTACTAATAGTTTTTTTTAAATAGCCTTCCCACAACAACATAAACGCGAAAATAAGGCCAAGTTCCAATCCAAAAATGTTGGCACTCATAAGTATTGAGCTTAAAATGAGGACCAAGTTCTTGATATGTACACCACCATCTTATTTCTACGCAATTCTCCTTCTTAATATTCAAATGCCTCAACGTAAAAGATAAAAGAAATATTAATATCAAACATCATAAAGTCAAATAAAATTCGATCCCAATAAGCAAAAGGAAACTAAACGGACGAAAAAGGACATCCTGTGTGTAAAGAAAATTTAATTTTTAGGATAAAATAAGAAGAGAATAAACATTTTCAATGTAATTTATGGTCCAAGTTAAATTTCATTCAACTCGGGGGCTTTAAAAATCACCAATCGCTTCATTGCTGTTTGAAAATTTTAGCTCTTTTCTTTTCCCCATTTCTCGTTTACTGAAAATAGCCCATGAGTTTTTTAATAGAAGAAGGATTTAGAAAAATATATAAAGAGATGCTACTAAGCCCTCGTAATGATTTGTTGTTTTGTTCTTTCTATATTTTCTTCCTTTTAACTTAAATATACTTACGATTATAGTTGTACTTAGAAATTTTGGGACATTGAGAAGAAGAATGTGAGGAATAAGCAAAAATAAACTGATATTTGCAGAAGGATTATTATAAAACAGAAATAATATTTTAGCTTTAAGCAAACAAAAAAAAAACATTTGAGCTTATAATAAAATAGAAATTTTAAAACTTTCTTAAAGTAAAGGCTAATTTAATAATTACTCTTCGTTATCTGTATTGGAAAGCGATATCATATGGCATAGATTCGGGCCAAACTTCGGGCATAAGAGTATTCTGGACCTTGTTGGAAAAGAGGTGAGGGAGACTCAGATGCCGATGGAACGCGTGAGTAGAAGAAAAGTAGTCGAAAAGTTGCACCAGATCCTCATTGCGGAAGATGTTAAGCATTTTTACTGATGGTTCTTTTGTGGAAGGCAGGTCAGAAGCGGGGGTATTATCAGCTGAGCTTAACTTGTCCTGTAGTGTGCGTTTGGGAAAATACGTGTCAGTTTACCAGGCACAATTGCTTGGGTTGCTACATGCGTTGGATCACTTGATAGAAAATCGGATGCGTGGGGGAAAGGTTATCAGTCGGTTATAAAACGCATGAGGAAAGTGAACGTGTATTTCAAACTAGTGATGGAATGTGTTCTGAAACTAAACACATGTGCCTCGTTGAATGTGTTAACATTGATGGGGGTTAAGGGACACATAGGCACAGCTGGGAATGAAGCGGCAAACGAACTAGCAAAAAATTGATCTGTTGTGGATTTTTGTAGATCAGAACCCAGAGTTGCACTGGGGAATGGCCTAGTGCGAGCTAAAGTTCTTCAATGGGTAAACTCATTACACCTGAATAGGTGGAGGGAGAATAGCACATGTAGACCAGCAAGGTACTCGGGGTAAAATAGGGCTAATTTAAACTGGATCACTGCTTTAGTGACAGGACATGGAAACTTCAAGTACCATCTGTCCAAGATGAAAATAGTAGAAGATGATACTTGCAGACTATGCCTGGAAGATGCTCAAACTGTGAGATATATTGTGTGAGAATCCCCAGCACTGGCTAGCATAAGGCTTAGGACCACGGGCAGGCATATGTTAAATGTGAATGCTATGGGGATCTAAGCCTTAGACAAATGCTAGCAAGTACAAGAGACTCCATAATGAGGAAAAAGCCGGCGGTTACCAGTCGACAGTCTGAAGAAGTAGAAAGTAAAGGCTAGTGGTAGCACGACACTTGAATGAGAGTATGGTAGACGGTTGAACACATTATTAACAAGAAACCAATTGATATGTTTATGTTGGTAAAACTTCATTTTATGTGTGACCAAATGAAGAGGAACCAAAAAAACCGTTACGTCGCTACATGATCACGATCTCACTGAGATGTTCAAAATAAATGCAACGCTAGTGTGTATACTCAAGATTCATTTAAATTAAATTATATAAAAATATCTTATATGCCACGATTTTATATCAGAATAAAAAGCGTAAAACAATGTATCTCTGCCCAGCACTGATTGTTCGGAACATTTCCATTAAAAGTGAAATTTCGTCTAGGCGAGAGCCCTCGCATTTCGTAAAAGGAAAAAGTGTAAAATGTAGAATAAAATCGTAGGTGGTAAATTCACGGCTTTTTAATATGAAATATTGGAAGGATTTTTAATATTAATAAAAATTTAAAATTAGAAATTGTTGTCCACTTTTTTAATTTTTTGTTATTAGATTTATACTTTATATATAAAATATCTATTAATGTTAAGGTGAACACTTATATATAAGATCTTTGTTTATCTATAAATGCAATTATATCGAAAAGTATTATTGTCCTAAACAATTTGTCGTACCAAGTGGCCTACAGAGATTCGGCACCATAGAGATTTAAAGAAATATTAAAGTTCCACACGTTGTTAAATAAACAATATCTTGCAACAAATCCCAGGTCCATCATTAAAAGCAACCGAAAGTGTGTAAAAAGTTCTATCGAACACATACTTATGTTTATCTGAAATATCATATGCAAAGAATGGCTTAGAGATGTAACAAATCTTGGTTTCTAATAAAACAATAGCCTTGTTAACGATAGTTTATTTAATTTGTGGATTGTAATTTGCAACGCACAGTCTTCTATCCGAACATCAATTAAGACTCACTCTACACCGAAAAATGCATAAATTTCAAATACTTTACGTTCAGCTATAAAAAATTTTATGTTGTGGCCATAAAAGGCCAATGATGATGACTTTACGAAGGCGATTTAATTCTAAAGATGCGTATTTACTGCAAATTTAATGCTGCATTACGCAAATATAAACGTATGCACACACTCCTGCCTACATTCAAGTGTTTAATGTTTGCGGGACAGAAACCAAAAACAAACAAAAAAACAACAATAATGCAAACCTTTCAGACTACCGTCGAGACAACACAAAGTGGCCAAACTACATGCAACACGAACACAATCTCAGATCACAAATGGGCAAATTGCAGCAAAAGTGAAAGGCAAGCAAGAAATATTTAGAAGGACAGACGGGTGGACAGGCAGTTAGATACAACTGTAGCTTCATCATCAATACAAAATTGATTAAAGTTTGCGTCATTAAATTTGTATGACTTTTAATTAAACATTTTCAATAAATAAATTGCTATTGTGTGTTTATTCTATGAATTAATTAATTAAATTAATGTTTTCATAATATTAATGAATACAACGTTTTAGAAAATTCCTTTTTTTTTTGCAATCAACGATTTTATTTATAAAAGATACATGAGCTCTAAAATTTTAGTGCAGCGGAGATATGAAAGTCCTAAAAGACGTTAATTTGCTTTCAGAGCCCTGCATCAGAGCATCAAACCAGCAATAATAGAGGCCGTACTAAAACTGTCAGCTTAAGATCGACTAAAAGACAAAGCTTAGCTAAGTGAACGTTGCCATATCGTGTCCTTAACACGAAAATATAGCTGTCATGTTTTTCGAAATTTACTTTTTAAAGCAGAATTGTTATATTGTTTCCAACCTAAGAATAATAATCGCCTTTAAATTTTAACATAAATGATATCCAACTTTTTGTGTGATCGCAAAAATAACGTAACTGACTTTAAATAAAGTAAGAGTCACCAAAGAATTTGCGAAATAAACCAAGGAATTATCTATAAAGGGCAGCTAGTATTTACTTTGATCCAGAGATGGAACCGTGAAGAACTATTCACCCACGCTCATGCAAGCTGTCGCTAAAAATAGTACTATTGCACGGCATTGCTCATGACCACAAGAAGATCACGGAAAAATTAACGCATTCATTTCTAAATTTTTGCTATCAAAACTTATTCAAATATTTTACACAAACCTGCTGCTAATAAACAGCCACTTTTATTTGTATGTCATAATTTTCTAATTGTTTTTCAAAAATTTCAAATGAAAACTTAAAACATTCCAATAACGAAATCAGTACACAAAAATTCTAACCATGCACGTACACGCACGCAAATCTTTATACTCGCATTTATGCACGATAACATGAGTGGAGAGAAAAGTTACTCACGATCAAACGCCATCACGAATGGTCCCGCGAGCGGTGCTTATATTATTAATGTAGGGTTGATATTGAAGCAGACCGCTTACTTTATGGGTCCTTTTTCGGTTCCCTTCGTTATACGAATTGATTTTCGTTTTAACTCTAGCCTATACTCTTCACTGTAGTGATTTCAGACTGCCGACTGGTAACATTCGACCTTCTTCTCCACCACAGAGACTCTTGTAATTGCTGGCCTTTGTCTAAGGCTTAAGTTCACCATGGTAATTGTCCGCCCATGGTAAAAACCCTTATGGTACCCAGTTGAGATGGCCGCATAGAAAAGCATTAGAGGCATCATTAGAATGCCTAGGTAAAAATCGTTCTACTACTGCTCGAATATACATACGTCACCCCCATTTTAGTGCTTTTAAAAAATTACGAGGACACATTCAAATGCCTTTACAGACCTTTACAGTTTAATGGAGATTGTAGTCTGCACAAGCGAATAGTGGGCATTCTCACGTCAGCGATAGTGAGAGATCAAAATGTTCATGTAGAAGTTCTAGGCGAAAAAGCCTACTGTCACCACCCAAGTTCAATCTGACCTATGCATCAGAGGACCCAGCAAAGTCAATGTGGCTAAAGACGCCAAGTCACAGTTCAACCTTAATGGGTTTCCACCTTTGAAATAAAACGTTAAATTTGTAAATGTTAAACCCGCAACTTTTCTATTATCAACTTAACACCTACACCTTCCTATTCGACATTCCTATAGGTGGCAACTGCAATGAAATTCTACCGAAAGCTTTAAAAAACAATTATTTAACTTAACCTAAAAAGGTGCTTCATAAATATGAATGTGCAACAGAGATTGCCTTCAGAAACTTTTGCTTTAAATTGATTTTCAAAACATTGACAGCATCAGAGGCAACATTTTTAAAAATGAATTTTAACAACGTGACTTCATAGCAGACAACATTCCATAAAGCTGGTTTGCAGTGACTGGAGATGCGTTTCGATGTGAATGTTTAGTTCTGTTTTACGCACAATAAAATCAATTTTACGTAAAATCAAATCTAGAAATACGCTGCATGAAAATGTTGATTCACAAATTCAAATATTTTATTTGAAGAAAATAAATGATTTCAACAACTTGAAACATTTTATAACTTGTTGTGGTACGAGTACAATGAGTTGTAAGCCGGTTAATTGAAAATTATTAAGTCAACTTATGTTTGCATTAGTTGAAGACATTCTAAAGTCTTGGTCTTGAAAACGAGACATCTGGCCGTTTTGGTTTGCTTGCTCTTTATTTTAATGTCAAGTGTTTTTTGCAATAAACAACTTTTTTGCAATTATTTCTTATTTTTACGTTTTGCTTTAGTTTTTTTCTCAATCAATTGCATTAAAATTATTTTAGTTTATTTTTTGGTTGGGTTGTTTTGCAATAAAAAAAAGAAACAAAAAATACAAGAACAACAACCTTTGAGCTTTTTCAACGAAAAAAATCTGCATTTGAACTTAGAAACGTGAGGTTATGAAAGCAACACTATTGTGAATTTACGGTTTACTTTGCAATATCGAAGTCTTCTAAGAAGTGCTCCAATAGTAGTAGACTGTAGAATGTAACAAATTTGACAATTGTTTGAATTTTGAGGAATTATGTCAATTTATTTATTGATTTTGTTGTTATTAAAACAAACATATGGAATTAAAATCACTTGCCTGTCATGCTCATGAATAACGGCGCGGATTTTGGCTTATTGAGACTAAAAAAAGCACAATCTTTTTTCGGACCTTAAAATATTTTGGAAAATATGGATGAACTTCTATTTTTAAGCTAAACAGTTTTCAGTGCCAACTAAGTTCGAAGCAAAAACTTGCTGCTTGCCTGCAAACTATTTGCTTATACAAATTGAGGATTCAATTTTTATATTTAATTTTTCACCTTAATTCTTCACTAGAACTATTTTCATTTTAAAATATCTACTTGTTGTAACACATAAGTGCTTATATCTGCACCAGGCCCAGATCATTTTGAAGTTTTGGTAGGGGGAAGTTATAAAAGAAAAACTAAAGATGAAATTCTCCTTTTGGGAAAATGTTTTTCTCCCCCTGGCTTTGTGCTTGATCTGTTCACACTTTTACAGTCCGTCGCACTGTGTTATTTGTATTTCCTGTTATAACACGCTAGTAATGAGCCTTAATGTTTGCAGTCGATGTTCCAAAGTTTAAAGTTCAAATAATTACCACTAATAACGGCACAGGGGGGAAACAGGGTGTGCAGGTATAAATCAAATTGAAATTAAAAGTGTTAAAGAAAAAGAAGCCGTGTTGAGTGTCAACGGGCTTGAATTCAAATGCCAATGTTACTGTTTGACTACCTTGCACGTATGTAGATGCTGTGAGTATTTAGTCCTTTGTTTCTTGAATAGGATATTCTCTCCTGACAACTTTATAGCGAAGATTGCTGCTAGCCAAGGGATATGTGGAACACGGTAATCACTAACCACTAGCAATAAACTTGTTGAATTTATTCTTGATTTCATATTCTGACAGGGTGTCGTGAGAACGAAAAATGACACTGAACCAAACTTGACAAGGGATGACGGAAATTCGTGCCAAAAATCTGCGTTGTTCAATTTACTTAAAAGCTGGCTTTCAAAAAATGCTAGATTAAAATTATTAAAAATAAAACAGCATTAGCAACTGATCAAAGGTTAACGACAAGCTACTAGCAAACTCATAAATATAAAAATGTATATAGATATTTGGAACGATATTCCGACA
This sequence comes from Phania funesta, assembly GCA_963932375.1. NCBI lineage: Eukaryota > Metazoa > Arthropoda > Insecta > Diptera > Tachinidae > Phania > Phania funesta. The sequence goes on from OZ010652.1 coordinate 24,017,994, forward strand.
TTCCTTGTTAATTTTGGTTTGCAGACAAGCCAGTTCGTTTTGTTCAGAATAAAAAATTGTACTCGAGATGATTCATAGCCAAAACGGATTTGTCTCCAAATCAAACTATATCAAATTACCTCGTCGGAAAATTAAATCAAGAATAAAAATAAACTATATTGCTTTTGCTGCTTTAGTGCTGGTGAAAAAAGAAAACAGCACAGCAATGCCAAGTGTTTTCTGTCACAGTACTTAAAAACTTTTAAAGGCTACAGTGGCAAATCTTAAATAAAGCTAATGCTTCTATCTGTGCGTCTTAGCCTGTCATAAATTATTATAAGGTAAGACTTGAATTTTTCACCTACAAGCAAAAATTCCGGCACTTAAGGGTTAAAAACTCGAATTATGTGTATTTAAAAACTCCGAAATAGTTTAGAGCATGGTTGGTGCACCATTTCAGTTGCAATACAGTTGTATTGGTGCTGAATTCGTTGCTGTCGTATTTTCAAGAGACCAAGCAGAGTAATAACATAAATAAATTAACAAGAACGAAGTGCTGTTTTGTGACAATAAATGGGTTTTATTTTAGCTATTGATGGTCTGTATTTATAGCCAACAGCATAGTAATATCAAAATAATTTGTTAGTAAAACTTCTGGAATCTATAGCATAGAGCAGTGTTTTTTTTTTTTTTTTTTTGCTATTGCCATTTAGCAGCTAGCATTTAAAGCACTGCCTGAAAGCTTCAACATCTGCTGAAAAACCTCACTTTATTGGCGCTTGTTAATCTAAAAACTTTTGAAAGGTTACTCAAATTTCAAGAGATGTTGCGTCACTTACGATCACAATAGAACATAAAAATTAATCAAAAATTTACAAAAAAAAAATTAATGCAAAATTATATTATAATTATTTTTTGCTTATCAACGAACACCAACTATCGCAATTAAATTCTTCTATTTTTTAAAAGTACAATAAAGAAAAATGGCCAGCTGAGAAATTGTAAAACACCGATGCCCAGATAAAGATGTGGCTAAAATAAGTAGCATATTTTACTCTTTTCGTGCGGCATGTTTGGAAAAGAACATGGTGTTTATTAACACTCTTGCATTTTGTTCTGAAAAGAACAGTAAAACGTACAAAGTGCAAAATATATGCAACATTTTTGTCAGAAAAGAAAAGGCCATAGGTCTACCTGCATATAGGATTCATTATTCTTAAACTGTTAGTAACTGTAATAAAACTTATCACCTGCGTAAATCAACTTTTAAAGGTGTTAAATATGAAGCTTTGAATTGTAGGATACTCAGATGTTATTGGCGATTCAATTAACACCAAACCATTAGTGCGATGATGTCCGCCTCAGGCAGGGCAATGCAATAAAGCTAATTTATACTTTCTTGTGAATCATTGCCAGTCATAAACTTCACATGGTTGTAAAGAAATCTTTTACTCGCAGGCTACACAACACATGTGAGTGCGAGTACATACTTGCCTACTGAACTGCTGGCCCCTTCATTATGATGATTATTGTTTGCTATGTGGGTATGTGATCTATTTACCTCAATTTGCAGCAGTTGCTTTAGATGGTCGGTCATACATACTATACATTCATAATGACTGCTAAAGTTCATAATAAATATTTGAATTCGTTTGATTAGACCAGACAGTGTTAATACTTGTAATAAAAGTTTATGCTACGAAAGTGTTTTATGTTGATGTTTTATTAACACTTCATATAACTCATAGTAAACTTTATTTAAAAGATATGAACGTAGTAATAATGAACGATTAACTTGTAGTCTTGTAAAAGTTTAATTAAATGATTAATTAAATGGGATAAGGTTTCAATGTAAAATAAGCAAATCATGACACAGTGGGCAGTAAGTAAAAGTTCATTTATTTAAATCTTTAGTGGCTCTGTTCTTCCTTTACTTTAACGAAACACAACAATGATTTTAACATATTTTCAAATCAATGATATTAGCCGTTGATTGATCAATTCAATTCGATTAACGCCTCTTTTAATGATTCTAACTTTTATGATTTTTAATAAATTTTATATAATAAATTAAATAACTAACAACATCTTTTTGGCCATTGAATGATGAAGAATAAGTCTCAGAGGCCATACTTTAACTTGCATCGTTATAATAAAGTAACTCAAATGCTAATCAAATTCAAATGACTTATCAGAAATAAAGAAAACAATAAATTTGTTATTCGTATTTTAATTGCCGCAGGATCAAGTACTTGTGAAGTCAATTTGTCAGTGGTTTTAAAGAAAGAAATGTTACAAAGGTTCTTAAATACATAGATCTTTGGAACGAATTTCCGTCAACCTTAGTAAAGTTTGGTTGGGATACAAACCGGTTTCGTTCTTTAGAATGATGGCACATAGTCGAAACCGGTTTGTCTGCACACCAAATCTTACAAGCGATAACGGAAATTCGTTCAAAGTGAGTATCAACAGAAAGTTTGTGGCTTTCTTCGGTTTTTTTTTTTTTTTTTAATGCAACAAGGTAAGGAAGTTGTAATCCTGATAACTGGGCCTCTATTATACCCTGAAGCCAGACCTGTGACCTGTGATATAAAAGCGAAATATTACACACACACAAAAAACAAATTCAACAATTATTGAATATTCACCCCAAAAATTTAAATTTCAACACAATTTTGTAATTTCACCAAAAAGCCAAGAAAATTACAAAAAACAATATCTTACGATTTTTTCACAAAATCGATGTTAAAAAAGAATATCAAACAAACAAAAAAACAAATTTCATCTAAAATTTAATTATCATAAAAATTCTAAATTTTACCAAAAATCTAAATAATTTGAAAATTAAAAAAAAACAAATTGGAAATCCAGCACAAATCCAAACTAGAAATCCAAACCCTAGATGGTACTTTATAGAGAAGTACATATAGAAAAACACAAATGTACCGTTATCTGGGTCAGTGTGCGAAATAAAAAAAAATTATTTACATATCCTTTAAACTAATGTATATCCCATTTCAAAACTATTGCAGCATAACGGAGGCCGGCTAGCTGAAATTCGGCTTAGAAATAATACGCTGTCGAAATTAAAAAAATTGTAATTTGAAGTAGTTTCGATAACGAAAAACAAACTTTTATCAAATGTAATTTTTTTTAAAAACAAAGAATTTTATATAAATCACACATCTTGATTTGTTTCATTATTTTTGTCTAGTTATAAAAAATAATTTAAAAAAATGAACTTTAGAACGAAAAATGACACTGAAGGTGGCACATAGCCGAAACCGGTTTGTCTCCAAACCAAACTTGACAAGGGATGACGGAAATTCGTTCCAAAAATCTACAACTTTAGCACCCTCTAACTCCACAAATGATCATAATACAAAATATATTTTTTATACACAATGGGTTTTACGATTCATGTGAAATAACTCATATACGAAAAGTGCACGTATATTTTTCACTATTAAAAGACAAGGCCGAGAAAATTGTCTCACAAGTATCAGATACACAAAAAAAGAGCTCAGCTTATCTGTTGTACCTGAGCCCCTCTTAATGTTATTAAAATTTAACAGCAGAGTATTTGCCTACCGAGACAAACTTCAATTAAGAAGAAATATTACAGCCATAGAATCGTATTTAGTTCTTTTTATTATTAATATTAATGTATGGGGGATATCGAAGCAGACCACTTACTTTCTGGGTCCCTTTTTGACCCCCATTTCGCTCCTCAAATTGATTTCAGGGAACCGATCCGTAATCAAAGCCACCTTACTTTCAATTGAGTCTTGTGCTAGCCCTAGCCTACACTCTTGACTAAAGTGATTTCAGACTGTAGACTGGTAACTGTCGACACTCTTCCTCATCACGGAGTCTTTTGTAATTGCTAGCATTTGTCTAAGGCTTAGTTCCCCCATGGCATTCACATCTAACAAGTGTCTGCCCGTGGTCTTAAGTCTTATACTAGTCAGTGCTGGACATTCACACATAATGTGCGCTACCGTCCCAGCCTCTTCCAGGCATAGTCTACGACTTTCATCTTAGCCAGATGGTACTTGAAGTTTCCATGTCCATGTTCCATGCAGTGATCCAGTTTAAAGTAGCCCTATTATACCCGAGTACCTTGCTGGCCTTCCTGCCGAGGGGCTCTTTGAGCACCATTCTAGCCTGTATACATGTGGTATTCTCCCTCCACCTATTCAGGTGTAATGAGTTTACCTATTGAAGAACTTTAGCTCGCACTAGGCCATTCCCCAGGGCAACCCTGGGTTCCGGTCCACAGAAATCCACATCATTCATTCCCAGCTGTGCCTATGTGTCCCTTAACCCACATCAACGTTACCTCATTCAACGAGGCACATCTGTTCAGTTTCAGAATACATTCCAGCACCAGTTTGGAATATACGTTCACTTGCCTCATGCGCTTTATAACTGACTGATTGTCAAGTGCAATGAGAACCCTTTTCCCAAGCAGTTCTGCCTGGTAAACTGATACGTACCTCCCCAGACACAGACTACAGGACAAGTTCAGCTCAACTGAGAATATACCTGCTCCTGCCCTGCCACTCATAAGAAAACCATCAGTAAAAATGCTGATGTCGTTCTCCATATACCCATGCAGGCAACCCTCTGAATCCCATCCAACTTACGCTTAATTGTGCCCTGAGAGGGCTTCGGCCACCACACCACGGATGCGTAAGTTATAATGGGTCTCATCATCATTGTGTAAATCCAGAATGCAGCCTTTGGCGAGAATCACCACCTACGGCCACACACTCGTTTACATTGATGCATAATCCTTTTTGCTTTCCGGACCTTTGTTTCGATGTGTTCATTCCAGGTAAGTTCCTTATCCAGGGTAACGCCCATATAATTCACCTTCCTGGGCACATTTACTTCCGATCCGAAAAGCTTTAAGGCTTCAACCTCTACACCCTTGCTCTTACGAGTGAAAAGCATAGCGTCGGATTTACTGGCATTTATGGTTATACCCTGGTCACTGCACCATGTCTCAGTCACCATGAGAGCCTGTCTCATATTCTTTTAACTTTTTGTCTGAAATATTACCTTCCACAACACTGTACTCTCCTTGTGCGTGTAAGTGCAAATAGAAGGCACTATTCGCTTATCTCGCTCCCAAAAGTTTATTAAATTGCGTTGCTTATTACATATGTACGATTTCAAGGTTTATATAAAATTGTTTATTACTTTTTATGTTGTAATTCTATTTCAGTAAATATTAAGCTTGAAAACATTAAGGCGATGTGTAAGTGTTTAATAGTCTTTTAACTTAATGAAAATTATTATTTACCATGAGATGTTTAGTTCAGATTCAAGCATTTGAAACCTCCCATGATGCTCCATTTAACAAGTTGTAAATAAATGAATGATGTGTTTACACTAGTTTCTCATAACTGCTCTTTGAATTCAGAAAATTTTAAAGTGCAAATTAAAATTATGTGGCAAAAGCCTTCAAAGGCATTAAAATAGAAAATACAGAATAATTAATTAAAAGCTGTAACTTACAATAACCCAAATATGGTACGATTTACGTTACGGGGAGATTTAAAAAACTCAACTGTGATCAAGGAACTTGGAACACAAATTGTTCAATAAATTTTCTGATAGAAATCAATCGTATCTCGCTTGTGATTGATTACGCGAAAAGCAATGTAAATATTCACAAGTTACATCACGACTTTTTAAACCATTTGAGCTAATTTCATTTAATACACTATGTTAATGAACGATATCTGGTGGTGGTTAAAATTTTAGTTTAATTTATATTATTCAACCCAACCATGTTGAAATTTTAATGGATGTAGAAAATTTACTGATTAAATGCCAGCAATAAATTGTCTATAGTTATCGAAGCGAAAGCAATGTATAAAATAAAAACTTGTCACTACCATATATATTGTTGTAGGGAATAAAATGTGGTTGTAGTCAAATGAAATGAACTGAAATCACCCAAACAGTCTTCATAAGTTAATATCCTCTGAGTTTTGATTACCGAGTCTCATAGAGACATAAATTTATTGAAGTAGACCGAAATTCTCTCGACTAACTCAGGGGCTAAATTGCGGCTTTTAATATCATTGTAAATTTCTGTAGAACCTAGAAAGAAATTTCGATTAATAATGTCGGCACCTTGTGGCGGCTGAAACAAGAAAAATGTGGGCCTGACACAAATGAAAAAAATGAGCTTTATATTGTTTGTTTTTTTTTTAAACAAGAATTAATTCAGGACCTTGACAAAAAGACAAATTTCTTTTTTAAAATTACCATAATTTTAAATGCCAAAATTTTTTTTGATAATAACGGAATTTGATTTTAAGTAAAATTTCGAATTTGTTGTAAAATTTTAAATTTTCGGTGCAAGTTTTATGGTAAAATTTTTGTTAAAACTTAAGTAGGTCTTCTGGAACTCGAAATAATATTAAGCATTTCCAGATTTTTTTTTTATATAAATTTTTGAGTTTTTGGTAAGCTCCCAATTTTTGCTGGAAATAATTTTTTTGTGTTGTCGTTAGTGATTTTGAAATTTGATAATTAGTTTTAAATTTTTTGTTAAATTTCCCAAGTTTGCCTACTTTTTTGTCAAATATAATAAGAATTAAAATTTTTCGGTGCAGTTTGATGTGAATTTTTTAGTAGTTAGTGAAATTAGATTTATATCCATTTTTTTCTAAACTTCACTATTTTGGAAAATTTTGTTCTTATAGTAATTTAATTTTATTTGGCATGAGGCATTCTGGTAAATTTTTTAATTTTTTGGAATTCGCCAAAATTTAAAATTTTAATCTTTGTGTTTTAAAATTCTGTTAAGTTTTCCGATTTGTGGTGAAATTTAAATTCCTACGTTTTTTCATAAGGGAAAATTGGTTTTTGGTAAAATTTATATTTTATTGGAATTTTTTGTAAAATTTCAGAATTAAGCGAAATTCGATTTTTGGGTTAATTTTTTTTTAAATTTTGCTATGTTTAAATTTTTTTTGGAACAGATGGGTTTGTTACAAAACTTTGGTGAAATTTTAATTTTTGTGAGCAAATTTCAAAATTTAGATTTTTTATAAAATATAGATTTGCTTGCAGTTAGCATTTTTTTATTCCAATTTTGCAATTTTATGGTGAATTTTTGAAGTTATAGTAAATTTAAAATTTTAGCTAAAAAACCCAATATTTCAGAAACTTGTAGGCCAATATTGCTGATTTCAAACAGCAAAAATTCCCCAAATGCGCTGATCTATTGCCACTGATCTGGTGCTGTCCGAAAGTTGATTTTTACATCGGACAGACGAACACACGGAAGCGAATATTGTAAAAATTACAAACGGAATGACAAACCTATAGATACATAACAAATAACAATTACCTCGTAATTTGTACGATCTTGCTATAACTCGTTACGGTTACCGGTTCAAACAGTCAATTATAATTTCAAAATTTTGAAAATTTGAAATAAAAGTCCCAATTGTTTTTAACCTACGAGTCTATATTTTAATAATCCTTAAGAATTTTATGTTTTCAAAAGGTGCTAACCTTCCAAAATTGGCGATAGCTAATGTTATAAAAAGTGCTTGATTTTAACAACTTTAAAAAATGTCGGGTTGAGGATTGCGCTATTGCTAGGTATGACTTAAATAAACACCATGAGAGGAAAAATACATTTTTTTTAAATTATGAATTCCTAAACACAACAAAAATTCTGGCGTAATTTCTTCTCGTTCTTAAAAACTTATTTTAGCTAATCGTAAGTACGTGCTAACTGGGATCCACTTAGAAACGAAGTCAACAGCAATATTTAAAATTGGCGATTTGATTGTGCGCGCATGTGTTAGTGTAGCTAATGCTCTAACAGCTGGAATCCTTTTACACAGACAACAAATTGAATTATTTGTCTTTTTTGTTTTAACTTGAACATAAATAAGAGAAAGAACGTTACATCATTATTGAAAGTGCACAAAAAGTCGTAACAAATCTTTATTAAAAGACAATAGCCACCGAGTGATTTCTGTTGTCGCAGGCTCAACTATTTGTGCAGAATATAGAAAGAATGAATTGACTTTTTTTAATTGAAATATAAAAATTAATTATGTGTTTTAGCCTAAAAGATTAAATTTCGCCTAGAATAAAATAAGCTTAAGAAGTAAAAAAGAGGGGAAAAAACATTCAGGTTTTGAGAAACTTATGCGGTCCTCATCAATTAATTCCTTAACAACTTTGCCAACAAATAACTGACCCTGTTCAGTCAAAAGCACGTTGTGGCAAAATATGAATGCCATAAATTTTCATGTGAAGTCAGCTTTGTTTTATGGTTCAGTTGCTGCTCATCCATATTCCCATTCACATTTTAGCCATTATGTCTTGTTTGGATTATGGCAAAAATAAACAAATATTTTGTAGCACCAAAAAAGGTGGGTTCCGTAATGGCTGTCATGGAAACAGAAAGTGAAACAAAACGGAAACCTGAATGCATAAAGACAATAACAAGGTGACCAGGATAACAACAGCAAACACTTCAAAAATATGCTGACAATGGGAATTAATAATGATGATCCTTCTGTTTCACGTATATGACCTCGTCATTGCTAATAAGACGTGTTAACATTAACAAAAGATGACAGACAGGATGTGACATGCCAAAGTACATATGAAGAGTAAAAAAATTTTAATGAACTCAAAAGTTTAAATGTAAATCTCTGTGAAAGTATTGAGAGTTAGTGAGTGTCGTCAACATGAATGTCTGAAATGAATGAATTAAGGTTCGGCCATATTACGTTGGCACTAACGTTGTACCAGTTTTTCAAATAAAGTCTCGAAAAGTACTTTTCCGATCGAATGAACAGATAAATTTAAAAAAAGAGTACTGAACTTTCCTTCAAGTTCCTTTAACACAATTTTTTAATAGCTTCGGACTTGTTCGGGAAGTGATTGCAAAAAAGATGATTTTTCCTGAAAATTTTATGAATTTTAATTTATAGAAAATCATAAAATCGAAAACTGTAAGAAGCCCTTTTTCGGTAATAGAGGTAGATATTTCACAATTAAAACGAGCCATAACTAAAACCGCCCTTACACGACGTGTTTTATACACTTAACTTTCCAACTTTGTGAGTCATATGTAATTCTGCATGTTTGTGAAAATCGTTCCTTACGTCTGACATAGCCGGCATACAGCCGTCTCAAAACGTTTTTGCTGATGTAGTGACGATTCAGATTTTTATAGGTTTCTTGTTCTCTAAATTCAGAGATGTTAAGTTTTGAATTAAATTATGATACATGATTTATATAGTTGTTGTTAAATATACAAAGCTAGTTTAAATCATATTCATATATTGCTCTTCTAAAATAATATCTACGGCCGGCTGATGCTACCGCCAAGAGTCAACCGGCGCCGACTATTTTTCCACAGCATAGATTTCTGAAAAAAACTTTTTCACATGATAAAAACAGCTGATGTCAGATAATTTCTCAGGCCAAAATAGAACACGCTCTAATTGAAATTTGGTCAGATGACTTTGCCTATGTATTTTAGAGAAGCAAGGTTTTAGAAATAACACACGACATGTTCGCATTTCGCAGTGGGAAATTAAGCATGTCAGATGTAAAAAAATATGTCGTGTGTTATTTTGACACGAGTTGTCATATACAGAGGAGAGCAAAATGCGCTCTAGCTAAATTTTATAGTACGTTACAGTAGTTTGCATATGCCAACTTTTGTGAAAATTTTATATTTTTACTTAATTTTAAATGAGACCAAAAGGGTGCATCGATTTAAATAAAATATCACTCGCTCTATTTGAAAACTTGGATTTATTTTTTTTTGTCCAAATTAATTTTTGATATAACTGTTTATCACGAGAATCGGAGTCAATTTCAAGAATCAGCTGATATGCTAAGAACCGGTGTGGCCCTGTGTTACATTTTAAATAAAGCCCGTATCTTATTTAAATTCAATGTTCTCCGTCTACAGAAAAAACACACGACATCCCAGCTGGACCAGTCGAATCTCAAATAACGGTATTTAAATTCTAAGTAGGTGGTTCGGAAGGGAAGTGAAATATGGGGGCGGTAGGCAGAGAACTGAGACATTATTTTGAAGGTACTTAAACGGAGTTGGCCTGGCTTGACTTAAAAGCTCCAATTTACCCATATTTTTTTAGATTACAAAATATGGGTTTACTTTCATTCATTCTTAGACTAATTTTTTACTCTTTAAGAGAAAACATTCTTATAAAATGCACAACAACACTTTACAATGAAAAGTGATGCGTACTTTTTAAGGCCATTGTTTAATTCACATCCAGACACCTCATGTCCCTACGCTTACTCAAAGTATTCGTTGAAAACTACAGAAAATACTTAGCATGAATTTTATTGAATTTACCAATAGCATTAGCAGTTTCCCAAAGTCTTGCTAATTCGTAATCACATTCTACAGAGTCCAGACACATTTAAATTGCCTTAAAAAATCTTGCCTTTAATACATTTGTAATCCCATTGAAAACTTAAGCTTTTTTTTGTAGGCTGCAACCAAAATCAAAAACAATAAGTACGTGTCCAGTAGTTTAATTTGTTTATCCTGCTTTCCTTTGGGATTTGCACTCTAGAAAGAGAATTTCGTGCAAACATTTTGCAAGTTGAGACATGATTGCAAAATCAACCAGGACCTAATGGCCATTAAACAATTTTTAGCCACAGTATTTTTTAATACTGTGGCAAAATGTTTAGCCCGAATTTTATTAAAAAGGCAAAATAATGATCAGATGTGTGTTACAAAAACCTCAAAGCACCAAAACTATTTAAGAAAAATATTAAATCAACAACAACCAGACCCATAAACAAAAGCCGGAGGTTTAATTTTGTCTACTGCGGCCGTCTGCTGTGAATTTTTAAGTAGGTTGGGTTGCCTGCATGTTGTTGTATCATTGACTTCATTCATGTCGTTTTACATCTGTGATTTGCTTTTTGGGTTTTTTGTCTGCTGTTTGTACAACGTTATTGTTGTTATTTTTGGTACTGCTTTGCTATACACTACTTCTGCCATTGGGCCAAGTCACCAGAGGTTAGATCATTGTCCGTGATATCTTCTCTCACTCGCTTCCTTATTTGATAAAAAAAAAAAAAAAAACAGTGGCAATACGGCAACAATGTAGAGCTTAATATTTCAAAAACCCAAAAAACTAAATTTAATTTTAGCAATAAAAAGGAAAGGCCAGGGACAATTGAGACAAGCTTTCTGCATTAAAAGTCTTTTTAGCCCAGCTTTAGTATTGAAAAAGTTTCTCATAGTTATCTTTACTACAAATACCGTCTAAATTGGGCCAATACTATTTTTAATTTTTTCCTCTGCCGCTTTTCTTACGAAAAGCATATTCAACTGTGTAGGGTTCTACCAAGTCTGTATGATGGCTTCTAAGAGCAATTTGAGCAGTTTTTATTTAAGTGACGACATATTGTTGAAATGCTTCCATAAAAGTAACTCTTATTTATTATTTGGCTTTAAAGTTTTTAATTACGCTGCTTAATAACCCAAAAAGATATTTAATTCTCAAATAAAATTTTGCACAAAGTGTTTGAAAATGGGTCACGTTGTGGTGGCGTACAGTGTTCCGTTTCCAATTAAAATGGCACAAAAATACATGAAATAAGTTGTAGCATATTTTTTAAATTTGGTATTTTAAGGGAAATTAATTTTGTCAAGAAAAGTACGAATTATATTAAAAAAATTCGGCAAATAATGGAAAATTGGAAAAATTTTATAAACAATGGAAACGTTCGTTAGACGTAACTGTTGAGATCAACTGCTTCGGAACTATTGAGCACAACAGTTACGTCTTGGAAATGTTTTGAAAAATATACTACACAATTAACAGCATAACTATCCTCTATCAGCTGTGGAGAATGAGCACAACATATTGACTTTAGGTACGTAACAAATATTATGATGGAAAAATAGCGACTAATACTCCACTGTTGAGTATTATGTGCCACTGTATAAATATATGTATTATTTGTTTTATTATTATTATTTGTTTCCTTTCCTTGAGAGAAAGATTTCGCTAGACAAAATTCAATTTTCGAAATACATATTTAAATTTTTCTTCAAAATTTGTCATGTTTTGCTCTTGTATTTCAATAAAAAATAGATGTGCAGTTCACGAGTTTCACACCAGAAGAAGACGGTAACTCCTGATTTGATTTTCCTACATTTAAAATTTGACACGAGTTTTCGTCAACATTTGTCGAGTTTAGGCAGATAATCCAGTTTCGCGTATATGCCATCTTCAGTACGATTTTTCGCCTGACCAATTCGTGTTAATTCGCTTCTGTTTTTATTGCTTGTAAATCTTATGGGCAGAGATTTTTATACTGTGTACAGGGGTTGGAGGAAGTCAGCCATAATCCAATTTCATATCACCTCCTTAAACATGGCAGATGGATAAGTGACAAAAAATTAAACAACTGCTACCGTACAAAACAAATAATTTAAATGTAATTTTTTTCCATTTTGCTCTGTCTTTGTTTGTGATTAAAATATATTTATATTGCAGAAAAAAACCTCTCAATCTCAAAGGAGATTATTACCGGAAAGAACCCTCGAATCGAACAAAACTGCTTTTCGAACATAGAATTAGGCTAAAAATTTTAATCATTTCAAACGATTTAGCGATGATAACGCGTGGCTGTATATTATAGGAAATCGGGATGAGTCGCCTACTAGCCAGTTTGTTTTTAACTATGAAATCTTTTTAAAAATCAACTTACGACCGGCTAGATAAGCAAAATAACCGTATGTGCAATATATTAGAGGTATTTTATTAATTGAAAATATCGAGTGACCCCCGCCCAGGATAACGTTCTTTCTTTCTTTGTAGTAGACTAAATTATTACTCTCTTATATTTCTTACAAACGAGTAACACGCAGGCAATTGTAGCTTAACCCGTTTGGCGTCTTTGTGCTTGATAGGGTACCATGGCATGTTTGAAAAATATGCACTATTTAAATATTGTCGGATCTTTTTGCAAGTAAGCGGCAACTTTGATATTTAACAGCTGTCATCTGTGGCTGTAACGGTTATTCTAAATTAAGCGCTACGCAAAAGAGAAAGCATTGCCTTTATGTATGTGCGAAATTATCAGTCGAGGAAGTGCAACTAATGTGTCAGTAGAAGAGTTATGAAGAAAGTTAAATAAACTTTGCGGACTATTGACACTAGGTCCGTCACCGTCCACACATTAGCATTCTGTTTCGAAAATGTTGGGGGTTTCTTTTGCTTCCAACTACAAGTTGAAAACGCAAATTGCAGTTAATCTTTTGTCCAATTTTAGTGAGAACCTCGGCTGTGGAAGAAAATTTGGCAGGTCGCCGATTCTGAACTAACAGTATAATATAACAATTTTTACTTTTTATTATCTTCTTCCCAACTATAGATTATACGCTATGTTTTATGATACACCGGAGTTTGCGGGCAATGCAATAAGTACCAGGAAGTATTATGTGTCAAAAAAAGGTATAAAAACCTTCGCCCATAATTCCTTGCTGTACTCAACCGAGTACACCTCTTTTTTGGGAGCCTATTGGGGTTTTCGTTTCACAAATAAAATGTTGCTCTGCTAGAGGGTACATCTTTTTATATTCACTTACTTTCAGGTAAGTATTTTCAAATATAGAATATATTGCCTTAGACCCTAATTGGCTTTACAGAGGCTACATGATTCCGGGATTTTATACAGACCACAACAGGCAAGATTTTTCGGCATTATTAAAAAAAACACCACCATTTCTGGGCGTAAACATAATTCGAGTATAAAAAAGGGCAACAAATGTTACCTTTTTTCTAGAAACGAAAACTCCATAAGTAAATTTTCTACACTAATGTTTATTTACTTCGTAAGCAACGATAGAATAAACTTTTCGCAAAAATATCACGGATGGTATTACTTTGGCGGTACTGGGTCAACAAACAGTTATTTTGCCGATTTTTGGTTTTGGAAGGTCATAGAATAAAGAACAGGATTATTAGAAACCTCTGCAATTCGCACCCCATATAATGATAATAATTGCACTCAAAGCAGCTGGGGTCCTACTCAGTCAAACAACTCCATCCCACTGCTTGTAAGTCAAATGTTCTGTTGCTTTATTATGCACAACCTTCAATAAAATATTGAATTCATTAAAATATTCGTATCAGAACGTGATCAATATTAAATTTTTCGCAACAATATTCCAAGATGTTATAAATCTGACATTGAAGGTAAAAATAAAAGAAAAAATATTGTGGGCCAAAGACAACAAGGAAAATTGTAAAATTTATGTTGCAAATAAATCATTTTTCCCACTTTCCACTTGTCTGCCGCAAACAAACAATATGAGAAAATTTTAGGTCACATCATGTAACATTATCACCTTTTCAACATTACTCAAGTAATTTAAACGAAAACATGTAATTTCCCTCCGGGAAGTGTTGTATGTTGAACAAAACAAATACGTGTTCCATCCAACCAAATGACTGCAACACTTTCAAGAGCCACGAACGTTGTTGTACTTATCACCCAGTAAAAAGATAAATAACTAAATAAATAAAAACACAATATATAATTAAAGATGTTCGCTTGTACTTCATTTCGAGCACATGCTGCAACACATTAATTTGAGATCATTTGAAAGTGACTAAAGCAACATAACACAATGCAACACACACCACAATCACAGTCACAGTCACACCATTTACCAGCTTTCGTTTGCAAGATTCATTTACAATAAATGGAGTTCATTACATGGATGGGATGAGTGATAAGACAACCTTGTATAATCGTGCTGGAACACTTTAATATTGTTTAGTTTTCTTCGCAATTGTTTCAAAGCCAGAGCAAAGTGCTAAATTATAAGTTTCAGTATTTTTTTATTTGAATAGAAAATAAGGCAACATTTGCTAATGGTTTTCGTTCGGTTGTTGTTATTATTTTTATTTTTTCTTGAGGCATGAAATTAAAGAAAGAAGAGTTTAAAAGGCAATTTAAAATAACTAATTACAAGGAAATGTTTTTGTTTCGTTAAACAATTTAGCAATGAATGATGGCATATAAAACTTACTTACTTATACTCGTATGTTGTTAATTAAGCAAGTACGTCAAGGGGGAGTCAAACTAATGCAAAATATGTCGAGCGATTTGGTACGATACATCTTCAAATCAAATCAGAGACCGATAATAACCCTGAACTCTAAAAAAGGGTGTCACATTATTTTAAGGGAACTGTTTCCAGTTCGCATAATACACTAACAATTTGAAAAATATTCTTAAATCATCTGAAAAGCGTCCTGATATAATTCGATCTACAATCTACTCATGGACTACCTCTCCTACTTCTATCCTAATCTTTTGAATACTGTTTAAAGTAAAGGACTTGCGAACGTATGATCTGTTGGATGATATTCTTAATCAAGAGAACGGTTATGGGCGATAAGTACGGGAAAAAAATTATCAATAAATAAAAGGAATAAAACAGCAAGACAAAGTTGACGGGCAACATAGCTAGAGCTTCAGAGGTTAATTTAAGCTTAGAGCTGCCTATCCGGTGGCAAAGTAAACATAGAAGTTAATTTTCAATAAACATCAACGCATACTGCTAAACATGTTTGTAAACAAATTATATTTTTATTATTGTTGATAACAATAATATGGTCCGCATAGGACGATAGAAAAGCCATGAATGTATGTTAATGAATGGCAGCGGCTAAAGTACGAACACAGGCGATTAAAAACATCGAACGCTTAATAGTAACTTTACAGATTATGTCTACTAACATTATTTTATGGTTAGAGTGATTAGAGTATTTTAATAAAGCTAAAATACTTTGTTTTTGGTTAGAATTGAAGTGAAAATTGTATTGATATCATTCAATGATTAACACTAACTTGGTTATCATGACTAAAGTGTTGTGTAAAATGTTTTAAAATAACCATTATATATTTACCACAACAATATATTATTGAAGAGAACATAATATGGTTGTCATGTCAACATCGTTTGTATCATAGAACATTCCCAAATGCTGACCTCTTAGTGCCTTATAAACCAAGTAATTAATCAATGACGACAAGTTCAATAAAAAAAACACTACTAACGTAGCTGCAATCAAAGGATTACGTGGAGAAACTCTTAACAACCGAAGCTGGGCACTAACACAAATAAATATATGCGAAATTCGCCAACCATTGTTTGCTTAAGTTATTAGTATCCCAGTATCGCCACCATAAATGGTGGCACTGCAAACAACAAGCCTGCAATATTCTTAATGTTAAATTAACCAGATGACCATGATGTACATTGCAAAATGTCAGTTATGGATTTTGTAGCGAAAGTTCGAGATAAAGTTTACGAAACATCCGTTTTTCAAGAGCTTAAATTTATTAAGCGGAAATAAATTTACTAAAAGCAAAATTAAAATTGGTGAGGAAGCTCATTAAAGATAACTTCACAATCGCAGTCAATAATAACTTCCGGGAGCGGTTGGCTAGGTTGGATCGGCGAAATCCCTCAAATACTTTTAACGAAGTTAAAAAACAATTTAGGGAGTCAAAAACGCTGTGCATCAACACGTTAAAAATTAGTCGTGACAATGAATCTTGGTTTAGACACACTGGAATCGATATTAATTCATTGCAAAAAGAAAGAGGAAGTGAAAAACTTATAATTAGGGATCAGGATGAAATTTTAAATACAATTGGAACCTATTTTGAATCAATTCATTCTCATAAAGAGATTGCAACAGATAACTCCGTACATATAGATGTTGATACAACTTTCCACACTTTTTTGCAAAGAAAAAATGAGTATGAAAGGAATAAATCAACGGTCACTACATTTAGTCCAAACAGAAAAGCAAATGATTTGGATGAAAATTATTTTGTAACCAAAGACACAATTCTATATATATTAAAGAATTTACGTAAAAAGCTCTCTTCGGGCATGGATAATATCCCAAACTTCATATTAAGGGACGTTCCTAATGAAATTTTATTCGAATATTGTACACTATTTAACAACATATTAAAAACCTCTTACTATCCTCACGCCTGGAAAACAGCCCTAACAGTAATTTTGCCAAAAAAAAAAAAAAATAGAGACATAAGCGAGCTTAAAAATCTTCTACCAATAAGTTTGTTACCAAATATTAGTAAAATTCGAAATGTGTGTGTATAACAATTTACTTAAATTTTGCAAAAATAATAATCTAATTGAAGAGCGGCAGTTTGGGTTTAAATTTCAACATTCCACCGTGCATGCGGCTCACTACATAGTTTCGAACATCAACTGAAATTGGAATAAATCGCTATGTACGGGGGCCTGTCTTATAGATTTTGAAAAAGCGTTTGACAATATATGGATTCCAGGATTAATATACAAGCTTATAAAATATGGAATGCCTCAGTATCAGGTTGTTTTAATAAACAATATGTTAAATAACAAAAATTTTATAGTATCTAATAAGAATCAACTAAGTAAAAGAAAATACACTATAGTAAACGGCTTACAACAGGGAACAGTAAACGCGCCAATTCTTTTCAATTTATACATTTTGGATCTATTAAAACACATTAACGATAACATTGTGGCATTCGCCGATGATGTCATAATTTTCCATAACAAAAATAAATAGCAGGTTACAGGATTTGTTTTATAGGGTTGAAAATTATGCTATAGACTGGAAAATGAAAATAAATATTGACAAATGCGAGACTATTCTATTCCATCCCCTTGTTGGAAGGTGCAATTATAATGTTAGAAAACACTGGAAGGAATTTGGAATTAGAGCAGGCTCTAATTGTAATATTGCAAACAAACAAATAGTGAAATACTTGGGCATTCACCTCGATACATTCTTATATTACGACAAACATATCGATTTTCAAATTATAAAGGCAGGAAAAGCATTTTTTATGTATAAGAAACTTTTTTACTCCAAATATATAAACCCTACAGTTAAAATATTGTTGTACAAATCTCTAATTAGACCAATATTGACATACGGCTGCCAAATTTGGTACAATATTTCACCATCACGTATGGAAAAACTTCGAGTTTTCGAACGGAAATGTATCAGGGCATGCACTTCGCTATTTAGGTCACCGAATAGTGACTTTAAGAAGTACAGTTCAAACAAAAAGATATATAATGCTTCAAAAATAAGTAGAATAGACAATTTCATGATTCATTTGATTAGAAACCATATACTAAAAACCGTAGATTGCAAGGAAAACAACCTAATTATGGCCCCCTACTATGTAAGTGCGGAATACAATGAGGAGATACGGAAGAATGGATATTTGCCACCCGAGGAATTCCTACATCTAGATAGTCAGGGATATATTCAAAATTCCACAGGAACCCCTGTCTTATACCACATCTATAGACGGGCCAATGACAAAGCAATAAAATGTAGGCATATTACAGAAGAGAATAGGAGATACGATACAAGCCTCTATTTGGGGGATATGAACATGTTACCTAACTTAAACATTACAAAATACTGGTGGCTAGATCAATATGGCAGCTAATATTCTTTCTTTTATCCCTTAACTACAGCCTTTTTTTTTATATCAAATATAAAAGTGGTTTTTTCAGTTGTTTTTTCCCACAGCAAAAATGTAAAATAGTAATGTACATATGTATTATATTACGTATAAGTTTATTAATAAATATTCCTAAAAAGAATATAGCTTTTTCTAGTTATAAATGTACTGGAGCGCCCGAATACGGGACAGTGTATATATACTAAATAACATAATATACTATTTGTTTATTTTTAGTCTAAACTTTAAGAAATTTCCTTTTAAATAAACGTTTAAAAAAATATATAGCTTTCAAACTCCCCCTGGTCCAAGCAAAAAATATTTTTGGCATGGGATTGCTGTAGCTTAAGGGAAAATCAGCTTGTTGACTAGTTCAGGCATGGTAATTGCTTTATTCGCGTCAGTTACCAAATATGTTAAAAAAAATATATTGTTCTGGCCTACGGTAGGAGGACATAACAAAATTTTGCATAAATAAAATCGACGTAATAAAAAACAACTCAGTGTCATTAAAGCGTGCAGCAACCGGTAGCCAGAAATTCTTCGTAACAAATGAGATACTTCATAAATATATCATACAGGATCATGTTGTAGTCCTGCCATTTTAGCTAAAAGTAACTACAAGTTTTACCGGGAATACGAAAATATTTAAAATAATATATATTAAAGATAGAACTACTTAAACCCTGCTTTTTTTAAGCAAACATAACGCGTAACTGCAGAGCTTACTACCCTCAACTTCACCAGCTGTCGACATCTCTCTGTTGGTTTCCAAAGAAAGTAGCAAAATTAGTTAGAGGTCACTTATTGCCTGAATGTTTTTTCCTTTAATTAAATAGAAGTTGCTTTCGAATAATCGTTCATATTCTAATTACGTCATTACAAAGTTCGATATATTTCAGAAGTGAAGTGAACCTCGCCAGTTTGATTAAAAGTTCACTCTTATATAAGTGAGACTTAGCGTGTTTTTTTATTAGTCTAGCAATTACTTGGGAAAAATTTAACCTTTAGAAGTTTACTATCAAATTGGTTTTGACAATAATGAGTGTTCTTTCGTAGAGGCGCAACGCTTTAAATAGGCTATTTTCAGAGAACAATTTTGGATGATTAACGTTGAATATGATTTCCGACATGAATTCTTTACAGCAAATCAGGCTCAAAATTTCGGAAATAATGCATCAACTGGCCAGAGAAAATAATCGAATGGTAGTAGATCCCACCACCGAGGCAGCAATTAATGATTTCCGTATAAAGAAGGTTAGTGATCATTCTCTGAATCGCGGCTTGCCGTTGAGTGCAACGGAGCAAAACTTTCAAATTGAACCAAATTATGTCCATTTATGACAATTTTTTTATTTAAACTTATTAAATTATTTATGCTTGAAGTCCTTGAAGTCCTTGTTTATATATTGTGTAGCTTCATCAGAAAATAAGATATTTTTATAATAAAGAATATAAAAGAATAATTTACATACCAACAATTTACATACCTAAATAGCTGTATGGAACAACAAGTCGATAAGCTGAGTAGAGCTTAAGGTAAAAGCTGGTAGAAACTTTATTTCTCTCATATTTGTTCTACTATAAAATTTACATCGGGTTGTTATATTTTTTTTAAACACGATTTCTTTTGTACAAAATCTTTCTCTTTTATTAATGGGCTAAACTTAACACCCCATTTAAGAATCGCTAATAAAGGCCAATGATACTTCAAACGACTGTTAAATATTACCCACCGTTTGACTTTTCATTCCGCTGTTCTAATTGTAATCGCTACGTTCAAACTAAGGAGCCATGTCCTTTTGTTGCATGCTACAGCAAAATTTAATCTTCCACAACGAAATAATCAACTTAATAAAATCCCAAAACATGGGCATTCAATGCTAAAGCTGACACTTTTGCTTCATCGCAAATGAGAATGATGCTCATGCAAATGAGTACAAATGAAATGCAATTACACACTTAGTGGCTGGGAGCCACTGTTCCCTTCTGGTCTCTACACATTGTTTTTGTCCACATATGTGCAACGCGTTTGTAAACAACTTTAGCCGTTTCGAATAAGAAATTGTTTGCTTTTGCACTCGTAGTTGTTTTTGTTCCATTTCTACCCAAGATTCATTCACAAACACAACTACACAGCGGTGGCGAGTGGAGCAACAGCTCGTACTCGTATCATCATCTATAAAAGAAATAAATAAACCACCAGTGACACAGCCATCGCCTTTTTAACGTGAATTGAATTGTGTTGCAAGCAAAAAAAAAACTTAAGGAAAAAAATTAATACTGTTATGCAATGTTAAAGCCGCTAACACTATGTGATGGTATGTACTCATCACCGCGCTGGTTGGCTTCGTCATTAAAAGTAGCTGGTAGATGGTAATAAATGAATGCATGCAACATGAAAAGTGAGAGGATTCCCAACAATCGGATGGTAATTGTTGCGTAGGCTACGTGCTACAAAACACCAGTCAGTGAGTCAGTCAGCCAGCCCGCCAGCCAGCCCGCCAGCCAGCACACAGCGCAAATTATGTCTTCTTAATGCCCAGCATTTTTTATTGTTTTTTTTCCTAATGGAATGTGGTCAGCACATTTTTGTACAACACTGTTTCCATGGATGACAATATTTTGTAAACTATTTCAATATTTCAATGAAATTTTTGAATTTATTGATTTAAAAGAAAATAACATGAAATTTTGTAGAAATTGAGCTCACAATACACTCAGGGCTTAAGACGCGTACCCAAATATATAAAGATGTCACAAACTGAATTGTCAAACGTGATCGAGCTGCAGCATCCTTTCATCAGGAGAATCTGAAATGGTGTAAGGCAGTTTTCTTTTTCAACTAGGGTTTGGGTAATACAATGAAACTACGATCCGCCCTCGTATTACGATGAATGGATATTCGTCAACTAGGTTAGAGCAAATACAAGAGATAATTCCGTGGGACCTTGTATTCGAAAAAATGCGTATGAATATAATATAGCTCCGGTAGATAGCTTCGTATGCTACACGACTATGCTATTTTAGATACAAGGTAATTTTGGCTGACCCTCCATTCGAGAAAATATGATATAAAAATATGAATAAGTTAAATTCGGGAGGCCATTTACATTCACCCAAATATCATTCTACGCGAAGAATATAAGATATTTTCACGACACCTTATCTTTCGTCGACTATGCGACAAGCCTACGGTAATTGCTGAATAACCTTACGAGACATTGTCCTCGAGAAAGCTACGGTATAATTGATCGGCTTTTCTTGGCCACACACATCATATCCAATATTTATTATAAACTATATGAGAATTACAACTAACTTGTATTTTGTATTTTTTAATATGTTGGCTACCTATTATGTTTGTTGATTTGCATATCGGGTGTGTTTATGTTTGTAAATTTGTATCGGTACGTTACAATTGCTATGATACGGACAACTGTAAATAAAATCGGTTATTTCCAAGCGAGAGGAAGGGATAGACTTGAGGTCTATAATGACAGCGACACCCGTACCGTATATTAACGGTGCTTCTTTTTTGGTATAAATGCAAATTTCCACGGAATCATTTCCAACGAGTGACAATTTTGAGATACAATTTTAACCGTTGACCGTTTTGTGCTTTGATTTTGTGATTTTCTGATAATAATCGCAAATGTTTGGATTTTTAGAACGTTCGTAGTTCCGATTTTAAAAATTTTTGGGTTTAGTTTCAGTTTTTTTAATTTTATCAAATTATAGAACAACTACAACTTTTTCATACTAGATATTTCGATTTTTCGGCAAAATTTCAGACATGAAGTAAAATTATTTCTTTGGGAATTTAAATTGTTGATGATATTTTCGGTGAAATATCAAACTTTCGAATTTGTTAATAAAATTTCGATTTTCCGGTGAAATTTGGACTTTTTCGTAAAATTTGTCGTGAAATTTCAAAATATGTTAAAATTTTATTTTGGGTTGGAAGTTCCTGCTTTTTGGAATTTCGAAATTTGGTGAAATTAAAATTTTTGTGATAAAATACTAAAATTTGATTAGTTTCAGTTTCTGTGTGACTTTTTATTAAATTAAAACACTTTGGTGATTTAAAATGTTTGTATAGTAATTTTCGATGTTTGGGTAAATTTATACATTTGGTATGACTTCGAGTCTTTTTTTAAATTTTGTGGTAAAAATTCGGTTTTTGCAGGAATTAGGATTTATAAACTTTTCATTTTCCAATTTTTGAGATCATTTCTATAGGAGAACTTGAGAGCCAGTGCAATAAGGACTCAGAATGTATATATTCTAGGCTTGAAGATAATTGTGTCATCGTGAGAGTAAGAATACAAAAACACTCAGAAAAGAACACTGATTCAACTTTTTATTTACTCGGTTTACTGGGGCCTTCAAGTTATTAATTTCAACATGAGACAGACGGAGACGGATGTTCTTAAAGGTACTCCCCTGTCTATAAGCATTCAGAATATATTTATGGTATATCCATTACAGCTATAGAGAAGGGCATAAAAATGGTACCTTCTGATATGTTTATTTATTTGTTTAAGCAGATCTCTAAAATTGCCCATATCTTTGGAACATAGACCAGTTCCCCATTGGCTTCCTAAAATATCCTAGTAGGCTGATTGGTAGTATATAAATTTATTAGTTTGGGGATAGTGGCAGAGACAAGATTGAATCACATGGAAACATTAATTGGTCACCTTTTTTAGTTCTAACTCTGTCTGGTGTGTTTATGTGTTTTCTGTGGAATCCGAAACTCTGTTTTATAATGCAATATTATGAAATACTAAAATTAATTTGTGCTATTTTGCACATAAATTTAATGTTGCGCATAATCTTTCGAAGAAAATACTCTTTTACATTTTAACGTATTTTAAATTTTTTTATTAAACAGATTTATAAAATCTCCTTAAGTTTAACACCGTGGAAATGGTGTAATATCATTTGTAGTCATTAATGAAAACAGATGTTTTCGCTTAACAACATTAACGTACGTGTAACGTTAAGCCATGGTTACTTAAAAAACCCAGAACTAAAATTAGCAAAGAAACAATGACGAGATCTATTGTTTGCAGAAATGTTTACAAAATAATTGTATTCCCAGTGCGTTTGATGACTTGTTTTAGTACAAATTAGAAGATAACACTCGCTTAAAATTAGTTTTACGAGCTGGTTTTTTAAAACTAAAATCATAAGTTTACTGGTTGTGGCTGGAGGAAAAAATAACTATTAACAGCAATAAATGTAGCAAAGCTGCCCTGCCCAGAATAGTTCATGACTTGTGATATTTCTATGATCAAATTAAACTGAGACCTGTGTCTTGTTTTTAATTTAAAAAAAAAAGCTGGCATAATCAATTTACGGCGCCAGCTAATTGTTAATTTCGAGTTGTTCATATAAAATTGTATAAATATTTGCTCAATTCATTGTAGTGTGTTGCTTTAGTTTTTTGGCAAAATTACATATTTAAAGAAAATTTACCTGTCTTAAATTCTATTAGAAGTGAAATTTAGGAACAGACTTACCTGAAAAGAAACAAGCAAGAACAAGATTAAGGATTTCAATCAAGAAATATATGTAAAGTAAAGCTAATAAATATGTAAGAGAAAGTGGATGTGTTTGTTTTCTCTGTCTTATCTTTTCTCCAAAATTTCAATTACGATTTTCATCGAATACTGAAACACATTTTAATTACTAGCGTAATTGAATCAATTACTGTTTTAATTAAAAATTAAATTTTTCTTGATTAATGGCGTTAATGGCGGAACTTTATTATCGAATAGTTTACTATACAAAAGTTATAAATATATTGAATATGCAATTTGGCAAATTTTTCTACAAAAATCCATAAAAATAAGGGTTCAAATATAAAACATAAAATTTGTTTCGTTACTATTTATATGAAGTTTTTACTGGAATTCAAATTCAAAGCTGCCCATAACAGATTTACAGTTCTTAAAAACTGAAAAACAATCTACAAATTGTATTAAAATATTCTCAGAAATACACACGGAAATTTAATTTTTTATGCGGAATTATTTAATCAACTCGAACACATCGTTTGGTAACGAGTTAAATTGAAAATCGCAAGAGTTAGAGAACTACAAGCATTTAAGCTTTAAAGTTAATAACATCCAAATTTTTGTGTGACCGCAAAAATAACGGAACTGGTAAAATAATGTGGCAATCGCCGCAGAATTAGCGAAATGGACAAAGGAACTAATGATAGAGGAATATCAATATTACATATGTAAGAGTTGTCAATCAGTTCTTCTTTTCTTTTTTTGGTTTGGAAAGGGAACCGCGTATAACTTTTCACTCACGATCATGTATGCTTACGATAAAAATATTACTGCTTTGCGTTTTGATAACGCACGTGCATGATCACTTAAATATAATGAAAAATTAGACTCTATTACAAAATTTCGTGATACTCACGGAAAAATATCAAATTAACGAATTCATTTCTATATTTTTACTATCGAAATTTATGCAAATATTTTATAGAAACTTGCTGTCAATTATGCACCACTTTTAATTGTATTTCATAATTTTCTAATTGTTTATCAGAAATTTCAAATGAAAATTGAGAACACTCCAATCACGAAATAGTCACACGATAGCACGAGCGTAAAGAAAAGTTACTCACGATCAATCGTCCTCACACAAGTTCACGCTAGAAATCCACATCGCATTGCAGTAAGCTGCTTACTTTATGGGGTCCCTTTTCGACTCCCTTTGTTCCTCGAATTGATTACAGATAACCGATTTGTAATTTTCAAATACCTTACTTTCATCGAGTCTCGTGCTAACAGTAGCCTTTACTCTTGACTGTGTTTTCCAACTGTCGTCTGGGAACTCTTCTCCAACACGGAGTCTCTCGTGATTGTTAGCATTAGTCTGAGGCCTAGGCTCCACATGGCTTTCACATTTAGTAAGTGTTTGCCCGTTGCCTTAAGCTAGCCAGGATATTCCTGGATATTCCACGCACAGTGCGCCAGTATCATCTTCTTCTAAGGCTGTAATGCAGCTTAATGAGCACTGAAGCACCTAACTGGTCTTCCTGCAGAAGGGCTCTTTAAGCTCCATTCGAGTCTGTCTACATGTGGTAGCCGCCCTCCAACTTTTCAGGCCACGTAATAAGTCTACCCGTTGTATGACATTTACTCGTACTGTAGGTTGAGTATATATTATGTTTTTTGTTAGACATCTAAATTTGATTTTGGCATTGAACATTTAGACTTTAACTTATAATGGGTTACGTTACTTTCGCGGTCATATTTCATTAGCGTAACTGAATTAATGTAAAACTTATCTATAACTTCCACATGACAATATTCTGAACATATTGAAAAAAAAAGTTCACTGTAAACAATTTATTTGTGGTTTACGTTGTTTTAGCGAAGAAGGGTCGATATATGCTTGTTTGTAAAATAATACCTCACCGATTACGACTTTAAACAATGTGCAGGGCCGCATGAGTCTGTACATTTGGCCAATTTGTGTTAACAGCGGTGATGGCCGGCATAAGTTAGAACTTGTTTAGTGCTAAACACAACTTGGATAAATATCCGTGTTACGTTATTTTTTTGCAAGGAAGAACTCAAAAACTGCATAAATGGAGATACACAGTTATTCGTCAAAATGAAAGAGTTTAAAATGTTGCTAAGGGGTGGTTACGCATTTGTATGATTAGGCACAGTTGCTCGATATTTTATTGCACAATTTCTTTAATTTAATTTAATTTAATTCAATGCAACATTTAGAAACAAGCAACTATTGTTGCTCTTAATAAAAATCTGCAATTAAAAATCCCATCAATTTTACACTCAAAGAAAAAAAAAATATTTGTAACTTGAAATTAATTCAGAGATTAAAAAAAAATTAATTGCGGTCTGTCGTTTCATGTGTAAGTTTTTGTGGAATTTGTGGGCCTTTTGTTTACGTGATCTTAAATTTTTTTCAACGCCCATGCGAAAGGGTGCTGGTACCTACCATTTGTGCCTTTATTCGAAATCCAAATTTATTTCTTCCACATTTATTTGTTTGTTTGTTTGTTGTACGAGTACATTTGAAATTCATTTGTATGTTTTAAAAATGTATGCGAATTCTTTTTTTGTTGCCGGAGTTTCTTGTGTGATTTTTTGTGGTTTCTTCGCAGCAGTTGTTTTTCAATTTGAATTTATTATCCCTCATTTGAATGAATATTTATTTGCAGCATAAATAATCATATTTGTATTATGCATTTGTCTATAAATATTTTTTGTTTTGTTGTTTGTTTTTCCATAAACAGTGAATTGTGTGCCAAGTAATTTTTGTTATTTTTTTTTTTTTCTTATAATTTTCATGACTTTGAGCAATGAAAATTTGAGATGTTAAGATTCACATAAAGTGCAAGTGGCTGATAAATTGGCTTGATAAAATATTTACACACAATAATTATTTCTTTGCTAATTTCATGATTACTACTAACATGTTTTCTAGGGTGTCTGTCTATTTTTATGTTAAACTCATATCAAAGTTACAGAGAAGTAAATGTTAAAAAAACCGAATGGAAGTAATCAGTCAATTCCTTCATTTTGGTACTGAAACGGACAGGTTCTATTTAAATTTCTCTTCTTTCAAAAATTACGCAAGTTTACAAATTAAGCTAAGCTTTTGGACTGGAGCAACGAAAAGATATTTTGTATGTTATTTGTTTGGGCTGTAGAATTTCAATCTGCGGAAGCAGTTGCTGGTGAATGCAATAAGCCCACCAGGTGAAGAAGAAACCGTTAACGCAGCTGCCTACGTTCACCGTGAATGTCATAACAAATGTCATAACATGGTGTGGATTTGGATATAAAAATTGAGAAAATGTGTGTGGCCTTATGGAATTAATCAGTCCATCAAAGACATGACTTTTAGGGGACTTAACCTACTTAACAAAACGGGTTTCATTCGCAAGGTACACGACAACTTCAAGTCATGTACAATAGAGTGGATCATTACTCAGTACCCACATGATAAAAGATATTTTAATGACGTCTTTAACAATAAAAAAGTATGCCACGTCCCAAAATATATATTTGTAATCCAACCGCAACATGTCGCATATTGTTGTTAATGGTATGAATAGGGGTTATTTTTTTCTCTAGACAATTTTTTATACGACTTCTTGAATAATATTTAATTATACACTCTTCTTAAGGGTCGCCTAACGACAATTTATTATATGCAGTATTTTGTTTTCAAAGCAAATAATTGAAGGATCGCCGCGAATAACTTTGCAAATGACAAAATAATAATTTTTCAGGAGAGCAAAAAAACTTATTTAAAAGGTTTGATTATCTCTTTCTTTATTTTTTTTTTATTTTATCAAAAATAATAAAAATAAAATAAATTCCATTCGTAGCATTTTGTTTATAACTTACAACGTTCTTTCACTGACTGACTCATTGTAATTGCGTTTTGACGTTGATAAAATGCATAATTTTGATGTTTTGGTGTTTGAGCAAATGTAAGAGAGTAATTTTAACGGTAATCTGCAAAAAACAGGTTTTTCAAAATTTGTCTTTTACAACGTTATTCAATTACTTCAATTGCTACACTCAAAGAAAAAAATGATAGAATTGTATGGTTGTAAATAAATCATATATGAAAGCATGTTACTAATTGGCAAAAACACCAGTCGTCGATTAGGCAATCGAATGCTGAGCACTCAATGCGCTAACTAATGAGGGCACGGCACTGCCGTCAGCCGGCAGGCACAAAGATATGACTTCAGTAACTGACTCATTCCTCCGCGTGGTGGCGGCCGATAATAAGTCTAACAATCTTTTAGAAAAAATCCCTAATCCACGGTGGAGTAGCATACGCCATGAATGCATGGCCATGAAGGTGCTTAGTCGCTAGTATGCAAACTCTGGATACCAGACGTTCTCCAGCTTTAATACAGACTTACCGGAGCATATGGAGCTTCTGTGTGGGTGGACATGAAGCCTCGCAAGAGGTGGAGAGATTAATCTCTGTAGGAACTCTCCGGTGTTTATTGGCCAATGGGAGAATTCTGAAGAGATCGGCAAGAAAACTTCGCAAGGGGTGGACAGGTCAGTCTCAACAGATACTCCTGAGGAATAGAATGAAACGGTAGCTTGGATTTTGTGTGAGTAAATTAAATGTAAGCCTTAGACAAATGCTAGCAATTACAAACCACTCAGTGATAAGAAAGAAGTCGGTAGTGAAATTACCACAATAAAGGCTAGTGGTAACACGAGACTCGACTGTAAGTCGGGTAGTCGTAAATTGCAAATCGGTTGCCTGAAATCCATTCGTGAAAGGAAAGGGGATCAAAAAGCAACCCATAAAGTTAGCAGTCTGCTTCAGAATTTTAGAAAAATTATATTGTTCGACCATGTCAGCCATGTTGCGATTTTTATGGATGAAAAGCATTTAATGATTAAATGTATAGTATAACTTATTTATTGCAAAGAACCATAACAAGTTTGACAGAACCATTATTGTTGTAGAGGCCATAATATGATTGTCGTGACCATGCCACAACCATGTTTTTGCTTGCATGTAACGATAAATTATTTTCTATCCAGGTATAAAATAAAAAAAAACTCATGGCAACTATATTATATTCTCTACAACAGGACATTGTTGCGGCAATCATATTTTAATTATTTGAAAGTATTATAATTATTATTTTAGTTACGACAAACAAGTTACTGTTTGGAATTAATAAGTAAATTATTTTCATCGATAAAAACGACAACTAAAAAACAGTTATACAAAGTTAATTTCGAACAAAAATTGTCCTGGAACTCAATACAATAATCAATATAATACAATCATATTTTTTCTGTGGGTGTAGAAAATACTTCTTCATTGATTGCTTCGGTTTTAAGGTGGATATATAATGGAGAGACGTAAGAATAAACCAATTGAGAGTATTACCAGCAACAGATTTTAAGTTTTCTTGTTTAATATCACTAAAATTTAAAACGGCTCTTAATTCGAGTATTTCACACATCTTAGTGTTCATAAAATAGCGTTTCCATAATTATGTACGAGTATCATGTTAAACAGATGTACAAGCAACAAGCCACAACCATGTGTGACGTTCCTTTCGTTTGTAGCAATTATAACTATAAATTTACCTATTTGATTAGCAGGTGCGCATCCAGTCTAAGCTTTTGTGGGACAGGGGAAATAAATTTAAACTTTTGTTCGCTAACAACTTTACTTTTAAATACTATTGGGAGGGAGATGGCAGTATTTTCTATTTAAACTCCCCTTTAATACGCTCCTGCCTGAAGACGCCTTTACAAATTATATTTTTTCTATTGGTTTTTGCAATCACATTTTATTTGTATTTCATAAAGTTATTACAATCATTTGAAGATGTAGTTTTATAATGGCCTACGATCAAACAGCTTAGCACGGTGTGATAGCTGCCATTTGGCAGCTACAGGAAGTTTTAATTTATATCTCTAACATCACCTGTTACATACGTTATTGTAGTTTATAAGAGGGCTTACGATTTTCTTTAAGACTTAACATGTTGGAGGATAATCAAGAAATCACGTAACCTGCATTTGAGAGTCTTCAGTGAATTAATAATGTTTGGGGTTTGGTCGACTTTGAATAGGACTTCTTTAGCTTTAAGTTTAGTGATCGCCTTTGATCGACCGACCAAAGTAACCAAACTCATATCGAACTAAAAGCTAAAAGTTTATAATAAAAACGTGGCGTAACGAGTATTTTATATATTGGCAACTGAATTGTTGTTTTTCAAAAGTGGGGGCAGTTGGGCTGCTCTTTGTTCACATGTTTTTATTTGGTATCCAAACTAAGAGGAGTTTAATTTCGTGTCATCATTTGCTAGTCAACGAGTCAAATAAATGCTTGTAGTTTATGCCCATATATTCAAACATCATCCACATATAAGAGCAGTATGAATGTGGACATATGTGAACATATTTATCTTGTAACAGCTTTTGGCAAACAAGTGTTGCCAATGTGGTAAAGTTGGATTTTTATTTCTAAGTTCATTTTTTGTTATATTATTATTTGTTTACATAAGGGCAGAGAATAGATGTCTCTATCAGTTGTTTGAACAGGTTTCTGTGACACACTTTATATACCAAACTTCTTTAAATAAAGTAACTGTTGAAAAAGTACCATTCAAAAAATCACAAATCACATTTCAAAACATACTATTTTAAAAAATTAATTTTTTTTAATACAATCTACACAAATTCTTAAAAAAGTACTCGCTAAAAAAAGAACTTATTCTGAAAAAGAACCTTTTACAGTAGTTTAGGTTAAAAATTTAATAAGTCAATTTAAAATAGTACTTAGAAAAAGTACTTTATAGATTTCTTTAAATTGTATCTAACACATGAGCATCTCTTAAACTTTTTTAAGAACACTATTTTTAAAAATTATCTTTTGCAAAAGTTTACCTTGCAAAAAGGACATTTTGAAAAAGTACTTGCATCTTAAAAAATTATATTTTAAAAAGATAACTATGAAAAGTTATGTCATTCGAACACTATGATTTAAAAAAATACCACATCAAAATTTGCTTCAAAAAAGTACTTTTTAAAAAGGTATTAAAAAGAAGTACTTTTCAAGGGATCTTTGACAATTTGTAATTATTTAAAAACAGACAGATGTTTTAAAATCAGTCGTTTTAAAAATTATTTTAATATCCTTGAAAAGTACTTTTAAAAACGACCTTTGTAGAAGCAACTTTGTAACGTAGAAGCAACTTTGCAACAAAGGCCTTTACTTTCGATAATCTTTTGCAAAAGTACGCTTTTGGAAAAAGTACTAACATCATGAAAAGTTACCTTTCGAAAATGGTACCTTATAAGGGAGGTGCTTAAAAAAGAAATGCTCTTAAATAAGTTACTTTTAAAAAAGGTATTTCAAAAAACTAACTTTTAAAGGAATTTTTTACAAGAAACAAATATTTTAAAACCCAGACTTTTTTAAAGGTATTTTATTGTCCTCGAAAAGTATCTCTAAAAATGGCCTTGGTAAAACAAACTCTGTAACATATGCCTATTAAAAAAAATATCCTGCAACAAAATTATCTCTCTTAAAGGTACCTTTCAAAACTAGTGCTTTTTAAAAAAGATTGGTCCTAAAAAATTAATTGAAAAAGAACACATTTTAAAGAAGTTGGTTTAGAAAAAGTACTTTTAAAAAAGTTATTTAACAAACACAAATGTATGAATGTTAAAAGAAATAGCATTTTAAGAACATATTTTAATGTCCTCGAAAAGTACCTTTTTAAAAAGTATCTTTTTGAAACCATAATCTTAAATATTTAAAAAAATAGATCGCTAAAAAGGCCTTTATAAATGTACCAACCTTTTAAAATAATCAAAGAAAATTCATTAAAATGCAAATTTAAAATTTGCCTGTCTAAAGTGGTTTTTCTAAGAAACTATTTTTTTTAATTGATTTTTAAAATCGTGTTCCATACAAACGTTTCAGCGGTTGCATAAAAACAACAAGATTTGATTAATGGGTTTTTCTCTATTAATAAATGTTAGTTGTGACATCACAATGGAAGAGATGGTTCAACTGAATATGTTACACAATTCCTTGTGGTGGTGACTTGATTTCGATAACATTCTCTTTTTGCAAAGACTTGTCCATGAGAGATAAATAACCATTTTTCGACCAACACATGATGCATGATGGCACAGCAAGAGGAAAGGATGAAAAATGTTTAGGCACTTAAATAGAAAAAAAAACAATCCTAAATTGTCTGAATGTCTGTATACTACTTTTGCAGCTAGGTGCCTCTAGTTATCAGTCAGCGAGTTCAAAACTCATCTTGATTAGTTGAATAAAATACAAACACTCGCACACAAAACAAACTCATAATTTTGAATTTTGTTATTGTTGTTTTTTTTTTCTCATTTGAGAGGAACATTTTTATGTTTTTTTTTTTTTTGCCAATAACTTTTACACGTACAATAACACATCAGCCAGCATGCAAATTCAACTAGACTTGCCTCATGTTGCACACAAGCAACAACTTTTGCACAGCGCAAATGGAAAATAAGTTTGTGGATACATTTGGTCAAAATGAATTTAAACACAAAATAATTTAAGCAGAGACATCTTCAAATTGGTTTGTTGTTCATTTTTATGTTGACAGCTCAACAAATTGCGGAAAGAAACGGCAGACGCAACCATCGCTGGCATGCTGAAGTTGAATACATACATCCATTAGCTGCAGCTTAATTGTCGTTCTTGTCATCAACATTCTGCGGCTTTATCATGGGAAATTTATATTTTGTTTTAATTTCAACTTAAACAATGACGGTGATCCGAAATACTTTTTAATAAAAATGCTTTCTAAATAATCTTTTTATGGCGGACATAGAATCACAGATATTGGAATAAAGTTTTCTGCTGTTAGTAATTGGACTATCGACTTGCCGGCTACAAGTTTTCACTGAATCGTCATTTCTATTGACTTTTTACAAGAACCTCAATATAAAAATTTTGTTCAAATGTGAAAAATCTATTAATTAATTACGATTAAAAAAATAACATGGTAAGACAGGAGAATTGGTAGCTCCAAACCCATGAGGTAAGGCGCAATTTCATGTTCTAGGCAGACCTGGTGCTTAAAATTCCACCTCTTATAAGCGCACATAGGGGCAATACCGGACACTTTGTGCCACCACCGTAAACTCGACTAGGACTTACGACACGGAACTGAATTTATAGCGGCGTATCCCCGGATTCAACTACCAGTTAAGTAACGAGAGGGGTGAAAGTGGGGCATAATGTACCGGGTATCGCATGTTTTTAACAAAACTTTGTTTTTGTTGTGAAAAAATTTAGACTTTTTCGTGAATTTGGATTTTTTTGGTTAAATTTGAAGTTTGTAATTTAGATTTCTTGGCAAAAATTCTTAATTCTTGGTAAAATTATAAATTATTGGAATTTTTCGATAAAATATATGATTTGACAAGAATTCGGATAAACTTTGCTAAATTTTCAATACACCTAATTATTTAAGTTCATAACTGAACATGATCAGGGTTGATATTTTTAGTTAGCAAAAAAAACTCCGCTTTTTAAACTTCTTTTCGAATAAACTATAGTATGCTTACACCGAATCAGGTGACCTATGAAATTTAAGCTATCATTACTAAAAAATCAACAACTAAAACTTTCGGTATGAGAAAATGATATTATAGTATCAATGATCAGAAATTTACCTAATTATGCTGTTAGAATTTTACTATTCGTATTTAATGCAATGTTGCGAGTTGGCTTCTTTCCATGCTCTTCGAAGATGTCTGAAATCGTTATGATCCTTAAACCAGGAAAGGGCTCAGATTACGTTATACAGACCTATTACCCTGCAGTCAATTTGATTAAAACTGTTTGAAATACTATTCGTTTCGCACTTAAAACCTAATCTTACTAAGAAACACATTATTCCAAAATATCAATTTGGTTTTCGAGCAAGTCCGTTATAAGATCGGGATTTGAAAATAAGCAATATTATTGAGCTTTATTTGTTGACATTTCCCAGTTTGAAAAAGTCTGGCAGGATGGGCTACTTACGAAAATAACTCAAATTCTTCCTGAAAATTCCCAAAAGCATCTTAAGAACTTTTTTACACATGAAACGTTTAAAGTAAGGTCAAACGACTAATTTTCTAAAAATGGAAAATCTATGCAGAAATCCACCATGGCAGTATTCTAGGACCGCTGTTATATATTCTTCGGTTACGCCACCAAGCCCAAATACATATACGTCATTGTTTGCAGACGACACGGCATTCATAAGTGTTCACGAAAATCCGAAGGTTGCATCCAAACAAGTTCAATCCCATATTAATGAGCTAAAGTACTGTCTAAATCCATAAAAATGTGCTTACGTAACGTTTTCCCACAGAAGGGGAAATTACCCACGTATAACAATATTATTATTAATGTATGGGGGTATATCGAAGCAGACCACTTACTTTCTGGGTCCCTTTTCGACCCTCATTTCGCTCCTCAAATTGATTTCAGGGAACCGATCCGTAATCACAACCACCTTACTTTCAATTGAATCTCGTGCTAGCCCTAGCCTTTACTCTTGACTAAAGTGATTTCAGACTGTCAGACTGGTAACTGTCGACACTCTTCCTCATCACGGAGTCTTTTGTAATTGCTTAGTTCTTAGTTCCCCCATGGCATTCACATCTAACAAGTGTCTGCCCGTGGTCTTAAGCCTTATGCTAGCCAGTGCTGGACATTCACACACAATG
This sequence comes from Phania funesta, assembly GCA_963932375.1. NCBI lineage: Eukaryota > Metazoa > Arthropoda > Insecta > Diptera > Tachinidae > Phania > Phania funesta. The sequence goes on from OZ010652.1 coordinate 24,052,844, forward strand.
TGCGCTACCATCTCAGCCTCTTCTAGGCATAGTCTGCAAGTATCATCTTCTACGACTTTCATCTTAGCCAGATGGTACTTGAAGTTTCCATGTCCTGTCACTAACGCAGTGATCCAGCTTAAAGTAGCCCTATTATACCCGAGTACCTTGCTGGTCTACATGTGCTATTCTCCCTCCACCTATTCAGGTGTAATGAGTTTACCCATTGAAGAACTTCAGCTCGCACTAGGCCATTCCCCAGGGCAACCCTGCGTTCTGGTACACAGAAATCCACATCAGATCCCCTTTTTTCTAGTTCGTCTGCTGCTTTATTCCCAGCTGTGCCTATGTGTCCCTTAACCCACATCAACGTCACCTCATTCAACGAGGCACATCTGTTCAGTTTCAGAACACATTCCAGCACCAGTTTGGAATATGCGTTCACTTGCCTCATGCGTTTTATAACTGACTGATTGTCAAGTGCAATGAGAACCCTTTTCCCATGCACTCGGCTTTCAAGCAAATGATCCAACGCATGCAGCAACCCAAGCAGTTCTGCTGTGGGGTACTGCTTGCGCATCAAACATCCAGAAGTTACAAAGAAAACAGTCTAGGATCTTACGACTTGATATATAAGAACTGATAATATCCATAGAGGTATAGAAGTTCCTACTATCCAGCGGGAAGTAAAAGGAAACTTGTGCAAATACGTAAGTAGTGGTCCATCTCAAAACTCTTGTACGAAATTGACTGCAATTTTATGGTCACCAGAGGCTAAAAAAACTGACACATTGAGCTTCGCGAGACGACTCTTCCTACCCAATATTGGAAGGTTATTTTTTAATTATTAAGGTTTGAATACAATAAATTAGTTATTACATTGGTAATAACTACTATAATATTTTAGAGATTAAATTTGAATACTTCTTGTGTATTTCTTTTGGAAAAATTAAAAAAAAAATAAAATAAAAATAAATTCCCATTTTCTGGTCTTTAGTAATCGACTATATTTTTTGTACTTTTTATTAAATATGTCGAGACTGGGCCTTGATCTCATTATTAATTTATTAATTTTAAAAATTTACATAAACTAGCCCTTCATTTGAGTCAAATCAGGTTGGCGTGTCCATCACCATATGACACTGTGACATATAAATTTTTTATATGACATCAAAAAAAATCCGAAAAATAAATTTTGACCACAAAAAAATCTACGTTTAGTTTTAAAGAAGAAACTCCGTAAGTTACATGTCTTTAGGTAGGCACTTCAGTCCATTATTCTTGGCATTTCGTTTATTCGTATAAAATTACTGAAAATGTATTCAGAGGGGGCGCGAACAAGATGTCGTGCACCGGGTGCTGAATAATTCTTTGAAAAGCAAAAACACCCTACATCGCATTGTGACTAGATAGCACAAAGAGTTTATTTATTACTTACAATTATTTTTATTTTTAGTAGAAGAATATCAAGCAGCAAAAGCAGCTGCAGCACATCATTCCTCATAATTGGCCGTTAATGAAAAGGGCACTTAGCCAGAACAAAAGAAAGTTAACTATTTTAACTTTTCCATTGTTCGAATTTTGGGATTTCATTATTATTTTCCCCACTTAATTTACTCGAAAATACTCGTATACTTACATATGTACGTAAGTGTGTCTGTTTGTGCTGCTGAAAACTTAATATTAATTAATTTAGCAAACTGCAAATTCTCTACTGATAATTTCTTCAATGTGGTTGCTTCCTACTAAATACTTCGTTGAACTTTCTTTAGTAAATCTTACTTAAACTCTTGTTGCTTAATAATAAATTATTATGAAAATGTTCATGTCGAAGTCATTTGAGAATTGTTTGTGCTTAAAAGAAAAACTGCAAACAAATTTGCTCAAGAGATTAAATTACATTAAATCATTCATGTTCGTTTTAATTCATTTCTGTAAAAATACTTCTTTGTCGTGAAATAATTTTGTTGAGGGTGGCTTTTTTCTTAATTTATTCGCTCTATCATTTTTCTAAATAAATGATCTCAATTACGGAACCACAACATTTGCATTAGAAATAATTGATTTCCACTTCGAAACTTAACTATTTTTGTATTAATAAATTGAATAACAGAAAGTTAAACTCCGTAGGGAATCACTGTTGTTCTTTAATGTTATAGAATCCCTGTCCTTATAGCAAATATGCCCTGGCTTTCACCGATTGTATTAATGATCAGTTCTCTTAGTAAGATACTATTACTTATTCGTAACTAAACGCAAGAAAGGAACATGGTTGAGGTAACCACAATCTACGAACAACACATTATGATTAATTTATATGGTTGTTAACAAATTATATTATTATTGTAGATAATAGCGTAAACACGTCTCACTGATTTGGCTGTGGCTGTGGCTGAGGCTTGAACACAAGCATGTAAAGCAATTAAATGGTTAAAAGTCAATGCGCCAACCACTCCAGCCACACTCAGCATGACCTCATGTTTTGATTAAAAACCAAAAGAATGTTACATATTATCTCTCTTATGCTTAGAGTTATTAAATGTATTACTGGGTATAGTTAAATTATGTATTTTAGTAAAAATTATATTGTTGCACCTAACCATGTTGGAATTTTTAAGAATGGAAATCATTTAATGAATAAATGTAAACAACAACTTGTTTATTGCCACAAGAGAAATGTTTGAAAAGGTTTCCAAGTAACTAGTATATACAGGGTGTCCGCCGGGAAGGTTTGTTTTGCCGCCATTTTGGTAAATATTAGTCTTGACCGTTCATATTTGGCAGTCGTGAAGTAGAGACGTGGCAAATTTATTATGGAAACATATTCGGTAAACCAGCGTGTTTTAATCGTTAAAACATTTTATCAAAATCAATCATCGATTACTGTGACGATGAGGAAGTTACGTGAAATTTTTGGGTGAAGCAACGTGCCAACAAGACGCACTATTTATCGTGTAGTGAATGATTTCGAAGAAAGAAGAACTGTAGCTGATACGACCACAACAAGATCGGCTGAAAACTTTACTGCTTCAAAACAATCCATCAACCTCAATTCGACACCGTGCTCAGGAGCTTGGTCTTCAAAAAACAACTTTGGCCACAATTTCGCACAAAGATTTGCACTTGTTTCCATTTGAGATTCAGTTGACACAAGAGTTTCTTCCAGAAGACCTTTTACGCCGCCGTACATATGGCAAGAGGATGCTACAGCTCGCCCATGACAACCCCGATTATCATGAAAAAATCATAATGAGTGACGAGGAACATTTTCACTTGAATTGATATGTGAATAAACAGACAATCGGTTCTGGGCAATAAAAAACCCTAAAATTATTCATCAGTCACCTTTGCATCCATTAAAAGTGACAGTCTGGTGTGCAATTTGGTCAGGAGGAATCATTGGACCTTACTTCTTTAAAACCGAAAACGGCATAACGGAAACTGTCAATGGGGAGCGATATCGTGATATGATTGAAAACTTTATAATGCCACAACTGCATGCTTTGGGCTTGACTAACATGTGGTTTCAACAAGTCGGTGCCACATCGCATACAGCCAGGATTAGAATGAAATTACTGCGAGGCCTCTTTCCACAACAAGTTATTTCAAGGAATGGTGATGTTGATTGGCCTCCACGATCGCCTAATTTGACTGCTCCGGACTTCTTTTTGTGGGGATATCTGAATACGAAGGTTTATGCAAAAAAACCAGAAACGCTGTAGCAACTCAAACAAAATATTCGTGATGAAATTAATGAAATACCGCGTGAAATGTGTGAGAATGTAATGAAAAATGTGTTCAAAAGGGCTCGCATTTGTGAGGCTAACAGTGGTGGACATTTATCTGATATTCTATTTCATACATAATTGCCGACATAAAATAAAACATTTATCAATATACGATCCCATCTCTTCCCGGCGGACACCCTGTATTTGCTACAACTATATTTTGCTGCAGAAAACAGGCTAAAACCGAGCTAATGTTATCGAACTTCGATATTTGTATGGAGTTGTTGATTAAAAATTAGACGCATTGAATTTTTAATAATTCTAAAATGATACTGTAACAAGGTTCAGAGAACGTCTTCCGGCAGGTGGACCGGTGTATCGGCACTTTAAAAGTTTACGTCTAGCTTTTATTTTAATGGTGCTTATAGTTGCCCGCTTTTGTCCATTGTTATAGTGAAGCGGCGTGGGAAATCTTGCAATCCTTACATTTTAAGAATAAGCTGTGCGTAGAACTTTTAAGTAAAACACTATGAGGAACTTAGTTAGGGAACATTTTAACCCTCTTGCTCTTCGCTGTATGGGTCTTTTTGGTCCCCTTCTTGAAAAAGGGCAAAAGTATCTCACTAAGCACTATCCCATTTATTATACACTTCTACTATAAGTCTTCAAAGAAACGCAAGCACAAAAATTCAACATGAACGCCTGAAACAAGTAGAAACTTAAAATGTGGTAATGTAAATATGTTAATTTCATACTGCTTCACAATTATGCTAAATTATCCTATAAACCCGAATTTAATGAGGCTAGTTTGGATTGAAAATATGGCTTGCGTACAATTTTACTATAAGTAGCCATACAAAAGAAAGCTGTAGATAAAATGTTTATTTATAAAACGATGAAAGCAAATTTGGATACTAAAGAAATTCAATTTTAATATCAATTGAGGATATTTATTAAATTAATCCACAGCTGCATTCCCTTGCCCAATTCACATTTTCTCTATGTGTATCGTTCACTTTGTTTGAATTTTCAGTTTAAAAAAAAATTTCTTTTTTTTGATGAAACAGGCAAATCATTGTAAAATATCCGCACAAAAACATAAATGTGAATTTTGTGGCTTTAAGTTGAAAGAGGTTTTATACACACAAAGTAAACTAACTTGGGAAAAAGGACTCAGATCCGCATAAAAACATAAATGTGAAAATAAGGTCAAGTTCCTATCCAAAAATTTCAGCCGTAAAGAGTACTGAGATCAAAATGAGGACCAAGTTTTTCGTATGTACTTGTACAATACAGTCCCATTTCTAAGGAACTTCACAGTAAAAAGTTTTGGTTTAATTTTAATGCTAAGCCCGTGTGTATATATAATAATTCCAAAAAGAATTAAAACTATTCCACTATTGTATACCTATAAATTTATCATGGTGTTAAAACAATTCCCTCAAGTATTTAAGTTTTCAATATATGGTTTTAAAATTTAAATTTAAACTATTTCGGAATTAATTTCAAATTTAATTCCAAAGAAGTTTAAAAACAAGTATGCTAAGTATTAAAATTAAACCAAAACTTTTTACTGTGAATTGCTAGCTTGGTAACATTTTTCCTATACTCCTTTCTCATATTAGAAAGTTAGAAAAAATATTGCCAAGCTAGCAGGTTGCTAGAACTTAGATGGTATTGCACATATGAAGAACTTGATCCTCATTTTGATCTCAGTACTCTTTACGGCTGAAATTTTTGGATAGGAACTTGACCTTATTTTCACATTTATGTTTTTGTGCGGATCTGAGTCCTTTTTCCCAAGTTAGTTTTCTTTGTGTGTATAAAACCTCTTTCAACTTAAAGCTTACAGGCGAATAGGTTATATCAAATTTCAGCTCTCTACTAATAGTGGAAATGCTTCATATAAATAAGAGGGAATCCTAGACCCCTAGATGAAAAGTGCCCATTTTTCGCATTACTAATTCTCCAAGGTCTTTGTTCTCTCTATTGATATGGTTGTCGTATTTTTTGTAGCTTATAATATGTAAACACTGTCAAAGCCCGGTTACTCAAAAGATTCGAGAATTTGCATGAAAATTTTTAATTGCATGTAGCGCTAGTACTGATCAACCAAATGGACTTTGCAACCGTAAAACTCAGAAATGTCGCATTTTCAATAAATGCGAGCACAACTTTAAAATAAAAGTTGACACAAAATTTTTGTTATATAATAGAGGGAAGCGCTGTTGGTTGAAACACTAGAGACGAAGCAATTCAAAGTACCATACATTGGGGTATTCAGTGTTTGGTGCAAATGGCCTCTCAAAAATCTAAATATAAAAATATCGTACCTTTATTTATGATATGCAGCAACAGTTTTGTGTATTTTGTTGTTGAAGTTCATAGAAGAGCAGGGGGTCATACTTGCACTTTTGCAAGACTACTTTTGCACCAAAGATTGAACACCACTTTTGTGTTCTGATCTATTTTATTAGTTCTCCGTTAAGACTTCACGTGGCTTGGTTTTAATTTAATTTAAGTGTGCAGACATGCAATTTCACATGCTCGTATAAATATATTTCATCATGAAATAATAAAGTAATCTTACGAAAACTTTACAGGCAGAAGTTGCTTTCATTTAAGTAAAACTTTAAGGAACCCCTAAATGCTTCAACCTGCATTCAACAGTTAACTGTCTTCAGAAGTTTGTTTCCCAAAAAAAAAACACTCACAAAAGCCTACTGACAAATAAACTTGCTACAAATATAAACTTGACAGGCTTTGGCAGAAATAAAAAATAGTTTTTCAAAGTCACAAATAAATGCTGACAAATAAAGTTGCATTTTAATATTTTGGAAGAGAAATATTGTACCAGGCGAATAAAGTTCATAAGTTTGTAGGGAAATCTTGTTTTAAAACAATTCCTATTCTACATGCATCCTGCAGAAACATTGCCTTCGCAGTTCAAGCTGTGAAGGCGAATGAGGGAGATAAGGAGCAGATAGTGGGGATTCATACTGTGCACAAACGTATTAAAAGGAAGAATATCATGCAATCCTACACAAGATAACTGATGTTTAATTCCCTAGAAAATTTACATTATTCCATCTCTATTTGTTTTTACTCAAGCCTACAAATTGAAAGAAAACTTAAATAAATTATTGATATTCATAGCAGAGTACTTTAAGGATAGCACTAGGTGAACACTGTTTGCATCACCACGAACTTTGTGAAATCTTTTGTTTATATTCTTTCATAGTCAACTAACTTTTATTAATTAACTTTTCTTAAATTGTAGAAATGCCTAGAATGTCCTTAAATTATCCTTACAGCTTTTGTTATATGTGTAGGGAATTAACTTTTATATAACATTGTCGAAAATGTACACCACGAACAGAATCGTGTGGCCCTGTGCACTGTCAGAAGTTCTTACGTATACCTCTACGGCCGGCAACACGTTCCAGTCTCTGCAAGGAGCCTAATCCACTGTGGAGTAGCATACGCCAGGGATGCGTGGCCAAGAGGGTGCTTGGTCTCAAGCATGCGAACTCCAGATATCAGTCGATCTCCAGTTTTAATACAGTCTTACCGTGCATATGGAGCTCGGAGTGGATGGACATATTAGAGGGATGACTCAGGAAGGGATGAATCAAGAGGCGAAGATTTTAATCTCTGCAGAAACTATGATTTTAACTGGCCAAAGGAGGAATCCGGAAAAGATGGACAACAATGCCTCGCTAGTGGTGAACGGGTCAATATATAAAGGTACTCCTAAGGTGTTAGAACGTGAGATTCCGACAGGGATGGAAATGAAGCCTCGCACGAGGTAGAGCGGTTACTCTCTGTAAGAACTCTAGTGTTTATTGACAACAGAGAAATTCTGAACAGTTGGACAAGAAAACCTCCCAAGGAATGGACGGTACAGCTTCGAAAGATACTCCCGAGAAAGAGGCTCCACATAATGTGAGTGAATGTCCAGCATGGGTAGCATAAGACCTAGGATCACGAACAGACACTTGTTAAGTGTAAATGCCATCGTGGACCTAAGCCTTAAGCAAATGCTAGCAATTACAAGACACTCCGTGACACTCCGTCGACAGTTTAAACTCACTATAGTCGATAGTAAAGTCTAGTAGCTAGGTTATCGTAAATTATAAATCGGTCGACTGAAATCAGTTCGAGGAAAGGAGGCAGTCAAAAAGGGATCCATAAAGTTAGCGGTCTGCTTCAATATCACCCCCTACATAAAAAAACAGGAAATAGTTATTTCGCCTACATTGGGATTCATGTGCGTCATTAAGACGAGTCCTGGGTTCCACATACATGTATGTTGCAAGTCGGGTATAACACTCCTATCAGATTGGACCCGCAGATAAAATATTTTGTGATTTGAGCTGAAATGTCCGAGATTTGAAAGCAATGCTGCGTTCCTATTTTTGGCATAAAACACTCCAGTGTGCGATGGTTAGAATTATTTATTAAGGCCTATTTCTTCGTATGTATTATGCTAGTAGCCAGTTTAAACTCACAAATAACAGCATTTTGTTATTTGATTTCTTTGCTAATGTTCATTTTAAGTTAACTTTCCCTGAAAATAAATTTAACACAAAAAAAATATAAAAAAAAACATTTTTCATATTTAATTTATTTAAAATTGTCCAAGCTTGAAGGTCTTTTTTTAAAAAATTATATTTTTATTTTTTCGATATTTCGCTACTCCATTGTGTAGCATCATCAGGAAATAAAAATAACGAACCAATTATATATTAATGAAAAAAAAAAAAAATTTTCCGCTAAGACCAATTTGTTCTTTCATTAATTCGCCTTCTTATGAATTGTGCAAATATGTTTCTGTTATACTGAAAAATATTACTAAGTTTTCCAAGTATAATGTAAAGGACTCTCTAGAATTTCAAAATAAAATAAGACATCAGAGAATTGAAAATAACGAAAAGTTAGTTTCATTTGACGTAGTGTCTTTATTTCCTAGTATACCGGTGGACTTAGCAATGGACATAATTAAAGAAAAATGGAATATTATCAAAGAACACACGAAAATAGAAAAAAGTTTGTTTCTAGGTATGGTTAAATTTTGTATAGAGGACAATAGATATTTTCAGTATAAGGGAAGATTTTATGTACAAAAGGAAGGACTTCCAATGGGTTCTCCCGCTTCTCCAATTGTAGCAGATATAGTTATGGAGGAGTTATTAGATTCGTGTATAGAAAAATTGGATAAAAAGCCTCGAATGATGACGAAATATGTTGACGATTTATTCTGTATTATTTCTGAGGGTGCAATTAATACAATGTTGGATACTTTTAATTCGTTTAATAATAATATTAAATTTACAATAGAAAAAGAGCAGGATTCAAGACTTTCTTATTTAGATACTTGGATAATAAGGCGAGGTAATGAATTGATAATGGATTGGTACCAGAAGCCAACAGCTTCGGGAAGAATTATTAACTATTATTCAAAGCACAATAAAGCTATTATTATAAACACAGCTAAGAATTTTATAAATAGAGTGCTTACTATAAGTGATAGAGAATTTCATAGAAAGAATAAAGATAAGATTAGGAATATATTAGACGAGAATAGTTTTCCAAAGGAGCTGATTTATAAATTAATTAATCAGTATAGTGTTAGGAGAGAACGTAATATAAGCAACGTATTGGAGCCAAAGATATACAAGACATTTACATATATACCAGGAATATCAGAGCGGTTAAATAAGGCTGAATTTTTTGATAAGGAGAAATACAAAATGACTTTCAGAGTTTATAATACTTTGAATAGATTGTTTGGTAAAACCAAAGATAGGATTCATAAATTGGATAAGGCAAATATAGTTTATAAAATTCCTTGTAAGGGAAATGATCAGGAGACTTGTGATAAGGTTTATGTAGGGACAACAAAAAATAAACTGAAGACTAGGATAGCTGGACATAAATCAAATCTTAATTGCAGACATTCCCTTAATACAGCATTATCTTCTCATTGTTTTGAATCAAATCATTATCCTAACTTTGAAAACGCATCGGTTTTAAATACAGAAATTAATTATAAGCGTCGTTTTATATTAGAAATGTTACAAATTGTTAATACACCTAGTACACAAAGAATTAATTTTAAGGCGGACACGGATAATGTTGCACAGATTTATAGACACTTAGTTCATAGAATAAGATAGTTAATATAAGTATGTTTTTAGGGGTTTTTGAATTAATGTTAAGTTTCGTTAACTGTATTTACATTTTTTAAAATATTTAAAAAACCTCATGTTATTTTTGTTTTATGTTAACTTTGGAAAATTTTTGAATTTTTGTGACAATATTTTTTTCATTAATATATAATTGGTTCGTTATTTTTATTTCCTGATGATGCTACACAATGGAGTAGCGAAATATCGAAAAAATAAAAATATAAATTTTTAAAAAAAGACCTTCAAGCTTGGACAATTTTAAATAAATTAAATTTAAAAAAGGTCAAGAACAGCTATAATTTTAATTTTTCATATTTATTATTCTTGAATGAATAAAATTAGCTTTTGTGGTTTTTTGACATTTTATAGCAAACCAGACTGAAAAAGTAATAAAAAAATAAAGCCACTGTCCTCATAGAAAAGGTATTTCATTTAGTTTAACATAAGGTTTAGATTACTACAGATAATGGGTTTTTGACAGTTTAAGAAAACAATTAGGGTTAGTTTTGCATATGAAGTTTGTTAATTTATGTGCAAAATAAATAAAGAAATAGTAGAACTTACCTTACGCTTCGATCTTGCCATGCGTTGATCTCTTGAGTTTTCTGCTTCTCCTGGTGGCCTTTTACCCCATACAGCTAAAGCTATGCGGGTGTAGGTGAATATTAATACTGACAAGGGCACCAGAAACTGTAGTGTGAGCAAGGCCCATGTGTAGTAGTAATTCTGTTGTTTGGACGCCCACTCCTCTTGACAAACATATCTTGAACAAACAAAGGCAAAACTTTATTAACTTCGCTTAGCTTTCAATCTTAAAGTATTATTCTGCAAACTTAGTAGAAATTATTCTGCTCTATGTTCTACAGTTTCCTAACTAGGAAACGGATTTAGTTGTCTTATTAATTTTTTGCCTTTGCCTAATATTTAAGTTTTGAAGTTAAAAAAATAAATAACAATTTGAGCTAGCGCAACTCTGATACTATGTACTTTAGGATTACCAATAGACTTTAAGTTTGTTTCTATTATGAGAAGTTTAACACAATCGAAAATCTCATACTTATGTACGTGTATATCAGTCGGCAAATTCCAATATCTTTTACATAATTTTTTTCAATAACTAAAAATATAATAATTAGTAATCTTTTCAGATATGTTTATTACTCATACGTCTTATAAAAGGATATTTTACAGTGCAGTTCGACGTATGATTAATATTATTTTTTAATGTTACGCATACGTTGGCACTGAGTCTATTGATAACAACACAGCTGTGGTTTCAAGTACATTTTGTAATTAGTATTATAATTACCTGTAATTTTAAATAGATTTCATTCAATTACAATTATATGCTGTTGTAATTAAAAGAGAAGTAAAAATAATTACAAGGAATTGATTACAATATTTTGTTTAAATTGAATCTAATTTTAATCTAAAAAAAGATAATTTGAAGAAATTCTAATTGAAAAAATATTGTTCACACTCAGTATTATTATCAAAAAATTGAACTATTATTTTTTATTATTTAAAATTAAAAAAAAAATACAAATAAAAAAACAAAAACAAAAATCTTATATTTTAGAATAAATTCACAATAAAAATGTACGGCTTAAAAAAAGTACTCCAGTTCTGTTCAATTACAAGTAACTGGAAGTAGCTTAATTACTATTTCTCCTATTATCCCTGTTGAGGATACTGGTATTTGGAAATGCGAATTTTAAATTAAAATTATAAGTCATTTTAATTGTTATCGCAAATTACATCTACATTATTATTATTATTATTGTTGCTGTTGACCTCTAGCAGCTTTTGTACTGCATTGGTTTTTATTGCAGCAGGTTTAGTGAAAGAATAAAGTCAATTGCTCTGTTCAATGACACACCCTATATAAACATAGTTAGGACTCCTTCAAGACCTGCCAAATAACCTCGCGAGAGCAGAATACTGCACATTCCCAAAACATTGTTTACTCGCGGAATCTATACTTAATTATCTTCAAATTTCTTATAACAAATCGGTAATATCTGAGACCGCAATGCCGAGTAAACCATTATCGTAATTGCCATGAGCTCTTTCCTGTCGGATATCAGAGTGCTTTGTGATTTTCCGCGCAACAACATTATTTTTTTATGGAAAGTAACACGCAGTCAAATGTCGACCAATTAAATGAATTAATTGTATTAGTTTCCTTAGAAAAGGATAGACAAGAGAAGATAGATAATGAAGCGGAAAACAAAGAGCTTCAGTGTTTAAAATCTCTGCAATTGCGTGTATTATTTATTTTTAGAACAGCGTTACAGCGTCTTTGGTATTATGTAGACTTATTAATTAAAGCTAGTTTTGTCAACTTATTATTATTTTACGTCACAGATGTTTCAGAGCTATAATGTGACACCGACGAAATAGCGCACTGTGATCAGAAAAAAATTATGTTATTGATTTGCTGTAGCTGAGGTATGAACCCAGGAGACTAATACAGAATTTCGTCTATTGATTCTAAAGAAATGTTCCAGCCCCGTGGAAGCCAGACGGGCTTCACTCTTTGATTAACAGCCAGCCCGTTCGTCTCCTGCATGATCCTCCTTACCACGTATCCAGCATAATGTAATCCTGTTATGAGCACCGACCTCGTTTGGGACATAATATAAACTACTAGCATCCCCGACCATACGGCATATGATAATAAGGCCTTCAGCGAAGCTTGGTTGCCCGATAACAAATAAAATTTCGGCCTAAAAAATATTTAGATATTTTTGTAAGGCAGTTGCATTCTGAATGACTCCAGCCGTGAGTGAGCCAAACCTTGTCGGCATGTGTTTGGCGCGCAATTTGATTGAACCCTTTTTCTGGAAATAAAAACCCTACACTTCCTTTGCCTTAAATTACATATTTATATTTAGTGTTTGAAGTTTTAATAACCAATAGCTTTTAAAAACTTTCACAATTCTAATTTAATAAACATATTAAAGTTCTAAAGAAAAGATGTGGATCCTTAAAATAACAGTCTAATCAACTCTAGATATTTTCTAACAAAAGTCAAAGATAGCCCCAACAAATAAACTGTAATTTCAAAATAAAACTAATATGTTCAATATTCATATATTTACAAATATGAGAAGGTATTAATATGTTTTTATTAAAAAAATATGCTAGAATACTGGTGGAAATTGGTGAAAATAACACTGCCATATAAAAAAAATTCAAAAGTAACACGTAACAACCACTCTCACAATTTAGATCGTGATAAAAATGTTTATCAGTGATTAACCACAGAAGTTTGTAAATTCATGGTAAATTTTGGACGAGAGCAACAGAAAATGGTATCTTATGTAACTTGGGCAGCCAAAGTTAAATCTCTGTTAAGTTTTTTCCAAATTGATTATAGTTTTCTAAGTACATTGTTCTGTTAAATAGAACGCAGTTGCACGACAAATATTAACATAATTGGAGAACTATTGGAATACAAATAAGGACATTTGCCAACAATATTATCTTTAAAACCTTTTCATTTTTCTTAATCTGCTCATTAGTTCCAAAGATAGCGTGAAACTAAAAACGAATAAAATAAAGCAGCAAAAACTGCATTAATATGGTACCTTTATATAAATAAACATTTTGCAAATAACACGAGCCGATGAGAACGATGTACAACTTTTGGATCTATTCACAATTAAGCAAAGGTACATATTTCGTCTCGACTAAAGTCGCCGTATGCACACAACAATAAAATGCTCTCTAATCGAAAGTTTTATATCGTGAATAATAGAATATGTCTCGTTTTAGTAGAAACTTACAGAAAAAAATGAAATTATAATTTTTTTAGATCAAATTTTTTTCGCCACAACTTACTCCAATATAAAAATTTAGAATAAATTTTAGTATAACTTAAAGGTACTTCTAGTGCGGATTATCGGCTTATTTACTCAACAAAAGAAAACAAACCGTTCTCCAGCCATGTCATGCCACTTCATTAATTGTATTAATTCAATTGAAAACAATAGAGAGCCAATTTCAATTACCTACCGCATAAAACATGAGAAAATTTTTTGAGTTGCTCCAGCATAGTTAAGAATAAATGGTGAATTAATCAAATCGTCTTGCTCCCAATTTTTTATTCAGCAAGACCCAATTGAATATTAGATAACTTTCATATAACCAAATCTAGTATTTCGAGTATTTTTTAATTTCTTCAAGTGTTGTTGTTCCAACTGTTGTATGTATGAGGATGAGCTCTAAAATTGTAATTGTTTTCTATTTGACTTGCAAGTGCACAAACACAGTTGTCTTAATTCAAAATGAATCGCAAGTCCATAGTTTTCCATCCAACAATCAAACGTTAGTTAACGCTAAAGCTGTAAAGCTAAAATATTTAAATTTTTGTTCTTTTTTACAACGAAAAATATCTGATTATTATAATAAGCAAATATAAATTCCTCTCATACTATTTCTTTGTAATTCTTATTATGAGAATCTCTCACTTTTCATTTCAATTTCCAGCAGATTGTCTTTTTCTGCCAACTGTACTTAACAATATAAAATGCAACAGATAAAATGCATGCATCCTCCACATAATGATAATAAAAAAACATTCCTTCGAAGTGTTGCCTATACGTGCGTATGAGTAACATTTGCTAGAACTCATCACATCACTCATACGCCACGTATGCGTCTGCAATAATGTTTCATACGAAAAGAGAATAAAACTGAAATGAATTAGTGCATTCTGCGAAACATAAATCATTTCTTAGGAAGCTTTATTGTATGACACCAGAAGCAGCTTTGTCAACAACCGTCATCCCTTTTCATGTTGATTTTAATGAGATGATGTTGGTGAATGTTGCAATAAAACTACCAACTCACAAAAGAAAGAAGAATAAAAGTGCTGGAATACAAAGAACCTTATGAAAATTTCATTTGGTACAAAATGTTTTTTTTAATAACTTAAATACATATGTTTGTATTATTAATAGTAAACTTTATGAAGTAAATTCAATTTAAGATATTTTTGCATAAATAAAAATTTTAAAAAGTGCATTTTACGCTTAAATATCAAATATTAGAGTGCGAATATGCTGCTTGTAAAACATCTTGTTAAACAAATCTAACTGTAAATATTAAAATACCAGTGTGTGTAGGGTGTATGTAGGATTTGGCGTAGCGAAATATTTCAATAACACTTCTTTCTTCTATGTTGCCTTTCATATTTGGAATTTTTATTGTTTAAATGCCGCATTTTTCATGTCTCGAGCACTTTGCTCCTAAAAGCGCGCACCAAATAAAATCGTTTGTAATTCCACTACGCTTGACAACAGTTCTTAGCAACCATCAAGAATGTCATATATTTTGCAACAAAAACAGCAACAACTACTCAAGAATCGCTACCACTATAATAAGATTTGAAAATGTATAAAAAGGAAGAATTTTTATGAGAATAAAGAAAATAGCAATAACAGACCCTTTCAATACAAGTGGAGTAAAAGAAAAATGCTGACAAACGTTAAATAGAACTTTGAAAATTTTGCAACACTTATCTTGAAAATATTGTACTATCCCCGCTATTAAATACTACAGTAACTAATTGATTCAATTTTATTTAAATTTTTGCTTCCACATCAAAACTCATATACTAAAAGTGTATGAAATATTAAATATTCTTTCAATACCGAATGACGACAATCCTTTTCGAAAGGAAGAACTCGAAATATTATTATTTGGGGTTTTCTGTATACAGCTAATGAAACGATAATATATTCGGCTGTGGCGAATCTTACATACCCTTCACAAAAGTAGTACAGGGTTTCGCGGATTACGCAATTCTATTTTCCATATAGTTTTTTGATTTTGTGATGAATTTTCAAGTTTGTGGTAACACCGTCCGTAAGTTATCTTTCGGCCTCTGGTTGATAATTTTGTGTGAAGAGTAAATTTAATTAGCATTCAGAATATGCAAATTTTATGGACGTGTGTTATAGCCAAATTTTGGGAGCTTGTTGACCGATTTCACATAGCGAAAATTCACACGCGCTAATCATATGGACTAACTTTCAAGATTCAAGGTGGCGACACTAGGCCAGAAAGTTGAATTCTACTGTGAACAGGCAGACATCGTTAAATGAACTTCCCTATACATATATACGTTGTTGGGTCGCAAATGAATATTGTAGAAATTACAAACGGAATGAAATACTAATATAAACATATATTCATTTATGTGAATTGGAAAAAAGGAAACGTGATATAAACCCGGACAGCATAGAAATCGAATGATGCTGATGACGCTGTATGACAAAAACGAGACCTGCAGTAGCACTAGTTAAGTAAATAATTTTGTAATTTTTAGTAAATCGACCACTCACACAGAATAACAAGTTAGTGATAAAATACTACCTTTTAAATTAAGTAATTTTTTGTCAGGATTACTTAAGTTGGTTTTTTTCCTGTTAAGAAAGAAATTTGTATATGCTTTCATTATTGCAAAGATGATAACATATTTATATATTTAAAGAATTCTAAGCTTACTAGTCTTTTGATGAAATGTGATCGAAGAAATATTAAAAAATTTAATTAATTAATTCTTACGCTTTAGTTTTTTAATAGAATTATGTTCATCTTCGATATTTTGGTACGCATTTGTGTAGCAGCACGAGGAAATAAACTATATTGATGAGGCTACACGAAGGCGTAGTGAAGTAAGAAGTATAAATAATAAAATTGTATTCACAAAAAATGTTATTAAGACTTCAAGCTTGCGAATCAATTATTTAAATAAGATTAAAAGGTCAAAAAAGCACATTAACTTTTATTGATTTCTTTTAATTTTTAAAATTGTGTAAAAGTTAGTTCCTCTAAAAAAAGAAAGAAAAAGGATAGAACACCCAACCACATTTTGAATAAAAGTATTTTTGGATTTTCGAACCCTAAAAACCATTGTACCAGAGTCATTCAATAAGTAAAGAGACAAATGGCTATATCTCAAAAACGGTTGATTTCCCCACAATTATGTACTTGTCGCATCTTTTTGCAACTTCCTAATTCTCTTGGCGAAGAATTCTTTCGATTTACCCCTAAGCCACTCTTGCGCCGCTTCCTTAACGTCCTCATTGTTAGCAAAACTTTTTCCACGTAGGGCGTCTGTCAGTGGTCCAAAAAGTTAAAAATCAGATGGGGCGAGCACGGGACTGTAGGCAGGATGATGTAAGACCTCCCAACCCAATTCTTGAAGCTTATCTCGGGTTAGTTGGGCTGTATGAGGACGGGCGTTATCGCGCTGAATAATGACTCCTTTTGACAAAACTCCACGGCGTTTGCTCCTGATAGCTGATCTAACTTTGTGTTCTAGCATCTCAGAGTAGTATTGGCTATTGACAGTTCCCTGATCTTCAAGGAAATCGCAATAGACTGAACCCTGTGAGTCCCAAAAAGATGGCCATCATCACTTTATCGGCAACAGGTTGAACCTTGAATTTTTTGCGAACTAGAGAGCTAGTGTGTTGCCACTCCATACTCTGCCTTTTGGTCTCAGGGTCGTAGTGATGGATCCAGACATCGTCGCTGGTCACTATTCTTTCAAAAAACTCGTTCTGTGACAAAAAATCTAATGACCAAGCGCTGCTCTTCTAAGGTGCAATCTTCTAGTACTATTGCCATGGTGAATTAGAGATTTGAGGTTATGTTGACATAAAATGACCAAGCAGCTGATCAAAGCATATCCCAAGGTTGCCAACTAACACCCTCGAAAAGATTGTACACATTCATTGAATAGTTTTAAAATTATAGAATTTGTCTCTTTACTTATTTAATGACCCTCGTTTGACCCACGATGAAGATATTTCAAGGACGATTCTAAAACATTAATTAACATTTCTCTGCCACTATTCTAAATACTGGCTATTTTGCTCTTTGTGTCGACGAATGGATTTCCGCTCGAAATTAAAAAGCCTTACTATTTTTTGCCCACAGTATATATATATATATATATATATATATATATTCCGTTTTATATACCGTTTTATATGAACATTTTTGGATTAAATTAAATGTATATCGAAATATGTCGGGACGATTTGAAGCAGTCAACTCGAACCAATGTGTACTTTTTAAAGCATTATACCATTTTTTTAAAACATTCCACAAAAAATATTCGCAATCCTGCAGCGCATAAAATAAGAAACTGCATTTAATTAAATATTTAATAAGAAACACAAAGTCCACTTTTGTAATATTTTAATGCAGCTATTTCTAATATGCCAGCGATTAATCTGAACTCATAAAATTACACAATTTCTTTTACGTTTGAAGTCAAGGTCAAAATGTTAACTTACCTTTCACAATACACGTGCCATTCACCAGGTTGCACCAGCTTGGAAACTATTGGTATAGGAAATGCCGTTGCCAAGGCTATAATCCAAATGCCAGCTATTATAAATTTTGCATACCTTAAAAAGAAGGAACAAATGAAAATGAAGGAAATATTTGCTGAGACATTAATTACATCAAAAAGAAAGAAAAACAATATGGCAAATACAGTGAGTGCTCAAGGGAATACGAGTTTCCTTTGCTGCATTTATAAAAAAAACAGCAAAGGCGACTTTTTCACTACAATAATTTAAGAAAAACTTTACATGTTAAAACTAGTCATATAACAAATAAAGCAAAATAAGTTTCGCTTCTGTGCATCTCAAGCGAAAAACTAAGTTAAATAATTAGTATATAGTGCCAGTTGAATTATTCCAATTGAACTATAATTTTAAGCATTTGGCCTTATGAGATTGGTTTATATAACATTAACAATACAGCAAGCATAGACGTTGCGAAGGTTGGTACAGCTTGAGGAGGTTGTAGACGAGATTGCAACGTTTGTGGGCTCGTTATATTAAGTTGTAGGAAAAATCAAAAAACTTGAATTTTTGATAAGTTGTACAACCCGGTCGCAACGTTAATGTGCGTGTTGTACAACCTCATTCTATTTTGTGCTTATTATCGAATTGGCCACATAGCAGTGAAGAAAAATCAAGATTTCAAAATGTAATTAAAATTACCTAAAAAAACTATTTTTCCTACCATAAAAGTACTATTTGAAGAACTCAAACGGACGACTTGTCCTGTGTGTATGAAAGGCTTTTTTATAATTTTTTTTTATAATTATATGAGATAGACAATTTAAATCGCTTTTGTAAATGTATATGATCTTACTATCACTTTCTGCTGTATAATATTTAAGTTTTCGGATTAGGGAAAAGTACCTTTGATGTCGTGAGGGTCCTACAATAATTCGCAAACCAAAACACACTGCAAAAAGTACAACAGCACTGAATTTTCCATTACTGCCAAAGAGCAAAAATCATAATTTATTTGCTAGCTTTACTCAACAGGACTTGTTTGCAAAAATGAAGTTGTGCAACGAGGTTGTATTGCTTGTGGGCAAAACACCCAACTAGATTATGAGTTGTACTGACGAAAGCAACGTCTATGGATTGCTTTAGAAATAAGGAGTATTTCCTGACATGTAGCCGAGTTAAATAAAACATAAAAAGCCAAATGAAGTGAAATAATGTCCGGAGTTGTCTCAATTGCTCCTTGGCACACATATTAATAGAAATAATCCTGATAGTGCGGAGGTAAGTAGTAGGCAGAGTGCCATCTGAGAGTGGAATTTTTTAGTTTTTGGCTAATAGGTCTGCAACTGTAACTTTTGCCAAAAATTACTTTTTAAGCTGATACAATTTTCTACAAATATGTTGTTTACTATTTTTTTACCAACCATTTTGAAGTTCTAAAGCCAAGCAATTAAAAAAAATTACATTTAACTAAGTTCATAATAACTAAAGTATTTTTTTTTTTAATTTTCCAGGCTTTATAGCTTTAAAATAGTTTGTCTTGCATAAAAAAGTGATTAAAAACATTTTGGTAGGAAATTATTAACAAAAAACTAAAAAAAAATCGCATTAAATGGAATCTTAACTCGGACTACCGAATTGATTTCTGAAGGTTTTCAGCGACACTCAGCTATTTCAATAATGTTTTCAAGGCGCCGACCAGTATGTCACTATCCATAGTCGGCCAAGTTTCTTAAAATTTGTTCACCACTATTCGAATTGTTGACACATTGATTGCACTTTCTCGACCGAAAATTACTAAAAGTTTGCGAGCGGACTCAGCGTAATAATTATAACTCGCTCTCTGTTGTGCAACCCCCCATTTATAAAAATCGGAACAATCATTGGTACAAAAGTACTTGAAATGTGCATTCTACATGAGATACCCTATGGATTTGGAATAAGACAAATCTATGCAACGTCTCAAGGCCAAGAAATTAAATAAAAAATTTTGTCAGGTGTGAAGTATTTGTTGTCTATATTTACAATATTTTATTTATTTAAAGGTTACAATCATTTCAGCACCACCTGCAAGAAACATGTTACTTTAGAAGAAAAATTTATATGAAAGTAAGGGCTTTTAGTAGTTTATAAAAATTATTTTTGGTCTTTATGTTTCATTAAGCATATGTGCCATTTCTCTTCTTTTCTAAGTTCACTTGAATAAATACATAAAATAGAATTACAAATATTAAGTATTTATTTATAAGGCCCGCAGGAAAAGCAGAAAAGCCACAGGTCATATATTATTAATAATAGGATATTTATAACACGCTGATCATACAGTCGCTTGCAATTCATACGACTGACTGAAGATTGATTACAACTAAAACACTTAAGGCTAAACGTCAGCATATGAAATTGATAAAGGAAAGGAAAGCGGGAAGACATGCCAACAGTGACGTAAATGCCAATACAATTTGTTAAATAAATATTAGCGAAATACCCCAATAATTGTTTTTTACTGGCTCACATCTTGACGGAACAAATTGACATGTCCTACATATTAGAAAAAGTATTTTTAAGTATAAAATTTCATTGTTCGTGGACACGAAATTTCATAAAAACAAAAAACATGGTTCAATATTTGTTACCAGCAAAAGTTGCTCTCATACTAAGAAAAAGTATTTATAGTAAGTGAAAAAAATATGGACGCAATCGACAAAATTACATTAATAGTCTCAAACTAGACAACTGCTACAGCCCAGTGTGCATGTTTACTGATGGTAGAATTAGTAGATATGTACCGTGCTGTTACGGAGCAGCTGACAAAACCAGCCGCATAAATAAAGCGTGTTACTCTTTATCTAATTTGTAACGTTAAAGTCTACAGAAAATAGAAAATATATTGCAAAAACAAAGACCTGAATCATTTGCTTTTGTTAAAACTTTTTGAATAATTAACACCAATAATTCAAAGATACTTAAAGCTTTAAAGTAAAGGGATAATTATTCCATAAGAAGTTTGTAACCGAGAACTTCCGTTTTATAATTGAGTTTTAAATTGAAAAATTAAGGGGAAGCAATTTGTGTTCTACTGTCAGAAACCTATTTTATTTTCGCATTTTTAGATGATTTTTGGTCAAAACTTAAATAGTTTATGAGATGCAGTGAGCGTTGGCACGATCAATGATTCTTGGTAACTAAAATTAAAAAACAAACCAAATGAGAAAAAAATTTAAAAATTTAAGGCGCCTTGTTGTTGCAATAAATACGAGGGCTACGCTTTACATTTTGCTAAATGGCCATGCGTCAGATCTGAAATTATAATAATAAAGCTTAACGAAATTGTCGCTTTTTAGCTTAAAAAAAAAAAAAAACTTTTTTATTCGTTAATGACCCCCATTAAAAATGGCAGGAGAAAATGTATATTTCCCGCGAAAAAGTTATAGCTCGAAAATGTTTAGAAGCTCAAAAAATACTACCTATGTCAGAAAGACAATAACGCTGTCAACCAGAGAAGAATTCTTAATAAAAACAACTTTTTTGTATTTTATATTTTTTTGGACCCATAAATGATTGTCAGCCATTTACTTTTTAAATATTATTTCATGCAAATGTGGCCTGCTGCTATGCCGTAGGTTGTTCATCCATGAACTCTAATTGTAACATACTTTTTCCGGCATTACGGTCTCTTGAGGTCTTAAACTGCCCCTGGCTGCTCTTTACGACAAACTCTACTATTCTGTTTGTTATCCTACCCATTGAGTCAAAAATAAGCTTCGCCGCTGAAGGCAATCTTTCGATAGACATTTCTCACACAAAACAAAATTCAATCATTTGCACGCGTTGTTCGTTTGCTAGCCTATTCATACTGTAATTGCGAAATGGAAAACCTTCATAAGCATTTTTGGCTTTGCCACATGCCACTAATCTTGTTTTACACTGAAATAATTCAAACTGAAAACGCAAATGGAAATAATCACCCGCTAAAACTAACAAAGTTCTTATTCATTAAAAACAATTTTTTTAAATAGTTATACAAAAGAAATATTTTTAATTTGACACCTACTTATATAATGAAATTTTTGTTAAATTGAGTGAAAACTTAATTAGATCAACTAATAATTTTAATTAAAATTTTATTCATATTTTTGCATTTCGCTACAATGCTTTGTAAATATGTATTTAGGTATATATGTATGGTTATATGCACATGCTTATTTATGCACAGTTTGCGAACTATTGAAAAATTCAAAATAAAATATTGTTGTTGTTATTTTATATTTCTCCAAAAACTTTAAAATTTTTCAAATTGTTTTGAACCATAAATATCTGTTTATGACCAAAAAAAAAAACGTACGGAAATTTCTTTAATTATACACCTATGTACATTTAATTAAATGGGACAATGCTATTAATTTTAATAAAATTCAAATATTAAAACAATTTTTTTACTTTAATACAATTTTAACGAATTTTAATTCAAATCAAAACTTTTTTTACTCGGTTTTATTATTCATGCACAATTAACAAATTTAAGGATGCTAATATAACTATTTTTATATGCTGCTTGCCTTGCAATGCGTTACTACTGATTTAACAAAATGTTTGTTGCATTAACAAAACTTAAACTATCGTTTTAACTAACTCTTATTGAAAATCAGTTGATTTAACAATTTTTTTTTTGTGAAGGGCTTTCCTTTGATACTACCTACGAAATTTTGTTCGGTGTACACAGTTTTAACCAGTTTTAACTCGTTACAATGGATGCCTTTGGCAATTTGTTCCAAATATCATTGGATTATCAGATTATTGTGACCAGTGTTGCCACGTTCAAGAAATTTTTGTAACCAAAATTTCTTTAAAAAATAACCAAAACCATTATATTTATATATTTTGATGTTCTAATAAAAAAAGTAAATACTACGAACAACGATAAAATTAATACCATAAACAATTACTATATTCTCAATTTTTCTAGTAACTACATCAATTTAAACATCATTACGGGAAAGGCATTCTCGATTGTCATTTCTTTAGGGCCACCTAAATCTTTAAGAGGCAATGTCTTTAGAATAGCCAAAGGTTATTATGCATGAAACCTTAATTACTAAATAAAGCTTAAGCTGAAGACAAAAATTGAACGAAAAGCCTGTCAAATGCTTAAGCAAATTATTGAAGACTTTTAGGTGGTTACAATGTACTTATATGAGCCTGGAAACTATAGTGCCACAGTTGCACATTTGTTTTATTCGTACTTTTGTAAAAACATATTTTATTTCAGAATAAATAGAATTCGTTAACAGAAAGGTGTTAAATAAATATAGTATATACATTTAATACCATTCATATACAAATTATTAATTATTTTTATTAGTTTTAAAAAATTTTCGAACAAAATAATACAAAACTTTTTGGTGCTTGTGTAATTTTGACCAAGAGTACTAACAACTGCAGCGATGTGCATCACTCAACTTATAAACAATAAAAATTTTTTTGCATTTTTGTGCTACTTTTTTCCATGTTCGTTCCTTTGAATTGCGATTATAATAAAATGCTTCCCTTTTTTGATACAAATAATTTTTTTTCAATTAAATTTAAAAAAAAAATTGTTCACTTTCGTCCACCATTGCAGCTTGTTTGTTAATGTATGTATCTACAATACAATCAGCTGTTTTCGTACGGAATGTGTGATCAGTTTCGTACTTTGCTTAAGTAAATGACAGTTGACGAAACTTAACGAAAAGTGTTGTTAAGTACATTATAGTTTGCCACATATGATTTATATGTAATTGCACAGTTGCTTAAGCCAGCTTATGCATATTATAGTTGAGCCTTAAGACTTTTTTTAGTCAAAATAGCATTGTACAAAATCAAAGCTTAAACAAGGCGCAATTATCAATAGTGTTGTTATTTTCATTTCTTAATTTGTTCGGTTGAATGTTTTTGAACTACATAACACAAATGAAAAAGCAAATAATAATAATAATAAAAACAACTAAAATTTAGAGTTAAAAAGTGCAATTATAATTAAGTTATTTGTGGAACTTTATTGAAATTGAATTGCAGAAGAAATAATGACACTAACTCAGAACTAGAGTGCCCGATCGATTAATCGTTGCTCTAATAATGGAAGAGTAAGTAAAAGCACCCAATTTCGATTAATGAATAGCTCGATTAATTTACGTCGGTTCATTGTAAATTCTTCTATTTTCACTAAAATATTCAACTTTTCGTTAGACGAGAAGGACACCGTCAATCATCTGTATCAAATATGATTCAAAATTTTCTCCGCATTCATAAACGCAAAATTTTCTCCCCATTCATTTGAGGTGAATTAAAGTTTTTAATACAATTACGTTTAATTCAACAACTATATAATAAATTTTTTTTATTCTGAATGTAAATTTTTTTCAACGATGATGCATAGAAACATTCTTTTATGTGTGTTAAGTAATTGGTTAGAAAAAAAATAACCATGTTGAAAAATATGTACACATGTACACATTGAAAAACAAATTAACCAATTTTGGTTAATATTAACCAAAACGGCAACGCTGATTGTGACAATTAGACTATGTTATGCATAGCCCTGAATCATTCCTACTGGGTAGCACACCATTAGATGCTTTTAGAAGCAGCGGACGAGGGAATATATAGACCTGAAAGGTAAATTATCTCCAAAAAAAATTTAAATTAAATTAAAAACTACTGATCTCTAACAAAGATATCAAAACAGTATTTTACAAAGGCTTCTGTAGCTTAAGTATTTAGTAGGGTGATCGACGAAGCCATTCGACCGGGTAAAGTGCACCTAAAGTGTCAACAGTTCGCAGAGTGGTCATAAAAATTTAAAAAACTTGGTCGACGTATAGATCGCTCTCTTGAAATATTGTTGCTACAAACAAGAATCTCATAGAAAACCTGTAAACATTGAATCGGCACTCATTACAGAAACATGATAACGAAGTTCTGTTGGTTTCAGCTGTGCAGCAGGGATCTAGTCTACATGAAGTTTGAGCAGAACGGTGCCACCTGCCACACGGCACCTGAAATCATATATTGATTGGATGTCCACTCTTATTGAGATACCCTATGCAAGTTGTTTCCTCCCAGTGCAAAGAATTTGCATATTTTTTTTTAGTATTGCAACATACACTTGGCAAAAAGGCAATTTCTTTTTGTTTAATAAATGTTATTTGTCAAAGTCACAGTACAAGGCCACTAATACAGTCTTGTCCAAGGTGCTAGCGATTTGAATAGACATGATAAATTGTATTTTCGAAGCAGATCTATTTATTGGAATTGTACACCATACTTACAAACATCAAGAAATATAAATTAACAAATGCTAAATATTTTAAACCGGTTTTTAGCCGGTTTTTAACCGGTTCTTTTTTTACTTTAAGAATCTGTTTTTTTAGTTTTATTTGTCTGGATTCGTAGCTCAGCCGTCGCCAATCACTAACGTTCTTATGTGTAAAGATTCAATTTCTTTAGAATAAAACCTGGTTCAAACGTTTGGTGGCGGATGTCTTGTAAACTTGGTTTTTAACGTCGATTTTAGGAACGAATTTCCATCATCACAAGTTTGATTTGGCCACATACCGGTTTTGGCTATGTGACATCTTCAGCCAACACATTGGAATAAAGGCTATTTAATTACAATTAATAAATTCCCCTATGTTTTACTTCATTTCAATTTGAAATCTATTGTAAGTCTAAAAATAAAAAAGGATCGTTGCTTAGATTGCTTAAAAGATAATTACGCAAGTACAAACCAATCGTACTACGACTAACATTCACTTACCTCTTTGTAATACGCGGCCTCAGCGGCCACATTATGGCAATGTAACGATCAATTGATATAGCCACCAATGTATAAGCGCTCACCAGTACCGACACAGCTTGTGAGTAGTTGACGAGATGGCACAGCACAATGCCAAACGGCCAATAGCCCAAAATGAATATCGATATAAATGAAGAGGGGATACAAAACAAAGACATCAATATATCACCCACAGCCAAATTGGCAATAAAATAATTGGTAACTGTGCGCATGCGTGGCGTAGATTGAACGATGTAGCAAACGGTGCCGTTGCCCAAAAGAGCAAACACAAAAATGGGAATGTACAACAAATAGACGGCGGTCTTGAAGTAAACACTTGACAGAGCCTCATCGTTAACACCACTGTCTTC
This sequence comes from Phania funesta, assembly GCA_963932375.1. NCBI lineage: Eukaryota > Metazoa > Arthropoda > Insecta > Diptera > Tachinidae > Phania > Phania funesta. Next base: position 24,079,256 of record OZ010652.1, read on the forward strand.
ACTAAGGCTTTGATTACCACCACCAGCCAGGGAATAATTTAAAGCACTTAAGGTTTGTGATTCACCTTCGCAGGAAAATAAAGCAAACGCTGACTCGTTCTCCGGCTGTTGTGTTAGTTGGTGGGTTATGGTGGTAGCACTGGCTAGAGAAGCTAGCAAATGAAGGGAAGGTGGTGTAGTCGATGCAGACGATATTCGTGCTGAAGCTGTCGAAGAGGTATCGTTGTTTAAATATGCTGTGTAATCTCCATATTGATTGGTGCTGTTGCTGCTAAACACGTCCACAAGCAGCTGTTGTAGAGGTTGTATAAAATAAAAATAATCACTACTGCTGCTACTCGTACCGCCCCCAGCATCAACTCCACTACTATCTAAAGGTTTGTTTATAATGAAATTGTTGCTGGAATTGTTGTAGACATTCTGCATCAATGTTGCTGCAGTTGTGTGTAGGGTTTTATTGTAATAATAGTTGTTGTTGGGGCTGCTTTTAGCACTATTTACTAGTATATTTTTAGCTGTCATATTCAAATGAGGCAATAAACTGCGTGCCGCATTGTCACGCAAGGAATGCTGCATTTCAATTTTCGCATATCAGCACACAGCTGTACTTCTGTTGTCGTTGTAGAACTGTGTTGTTTCTGTTTGTTGCTTTACGCGACTGGTAATAATAAACTCAAGAGCACTTAGCTGTTGTAATTCAAACACCTGCTGATGTTTTTGTTGTCGTTATTTTCATAGCAGCAGCATTTCAAATTAAATTCAGGCAACATTTTTGTTTTTCGATTAAATATCTTAAATCGTTTTGCACTTGATTTATGTAATTTTGAAGCCTATTACTTTTTAATATTGTAAAACAAATTTTAAATGAATTTTTATTTAGTTGCTCGTTATTTTAGTTGACATTTTTTTTAAAAACTTGAACAACGAAAAGAAATTTAATTAAAAATTATTAGCTAATTGAATGAACAAAAGACCTAAGGTTTTGTAAAAGAAATCAATATGAAAAGTATAGTCCCTTGCTTGTTGGAAATCAGATCGTTTATCGGAAAAAAAAGTCGCACACAATTTTTTATGACTTTTTATTTAAATAATACTCATCAAAGAAAGACTAAACATAAATTATTAATTCAAATAACACAAAAAACTTGAACACTGACCTGGGGTATTAAAATTATGTTCAGCCTTTTTTATCTAACAAGGTATCTATCGAATTTAAGTAGTAATATTTGAATGATTACAAATATACCCCTGAAAACTGTTTTACAAATACGCGCTCCTTTATGGCGACTACACACGGGGAACATAAGCGAAAACATGTTTTAGAAACCTAGTTTCATGTTCTGATACAGGCGATGTAACCACAGCGTAAAACATAAACGTAACCTCAGTACTGTGTAAAAACCTAACATTAACAAATTAACAAATATACGCGGAAGAAAAAATTAAGATAGTAGTCCATGCAAATGATCATCGGAGCACCACTGCTTTCAAAAGTAATAAACATCGATACAAACACGAAATTATATTTAAAAACTCAAAAATATCAAAACATTTTGATATTTTGGAAATCAAAAATGAACCAAGAATTTCAGCAAGCAACAACGCTACAGACGATGCAACATTAAATAGAACAAGCGCATGTTTCCTCTAATGTTCATACGTGTGTAGCCGACATTACACTGGGTCTTATTCTTTTGGTGACCGTCAAATGTCTCTTCCGGAAACTTCAATTTACAGCAGCCAACAGTAGCCGAATTAACGTCTGTAGTTGCATGAAGATACTTTTCTTAATAGAAGAATAGAAATATGGTCAAACTTGCAACGTAGATAATTAAAACTGAATGTCTTTACTTTATAGACTTGGCAAAATGAAAAACCCTAGTAAAAAGTAGCAAAAAAGTAGCGAATAGTTGAATAATAAGATTATTTTGAAAAAGTCGCACTCGAAGTCACAAGCCATCAAAAAGATTGCAAATTACAACTTTAGTCGACGAACGGTAATCCTGATCCCAACCACTGAAATGAGACCTTCAAGGGGTTTTAACTCAAACGTTGTTCAAGGAATCAGCGCAAAGTAAAGGGCATATTAAAATAAAGCTACATGAAGGAAGCTATTCCTCTGTGAGGGCTGCGCATAGAATTTCACGAAAAGTTATTTGCTTAGAAGAAAAATGAGGTAAACCGGTTTAACGTTTCTTTTTTTTATATTTTTTTACTAGCCTAAAACTCTTGGTCCTAGAGTAAATGCTTTTCATAATGTTTTTTAGTATTTTAGTGAATTTTATTTGTCAGCGTCAGCAAAAAGTTCACAGTACGTGCAATACCATTTTGTGCAATAAGGTGATAACGAGTTGGATAGGGATGATATATTTTCGAAATTAAAGCTCGTACTAAATGATCCAACATACGAGTATACACGCGGACAAAACTAATCGTCACTTTGCTTGCACAACGTTTCAAAAACAGTTTTTCTAAATACAAGTTCGCTGAGAATAGCAGCCGACATAATGGCCCACTTCAAGGTTATAGCAGCACCATATTGGTCTGCGGTAGTTCTCTTGTAGTGCAGTACTTTTCTGTCTTTACCGAACGATATACACAGAATTAGTTCTCATTACAGATTAACACTTTTTCCACACAGGCATTTGGGCATATTTAATGGCTCTTTAGCAAAATAAACAAACACGACCGTTCTGCAGTCATGTGCGTGGTTTGCAAGCTCCAGATATCGAAACTTCAATAAACTGGAGCTAATTTACAAACATTTCAAAATAAACTTTGTCAGCAAGTGTACGCGCTTACAAAGGGGATTTGATCATTAATTATGCAGCAGGTATTGTTCCCTTAATGATCTACAATATTCATCTCACACACCTACAACTCCCTCTCAATGCCCAGATTTGAATATAACAAACCATTTATGCCATTATTGCAACAAGAAGAAAAGAGAACACGACATAAAGTTAACAATTTTGACTAGAAGTTTCAATGGAAGAATAAGAAATAATTGGGTCGACCGTGGCAAAGTAATAAATATATTCAAGGCAGTAGCATTATCCCGTGTAAACAAATACAATCTTAAATTTTATAGTTTTAGTTGTGGAGGTTTTTTTTCTAAGACTTTTTATGTTTTTGTCTTAATGATCTTTGAATTTCAAGCATAAGTTTTTTAAAAAATTTCGGTAAAGGTTTTCTGATAAGATGACTTCTGCAACCAACGAAATGTGCATACAGACCAGACCAGCTAAATTACCCTCAACAAATAAATTGCATTTGATTGCTCCTCCACTACTCTACTATTTTATTTGGATATCCCCTGTGTTCCGACGAAGTAGTTCCACTGAGCATGAAAGCTGACAATAAAATAGTCCGATTAATAAAAATTGGATATCTTTTGACCGCCACTGTTGTTATAGACAAAAAAGAGAACTAAAATATTTTAATTAAATGTTCAATTCGAATAGTCAACGCTGGTAATAGACATGTTTTAAATTACATCCACTTTGCAAAGAACTTCATACAAAACTCTCGCATTACATTAAACACAACAGGAAATCTACTTTGGTACACGTATTCGTACGTTTAGTGCGACTAAACAGACAGGTTTCAATCACTTGCACTTTTTTACCACCTTCATATTTAAACCTTCCTCTGCAACACCTCACTTTTCCAGAATTTTCCAGATGACAATGAATTTCACAATTTTTGTTATGTTTGTTTTCTGGTCGTGTGCAAACAAGCGGTAAATGAAGGGAGAAATGTGCCGTAGTTTTAAAATCTTTATTTAAGCGGTTGTCTTTTTGTACGAGGGAATTTTGTTATTAAATTTAAATTTTTATTGCTCTTTTGTTTGCATTTTTTTTTTGTGAAGTCTGATGAAATTTTAATTTTGTTGGTTTAACGAGAACTTTTTTTATTTAACCACGATTGTGTTATTATTTCGTTTTTATTTTGTTGTCACAACATTTTTTTGGAAGTTGTCCTTTTATTGAATTTTAATTTATACGCGCAAATTTCTGCAAAGAAAAGAATAAAAAAAGATCAATTAAATAGAGTAAAACAGCTTTATATTGTAGATATTAAAGTTAGTTTTTTATCTAGTTACAACTTATAATTTGATATAACCGTGATATTAATCTGTACGTAATGAAGAAAGAGCTTATTATTGTGCAAAAAGTGATTTTGTGAAATTATAATTTTTTTTTATTTGCGTGAATATTGTTCGTATCGAAAGGGACTTTGTGTACAAGACATTTTTGTATTTTAATAAGAAGACTCTAAGAATACTTTGCTAACCCCACTCTTAAGCCCAGCTTCAAACAAATTAATTTTTAATTCTTCTATTAATTATTAAAAATTTTAGTTCAATCAAATTAGTAAGCAAAAAAAATACCCTAACTTTTGATTGTCAAAACATAAATTTTATGCTTCTGTAGCCTTACGAATTATTACACATCAGCTACAATGTCGTAACTCTGTACGAAGTATTTTAATGATACTGATCAATCGCCCAAGAACCTTAAGAGGTTTATCGTAATAAAAAGTCACAAAAAAAATTAACCCAATCACAAAAAAACTTTACAAGAATTACCCACAGTAAAATATTTCCCAAATTACCAAAAATTGAACAAACAATTGTATGATTTGCCATTTTTTAAATTTGGGGAATAGAAGTTAATTGTGAACAAAAGCCCAATTTTTTTATAAAATTTTATGCTGTTCAATTTTCTTCCAATTTGTAGGCGGTTAAGCCATTTCTTACATCATTTATTTTATCCTTACGGAGCCTTTACCCTACGAAGGCAGCCGTAGATATACCTTGGACTTAAAGCGCTAAAGCTTCTCTACAAGGCCAGGCTTCTACCCAATCCCGTCTTTGTTTTCCTTCGCAATTCAGCAATTGCCGGCTACATTAGTATTCTCCCCTCTTGTGTATGTCCAAAACCGGCTTCGCAATGCAGATAAACTTTAGTAAGCCACGCCGAGTTCGGAAAAAAGCCAGAGGAGAAAATACCAGCTTCCGGCTAAAATCGGAGATAATTAAAGCCTTTTAAAATTCTCAAAAACAAAAAATAATTTACCCATTCGTCAGAAACAATTTAAAATAACCATCGCCCAGAATTTTTGACAATTATTAGCACCAATTAAAATGTTGGAGTCTTACAAATTTGGGCAGTAGATCATTGTGAATAAATTCCTAAATTTTAAACAAATTTTAATCACACAAAGTTGGTAAATAATCGCCCAATTATTTGTACAACAATTAAATGCTCTTCTGTGCGGTTATTCCTACTGCTTTTTAATAAACAACAACTTTTAAGTTCAACGTAAAAAATACAGCATACAATTAGGCTGTTCCTTTTGCAAACACACAGATGTGAATAACTAAAGTCTTACGATTTTGCCATTTATTTCTCTTTTTTTATTCAGTTATTTATTCAGTTTTCTAAGGCTTTAGTTATTAATATTCTGAACTTAGTGTACCGGCAGGATACTCACTTGGCAATAAAGTAGCCACAAACGTAAATAAATTAATATTTATGCTGATAAGAAATTTAGGGATATATAATATAGATATGTATAATATAAGGGATAACATTGAGTATAAAATTTAGTTTACTTAAGACTTAATTCTTTATAAAACAATTTAAGTTACTTGATATAAAAATATACAAAATTATATTAAAATCTGGCTTGCCTTTACAGATAATAAAAAGGTGTACTTAAACCAAGATTTAAATCTAAATTATAGACTATCACACATACATGTGTATTAAATTAATTTTATTTCATAAAAACACACAAGAAACACTTGCTTGAAATTACTTACAAATTCAAAATGTTTGAATCATTCATTGTTCCACCATCAATCGTTCATAAATCGTTTTGCGATTTCTGCTGGTTTTTTTTTCCAGACACACAATTAGAAGCCAAACCTGATTATTATCGGCCATGTTCCGACACTCGCAATAAAATTTGCGATTGTGATTTCAACTCGCATGTGAGGTGTTTTGTAACTCGCATTCGCAAGAGTTTTGGCGAGTTCGAGTCGCAAGAGTATACTGAAGTGAACTGCTGTATTTAAACTCAAATAGTTTTTAAAGAAACCACAAAGTTATGAATAAATTAAATTAATAGTGTTTTCTTTTTATTTTAGTCAAAACTAATGACATTTTGTAACAAATTTTTTCTAAAAACATGAAATTTAAAAAGTTCTTTGCTTCTGCCTCTGTATTTCTTCTTTTGCACTGGCGATTTCAATAAACAGCTGATACGAGTCATCTTCGAAAAATATATGCAGCTAATGCTGTAATTAATTGAAATGAAATGCCCGGGTATTTTTTGTAATATTCTAGGTTCAGGTATTAGAAATATTAAAAACACACAGTTTTCTTTTAAAACTTTTCAAAAGCAAATCGCAAAAGCAAGTAAAACGCGTGAGTGGCAGAACATGCAGAAATAAGTTTGGCGATTTGCTACTCGCATGCGATTTGACACTCTTGCGAGTGACAGAACATGCCCGTATATTATTTTACTCAAATATGTCAGGGCGTATGAGCATACTTTGCTAATTATTTTTGAATCATACGCCACCGTGAACATTATAGTAAGTACCAAGGCAAATTAAAAAAAGCAAATTGATAGTATAGTCACGGGCGATTTTAAGGCGTTTCAGACTCAGTGGTTGAAAAGTGCAAAAAAATATGAATATGACATTAAAACAAAAAAGTCATCAGCGTCGCTTTATTTTTTATAATTAAATATATAGAAGTTTATTATGATTACTCAGCCATATACAGACTTATATGGTTTTTTTTGCAGTTTTTTATAGTATTTCTGTTAAAAAATATTTATTTAATATGACAATGTGCAGATAAGTCGTTTTAAAATTAACTAGAAAAAAATCGGTGCTTTGCCAGCGAACAGTTTTATTGCAAACATATGACTTATACATTCCCGTTGGTAACATTTTCGTATATCTGCAATTTCTAGGTTTAATACAGACTTACCCGTGCATATGGAGCTCTGTGTGGGAGGACATCTTCCTCACTATTAGAAGTATGCATCAGGAAGCCTCGCAAGAGGTGGAGAGGGTAATCTGTGGCGAAACTCTGACTTTAATTGGCCAAGGTATCCGTAAATTATTAATCGGTTGCCTGAAAACAATTCAAGATAAAGGGGGATCGGAAAGGGTCTCATAATGTTAGCGGTCTGCTTTGATATCCTCCCCAAATTAATGATAGGTGTCAAAATAAGACACCTTTGATATTTCCTATTTTAAGGCGATTGCGAATTTCGCCTTAATAAAAACGCCATGATAGCATGTGCTATATATCACTATTGCCAGCGAATCATACGCATTTTAAGAATTGATTTTGCAAATTTTTTACTCGTCATGCAGCTGTAAAATTGTATATCAAACGGACCAGCTGTGTCTAAATGACCGATTTATTTTCATAATACTTTCACTCTGCCAATTTATTAATCATATACTTTTTCTGCAAATCAAGTTTAATAGTGTGAAAAAGTTTCTTTTAAGCTTTAATTTTGTTTTGTTGAATCTTTCCTAAAGAAAATTGCATATTTTCTAAAGAAAATTATAAAAAGTATTTAAATCTTAATAATAAAATGTATGTATGGTATGTAATTATTTCAAAACCAGCGAATGCATTTGCTATTTTCAATCATAATACGAAAGGGATATCACAAAACGTTTTTAAAAAAGATACAATAGTAACATTGATGTAATCTTTTGCTAGGTGATTGTCATTTGAAATATTCAATTTGCAATGATTTTAATAAATTGATAAGGCTAAAACTTAGCAATGGCTTAGATGGCACCTATTAATTGCCTCCTGCATGCATCAGTGATTTAGAGAAGCTTCATGTTATGGAAAAGCTGAACGTTGAAAATCTGTTTGACGTTGTTGGATAACACCAAAAAAATTTTTTTAGAAAATTAAACAATTACTTGATTAAGTCGACAAAGATGTAAAGCTATCTTGCACGTACAAACACACAATTGCTTGTATTTAAGTTGTATTTATTTACAATCAAATAAAGAAAAAATAACAAAAGTCATACAACCCGAATTTGCCTGCTTTCAATAGATAAAACTAATAAATACAAGACCTCATTTATTTTGCAATTATTTTATGCTTTTTTCTGCTTTCGAATTTAAATTTATGAGACATTTGTATGCATGTCATATCATGCATAAACTTTTATTATTATTACTTTTTTTATGCAACAGCAATTATTATTGTAATATGTGGTTTAGCTGAAAATTCGTTTAACGAATTATTATTTAATGTATTTTTGCCTTTGGATATTTTTTTATCTTTTTTAAAAATGAAATTGTGAGAGTTTTTGTTTTCACTCATACTACTACAGGGTGGCTCGTAATATATCTCCTACTTCTGCAAATTGTGGCAGCTGTTATTGTTGCTCTGATAAGGCGTACATAGAGGGGAAGAATAATATAATATTATTAATAACACAAACCACCCTCCCAAAATTAAAAAAAAATTACGTTTTTCCATACAAGCTTTATACAAAATTTTTTATAACTTTTATGTTTTCGTTAAAATGTACCTTCCAGAAGCTTAAGTTGGATCCGCAACTGTCCCAGATATTTTTGACAGCAACCATAAAAATTTAAAAACATTTCAATAACAAACCTCGTCTACTTTATTAAAATCAATGCATAAAATTAAATTAATATTTTATTTAAATTTTTCAAAAAAGAAAATTTTGTTGGCCAATTATTTCAAAAATATTTGAGATGTGTCGTAAATAATGAACAAATACGCGACCTTCGTTTTTTTTGGAGATATTGAGATTTAAGTTATCTATACTGCTACTTGGGCAATTTTAACAGCGGTTGTATTCAGCTTAGAGCTGGCTTTCGGTGGTTTTAATTCGATAGCGATAACATCGTTGAACATTTTTTTCAGCAAATTGCCAATAAACTAGACAAAAAGCTAAAAGTATAAATTCAAATTTGGGTTTTTATTTGGTGGCGACGGCAAAGTTTTCTGTTGGCAAAACACCGCTGACGCTAAAATTTTATGTTAGCATAAATTCAACAAAAACTATTAATAACTTTGTTTTTATTTTAAATCAGCCGAATATTTTTAGAAGAAGTCACTTCTGCAAATATTATGCTTTTCTTCAGTTTGAACACCTAAGTAGTTCTTAAAAGAATTCGATACTATCGATAGTTTTCCAACATACTCTCGCAAATATTGACTGCGGTGACTATATGGTTTGCCGTTTCAATATGAATAGGCAGACACCTGAGCCACGACTGCAAATTATGCAAATTTTTTACATCAAATTTTCTTCAGTTCGAGAAAATTCTCGCGAGTTTCCCAAGCTGGTTTTTGGGTGAATGCATACGTCAAAAGTAAAACTGCTGCATTTAGCGTGAAGAATATCTACGAATTAATATCAAAAAACTATCACATCCCATGTAAGTCACTGTCTTGTGCACTTTATGGGCCGGCGGAATTATTGGTTATAAATTATATTCAAAAGAAAGTGAAAAAAAATTATCTTTAGAATTAAGCCAAATTCAATGCAATCAACACCATTTTTCTGTGTTTTATTTCGACTTTAAATTCTATACTAGTAAAAAAACCCCAACGCTGTCATAATCTTACGCGCCCACTCACACATTGACAATAAAATAGAAAGAGAATAACTCAAATTAAATTACCACCATGAACTTTATTAAATTTCTTCATACCTTTTTATAACGTTTAAGCTGGATTCACCCATGGTGTCCGAACAATATTTTTGTCCGCACAACATTTTTTTTATATGAAGTTTGACGACTCTCTTCAAGAGAGAGAGAGAAAATACTTTGTGCGAACAGCTCTCAGCTTGAATTGGTTTAATTTTATATTTTGTCCAGACAAACTTGAACTGAGTTGCCAATAAGTAAAATTTGTCATCTCAAAGCTGAATTGAGTTGCCCATTTACATAAAATTTGAACAATTTTGTTTCGTATTCCAATTCAAAGTGTATGCAAAATAGAAAATAATAATTTAATTGCTCAAAAGCTTATCGAGGAAATGAAGAAGCCTAAAAGGGAGTGTATGTATGATATGAGCAACAGCTCATACAAAAATAACCACATACGGCAGCATTGATTGTCCAGACAAAATGTTCGAAATGGGTGAATGGTGTTTCAGAAAACTCTCACTAAAATAACTTTTGTCCGCACAACATTTTTGATCGGAAAGCATGGGTGAATCCAGCTTTACTCGCTTCCTGTTTAATATAACGAAGTTTTTTTTCGTTAATAATCACGAGCATGCAAAATAGCGAGTATATTACATTGTAACAATGCTTGTGTTTGATTATCTTGGCTCACTTATAGATGAGTGAATGAGTCATGTTCCTGGGAATAGTGAGAGAGAACAATAAAACAATTATTGTATTAAATATTGTTTTCAATAAAACATATTTTCTTAGTTTAAAGTGGATGGAAAGATTTACTTTGGAACTGAGTGGAGTCCATGGAAAAATAAATTAAGAATTTCTTAACAACTATTTAGAAAAGTTGTAACTGATCTTAAACTAGAACATTGCAGGCTTTTTCTTGCAATGAAAGGTGTAATGAATTCTTTCCTAAATGGCAGTAGGTACTTTTTCGACTAAAAATTCTATATATGGAAAATATAAAAAAGGCATTTCACATAATTCTACAAGTGTTTAGATTTTCTCTGAATACAGAGAGAAATCTAATGAAAATCGTTTTGACTGTCAAAAAAATCTAAAGTAAAATATTGTCCCACGTGAAATATAATGAAAATTACGTAGTTGTTAACTACGAGCACGTAGCAGAGAGAGAGAGAGAGAGAGAGAAGGCGAAGCGATACTTTCGGCGGCGCTGGCCAAGCAACTTCGAATATGTAGCGCGGCGGTTGCTCTTGTGAATTTTAAGCGGCTCAAGTTTTTGGTAGCACTATTTTCTTTTCTAAATATATCAAATTAAAGTGGTAAAAGAAGTACAAAAATGTTCAGCACTGGAGTGAACAAAATTAGGGACCGAAAATAATAATTAGTTTTGAATTTTCAATCTTTTTCAAATCAAGAACAGAAAATGGTCGGAGAATCATGTAATGTATTAATCTAGATTTTTAGGAAATCATATGGTTTTTAAAATTTTTGATTTTTATTTTTTGATTTTTATTTTTTGACAAAAATTATTTTTAATTCTCATTTTTTTGTCAAAAGTAATTTATAAATATTTGCTTTTTTTTAATATATATTAAATTTTGATTATAGGCGAAGTAAGGATTTTTATTTTTCCCAAAAAAATTAAAAATTAATAATCATTTTCGACAAAAGGTTTTTTCTGGACAACCAAAACGAAGTATTAAATATGCCGAAGTGTCATCATTAATAGAACTCCGGCCAAATGTCAACGAGTAGCCAGATTGATATTTAATTGAATGGGAGAGTAAGCCAAAGATCGACGGAAAGTGAAAATTATGTCCCGAAGGATGTATCTAATTATGTCCACAAGGATGTATCGAAGCCACCGTTAGCGAACCAAGCTAGGCTTGATGACTTGATAAGGGGCTTGAATTGACCCATTTATAAAGCATAGTAATTTAAGATTCATCTTTTACATTTACTCTCAACGATATTGAAAAACAAACATTGAACATTTTCATTTATTACATAAGGAGTTTGCTTGGTAACAAGAATTTAGAACATTTTTGCAATAGGGAAGCAATGTCTTCACTCGCATTTGAATTTTATTCCTGAAAATGTGGAATCAGACAGTGACAAACATGGAGAACGGTTTCACCAAAATATTTCGGTTCTTAAAATGTGTTCAACGGTTAATTTCGTGCTTGTTCACAATTAGTGCTAAAACAGCCTACAGTTTCTACTGAAAATATGTTCGAAGTAAAATTTTACTATAAGTCACCCTACAAAAGAAAGCTGTAGATATTATATCAGCACAAACACATAAATGTGAAAATAAGGCCAAGTTCTTATCCAAGAATTTTGGCTGTTAAAAGTACTGAAATCAAAAGTGAGAATCAAGTTCTTGATATACACAATACCATCACATTTCCAGGCAATTTGCTGGAATCGTCTTTAGCTAATCTTCAATCCTGTGAGTGAGTGGCTCAACTTTTTTTTTGAACCATCCTAATGTATATGCTTGCATTTATTAAGGATTAATTTGATTAACTTACAGTAACACCAGTTACCTAAATCGTTCGAAAGATAAATACCATCCGACGAAACAAAAACAAAAGAAAGTTAAATATATTTTCACGTCCTCAGGGAAGACAAATATATTATATTTTGAAGAGATAAAAAGCAAATTGTGTTATTGCTTGATCACATGATGCTTGGACCCCCTAGCATCACTGATAAAATTTCGGGGCGAGTAGATAGGAATTGATATTAATTTACAAGTTGCTTACTCAATGACGTATTCATTTATAATTAATTTGCAATCGCTTCATTTATTATTATAAACTTTTTCCCAAAATTTATCTGATAATTTATGATTAAAATTGTTTTCTAAAAGTTTTAACGCTTAAATGTTGTCATGAGATTACAGATTGCTACTGGTGCAAGAGATTAGATGGCGTCAAAAAGTTAAAAAATAATAATGTTCAAAGAAAGAGTAACCCAGGAAGAGAGAGAGAGAGGGAGAGAAAAAGAATGTTACTACAAAAATAACAAGATTCACTAAGTTCAATAAGAGACACCTTTCACCGTTAATTTCCTAAGTGAAACACTCATGTTAATACATAAATATTTAATCTCAAATAATTACGATTGCAAAATTATTAATACGATTCGGATTTAAAAAAGGCAGCAAAAACAAAAGTTTATAAAGTGTTTGGCGATAAAGTTAACTTGATAAAAAAGCAGTCACAAATCTCTTCACAGAAGCCATATCGTAGAACTGTGTACGCAAAATGGTATAAAAAGAGGTGTTGGGCCCAAGGAGAGAATAGTTAAATTTTGGCAAAATGAAATTGTTATTGATTTTTGCGATTTGCTGTTTAGCGGGTAACAATATAAAAGATGTTTGGAAATATTTTGTAAAACTGATTAGAAAATTTTTTATTTTAGTGACCGCTGCCCTTTTTGACGGGGATGATTCACGCATACATGGAGAAAATGGTTGGTATGTGCCACGTGCAAATTCCTCATTTTATTGGGTAGACAAGGAAAAAGCTGAGTCCTATCTTGAAGCAGAGGACAATGAGCAAGGTCGCGCCCTATCTCTTACACCTGTAACATTTTATTTGTACACAAGATTGAATCCAACGAAAGGCAAACAGATCACTGACAGCGCAAAATCTATTAAGGCTTCAAAATTTAATCCGCTTCATCCCACTAGATTCGTTATACACGGATTTACTCAAAGCCACAACTCAAATATGAACAAGGCTATACGCAATGCGTGGTTGAGGAAGATTGAATGTAACGTCATAATCGTTGACTGGGCTCGTGCTCGTTCTATAGATTACATTTCGTCGGCAAAGGCTGTACCAAAAGTTGGCGAAAAGGTAGCTAGTATGATTGACGCCTTGGCGGAATTTTACGGCATGTCCTTAAGCACTTTGAATATTATTGGGCACAGTTTAGGTGCACATGTGGCCGGTTATGCAGGTAAAAATATTAAGACTGGTCAAGTCCATACGATTATTGGCTTGGATCCTGCTTTGCCCCTCTTTAGTTACGACAAGCCCAAGAAACGTTTGGACAGCACTGATGCCTTCTATGTGGAATCAATTCAAACAAATGGCGGTGGTTTTGGCTTCTTGCTACCAATTGGCAAGTCTTCTTTCTATCCTAATGGTGGGGTATCTCAACCCGGCTGCTTCACTGACGTTTGTAGTCATGAACGTTCTATAGATTATTATGTCGAATCTATTACTCAAGATGATTTCGCCGCCATTAACTGTGAAAGTCTTGAGGATGCGGTTGCTAAGAACTGTGGCGACCACTACAGCTCTGTTCGCATGGGTGCCGATGTAAATTCCTATATGGTATCTGGTATTTATAATGTGCCAGTCAACAAGAAGTCTCCATATGGCGTCTTATCTTAGATGCATAGGATAAAAAGTAAAATGTTCATATAAGCGACTATTATTATATAAAAACTATTCTTTATATTAAATATATGAAAAAAGCCCTATTGCATTATGGGTTACGATAGCGATTAATAAAATGAAGTTGCAAAACATAAGAATTATTAATTTTTTTGACTTGACTTTCTTCAATATCGAAAATACGTTTGTTCCAATACGAAAACTTCTGCACAATAATTCACTTGAAGTTGTGTTGAAAACGCATAAGTGTAGAATTGTGTTGACCACAAACTAGTTCGTTCAATTGTTTCAGAAACTTTACAATAATTACAAAAACAGCAACAATTCTCATTGTTTGTGTATGACACACCATAATAAAACGTGTGTTGTTTTTGTAATTGTTGTAAAACTGATACTACATTTCTGAAATAATATCCCAAAAACACAAACTAGTTCGTGACCGATACAACTCTAATCAAATGGTTTGTGACACGTACCTTTTTTTAAAAGAGTCGGAAATCAGCCACATTGGACCAGAAATTTCTGCAAGCCCATATAATATGCATAAACTGAATCCTTATCAAACTTGCTTTAAAGTACCACTGCAGAAATTATCAGCCGGAAGCACCCAGATAGCTTACCGATCTAAAAGTTGGAAGTAATTAAGAACTTTAAAAAACATCCCAAAATTTAACATCCTAACAAAGAAAGCCGAATTCCTCTAAAAACCGAAACTGCAAAGAACAATTGTGAAAAATTCGGAACTTCGCCAAATTTAAAATTCACCATAAAATCGAAAAACTGGAATAAATAATTTAATTTCTACAAAATCCATATATAATAATAAATTGCCGAAAAATAACAAATTTTGATATTTCACCACAAAAATTTTAATTTGACCAAAAAAAAAATTTCACGAAAACACTGAAAAATTCACAAGAAAAATCACCGTTTAAAAAAAATAAACATTTTAACAAACTACATGCCAAACAAAACTATCAAAAAACATATAAGAGAGCTACATTCGGCTGTTCCGAATCTTATCAATTTTTAATAAGTTTTCGATTTTTTTTGGTGAATTGTAGATAATAGCGGAATTGGGTTTTTAGTAAAATTTCTAATATTTAATCAAATTTAGAGTTTTCGGTGAAATTTCAGCATTGGGTTTTTTAAGACATATTTCTTTTAGCACTTGTGCAATATAGAATTTGTTGAAATTGCAAGGTTTTGCCTAAAATTTTGTTTCTTGCAAGTTTTTAATGAAAGTGCAAAATTTTTGTGAAATTTAGTGAATTCTGGTGGAGTGGTATTTTTGGAATCTTCGCTCTTCCTTAAAAAAACTAAATTAATATAAGTCGCTACTCAAAAATGCATTTAAAACATATTAAGTTATCATCTCCAATTAATAAAATAAAAAAATTAAAAAAAGCACCGATTTATTCGTTATTTGCCATTTCAAGTCTTTTAACTTTTATGAAATTTAATTGCTGTCTGTAGCAAGAACATATTTATTTTAATTCATCTTATTGTCAAATAATAGACATTCATATCAGATTGATGGCCGGGCAGACTATTTGTTAATAAAATTAAATTTTAAAGCAGAAAATTTTACAGCAACAAGTTTATGTTACTGTTAAGTTATTCAGCACTACAATTGGTGCAAGAACAAAAGTTGACTTTGTATTGAAAAAATAAAGTTAATAGCGATAACAGTCGCAGGTTCAGATTGGAACTCAGTAATAAATAAATTTCCTGATAGCTATTTAGGGTACCAAGAAAACTAAACTACTTATCATATCTTTTAGCTTCTATGTTAAACGATTATGACCAATGGCCGGGCGGTGGCACAGTTTAAACTATTAACAAGAAAAAAGAAAGATTACTGAAAATTTATAGTTTTCAAAACACTTGAGCTTGGAACATATCAAAATAAATAAATTAGGGAAGCTTGAAAAAAAATCGAAGAAAATTGAGAGAGTCTATTTAATATTATTAGCTCTTTGCCCCGAAGCACTACTCGCTGCTGTGAATATGGAAAGAGTTTTGTTTCAGTTGCAGCCACATTACCTCTCAAAGTTTATATGCTCAGGTAAGTTGTAAATCTTATATCAATCAAAAATTTTTTAACCCCTAATTCCTGCAAGAATTGCCACACTAAGAGCAAAATAAATTACGTCCATATCTTTGCATTAGCAGAGTCACTATTAGGTGCGGGAGAAGAGACTTTTCATTACAATGTTAAAGAACATTTAATAAAATGCGATTATTTTTTGTAAAGAAATTTAATTTTAAAAACATTTTTATCAAAGAAAAAAAGAAATTTTGTTTTCATAAAAAATTATTTTTAATTAAAACGAGAATCAATGAACGAAACGATTAAATCGCTTGCAGTTATTTTGCAGCCTTTTTTGCTGGTATGACGCAAGTATTGTTAATGAAATTCTTTCTAACCAATCTACTTAACTTTGTTTGCCAATCAAAATATTTCCGCAAAACTCTTAGAATTTCTTCTATCGTGATTGAATTATTTTATAACTTTTTTTGAGTTAAATAAACCCAATGCCTTGAGGTCAAATTTAGCCTTCATTTTCAACGTTTCGCCTACTAGAACTTAACTTAGGTAGTATCATGAGAAAGTTCCTGTCGTTTAAAAAATTACATATTAGGAACGATCTGATTTACCAGACAAAATTGAAGTCATGTCAAAAAATTTTAATTTTAAAGGCCAGGTTTATATATATTTAAGAGGACAAACATTTTTTATTATTATAAAAATTTGAGATATTAGAGATCGTATCCAGAATTTGGCGACCGTTAGACAAACCAAGAAGGACGAAATTGAAGGTGTTTTCAAACCATTAATAATATGTAGGGATCGAACTAAAAATACTAAATGGTCTGTATATTCGGGCGTGGAAAAAAACGTAATGGGCGTTTGACAGTCGCCATTGTAATGTGTTTCATCCTAAGGGGAGATTGGTGCAATTTAATTTTGGACTCTCTCTATCCTAAATTCTAACACTAAATCAGAACCTGTAACGGCTATACGTACCACACTTCCTTCCGACCTGATATTTCTTCAAATCTTTGCCATTTATCAAAAGCCTTTCTTTGCAGCTTTGCTATGCATTTGTTTTACTATTCATTGACATATGTATGTATGTTTTAAAGATGCCAAACAGGAAATCCTGTCCCGGAAAATACTAGATGTTTTGGGATTTATTATTTTCCGAAATCTGGGATTTTTTGCTTTGAATTTTGGGATTCTTTGCATCCCATTTGAATTGATTGAATCTAAACATGAATATACTTTTCAGAGTAATCTTATAAATTAACTTATGTAAATTAAAGAAAAATAGAGGAGCACGAAACAAAACAAGAAGAAAAAAGTTCAGTTTGCAATCATTTTTTGTTGGAATTAAAACGTACCCTGCCTGACAAATGCAAATTATATACAAAACTTTAAAAACTAATGCCAATTTTCAGATGAAGGCTTTCTTTTAAGTAGAAAAACTGTGTTTTAAATCCAATCAAAATTGTGCTTAAAGCTCTATGTAGCGGTAACATGAACTTGTGCCAGACGGATGCTTCTTTTATAGTATTTTTTGTTAAACGAATTATACAAGTAGGTACCATTTTTGTTGCTGGAGCAAAGCGTTACATGTATCTCTTCTATTTGAATTTTATACAAAATCCTGATATAAAATCCCGTTTAGCAGAAAAAGACAATTCACATGACTTTGCACTTACGTCATGCCACACACAAGCTAAAAGATGCTATAAACAAATATAAAACTCCTTAAAAAACCCCATAACTAAATCTAATGATAATATGGAACTGGACCTTTTAGAAGATATATGTATATTCTGAAATATTTACAAGCAACGTTGAAACCACGGTCCTTTTATATTAACGAGCTAGAAATTATTTTTGAAAAGAAAAATATCTCAATGGCTTTTTGCCAGTAAAGAAATAAATATAAGTAAGTCGTTGCCACTTTGTACGAGTATTATTTAAAACCAATTTAGTTTGTCATAACTAGTCGATTTTCACTCTTCCAATGCGGTAATTTCGAAAAGATTAATTGTATTTTACAAGGAAGTTGTAGTAATGTATTTCTCACTTTAGCCAAACGTACCTTTTACTAATGTGATCTTTAAATCTTAAAAGTTGTAATAATGGCCCTTAATAATTATCAGAATCTATGTGATATTTGCAAATAAAATTGATTCTTTATATCAAAATTATAGTTTTTAGCTATAAACAATATTTGCTGTGGGATTTAGTAATTCCAAAAATCCCGGAATCCCGGTTAGGGGCTTCGGGAATTTGCTTTTGAATTCTGTATTCC
This sequence comes from Phania funesta, assembly GCA_963932375.1. Lineage (NCBI taxonomy): Eukaryota > Metazoa > Arthropoda > Insecta > Diptera > Tachinidae > Phania > Phania funesta. The sequence goes on from OZ010652.1 coordinate 24,097,693, forward strand.
GGGATTTCCAAGTACTAATCGCGATTGGCATCACGTATGAATATAAGCAGGGTTTTGTAGGTTTGATCAATTTCGCAGGAATAGTTTAACGACAATCACACATCGATGTTAGTCTTCCTTTTCATTTAACATTTAAATTTTCCTTATGTCTAAAAAGCAAAAACGGTCTAATCCCATGAAATTTGTATTTTCACGAAAAAGTTTAAAAAATTATGAAATGCTAAATTATGTGCGTTTGAAAATTTTTTCCTGTTTTTGTGTTAATATTATTAACGTAATAAAAAAAGAAAAAATATACACGTACTTAGACACGAAAATTTTAATTTATTTATAAAGTTTTTTTTTTGTCTTGTTATACTTGCCGCAGTCTGCCGCCACTCCTGCTATGAAATTGCATATATGCAACGGTGCGCGATTTTTGTTAATATTTTTTTAATTTGATCGTATTCACTATTTTAAGGTATTTTATAGTCAGGATGAAATAAAATTGTTTGCTGCTATTTTATACAAAAAATTAATTCATTACAAAAACTGTACTCCAGTAGGGAATGGGCTATATCGGTGTTGCAATAAAAAAAATAGAAAAAAAGACCCAAGCTCGGAATAAACACTGATGTTGCACAAATGCGGCCGAATTAAGAAATCTCAAAAAAGTGTTAGGAAGTCAAAAAATTCAAGCTCATAATAAATTCCCACCAAAAAATAATATATAAATATACATTAACTCCTAACAATAGGCCGTATGCCCTGCCCCCTAGTGCTCCCATCAAATATCCAATTTTGCCATGATTTTCAGAACGACGCGGTGAGTAAGTGACGACATCCAATAACCACTCACATAACAACGAAGTGTTTGGATGCCTGAACCGGCAAAGGGCCGATACTAGTCCATCTTAAACTCCAGATAAGTTGAAAAGAAAGTAATATAAACATTTAAAAGTGAAAGAAGTACCGTATACAAGGTTTTGGACTGGAGCAACTGAAAGCTTTTTTTATAAGAAGTGGTACGAAAATCCGTATTAAAGTTACCTTTAAGTTATACCAACACTGTCTTTAAATCTGCTCATTAGTCTTATTAGTTTCAGAGATATCGAGGAAGCTGTAACAAACAAAACAATTATATACAAAATTTTTAAAATTTATGTTTTGTTTTTTGAATTATTGGAAGAAATTTATCTTTAAGTAAGTTTCAAACAAAGGGAGCCGTATTTTATTAAAAGCGATGGACAACTTTTGTTAAGAAGTCTTTTTAGAATAATGTTCCCATACACATACAACAGTACGATACCTGCAAATGTTGTTAGAGCGCATTTTACTGTTGAGTAGAGACGGTAGCAGTTGTCAAAACGAGATTCATCTAATTGCGAATAAAATCAAAACCCATGGGCCGTGTAGAAAAAGAAGGGAATTGAGGTGCAGAACAAACGTCTGTCTGTACCAGTCCTATATTCATGTTATTGTAAAATAATAGTAAAAGTTTATATATGTGTCCACGTATATACACATCTGTATATGCTAAATCTGGGCACCAAGCTTGTGTTCGTATGGAAATGAATTTTCCGAACGCTGCAGACAACCCACGTACTGATCTGTCAAATATAACTACGAAAATTGTGAACATTTTTCATAAATTTATACTTCACCATTTATTAAATATTATTTGAAAACAATGTTAGAGCTTAAGCTATGCTACCATAAGGAGCTTTCTTGTTAACAGGTACATAGAATTCACCGGCAACCATGTAGGCATTAATGGAGGCGCCCATGCGAATCGAACTATAGGCAGAGCCACAATTCTTGGATACAGCATGTGAATAGCTTTCGCATTTGACAGACATAAAATTATCCATTCGCACAGCTTCAACATAATATGCAATGGAACGGCTGTGAGAGCAAGCACCAGTGAGATCCATTTTACAACCAGGTTGTGACTTGCCGCCATTTGGATAGAAAGCACCTTTGCCAATGGGTTTTAAGAAACCCAACTTGTCACCATTAGTTTGGATGGATTCCACGTAGTTGGCATCCATGCTCGACAAACGTTGTTTGGGCTTGTTGTAACTAAAGAGCGGCAGAGCAGGGTCCAAACCCACAATGGCGTGAACTTTGCCCGATTTAATTTTCTTACCAGTAAAACCAGCCACATGTGCACCCAAACTGTGACCTATGATTTCCAAGGAGTCCAAATTCAAACCGTATTTCTCAACTAAAAAGTCAACCAACGAGGCGACCTTCTGACCAACACCCTCAACGGCGTAAGTTGAGGAAGCATATTCTACAGAACGAGCCCGGCCCCAGTCCACAAAAATGAAATTGTATTCGCCTTTGGATAACCAAGCTTCACGCACACCAGTGTTAATATAATCATTTTTGCCAGCGGTCCAGCCGTGTATACAAATGCGGGTGGGATGTTTGGCATTGAAGTTGGAAGCATCAATAGATTTCTTAGAGGCAGTAATAATTTGTTCAGTTTTGGGATTAGCCTGGGTGTACAAGTAAAACGTGACAGGGTTGGCGGAGAAACGACCTTCTATTTCTCTCATTTCGCTCTCATAAGCCTCAACGTCACTCATATCAACCCATACAAAGGAACCATCAGCTTGAGGAACATACCAACCATTTTCTCCATTAATATGTTCCTTCTCCGGTATAATAAAGGCAGTAGCTATAAAACAAATTATTTTATAGGCCATAAGAAAATCAATCAATCATTTATTTCACAAACAACTTACCCGCCACAGCACACAGAGCCGCCAACACAAAGTACTTCATGTTCAATAAACCCAACTCAATTGGCGATTTATTATAACATTCTTTGCTTTTATACAATATTTCTATTTTATATTTAAATGATAACTTGTATTGAATTGGTGTCGTTTTTTAGGGGGAGGGTGGGTGGTAAGAAAATATCAAACCAAATCACTTGTCAAAAGTAGCGTCAATACGTATTTCGCCTCTTAAACGCGTTTCATATCAATCCAATAAAGAAAATGTTTGAGATAAGAAAATCAATTCAGATATATGTATTTCCAACAATCATGGAATTGATTTATTTCGACGAAGAGCTTTACTAAATGATATATACGATTCAGCTTTATACCGGCAGTTAGGCAGAGAAGTTGAAATCTTTTTCTCCAGCCAAAAACATATCAAGCAGTAGTAAGAGCATTTAAACAAAGAAACATTTGCGAAGTCCAAATTATAAAGGGGCAATGTGAGTTTGCCAATTATATAGAATACGTATGTATAACAAAGAAAAGTTGATAATGCTTTTAAATAATATGACCCTAAATAATAACTCCAGACCCAATGATCTATAAAGATATTATCAAGATGATTTCGAATTACAGTTAAGACTGTTCCATAGAATGGAACTCACTAGAATTTTACTCTATGTCTTGCGATGTAAAAATGAATATTAAGACTTTATAAGTGAATTTGGGTTGAGCTAGACCTACTAGTAACTCTTCCAACAAAGAGTTGTGTATAGTGCTACATACGTAGCACGTAACGGGTAGTATTACAGTGATACCTCTCTATTTCGAATATTTTTGCTTTGTAATTAAATAACATAGTTTATGAAGATTCGATTTGATTTGTTTCTAAAACAAAATAGGCCAAGTAAAATACGAAATAAATACATATTGCAGGCAGCTTTAAACTAGGAAACCCGGATTAACGGTTAATAAACCGGGGTTTACCTCGGTTGATAAGCCGGATTTCAACTCGATTGATAAACCGGATTTTAACTCGTTTGGTAATCCGGATTTTAGCTTAGTTGATAAATCAGGATTTAAATCGGTTGATTAGCCGAGTTTTTACTCGGTTGATAAACCGGGTTTTAATTTTGGTGGATAAACCGGGTTATAACTCGGTTGAAATTAATTATATTAAAAAAAAAATTTGTTGTTTATATCAACTAAAGTAATGTTTAAAATGTTTTCAAGTAACCAATATATGTTTACCGCAACAATGATCAGGCAAAAATTCGACGAGTGTGACATAGCTGGCTGGTTCCGTAGTATTCTAAAGAAGATGGCTAATAGAATAATGAAATCTAATTTGATGTTATGAAACGTATTAGAAATATTTAAGCACAGAGAACAGAAATGAGCAGATCTTAAGGTGATTTCTTTCTTAATCGTTTTGCAGTCAGACTATACAAAATATTGATGCTTTCCTTGTGCGTGGGATAGCCGAGCGATATCACAACAATTTATCGGTCAGTGGGGAACGTGGAGAACCCTTTCACCAAGATGTCGCTGCATTTAAAAGTCGCTTCCAAGGTAGATGGAAGCCGGCAATACTCGGATATTGTGGTTGGAGCCATATTAGAGATACCTCTGAATCCCGGTATAAGATGAAAGCCAGTCGCTCAAAGAAAACCATGCCGTCTCAATTAAAACAGGAATAAAATTAATTAATACACTTGTAATAAATTCGTGATTTATTTAGAAATTGAGATGTGATAGAGAGTCTTTATTCACGTATTTTTATTATATCAATATGGTAAAGAATAAGAATCACATAATGCGACCTCGGATCAAATAAAAAGTTGGAAATTTGCTTAGTAGTGTTATTAATATTTAAAGCATTTTATCAATAAAATTTTTTTTATAATTTTACATTAATCAAACAAGTGGCGTAGTCCCAGCCACGGGTGTGTTATACAATGACCTTTTTGTATAAAATTACCAAAAAATACAATATTGTATTAAAATACAATCGATACAACAATACAAGGCGTTTGTGAATTGAACATATACTCCTCAATCAAATATTTTTAACTCCAATAATAATAATTAAACTTTATCTCATAATAATTTGGTTGTAATAACACAAATAATGATTTGATAAAAAATTTTAACAACCAACAAATTAGTAAATTGCTTTGACATAGAAAAACAAAGAAAATTAGAAGTAAGTTTAGATAAGTTAAATATTGGATTAAAAGTGTCAAATATTTACAAGCAAACGAAAAAATGTTTCTAATCGAAACATGATGCGAACACTCACCTACAAATATTTGACTTGTTTTTGGGCAAATAAATATTTGAACTTAAAAAATGTTTGTTGGGTCCAGTAGGGACTAATAAAAAGCTTAGAAATGATTGAAATAAATAGATATTAAAAAATGTTGATTATAAATAAGATATTTGTATAAAATAAATGCAAACTCGATAAGAACGAAAATTATAGTTTCAATAGCATTAAAACAATTTTTTGCAAAACAATTGACGCTGCTCCACAGCATAAAATAAACAAATTTTTATAATTTTCCTAAAGAGGTTTGTTTATAATTTTTGTAGGATATATAAATTTTTTTGCAGTATGAGCAAATAAATTTTAAGGCAAATATTTTTTAAGTGTAACCACCAACTATCAAACATAGGGAAACAAATGTGCGAAAACAAATTTGGAGCAAATCTATATATATATATATAAAAGTGAAAATCTGTCTGTCTGTGTATGTGTGTGTGTGTGTGTGTGTGTGTGTGTGTGTGTGTGTGTGTGTGTGTGTGTGTGTGTGTGTGTGTGTGTGTGTGTGTGTGTGTGTGTGTGTGTGTGTGTGTGTGTGTGTGTGTGTGTGTGTGTGTCTTTTTTCAGCTACTTGCACTGGACCGATTTTTCTGAAACTTTGCACACATATTGAGCACATTAAGGGGCGTAGCAACACGCGCCGGGCTTGGATAGTATTTGATATATGTGACTTACCGTATCTCAAGTCAAAAGAGCATAAAAATACGAAAAGTGTGAGATAGAGTTGTTAGAACATATTGAATTGGGAAAAACATTTATTTCGAACACAAGTCTGAGCTTTTAGTTCTGTTCGACTAGTGATGTTATCCCGTTAGGATGCGACAAATTATTTCCTCGAAATCATTTCGATGGAATAAATGTCAAGATTTATGCAACGAAGAAAAACAATATTCTTCTTACAACCAAAGTCTAACTATAACTATAAAATTTCCTTAAAATATATATAAAGAAAACCGCAATCTAATATAAGAATTGATGATAACCTAGAGTACTTCGCTACACTAGTCAAAACGGAGGAAATGACTTTCTCTAATGTGACCCAAGCTCGTCTGTATTTTGTTTGAGTACGCACATTGCACATTAGTTAAAGTCGCCCACAGAATTTTGTATGTGAGTTACCTCGCCCGTTGTTCCGAACCATTATATTTTTGCATAGACCAGATTATAAACGCAATTAAAACAGCCTAATTGTGAGTTGTAATAATTATTTTAATTTACGAGCGAAAACTCTAAAAATTTGTTTGGCATCACTTCGTCGGTCGAAATAAAAATGCACAAATGGAGGCAACAATTAATTACCAATTCGACTTTTAGACTGGGTTATAGTATGTTCAGACAATCACATTAATTGCGCAATTATAAAGTTTTCCCTAAATGAGATCAATTTACCAAACAAGAACTTAATTGCTAAATTAAACAATTATTATTTAAAAGATAACCAATATTATTGTTAACCATATAGCTATGTCTTTTATATTATGGTGGCAATTAAAAATTCTGTACGTAAAAACGCATCCCACATGATTACACGTTTTTTCACTTCTATCAAATGCTAATTGAGTAATCTAAAATATGTATGAACACTAAACTTTATAAATCAATTAAAAATTTAATTGCTTCAATTAAGGCGCATTTCTGAACATACTATTATCCATTTAAAGTAAATTTATAGAAAGAGTGCTCTCAATAATATCGACTTTGGTTTACCATTTCAGGGCGAATTTCTCTGCAAAACGACCAATCGCTATAAATTTAAGATTGGGCATTTTACAAGGAAACCTTATATAGCGATAAAGTCAATCTTTCTCAAGAGCAAAATGACCACATTTAGGTGGAATAATAATACGATCTATAACATATAAAAATGATCGTTTCATGTATTTATGCAGGTCCAGAACCTTACAATTGTTGATCTCCGCTATTGAGCAAAGAACAATGACTTTTGCCAGTTGTGCAAGCCTAACTACTGCAACGTCTTCGTTTGATTTTAAGATGTCTCTGTCGCTGTATCAAACAAATGATAGAAAGTTTTTGCTTTATGCGTATGAACATATTAATTATTTGGACTATCTTCAGCCCACTGATGGTTAGAGTTAATTGAATGTGACATATTCATTTTAGGTTTCCTCAATTGTCTTTCACGTTTTGGTAGCTTTTAACAATAAATAAGTTTTATATTACTCAATAATCTTCGAATTATAAAATTCTTTAGGCGCTTTTATTTTCCTTTTAAAGTGGTTTTTCCATCGCACCATATCAACTATAAACAACAAATGGTAGCTTGCAGTATTTAACAGTTAAAAACTCATCAACTACTACTTTGGCATCATTGTAACTAATTGTTGCTGAAAGTTTATAAATAATTTATTTGATAAACTATGAGCATGATTGTTTTATGAAGGCCTTTCAAGCGATAAGATTGTGACTAAGTCAAAATTTGATTATTCTAAAAATTTGATTATTCTCAAGACAAAGAGAATGAGAGTGAGAGCAAGAGAGAGAGAGAGGGGGGAAAGGGGTGAGAGAAATGCCTACGAGTTTGAAGACAGTCAGACAGACAGTCCCAATATATTTTACCCTAGAAAACAATTGCAAAATCGCACTTTCAGCAGAACCTTTTCACAATATTCTACACCGATACAAATCTTTAATATTTATTTAATCTTCAAGAGGCCAGTGTGAAATCAATAATTCAAGTGCTTTTGGCAATAAAGACAAAGTGATAATATTACACTCAAATTAAACTCACCTAAGAAAAGCTACGGTGTGGAAAATGGTATAAAAGCTAGAGTTTCACCAGAGTAGAGCACAGTGTTGTTTTGGGCAAAATGAAATTGTTATTGGTTTTGGCCGTTGGGTGCTTAACGGGTAAGAGAAAGGAATCAGATTGAGAATATGTAAATTTAAGGAAATAATAAGCAAATTTATAACTTTAGTGTCCGCTTCCATTTTTGCTGAGGATGACTCACGCATTCATGGAGAAAATGGTTGGTATGTGCCACGCGAAAATGAAACATTTTTTTGGATAGACAAGGAGAAAGCTGAAGCGTACCGCGAACCCGTCGAGAATTACAAGATCTTTGACTGGCTTATACCATCTGTGAAATTTTATCTGTACACGCAAGCCAATCCCACTCGTGGGCAAAATATCGAGGCGAAAGTTAAATCTATACTTGCTTCCAACTTTAATCCTAATCACCCAACTAGAATTATTATTCACGGTGCCTGGGAAGGACATTTGTCGAAGTGGATTCAAAATGTACGCGATTCCTTGTTACGCTCGGATCAGTACAACGTTATTGTTGTTGACTGGTGGCAAGCTCGCACGCCTTACTTCATTTCCGCTGCAAAGGCTGTGCCCAAAACTGGCAAAACGGTGGCAGAGTTTATAGACTACTTGGGTCAGACACATAGCATACCCTTCCAGCTTTTACATGTTATTGGTTACGGCTTGGGTGCCCATGTTGCCGGTTATGCTGGCAAAGGGCTCAAGACTGGTCAAATTCATGCTATTATTGGCTTGGACCCTTCGCTGGCATTATTTAGCTACAATGACCCAACGACACGTTTAGCTGATACTGATGCTTTCTATGTAGAAACAATTCAATCAAGTTGTGGTATTTTGGGCTTTAAGAAGCCCATAGGCACGGCGTCCTTCTATCCCAATGGTGGTATAAAGCAACCTGGCTGTCTCACTTCTGCTTGTTCTCATAGACGTTCTACAGTCTATTATGCCGAATCTCTGGCCCGAAATGATTTCGCTGCCATTAGATGTAACACTTACGAAGATGCTATTGCTGGAAATTGTGGCAGCGTTTTCAGCTCCGTTCGGATGGGGGGTGACAAAATTATCTTTCTGGTTTCCGGTGTTTTTAACGTACCAGTTCACGAGAAACCTCCATATGGTGTCTTGACTTAGAATGAAATGCTTCATACAAGTCTGATAAGTTGTGAAATACAATAATTTCATTTAACATTGTATTGTTGTGGCAACCATAAGAAAACGAAAACTAAAATAAATCATAAATTTTATGCTCTCCTTAAACTTTGATTCTATAAACGATATATTTCTGAAATCTAATAAAAGCTGAGAATTTATTAAATTTTAAATGTTTCAGTTTTGACTTTCTTTTTCGCTAAGGGCCTATACAGAACAGTGTAACGAGTACTAGGACTATGACCACAAAATAATTGTGGATATTTGAATTCTACCTCAAGATAAGTAATTTTTAAGTAGCTTTTAGTTCAATGAAGCGTTAAGCACACTTTCTAATAATGCTAGCTAGTATGGAGATAGATAGAACATAAATTCTAAAAGAAAAAGTAGGGACTACCATCAAATCATGTGTCTCAGTACTTGTCTAGCCTTTTTCTTCTTTGTTAACTCTCTTGAGCATGACATTGAAAACCTTATATGATTTTTTTGAATGCATATGTGTGTGTGTAAATATATAGGGTGTTTCAAAATTAATGCCAGATTGGCAACCCTAAGACGAACAATTTGACAGCTGACAATTTGTGGTTCGTAAAAATGGAGTGTTACACATTAGAAAAATGTGGCATCATTAGACGAAATTTTTTTTGAAAATCAGGCTGGTCAAGCAGTGACTGTTACCATTAGTCGATAATGCAGCATGATAATACAGTTCTTTCAGTCAAAATTGAATGAATTGATGTGGCTAATATTGTGGATTCAGCAATTCGGTGTCAGAAGTCGGAGAGCATCAGAAAGTTACTGGTCGAGTACTCGCTCGTTTCGGTGATCATAATTGGTTACCTAGAAGAAGCCCCCAGCGTCCGTGCAGCAACGAACCTCAGAAAAAATGGTCATGGAAAATTTCAACAAAAGAGTAGCTCTGCGACAGCTTAGCCGTATGGCCAAATTGCTCTATATGTTATTCCATAAATAACACTATCCAATGTACTTAATGTTTAAATCAAAAAAAATAACAGTCTAAAAACTCAAAACTATGTTTTCTTAAAAAAAAAAATTCCCTATTAGTTTACAAGGATGAATTAAGTATTTCTTTTTTTTTTTTGCCCACGAGAAACACAAATATGTATGTGAAGAACATTTTTCTCTGATGGCCTTCTCTTCCAGTCATTCAACAGCAATACCAAAATCCGTATCTCCGGATACGGACGGCGATGTTTATGGTCGTTTGGCTTCAATAATATCATGCTAATTTAAGCCTCAATCCAATCGCAAAATTAACTGTTGGGTTTACTCTCTGGGGATGTCGAATTCAACTAATCCGAATACAAATTTCTGCATCTTCCTTCATGCTAGCCGCTAAAGCGTCTATGTTTTCTTTACTTCGCACCAATATCTGTCTGGTTGGCGGCTTAAAGTTCAAAATAGTGCACTCACGCTCAAACCTTAGCTTTGGGGCAACGACTAAACTCACGCAGAAATTTTTTTATTAATTTCCGCACATTCTACAGGCGTGAAACAAGGGATGAACCCTACTGAGTATTTCGACAACTGGATGGCATTTGTTACTTTGACAACTTCTGAAAAATAACATATAATATGTAGGTCACCCTGCTCTTGTAATTTACGCTTTTTGTCCGTAGGAAATACTATAGTATGCTTTCATTTATAGTTACTATCGGCACCGACGTTTCTCTTGCACAAATTAAAGTATGTTGGCATTTGGCTGTATGACAGGTATGTCCTTTATTTTTAATTATTCAAACTGATGCTAAAAAGTAACTTCTTTACAGCTCCATTTTCTATTTATTGCCTGATTGCCACACCTGTAGCGAAAGCCGCTGGTTTATATTACGATTACGAAGCTCTTTTGACTGGATGGGCAAAGAAGAAGCAGGCAGAACCATACTTAGCATCAATGAAAAATAGTTCTAGCAAAGGGTAACAAATCACTCCAACCACTTAATCCATTATTGCCGCGAATCTCAATTCTAATCAGCCCACGCTCAAGTATGAACGTGAAAAAATTACGGCTCTAAACTGACCGATAGAGTGGAGTTGAGCCTCTTTGTTGAAGCACTGAAGATCATAACAAGATCCTCTCGCCGAAACTGCAATCAATGAAAGCCAAAAGGTTTTGACTTCTTCATTGATAGCCAATTGGAAATGAAAACAATATCGTGCGAATTATATTGGAATTGGAACATGTAGAGAGCAAGTCTCAGCGTCAGAATATTTTCTATGTCACTGGCATAAGTTTTATATTTTTTTAACTATTAAACTCTAAAACAAATTTCGCATTATTTAGCGATCATTATATTGTCTTGATTATTTTATTAAAAATATATGACATAATTGTGTTAAAGAGACGAGCAATATTTAAATTGTATTTCGGCTATGAACTACTGCTATCTGGGCTCATAAAAGATGGCGAAGTACTAAGTAAAATTGAGATTCACATAAAGAGTGTGCCGTGATAAAAGAGAGGGAGAGAGTGATATATGTATTTACATGTATGTGTATTTATTTCCGCATAGTGGTATTTATTTACGATATCTAAATGAAAACTGAACATTCAAATGCTAAGAAATAAAGTTAAAAGAGAAATAGTCATACTCCAGTTACCCCCCTTACAGAAGCGATCGGGTAAAAATAAAATTAGTATAAAATAAGGTGTTTGGCAAAAGGAGAGGGTAGTTTATTTTTGGCAAAATGAAATTGTTATTGATTTTGGTCGTTGGATGTTTAACGGGTAAGAAAAAAAAGGAAACCTACGAAATAGTTTTGTTAAACTAGTTAGAAAAATTTAAAATTTTAGTGACCGCTTCCATTACTGATGTGAATGACTCACGCATCCACAGACAAAATGGTTGGTGTGTGCCCTGTCTAAATGAAACACTTTATTGGATGGAAAAGGAAAAAGCTGAATCCAATCTTGAACCTATTAAAAAGGATGAATATATTGACTGGTCTATTACAACTGTAAAATTCTATTTATTTACCAAATCAAATCCCACTCAGGGTCAAAAGATCACTAAAAAACCTAAATCTGTCTATGCCTCCAACTTTAATCCAATTCACCCTACCAGATTTGTAATTCACGGTGCTCGGCAAACTTATTTATCGAATTCGATTCTGAAAATCCGAGATGCCTGGTTGGCTGTGGGTCAATACAACGTTATCGTGGTTGATTGGAGGCGTGCTCATACTCCTTATCATATTTCTGCTATAACCACTGTACCCAAAGCTGGACAAAAGGTAGCGAAGTTCATTAAATACTTAGCGCAAACACATAGCTTGCCGCTTTATTTTCTGCAAGTTATCGGTTACGGTTTGGGTGCCCATGTTGCAGGTTATGCTGGCAAAGAACTCAAGAATGATCAAATTCATACTATAATTGGCTTGGACCCAGCTCTGCCCTTATTTAATTACAAGGAGCCAGAGAGACGTTTAACTAATACTGATGCTTTCTATGTAGAAACAATTCAAACAAATTGTGGTATCATGGGCTTCAAAGAGCCCATAGGTACGGCTTCCTTCTATCCCAATGGTGGCATTATTCAACCTAACTGCCTCATTTCCGCCTGTGATCATAAACGTTCTATCGACTATTATGTCGAATCTATTGTTCGGGATAATTTCGCCGCCATTAGGTGTAATAGCTATAAAGATGCTATTAATAAAAATTGTGGCAACGTTGTTAGCTCTATTCGCATGGGCGGTCACAAAGACTCCTTTCTGGTTTCTGGTGTTTTCATTGTGCCAGTCAATGAAAAGCCTCCATATGGTGTCCTAAATAAAAGTGAGATGCATCATAAACTTCCACAAGAACTTTTAAATAATAATTACTTTTAATATTGTGCTGTTGTGTCAACCATAAGGAATAAAAGTTACTCGTATCAATTGTATGCTCTCCATTGACCTCTATTCTGCAAATGCTTTATTTATTTTTGTTAAGATTTTATTAAATATGAAATATTTCATTTTGAAAAAGGGTCTACACAGACCGATGCGACAAGTTCTAAGACTATGGCTACACCAAAGAAAAGCGGATATTGGAATGTCAACACAATACACGCTATTGAAATGTACACGACAAATACTGTCCATACTGGAAATATTTAATGTGAACTAAACCGTTTGTTAGTAGATTAATTAATTAGTTGCAAGTTTTTTTTAATAAAATATTCATTGAAAATATTTTACTCCAGTTTTACGATATACATAAGTGAATGTAATTATATAAATAAGAAATTCAAATAAAATCTAATATTATATTTAAGTAGAATAAGAATCTTTGAACTCGTTATAAATACATAATTACTAAACTGTTAAAAAACTTCTATATGACCACCTGCCCTTGGAACTTTTAGTTCAAGCTCCTGAAATTGTTGGACATCGCTAACCATTTATAAACTTGCTATAAAATAAGTAAGAGGGCTAAATTCGGCTGTGCGAATCTGATCTATCCTTCACAAATGTATGAACTAAACTAAAACTGTATTCCAGCTTTTTCCTGGTGCGAAGTATTGTTTGCGATCTTTAATTTTTTCCTCTGGTTTTAGTCGCCTTATTTTATATTCAAACTTTCCTTTCGAACTGTTAATAGATGCGATATTTTTTAATTATGGATCTTTTAATTCGGTTTTCTCTGAATGTTTATAAATTTATGGTAAATTCCCAACAATCGGGAATTGTAGATAATAATGGAATTTGATTTTTACAGGGTGTCCGCCGGGAATGTATACTACGTTGTTTGTTTATAATTTTTGTTTAAATGAAAGAGAATGGATCGTATGTTTTATTTTATGTCGGCAATTATGTATGGAAAACAATATCAGATAAATGTCCGCCTCTGTTAGCCTCACAAATGCGAGCCCTTTTGAACACATTTTTCATTACATTCTCACACATTTCACGCGGTATTCCATTAATTTCATCACGAATATTTTGTTGGAGTTACTCCAGCGTTTCTGGTTTGTTTGTATAAACCTTCGTATTCAGATATCCCCACAAAAAGAAGTCCGGAGCAGTCAAATTAGGCGACCGTGGAGGCCAATGGAAATCGCCATTCCTTGAAATAACTTGTTGCGGAAAGAGGTCTCGCAGTAATTCCATTGTAATCCTGGCTGTATGCGATGTGGCACCGTCTTGTTAAAACGACATGTTACTAAAGACCAAAGCATGCAGTTGTGGCGTTAAAAAGGTTTCAATCACGATATCGTTCCCCATTTACAGATACCGTTACGCCGTTTTCAGTTTCAAAGAAGTAAGGTCCAATGATTTCTCCTGACCAAATTGCACACCAGATCGGGGGTTGTCATGGGTGAGCTGTAGCATCCTACTGGCATATGTAACGCGGCGTAAATGGTCTTCTAAAAAAAACTCTTGTGTCAACTGAATCTTAAATGGAAACAAATGCAAATCTTTGTGCAAAATTCTGGCCAAAGTTGTTCTTTGAAGACCAAGCTCCTGAGCACGTGTCGAATTGAGGTTGATGGATTGTTTTGAACACTTTCTTGAAAAGCAGTAATGCTTTCAGCCGATCTTGCAATATGTTATGCTCCATGCTTGGGCCTATCAGCTACAGTTCCTCTTTTTTCGAAATCATTAAACCTTCGGATTTTTTGCATTTTTATTTGTAAACTTTCTGCTTTTGGTGAATTTTGGCCTTTTTGTTTAAAAAATTTTTAATTCGGTCCAGCATTTATGTCAGTAAGTTATCTGGGGCCCTCAGGTAGATAATTTCTCTAGGAGGACTTTATAGCAAATTTCATAAGGATTCAGAATGCGTGCATTTTATGGGCTAGTGGATACCGAAAATTCAGCGCATTCAAATGGTCTATGCTTCGCTATCCTAGAGTGTCTATTTCCGTCAGAAAATTCACTTCAACATCGGACAGGTGGACATCGGTAAATGAACTGAATGAAACAGAGACACTTGTAGTTATTTTCCTATATCTCAATCATTTATCGGCCGATTGTACTGATATTGGACATCAATATTTCTGGATCATGTGCTTCAAATATGTTTAAGACACTTGACTTATTAATCGAAAATACATTTTCCATCACATTTTTCGTCTATCTCCTTGCAATTAATTGACCCATTGGACATGGTTTTTAGACACTGCCTATCCTAACCTGTTCAACAACTTATCTTAGATATTAATAAAATGATTCTTGATTTAATATTCCGACAGGGTGTTTTGATGCAGATTTTTGGGTCGAATTTCCGTCATCCCTTGTCAAGTTTGGTTTGGAGACAAACCGGTATCAGGTATGTGCCATCTTATCATTTTAATTATCACCATCAGTATCATTTTCGTTCTGAGCTCAAACGAACTACTAAACCGATTGTAATGAGTTTGCCTGCCGTCTCAAGAATTGCAATTTTGGCCAACGGAGTACGACTCTGAGCCACTAAGACATGGATCAAATAATAAGATTGTTACTGCCCAAGGCCAATTGTGTTTATTACTTGAAATATTGAAGAGAAGTAAGAGAGCTCTATTTGACTGTGCAGGATCTTATATGCCCATCACCCAAGCATGAACTACTAAAAATGTAGGAGTACTGCAGATTATTTCGATTGCAAAGGATTGTTGACAATCTTTAATTTCGTTCCCCGGTTTTACAAGTATTGTTTTACATTTGAACCCTTCCTTCGTTATAATTTGGGAGTTTTAACTCGGTTAATAGATGCTTTTTTCGATTTCGATTTTTTTAATTTGTTTACATGTTTTTTAGTAAATTTTCGACTTTTGGTTTTGGGTTTTTAAGTGAGGATTTCGATTACTTTGTGACTTTCCGATTTATGGTCAAATTCACATTTTTTTTTCCAATACTTAAGGGGTAATAAATTTTGGTGAAATTTGTCGGCAAATTTCAATAGATGGTGAAGTTTGTGTTTTTAAAATAATTTTGTGTAAATTAAAATTTTTAATAAAATTTCTAGTTTTTATGATTTAAAATTTGTTTTGTGAATTTCGAGAACGTTCAAATTTGGTGAATTCCCAATTTGTGAAGTTTTAATTTTTTATCAAAACTTCGAGTCAAATCAAATTTTGTTAAAATTTCCAGGTTCTTTGCAAAAATTTTATTTTTGATGAATTTTGGGTGAAATCTTTATTTTGTTGAAATCTAAGAGTCTAGTTCAGTTCGATTATTTTTTTTCATAACTTTGAAATTTGTTGGTGAATTTCAATTTTTCCTAAATTTTCGATTTGTGGTTATATTGAAAATTTTTATGATATTTTTGTGTAATATTTAATTTTTGTACAATTTAGACGACTTGCATATCTTTCGGGTTTTTCTGAAATTTAGACTTTTGGGTGGCATTTAACAATTTTGGTGAAATATTCATTTTTATGGAAAACATAAAATTTTGTTGATTTTGGACTTTGCTAAAATTCTAGATTATTCAGATATCTTAATATTTTTATTTCAACTTTAGATTCTTTGGTGAATCATCAAACTTCTAGTGAGTTTAAAAATTTGGTAAATTTTTTTTCTTTTTTAATTTTTTGTTGAATGTTTGGTTTGCAAAAATTTTTCTTTATTGTAAACTTCGTTAAGATATTTAGTTTTTCAGTCGATTTTTACATCAGTCCAACATTTACACCAGCAGTTTGTCTGGGGACCTCAGATAGATCATTTCTATAGCAACTTTGCTAAGCATTTCGTATAATCGATTATTAAAAATCAAAAAAACCTGGAAAAATTCGTCAAACGCACTGATCAACTAGTCCAACTCTTCTAGCTCGTGCGTTATCTAATCTAGTGTTACAAGGCCAGGAGCAATTTTTGACAGTTACACAACACATACGCTTTTGTTTATGGTTGACTGTCAGTCGTTTGAATGAATAGTCTAAACTTTGCTGATGAGAAGTTTCTGCTCATTTGCTAAAATATCAACCGATTAATATAAGGATATTTCCCACAGTGTCTTTAGCAATTACATATTTCATATTTATTATATTCCCATACGACAAGACGACAATGTCCTTACGTCATACGTTTGTTGTAGTTTCAAGTAAAAAAAAAAGAAATAAAAAGTTTAAATATTTTAATTTACAAAAGAAATATTTTATTTGAATTATTTTTTTTTAAATACAATCACATCAGAAAAATGATCTTTCGATTACGCTATCAACCGCCTCGCTTTGTACTTTGTGCGCTTTTAGGTACTTAAGTTGGTACGTTAGTACGATAAAGGCTACTTTTCAGAGTCGCATGTTCACTTTAACTCTGCATTTGCAACAAATGCAATGATTTGTTATGGGTCTCATTAATAAAATATTTGAATTGTGAGTTTGAGGGAAGTGAGTTTCTCTTTTGCAAAACCTTTTTTAGTCCTTGTGCGCATCACTTCTTATTTAGACCAACATATTTTTATTTTTTATATTTCGCTTTGTAGGGAGCTCTGGAGCCGCAAATGATAGATAAAGTATAATTTTTCAATGCTATCAAAAAATGTTTATCAGTGTTGATAATGGTTTGTTTTTTCAAAGAAGCCACAGGATTCGCTATTTATTTTAAAGTATAAAACGACTGCAATGATGGCCCAGTGGTTCATTCGCAGAAATGAAAGTTTGGTGGTTCTTCATTCTGGGCTGCTTAGGTGGTAAGTATTATTTTAAGATTTTTGATTGAACAAATTTATGCTAAAAAATTTAAGTTCTTTACAGTGTCGGCTTCCATTTTTCAACAGAACGATACACGCATCCATGGTGAAAATGGCTGGTATATACCACGATTAGATGGCTCCTTCGATTGGATGGACCAGCAGGAGGCAGATAATTATCTGGAATCTATGGAAAATGTAGAAACTTTTGGCCTGTCTACTGTACCCGTGAAATATTATTTGTATACAAAAACTAATCCTAGCAAAGGTAAAAAAATTACGGCTACCACTAAATCCATTAATGCGTCGAATTTTAATCCTGACCAACCTACCAGATTTGTTATACACGGCTGGACTCAAAATCGCCGGTCAAGCTTGAACAAGGAAATACGCGATGCCTGGTTGAGAGTCGGTGATTACAATATCATTTTTGTCGAATGGGATCGCGCTCGTTCCGTTGATTATGCCTCGTCTGTTTCGGCTGTTGCCAAGGTGGGCAAAAAGGTAGCTAGCTTCATTGATTTCTTGGCAAAAACTTATAAAATGCCTTTGGATACTTTGTATCTTATTGGCCACAGTCTGGGTGCTCATGTTGCTGGTTATGCTGGCAAGAATGTCAAAACCGGACAGCTGCATACCATTATAGGCTTAGATCCTGCTTTGCCATTGTTCAGTTACAATAAACCTAAGAAACGCTTGTGCTCCACTGACGCTTTCTATGTGGAATCCATTCAAACAAATGGCGGTGAATTGGGTTTCTTGAAGCCTATTGGCAAGGCTACTTTCTATCCCAATGGTGGCAAGTCTCAACCTGGCTGTCCTTTGGATATTGCTGGTGCATGTGCTCATGGCCGTTCTGTAACTTATTACGCCGAATCAGTTGCCAAAGATGATTTCGGGTCCATTAAGTGTAAAAATTATGAAGATGCTGTTGCTAAAAACTGTGGCAGCACTTATAGCTTCATACGCATGGGTGCGGACAATAATGCGTTTATGGTTGGTGGACAATTTTATACGCCAGTTAACAAGAAGGCTCCTTTTGGTGTTTTGGCTTAGATTAAATTTTTATCGCAATTGTTATGCAGCGACCACTTCACACGAGCATTACAAACGTCGCATGCATCGCTACAAAAAATTAATTTAAATTTCTTTAGAACCGAACTTTGTAATACAAAAAAAAAAGATTTAATAAATTATATATTGTGACTATTCTTGCTCATTAAAAGGATGTATGTCCAGTTTCGAGCATTCGAGCTATAAAGGCCGAAATATGATATTTTTTTAGTTTGCCACAAACTGCACAGAAGGAAGAATGACACTGAATATCACAACTAGTCGAAATTGGTTTTTAATCAAACCAAACTTGATAAGGGAATATAGAATTTCTTTCCAAATATCTATATTTGGAACATTTATGACATTCAACGCCCTATGCGGGGAGGATATTTGTGTTGGCACTGGTAAAAATCGTTAAACGATTTTAATCGATAACTTTTGTTGGTCCGATAAAGACCCCAGTTAACTATGTAATTTATACAAGTGATAACAAATTAATTCCCTAAAATAGCAACTATTTTTTGACGAAAACAAATATTTACGGATTCTTGTTTTGATATTTTTGACAGTGAAAGAAAAAAATGCTTATCGTTGCTTTTATCGTAAATTTTTAAGCGATTACGAACAAAAGCTTCTACAATTGAAACCTGTAACTAGAAAATTATTGACTATAAAATACTTTAGTTATGATTAATAATTTATGAAACAAAAATCTGCGAACATTGAGAATTCCAGTCAAGTTCCAGCTGCTTCGTATTTGAGTTTGAAATCCTATCCAAATCAATACCTGTTGAAAATGCACTGATGTAACCTAGTCAAGTCTGGTCTGAGCGTAAATATTTTTCTATCAGCTCCTAAATAAAATAAATTTTAAATTTCAGTGCTCGATTTTAAGAAAAATTAAAAAAAAATTCAAGTTTATAAAAATACAAGAGGCGAAATTTTATCTAAAAATTAAAAATTTTTATAAACTAAGTGCCTGTTTCTCTATACCGAACTATTCCAAGCCTAAAAACTTTCTATGGAAACGCTGCCCGCATCATGAACATGATGTTTGAAATTTTAATAATTTTTAATCATATTAATCAAATTTTTTATTGTTTTTATATAAATCCAAAATAATTTT
This sequence comes from Phania funesta, assembly GCA_963932375.1. Taxonomy (NCBI): domain Eukaryota; kingdom Metazoa; phylum Arthropoda; class Insecta; order Diptera; family Tachinidae; genus Phania; species Phania funesta. The sequence continues at coordinate 24,117,475 of OZ010652.1, forward strand.
AAGTCACGCTTACTCATCCTAATTCTGTTATAGTCAAGAAATTTATGCAAAAGAATTTTTGTGGACGAGTTCCGCGTGCTGTGCGAAATACTTCGTTCGTTGTACGTTTGCTTTTTTTTTTTTGGTAAATCGGTGATTTTTAATTTTTTTTTTGGTTTAATTTTAGTTTTTGGCGAAATTACCAATTTAAATTATTTTGTGAATATCCGAATATTTCATTCTTGGCGAAATTAGAATTTTTATTGTTTAGCAGAATAAAGGACATTTGGTAAATTTTTTGTTTTTTGCTATTTTCTGACATTTGGTGAATTTTAGAATTCTGAGTGAATACCCGACTTTTGGTGTAATTTTAATCTTTTATAATTAATATATGTGTTTAATTTAGGTTTTTTTTATTAATTTCTTGGTGATTTTAAAATTTGTCCCTTAATTATCAAAAATTTTCGATTTGTGGTGAAATTTAAATTTGTTGATCACTTCTTAGCGAAATAATGAATTTTTATAAAATTTCGAATGTTTTGATATAATTCCGATTTTTTGGTAAAATTTCACGTTTGTGGTGTAATTTATCGAAAAATTTAGAAAAATTCGGGAATTTTAAATTTTTGGCGAAATTTCGGTTTTTTGGTGCATGTTCGAATTTTTTCGATTTTTTATAACCGTTCATTGCTTTTCCATTTATTTTCGATTTTTAGGGAAGCGTATAGTTTTTACTGATTTTAAAATCTATCGATTAATATTCGGTTTTTTGATAAATTTTCGAGTTATAAAGAAATTGTTGGTGTAACTTCGGCTGCTTTTATAAAATTTCGATTTGTCAGATAAATTTCGTCTTTGTTGGAAAATTTATAGTCAATTTAAAAAATTGTGAAATTTCGGCGAACTTTAAGGTTTCTGGTAAAATATTGTTGAACCTTTTTTTGCAGTTTTCTGTTTTTGTGGTGAATTATCTAGTGTTTGAAATTTTTCCGACTTTTGTTTTTGATATCTGGTGAGGTTTTCAAATATATCCGGTTTTTTGTAAATTTTCGATTTGTGGTGAAGTTTAAACTTTTTTCGACTGTTTTGCTTACATTCCGATTTTTCGGTATATTTTCCGAAAAGATTTATTACTAATCTAAATTTATTTATGCCAAATAGTTAAGGAAACAACAATTCTATTTCATCCGGCAATTATGGTTCTAATCAGAAAACTGTATTTTTATTTCATTCAAATCTGCCATAAATATTGTGACACCCTAACACTGTCTCACTACGCGACGTTTATGACTTTGCTGGGTCAAGTTCTATTAGCAATTACACTGCACTCTGTTTGCATTCGCCATAAAATGGCAATAGATTGATAATCTAGCCAGACCCAGTAACAAAATTATAAACAAATTTCAAACAAAGGAAGGCAATTGGTATAAAAAGCCAACAGTTAAAGGTAAATATTCACATTTGCTGCGTTAGTTAAGCATGAAAGTTATCTGGTTAATAGGTTTCTGTGCTATTGCAGGTGAATTTCTAAAAAGTTTAAACATTTTGGGAAAGTGACTAGAAATACATAAAATAATGAATAACTTTCAGGTTGTGGTGCTCGTGTCCTGGAAGAAGAACGTGTTAATGGTGAAAATGGTTGGTATATACCTAGAATTGATGGCAGCTTCGACTGGGTGGACAGGGATGTAGCGGAATCTTATCTCGACATAATGGGCAAACTAGAAGCTCGCTCGATTTTTAATGCTGTGGAATTTTATTTATACACCAGGGCAAATCCCAATGAAGGCCAAAAAATCGATACCACCAAAGAATCCATAGATGCCTCGAATTTCAATGCTGCAAATCCTACCAAAATAATAGTACATGGTTGGATGGGCAGCAAGGATCATAATGTTAATAGCAACATACGAGACGCCTGCTTATCTTCGCAAGACTATAATATTATTGCCATAGATTGGGGTCGTGCACGTGCTGTGGATTATGTAAGCTCTGTATTGGCTGCTCCTGGTGCTGGTAGCAGAATTGCCGACTTGGTGGACTATATGGCGGAAAACTGCGGGCTTAATTTGGATACTTTGGCAATTATTGGCTATAGCTTGGGAGCTCATGTGGCTGGGTTTGCTGGCAAGAACATTAAATCGGGCAGAGTTCACACCATAATCGCTTTGGATGCTGCCCTTCCCTTATTTAGCTATGACGCACCGACGAAGCGTTTGTCTGACAATGATGCCCAGTATGTTGAGTCCATCCAAACCAATGGCGGTAAATTGGGTTTCAAGAAACCGATTGGAAAGTGCGCTTTCTATCCCAATGGCGGTATTAGCCAACCGGATTGTGGTCTCGATTTGACCGGTATTTGTGCTCACAGACGTTCCCTTAGCTACTATATTGAAGCTCAATATGGCAATAAATTTCCCTCTATTAAATGCAATAATTATGAGAATGCTGTAGACAAAAATTGTGGCTCTAGTTACAGTGGCGTGCATATGGGTTCCTCCAGAAATGCCCACATGGAATCTGGTATTTATTACGTGCCTGTCGACAATGTCACTTTTCGTCTTAATGTTTCTACTTCATTGCAATAAAGCTGTCAAATTTTGAAGAAAACTATTGTAGTAGTGTAAGAATTTTGTTACTTAATTATCTCTATAAGTAAGTATGTGTCCATTGGCCATCTTCTGGCAAGCAAAAAAGTACAACTGTCAGAAATTCTGACTTATACCTCGACGTGGTTGCGATTGGTTATAGGTCTCTGGTAGGAGTCTGGCTAAATAAGTGGAACGGAAAGAAGTTAACGATCTCTTATAAAAAATCCCTACTCCATGGTGGATGCGTGGCCAAAAGGGTGCTTGGTCTCAGAATTAAAAAACAACCAAGGAATTGTTATCAAACAAGATGACAAAAGTTCATCTTGCAACCAAACTCATGTTACTAGAAATCTAATCTGAACAAATAGGTTTAAAATTTAATACTTCACCCGTTACGTATCAAACTAACGTCGGTTTACTGTCAGACAAAAATGTTACATACATGTACGTGTATTTGTATGTATGCTGCCACTTCTGCATGCTTGTGTTCCTTTCTAAAAAAAAAATATGCAAAATTTATGAGAAACCACACTCTGCTTTCTAAATATGTTGCTCAAAAAACTGGCGAATATGGAGCGACATTTTTGCAATGAACTTAAGAATTCAGGGTGAAAAACTACTCTTTTTTACAACTGCATTAACTACTTTGTTTATGCGAACAAGAGTTGTATTTCATGTTATTACTTTTGTGCTTAAGTCTGATTTAATTAAATTTGTTACATTGTCAGCGTAAAAAGGGCACCACTTTGTAAGGGTTTGGGCAATGTAAAATATTTATATTTTCAACATTTTTTTCCAGAGAGTAACACGCCATAGATTAGGCTGGCTCTACCTTTTTTGCTCAATGTTTTATTCCATGAGTTCAGTGTTTTGATTATGACTTTGAGTGCAGTATAAGTTGATGTACTCGCATTTATTTCTCCCGGTACGAATGAGTTGAAATAAATCCTGTTTGACTGTAGGAAATCTAGGCAAACATTATGAAAAAGACGCTTCGAAAACACTGCTTGTCTCACTAATTAAGATAAACAAAATTTACATAGAATATGTGTCCTTGTTTTATCATCCTCAAAGCATAAACGCAACAAAACAGAACTAAGCTCATTTCGCCTTCACAGCCGAAAATTACCGAATAGAAAATCCATAGAAAAAAAGTCAAGGTTCCTACTATTAAATTTAAGGATTTTGTTGCATGAGAATCGTTTACTGAACGTTTTGACCTGTCTTATAACCGGAAAAGCAATCCAAGCTGCCTTTATGATCATGGTTCTGCAAACATTATTTTGTATTCCTTTTACGTGATGTGCGCATTCATATGAGCACTCATAGAATTAACAACCTAACGACTCTTTATGTCAGGTTGTACAGTTTTGGAACCGTGTTCGCAAAAGCTTATTGCTTTCCGAGTGTAATATGTACAACTTCAGTAGGAAAGTAACAGTCAGGCGACAATTAAATTATTTAATTATGTTATTTTGGAAACCGCCTCTGGTGTTATGTAGACGCATTACTTGAAGCTAGAATAGTCATTTTATTAATTATTTTACTTTGCCGACAATTGAGTGCTATAGAATGATGATACCGACGAAGAAGGACGCTGTGATATATACGAGTACTAGTAGAAGTAAAAGCTAGTACATATCAGAAAATTGTATGTTATTTAATGACAGCTGCTGGGATACGAAGCCAGTCGTCTAAAGCTATAGAAAGCTTAATAGTCAACGCAGTAACTAGTACTTAGGATGTGAGTCATGGCTGTAGTAGAACTCAGGCAGTCCTTGAATATAAAATGAGTTTTTTCAACTGTTTACTAAAGATTCCTACGTTTCGATAGCGACAGGTTCATTCACCTTAAAGTGGGTACTAAATTAAGGGCTCTAAAGACGTTGTATTTGTGAAGAGATAAACATTTGACAATAAAAGTACGCGTACAGTCAAATAACTTTTACAGCGGGATTTATTAGCTATCGTCTGATAAGAGCAACGATTTCAACAATTTTTACCGATAAAAAAAGTTATTCGATTGCCAATTTATGAAGAGGGAATTTATTCATTTTTCTTTTCAGACTAAAATAAAAAAAGTGTCATTTTCTTTTGCCATTTAAATTAGGTATTTCTGTGATTGGTTTTCTGATGTAAAATAGATAGTCTATCTTTTGAGAACAAAGACGTAACAACGATACAAACGGCGCATTAAAAATACTCTTAACAAAACATAGCTCTATTTTGATTAAGTTTAAAGAAATCTAAAAAAGAAAAGAAAAATTCCGAAGATATCTCCATTTTGTTTAATATAATATGCATGATGCACTTCGTGTTGGTGACTCTCCGTGCGATATCTTGTTTTGTGGCAGCTATTGCAACCGTTATTCCTCAGGAGAAAAGTGCTAATGAAGAAATGGAAGAGAGCGGCTATGTCCTATATACTGATGGTACCTTCGAATGGATGAGGATTTAAATTAAAATATCCAAAAAATAGAAGCTTGGTAACTTACCAAACCTGTACGGAAACTAAACATGGCCTTTAAGAACTGTAATCATGCCACTAGTTTTAGTTTAGAAAATTCCACCCGTGTTTACATTCACGGCTGATCTTGCTGATCTTCATTTTTGTCAACTTAGCTCGTTCTGCTTGTACAGATTACATCTCTTTCACTTACGTGTTTTTCTGTATTGGAAACATGTTCGCTTTATTGTTTGATTTTTCTGCTAGAAAATATGGTTTGAATTTAAACACGCGTATGTGGTCGATTCGCATGCAAGAAAACTGTCGGAATTTAGGTTTGGGCTCTACGTTTTGCTTGTATATCTGTGACAACCCCAATCACTGATGCCACCTACATTGAATCTATTATAAGCAACTGTGTCAAAATAAATTCCTTGGAAACCATTAGCAATTGTGAATATGATTTTAATTACTCTCTCAGCCGCTCTATTGTTTACTACGTTAAAGCTGGGACAATGAATAGTTTTAATTCAGCCAAGTCTAGCAATTACAAAGATACTACAAATAAGATTAGCAGCCCAACCTATTCTTCCATTGGCATGTGTTCCAATTCCAAGATCTGATTGGTTACTGGTACATTTCTTGCACCTGTGGGCAATAAAGCACCTCCTGGCACTTAAGATCGAACTAAATTTAGTTTTATGCAGTCTTCAGGCACAAAAGGCACTTGCTTCTCTTCACCTCTTGCCAGCGAACAAAAATGTCATGCCACTATCATTTCATGATAAGTTTCATTAATGTAAATATAGTTTACAATAAATAGTATAGGCGTTTTTGCAAACTAAGCCAAAATAAAATATATCTCACTTAAATTGCTTCTTGCATAATAAAATGTTTTTACTCATAAAAATTGCTTTTTTAGAAAACATTTAGACCTGAAATTGACCAGAAAAAAAATGTTGTCGATTAAGACTATGCCACTTATATCATATAATTTGTTGCCCAACCGATTAAAATATTTTCACATTCAATTTAAATATTTAAGATAATTCATTTTTTGTGTTCTAATTTAAATACGTTTCAGTGCTCGCGAATAAGTTTTACCTAAACTCATGCCATGGGGAATACTATCGTCTGGTCAATAACACTTGTAAGTAGATACTGTAGCTAAATATGTATATGTATGTGCATATGTATGTATATGTTTATAACCATTTTCAGAACAATCAACTGTTAAGCTGTTCGAAAAAAATTTTTCTTAAACAATCAACACGTTTCTATTATCGTGATGGATGAAAACGAAGCGAACAATATGTTTTCTATTATACCAAAGGGAGCAATTGCTTTCAGTGTCCTACCCACGAGTGTCTGTCTACTTGTAAATATGGGAGCGTTAAATATTTATTTCATTTTAGTATTTTTAAGTTCTGTTAAAATAGACTAGACAATTTATAAGACTTTACTTGGTATATAAACCCTTTTTATTGCTGTTTTTTTCAAATAATTTTGTATTTGCTTTTCGCAATGCATATTAAAATCAGTTTTGACAAGCTTTTATCTATGAACTAAAACCAATTTTAAATTTTAATTCAATTGTATTTCTAAGATACATAAACGTGTAGTAAATATGTATGTATGTATGTACCGACATATGTTTTAAATAGAGAGCTGTGAAAAAACGAGTTTTAAATGAACACTTTATGTTCAAACATTCAATTTATTTCGGAGCTTGTACTTAATTTTCTTGCGCCTAAAAGTATGTTAATGATTTATAATATTTTCAAGTTGTTTGGTTTTTTAGCAATCACGTACACAGGGGCGGAAATTTAATTTAAAAAACATACATGAGCAAGTTCACAATGATAACATTCATGTAAGAGGGTTTTCAGTAAGGAGGGGCTGATCTGATGATGAAAAAAATTTAAAAGTGAATAAAAGAAGCTGTGTTGATATTCCGACAGGATGTCTTGATGTAAATTTTTGGAACGAATTTCTGTCATCCCTTGTCAAGTTTCGTTTGGTGACAAACCGGTTTCGGCTATGTGCACTCTGCAGTGTCATTTTTCGCCCTCTTTTCGTTCATGTTTACATAATCCTTTTTATTTTTGACACGGCATGGTTAAAATAATACTACAGGAAGAAACGGGGGCAAATCGGATGAACTTGGCTGCTTATTCATGTTACCACCGCCATTGAATCAGGGATGAGTGTTTATTAAGGAGTCCGTGGTGTGGCGCCGTCCTGCTGAAACCACACGGCGTACACGTCCAAATCGTTTAATTTCAATTTAAAAAAAATCGTTACTATTGATCTGTAGCACTCGCCGTTGATTGTCTCAATAGTATTGTTTTCAACGAAGTACGGACAAATCATAACGCAAGCAATGTAGCCGGACCTACGAGTAACTTGTTGTGGATGGACGGTATTCCATATACTCCAATTATACTTGTAAGCATATCTAGCATTTCATCCAAAAAAGCAGCAAAGAACATATTGCGAGAACTGTTTTAGGTGAAAATAATAATTTAAAATTTCCATGGAGGATGGTAGATATGATTTAACCCATTTAAACACATAAATTTTACTTACAACCCACATATCCCGTGAGCTTTGGCAAACCTTTTCAAATGCAAAATGCCAAAAAAAAATTACAAAAAACACTCACAGAATGAACAGAATATATGACTGTTAGCGCACAGTCGTTCTCGAACGAAATGGAATGGCAAAAGAAAAACTATTCAAGTAGGACGTTCTATTAGATTCAGGCATATTTTTCAAATATTTATGTTACTTAAAACATTGAAAGTGCTATTATATTTTTGCTCTTATACAAGAGCCAAGAAAAATTAATTTTAACATAAAAAATACGGGAGCAAAATCATGCGAAAATATAGTGAACATTTGTCTAGTCATCTTGCGAGAATAAAATTTATTTATGTTGGATTTCATATTCAATTTTTTATTAGCACTTGCAACTGCATTTATAGTTGCAAAAAAGAACTGAACTTTTGTTTGCCTACCTTTAGTATTCCCAAAAAGCCTTCAGCTTAAGTTTTAATGCGTTTATAAAAGTTTAAATAGTAAAAAAGGAGAGATTCAATTTTGACTTCCACATTAAATTATTAAGAAAAAATATAAGTTTTTAATTATTCCAATATATAACAATGTGTACGGAAGATTATTTCATTCAAATGGCCGCCGAGACTCTCAATTGTGGTTGAATTCGATGAGATTTCTGAAAAAAGCAGAATTGATTTCAGTTATTTTGCTTCGTATCTCTGGTTTTAGTTCTACAATCGTGTGTGGTTCGGCCCCATGTATTCTACTCTTTAAATAGCATTAAAGAAAGAAATCGGAAGGTATAAATCACACGATCTCAGTTTATTTTGCTGGGGAATATTGCGAAATCAGAAGCAAGTAAGCCCTAAGGCGGTAATTTGAAATTTGAATTGGAATTCTAATGTGGACTATATATTTCACAACTCTTTAATCAATCATTATGACACAAATAGTTTAAGTTCTGGTCAATCTCTTGCGACCTTTGTACCCTCGGCTTTCAAACACAGTAAGAACTGCGCAGTTTTTTCATATCAATTCTATTTCATACTTAACCTCAGATATATAAAAAATAGAGTCAATTCATAGCTGCAAAAGCGCATTATGTAATAAAATCATTCGATCTAAAACATTGATTTTTGAAAAAAGTTAATTACTCAGTTGTTGCTTGTTCTCATCTTGAAATTAAATTAATTATTTAATTCATTCAATTATTTAATTAATTAAAATATGTTTATACATAAATTTTAATTACACAATTTTTTTTCTGCGGCTCAGGAACTTAGCAGTAATTTCTCTTAATTTACTCACATTCTCGTGATAAACCTTTAAGTCAAATATTAGGAAGATCGTACCATATACTGGTTAGCATTGCTCAAAAATTATTTATCCGTTTCATATAGAAACAAAAATACAAAAATCCGTACTAATTATTTCGTCGGTGATGGATGAGCAATTTTGGGTGGGTAGCGGCGGCTGTTAAAAAGTATCAAAATGAAGTGGTAGAAAAGTGCATACATTTACAGCATTAGAGTTAACAAAATTTTTTGATAACCGATAAGAACAGCGGCGGTTTTTGTGTCGGTACAAGTTCTTATCGTCGCGCTCCTAAATAGTGCGAGAGCATGGATAGGTACATTCCACTGTTGTACGTGCTCACAGTGAAAAAAAGAGAAGAGACTAATTGCATCAGAGAGAGAAAAAGGGGCCATTCAACGGTGTTCTCACTCTCAAGCATATTAGTTGGTTAGGTGAAGAAGGCTATTAGTTGTATATGGTAATAACTAAACACGAGTTTCACAAGTCACCCTGCAATTAATCGGGCACGTTCTGACACTCGCATTTCGGATAACATTTGCGATTGTGAAGTGCATTTTCCAGAGAATTGTTCTAGCAAGAAACTTGGCAAGCTTAAGTCGCAAGAGTATGCTGAAGTAAACTGATATCTTTAGCCTAGAACAAAATTTGAAGAAACAATAAAATGATGAATAATTTAAATGCATATCTTTTAATTTCACTCTTGACCATCTGTTCCGTATTCCTCCTTTGGCCAAATAAAACCATAGTTTCTGCAGAGATTAACCTCTCCGCCTTTTTCGAAGCTTCCAGATTCATCCCTCCAATGGGAAAAATATGTCCACGCACACAGAGCTCCATATGCACGGGTAAGTCTGCAGGTATTGATTGGTACCCTGAGTTCGCATACTTGAGATCAAGCACCCTCTTGCAAACTATCCCTGGCGTATGCTGTTCCACCGTGGATAAGGGATTTTGTACACGGATGTGTTAACTGCTATCCGATCGACTTATCTAGCCAGACTCCTTGCCGAGACAGGAACTTGTAATCGGCCTACACTACGAGGAGTTATAAGTCAGAACTTCTGACAGTGCACTCAGTTACGGCAAGCTATATCTTTGCGCCTGTCAGCTGACGACCAAATTTCATTTTCAGTCACAGTGTGTGTTTCATGAGAGCCACAGCATAGCTAAAGCATTTACCATATTTTTGTTTTATGATTGATAATCAGTCAAAATAGTAACTATTAATTTTTAGTCTAATATAATGTAGCTTCGTGGCTCTTGCGCAAAATCAAGCCATAAATTAACGTTAATCAAATAAATATTGTTCCCGACAGAATGTTTTGTATAATTTTTATGTTTTAGATTAGTTTGCCTGTTTTCAAAAATCTTCCATTTCTTATCTATGATGAATGTTTTTGTTGGTTGTTGTCTTCGTACTTTAAACCGGCAATAAAACTATTTTATTAAAAAGCCTGTAAAGGTAAAATTAAATTGCGTTTCTTTTTAGAAAAAGCAACAAAGTGTAGACTCTATAAACATTCTGTGAAAATAAAATATGATTATCACATTAAAACTAGCAAAATTATCTCCAATAGTTTGGAAATCAAATTTGATAAAGCCAATAAAAATTTTAAATTGCCGTTGCTTGGTCAAGCAAAAATAGAATGTAGAAGCAAGTGTTATTTAAAACACGATGGAACTTGCACTACTCCTTAAGTATTCGGGCTACGCACTTGAATTCGTTCATTAGTACGAGATATCAGTGAAATTTACCAATATGTTCAACTGCGACGACACGATTGAATAAAAAGTGCGATATGAGAAAACTATAAAAGAAACTAGTCTTCCATACACCAGTCCACAGAGTAAATAAAAATAGAATGTAGAACTTCACCGAATTAACATTCGCAAAAATGCAAGTCTTTTGGTTTTTAATTCTTGTCAATTTGGCAGGTGAGATCCTGCTACATGAATAAGTCGATTCATATAAAACTTGTCTGAATTTCCCACTCTCTTTCCAGTAATCGTTTCAGCTATAAGTGAGAAGAATACCCGGATAAATGGTAAAAATGGTTGGTATGTGCCGCTGGCAAATGGTGCCTTTCAATGGGTGGATAAGAATGAAGCAAAGACCCGTCTCAAAGCTGTGAGAGGTATCAATGATTGGATCAACCCGGTTATATTCTCTTTGTATACGAAATCGAACATTGATACTGGCAAAACTATTACCACTTCTCCTGCGGATATTAAAGCCTCCAACTTTAATCCAGCACATCCCACCAGATTTTTGATACACGGCTGGTACGGCAGTCAACTGTCCGTTATGAAAGAAAAAATACGCAATGCTTGGTTAAGTGTGGCCGACTTTAATGTTATTTACGTCGAATGGCCTCGCTCAAGATCTTTTGATTATTTCTCTGCTGTTTGGGCGGTGCCCGGGGTAGGCAGACAAGTGGCCAAAATGATTGATTATTTGGTTAACAACCACAACATGTCCTTGCATACATTACATGTAGTTGGCTACAGTTTAGGTGCCCATGTTGCCGGTTATGCCGGCAAGAATATGAAAAGTGGCAAAATTCATACGATTATGGGCTTGGATCCTGCCATGCCTTTATTTAGTTACGATAACCCTGCTGAACGTTTGGACAGTAGCGATGCATTCTATGTGGAATCAATACATACCAGTGGAGGTAAATTGGGTTTCATAGAACCCGTGGGTAAGGCGGATTTCTATCCCAACGGTGGCGAGTATCAGCCCGAATGTCCAAATGATATTTTGGGAGTTTGTTCTCATATGCGTTCAGTGACTTATTATGCCGAAGCCGTGGCCAGCAATCATTTCGCCACCATGCAATGTGAAAGTTATATAAATGCAGTTGCCAAGAACTGTGGCAAGCAATTTTGCACGGTACGCATGGGTGCTGCAACAAATGCATATAATGCAAGTGGTTCGTATTATGTGCCAATTAAGGAGAAGCCCCCTTTTGGTATATTGTCAAATTAATTATATTTTTTTTATAATTTTTTTTATTGTTTAAATAAATCTGAAGGAACAATTATTTCATTTGTCGTTTTGTTCTTTTGTTGCAACATAAATACATGACGACTTGTAATCTGTTTCAGGCACTAGGTGAGTACTAAAAGGCAACGAACGCCAGGGATTAGAAAAAAAAAGAATTTTAGAGGTAGAGAGGAAACTATGTAGCATTTTGTCCCCCTTTGCCTGTCTTCGGCATTGTGGGTTTTAAAAGTATCAGAAAGTGTGTGAAAAGCAATATTTTTAATTGATGGAAACAAGTCGTCTTTCGGTTTTGTATATTTCACCATTCGGTTAAAATTTTAAAAAGTTTAAATGTGAATCCGTTTTAAAATAATTTTTTTTAATATTGACAGACAACAGCAGCATTATAAGAAGGAAAAATACTTTTTTTAATTTTTTTGGAATAATTTTTTGTATTGACATTTTTTTTGTTAATTATCTCGTTTAGTTTGGAGTCAAGCCGGTTTTGGCTCTGTGCCATCTTCAGAACGAAAAATTACACTCAAGATGGCACATAGCCGAAATCGGTTTGTCACCAAACCAAACTTAAGAAGGGATGACGGAACTTCGTTCCAAAGATCTACATCGAAACACCCTGTTGGAACATCAAATCAAGAATAAAGAAAATTTCATTTTATTTATTGGGAGATAAGTCAATATTTTATGCGCATTTCGCTTATGCCACGTCATCAGACGCTGGCATAATTTCAAAAATTTTTTCTCAACACAGTGTGTCAAGGGTTTCGAATTCGATTTATCCCGCAATATTTATTTTCACAATAGTTATAATTTAAACACAGAGCATAAGTTCTTATAAAACAAACCCCGTGCTATATTCCACATTTGTCTGGAATAGTCACAAATATTTTCTTGAGAAGGAAATCTAAAAATGCTTCTTAAAGAAACCTGGATGAAGGTGGAGGAATATATAAAGGTGGTCGCATGTAAAAAAATTAAAGAAATCGCTTGATGTCGTCAAAATACAGGGTGTCCGCCGGGAAGGTATACTAATTTGTTTTGCCGCCAATTTGGTAAACAAGAGTCTTGACAGTTTATATTTGGCAGTCGTGAAGTAGAGACGTGGCAAATTTATTATGGAAAAATATTCGGTAAACCAACGTGTTTTATTCGTTAAAACATTTTATCAAAATCAATCGTCGATTACTGTGACGATGAGAAAGTTACGTGAAATTTTTGGGAGAAACAACGTGCCAACAAGACGCACTATTTGTCGTCTAGTGAATGACTTCGAAGAAAGAGGGACTGTAGCTGATAGGCCCAAGCATGGACCACAACGTACTGCAAGATCGGCTGAAAATATTACTGCTGTAACATGATGAAGCACCAAAAAAGAATAACCCCGGGGAGAATTGTTGAGATGTGTGGATAATTTATGAAATTGGCTATAGTGGCATATGCCGCAAAGAGGCGAACCACTAGCATCGTGTTGCCTATTCAGAATCAGTGCGCAATATGATACCCTTAAATAGACTAGTCTAAAGCAAATGAGTAAATTAAGGCGCCCAATATATGACTTCGCGTGCACTTAAAAAAGTTTCAGTTCGAGCTTAACATACCCCCAACAACCTAGTACGTTCATTTCACAGCTTTTTCCGGTATCTCTGCAGGCAAATTTTTTTTCCTTTTTGTTGTTGTTTACTGGGACTAATTATCTTTGGTCAAATAAAGTTCAAAACTCTTGACTTGCAATTTAACATCTGCGATTCTAGCTGTGAAACTTTTTATCTTCTTATCTAATTAAATCCATTTATAAGTGTTATAATTATTGTTTGTTTTCATACTTTTATCACTTTTCCATAGGGATCGTGATAAAAATGTTATAACTCATTGCCAATAAAATTTAAAACTTTTTCAAAGTTATCAACCTTTTTATTGGTGATTTAATGCTTTTAATGAAGGAAACCTCTAATGCCTCTTTACAGTTGTGTCTCGAGACAACAGAGAAATGATAGATAAGTGATACATAAGGTTAAATAATTACACTGTGCAACACAATACAATTTTTTTTAACTTAGATTTTGAAAACGGATTCCGGCAGAGGGGAACCAAAAAATAAATATTGGCGTTTTGAAAATTTTCTTCAGGTTTTATTCTAGGAGAAGTCAAAGTTATAAATATTTGGAACGAATTTCTTTAGGCATCTCTAGTCGAGTTAGGTTTGGAGGCAAACCGATATCGGCTATGTGTCATCTAATGTGACATTTATCGTTCTCTTAAAGTTCCCTCCGTTTTGGACATTGTTATTAGTACATCGGTTAAGGAAATCTTTTAATCTTGGCATTTTATGTAAAAGGTGTGTTTAGCACTTTTATGTAAAACACTATGGGGTACGTTTTTGTGAAATATATTAACCGTTTAGCTCTTTACTGTATGGGTACTTTTTGTGCCTTTCCTAGGAAAAAAAAACTCCCTTTAAACAGCAGTATAGCGGGTTTGAATGTCCTACAAAATTCTTTGTTAAAAAATCCTCTTATCAGTCTTCAAAGACACCAAAGTTTCAAATTCAAAATAAGTGAAAACTTAAAATGTTTTTTAGGGTTAATTTAGTACTTATTCAAAATTACTGCCAAAATAGTCCACAAAATCGGATTTAATTCGTCTGGTTAGTACTGAAAATATGTCTTACGTACAGTTTCACTCAAAGTCACTATACAAAAAAAAATGTAGATAAAATATTTATTTAAGGCAAATTTGAGCTTTTAAAAATGTATTTACCTACTGAATATATTTTATTTTGAGCTCTAAGCAGTTCTATGTCGTCATCAATAAGTACGCAGCATATTCCGGGTTTAAGAGGACGAATACTCCCGCCCTTAGAGTGTAACTTTAAGAATTCGAGAAATGAAGCACTTTTTCAGTTAACAAATCCAGCATATTTGCCTATTGTAAAAACATCAGTGTATATGTGAGTATAAGTTTGTGTGTAATAGAACAGATTATGGCAGAGATAAGAGAGAGACAACTTTTGCAGGCTGGGTTTATACCAGGCACTGGGAAAAAAAATTTCAAGTTTATTTTGCAAAATGGAAAATGTAGCAGATATTTAATACTATTTAATTACTTTTTTGACTATGGTTGCCATATTAAACCCCTAAAGAACTTGGAAAACACTTACGATACGTAGGATAGCAAAAAAATTAAATAAATAAACATTTAATAAATTCATTTGAAAGCCTAATTATATTTAAAGTAAAGTTAAAAACACAAATTTCAATTAATTCAATTTTAAATCATTAACTGGAATCGTTATCAACCTCCATTTTTTTTTTCTTCAATATCCAGCACCAAGGTGGTAAGACTATAAATTATTAATCAAGTCTTAGTTTACCAAATGGAGCTTCTTTGTCGACTGGCACATAATACGGGCCATTTGCCACATACGCGTTATTGCCATCACCCATACGAACTGAGCTAAACTGATCACCACAGTCGCTGGCAACAGCATTTGCATAACTTTTACAACTAATTGTACCGAAATTATTTTTAGCCACAGCTTCCGCATAGTACAATACGGAACGGCCATGATCGCAAAAACCGCTGTTGCAGCCAGGTTGAGATTTCCCACCATTACAATAGAAAGAAGCCTTGCCAATGGGGAGTTCGAAACCAAGACAACCACAATTAGTCTGAATTGATTCCACATAGAAAGCATCGTTATTATTTAAACGTTGATCGGGCCTATCATATCTAAATAAAGGCCAGGCAGGGTCCAAGGCAATAATACTCTGAATTTGACCCGTTTTAACATTCTTGCCAGCATGGCCGGCAATATGAGCGCCTAAACTGTGACCGATTACAAATAACTTATGCAAAGATATTTTGTTGTGTTTCACCAAAAAGTCAATGATGCCGGCCACCTTTTTGCCCACCCCTGGCACCGCCCTGAAAGCGGAGAAATAATTTGGAGTTTGAGCACGAGACCATTCAACGAAAATAAAGTTATAGTCGCCTAAACTAAACCAAGCATTGCGTATTTGCCTGTTTATATATGAGCGACTGTTTTGGGTAAAACCATGTATAACGAATCGGGTGGAATGTGCGGGATTAAAGTTGGAACTCTCAATGGATTTAACGGAAGCTGTAATTATTTCTCCTCTGTCAGGATACGCTCGTGTATATAGTATAAATTTAACTGAATTGTTCGTTGAATCCATACCCTTCATGACCTCGAGATAGGATTCTGCGTCTTCTGCTTCTTCCATATCTATCCATCTTAAGGAGCCATCTTCAAGCGGCACATACCAACCATTTTCACCACTTATGCTAGTATCCTTTGCATTTATGGCAAAAATAGTGCCTTTAGGTGAAAGTAGAAGAGTTTGGAAACACTTGAAGTTGCACATAATTGGAATAGATTCTTACCCACAAAACAGCCAAGAGATACAAGCCAATAGACCTGCATATTTGTGAATGATGTTTTAGTGCTCCTCTGCACTCTTTTTATACTTTGAATTTGTTGAATGCTTTGAGTAAATTTCTCGTATCATTTATTTGATTAAGACGATTGTATAAGATTTCTCCAAAGATTAAGAACGCAATACTGCTAAAAGAACTTGTAACATTTTAATGGATGTATTTTTTGGTTTTGGCCTCATCAAAAATCTAGGCCTGTCTCTATTCATAATTATTTCGAACTAGTGTAAACTGTTGACTATATTAATTTCACTTGGTCTATTCTGGGAGTTGAGGTTTAATAACTTTTTCTATTACATGGTGCGTGTTATAAATTCATTAACGTTTATTGATCAAAGATTAAATTAATCCGATGGCAACCAAAAGAAATTCATAAGTGGGGAGTGAGCTACACGTCATTTACATGGGGTAATTCACTACCAACTACGCAAGACTATATTTATTTTCTGATATAAAAGTAAAAAGGAAAATATACGAGTATCTTAAACATTTTTACAACATTTGTTATTTCATATATCAGCTTTCTTACGAAAGAAGCCTGTCATACATTGCGATGATAATGATTTTAATTTCGTAGTTGAAATTCTGACGGAATTTGTTTTTGTTTCTTCAGATTCCGATCGATTTTGTTAATTCCCAAAAGTAAAACAAAAAATCCTTTTATATGTAGGATTTCATATGGTAAGGTAACGCATATGTATCCAATCGTTGTTAGTACAAAGTGGTTATGAGTACTTTTCTGCAGTTTATGTTATAAAAAAAAATTATTCCACCTAGAACGGAGATTTCATTTAACGTTTTCTAAAGAAGCAATTTACGGAATTGAAACCCCATTCGATCGAAATTGAAGTTTGTAACAGGGCTAAACGCTACATTATAATATGTGTATAGAGTGGATAATTTAAACAATATAACGGCGAGGCTATCAGCTGTTAAATATCTGTCATCTGAGGTGTCATTTATTCAGTGAAAGTTTTGCTATTTACGAATATGGATCATTTAACAACCGAAAAATGCGTCAAAATAGTTAAAACTTACTACAAAAGTGGTTCAAACGTGGCCAACATTACAGGGTGATTATGGTCGTCATAATCAACCTACTGTGCAAACAATTCGCAAGGGTATAAAGAAAATAAAAAAACTGGAAGCGTCACAGATGTGGTCAGGCCTGTGTAACATCGTTATGTGCGCACATCCGAATATATTGCTTCTGTTAGTGAAGGTGTGGCGTGTAATACGAATTTGTTGATTCCATGGCGTTATCACCGATTGGGACCATCTTAGGGCTCATTATGGAGTGTCCAACTCACGCAACAATTAAAGCCAGCAGACCATTCACGACGGCGTAGATATGCTGTTTGGGTCCTAGAGAAACAGGCTTTCAGTGCAGATTTTTCGAACAAAACTTTCTTCAGCCCAGTTTTTATTCAACAAGCAAAATTGTCACAATGTAGGGTTTGGAAAACCCAGAAGTGATTCTGGAAAAGCCATTGCAAACGGAAAAGTGACTACTTGTTGCGCATTATAATGGTGGAGGTGTTATTGGGCCATATTTTTTTGAAAAATGATGCTGGAAGAACAATAATTACGAATTTGACGATATGTGGTTTCAACAATCAGATGCCAGGAGCCACACAACACGACCGATTTTGGCTTTTTTGCATGGGAAGTTTCCAGAACGCGTTATCTTACGTTTTGGCTACGTCTATTGGCCACCAGGTTCATGCGATTTGACGCTGTTAAAGCACGTTGGAGCATTTGAAAGCCAACAATTCGTCAATGTATCGCCAAAACACCGTCAGGTATGTGCGAAAATATGTTCGAAAATTACCTCAAAAGGATCGACTGTTGCAACCAATCTAGAGGCGGTCGTTTAAATGACACTGCATTTCGTACGCAATAGCGTACGTAACAGCACTCTAAGCATTATTGTGAAATAAAAATTTCATAGAAATCATAGCTTAATATAACTTTACTTTAGAAAGTGAAAAATGGATAATCCTGTATTATTTTGTTAGACAGTATTAAGGTTCAACAACGGGTCGTAGTATTTGACCGCAAGCATATAACTCAATCGTAATATGTTTCCCTTCAATTATAGTTACCTGCACGATGTGTCTTCTTTGCCTGTGCAGTTATTGCGGTCTTATCAAGGACTTGTAAGAGACGCAAATAATTTTCTTTCTGCTCTTTTTAGACTTCAGTTGAAGAGAATTATTGATTATATTAAGTAATAAAATTTTTGCCCAACAATAAAAAGAATTATATTCGAAATTTGTCAAACATTTTAAAATTATAAATCCCAAACTGAGCAGTAAAATATATATATATATATATATATAGTATTTCTGGAATTAGAGAGAAAATCGTCCACATTCACTAATACACTTGTTGTAAAAAAATTCACTCGCGTACAATTGCCAAACAGAAAACAAAACAAGACTTAATTAACAGTCATTGAAAAGGTAACACTCTAAAACAAGTATTTATTTGCGAACAATAGAAAATACCAAATATGCCCTCTGCGAACAAGTACATAAAATTGGGTGGTAGGAAAATACTCACAAAACCGCTTTTGATTTAATTCGATTATTGAACAGCACTGCGATACAAAACTTAAGGTTCTTTGTTGGGTTACTACAGATAATAAATGATGTTATTATTAAACGTTTTAGGCCACAGTGCAAGACCTTTGACTAACTAGGCAGACCTTTGACAAAAAATCTCCGTTGCAGAAGTATTTCCCATTGAAGAACAAAAAACCCGGTTATTCATGGTTTATTAAACTCCTGCCCACCAATAAATCAGTTAAAAAGCATATAAAAGCTAAATACTGTTACTGCTTTAGTCTTGTCTACACCCCGCTACCGTTATAACAAGCCAATTGCTGCCTTTCGCTTTAGATAGGAATGATTGCTTAAGAATTTACTTTATATCCAACGCTGTAAAATTTAAAGTGCATTTAGGTACGTTGTGCATAGTTATTTCAACATTAGAAATGTAACGAATAAACAAAATAATTAACGCAAAAGTAGCGAACTTTCCATGATCAACGTGCAACTAGTTCAAGGTGCGATTACACTACATGTTCCCATATGTAAATGCGATGTGAGTTTTACAAGTGTAATCTGCGAATGCCATGCAATCCATATGAGATTGGATTGTATGCCATCCATATGTAACCCCTGTGTTCGTTTGTAAATTTGAGCAAGTGCTATTTCATTATATTTAAAAGCACCTGCATAAGTGCAGGTAAGAAAAAAGAAAAAGAAACCGGCGCAAAGATGACAAAAAATTTCATTTGACAAGTTGCATGCACTACTAAATAAAAGTTGTTGGTTAAACAATGTAAATACATAAATGTTAAATTTATGAACAATAGTAGCCAATGTCATACGGAATTCCATGTGTATCGATCACATATCCCAATACATATGGAAAACTGGTCGTGTAAACGTATCCTAAATAAAATAAAGAGAGTAAAAACTTACAGATATTCAATTATAAATGCTGACATAGCTTTTTGACCAAACAAAATTGAAATATACAGACAAGCGTTCACGCAAAAAAGCAAGCTCGGGGTGTAAACACACCTTCTATTTTCAATCCGCGTAGTACTCTTTCAAATTCGTTTTGCACCAATTAATCGGCTGTTCAATATAAGCAAATGAGTTCAGCAAAACCAAAAAAAAAACGCATATGATTTCGGAGTATAAAAGTTTTGGAGAAAATCATCGAAACAACATTCAAAGCCATGCAAGAGGTCTCTTGGTTCTTAGCTGTTATCTGTTTAGCAGGTTGGCAGCTAGAAAATCTTATTTTGAAACAATTTGCATTGTTTTTGAAACATTTAATTTATTTTTTTAAGGAAGCGGTTTTGCCGTAGGCGAGAAGGATACTCGAATGGTGAAAATGGCTGGTATATACCGCTTCAAGATGGCTCCTTGAAATGGGTGGAAATGGAAACAATATCGTCCTTCGCCAAAACCATTAGGGGAGCTGAAGGTTCGTCAAACCAAGTTAAATTCTTATTATATACGAATTCGAATCCCGATAGAGAAGACATGATTACCAACTCAACTAAATCCATTGATTGGTGGTAGGTGAACAAGTGGCTGGTATGATTGAATTTTTGGTAAGAAACAGAAATATGTCTTTGAATATGTTACATGTAGTTGGTCACAGTTTGGGTGCTCAAATTGCTGGCCACACTGGCAAAAACGTCCAAGCTGGCGAAATAGCAATTATTATAGGTTTGGATCCGGCTTCGCCTTTGTTCCCCTACGACAAGCCTGCAGAACGTTTGAACTCTTCCGACGCTTTACACGTGGAAACATTTCAAACCAATGGCGGCAATTTAGGTTACAAAAAACCTATTGGTCGCTGTACTTTTTACCCGAACGGTGGCGAATATCAACCTGGTTGTGGTTTTGATATTACTGGGCTTTGCTCTCATCGCCGTTCTGTAGCTTATTATGCTGAAACTATTCGTAATAATTCTTTCGGCGCAGTTAGGAGCGAGAATTATGAAAATGCTCTTTCAAAAGACTCTGGTGAAAAACCAAGTTCAATGAGCATGGGTGCTGAAGTAAATGCATTTGCGGCGAGTGGTTGGTTTTATGTGAAAACCAACGAGGAGTCTCCTTATGGCATATTGACGCGGTAGCATATTAAATGTTTGATTTTGAAATGAAAATGTTCGCATTGCTTCTAACAGTTTAAGAATAATTTTACTAATTTCTGGACAAATAAAATAAAATAAAATAAACAATTCCAGTTTTATTTATTACGAAAACTAGTACATGATTGTTAATAAAAACTTGCAGCAGTCCCAGCAGTTTGGGTCATATCGAGCCCTAACCGCAAAAATAACGAAATTTACATATTTTTTAGAAATTGACTTTTTATGCAGAATCTTTCTACAGTCTCCAACAACTTTTCACTGATGACTATGCACGCTCATGATAAAAATATTACTAACATACGGCCTAGTTTTGTTAAGAATAATTATGCTGTTACTGTGCTGTTAAAATTAAATACAGTACAGCAATAATAAAAAATGAAAAACATTTGCTTTCAGAAAACAATACTTCTGCCTCCTTATTTTATTTATGCTATTGCTATGGTCGCGTTGTTGAAAATACGACGACAACGCAAACAGTACCAGCACAAATACGACAGCAATCACATTGGCAGCACAGCAATAGTGCTTTGCAAAACTAGGGATTTCTTACAAATACATAATTTTCCGTGAATTCAATAGTAATTCTTATTTATTAGTTAGTTTTTTTTTAATTATTCCGGCAGAAAAAAAACTGAGAATTAGAATTGATTAGAAGATCAAATGAACAAACAGCAAGTGCAAGAAAGGTGAAAGCACACTATGCTATTTTATTTTTTCACAACACAAAATTAGCAGAACTACTGTCGTAAATATTATTCTTCTGCCGCTGCCATTTATAAACAAAATTATATTTTTAATTTCCTTATAGAGTGCTGTTAAAAAATGGGTGCAGCATAGAACAGCTATCATATTTGAACTGTTGCTATTAATGTTGTATTTTTATTACAAGCTTCATAGCAACAGTAATTTTAATTGCGCATTTTTTAATCCACCATGACATTGCTATGAGTCATGATTTTCTGTAAAATTAGCATATTTATCAATCGTCCTCCTAAAAATACGCGAATTTTTTTAATTTTCATTAAATCTGCTTCTATAAATTGTTGTACTATTGGTATTCATCCGCGGTTTTGTTTTACAATAATCAACAAATTTGTTGTGCTATAGTCGAGTACACGAAAATTTTCATCTTAAAGTCACCAGAATTTATTACTACTTAGCTTCGTGCTGCAGCGAACAGCAGTAAACAATTATTTCGTTTTTGCAACTACCTCTTGCTGTGCTTGCTAATATTATGTGTTTACAATATATACTATAAGGCCAATTCATAGAAGGTATCTGCAGTTGAACAACGACAACTCAAACTTAATATACAAAATTATTGTGTAGTTGTGTAGGGCCAAAAAATATTTTATTTTCTTAATGTTCGTACCTGCTAATAAAAATTGCAAGCGCGAGTAACATTTTTTGTATTAATACGAACATGAACTTCTAATAGTTCTTGGCGCATAGTGATCGAAAATAAGAATGTTTCAGATTTATTACACAGTTATGCATAACAAAAAGTTGCTAGTGCTGCATATTCAAACCCAAACCCTAATCAAAACTAATACCAATATTTTGTACAAAATTACTACCAATAATTAACCAATTTTATTTGTATTGTAAATGAAAAATGCTGTACAATACATCATTTAGATTGCGGTGCCATTGGAGCCTTTAACTAATAGTAATAAAAAATAAAATGAAAAATCAGAATATTCCCATTACAAAAAACTGAGGCAAAAATTCTACCCTTGCACGGACACGCAGGCGGACATTTTTTAGGCTCACGATCTTGCATGATAGCATGAAGAGAGCGACAAATTACTCACTATCAAATCGGATCCTGCGTGTTAGTGCATGATTGATCGCCCAACTCATGTAAACGGCGCCCACCTCAATGCTTGTTTAGGGGCGTGAATTGGGGTTGGAACCCGGTGACACTGCACATATGGACTTATAATTTTTATGTTTAAATTTTCGCAGAATATTGGATGCTTAAGGTCATTTGTAGGCTACAATTAAATGTTCATTACAAAATTTCAATCAAATTTAAAAAAAAAACATTCTCCTGTAAAATTTCTTTTTGTGGGTTACGTTAGTTAAGCACTTCAGGTCATATTGTCAACAATGGTCCTTTAAGCCGGACTGGAAAAGCTGCTATTAAGTTTAGCGATTTTCTTTTAATACCCAACAACTTTTACACTACCGACAATTTCAACCCACACTTATTCTTCAAAAAGTTATTTGTTACTTCTAAATAAATTTGATTAGTCATAAAATAAAAATTCCACTTCATATAAACTAAAATTCAAGATCAATATGGAATCTTTTAATTGCATTTTCGTTTTAGTAACGGCGCGCTTTTCAGAGGAAAATAGCAAATATAAGTTAATTGATTTGCACATCTCATTAATAGCAAAAATTTATATTTTCTCTATTTAAATATTTATTAATAACTGAAAACATGCAAAAAATATTTTATGAATCTGTCTTTAAATTTGATTGCACTTGTTGAGTTCCCTTTCCTTATTTATGGAAGTGTGTTGGTGATTGAGTGATAACGGAAGTGAACGGCCATTTTATTATTCATTCAATGTGTTTTTCTTTCATGCAACATGGAGGGAAATAAATATCAGCAATAAACACGATGCTGTAACTAATGAGAAAATTAATTAAATTTTCAACACATTCATTTACTCGCATCGGCAGACGCATGGAAACTTTAATATTTTTATAAACTCTTCGCACACGCATAATTAATTTGTGGGTATTTGTTGTCGTTGTCGCTTTTTATTTGTAGGAATGAAACCAAACATTGAAAATGTGTAAAGGCAAATTTAAGTATGAAAATATGCAAACTTTGAATTAAAGAAAATAAATTGTTTTATAAAGGACTTTCCAAAAAAGATTATTTGATGTTGAAAGAGTGCAATGTTAAACAAATCTGCCATGTATATATCCCGCCTAAATCGGCATTAGAAAACAGCATAGCAAGTAACAGAAAAACGAATCTAATCCGAAACTAGCAGCAATGCTCTGCGCTTTTTATTGACATAAATCAAGCTTTTGACAAGGTCTGTCACGATGGTTTATTATATACAATTACTCAGTTGCATCACGAGAACGTGCATAAATTCCAAAAGAGCTACTTAACAGACAGATCTTTTGAAGTCACATCAAAGGTTTCTAGTAAAAACATTTCAGCTGGTGCATCAAAAGGATGCTTGCAAGGGCCATTGTTATATTTATTGTTTACCGCAGATACGCCCACTAGTGAAACGACACATACGTCTTTTGCGGGTGATACAGATTTTTTTGTGCATTTACGACAACTCTGTGGTTGCATCTGAAAGGCTTCAACTGCACATAAACAAGTTAGAAGAGTGCCTACACAAGTAGAGTAAGATTTAATTATTGAAAGTATGAACATATAACGTTACACTTGAGAAGGAAGAGTTGCTCGCCTACTACGATTAATGGTGTAAGAATTCCAGAATATAACCATGTAAAATACCCTGGTATACACCAGGAACGGCGACTTACATGGGCCTAACATACAACAGCAAAAATTATTCAACTAAGACTTTAGTCTGTCCAGATTAACTAGCTTATTGGAACAAGGTCAGTGCTAGGCTCAGACCTTAAGTTAATATTTTACAAGCCAATTTGATCATATGTCATCCGGCTATGGGGAACGGCCCTATCATCTAACATTAAGAAACTTTAAAGAAGACAATCAAAGCTTTTAAAAATTATAACGGGTGCCCTCACAATTGACCCTAATCCTCTTGCAATTTAGATTTACTATTATTTAAACTTCTTTTTTTTAACTGCTACAATACAGTGACAAATTATATTGTAACTTAAAGCATGGTAACGAAGACCTTCACTCGTTTTAGTTAAAGACACCCAAAGTCTTTGTCTTTGGTGGGAATCAAACCCATTACCCCCAGTCTGATAGACAAGCATACCACCAACTACCCCATCGTGACGTCTTAAGAGGGTTTAAATAACTCACATGATGAGATGAGCGCTAAAAGTTGCGTATTGCAGTGGCTATTTTATATTTAGGTTCAGTTTTAAATACATATTTAATATTTCTAAAGAAAATATTTAAAGGAAAATGTTTAAAAAAGCATTTTAGTTCTTCTAAACGTTGGAAAATAATGTGGAGGAACACGATTTAAATTGTGACTTATGTTTGTTAGCGAAACGGCGGCGGGCATATTCATTTGGTGGAGTAAGCCAATTACACGATTGAGCAGTACGCCCATGTCATAGTTTTTATATTTAATCCCGTAATTCGTCAGGATTGACAATCCCGAAAAATCCGGAATTTCGGGATTCGGGATTTCCCGTTTTGGCAAGCCCAATCGTGAAACCAAATTTGGACATTATTTTCTAGTTTTATGTCTACTTTTGTGATAAAACAAATACTTTCTGTCACGCGTGTAGTTTCTTTTGGAAAAAAAAACACTTAGTTCTCCACGCCCGATTGCAATCTTAAGTATCCTTAAATAACAGAGTCCCTAAACGAAATACTTCACCATAAATAAGTTCGAAGCTTATTTTCATACAACATCTGCAGGTATAGCTTTATTTTCATAATTTTCAGTTCACTGCCGTTCAAAAAATGTCCTTCATAAATTTAAAACTTCTATGGCAAACACAAAAATACTCGTAAAATATACAAAAACCAAAAAATTTAATTCAGACTGCAGTTGTAGTTGAAAAGATTGTGAATGCCTGAGTGCAACTTACAGTTTGTTTCTACGCAGAACTTTAAGGTTGTGGAATAAAATATGGAAGTGGACTGTGGAATGGGGCAAAAACAATTGTGTGAAAGACAAAAGAAAAAATATCTAATAAATATTTGAATAAATGCAATGCTGACACATGAACATTAAATAACTGCTTAAGTTGTAAGAAATTGAATTTAAAGCAGACTTTGCTTAAAATGAAATAAAATTTTGGGTTGATTTAATGATTGTTTAAAGTTCGTGTTTATTAATTATTAAATCAATATTTTCTTTTTTGCTTTTAAGGTTTTAAAAAAAATTCAATAAACTTTACATGGGGTGAATATTAGGGTAGGCGGTAAGTAAGACTTTTTTAAAAACTGGTTTTCGATTAATAAGCATTTTTGGAAATTGGTTAAAATCGGTTGCACATCTGAACATTGGAAAAACCCCATTCATGCAAGTTTTTAGAAAAAGATGCTTTTTAATGGCCAAATACACTTTATATATTGTTACAAAGTAATAATCGAAGATGTGTGAAACGACTTATTGTACAAATACGCAATATTATAACAAAAACAATTGCGTAGCGGAAATTCCCCGAACCGCGATTCAATAAGATACACACATACAAACACATATACAAGACTACTAAGCCAGCATATAAAATAAATGATGCGCAATTTCGCGTATGTTCGGGATATTTCAAGAAGCGGCCGTGATCTATATATAAAGGCGCCGTCCAGCGCAGAAGAGATAGTTTACTTTGAGATTTCATAGAACGAACATCTGTGTGTACAAAAAAAATGTTAAGTATACAGTATAAATTAGTACTGAAGAGTTGTAAATGGAGTTGTAATTGCCGAATAAAGTTGTGAACTGATAAAATCATAAAGGACTGTATATTTTAATATTTGCAATTAAACAAACCCTACCAATTAACGTTTATTGTGGTAATAAACGTAAAAATATATTTTTTCAAAAAAAGTCTATAAATTATATAATAAACAACGTTTCTTCTTTCAAAGAGTTTTTAATTCACTTTTTTATGGACTGAATCAAAACTTTTAATGGATGCTGAAGAGTTTTGCAATTATTTGGATTTAAAGATTAAAAAAGAATGAATAATTGACGTCCCTGCCGGACAATTAGGTATGTATACATATGTAAAGTAATAGGATAAATTCGGAGCCCTACTAAGGTGTCATTTATCCTTATCGCCTTTTCAACATTTTTATAGTGAATCGGCGTAGGAAATCTTGTAATCCTAACATGTTCGATATAATGTGTGTTCAGTACTTTTATGCAAAACTTAAAATTTGTTTAAGGATTAATTTCGTACGTATTCACTAGTAGTGTTAAATACACCACAAAAACAAATTTTTCTATCGAAAATGTCTTAAGTAAAGTTATACTATAAGTCGCCATACAAAAGAAAGCTGTAGATAAAATATAGAAACTAATAAACAAAAACTCTTTCAAAAGGCCGGTCTATTCGTGATTCGAAGATTGGCACTTCGTGAAAATCTGATTTCTGTAAACCTGTGGAACCGGTTTTTTAATCGCTTGACTAACCAAGTCGACAGACAAATATGATAAACACTAAAGAAGAGCTAAATATATTTTGAACATTCTTCTAATATTTCTGATAACTTTAAATTGAATTTCAAATATATATTTCTTTAGATTCCAATGACTAAACATTCCGTGTATATAGATTTCTTCAAAAACCTTTGAGTTATTTACTTGAAGTAACAACTGTATTGACAGATACATAAATGCACATTTTTGTAGCACATTGCAAAATAAAAGCGAAACAAAAAAATTGCAAAGATTTGTTATAAATACTTTTCTTATTTCTGAACCACATTCTCTTAAAAAATTCCATTCACTTGACACTTTTAAACTAAAAATGGCAACTGTTGAATGAACAACTGGACTAATAATATTCTTACGGATAAAGTGGTAATATTGATAGTTTATAATGATTGGTACACTTGGGATCGATAGTAAATAGAATTTAAGAAATAAGTGGTTAATAAAAAGGACAAATTGGTAGTTAAAATTTGGAAAGCCTTCCTTCAGACTTTTACTTCTTTAAAAATTTTCATACCGAACACAAGATAAGCTATGTTTCTCTATTGCTCTGCTATAATCCTAAAGAAACTTTTCCATGTTTCAACTACAATTTTCTATAAAAAAAAACAAGTTACAGAGAGAGAAAACCCTTTCACTCACGAAGAGCTTCAATTTAGCCTGTTAAGTGCCGTCTGTACTGATCACCTCTCTCATAAATTTTTTTTAATTCGGAACGTATGAACCATTAAGTTGGAAGGAAATTAATATCACTTATACGTCATAGTGTTCATTCCTGGTTAGTAAAAATTTTGCGAAACCATTTTAAGAAAAGGTAAATAATGCTGGTGAATTTATATAAAATTAGTCACACAAATAAAATTAAATGCACTGATATATTAAATCAATAATCACATCTTTTATTGTAAAATTAATTTTTGACTATTTTCCCGGGAGAATATTCCACGACTCTTCTCAAGCAGTATATTCTGATCAATTGATCTGCGGATTTTGTTTTACTTTTATAAAATCGGTTTTCCCTTACTACTCGATTTTCGTGACATAAATAAACTGACTTGTGGGAATCGGTCCCAATCTTCCAAATGCAGAGGGGGAAGATTTTTTTAATATTTTAGGTTTTGTTACGATATTGAAATTTCTGTTTTAAATTTGTTTAATAATTGTCTACTTTTATTCAATAAAGTATCTTTAAAAAACTTCACTAAAATTTAACTTTTTGGTGGCCTTGAGACTTTAAGCACTTTTTATATGCCTTTGATCAGGAAGCTTGTTTCTGTTGCAAAAAAGCTAATTGTTGCTGCACTATTTTTTGCTTAAAAAACTGAGATTTCGATTTATGTTGATATCTGTTTGCAAATGTAGCTTTTGGTAAAAAAAAAAAGACAGCAATGCATAAAAGAAACTCCTCGCATACACAGAATCACTTGCACTGACTTCTATTTTAATGTCAATTCTGCTTTGGGCAAAAACTTTGATCAGATGTGAAATGGAATAGGAAAAGCTTCGCTATGAATTTCAGTAAAGTTAGAATGACGACTTTGAAAAAATTGGCTTAAACTCAAAAAGCAAACAAACGCGTACATTTTGATATTGACTTTTAAATCTTTTCTTAGATGGTTGCTTTGACATTTATTTTTGAACAAACTAAATAACAATTTTGTAACATCATTTGCATACTTCGAGCATTTCGCGTTTTTATATTAAAACTTGATTATTAAACCAACATGAAGAAAAAGCCATTTTAAACGAAAACAAAGTTCGCTTTAAAAATATTTTTTCTCTTTAAAAATAATTGCACTCGACTTTGATCATGACATTATTTTAATATAAAAATCCCATTAAGCAAACAAAAATTTACATACTTTTTAACACACACACACACCCACACACAAGCACGCTTAAACATGAAAATAGTTCATGTTTGCGGTTACGCTTTTAGGTTTGTGGGGATGGGTGTTTTAAAATATTTTACATTTTAAACTTTTTTTAAGAGCGAAATTTTACGACTTGTTTTTTGTAATAAAGTCCACGAAGCCGCAATTATCATTCTGAGAAACTTGCCAATAAACTAAGTTCCAGCAAACATTTCTGCGACTTGTACTCATAAAGTCAAAGGACTAAAAACCACATTAAGATGAAGCATATACAAGGTGGGAACTTTTTCTCGTTAGGACACGTGAACAACTTTTCAAATAAAACTGCGGCAATAGGAAAAAGTGCTTAAGTCGACTTAACATCAAAACGAGTTAGTAGCTCCACTGTGATTTCACAAGTCATTAGTACCCTTTAGCAAAATTTCATTATTTCGCTCTATTTGTCGGGAAGTTATTATTAAATAATTTTCTGTTTATCTTTTTTATTTGGGGCAGTAACTTAACTCAACTAGCAAATTCGTTAGGAATAAGAACTTAAAGGAACGTAAGCTACTTTTTAAAATCTAATTTTTGCAAATGCATATAATAAGTAGCTTATTTCCTTGTTCTCGTATCGCCTTCCTATATATAACAAACCAAGAGACCATGTATTCTTTTGCCCTATAATGTAGCCTTGATATCAGCAATTCAAACGTGACAGTTTGAGAGGCAGTAAACGAAATACTTTTGTAGAGGATTTAAATAAAAATTATTTGTTTTTGCGTGTAAGTGTAAACGCTCCCATATGCATGAGTGATAAGTGTAGCTGTTTAAAAAAAAATTTAGTTCGATTTTCGTATTAATGTTTTTTTTTTAATTGTTATAATACGAGTATAAAATTTGCTCTACTTTAAGCTGCGAAGATCTGTCGTTAGAAAAATTTAAAAATTTAAATTTTTAAAAAATCAGAAGCTTTAAAATATTATCATAAGGACTTATTATATCTTCAAAATAGCCGATGGCAAGTCAACATGCCTCGATAACTACATAATTATATCGGTACTTTTTTTTAAACAAACATGATCTTTTGAACAATGAGCTCAACGCAAGCTCGTCGATTATTTTTCTATAAAAAATAAGCAATAATTTTCGTTTTCTTGAGAAAAATAGCGGAAGATTATCGATAACCTTATTTTCTAAAGAATTTCTAATTGAAATTTACTTTTCTGGAAGAAATTTATCGATAACTTTATTTTTAACAGGAGATAACTTCCATTTTCAATTGAAAACTTAATGATATTTTCATTTTCCACAGGAAAATTATCGCAATTTTCGTTTGTCATATATAAGTTATCGATAACTTTACTTTCCCATATGAAATTTATCGAAAACTTTATTTTTATATAAGAAAATTACTGAAATTTTTTTCTGTAGAAAAAAGATAACATTTCTTGTCCAATGTAAATTATGGATTACTTTTTTTATAGAAAATTATGCGTAAAAAAATTATCGAAAACTTTATGTTCTTTAGAAAAAGTATCGATTACTAATTTTTTTAATATTCTAATAGCTTTATATTTATACATATGTATGTTTGTATGTATTTGTTTCCCTAAAAAATTTGCGAACACTTGGTATTTTCTACAAGATCTTTCAGGACTGCTGCTTGACTATAACAAACGCTCTTAATTGACATTTAAGTAGAGAAAGGTAAAAAGCAGTTATTCGTAAAGTTTTAAGAAAATTTATTTTTGGTTTCCTTTCCATTTTTTACTGAACGTATTTTTTTTTTCTTTTTGGTTTTTGGATTTGTAGAATTTTTTATTATTATTGCTTTCGCTACATGACTGCTTCTACTGGTAATTAATCTTGCGGTATTATTTACAAGGAAGCACAAGCCATTAGCTGCAATAATCTGCTTCGGACAGTAAAGTAACCACACAAGATTTATTTGAATGCAAGTATGTAAGAAGGGCATTAGAAATCATGATTTATATTTTGATTGGTTTTTTCTATTTTCTTCTTTCTAAGTTTTAAAATTTAAAAATTAACAAAGAAAATGGTGAAATCAATCAAACAATTACAGAACGTTTAAAAACGCCAAAAAAAAATTCAAAATGAACGAAAATTCAAAATTTTAACAACAAATTTTTGTTTTAAAGAATAAAATAAAAGTCACTGAATATTTTGAAATTCACCGAAACGTAGATATTAAAACAGAACAAAAGAACTTGCTTCTAAACAAATTGGCATTTGTTTTTGAACAATCCCAGCTTTGCGCCACTAGCGTTTTTTCAATATTGTCAATACAACAACGAAAAGTGCTTACTTACAGACATACATACGAGTACAGAGTACAAAACTAGAAAATCTCCTACAAGAACACAATCTCGGAGAAGGCTTTGCAGAGCGGATTTATCACCCGGCAGAATAAAGGATTCTTTCTACAACATAATCTCAATTGATAGCAAACAGTTTGTAATTATGAGGTAAGAGAAAACTCTAACGTTTTTTTCTCCCAAAAGGAAAAAATTTGTTGGATGCGAATCCAGGCCTTTTAGTGTGATCCAAAGCATTGCATGACTGAAGTTAACGTGAGACTCGTTGTTATCCGCACGGTAAAATAGCAATTATTAATTAGCAAGTTAGACATTTTTACACAAGTTATAAAAGTTTTTTAAAAGGCCTTGCTGCCAGTCCTCAATTCATTATATTTGCTGGGAGTTTATTCCCAGTAAATAAATAAAAAAATAAAATAAAAAAAATAAAAAGTTTTTAAGTATTTAATTTTGAAGCTTCGGTAAAGCCTTCTTAAACAAACACTCTACACAAAAGATAATCATTTCTTTTTTTTCAGATAAATGCTTTCAAAATATTTGGCAAATTAAATATAAAAAAGGGAAACCAAATGGATTCATTTATGTATAAACTCACTTACAGTATTTAGGATAACAGCAGCGCTTAGTTTGGTAAAACGTGTAGTTGCACGTACAAACATTTCCATTTACCCACAAGCTTTTATACTCGTTTCCTTTTTATAAATAAAATGACGCACAAGCTACTAAAGAGCAATATATGCGAGAGTGACGAATATTATACACCCACCGCCATCATTAAATGCAGGAGTTATAAAGTCACAATTCATTTTATTCCCTAAATTTAAGTCAACGTTGTTTCTGCACAGCCACGTTTACGAGAAGCAACGAAAACAAACTGCGTCGTGAGTATGTAGCTGTGAAGTATTTGGTGCTGATTCACTGCAAAAAGGCCGACTTTTTATTCCAAATCACAAAAGTTGGTGAAAGGTGAGTCAAACATATCCCAACTGGGCCTAAGAATGAAACAAATTAGTGACGAAGGCAGGTATTGGAACGGCGGGTATTATTTATTGAAAAAAAATGAAAAGGGTCGACCAAGAAGGCCATTTCGTTTTCAATAACATGGCGGAGAAGTTTTATTTTGATTCGTATTTTTTATAAAAGCGTTTCAAATATAGCCTTCCATGCAATTTTGTCCCCACCTCGAGCTATCCAGAAAAAGGCACACATTGTTCAGCCGGGCGTAGGCGGTTTTAACTCGAATGTATTCCAAATGCTATATTAGCATTACCTGGACTCTACAAATAATTGAACTTAACGGCACTTACCTTGTGAACTTTATAAAGAGTGTTGCCATTGCAGTGCTTTTCGTGTATTTTCTGGGAACCTTTAACTATTCTTTTTTAAATGGGTATTTACAACACTCTTTATTTTTTTTCTCAGTGCTTTTATTGCGACATAGCGAAACAAAAAAAATAGTGAAAAGATTATAAATTTAAATTATAACTTTTCTTAGGATTATGCCATAAAAACTGACCTTTAACTCAGAAATAGGGTTTGGGGTCCGGGAATTCCCGGGCGAGAATTCCCGGGTATTCCCGAAACATTTTCGCCGGGAATTCCCGGGAAAATTTTTGAAAATTCCCGGGAAAACGGGAAAAGTTTTAATTGGATTTTATAACAGTAATTTTTTATTTCATCACATTTTCATTTTGTTAAAATTAAGTATTTCATATGAGTCAATTCGAGAAAAAATTGGCCAAAGACGTGATGGAAAAATGATTAATAAATTATTTAAAAACTTCTGATGTCAATACGAGAGTATCAAAAAATTCCTTAAAATTGTATGCTGAACCGCTGTATAAACGGCTGTTTGATCAATCACTTTCTGCACTGTCCAGCAGCGTACTGATCTATCTGAAAACGAAATCAATGAATGTTTTAAAAATAATTTCATTTTAAATAAAACAAATTTAAAAGAAAAATTCATTGTCAAAAATTACTTGTTTTTAATAGAAGAAAATTTCCCGGGATTCCCGGGAATTCCCGGGAAAATTTATAAATTTATAAATCCCGGGAAGAGAAAAAGTCCGGGAAGTCCCAAACCCTAGTTAGTAGTAAATACGTGTAACAATAAGGTTATGTGCATTTAATGAAGGGTTCATTTTTAAGCGTTTTTTATTTTTAAATTGAAAATTTTAAAAAATAACAACTCTTGTTCTAGCCGTTTCAAATTAGATATAAAAATGGAAATAATTCCTGAAGTTGTGAAAATTGTGACAGTTGGTCCATAGAGCAATTCGGAGAAAATAAAGAGGCCTAGTGGTAATGAGACAATTTAGAGGCAGGGAGCTATTTGAAAGCGTAATTTTTTTAGTTTTTTGATAATAGGTCTGAATCTTTATAGCTGACAAGATTCTCTACAAAACTGTTCCTAGGCCAACTATTTTGGAGATATGAATCCAAGAAATTTAAACAAATGTGTTTGTATGTAAACTTAATAAAATGTAAATATAGAAATGCAACTATTGGCAAAAGTTATGGTTTGAAATCTATTAGCAAAACACGCCGCATTAAGAGGGCCTAGAATTGCTTGCTCTAGATGGCCACCTTACTGTTTATAAAGGTTTCATGTACAGTTTGCACTGCTTTCTTGTTGAATACTTATAAGAACCTATGTTCCTTCGCCTGGCCTGCTTCCAACTCTGGGCCCACTCACCGAAAATTATAGTTCTTGAAGAAGACGTATCTTTACGAATATTGACCAACGTTATTGCGTAAAAATACCTCTATTGCGGCTAGCTATGTTCGATACAAAGAAGCATAAAACTGCTTATGCATTCGGATGCCCCAGCTTAGAAGAACCATTGGCACAAAGTGGTAGGAAATATAGGGTGCAAAATGAGGTACAAGAAAATTTATTAATTCGTAGCAAGGAATTCACAGTTGTGTATAAAAGACGAAAACTTTAGTTGCATATTCTTTACTAACATTTAAAAGGTTAATAAAAACTGTAACTAAATATGCCATAATATTTATCCAAAATAATGGAGCTTGTTATGAACCAATTATCTCTGTTCAAAAAAAGTGTAAATATGTTTCTGACAACGAATTCTAGCAGAAGGGATAAAATAATACACCTGTATCGCCGTTTTGAAAGTTTACTGACACGTTAAGTATAAAGTGTGTTCATAACGTCTATGTAAAACACTACGAGGTACATTTTTGTGGACCCTTTTAACCCTCCAACTCTCTGCTGTATAGGTCGGTTTTGCCCCTTTCTTTAAAAAAGCAAAAACTTCCCCTAAACAGCAATATAGCGGGCTAAGTTTTCCTAAAAACATATTTGTCACAAAAATCTGCTAGAAGTCTTTATAGACGACAAAGTTTAAAATTTTACTTGAACGAAAGAAATGAGACAAAACTTAAAATTTCGAACTAATTCGCAATTAGTCCTGAAAACCGAATATTATGAGGCTAAGTTGTACTGAAAATATCTCTTACATAAAATGTCACTATAGTCACCAAAGAAAAGGAAGCCGTAGATTTATTTGTAAAACGATGGCACTTCTATATCATTATAAAACAACAACCAGCATATTTCGGCTATTAGGAAATGAATACTATTCCCTTTATAGAGTTCTTCACTAGGCGCATATGTTCGATTAAATTGTTCATCGGATACACGTGTATTTTTTTGGGACCCTGTCGGAATGCGTTGTCAGAACCTTGGAATTTCAGAAAGAAAATTGTTTTTGTTGCGCAGTATTATTTTATATTTTCCTTTTAAGCACTTAGAGAGTTTAATCCATGCCAATTGTAAGTGAACCGTTCTTCATGTAAACCTGAATTCATTGTTGACTACTTAAATGGCCGTTCCAAATGGGCCTGTTTAAATTTAACATATGTCGCAAAAGAATTGCCTAAAATTCTACTTTATAAAAGATCACCCTATACATCATTTAGTAGACGGACTAGAAAATTCACACATCAAACTAAAATATGTTTTGACTTGGAATTAATTTCTCCGCTTCATTTCTCTTCATCGGAGTGCAAATGTTGATATGTGTAAATTTGTGAAAATATGTTAATTATGAATAATGAAAATACAAATGATGAACAGTAAAGTCATTCAGTTGTAACGTGTTATTTTGGTTTTAATTTTGATTTCTACATCTTTTCTCATTATGAACGTTTCCTCAAGGCCGACTGCACGTTTATTACTTCAGGCCTATCACTTGCATTCCTTTGCATTTAAAATTGTATGTAAATGTTAATTCTAAACCCCTAAATGCCAGTAGGTGCCCCTGAGGAGAGTTGTCAATGTGTATGTCGAGGAAAACAACAACAAATAAGCTGTATTAAACAAAATATTTTTTTGCAATACATTAGCCTGCATTTACAGTGCAAGACAAAAGTTTACTACAATTTTATTATCATTTATATGAGCCGGTTGCTGCACAATGCCATTTACTTCGCATAGTTTTATATTTTTAATAACTTTCCTGAACACTAACGATTACCACAGTAAACGACAAAGTGTTTTTAAACCTTGAATCAGAATTAATTTATTTTAGATGCCATTTCGATTAACCCCATTATCTACTGTTAATTAATTCAACCAGTGACAGTCTAATGGCCGCAAGATCATGTACTTGTAAAGTCAATATGTCAACGTATAGAGATCAACATGACGTCCAAGTTCTTGATAAGTACGTGCACAATACCATCTCATTTCTAAGCAACCTGCTACTTTCGTAATATTTTCCCATAATTCTTTTCCAAATTAGTAAGTTAGAAAAATATTGCCAAGCTAGCAGGTTGCCTAGAAATGTGATGGTATTGTACATATCAAGAACTTGGTCCTCATTTTGATCTCAGTAATTTTAAGGGCCGAAATTTTTGTATATTGTATATTATTGTATGATGTATGTATAAAAGTTCTTTTAACTTAAAGCTTACAGACGTTTGCGTTATACCAAATTTTAACTCTGTACCTATAGTGGAACTAATCCATACAAATAAAGGGGCACCCTAGCCCCCTCGATGTTCTTTCTAGATTTTGTATTACTAATTTCCCAACACCTACTTGTTTTCCAAACTTCAGCTGTCTAAATATGGTGGAAGTGTGCCATTCAAATAAGGGGGCACCCTAGTCCCACCAGATAAAAAGTACCAGTTTTCAGATATTTTCTATTATAGTGCAAATAAGAGGGCACCCTAGTTGCCCGAGATTAGAAGTGCCCGTTTTCAAATTTCTCTTATTACTGGTTCCACAAGGCATATCTACCTACCATACACTTCCATGATAGCTAGTATCATGGAAGCGTCCTATACAAGTGAGGAGTGACCCTAGTCCCCCTAGATAAAACGTGCCCGTTTTCAGTTTTTCTATTTCCTCTTATCTTATAAAAGGAATATTATAGGATAATCACACTTCTTTATATTCTGTTTTATAAAGTTAATCAATTTGCGCCATGAACGTTTCACATTTCATTTATAGAGAGAAGAACTGCAAACTCTGTTACGTCTGCATATTTTTCCACGGGGTTGTTATCTCACTAAACCCGGGGTTCCGAATACACCGGAATCGACTCTGACAACGAACACTGAAACTGAAAAACGTTTCTGTTCATCAGTGTCTCGTTTTTGAATCCTTTTCTTTTCAGTTGGGAGCGTTGGGTCATAAAACAGAAACTGAAGCGTTGTCATTGCGAAGTGGAATATTGTGTATGAAAAGAATATTGATTGAATAACAAAAACTATGAAAAATTACAGTGTCGATGAAATTAGTGACGCAAATTGTTGAATTGCGAACTATAATTTGACACAGCAGCAAAACAAAGATAATGTTATTGCTTTCATTATTGAAAGCAAGAAAAAATTATTCACAACATGTACAAACAGCTTCTCAGAGAATGTGCCCACAATACCTTGGTTGGTCGATATTTGATGGATGATGAAACGAAATTTAAAGCATGCTTTCGTTTGAGGCGTCATTTTTTTTAATCTGTGCTGGAAACGAATAAATCTGATAACATCTCTTGAATTCAAATCACATGACAAGATTTTCCATTACGATGCTACAGCACCGGAAACAACAACAAATTAATCAAAGTCATCCTAAGCGTTAAGACGGCATTGAAGAGTAATTCCTGTTGTTGATTTTGTCTAACAAATTCCCAAGGTATACAAGCAGATGCCTCTTTCAGCAACTGCCCTACGACCTACAGCTGAAATCCGTCACTAGAGTTTAATGGTCTCCGCCAGTGTCAAAATCTGAGTTTTTTTCGATATTCTACCAAGGCCATGTATATATTGTAATTTTCAACCATGTGATAAATTCGTTCAAGCATGAAATTAATATTTGCCAATATGTGCATATTTAATGCAACAGGTGACAATTCCAATTATCAAAAATTCACAAAAAAAGAGAAAACGTTACAACAATTCTTATGTGAATTTTCCATCTTTTAAATCGGTATATGTGTGTGTGCATGTGTATGTGTGTAGCACATTGAGTTTTAATGGTTTTCTAACAATTTATTTCATCATAAAGTAACGTTACCAAATCGAATGCTTGAGTGATGAGAATAGAAGATTAAACAAAAAAGCAGTCCTGATTCCAAAGACGCGTGAGTTGCTCATCAATCCAGAGCTGCTTTGCGAATCGGATTTTAACTCTTTAAAAATCAATTTGTTCAAACAGTACATGTTACCTATTACTTGTTACTGGCGCCTGACGTCATGAATTTTCAGAAAATGTTGAAAAATGTCACAACAGCTCGTGAAACAACTCGATTCTCCTGTTGCGTCGTATCTACTCATAGAGAAATCGAAAAGGACTAGCAAAACTTTCAGCATGCAAAATGTTTAAAATAAATTCATGAGTCTCTAACCGGTTATAAGATAAACATCCTTCGTCTTATATCGTGGCAACATGTGCGGTGATATTTCTCACATTCACTGATTTGTGGCGTTAAACGCTGATGGTAAACATCAATGATATTCTATTCGAAATGCTTACAAAAAGAACTTCATTTACCGAACATTACTATAACTATGACAACTTCTAACGTTGTGCAGCTACAAGTCACCCGTTCTATAAGATTCACTGTGAATTTCATTATATTTTCGAAAAGACTTTAAAAAGAAATTCATCCTGTTGAAGGGATTAGCCAGGAAGTAAGTTTCTCGAAATGCTTAACTCTTGGATTTTAGTTAAATTTTTATTGGTGAGCATTCGTATACATACGTGTGTCTACACACATACATACATGCTTACATAGAAACATAACAACATAAAATTCAATGCATTTAACAGTGTTTTTTCAAACTTCTGTTAACTTCACACTTTTCCCACTTACTGTTTTGAGGTATGTAAAAATGTTTAACCTTTCACTGTCCTATGAGCTACAGCAGCCTGGACTATCTTTTCTTAATATCCATTATGTGAAAATGGCTTTTTTTGTTTGCCAAATACAATAAGAATAAAAGTGAAATTCAAAACCATTTCGTTGTCAAGTCTTTGCTATGTTTTGCAGTAGTTAGCGAGAAAGTTGCTTAACTATATAAATCACTAGCAGAAACAAGTTTTTGATAATAACTCTTTTAAGTGATGGGACTAAACACTTTAAACTATGACTGCTCTGGAAATCATATGTTGTCAAGCCATATGACAGTAACTAAGTCTTCGACCTTGAGAACAATACAGTGTCCAGTCGGGGACTTGGCATTCACGGGATTTGTGGTTCAAGGCAGGGTGTAGCATTGGCGGGACTTGCAAAGTATAGGCTATCTGGGGAAGCCCACTCTCTTAATAAAAATGTCACAGGCAGAACATGCATGGCAATCAACTCCCAACGAGAGACAGACCAAACTAATTAACAAAACTTTTCTCAGAATTCACTCGACGTAAAAGTTTAAGTACATATTTGACCTAGATCTCAAGATAGCAGATGTGTAGGTAAACTTTCAGAGCTTGTACATTAGCATCGACCAGAATTTGAAAATTAATTTTGTGGGTATTGTTGTCATTCCAGGTAATAAATTCCCCTTATGGAGGATGATGAAGGAATATTTCCCCTGTAAGGCCTAAAATTATCAAATAGAATTTATGTTATAAAACGTTCTGTTAAGAGAGCATCCTAAATAATTGCGTTAATGACAGAGAGCTGCATACTATTTTTACTCAAACGTAAAAAAGCAAAAAAAATGGTAACAAAAAGTCTCAAAACAAAATTCGAATTGCATACAAACAAAAGGAATTAATCAAGAGGGACGTAAACTACATTTCGTTCGGCAAGTCCCGACTAAAAGTCCGATAGCTTACTAATATTATAGAAAATATTTAGTGATTCTTTATTTGAAATATAAACCAAATATCGCCCTAAATGCTTTTACTACAAAAAACAACTACTTTGACAAATTGAAAAATATAATTTTTTTTCAAAAGTTTTTTATCTCTCTCCCTTCTCTTGTTAGTTTTTCGAATGTGTCAACTCTTCAGTACAAGGAAATGTTAAGTTAAGTTCATCTTCGATAACTGTAGATTTTCAGAAGAGCTAAATGCGATTCAATTATTGTTTGACGAACAAAATGCCTTACCATCAAATACACTGCAGCAGACCTATAAATCATATTAAAATGGGTTATGGAAATGAAAGACCTCGAAAGTGAAAAGTATTCGATAAATTGTCTATAACACTTAATAGAACGAACGTTCGTTTCCTTGAACACTTGCAAGAGTAACAAGCTGACAAAGAGAGGAGCAAGGCTGCAGGTATTGCACACTTGAAAATTCCTCTAGGCATGTATGAAGTAAATTCACAATGTGGTATTTGATATGACCAGGGCTGGATGGTAGGAAGAACTCAGATGTAGCACCACTAGGCTAAACTGGCCGAGTTTAGATAGGGTTCGAAACAAGAATCTGTTAGGATTTCCAAATATTACTCGATATCGTTAAAGTTGTCCTTCTTAAACATAAAGCAGTATTGAGAAATCACTTTAAACAAACTTTCATCAATATCTAAAAATCTTTTATGACTTAAAATTAATAATGGTTATTTTTCGCAGCCAACATCATTAGTGAACCTTCCAAGTCGATAGACATTTGAAACAAAACTGAGCGACAGTTGGACTTTTTTCAAATCGTTTTGGGATGGACGATCTCGAACGTTTTACACGAAAATTTTTCGATATACGTTCGAAGACAATATCAGAAGGGAATGTCAAGTGGGTAGAAAAATTTGTGCGACAGTCGTTTTGTACTTGTCTGTCTGTCTGTCTGTCTGTCTGCCTATGTGTGTGAGTTCTGTCTCAAAGCTCTAGACGGAAAGGTAAAATAATTTTTAATAAAATTTGGTGTAAATTATAAGTCACAACAAAAAAAAAAAGAAAATTTTAACGCCATTGTTTATGGACTAATCATTTACTACTAAAGAATCATACATAAAATGAATAACCGCGCCTATTTGCTTTACAATACCAGATCTCCAACGATTTGGCCTCCTTTTCTATTCCTATATCAGGACCAGCTGGGTCCCTATTTTCGTTTCAGGTGGCAAATTACTGCATTCGATATCGATCAATATGTCAATAAAATATTAATGGTGTAATTTGCCTCCAGGTCACTCAGATACATACGCAGAAAGTGGTGAAGAGACCAACATGGGAGTCAAACTTTCATTTTAGTTCGATAAAAACCCTGGTGTATGATTTGAAATGGATGTTGGAGGTTGAGGTTGATGCAGAGTTACGTTTGGCATTACTTCAGTTTAATATTAATAAATTAAATGGCCAAATGCTCAATAAATTTATTTTTCATGGACATTTTAACAAAATTTTTCGGCATTACACTTGTTATAGCTCTACAATGAAACTAGTTGATGTTAGACATGGTTTAGTCTTTGATTTAATGTTTTGAAATTATATGTATCAATTATGAGAATGGAAATTTTGTTTTTAAGACTTTCGTGAATAATTCCTAATTATTACCCCTTACTGCCACCTTTTGAAGTAATAAACCGACCAACCAAATGGTGAGAGGAAAGCTAGAAAAATAAGATAACAATTTGTTTGTTGTTGTGTCATTTTGTTAAAACTTTAAGGTTTTTGTTTTGAATTTCTTTAAATTTTCTAACGTTCGAAAAAAAGTTTCTTGTTGAGCTCCAACACAAATTATTAAGAAAAAAATATTATTTAATTAATATAAGGCGAAGATCGAAGCCCAGCGTTTAATTTTCGACACCCTTCTTCCCGCGAATTGATTTCAGGCAACCTATTTGTAATTTCCGACCGCTTTACCTTTACTGAGTCTCGTGCTAACACCTTTGCTCTTGAATTTGTGATGACAGATAGCGGCTTAGGTCCCCCATGGCATTCACATTCCTATTCCTCAAGAGTATCTTTGCAGGCTGACCTGTCGACCTCTTGCGAAGTTTTCTTGTCCATCTCTTCAGAATTCCCCAAACTGCGGACTCGGTATAAAATTTCGGACTCTTTTTAACACAGGCGTACGCAGATAAAGGTTTTGCAAATGTCAAGCCAAATATACCATCAGAGTGAGATAATCTCACTGAAATTCCACAAAAAAAAAAAAAATCGATATAAAAAAAATTAATATACGCAGTTATTTATAAAAACCAGAGAGTTAAACGATTTAAAAGTTAATGTTTGCGTACTTGAACTCTGATTGGATCGTAGAATGATTTTAGTGTGTGGGACTTTTGTCTGCCGCTCTTATGTTGCTTTTAAAACTTTATTCGGAACCCTTAGTTTTGTATAGGACATTTGTTGGCCTCCATATAAAAAAAAAATTACGGGGAAAACAAAAATTATTTTGCATTCAAAACCATGTGTATCATACAAAAGTCACGGATCAGTCAGTGGCCCGCCTTTGTATCTGATGAAAAAGAATCCAAAACTTCAGCCGTCCAAATTGTTTAAATAGGAGTGGAAAAACGCTTTGAAATTTTCCTTTGCAAATATAAATTTAATATTGGATTTACGTAATTGCGCAAATTTTCTCGGAAAACTCGGAAGAAACCATTTGCTGTTGCTGCAATGCATTTTCGAAAATGTCCTGCTCGTTAATAAGAATGTGACATAAATGATATTAGAGATGAGCATGGAGAGTTAGGTGTACGAGTATTATTGTAATATATTGTACTCCGTACATTTCTTCGCTCAAACGATATGGGTCAGGTTATTTTCCAACACACTCTGCAAGATTAAAAGTGGCGCAATATGCTTGCTAAGCTAAACGTTACACGTGCCGGGTACCATGCAAACTGTCTTGCTAAACCCTGTTGCATTCTGGAAACTAAAAATTCCAAGTTACCAAATTGTGGATATTTTCATTTTAAAGCATGTCAGACGAAAATCTTCGGCGGCCCATAAACAGCTAGATTTTGCTAGAAGCACATCTTTTATTGCCTCTGGGTTAAATTAAACCAAATAAGATTCGATAGGAAATGAGTTTTAGTCTCGAACAGGATGTATTTTATTTGGTTTTAGCAGGATACCCCTACGAAACAATAACATAAAAGTCCTCATCAACATTGAAAGTTAAAGAAACGTGCAGTAGGATAATTTAAAACCAGTTTCCTAAGACTGTTGCAATATTTTATTACTAAAGTTCAATTGCAGCGCTTGACACATATAAATTTTAATCAAAATAACATGCTATAATTTCGCATTATTTGAGCGAGAGTCTTTGAAATGTGAAATGACGATTTCACCTTAATGTTTATGCGCAATACACACGTTACGATTCATAAGCGAAATGGCAAAAATTCACCCTATTCTGTGCTGAGTCAGAGTAAGTGTCTATGGGGGTTTTATATTTGCTTTTACGAAAGTGCGCCCTACCCCCCTAACGAATACTAAATCATCAACAACCCAAATAAATCATCCTGACCCAAATGCCAAAATATTTTTAGCAAAACTATTTTATATTAAATTGAGTCATTTGCCATAAATATTATTTACGATATTAAATGGAATTAACAACGTTAATTGTAGAAAAAGACGAAATTTCATTATGATTTCGGAAAAAAGTATTTTTTTTTGTGAGCCACTTGACTTAAAAATTTTTCTACTCATAAATGTGATTGTTTGATAGTAAAAAATAACAGCAAAAAATACACACAAGAAACACTCCAGTAATTCATTAATTCAATGTTTTGCTTGTTTTAAACAATAATATGCCCAGCCTTGTGGGACTTTTTAAAAATCATATTTTGTAGCTAAACTTAATGCTAAAAGCTCTATTGACTACAGCACGCACATAGTTATCAGCTAGAAACGGATTTTTTTTTATTAAACAAACACACGCGTTTTTTTGTTGGTTGCCCTGTTGCCACTATTTGCGAGTTCTAAGAATAAAAATCTATTTGTGTGTATGTGTGTGCGTGTTGTATATCATTTATACAATTTCTTTGTTGTTGTGTTAGCCAATGTGTTTGTAATTGTAATTAAGTTTGGTTTTTTCACATATAAACTTGCCTTATTAATACCAGTGCAAATGGGGTTGGCAATAAAAACGTTTGTAAAATTCCTGCAAAGTTATTATAATGTTACGCAATTTACAAAATACTTACTGCACAGCCCTCGGTTGCCTCTATATAATGATTTTTAACTTTTAGCCATGCCAGTGAATATGTATGGGAGAATTTACGTGTTTGTTAACCAACTATGTATAAACACATACACTCTCTAAATGGTATTGCACGTTTGAAATTATCTCTTCCGCTTCCTGTTTACTAAAACTAATAAACAAACAAACGAATAGGCAAACACATTCGCTTAGGCTCGTTAAAACACAGCCCTCATTTGTTTTTTTTTTTTTAATTTGCCGTCGTATTATTTTAATAAAGTAGCATATTTCTTGGCGCCATTATATCTTTTCTTTAATATGTGAAAAGTTATAGTAAGTAAGTTAACGCATTTCCCTTTCTTTTTTCAAGGTCTTATATATGATGTGAGTTAAGTATATAAAATATGCTATTTTACTGTTTGCAACGTAAGTTAAAACTTGTCGGCATTTTTATGGTTTTCAATATCAATCTTTTTATTTCTTTGCAAAAACTTCAGTTAAAAG
This sequence comes from Phania funesta, assembly GCA_963932375.1. Taxonomy (NCBI): domain Eukaryota; kingdom Metazoa; phylum Arthropoda; class Insecta; order Diptera; family Tachinidae; genus Phania; species Phania funesta. The sequence continues at coordinate 24,162,106 of OZ010652.1, forward strand.
AAGAAACAAATCGTAGGATCCGACTTAATTTTTTGTTTAAAGTTGTTGGCTTGGTTGACATGTTACAAGGAGAAAATGTACAGATAATCGTTATGAACTTTAAGAATATTTTTAGGATTTAGTTGAAACTGAATAGGGAAATGTTTTTCAAATAATTATCAATTTCTAGCCTCTTCACATCCTTGAAAGCTGCTTGAGTGACTTGCTTGAAATATCGAATAGTTTCTTTTATAAAGTATAAAAATGCTGTATATTTGTTCACAGAACATCAATTATTATTTTCTCTAGAAATCTATCGTTTCTTCTTTTGGTTTTTAACCATTTTAATAATTCCGAAACAAATTTATTGATTGATCGTGAGTGCTTCATTGGATTTTAAACACAAAGCCTCAGTCATCATAAAATTAAGTACAGTTTCGTACGAAACTGGCTGTGTTTCTTGTTTATGTTATTTTTAATAAAATACATTAAAACCTGGTTAAACGTTTTCTTAATTTTTCATTTATATCAAAAATTCAGATTATTCGTTACCCATTTTTTGCAAAGTGTCAAAACATTGATCAGTATAAAAGTACCAAGCAGATCTTTACACGTTTAAGTAAATCTTCTATTCAACTTAATTGTCGGATTTATATACAATAAAAGTTCAATTAATCTATGGGAAGACGAGCTCCACGCTTAAGCCAGCACATCAGGAAACCAACTGGTTAAAAAACTAGAAATTTATTATTCCTGCAATTCCTTAAACCAAATGAGATGTTTAAAGAAGTTCAAATAAAAAATATTAAAGTTTCAACAAAATCCAACAAACAAATTGTTATTAAATTTTGCTTACATTTGACTCTTTGAGTCTCGTCACCATTTCTCACCAAATTAAATTTTAATTTTAAGTAACATTTGTGGTTTTTTAATCCACTTTTAATAACAAATAATAATAATGCTGGTTTTAAAATCTCTTTTCTGTTGGGAGGATTCAGTCCTACACAATACATTACCTAAGTGCTGGAGCTGTCATAAGAAAAAGTTTAAAACAAAATAATTCTTTTTTTAAATTAATATTTAAGCGCGGTAATTTCTAAATTAGTATTTAAAAAAATTCACTGCAATTTAAAATAAATAAGCCCATGAAATCTTTTTGGGGTTTTGTTAAAACAAACAGGTTCTTTTGAAAAATTTGCTTAGGGGTTTCCCCATGAGCTGGTAAAATTACCTAACTAACTAATTGGAAAATTTGCATCTTAAAATCTCAACAATTATAATAAAAATAATTAAATGACTTGTTTATGATTTAATAGAACTTGAAATTTTTAATAATTATTACGAATAATTTATTCAGGCGTAAGTTCGTTATTATTCTTTCAATTAAGAAAGGATTGTTTTTATTTTATTAATGCGATAAAAGAATAGAATGAGTTAATTTACAGGGGCGCAAATTTTTTGCTAACCCAACAATAAAATGATCGAAAGTTAAGAAAAATTATGAAAATCTCTCGTATTAAATTGTTCGTCATCATAAGGGTTAAATAGATGATGTTGGCAATAGACACTAATCAGTGGAACGCTGAGAACGAAAATATATGTATTCCATTCTGCTAGTGTTCCAAACTTAACTCTTTCAGTATTGTATTAAAAAATTATCGTATAATAAAATAAAAAATTGTCCTTTCTTAATTGTAAGAATAATAACGCTCTTTAGCCGGAATAAATTATTCATATTAAATAGTAATATTAATCAAAATTTCGAAAGAATAGTTAATTATTAGTTCAATTAAATAAATCCTGTGGGCAGTTAGTCTAATAAAATTCCTAATTAAGTCAATGTCAATAATAAATTATTTCCAAAAGGATTTTATAATTTCTTATTAGGAAATAGAAGACCTTCATGCGATACTAAATAAAGCAAAAGCAATAACAAAAAGTTATGTTTGTAGATTAAAAATTTAATTTAACAAAAAAAAATTAAGAATTATGGTTAATTATATGTTAAGGCTTTTAGACATTTGTATGCAAATATCTGTGTGGCCTTGCTTTAGGATATGCTAGTGAGAGGAAAAATTAATAACGTTAAATTCTAAGTAGCAATAAAAGAAGAATTTTCTGTGACCTAGAAATTAGGAAAAAATAGGCCGTCATTTTTTGGCAAAAAAACACTTTTTTCTCCTTTAAGCAAAAATATAATAAATTTAAAGAATTCAAAGGGCTGAATAAAAATCGGTTTTCAGAGTTTTCCCATCAGGTACAAATTTTAACATATATCTCGTGTCTTATTTGCGCAAGTATTAGTAGCAACTTCAAAACCTTATAGCTCTTAAAATACTGAACTGATTAAAACAATATATAGATTGTGTACATAAATAATTTTTTTACCAAAAAACAATATATAAATAATGTGAGCGTAAAAGGAATAACAAAAAAAGCCGCCTTGTCTAATAATAATCATAGAGTTTCCTAGGAAATTATTAGCTTTTAATATCTCTATCATTAATAAGCCAGACGATTTTTTCCCTTTCATGCTCAAATTATACCGCCGATTGTAACATTGCAAATGTGCACAATCTATATTATTAAATCAGTTGAGTATTTTAGGAGTTACAAGGCTTATATTTCTCCAATGGTTGTTGGCGTAGCTAAGACTGGCACAAATAGTCTCTTTACACACATTAGCCGAATGTAGACAAACACTAGTTTAATTAAAAGGACCTTGGAGGCCTATAACCAACTAAGAAATACATAAATAAGAAAATACTTTCAGTCTGAATTATATCGTATGATTTCCAGTTAAATATCCTTAAGCGTTTTTCTTTTTTCGGTTTCGGTTTACCTAAGATATGTAGAGTAGTTTAGTTCACAAACTAATAATAAGGTACTTCCAATACTAATTTTACTATTATAGTCAGTAGATTTTGTTTCTAGAGTGAAACATCCTTAAGGAAAATCCAACTAATTTCCATTTTCCTACACGAAAGGCTCATGTATTAAATTACTTTATAGTGTAGTTGACTAAAAGCCCTGTGGAAATATTTACGTAATTCAATCAGTTTATAAATGCAAAAAAAAATTATGGTTGCGCCATGGTCGCGACAACCATATTATGTTCTCTACAAACAATGGTTATTTCAATACATTTAAATCAATATTTTTGATGCGACAAACAAGTTGTTGTTTATATTCAATCATTAAATAGTTTTCAGTCATAAAAATTGCAACATGGGTGAGTCAAACAATAACATTTTTAGTTAAACTCTAACCACAAAGTATTTTCATAATACAAAAATAATATAATAACCAAGCAATTAAACTTCTTTTAGTCTTAACCAAAATATGAGGGCGTGCTGTGGAGGAAGTGCTTAACGCGTGGACTTGTTCGAATAGTCGATTGCTATAGTCGCTTGTGTTCGAGCCTTAACCCCAGCCAATTAGTAAGACAATTTTTTTGCTTTTCAATCGCTCTAAGAAGGATATATTACTATTATCCACAATAATAATATAGTTTGTTTTTTTCTTTACGTGTCGCTAATGTAAGTTTTGTCCAAAAAAACATCGGACAATTTAAAATGGCAATAATAAAATAAACAAGATCCACCTCTGTAGGAGGGGTTTAAATAATTAGTTATTTTTCCTGTTAAACATTTTGGATGTGTTTTCCATATTCATTTAATTTAGCAAAAAATGAAAAAAATTACACGGCGAACAGACAGCTGGTCACACCTTTATGTGTCTTGATAAAACAAACTTTCGAAAAGTACAAATAAACGTTTAAGTATTTTTAAGGAATGGTTTCCAATTAGGAAATTATATTTCAACAGTTAATTAGTAAGTTAATTTTTATCGCAACTAGAGAACAGAGTGTGAGATTCTTGGGTGCAGAAATAATGAAATATTTTCTTCAATATGTTTGAACAAATTTTACATCAAAGGCGAGGAAATTTGCTATTAGCAATTATAAATATCAAATTTTACTTTGGGATAAATCAAATTAGTGTTTCTTTACCTCATCTTATGAAATATTTAACGAAATAAGGTGAGCTCTGCTCGAATACTTTACATCCTTTACCCAAGCTTGAAGTAACAAGCGCAGACTTCCTTGATTTTGAGAGTCTTTAGTACCGTGAATTCTAATGCGTTTTTAACACTTTGTTTTTTTCTGGATAAAATTGTTACTGTTAATTTTTAAATTGGCGGTTGGATTTTATTTTCGACCATTTTTATGGATTTTCGAATTTATGAAGAATTTTTGTGAATTTTAAAACTATGCATTTGCAAACTTTGATTTTGTGTTTAATCGATGTAAGTCGAATCGACTTATACTAATAAATCGAGTCCTCTACAATAAAAGAATATTCAAAATTAGCACAATTTCCCAGTAAGTCAGTTAGTGGTGTTGTAGTATATCAGATTGGAGATTATGAGTTTGATTCCCGCCAAAGACTCTTCTATATGGTCTATTTCACTACAACTGTTGATGATTTTCAGTACTTTACTCAGTAATTTCAGTCACTATAAAACCCATTTATACTCATCCTTTTAGAAGTTTTAATTTTATGTTACTAAAATAATTTATATAAAAATAAAATTGAAGGGAAATAAATAAAACTCTCTTTTAAACCAAGAACTTAGGAGGGAGTTTGTCAAAACTGAATTCTCATATAAAATAATTTGTAATAAAAATTAATTAAATTAAGAACTATCGTTCGTTTTATTTAAAATACGAAACCATATGACGTAGTTACAAGTCTCGCATAAATTTCGAATTTTTAGTGGTAGGTGCCACGCCCATTGCTTAGAGTCTGTCTATTTTTGGCATTATTGGGCACTAAGTTTGGGTACCCTTACTCTCACAGTTATCAAGATAATCAGGGGACAATATTATAATATTCAGTTTTTTCTATAAGAAAATCTTAAAACCACATTAGAAAACATTGTAGGGGTATAGGAATGCGAGGGGATCTGAAAATAATGTTTTCATGGGGCTCAATAGTATCCCATCTGTAAAGATGAACTAACCACATACGCATATAAATGGGTTGAGAAAGGTTTCGTAGATTCACAGTCGGTCATGTTTTCAAGAAATTCTCGCATGCGTTTACAAGACATATGCAATTTCCTAGATGACACATTTTAAATCGTACATGTTTTCTGAGCGGATTTACAATTCACACCGTCGTTGACGATCATATGGAGGGCAGTGATCATTATCCGAGAAACTGACTTCTTCTTCACACATCCATTCGACAAACACCCCACGCTGTTGATGTTCTCCGGAGTTCAGTTCTGGAAACGTTTTGTTCGAACTATAATTATTAAAGTTCCTTATTTACTTTTTCTGTTAAGAAAATTAGTAGTAAGACACAAAGAGTGTTGATAACGTGCGTAGCCGCATAGAAAACGCAATCCATCCTGCTGGTTGTCCAATAAAAAAATATTAACTTTAACTGTGTTTAAAGTTATCATATCAAACCAATTCTTTCTTAACAGAAAGAGTAAATAACGAACTTAAGCTTAATTTTCAAATTTCATGTTTTTGCCTTTTGATTGGGGTAGAACGAAGTTTACACCACTTTAAGTTTTTGTTATAGTATTCTTTATTATCATATGCATTTCGATTGAGCCAACCATCGACTAGCAATAAAAGCATTGAATGTATTTTGTTTCATCTCGGTTGAATTTATTTTAGTATCAAACCGATTAAGTTGAAGTAATCATGCACATGCATGTTTTCACTGTGTCATGTAAATTTTAAATTATTGCTTGATGTAAATTTGCAATATTAAACGATAAAAATTTCTTGAATTAAAATAAGCAACTGATGAAAAGGGCATACACGCACTTAATCCATTGTAATTCATAATACGTGGTATCAGTTTTTAAACCAACCAACTTACCATTTTTTCTTTTTTTCTTTTTAATTTAATGCCCGCCAGCAAATATGCAGAGATGACATGCCACGATTATTATATGGCAAATGATGTCAACGGCAGAGAGAATAAAATACTTTTCTGTCATACTGTGTCTTACAACTGTGGTTATTGAAAATTTCACAGCAGTTTAAAAAAAAACACACACACACGCGCAAAATAAATGAGCGAAGAATATGCTTTTCAAATTTGTTTCAACACCTCTGAAAATTAAATTTATTCCAATTTTATTTTAATGAATATTTTTTACAATAAATTTTAATTACTTTAACCTGGTTTAAGAGCCAAACTATTTGAGATTTTATTCTTTAATTAATTTTTGCTTTTAAGTGGAATATAAAAACTAATATAAATTACATTTCATATTTCTCTGTAATTCGTTTTACTTGTCTTAGACGATTGTTTCCGTTTCCGTTTATTAACACTAAAACAATTCACACGCACACCAACATACACATATTACCGCATACAAACTGCCCATGTAGCAATAACAATTTTTCTATTTTCTTTGACTGATATTTCTCTTTAGTTTTCAAATTTCTTTTGTATTAAATTTCATGAAATTTTCAATTAAATTTCGTTTCATTTAAATTCGTTCAATTTACTTAATAAAACGTTACTTATTAAAACGTTTGCTTTTTAGAATTACGACATCCGTTCTTTAGGCCCTCTAAGCACGTACTAAACGATCTATTGTCATCAAACAACCGGCAAAGATGCCACAGCATGTGGTACGTTTGGCGCCTTATATGATTCTAATATAATGTATCTTTGTTGTAATTGAAGCTAAACATTGGCAACTGTTTATGTTGTGAAGCTGTTGGGCGCAAATGTTGCTGCAACATTTTTAAGCATGTGTGCGCATGCTAAAGAAAATATCGCGCCAAATTGTGTTAATATTCATGATTACCAAAGTGTTTGTGGTATGGTATGTTTAAAATAAGGTCAAGTTCAATAGTGTTTACGAATTGTGCCGGCTGTTTACTTGAGTATCATTGTGCAAGTTTTGTTAAAAGGCCTTTTATATACGAATGCATGAATTCGTATATGACAGGCTGTTGCTCTAGGCAACTTGTTAGCGATTAATGTTGTCGATAATTGAATGTATTGAGAGGAAAAGAATATATCAATTGATGAACATTCAATAAAACACCCGTTCAGCTTAGTAAGGAATCTAAATGCAATTATAAATATCTACGCCTTCCTTGTATATGACCTTGGTTTGAATTGGTGGAGCTTTTCTAAATCGCAAAAAAACTCCAATTTATGCCCCTTAAACCGTTATCGAAGTTAATTTCAAGTTCATTAATTTTTTTCATACAACTTTTTTCTGGAAAACTTTTTAACAGTCTCTAAATTGACAGATAACAATAGAAAGATTCATTCAATAATTTTATTGAAATGCACATTTTCAATAGTTTCATCAATATTTAAAATGCTCGCGATTGCCGGATCCAAAATAAAGTGTGCATTTTTTCTCAGGTGAAGCAAGTGGATGTTCCTTTGCCTTAAATCAAACCTTGTAAGCAACATTGTTCTTTAACTATTGTACGTAATGTGGAATTGCAAAAACAAGGAAGCATCATAGATCCCATCTAGCAAGTACTGTAGTTTCGTTTCATGACATTTTCAATAAGTAGTTTTAAATCAATTCGCAACTTTATTAACAACAATGAATAAACTTTTAATGAATTTTAGTTATACGTAGGGCTACGATTTCAATGCACTACAAACCCACGTTCATGTCCATAAAATATGTATTTTTTACACACCCAGCCAGTTACTGCCTAGTATTTACTTTCTTTGGGAAGGGATAGACTGGAGAAGATAGATAGTGGAGGGTAGGGTAATCGACGAGGCTTTTCGACCGTTTTTTACGGGCTTAGGGAGATTTTGCGAATCTCTAATAACGCTGTGTTTTTGCTTTAATAAGCCCTGTTTTCGATGGTTTGTTTAAATTTTTTTTAATACAAATTGCGAACATGTGGAACTAATTTTTCTTGTAGCACAGTGATGAAAAATGAAAGTGTGTTATATATATTGTATAGTTCTGTTATTATTTCGAGGTATTATTTTCGACACAGCTGTCATTTTATTTTTGCGATTTATCGCAACTCATTTCATAAAATGAGGCTTTCGCTTATGCCACTTCACTACAGGAAATCCTTAACCGAAATTTTTAAAAACTAGAAATGTCTAGTACATTAAGTTCTTTAAACCAAATGAGATGTTTAAGAAAGCCTAAAGCAAAAACCCGTGAGATTTAACAAAACCCCAAAAATTAATTGTGATTTTATTGAGTTCTGTTACTTTCCTTTCTACATTCAAATTTAATTTATTCGTATTTATTAAGTTCTCTGGAAATTATAACCACAAAAATTTTGATTGAAATTTTACTAAACAACACAACATTAGAGGCAACAACCGTATTTCTCAATAGCAAAATAGTGAGTATATGGCCCCTTAGCACGAAAGTACTTTTCATTTTCTGGGAAATTGAAGTTCTTTATTTAAGGAAAAATATCGAAAGTTTTTTATATGCAAAATGCATTATGAACTCATAACAATATATTTATGCAAACAAGTTCTAAATCAAGCAAACAAAGATTAAAGCAGGCGTGATTTTCAACAATTCATAACAAAGTACAAAAGGCCCCATTCACTTCTTCTTAATGAAAAAAACGACTGCGAATGGAACTTCCAGAAGAGGATGCTGCCCTATGCGGGTATTCGTTCACTTCTTTTACCACTATGGGAGCTAAAGTAGTTTTTAGAGCCAAATACTGTTTGAGGGGCGGCTTAGCAGTAGTATGTTGAGCTTCTTCACTTATAAAATTGGTCATAGTTGGTTCTGCACCAGCAGCGGAGGATTCGTCTTTTTTTTCCTCTTCATATTCAGGTTGTTCAGTGGTAGTCAACATTTCGTATTCACCGAGATCCAGAGGCATCAAATTATTGTCTTTATTTTTCTTAACTTGAGGTGTTTTAACAGCATTCAGGGCTGGTGGGGGACCATAAACGGGAGCTTCCTCTCTCCGGGTCATGTATTTAATGAAGTAAACCTCTGGCTTAGAAGGCTTCGCAGGCTCTGGTTCGGGTATGAGAATATCAGGCTGAATTTCTGGTTTTTTGTGTAACACATAAATGAGAGTCTTTTCTTCATTTTGTGGCAAGGGTGGCACAATTGGTGCGTGCATAGTGGGACCTGTAGGAGCCTTAATGAAAATAATTTTATAATGCTTCTGCTTGCGACCACCTTGATGTCTTACACGTGGCTGAATGGCATCATGATCTTCAAAATCTTTAGGTGGAGCGTGGAAATAAATGTGTTTGTGTACTTGAGTTTCTGTGGGACCATGGTCGTAACCGTTTTGATATTGTTGACTAGAGGTATGGCGATAGGCAGCTCTGTAAGAATCTTCTGAAGGCGTTTCAAAAGCAGTTGTTTCCGGGATTACTGTGGCCAAGGTATGATCGGGTGGAGGCAAGCCGGGAGCACCGTAAGTTGCAGAGGGAGCTGCAAAATTCGGAAAACTCTGCTCATGAGGCAATTGCTGGTAAATATATGCTTTAACAGAATGAGTTGTAACAAATTACAACTTTTTGAATCTAAATAAATTTTTGAAATGCAACACACTTACCATTTAAAGACAAAGGTCTTTCATTCCTTTGTTGTAAGCCCTTAAAGACTGGTGGTTCGGGTCGTGCCTTTACAGACGTGACAGCCAAACAGGAAAACAGGAAAAAGAAACGCATTTTGTTGTTTAACACAAATTTTTAAAATCTTTTTTATACAAACAAAATCTCAATTAAGAATCCTTAGAGGTTCACAAAAGATGTTTTATGACATGGAAGTTAACTGAACTGTTATTAGAAAATGAGGTATTCGATGATAAGCAAAGCTCTGAACTGATGAATGAAACAAAATGACCACACAACTTTATACAATTTTTTCGCTATTTGATTTCAATTTGTATTTTTTTTCTCATAGATCGAAATAATTCAAATTTAATTCAACAACTACAACTAAGTGGCCACAAAACATCTTAAAAATCAAAAATATATAATTCACTCCAAACGCTTAAATCAATAACAAGTGCAACCTTAACCTTGTTCAACAAAAAACAATTAACAGCAACAACAATCGCCCTACCCGATTAAATTGTTTTATGACCTCAAAAGAAGAAATTACAAACAATATTTAAGTGACCATAAACTATTTAATATTTTGTTCCAACAAGAAAGAAGACGATGATGATGCTGCTGATATTTTACTTTGGCCTAAAATTACAAGTTTAAAATTATTTCTACAGCTGACGCACACTGGGTTCAATCGCCTCTAAAATGGTGCTAATTTGATTTTCTTGAATTAACTTTTTAGCCTCTTCACAAATATGAAAAGAGTATATAAAGGGTTGTCATTCCGTTTGTAATTTCTACAATATTCATTTTCGACCCAACAAAGGAAAGTCAGTGTTTTTCATATAAATTTTGTGGTCGGTTTGCTTGCTTGTGTTACATTACCAGTCCATAAGTTCAAAAGACGCAGACGAGTTAAGGCAAGTAAAACATTTAAGAAAATTACTGTGACTTATTTTCGTTTCAATAATTATCAACAAATTCTATGGAAAGTTTAGACAACGTTTTTAGTAATTAAGGTAACTTTCGTTCAAGTTCTAAATGTTTTCTTTTTCGTTTAAGAAGAAGTCCGTTCGCGAACAACAGTTAAGTAATTTGTTGCTCTTTTTATTGTCGTTGGGTTTTGTGTTTTTGTAATTAATCCGAACTATTTGTTGTTGGCATTGTTCTAGCAACTCAGATTATTCAATTCAGTCAAACTCGTTCGTTGTGTTTTGCCAGCATTTAATAAAATTGTTTTTGCTCGTTGACGTTAAGTTGCTGCTCATACTCTAACACAATCGAAGATAAATCCTTTGCTGTAACTTATTTCTACTACGGATAAAGAAAAAACAGTAGCAATGTGGTAGCTACATATATAAAATTCTGTACATTATTGTACTCTCGCAGACGAATGAGTAGGCACCTTCGAGCTGGCATAAAATTACCAGCAAAGGGCTTGTTTTTGCAAAAATATTGTACAGTTATTTGGTTTGTTTATGCAGTTACTCATTTCTGCAGTTGTCACTAGCAAAAAAAATATTCGATTAATCGAATACAAAATATACACTTTACTCGAATAAAATTGTTCTATAAATCACTGGACCAAAACAACGTCAAGCAAATATATCGAACATTTTTTCTCCGTTCAGTTTTTCTAAAACTCATTATAAAACTCCATTTCTCTGTAGTTGCAGGTCCAGCTAGTTTAGTCATTCAATCGAATAATCAAACAAATTATTCGATCAGTCAAATTATGAAACATTAATTTACGAATTTTCGTTGAAAATAAATCACAAATATTTGACATTTATCAGGCAAGTCATTGATCGATGGATGTGTGTATTAAGGATAAGAATTTTAAGTACAATTTGAAATAAAATACTCGTAGGCTTAACACGGCGATTATTCTTCTCAAAAATGAGGTGTAAAATTAAATTACGTTTAGTATTCTTCATAAGATGACTCAATAGCGTTATTTTGGCATATCGATCTTTGCTTGCCGTTAACATACATTTTTAATCTCAATATCAGCACCAGTGCCACTAGAAAAGTGATCAGTATTTACAAATATAACTTCTTGCAATTCTTCAAATCAATATTGCCTTAGTTAACCGCGGGTTTCTCTATTTATATAAACACAATAAGCAATGAAGGCACTGCCGTGTAAAAAATAGATAGAATAGAGCTTTTTCCGTTTTAAACGAAAATCTGTAATAACAACTAAGGAAGCCGAACCTTACGCCCAAGCATTTACGAACTACTAAATCTGTAGTACGATTTTTTCTATTTCGGATCCTTTATATTATTGATATATTTTACCTTTTCTCTGAATGCTTAAGAATTTTTCGTAAATTCTCGTTTATTTTGAAGAATTTCAAATAATAACAGAATTTGCTATTTTGGAAACTTTGGAGATTTTTTTTTTAAATTTAGAGTTCTCACTGAAATTTCGAGAGAGTGGATGGATTTTTGGTGAAATTACCATGTTTAGTGTAATTATATTTATTGTAATTTTTTTTTTTTTTTTTTTTTGTGAAATTTCGGTCCTTTGGTATAGTTGAGGGCCCAAGTAAATTTGTTCGGTGATTTTTCTCGATTTGCAACTTTTTGATGAATTTCTTATTTTTGGTGCGATTTTAACTTTTTGATAGTTTTTTTTTTATAAATTTTTGATTTTATAGTGAATTTCGAACTTTTCATAACTTTGTTCGACAAAACAAAAAATTTAATTAAAAATTTCCAAAGTTTGGAAACAATTTTGATTATTAAATAAATTTAGTGATATTAAATTTCGCTTTTGTGGTGAATTACATATTTTAAACTTTTAGAATTAATTGTTTTATTTTTAATATTTGGTAAAACAAACAAAAAGTTATTTTGATTGTGAATTAACGATTTGTGGTGTAATTGAAATTTTTTATATTTTTGTGTAACATAAAATTTTTTTAAAATATTGACGTTTGTTAAGTTTAACTTTTCGGTAAAATATTGGTTTGGAAAATTTAAATTTTTGTGGTGAAATTTCAAAAATTTTAATTTTTGACTCTTTTGTAATATTTTACGGTTTGTCATTGAGTTTAGCTTTTTTGGCAATTGTATTTTTTTATTACAATTTTCGATTCTCTGTTCGATTCCTGGTTGAATTAAAATTTTGGTGAAGTTTTTGATATTTTGGTGAAATTTCGGTTTCGACCGGAACTTAGATGTGTTGTAATTTTCGTTTTCTAGCTTTTTACTAAATTTTTACTTAGGTCCGTAAGAAATCTGTGACCCTCCAAGTAGATAATATCAGGTCTTGAAAGCAAAATTTGATAAGGATTTAGACTACGTATATTTTAACAGCGTGTAGATAATCGTTTCGCCGTAAGAGTGAAAATCCAGAATTTTTTGTTTTAATATTCGTGAATGCATGATGATGAAAATATTTGATATTTTTCTACTCTTAGCTGGTCAAAAAACCTTATTTAATATTTACTTACGGCCACACTGACATACCAACACATTTACAATACACTTACAGTCCATACAGAATTTTCAAGTGCCATTACTTTAATGGCAATAATAAAGCACAAAGATAAAGAACACTATTATTAAATGAAGGGTGAAATGAATCTGGACCACAAACAGCAACATCTTCATTTCCGCCGACATCAAAATCAACAACAACATAAATCATAACACGTAACGAATCTCCAACCAACTCAATCCAATGTGAAATTCCTGTTAAAGATAAGGATTTGTAAAGTGCCTGGGTTTGAAATATTATTGCAATCATTATGCAATAAATCACTTCCAATGAACGAAGTTTCCACTGAAGAAATATAAATAAAATAAAGTGCAATTCAAACAAAAATAAATAACGATGTAAGTGCAGGGGTTTAAGTTAATGTCAAGGGAGTAATGGACAATTGGAGTAAATGCTAAGTGATTTAAGTTGTAGGAGAAGCGAGGCGAGGGGGTTGTTCAAAAAAGTTGTAAGTTAAAAAATGTTGAAACCAAGAAATATTAAGTTTTAATGCTAAAGTGTCCACAGTTGGGTTTATATGCGTAAAACCGAGAAAAAAGAAAGTTCTTTATCTGCGAAATTGCTACAACAAATATATTATAATTTCGAATTAAACACAGATTAAAATTGGCGTAAAATTGACACCTTAAATTATTTAAAATGTACGAGTAAGACAAGCATTAGTTTTCTGATTCGGCAATTCGCTTTGTCTGCACATTTTGGCTGCAACTTCATGCCACGTAATATCGTTCTTGAGTTACTACTTCCTTCCGTAACAGTTAAAGTTTTTCCTTATTTCCCTGCAATCTGGCATAGCGATATTTTCTTTGCCTTTTCAACATTTTCTGCATTTGTAATTGTGACGATAGTGTGAAGTGTTGTTGGTTTTGAAAGTGGTGTTGATGTGGAACCTGGAAATGTTTTTATAGTTGTAGGTAAGGTGGGAGAAGGTGAACCAATAATCGGTAACTACTACTCCAATTCTGTTACTCGTTCTGGTTGGAGGAGGCACTTTTTATTTATTAACGGTAGTGCCTAAATTAGGTATAGTGCATTTTGGAGTGGTTGCAGGTGGCAGATTGCATATTTGGTCAATTTGAAACTCTAGTGCCATTATTAGGCGGCAACATTTTCTTTTGTTCTGCTTCAAAGCCCCGCCCGAGGCTAGAGTAATGATAGCGTTGATGTTAGGAATTTAAACTATAGTGTCCCCAGCAGTATTCTTTTCAGACCTATGAAATTCTAAATACTAGACTGGCAGTAGCTAGATGCAGAAAGGACTCCATTTGGTTTGTATCTATTGTATCCAAGCTTGTGTGTATGCAAAGTATGCTATATACAATTATTAGTATAAAATTTTTCTCTCGAACATTATTTGTTTCCACTTTTAAATGTTTTTCAAGAGCACTTTTTTATTTATTTAAAAAAAGACTATTTGTGTCGTTTTATGTCATCTACTACAAACGAATTCATTTTATGAAAACCAGAAATGCATACATAAACTGAAAGCGCTTTTCTAGCCACTTACATGAAAAGGATACTATGTTGCAAAAACATAAAACCATTTTAGTTCGATTTTTTTTCGAACGAACAAATGCTTTCATTTTACAAAAACAGACCGATAATAGATGACTAGACATTATGACTAGTCGTAATCTAGACTTAGTCTAAATTATAAGGAGCAAAACAGTTTATAACTTTTCTATATCTTATATTCAAACTACCATCCCCGCAATAAACGAACCACTACTAATTCTAGCAGAGTTATTATGGCACTACTAACCGCTATGTGAACTTTTTATTTAAGAGTCCGATATAAATTAAAGAGCGGTTTAGCATTGTTGGATACTCCTGTTCTTTTACTTAATACTTTAAGATAATTTGCTTAAAATTGTTGGAGTTTTTAACTAATTACACTACATAACAGTCCGAAAATATGTCTACGGTATAGAGTTTTAGAACGAATTTTGGTCATCCTTTGTATAATTTAGTTTAGTTTGGAGGCAAACCGGTTTCGGCTATTTGCCATCTTCAGTGTCATTTTTCGTTCCCTCATGCCGGGTTTTAATGTTTTCGAGGGCGCCGGAACCGAATCTGAATTCAGTTTTTTGGATCACGTCACGTTTTTGTAGTACAACGGGGAAATCTTAACCCTCTACTATTAACTAAAGCAATATTTACTAGTTTAGGAAGAACCGGAGAGGGTTAATGTATATCCGCACGAAAACATAAATGCGAAAATAAGGCCAAGTTCATATTCAAAAACTGGGCCATTAAAACTACTGAGATCAAAATGAGGGTCAAGTTCTTGATAAGTAAAAATTGCATTTTTTAAATTATGGCGTGATTTGCGTGCGATATGTACTCTCCTTTCATCTTTTTCATTGAAAAAATATTGGAAAATAAAAAATATAACAAGGTAAACTTCATTATTATATATGTAAGCACGATAAGTATCATTTCGCTAGTGGTGAGTTTTCTTTTAATTTTTTTTTTTTAATTTACCAAAAATTCTGTGAGTAATAAAAATTTCATTCTTACGCTTATAATCACGATAAGTAGCCTTTAAGACTTAGTGTTTAACGATACTCACTTATGCAGTTTGTCCCGTTTATGTGTAAAAAATATTAAGGAATAATAATAAATATAAAATTTAGCAAACTCGTACTCGTTATTCTAAGACTATCTCTTTATTAATCGACTACCAGAATGCTATTCTAGTGCTACTTCATATACAGTCATTTTCTTCTTGGATGACTACGAAGACTGCTACATAAAACTATTTTTATTGCTAAAAGAATTTAAAAATAGCAAGAGCAACAGAAAATTATAAGCTAGACTATTTTCCTTTTGAACTACCACTGCCAAAATGTAAAAATAGCAGTTGTGGAGTAAATGAACGAGTCCGAGTTTTCGCCTTTTTTAAGCTACACTAAATTGCGTTGCTACTGCTACTTGTAGTCTAGTTTTTCGAACACTGAATTATATTGATTTGCACGGCTTAAGTAAATAATGTCACGTGTTATTGTATGCGGATAATGTCAAGACACTTCTTAGCTACAGCAATACTTCTGAAAGTCATTTGCTACAGCCTGATGATTAGAATAACAATTTTTAAATTGTGGTATATTAATTAAATGATTCTTTCCATCTCGTCTTTTTTCGAAATTCGTATGTTAGCTTTTTTTAGCTACAGAGTTTCATACATAGCACTATTAAGCTCATTCAATATCCCAAATAATATAATTTCAATTGATTTTAAGTGGATCGCGGTATGGCAACTACTTTACCACTTTTACAACACCTTGCCCGCTACAAACTAATGACAATATACATATTGTCATGTTGCAACTGAAGACTAGTTCTTTTCGTACAAGTCAAACTAAAAAGTAATTGATTTATTGCAGTTAATACCTTCCTATGCACTCGAAATGGTTTTTAAACCGACGACAAAATGCCCTTGATGTTTACTTTTAAATCAATTCGTTCAATTGTTATTTAAGTAGAAGTATTTTAATGTGTATTTAGCATTTTTTAGATCCATCATTGATCAATTGACGTTAACTGAACCACTCCGAAACTCTCTTGAAACACCCACCCGCCTTTGTTTATTTATTTAATCATCTTGTGTCTAATTGTTGCAACTGTTGCAATTGTTGGTTAAAACTATTCGAATGACTTGATGTTTTTTATATTTTTTCAATTGTTGTTATTTGTTTTTGTTTTGCTGTAAACAAATTGTCAGTTTATCGCTTTTTTTGCTGTTAATTGTTTCTATGTTGATGTCTTTGCTGCCTTCAATTATGCAGGTGATAATAGATGTTGTAAGTTTTGTAAGAGTTTGTAACATGGAGTTTACATGTTGAAATGCTTAAGGATTTTCAGAAGTATGATTTTACTTTTTGTGTATTTACTACCGGTTTAACAACAATATTTTTTCATTAAACGCGTGAAACAATTATTTAAAATATCTGATTCTGGTTGATCTGGGTTAGTATTTGTTTATTTTTTTTCATCCAATGACACATCGCAGAGTTATTGCAGAGTAATTGTTTTTAGTTTCAAGCACTTTTTTTACCGGCACTGGGAAGAAGCAAAGAAAAGATATGATTGTGGCATGATCACAACAACCATATTATGTTCTCTACAACAATTTATTGTGGTAGAAAACAAACAATGGTTGTTTGTAAACATTTTAAACGTTACTTTAGTTGCGATAAAGAAGTTATTTTTTTTAATTTTTTCAATCATTAAATAATTTCCATCATTAAATAATTTCCATCCATTAAAATGATTGATTTGAACAGTAAAATTTTCATTAGAATTCTAACGACGAACAGAGTATGTTAGCTATACAAAACAATATAATAGCTCTAACCATAATATGTTATTAATAGACATAATTGTTTTTGTGTTTAATCAAAGTATGTGGCTTAAGTGGTTAGCGCGTAGGCTATTATGCATTCGAGGGCGTTAGTCGCCAGTATTCGTACTCCAACCAATCAGTGACTTCTTATATTTCTATCATTCTTATATAATTTGTTTATCACCATACAATTCAATCATAATATGTTGCTCTTAAATTATGGTTAACTTAAACCCTATTTTTACGTTGCGTGAAGACTACAAGCCTTTTATAAGATGCATAAGAAGGCAAATTATATGTTCAATCATGATCTCAAAATTTTATCAAATTCAATTAGTTTTCTTCCAAAAAACTTACAATAACAAAATTTTCCATATGTGTATACCTGTGTCTTAAGATGTCTTATATTTTTAAACTAAATAAATAATTGATTTAAATAAAAAATTCGTCATATTTCAGGAGGAAACTTTAATAGGTGTATTTGGTTTTCTGTGCAATTTTATATTTCTGGTTTTTAAATTATTTTGCATTTTTTAAATTTCTTTTATATTACAAATTGATTTTTATACTTGAATGCGTGTTTTCTGAGACCAATATGCGGCAATTTTACTTATTGACATACCACCGAAGGAGAAATGAGCTTCAATTCCAAAGAAAATGTGTTTCGAAAAATCAGCATCGAATGCCGGGTACTCTAGCACGCAATCAGCATATCAACGGCGTTGTGAATGGTCAGCCGGATTTAATTTTCGCGTGAGTTGACCTTTATACGGATGGAGGCGCAAATTCAAATGCAAAATACGCGCTGCAGAAAATATCGGTTCTGTTACTGAAAGTAACAGCAATTAGGCCAATATAATTGCTGCAGCGCGCACATGGCGATGATGCACAGGCTTGAGCAGATCTGTAACGCAACCACAAGGACCCCGTAATGCTCGAAAAGTGAACCACCACTTTTGTAGTAAGTTTTAACTATTTTTACGCGGTCTTCGGTTGTTAAGCGATCCATATTCGTAAATGATAATCCGTTATTACAGTGTGATGCAATTCGGAAAAATCAAAAGCCATTCATAAATGTTAGTTTTTATTTTAAGTTACTCGTATATTGTTATTTATAGTTTAAGAAAAGTTGCGCCATATTTTATTTGAACGTACAATAATGAAAGCAATAAAATATTTTAAAAATAATTTTACTCTGCTTGAAGAGCACCATCATTATTATATCTTTAACACCAATAAGACACAACTATTTCACAGAAACATTGACTAGAATAGCTTGAGAAACTTTTCTCAGAATTGATGAAGTGATTTTCCACAGCCTTAAATTTTAGCTCCTCTTCTCTATCTGACCCAACTTAATCTTATGGGTAAATTATTTAATATGATTAAAAATTTTCATTAATATTCCTTTTTAGCACTTCTTTGAAAGACCTTTATGATCTTTGTATTTTGGCTTAGCAAGCAAATAAGACGACTCATAACAACTAAAAATCTTTATGAATTTAAAACACAACCTGTTGTAGAGGCAACAACTGTTTTAAGATTTTGTTATCTTCTTTTAAAATCGTATGTATGTGAAGTGGATTTTTCTAGGTCTAATTTAAAGATGAGTGCGATTTAATTGCTTTTCAAAGAATAACTTGAATTTCTTCAAGGTCCTAAAATAAAATCCCACTTAAATACCAAATAAATAAACAAAAAGTAAAATAAAAAACAAAAGGCATAAAAGTTTATTATTGAAAATATCTTTAATGCGATAGCGTTTTAAAAACTTTGAAGCAAAATTTGATATTATTCCTTTATTAATTTGTGTACCTACCTACCGAATTACAAAAGAAAAGAGATCTCAGCAATGATGTCACTAAAAATCTGCTTAACTTATTTGAGAAAATTAAATTTCAAATTGAGTTGGTGTTCACACCTAGGAAATTTAACTTACTCAATTAGAATTTGATAGCTGAAAATGTTTTCATGACCAAACAAATTGGTAACAAGAAGATTTTCGGGTGTATCGGGGGGAGCTAGTGGTCTATTACATGCAATGTGTTCATTTTACAGAATTTTACACTCACTAAACACACTTCACCAGAGCTGCATTGTGAATTAGAATCAATTTATACTAATTGCTCAACTTATTTAACTGAATTCTTCTATGGTAAACTAAGTTCAATTAAAGCCTTAACTGCGTAAATCTTCTAATTGCGCAATTAAGCCACATGTGTTAACATACTATAATTTCGATACAAGATTATTAAATAATACTTAAGTTGGTTTTAGATGGCATGTTTTTTTAAATCTGACTTGAATTTTTCACTGCAAATTTATACATCCCATATGAAGCTTTTGAAATATTGCTGGTGTAAAAGTCAGATAACAAAATTTCAATTAGAGCGTGTTTTATTTTGATCTGGCTAAGCATTTGACATCAGCTGTTTTGGCATAACAAAAGCGTATATGAAGGCAAAACCATAAAATAAACATAGTAAAAAAGCGCTTTATATAATTATATCAAATACAATAAAAATTATAAATTAGCATCAGTATATTTTTTTAATTAATATTTGATTGTTGGTTTGAAAAAAATTAAAATGCAGAAATACGAAAAAAATCAGCAGTTGTGAATATTCAGAGATATTAGACGTAATTAAATCTATAAATCGTCTGTCAATGGAAAACTTTAACAGTCATGCAAAGTTACATATGATTCCATAGAACGGACAAATCATATGTAAAATACATGCCACACCTGACAAAGTCCTCATATTTGTTCATCCCTTATAAGAACACACCCCTACATATGTATTTATTTATGCAAATATGGGAAAAAATACTATTTCGAATTTTATAGATTATATCATAATTTTAATTATTGTATGTTCATATTAATAAATGTTTTTTAAAAGCAAAAGCTTTTCATAGCTTTGTTGGCTTTTTGACTTGTTCAATCAATGCTTGTTCTTAATGATATATTTGTTTACTTTTTTTTTATTACATACAAGTTTTTAAAGATGTTATGTAAATGAAATATCCTTTATGGCAAGAAAAGGAAACGCTGTTTGGCAACGCCCCTTTGTCCTGATAAATATATTGAATTATTATTATTTAATCTCTTCATGTTAATAGACTCAAAGGCATTTCTTAATTTGTGCGTGAATTTCATGACATTCTACATTATGGCACAACTGTTTAGTTAACTATTTGTATTTTTCGCTAATTACTTTTCAATTCTTCATGCAAAGGAAAAACATGATTGAGGTAACCATAATCTAAGAGCAACGTATTATATTTGAATTAATACTAACCGTTGGTTGGCTGAAGCAAAATGCATATGATAATAAAGAATACAATTAAAAAAACTTAAAGTGGTGTAAACTTAGAACGAAGTTACCCAAAAAAAATGCGAGCTTTATCAACATTCTTTGTGTCTTACTACTAATTTTCTTAACAGAAAGACTACATAACGAACTCAAGACCCGCAATCAAATTACTTAATATTATAATATAATCATTCATATAACATCTTATGACACACACAAAACAGTTTAATTAAAGTTTAAACTTAATTTAAAAAGTTATTTAACATAGCACTCGAAATTATAATAAAGCCAAGGTGGGATTAGGTTTATACTCGCTATGTATTGTAGTGCGGTCTTGCGTAGGAGCATGAAATTTTTGTCAATAAATTTTATTATGCAATTTGTAGGATATGATGGGACTTAAAAGGGCAAAATAACACAGAATTATGCAACCTAGTTAAGGGCCACATGTCAGATTAATATTTATCAAGGTTGTGTGATTAATTGAAATATATGAAATAACTAATTGAAAAAACTAATATTACGAGTACAACGGAAAATTTAATATCAGTGTTGCATCATGATGCATTTCTTGTTAATTCATATTTTATAATAAAATTTATTTTATTTGTTTCTGGGGTGTGTGTTTGTGTCACAGCAAGCACATGTCTTCATAGTTGGTTAACTGAATCTATCAATGAACATAGATAAGCTTATAAAACTTTAAGTTGGCAATGCTGTTTGATATGCGCGCCATTTTGACAGCGGTGACTTGTTTTGTGTTTAATTTGATTTGGCATTTCAACATGAATAGGCAGATGCTTTACGAAAACCTACTTCAGTTCGACCCACTAGCTGATCGTGATCCTTACAAAAATATGTTGCTCGGCGACGAAGCACATTTTTGGTTGAATAGACACGTTAATAAGTAAAACTGCCGCGATTAGAGTGAAGATAATCTACCATCCATTACAAAAAAGCATAACATCTAAAGAAAGTCATTGCTTAGTACGCTTTATGAGCCGGTGGAACCATTGTTGCGTATTTATTCAAACACGATGTCGGCCAGAACGTTACACGTTAATGGTGACCTATACAGATCTATGAACTCAGACTTGTACCACAATTAAATGTCCTTGATAGAGAAGACGATGCAACATACCGCACAGCGTGTTTCACAATTGCCTTTTTGAAAGAAATGCTCCGTGAACGAATAATTTCACTTAATGCTCCCGAGATCATGTGAGATAACACCGCTGGACTATTTGTTGTGGGGCTGTGTAAAGTCTCTGGTCTATACCGGTAAACCACAGACTATTGACGGTTGGGAAGACAGAACTCGCCACATTATCACTGCTTCATGGCCTGCATTGTTGCAAAAACTGTATGGAAATTTTACATTTCAATATGATATATACGGAGCCAGCCATGGAGGCCTTACGCCAGAAATTATCTTCAAATAAAATGGCTAAGAATTATCCTGTGATCAGCGTTTTATTTTTAATTGAAGTTATATACTATAATTAAAACTAATAAATAAGTCACCAAATTTTGAATTAAAATAACTACCCTACCGCATACAAATAAATCTTAACCGTTAATCCCCCCACCTCCCTATACTAACAGCAAAATAAATATTTCTAAATGTTCTTAAACTACGGCAATTAGACACATTAAAAACGGTTGATTTAACCTTGTTACGCTCACAAACATGTTGACCAGCAGCCAGTATTATTTAATTATAAACACCACTACAAGTACAAATATTTACATATACACATAACAATAATAATTAGTTTAGTTAGTTTCACATATTAATAATAATTAGTTTATTCATTTTCGCCACAAGATGAGGCAAAATCACATGTAGCATGTTTTTAGCCGATAATTGATAAGAGAACTTCGGATGTACACTGCTATTTAATGCAAATGTAAACAATGAAATTAATACTTAGTTTGCCATCTTCTGGTGAAGGGTTCTGGTGAATTGACTTGATAGGAATATTTTTCTGAAATTTTATAAATAATTGACTTATTACGAAAAACAGGTGAATTTTAATCACTTGCAATTCTCAGCAAATGCTGACCAAAATTTGTATCGATATACTCTCCTAAATACTGATGTCCTAAGTGCAATAAATATTTTGGTTGTGGTAAAATATTTTAGCATCGAAAATCCATATAAAAAAATTTCGCCTTTTCCATTTAAAATTCGCCTTGATTTTAACTATTTGGTTACACCTCTGTCCAAGGCAATTTGATAACAGGTAAACTCACTGACGAATTCAAAGCATTTTCGGCTTCTTTGCCGATGTCAAACTCCATGTATAAAAAATGTACCGGAAAGGGTAAAAAATTTCTTATATGGAATTTGACATCCAATAAGTTTAAAAAGTAGTCAGTCAGAGGAGTGGACATGTTTTTCTTGGACTTTATTAACGTGACAGAAAGCTAAAATTCATATTTGTAAGTTACACCCTATAACACCCATTGCATTACAGGGTGAAGGCTTGGGTCCTCCTCTGCGAATAATATTTATAAAAATAGTTTGTGGTACTTACCTTTCCTTCAATTTCCTTTTTCCCTTGAACTTTATATATTTCTTTATTAAACCACTTTATTAATCAATAACAGGCTATATTTCACACCATTTGTAACACTTCTTTTATTCTTTAAAATTATAAAGACAACAGCGAATTTATCTTTTTGACGAACGATTATATTTTAAGACACCGAACATATTTTACAGTCAAAGTTTTACGTAAACATGACAACAAAAGTGTTAAGAATCAACCGCGTATACTTTATACAGTAGTTTCCCGAATACATACATATGTAGTTAACCGAATTCGTGATTTATATTACGAACAAGCCAATAATATATGAACGTATGTATGTAACTCGTTCAAAGAAGTAAATCCAGGAACAATTTTCAACTCCAGCAGAGAGCATGAATCAAAAATAAGAAGAGTGCGCATTACTCTTTTCAAAGTTATCTTCTCACTACGCATATCATCATGGCCGCAACTGCTTGTTTGTTGTTTTATGTGTGAGAACTTTTCAAAGGCAAATGGCTATGCCTACGTCACTACAAACACAAAAATTCTAGCGGGCATGTGCAAAGCAATATTTTCTTTTATTCAAGACTACATTCACAATATGCTCAATAGAGCAATTTTCTTAATATGAACGGTAAAAAATGTTCTAATTTGTAAATTCTTCTTTAGTAAACGGCCAGCGATATTTTACTATAACTTTATACTTTTTACTATATTTACAAACACTTAATACTCGTAACACAGGTAAACCGTATTTTTGTTAAGCAAAATCGAGTCGTTTTTATATTTGCAGCATTGTGGACAGCGTTGCCGTTGTGATCCTTTTTTGAAGAACTTGGTACTTTTTATTACTTTTCTTTTGTATAATTTTTAACCAGTTGTGCTACTTTTGGGCAAATTTTGCGAAATTGTACTTACTAGTGAGTTCTATTTAAACAAAACTGATAAGCGCTAGTAAGTCACACAGAGGTTAATGTTACAAGCAACTATTAAACGGAGTGAGGGTGTCGCATAAATCAACGTAAGGCGAAAAATAGAAAAATTAAAAGAAAATATATGTCACATACTTTTAAGTTCATTGCCATTCATATCTGATTTTAGAAACTGCAATGTCGCTAGTATTTATTTATATTTTGCTTACTGCTGCTGCGAACAGCAGTATACAAATTTTCGTTACTTTAACTGCAACTAATTGTGATTTGCTAATTTGTATTGTGTTCGCCTTGCAGTATATATTACACACATACTGACACCAACACATAATAAAAATTAACAAATCAAAGCTACTAACGGTTAAAGAAACGAACATTTGTTTACTGCTGTCCGAAGCAGAAGCAAGCAAAATATAAATAATTACTAATGATATCACTTTTAAAATTTTGAATATTGTAAAACAAAATGGATGAATACTAATTGTGTGTGCTGACACAAATTGCAAACAATGCAATTTTTTAAGTAATTTGTGAGCACAGTACAGCAACTTTTAGCAGCAGAGTTAATGGAAACAAAAAACTTTGCATATTATTGACATGACGATAGTAAAATATGCAAATCTTACAGAAAATGGAGACTAATATAGCAGCAAAATTTTGACCCTGAGTATAACGGTTACTGATTTTGATTTAGTGTGAGATTTGTACATACTTTATTATAAATTTTATTTCATTTAGTTTAAATTTTAATTCCCTAGCGCATCGGTATCGGTTTGTGCATGACAATTTCAGATCAAAATAATTTCTTGTTTTACAATTTGTGGAGCGTAATTTGTAAATGGTCAACTACTGTTATTAACTACTTCTTTTATAACTAATTATTAAAATTCGTTTTTTTCTACTAAAACTTATATATAACTTTTTCTAAAAGAAAAGCCCATTTTTTCTTTATAATAACCTTTTAGTGACCGTTTTTGAAATTTTTCAATGGCAACGCTGCTTTTAGGAAAGGCCTAAAAAAGAGCTGAAATAATTTATGAAAAGTGCTCAATTTGCACTTTTTAAGTTTCCGCAAAAAAAAACAAACCAATACATAAAAAATGCTGCCACACTTATAATAACTTTTGTTGCAGCAGAGCCATCTAATTGTAACGTGAATTACTAAAAAAGCTTTTGTAGATTTCTCTCTCTCTCTCTCTCGAGGAAAGTACAAACAAAATAAACAGCAGAGAAAGCTTCTTTGTTTTCATACACTCGTTTAATAAAATAAAAATGATCAGTTGGCTTGCGGATATTGCAGAGAACGTGTTTTGGAAAGTATATATAGATCGAAAAATCTTCGTATATTTTCGACGAAAGTGAAATAATAAATACAATACTATAAAGATTATTAAAAACGAATTGTGTTGACAATAAAATGGACAATTTTCATGAAAATTGTTACGATGCAAACAAGAGACAGGTGAGTTTTATTTCATGTGAAAATTCTCTTTTCTTATCATACCCATCATCTGGCAGGTAAATGTATTTTGTTTGTTATTTGGTAGCATTTTATAATTCCGAATGAGCGAACAGATGATTGGTATATAAGAGTATTAAATTAAAAAAAAACGTAAAAATATGTTTATTTTCGTACACTTTTCATTTCTGTCTACACTTGGTCTTGTTGTACATAGAAAATAGTTATAATAAAATTGAATTCTTAGGAGTTTACAGTCAAGCCCCTTTAAAATCATATTTAAAATATTTTAGGTACCTATTAGCTAATAACTTTTTTTATATGTAATGAAACTTTAAAATGCTATTATAATAGGTGACATATAAGCAAGCATAGGGGAGTTAAATAAAAAGTACATTTGAATGTAAAGAACTCTTTGTAAGTCACACTGTAATTAGTGGAATCTTTAGAATAGTATCTATGAAGTGTTTCAAGTTAAATTTGGTTGGTCATTTCATTCTGAAAATTTGTTCTGGAAATTATTCCATTTATACAGAAAACGTGGCTCTAGAAGGTGGTTTTTAAGCCCGATAAAACTTACGAAAGGTTTTACTGTCAAACGAACTGTCATACTGAGCTCACTTTTTAACATTAGTGATCGCTATACTGTGGCAAATCATCATGAGGAGATTGACGCTTTAACAGCGCTACCAAATTGTCCAAATTATTTTAAAATTCAGTTGTCAACTGATCCAATGTTTTATCGCAAAATTGTGTTCAGTGATAAGGTGCATTTTCGGCTAAACGGGTTTGTGAATTTTTTACAATTTAAAGCTCTATCGAGCTGAAAACCCCCTATACATGTCAAACACAACACATTTCACAATAATTTTACCGTAGGGCGCAACACTGAGAAAGGCCGTATTACACAACAACGCGTTTTTACTGATTACCAATAATATCAGAAATAGTGAAACCAATATATTCAATTAACAATCCCGAAACGGTGTGTGAGAGAGTTGGTAAAAATTAGGTAACATAAATTCAGCATTGTAAACAAGAATTGAATTGAATTTCAAGACACTCCAGCGTACAATCACTCAAGATGCGTCTCAGCCCAGAGACCCTACCCACTGAGACAACTCGTCGAATAATTTGTTGATCAACAAGTGAATGCTGATTTTTCCCGGCAAAATCATTCTTAGCGATGAAGTTTACTTTCACCTCATTAACTTCGTTAATTGTCAAAGTCGCCGCATTAGGGCACAGAGAATCCATATGCAATTGTAGAAAAAGAAAAGCAACTACAACGCTTCACTACGAGTATTCTAATTTCGTATACAGTACAACCTCAATGAAAACAACATCTTGATTATTGCAACTCACAAATTGCTCACTCTGTTAGCCCAATTTAAAAATCGCTACTTTGCTTCTAACATTTTTTCATTTTCATAAGTTCTTCTGTTTATTTCATATTTTATGATTGCATTGTAATTTACATAACTACGTACATAATTACATATGTATAATGTTAATGTTAGTTTTATTTTTGTTAATTATATTAAAATAAATGAATTTATTGTGAAAATATACAATTTTTACTGAATGACCACACTTGTCTTTTTTTTAACTTAAGCTAGACAAAGAACAAATATTCAATACATCTTTGTAGTTACATATGAAAGCACATATGAACCTGGTAACAAAGTCGAGTTTTGCAACTGTTCGAATTTCTGTTAGTTGCGTTATCCGGGGTTGCACTGTAGTTTGTGTTTCACTAAAAAAAAAAATGCATATGAAAAAAATAAATTTTTACTTACAGTGGTCGGCATATTTATTTTGACAAAGTATAGTAAAGAATTGTTTTATTGTTTTTTAATATTGAAATTCCCATAACGGCACAGTTATCATAATATTTTCTTTACACTAATTCTTAAGTATACGTATGCAAAATATTTTGTTAAAATCTTTACCCATTCTCATTCTGAAGAGAGAAATACAATTTGGTACAAGAATTTGTAACGGCATAATTATTTTGACATTCTATAATTTCATCTCATTTTGTTTTTTGTGTTAAGCTTTAATACAAAGCGGTCGTTGTTGAGTATTAAGTATTAACATTCGATGAAAGATAAATAAAAAGATTCTATTACTATTGTGTAAATATGGGAAAAATATCGGAATTAACTAACACCGTCAGGGGTGAAATTATAACCAAGTATAACCTTGGAATATCTGTAACAAATATTGCCAAGGAGTACAATATACCTAGACAAACCGGTAATTATCAAATAAATAAATGTAAATAAACAAAATCCGTCATTAATTTGCTTCGAACAGTAAGAAAACTTAAACAACGGCAGTGGAAGATCGACAAATTATCAGAAAATTTAAATCTAATCCAGGTTTGACACCCAAAGCCGCTGGAATAGAATTCGCACTCTGATAGTCATTTAAGCGAAAGAACAGTTTGACGACGTCTAAAAGAAGCCAACATTAATACATATGTATGTAGCAAGGTCAATTCGATGTATAGCCCCAAGGAACTAAATTAAAAGGCTAGAACTTGCAAACAGATACGTGGACAAGCCCCTATCCTTCTGGCAAAACGTCTTATGGACCGACGAAAGTACTTTCGAGTATCACTCGTCAAAGAAAAAAGTTTTTGTTAAACTAGACCGAAAAACTCGAAAAAAAAGTTAGTCATGGAGGTGGCACAGTCGTGTTCTGGTGCTGTATAGCATATAACGGCTTGGGAGACTTGGTTCCCATCGACGGTTCGATGAATCAAAACTAAGATTTGAAAATTTTAAATGGACACGCATTTCCTTCTGGCGATAGGTTGATTGGACCGTCATTTTGATTGCATTGAAAATTTGGATTGGCCACCCCAAAGTCCGGACTTGAATGTGATTGAGAATGTTTGGTCATATATAAAGCGCCAAAGAAACGCAGATCTGACAAGAACCAGGGAAGGAACGATTTCAGAGGTTAAATCTTTGTGGGAGGACATACCAACAAAATACATTCAAAACTTGATCGAATCAGTTCCTAAAAGACTCCGGAAAGTCATTGCCGCTAAAGGAGGATACACGTTTTATTAATATTAAAATTATCTAAAAGTATTACAAAAGTTGGAATAACATATTTTCGTTTAAAGAGTTAAAATACTTTATGTCAAAATACTTATGCCACCACCAAAATTTTTATATTAGTTGCATAGAATGAAAATTAAATTTAAGAAATTATGATTTTATGTTTTTTAGTTATTAAATAAATGCTATTTTCATTTAAAAAAAATTGGAATTTTTAATTAATAAGAAATCTGAAAAAATTCAAAATGGTAAAATTTCTCAGTTGTCAAAATAAATATGCCGACCACTGTAGTTCACATTTTGCTCTTTTATTTTTTATTGATTTTATTTACAAAAAATACAGCTGAATTTGTCGCATCGCAATTTGAGATCTCTGGATACTGGCATTATTGCAACATTTGCACATTGTACGGAATATTTAGATTTAAGCCATAATCGCATTAACGATATAAGTTGGGTTTATGAGTTTCCACACTTGAAATGTTTAATTATGGATGACAATCGTTTGAGGGAGGCGCATTTTGATAAGTTAGAGCAGCCATTAATCAATATACGCACGTTAATGCTGAACAAAAATGAGGTAAGTTCACACAAAAAAAAAGAAACGTCATTTTATTGATAAAATTATATTTCTTTTTAGTTGAGTGATTTGAATATGACTGCAAGTATTTTACGACGTCTATTTCCCAATGTAGAATACTTAAGTTTGCATGGTAATCCCATGTGTCCGGATAATTTATTGCTGCAGCCATTTTGTAAATTTGTGCCTTATGAATATAATCATTATAGGTGAGTATAAGAAAAGACTGTTATCCTAATATTGTCAAAGAATATCGAAATACTCTGTAAAAAAACATTTATTTCTCTTGTCAAACATTTACAAAGGGTGTCCCAAACACAGCTCTTAGTCTTTTGATTGTTGTTTTTTAATCGAAACAAAATACAGAGGATAGGCAAATGGTCAGCAGGGATATATGCTGCACATGCCCACGTTTTTGTCGAGAATGTACATGACCTCTTTGCATAAATGTGGCAGAATTCCATTGATGCAGCGTTTAATTTTCTCCTATAATGGAAGGATGATTGTAGGCTATTTGACATATACTTTAACCCCAATAAAAGGAAATTTAATGGTGTTATAGGCTTTAGGGGGCCACTTCTGACCCCCGAAGCGAAGGAATACATGATTAGGAATGTTCCCACGAGAATTGGATCTTCGCTCCAGAACGATGCGAGTCACACTCAGCCAAAAACTGTCAACACACCAACAGCTGTATCAACCAAAAGTTTTTGTCTCAGAGAAGAACTTCCGACAGCGGCAGAGCTGGTACAACAACATTACATATGGTAACCTAGATTTCAATAACAGAAAAGTTAGAGTGTTGTAAAACTTCATTCTCAACCAAGAAAAAGACTATAATATGAAAAAAAAATTCAAAAACTGAAAAATTGCTCGTACTCGTATTCCATTTGTCTTAAATGTTGGTATAAATAGAAGTTGTTTAGACACACAATTTGTAGATAAGACACGAAGAATGTTGATAACGTGCGTAGCAGCATAGAAAATGCATTCCATTCAGCTAGATGTCTAATACAATTAAAACTTTTACTGTTTTCAAAAAGGTTGTCCATATTAAATAAATAATTATCTTTCTGAATAGAAAGAAAAAAACGAACTCATGCCTAAAAGATTGAAATTACTTAACAATTAATATTATTAATACGATAATTTTTAATAGAATATTAAAAAATGATCGAAAAACATGTAAAATTATGATTAAGTATTCAATTAATTTGTCATCATTAGGTAGATAAATAAGATGTGTATGGGCACAGAGAATACATATATGGAAAGAATAATAATAAACAAACTTAAGCCTGAATAATTTATTCATATTAAGTATTAAAATTTGATAAAATCGTAAACAAATAACTTCAAATATAACTATTATTTCTAAGCGAAAAATAAAACTTTAAAAATAATCATTAAAAAGTAAATTTTTGAATAAAACGTATCGCTACCTATATAAATTCAAAAGAGAAAAGAGAAATATGTGGAATGCAGAACAACTAATTTCGAGAATTATTCAATAACGAGTGTTTTCACAATTCTATGCGCTAAATTAATTTGATAAACTTTTTTATATAAGTTTAACGACCCTAGATACTTTTATTAAAATTAATATCAAGATAAAATTTAGCAGAAAACAATTATGCAACTTGAAAGGCTATTTAAAATGTTCCCTCTTTTTTTTATTAAAAAATATCCCTTGCTACAACCCACTCATGGTAAATTTTTTCTAACATTTTTTTGATACTTTTTGTAATGCCTTTTTAGAACTGTTTTGCTTAAGTCGCTACCAAATTTAAAGTTTCTCGACCATTTTTCATTGAGATCTTTACATTTAACATCGCAAGCTGCTAGAGTGCAAATTAATCAAGAACAAGATATACAACAGCGGCAGCACAAACAACAACTTTTGAAATTAACATCCAAAGAATTATGGTCTAAAATAAAAGGTTTGCTAACAGTCAATACAAACCAATCGACAACGAATTTTCCAACAACTTCAAATGGCAATTGTGGTAAAGTTTACATTTTCACTTTATATACTTGTATTGTTTTTTTGTTTTCTTAAAACTAAAAACTTTTTCTTTCAGCTTGCTCTTCAGATGTCAAGTCATATAGAGGACTGCACTCGGAGGGTAATCAATATATAACAAATTCAGATTTATAAAAGAAATATGTACTTACACGCAAAGCGCTTTTGTGTATTAAAGAAAGACTTATACAAATTACTTAACTAAATTTATTAATTTATATTTGTAATAAATAATAAAACTATTCAAATCGCCCTAATGAAATATCAACTTAAGAATCAAATATAAATGTCTTTGATATACACAACGTTTTATTTAACAAGCTGCCAAATTTCACCAATCGGGCCTTATTTTTTAAAACGCAGCGCAAACCGACGCTAAAATTTATACTGAAAACAAAAAAAAATTTCAAATTTTGCGTTGTATAAAATTGTCTTCTGTATAAAATTGTCTTCTGAAATTAAACAAAAAAAAAAAGTTCGAAAAATTTCACTGTTGTACTTTTAAGACAAACTGGTCTGAACCCTTCAAATTTGTATATACGTACTGCTCTATATCATTATATTTTAAGTCTCGTTCAAGTTCTTTTCGCATACGTTAAGTTTGAAATAAAACCGCGATTGTTGAATAATGTAACTAAACTTGCACTATAAGCCTTCAGTATTGAATCAAGAGACCAAATTCAGGCCTAAAGCACACAGTGTGTATATTACACGAAACCATTCGCGCTGTTTTTACCCCTCTCATAACTTTGCTTCCTTACAGCACAAAATAATGAAAGTTTTACCATAAAAGCTTCCCGAGAAATGAAGGTGTAAAAAGTGCTTATTTTAGTACATATTCATTAACTCACTCATCAATATTATGGGGCACTTTCACTGTAGCTAGAAAGCTGAAATTTGGTATAGAGGTAGACCTTAGGGCACAAATAAACAGAAAAATCTGAAACCAGGTACTTTTTATATGTGGGGCTAGGGTTTCCCCTTAATTTTGCCGTAAAGAGTACTGAGATCAAAATGAGGACCAAGTTCTTCGTATGTGCAATATCATTCCATTTCTACGCAACTTGCTAGCTTGGCAAAATTTTTTGTAACTTTCTAATATGGGAAAAATGTTACCAAGCTTGCAAGTTGCCTAGAAATGGGATGGTATTTTACACATGAAGAACTTGGTCCTCAGTATTTTTTTCGGACGAAATTCTTGAATAGGAACTTGGCCTACTTTTCTCATTCATGTTTTTGTGCGAATATATATTACAATCTACACTTAGAAAGACAATAGTTCATAGAAACATTTTTGTAAATATATAATTTTAAAAATGTATCAAAAAATCTATGAAAAAAGTAGTTTTCCTTTTTTTTTAAATGTTCAAGTTTTTGTTTTAAATATTTATTCGTGCGATTTTACATTCCTGATTTCTTCTAACGGTTGCTTTGTACATATTCAAATTTATATATTTGGTTCACTAAGTTTAGACGCAAACCCTACACAGTCAAGTTATTGGCAACTACATTAAGAAAACAGATTTCAAGAAAAGCTTTTTTATACAAACAACAACGAACAAAACCGGCAAAAAACACATAAACAAAAATGATAAAGAAAAACGAAATGTGATAACACAAAACAGACCTGGAAAATTTAAATTTTGAAATTTCGTTTTTTTTAAATAATAATAGTACTTTCTTCAAATAAGAGTGCTCAAATTTCATAAAAACTTTATTATAAGGTGATTTCAAAAGAGTTTCCTGCATCTGCAATTATGTATACAAAATCGAGACTGAATGATGTCAAGGTTTTGCGAATTTATATTAACTGCCCCATAACTTGCCCCACAGTTTTTACAATAAGAAAACCAGTTGGTACTGAGAAAATTTTCTTAATATTTGAAAGTACTCCTATAATTCCCTATTGCAACAATTACTGAATCGAACTGTTTAGTTTTCCATCCCTGCCAAAAAGTAATGGTATTAAAAAATGAGAAGGAATTAACAAAATTTTGCTATAAAACCCACTACCTCCAGAAAAAAGTTTCAGTGAAAACCAGTGATACAGATTAGCAGCAGTTCTGGAAAAGCCCCAGATAAATAGATTGTAAAGTGATTTTTTTAATAAATAATAAAAATATAGAATGGCAAATCCGCAACAAAAACCAAAATACACAAAGGTGAGTGAACTTTTAATTAAATATTTTATGTTGCTAATAAATACATACATATGTACATACTCCTGTTTGCCTGTCGATTGGTTGCTGCAATCCGAGCCGAGTAAAGTTCTTTTACATGTTGCAAAATAAGTAAATAAATATTTTAATTTTATTGTATTTTTTTTAATTAAAATATTTTCGTATTTACTGTCGAGGCATGCATCCATACATATGTAAGTATATGTATGTCGACATAAGTGCATTCTTATATACGGTCAGTAAAGGAGAAATTTAGGGCTGCTTTTGATACAAGCTTGATAGCTTTAACTTATAAAATGCTCTCAAAATAGATGCATTGATCGGGCTTATTCTCTGTTACAACTAACTTAGATCTCTCCACGGACATACATACATTGAAAGTTCCATCCCGGCAGAGTTCGCAGGGATACAGGCGAGCGGCAAGGATTAGCTTAAACCAAGGTTAATAACTATGATAATGCTCCAGTTGTTTTGGAACACACGAATATTTTAGTCAATTCCATAAATGTCTTGTTAACTCAACAATCAAAAACAAAAATTATATTAACTAGGTTCGATTCAGCTTTACCATACATAATTTTAACAAGTTCATTGACTGTCATTCCTTAGTATTCAAATAAGCGTCTAGTGGAATAATCCATTGCTCAATGATTTGTACGTGAAGTATATTTTTGTTAGCATTCTAGATAAGACGCAACCAAGTTTTTACTATAATCAAAAATACACATATTTTAAATTCTTTTGGAAGAAACATTGCAGATTTCTTGCTTCGGTAGAATGCGGAAAATGTCAAGCAATTAATTCGAAAAGTATAAAATTAACTTACAGAAAAAACAAGTGTTATTAAGAGATGGTGAAAATATGTAGATTATTTTTTTATTAAAGTAATATTTGATGCCATTTTATACCACAAATTTTTATTGTTCGTTTTCATTAAACTGTCAAAACACTTTGCCGTTTAATTTCGGTATAAAAATTTGGTCTCTCTTAGGAAGAATAATTTTTGTTTACTCAGGTTTTACCCAGCAGTGAGCCAATGTTTTCAAAACAGCATTCAACTTCTTATTTTATTAACAAACATCCATCGAATTTCTGTTTTTAACATCTTAATGTATTTATGTGCTATTCAAATTCAAGTAGTGGAAAGTTGGTGAGAATATATGTATATATTTGTTGGCTAAAAGGACGATCTTTATTGTTAGTTTCTGCCCAAATATAAAAATTTTAATATTAAAGCCAAATGCTTTTTTTCAATAGCGGCATTTAGTGTTTCTAAAATAAAGCAGCATTTTTTTCTTAATTACGAATTATCAGTTCAAATAAAATTAAAAAGATGTAAACATTAATTAGATAGCCCGTCACACAAATGCTTATTATTATTGATTCTTGATTTGATATTCCGACAGGTTGTTTTGATGTAGAATTTTGGAACGAATTTCCGTCAGCCCTTGTCAAGTTTGGTTTGGAGACAAACCGGTTTCGGCTATGTGCCATCTTAAGTGTCATTTTTCGTTCTCTTATTGTTAATTTGATAAGATTGAAATAAATTCAATACTTGTAAATTTATATACAATGCAATTTGTTTATATGGATTAAAATGTTTATTTATATTCGAATATTTTAAAACAATGGATATGATTTTTTTAATGCACAAACTTACTGCTGTGACATATGATTTTAAATTATATGTATGTATGTATGTATTTATATAAGTATGTACATACATAACTGGCATTTTGTTGTGGGTGGTGAATAAATATGACACTTTTAACGTGAATGAAAATGAAATTTAATTCAATTCGAAATTTGACTGATTGGTAGATCAAATCGCTTCAAGGCATGATTAGTTTTTTTCCGCGTCCCAATATGAAAGAAATTAGTGACCAGTAATAAACAAACCCATTTTTTTGTATTAAATCCTCAAATTTCGAAAACAAAGCTGTAAAATCCGTTCAAAATTGTTGGCACTAAAAACGGAATATTTTCTCATAGATAGATTTTCTCAATTTAATAGTAGCTTTACACAGGCGCCTTAATTGACCAATTAGAATAATTATCCAATTAATTGAGCTAAGTTTACCATACAAGAATTTAATTGAGCAATTAGTACTTAATTACACCACAAAAATATAAAGGCGCAACAAATCTTATTATTACCAATTGAGCTATCTCGTTACAGTGGTAATTTTAAAACTAAATTTAAAATTTAATTGTCTCAATTAAGGCGAATGTGTGAAAATACTATAACATTCGTCGTAGTAGCGTGATTGGAATACTCGCGCTTT
The DNA here is from genome assembly GCA_963932375.1 of Phania funesta. Taxonomy (NCBI): domain Eukaryota; kingdom Metazoa; phylum Arthropoda; class Insecta; order Diptera; family Tachinidae; genus Phania; species Phania funesta. The sequence goes on from OZ010652.1 coordinate 24,197,900, forward strand.
TTTTACGCGCTTGGCGTTATGGAAATGAAGACATGTCCAAGTCAATGTTCTAAGATCGTTTCAACCATTCATGACAAGTTCGTTTACTAAATGTGGCCTCACCATATGGATTTAAAAATTAATGAGCCTTAGTCTCTGAATAACCCTAAAATTTTCGCCAAATGACGGTTTTATGGGGTTATGCGAATAGACTATAACCACTACTTATCTCTAAAGTCATCTCTAAAAAAGCAGCGGGAGCAAAACTTGACACCTTTGAGGTCGATAAGTTGGAGTAATTGAAATTTTAAAAGTGTTAGAAGTTTGTAAAATGAGAAAAAAACGTCGTTAACCGGTTGAAAAACATTTATTTTATATTTGCTGCTGTTTCCATGTAAGTATGTTGTGTCATTTAATGCAAATAGATCTAAAAAGTACACATTTGCAAATCCAATTTACCACCCTTATTCAAATCGCTGGCACCTTGGACAAGGCGGAATTAATGAACCTTTCATTCATACTGAGCTGAATGTAAAGTTAGTATTGCTATACTAAAAAATATGAAAATCCTTTACACTGGGAGACGATAAATTGTGTGGGTTGTCTCGACAACTATGACTAAGAAAACCGTTGCTGCAGTAAATCAATTATTTCATTATCAACGTGGCGGGCAGGCACATCCAAGCCACTAGAATTTCCTTATGTTCGTCTATCGAATGCTGTTCATAACCGCTGATAATTTGATCTTCACGCTTACATCACCAATGTTTCAAGAGTCCAATACGTCGGCGCAAAGCAGACTTAATATCCATAATCAGCGGGTTCACCGAAATTGTTCATTTTTTGTGTAGCGCAACATTTTCAGCAATCGGAACAGCTGTTAAGTATCAGAGTTGCTTCTTGCACGTAAAAAGTGTCACATTATTTAAATGCTGCATTCATATTAACACATCCCATACTATCAATTTTATTCTAGTAGAAATCAAAAACAAAATCCGGATTGTCAAAGCAAAAAACCCTATTATTCGACATTCGAAAAATCACCGTTTCGAAACATTCGACCTCTGTAGGCCCGGTCAAACAACTCGGCGATCACCCTATAAAATACATATGTATATTAAATATTTGTTAAATATTTCGCTGTGTTGCTTTTTTCAAATATCAATTTTGTTTTTAATTTAAGCTTTTTATCAACAATGAATTTGTTGATGCTAAATCAGGCAAAGCATTTCGTACCATTAATCCCGCAACAGAAAAAGTTATTGTTGAAGTAGCTGAAGGTGATAAGGTAAAATCGAGAACACATTATTTTTGAACCGAATAAAGTTCAATTTTAATTATCACAAAATTTTACATTAAGGCTGATGTCGATTTGGCTGTAGAAGCTGCCAAGAAAGCGTTCAATAGAAATTCGGCATGGCGTAAAATGAGCCCCATACAGCGCACCGAGTTGATGATAAGGTTAGGTATATTTTGGCACACAACGCTTCTCTAAAAATAAGTTTTATTTCTACAGACTTTGTGAGCTTATGGAACGTGATAAAAATATTTTGGCTAGTTTGGAAACTTTGGATAATGGCAAGCCTTTTGCTGACTCCTTATGCGATGTGGAAGCTTCTATTATGACTTTGAAATACTATGGCGGATGGTCAGATAAGTTCTTTGGTGATACCATACCAGCTGGTGATTTTATTTCGATGACCAAGAAAGAACCTATTGGTGTGGTGGGACAAATTATTCCCTGGAATTATCCTTTGCTTATGTTGGCCTGGAAATGGGGTCCTGCTTTGGCTGTTGGCTGCACCATTGTCATGAAGCCAGCTGAACAAACCCCCTTGACTGCTTTACATATGGCAGCCCTAGCTAAAGAAGCTGGTTTTCCAGCAGGTGTTATAAATATTATTACCGGTTTTGGACCTACTGCTGGTGCGGCTATATCTGAACATCCAGACGTACGCAAAGTGGCCTTTACAGGCTCCGTAGAAGTTGGTCGTATTGTTATGGAAGCTGCTGCTAAAAGCAACCTAAAACGGGTCTCTTTGGAGTTGGGTGGCAAAAGTCCTATTGTTGTTTTTGATGATGCTGATAGTATGTTGGAAATAAACAAATTCATTTGACAACTCATGAATATTTTATACTTTTGCTTTATCTTTCAGTTGATTTAGCCGTTGATATTTGTCACGATGCGTTATTTTCCAATCATGGTCAATCTTGTTGCGCTGGTAGCCGTACCTACGTCCATGAAAAAATCTACAAACAGTTTGTTGACAAGTCTGTGGCCAAAGCTAAAGCCCGCAAAGTTGGCAATCCCTTCGAAGAGAAAGTTTTGCAAGGACCTCAAATTGATGATGAGATGTTTACTAAGGTTTTAGGTTTCATTGAGAGCGGTAAACAAGAGGGTGCTAAATTACAACATGGTGGCAAGCGTATTGGTGATGTGGGTTTCTTTGTTGAACCTACTGTGTTCTCGGATGTGACTGATAACATGAAAATTGCACAGGAAGAAGTGAGTTTAGACCGAATAATGAAATTTGTTATGGAAATTTGTTTCCGAAACAAGTTTTCAGGGGAAGATTAGACATGAACATGTTTGTACAGTGTAGATTTGTTTACTTCCCAATTGGTGTCTAGGCGGGTATGCATTTTGTTTTCTAATCGTTTAATTTTCTCCTTTCTAATCTAGATCTTTGGTCCCGTACAATCCATTTTTAAATTCAGTTCCATTGATGAAATGATTGAACGTGCCAACAATGTTAAATATGGCTTGGCAGCTGGTATTATTACTAACGACATTAATAAGGCAATACATTTTGCTAACAATGTCGATGCAGGCTCAGTTTGGATTAATTGTTATGATGCTATTTTGCCACAAACTCCCTTCGGTGGTTACAAACAATCAGGCATAGGACGCGAATTGGGTAAAGATGGTTTGGATAACTATTTGGAAACAAAAACTATAACCATGAAATTGGTTTAATCACAAAGAGATGTTCTGGAATTATGCAGCATAAAGTGCTAAACGAAACAATTGAAACTTCCATACAATGTTAAGCATATTCATTTTTTTAATGTTTATGTTCTTTATTATATTTTTAGACAGTAGTTGTAAAAAAACAAAGATTAATTATAATACCTATGTATTAATATCTAAATAAAACATATAAAACTTAATCTCTATTTAAAAGTATCAAAGTTTATGAATTGTGATTTTATGAAAAATGTTTTTATAATTTTTCCATGATTCACTATCCAAATTAGTAAAAAATCGTACATATGTATAGATATGGGCTCAAAAGTAGATTAAAAGCGGCATGTGCGACATGTCTGTTTCAATGTGCTTTTTTGAAAAATTTAATTGAATTTATTTTTTGATCCTTTTTTTCGTGATAGTATAGCACCACAAAATCATTTTAGTAGCATTATTTGTTTTGAGTCGTACAGAATTTTGTCTGATTTTTTTTAATTAAATCGTATCGATTGTGAATCATGGACCTGAAGGGAGATTTTCGAAATTTTGAAACTTAATTAAGTTTGTATTATATGTTTCGAAAATTTTCATTAATTTCTATATTACATAATTCCAATACTCAGCAAAAACTATGTATGTTAGTTCCACAACTCGTACAAATCATAAATAGGACTAGTGGTGGTCCGAGATTGCCATTGAGGTCAATGAGTTCTGCAAATGCCACTGCCTTCCGAAACTAATTTACACATATTTGTACATACGAGTATATCTAGATTCTCTTCTTAAATCATCGTCACCATCGACACTAGTTCTTTGTAGATTTCTGAAATATTATTTGGTGGAGAAGAAAGTGTATTATTTCAAAAAAATTTTCTAACTATTTCTATCCCAAGTCACTTTATTACTAAAATGGAATTACTTTGTTAAAGGGGATAAGCTAATCTCTTGAAAAACTTCAAATGTCTTATGCTGAAAATTCTTCAAACCAAATGACAAACTTTAAAAGAGCTTCAAAATAAAAAAAATTACGTTTTAACAAAGACTTCATATTCGTCCAGAAAGAAGAAAGGTATTAAGACTAGCCTGTACTCGATTTTTGTTTTCTATTATAACTTATAACATTCAACCACGAATTAATTGTACCCAGCTGATACTTAACCACCTTATCGTTGGAAAGGATCAGCAAAAATTTAACATGCATGGTAATTTCTCTGTGTGAACGTACTGCGTAATTCGATTCGAAAAGAAAAAATTCGGATCTGTATAGCTAATATATTGTGTTTCAAGAATGTTTTCTTTCGAATCGAAATACAGAGTAGGCCACCAGGTTCGAAAAAAAAACTTAATGCGAACTGGAACTTATATGTAGATTTTTCGGAAACAGTATGTGGTTTATAGAAATTATAGAAAAGTATTGCAGAACTAATTTCTTAAACACTTATTTTGGAATCAATCTCTAAAATAAAAATAAAACCATAATACGGTAGCACATTTGATATATAGTAGTGCTAATTCACTAGTTCCACAAATTAATTATTGTGAACAAGTTCGAAAATATTTGCTTAGTAATAGAAACTATTTTCTACTTTTTTCTTAAGAAGTTAAAATCCTCCTTGTATACTATTTTTATTCGTAGGCACTATTGGGCAATTGTTAGTACATATTTATATGGTCGTAAATAAATACGAAAAATTCCATTTCTTAATAATATTACAGTGTAACCTCGGTTAACGCAACCAACAGGATTTCATGCTGTTGCGAAAAGCGGGTCAAGATTTTCTATGCCTATTTTTGCGATGTCAAACCAATTAAATTTTTTTTTATAAACAAATGTTTATTTTTAATATAAATACATAAAATTAAACCAATAAAAAAAAATATATTAAACTTAATTCTAAAATACAAATTCTAATGTATGTTCTGATAGTTTTTATCAAATTAAAGATTCATGTTTTTAACGAAAGAAGGTATAAAATTTTCGATTGTGTTTTTTACATGAAATATTTTGCTGAACTGCGATTTCTCGTAGCTTTTGAAAGACCATTATGTCTTGCAAAGAGCTGATATTCTCTTGCGCCCATTGATGGCAAACGTAAAAGCGTACGATAAATTCCGACCTTTATTTTGTGTTTCTTTTTTCTGTGAATGTTATGACCGCATTCATATATCCAAGAATTTATTTCTTCATTTGAGATGTCTAGAGTATTTTTCTGTCGAGAATCGCTCATTGTAGGAATGGTCAAATATTTATTAAAATAGCTCAGGGGATAAATTACGTCATTCGATATCACCGAAATTTTAATGGAAATTTTGATCGATATCGAATGCCGTAATTTGTAACCAGCTCTTATAATAATTAGCGGAAAATCATTTTTATAAGTCCATTCATGATTTAAACACGTGAATACATACCAGCATGATGCACAAATTCTTTGCAACTTCTAGAATAGCGTTAAATTGAAATGAGTTTTGTACGTAAAAAACAAACCGAAAACAAAACTTTGTAAAGTTGCATTAATTAAGGTTTGGTTTTTCGAAATACTGCGTTAACAACGTTAAGAATTTTTGTGTGGCAATTATCGAAGAGTTACGTTTATCGAAGGTTGCGTTAACCGAGGTTACACTGTTACTATTTTGGGTACATTTGTTTAACTAAAACTGTTCACTTTTTTTTCGAAATATTAAAGTGTATGATTTTTTAAAAACTTTGATAAATACATACATACGTATGCATATAATATGTATAAAGTAACATTTATAATAATTTTTTTCCATTTACATATCGTTTCTGTATACTACCTGAGATTTCATTGAAATATTGCGCAAAGATTGAATTTAACAAATTCAAAATAAAATATTCTTTGTTTCCGTTTCTCCTTTATTTGTGCCCAATTGATCCAACAGGGACATTTCATTTAAATCAGATTTAGCGCTCTGAAAATCGTCTTCTGATTTTTGTCGTTCATATTCCATCATCGAATTGTCAGTAGGTTTAACGCTTTTCGGTGAATTTAATTGAACTTCTAAAAATTCTGATTGTTTTAATTTTCTTTCTCTCAACTCTCTATCGAACGGTGTCTCCACATCCACCAGCTGAAAGTCTATGGCCAAAAAGAATCTCATTAACATTATGATTAAAGCGAACATCCACAGGAGCATGGCTAAAGTGTAGGAAATGTGAAATAGTGTCAAGTATGTTTTATGCGAAAGCGCCTGAGATCGAATAACAGGTCTCAAGACGGCCATTGCATCACCACAGCTGTAACGACGGTTGTTATTTTTGAGTTACAAGTAAAACAAAAAAATAATTCTAACATTTTACCTTATGACATCTGGTTTACTGAGGTTTTCGCGTAAGTCATTGCAAAATGTTTTAAGAAAACGATTGGCGAGTATTAAATAACTGAAATTGGCAACGGACATTATGGTGAACATAATTATTGAGGGTATAACAATACGCCAAGGCTTTGGAAGTCCCCTGAAATGGAAAGACAATAATATGAATTATAAGTTTTGTATTTGTTTTTCATATTTATCTTCACATGCGGCCAGAAAAACAACGTATGTGCTTCTGTATTTTTTAATACGAAACAGATTATTCAATAAGTAAACGTTTTTCATCAGCTTCGTTAATGCTGTAAACTATTTGAATAAATGTAGAAGTTACGTTGTTTTTCAACGAAATAGAATAAGTCAAAGGTGATTAAAATGAACATACGCTGTTATTTTGAAAACTATAAGATTTTAGTAGCACAATAAATATTGACTAAAGCTGTGAGTTTTTCACATACATTGTCTCTCTCTCTCTCTCTCTTCCTCTCTTTAATGCACCCCTTTTAGCCATGCCTTCTTGATGATCCCGCCACCTAGATGTATATATTGCTAGCCGCTGATATTGCGAGGGTTGTCTAAGGTTCGAAACTAGGGGAAGAGAACTTTAAAGATTCGACCCGTAACTGAACACTGGTACCACGGGAACCTGTGGCCCCGGGTCATTAATTTCGAACAGGTTGTTGGGGAGGGAGCTTGTTGTGGTTGTAGCTTAGACACAAATCGCGGGAAGATTATGGTGCATGATCAATGATCAATGCCTAGCATTGGAACGCACATAGTCAATAGAGAGGCTATTTAGAGCAAGAGATTATATAGCTCCGAATGATGGTCGAATAATGTCGAAAGACAAGTGCCGACGTTAACCAAAATAAAAGTATATACACGTATATCCCCCTCTCTTTATGTGGTGTCAATTTTCTTTTTAAATACATTAACAATACTCACCAAGCCTTTTTGACGCCCGACTGAAATATAAAACACATGGCAGTCCATATGATGGCAATAATCTCCGAAAAAAATGGCAACCCATGAATAAACTTCACAGCAGTATTTTGTTGCCACCGAGTTTGATGAATATCAATTGTCACTAAAGTAACCCAAATAACATAAAAATTGTTTAAAATTATAGTAAATAAATAGGAAATAGAAATGCGATTTTCAATAAACCTACTACGGGATAAAAATTTACTATCCTCTTCTATATTAAATATTTTTGGCACTTTGGTTGTTGATTCTTTATCATCGGCAATGGTATTCGAGATTGTTGAAGGCTCTGATACTTTTGAGTTTTTCGTTTGAAAAACATGGGCAATTTTTAGAGATTTTGTTTTGTGCGTTGAAGCTGTCAATTGAGAAATCTGTATTATACTTGTAATTTCAGGATATAGGGATTAAAGGAATTAAACTTACATTGCGTTTCTCCTAATTTAGGCATTATTAAGGCATCGGCTTTAATTTTATCTAAAGCCTCTATGGTATATGTCTCATTTAAAACTCTATCCAAGTCATGTTTCCATATCTCTCTTTCCACATGCTCCATTTGCGTTAAATCACGTTCACGAAATACCAATTCGGCACCAATGAAGCCATTGTAAAAATCGCCCGATAACACATGTATCGATAAACTCCAGGCTATGGAAGTAGCAGCCACCGATATCATAAGGCATAATATTATACCTAAAACGAAAATCCCAAATGGAAGGAAAAATTATTGAAAAATTCATAAATTTTAAGAAAATTATTAAGAAATTCAACAACTTGTTTATTCATGCTGCAAATTTATGCCAATAATTTATAAATACTTCCTGATAAATATTTAATCAATTTCTGCCAATATTAAAATCCGTAGCTTGTTACCCACAGTAATCCCTCCCATCCTCACACTTGTCAGTAAAATCTTTATGAAAAATTACTAAAAAAAAATTTATCGGCGCTAAACAAAAAAGTTTAAATTCGCACGCACTCGAGACATTTTGACGTCTTTTTGGGATGTTTGCTGAACCATACACAAATGGCTTCGTCTACGTTCCACCAGAAACCCACAATTTATTTATACCAACATATCCACATTTATGTACTATTCCATTATTTTTTCATTATTTAAAAGAAATATTATATTTGTGTGGATCATGGGAGGACAAACCCTTTTGTGAGAGAGGCCATTTATTAATTATTCATTCTTTGGTTTTCTAAAATATCGTTTTGTCTTGATAATGTCTTGAGAGTTGGAGTTCCGCAGATTATGTTTCTTATAATAATACACGCAAAGAACACACATGGTTGTGTTGTGGCAAACATATAATGGTTATTTGTAAACATTTTGAACTTAAGTTGCGATAAACAAGTTATTGCTTGCACGTAATCACTAAATGTTTCCATCCATTTAAATGGTTTTTTTTGTCTGTACCTACATGCTAAACGATACAATAATATTAAGGAAAATGTGGTTTCCGGAAATTATTTTGCCGAGAAGAAAACCATGTTTTGAAATTCGATTTATAATTGGACTAGATGAGAATATAATTGAAACTAAAGCGGTCATAGAATTGTTCAGTAAGAAAATATATTAAATACAAACGAAAATCACGAAAACACTGGTTCCCAAATTTTCTGCGAATAGATCCTCTTACTTGTCAAATCGCTTGTACCCACCCCCTCTAGAAAATTATTATCACAGGTCTAAATAATAAACAGCGGTCTTTTCAAAATTCGATATTTTTTCTAGTAACCGCTTTTATTCGAAAAATGTCAGGTCTTATTTTACAAAACGCTACGCCAAAGATTTTTATTAAAACCATAAACAATTTTTTAAATTTTGTGAGAATTTTTAACAAAAAATTGTGCTATCGAACTTTTGCGCTTCCAAAAGGACTTTTTTCCTTATTTTATATCTTTCCATAGTTACCCATATTCAAAGAAAAAACCCAAACGTTTTGTAGATTGATACTCAGTATCTAATTCTTAGCACTAAATTTATAAAAAGCAGAAAAAAATTTCGGTTATATCCATTTCTTATTATAGGAAAAAATACCTATGGGCCATAGCTAGTACATCTCTGTCACAAGCGCCAAAAAATTATGCGTTTTCAAGTATATTTTACTTTACTTTGTATTTTTTTTTTATTAATTTTCTTTCTCTCAATATTGGCTTATGATATCATCTTTCTTCCTTCAGCAAAAAAAAAAAAACTATGATGGAATTAACTACAAATTTATTAGTTAATTAAAACGAACAAAACAGAAAACAATTTGCCAAAACAATCAATACAGTTTATAGACATACAAAAAGGTTACAATAAACAAACAATGTAGCCTTAAATCTCCACACAACAAAATTTCGATATTGTGATTTTAAATCAATTTACTATGCAAAATTTTAATTTTAAAACTCTAATATTTTTTTTTTCTTTTTTGTAAAACTGAAAACAAAACGAATCTCCATTAGCAAGGAACCTTGCGCGCTTACTTAAAAAAGAACGCTATTTCTGTTCACGTCGGGTTCCGTATACTTCAGCAAGCTTACGGACCTAAATTTTGAAGCGTTTTAAAAATCCATTAAAAAAAATTTAAATTATAGCCAAATTTAACTGGAAATCAAAGTTCGGCTAAAAACCGAAATGTAAGCGGAAATTTTTTAAAATATCGAAATTTCACACAAAATTTAAAATTCACCACAAAATCAACAAATCGCCAATACAGTGAAAAATTGCTAAAAAGGCAGACATTTGAACAAGAAGAAAACAAAATTCGACTAAAAATAAAAAAAATCTAAATAAAAATTAAAGCAAATAATTTATTCAGGCTCAAGTTCGTTTTTTATACTTCCAATTAAGAAACGAAAATAATTTTTTTTTATAATCCGATAATTTTTGTAGAATACTGAAAAAGTTTAGTTTGGAACACTAGCAGAATGGACCACTAAAGAATGCAATAAGTAAAGTTACAGAAAAATTATCGAAATATATGAAAATTATGAGAAACCTCTCGTATTTAATTTTTCGCCATAAGGTGGGTGGCAGAAAGACACAGAGAATGCTGATGGCATGTGTAGCGGTACAGAAAATGCATGTATTCCATTCTGTTAAGTGTTCAAAACACATCTTTTCCAGTATTCTACAAAATTGATCGGATTAATAAAATAAATCTTTTTCTTACTTAATTGAAAGAATTTGTAATAAGAATATGCAGACTTTACAATAAACTTCCTTCCCATTGGCTGGTTGAACTCTATAATTAGTTAATTTTGTGCAAGGTAATCTACATGTACCAGGTAAACATAAGTCTTCCAAGGATTATACGTATGTGCATGTCCATATGTAAAAATTGAAATACATAATGAATTTATATATATTTTTAAAAATTTTATACTATGTTCATTATATATTATAATAATGAACTTGAATCATATTGGCCCTATGGGCTCGATTAAATCAATGAAGTTAATAATAAACGAATAAATTATTCGTTTATTAAATTAATTTAATCGATCAAATCGTAAAAAAAGTTTACCAAATTTTACAAAATGTACCAAACAAAAACCCAAGTGAAAAATTATAATAATCTAATTGAAACTCCGAATTTCAATAAAAAAAAAATAATTTAAAAAAATTTAACAAAATCAAAAACTCGCCAAAAATTTTTAAATTTCCCACAAATTAAAAGCTTTAGAAACGTTGTGTTAAAGCCGAAAAACAAAATCAAAATTTCATAATAAGTTTTAAATTTGACTTACAATTTAAAACTCACCAACACCAGCATTACAATTATCACTTAAAATTGCAGTTAGGTACACTCAAAGTTACATAATGGTAAAACAGTTGACTGCCCCTAATAATTTAGCAACCCACTGTAGACTATAGTGTGTTTGAAAATCGTTGGCGACCGAACGTAATTTCTTAATTGAGAAACCAAAAACAAACTGGAATAAACATTTATCCATCCATTTCATTGTTTGCCATTTTCAACTTAATAAATTTCTCTGATACGAGTATTTGTTCTACTTTACGTAACGCAATTAGTAAACAAACAGAGCCCATTGTTTGATGTAAATAAATAAAATTTTCCCAGGCAGTTATTGTGTTTTCTTTAACTTCTGAAATCTGAATCAAAATATCCAGGTATATAGTTGTTGGCAAAAAATAAAATCATTTACGCAAGATCATACGATGGTTATATCTGGCGGGAATTCCTTTGAAGGGAAAATAATTGGTATTTCAGAAGAAATAAGGATTCCTTAAGAAATCTTGAAAGTATCTCGAATTCTTGAACACACAACAATATGCTACACTTTATTTGAATTTAACAATTAAGAAATGTTTTTATTAAGATTGACTTCATTTGAAAACTAATTAATTTTAATTAAATAGTTATAGGAATACAACAATTTTTATGACTATATATTCGCAATAATGGACTCGATTCAAAATTTGTGAATATATCAAGAGTAATAATTTAAGTGAAAAATCTTATAAGAATGCAGTCCTAACGAAGAACAATACGGACACCAAACAAAAGTGGTTGCAGGTAAAACAACTTATGTCAACACAAATAGTTTTCGTTGAACGTGGTTGGTACTAACGCCACCAAGCAGATGTAAGTACGAGTAATTATGATTTCTTGTTAAGTGAAAGATAATTAAATATTTTAAATGTGTTCAGGAATAACAATGTATGTGCCTGTATTGTTTTTTATACAAATTACAACCATATGTTTTTGTAACATAAAAGTAGATATTAGTTAGAGAAACTTAAAAATATTTTCAAGGCAAAATTACCATAAAAGTTAAGGTCTTAGCGAAAAATTGTTACGGAGCGCAACTTTAATCGTTAAAATTTATTATTGGAAAAAAGTTTCGATTTTGAAAGACATTTTAAGTTCTTTTAATGTCTTATTCCTTACTAAATTGTATATTGAGTTAAGTTGCTGTTTTAATTGAAAAATATGAGTAGAAATTCGTTACAAAATAACTTCTCGAAAAATTCAGCTAAACAAGTGATATTTTGCTGAGGGCATCTCAATGAAGCTATTAACTCGTTTTCAGCTTAAGTCGACTTAAGTGCTTATTTCTTATTGCCACAGCTATATAACTTGAACGTATTCCTGCAAATAAATCGGATACCGAATACTGATTCTTAAAAATAGTCATTAAACAGGAGACACTCTAAATCCAAAACAATCAAAAACTATTTGTTGTGCAATTTAAAGGCCTATTCTGCTCATCGTTTGAAATTATTTGTAAATAGACGCTCTTTTATGTGGTTCACCAGAGTAGCCCCACATTGCGTATTACCTTAAATCAGGCCTCTCTTGCGATAAGGCCTAATAACAACTAAATAAAATTAAAATTTAATTTAGTGACTGTATTTAACCAAATTTAAGTAGGGAGAAAGAACAGATAAGCTCTTCGCAAATGGTAAAATTGCATGTAGATTTTTAGAACGAATTTCTGTAAGCCCTTGTCAAGCTGGGTTTGGAGACAAACTGGTTTCGGCTATGTGCCATTTTCAGTGTCATTTTACGTTCGTTTTCACACCAAACTTGGCACGGGAAATTTGTTGCAAAAATCTACATCATCCTGTGTGAATATCCAATCAAAAGATAAACATTTATCTGAAATATATTTTTATCGTTAAACCGCTTGAAAAATCGTACGAAACCGATTTTGAATAACATAAACCTATAATACAAATTTCAAAGGACGCTATTCTGGCTCTTAAATTTAGCATTTAGCTGGAGTAAAAGCAGTAAACATCTACAGCTACAAAAACCGAAGAAAAATTCTACATTGAATGCAACTCCCCAACAACAACGCCTTCAGGTTGCCAAAGGTCGTATGACGTATGATGTTCAAAAACAATTGAGTGATAAAGGTTGGCGGAAAGTAATTCTTTTCGAATAAAAAAAAAATTAGGGACGCATCGATAGACGTTTTTGACGATAAGGTACCGATACCCAAACAAAATATCGGCGTTACCAAAATGTTAGTGAATTAAAACTCAAAGTAAATTAAATAAAATTTATAATGTATGAAGTAAGTACAGGTCGCACACTAAATCAAAAACAGTAACTGTTATACCTATCTTTATTTTACCCTGCTCGATAGTAGTAGTAGTATTTATTTCAGTAGTATAATATATACTTTATATAAATTTACAATTTAATTACATAGAGAATAAAATAATTTAAACTATATCATCTATAAATTCATATACATTAATTGGCTTTCAAAAACTAAAAAAAAAAACTAAAGAACATATTTTGAGTTTTTTTGATTTGTGACTGTGATTTAGTGTGCGATAATTATGTATCGGCCATAAAAATATCGCCGATGCCGATATATCGGAGAGCATAAGATATCGCTGATATATCGGTAATGGATACTTTCTTAATTTACATTCTAATATTTTTTCGAGTTTTGTTAGCGATTTCGAAATATATATTTTAAGAAATGCTTTGTCTATGCATACCATCTCATAATTGCAGAATTATGTTCTTTTGTGATTTAAGAATTACTTAACTAACGCTGAAGAGCCTCAGACGAATTACGGCATGGATAATAAGATCCTTCCAAATTTCGTTAATTAAAATGATTCTCAGATATTAAAAATTTTGTTATGCCTGACTTTCTAAACACATGTACGTTGTTTTGTAGTGACATAATGGCAACTATTCGTAAATGCAACCCTTAAATTTTCCCCAGAGTATATATTTGTTTCCGAATGCATTGATCGATTATTTTCGATACGCTGAGGAAAGTCAGTCTATAATATAATTAAATTTTTTATTTATTTAGAATTTATTTATATTTCAAACGTGACAATTAAAAACCTGTAAAAGTGTATTTCTAAATATTTTCTAAATTCTCACTTATTTATTTTGATCCAGTAATTCACGAGTAACAAACGAGGTGAAGCAATTATCACATAAATTAAAAATTTAGTTACGTAATTTTTACTGTTCGCTAAAAAGTATTATTTGAGCTATTAACACAAAATTATTCTAATTTTCCATGAACAACTGGTTGAAAAAGCTGCACCTCAAAGTGTGCTCAATTTTCTCACCTAAAATTTTTTATTTAAAATTTAAAAAAGAATAATAAAATATTTTTATTGTGGGTGAATTTATCTCATTTTGCATGAGTTCATAAAACATCTATGGATATTAATTGTGCAAATTTAATGCCATTGCGTCACGCTGAATTCTTTAATTTATTAACTATTTAAATTGCAGTTCATATAATAAACAGTAAATAATTTGTAAAAATATTAGAGCATAATTAAAAAAATATAATGTATATGCGTACATAATTGAAGTATTTGAAAGAGTTCTTAAATTTTAAAGTTTCCCTTTTTACTCTAAATAATTCTTAGTTTTTATTTGGTACCCCGATAGGCTCGTTAGTATTGTGCTAGCCTATAAGTCTGGAGGGTTCGATTCCTATCGAAGGCTGTGGTATGTTGTCTACATCTGGTGCAAGTGTTCGTTACTATGCTTGATTGTATAAGTTAGAATTTAAATAATTGGTAAATGTATTGCAGCATTTAATGAACAAATTAAAAATATATTTTATTAATGACTGGCCTTGATTTTGTCATGATCAAATGTATTGTAAATAAGAAACAAAATATTTTTATAAAGTTAAGTTTGAACACACTTTTTGTATGGTATAAAGCGTAAACGGAAACTCGTTTATACAGTTTCGTATAAAATATCATAATCACAGCACCTGAACCCATAATTTCTTTACCAAAATAAAAACACGAATTGGTTAAAATACAAGATCTATGTTAGCTCTCACTTATAGAAGAACATCCCTCTGAGAAACCCGGCTGCAATTCAAGAAGCTGTGGCCCATGTTACCAACACCGTGACTGTGTCAGACATAGCAGCAACGTCAACAAGGCCAACAGTTAAAAGAAATTCGTACTAGTCATCGGCTGATAAACAGATTCTTGTCAGGGACAAGAGAAGGCTTAGAAGGCAATGACTATCGAGAGTTATTTAAAAAAATTTTAACCAACACGGATTATAGCCTGTGGAAAGCTGTAAGGTGCTTAAATATCCTATTGCCTACGAATTTCTACTAAGACTGAAAAATTAAATACATCACTTAGAGAAGGTGAATGATCCTATGAAATTTCGGCTATGAGAAAATCACCCGGACCTGATCGTATTACAGAATCAATGATAAAAAACTTACTTTAATCAGCTGTGAGAATTTTACTTTTTATATTTAATGCTATATTGCGCGATGGCTCTTGGAAGATGCCTGAAATTGTAATGACCCCTCTGCCAGGAAAGGACTCAATCCAGATTACGTCAGACAGGCAAATTAGTCTACCCTCAATTTCGTCAATGTTATATGAAAAATTATTCGTCTCGAGTTTAACTCCTCAACTTATCATCAGTTTGATTTTCGTACAAGGCATAGTACTATTGAGCAAGTCCACAGAATCGTTGCCGGTATTAGATCGGTAGTTGACAATAAGCAATACTGTTCAGCTTTATCTATAGACATTTCCACAGGCGATCGATAAAGTCTGACATAATGGGCTGCTCACGAAAATAACTCAAATTCTTCCTACAAAATCTCACAAGCTTCTCACAAGCAGATAAAACATTTAAGGTAAGATCAAAGGATCATTCTTCTAAAAATGGTAAAAATCTCCGCAGGAGTCCCTCAAGGGACTAGGGCCGCTATTATATATAATCTATTCAGCGGATATGCCAACAAGACCATATACATACACTTCAACGTTGGCAGACGACACTGCATTTATAAGTGTCAATAATTATCCAAAGGTTGCATCTGAACAACTTCAGTCCCATATTCATAAACTACATGGAAATATGCTCACGTAACGTTTTCCCTCAGGAGTTAAAATTATCCTCCATTAACAAAAAAAAAAACTGTGCAAAGAGGTTTGTTTCTTTCTCCCTCGCATAATGCTGCGGAAATGAGTTAGACAAGTGCTCCAATGCACGACCAGTTTCAACTTTTTCGTTATGTTTCTTCTCCACGAACTGTGAAACTCTCTCCCACATTCGCAAGATCTCTTTTATCTCACTTCTAGAAATAAAGTTCTCCACATCTGGCTCTTCCTCAAAACTATTTTCTTGCAGAACCCCCGAATTCTACTGCGACTGTAACCCTTGTAATTCCACGGTCATCAGTTCCTGAGAGTGCTCCTCGGCGAGCTTGTAACTCAAATGTCCCTCGTATTTCAAAACAAAACTTCGCTCGCTCGACAACTCGTATCTAAAATAACTCGTATGTTAGGGCACTCGTATCTCGAGGTACCACTGTGCATGAGTTAGTTCATATAAGATTTTTTTAAATAATTTTTCAATGTACATTTTTTCATGTCGATATAATAGAATAAAAGGTATAATAGTGTCTAGTGCTTTGGATAGTTTTGACTCACGGTTTCGGAAATCAATTTTTAATGTTTCGCCCGTAACTAAACAAAATCAGGTCTTTTTTATAATAAATATATGAAGTATATGATTCTATTTGCAGTGATATGATTCTATTTGCAGTGCAGTTTGAGGTTAAAACCAACTTAATATTTATTATTTTACGTCATACAACTATTGCATACAACTATGTATGTTAGTGTCTAGAAACTGGGTCGTTAATAGCGACTCGCTGTGAGTTCAAAACTAACGACCATTAAAAAACGTATTAAATATTTCTCCTCAATACTTTTACGTTACAAAATAAATGATGCATAATTAATTAAATATGGAAAGTGTGGAAAAAAATTTATAGATTTTTTCGAACCAGCAATTAAAATTCTAATTTTTAACGGCCGCATTTAAAAAAAATAATAGTGATTTATTAAACAAATAATTTGTAGAAATACAACAGTAAAACCTTCAAGCACACTTAGACGCCAGCTTAAATGGCGTTAACACACATTATGATTACATGGAATGCTCAAAGTGGTTTGCATAAGTATAAGTTGGCTTTTTCAATGCTTTTTTTTAACTTTTAAAGCCGCCTTTACTTTTTCATAAATATTAAAATAAGCCGCTTGAAAACCACTATGTGAAATAGTTGTACAATTGCTGTTTACTCGCGTTGAATGTCGGAAACCACGTTGTAGAGCATGGGAAAATAGTGAATGCCAAGCGTGCACAGAACATATCGAAATGATAGAACATTTCCTAAATCATTGCCCAGCTAGCGCACAATTAAACTTCCAGCATTTCGCCATATGGAGCTTAAGTAACAGACATTGATTGTTAATTGTTAAGGAATTGACTCTAAGTCACGAGTTCCTATTTTAGGTTTCATACTCCGGGGGTGAACAACAACAAATCGTATCACTAATTTGATACACAGACATGAGATTAAAGTTACCATCGTATGCTATCAAAGCTAACCTATTCTAAAATGGCGATTTCGTCCACAGTGCTTCGCTTTTATCCAAGCCATACACGTTTCGGCAGTGGCTACTACTTGGCTTGTAATCAAGTTTAACGTTTTGTCCACATACAAATACAATTACAAACAAGTCATTTTGAGTAAAGGTGAAAACTAAATCTCGCAAGGAATGTTGTTTTCTCTGTGATCACTACGAACATAAGACCAAAATATAATGACGTTTTGCGAGAGGAACATCCACATACGTTGCCACCGAGTTGTACAACTTCGCCAAAAAGCAAGAGTTTTTGAGTTTTCGTACAACCAAGACACAAGTTCAACAAGACAACCTCCACAACGTGTACCAACGATCGCCACGTGTAAGGCTTGCTTTATGTACATACACACACACATACGGACGAGTTCATAGAATATTTTCTGCTTTTCAACTCTATTTTTTATGATTTAACTTCTTTTTTTAGAAACATGAGTAAGAAGAGGTGAGTTAAATGATTTTATAATTACAAATACGCTGTATTTAAATCATTAGCGCGTGTTTAAATCAATTCCCACTTGAATGCTTCAGCAAATCTTACTGTCAAAAATAATGATGAGAATGAAAGAGTATTTAGAATATATTTTTATATATTAATAATAATTAAAAATTAAAATGCATTTTAGCCATAATGTTTTATGGTTTGTTTGTATTGTATTTAAGTATAAATAAAAACATTTTCCTCGAACAGTGGTTTAGAAAAGTTGAAAATATTGAAAAAAAACTTTCACTTGTATGACATTTTTTTCATAATTTTTAATTTATTTAAAATTGTCCAAGCTTGAAGGTCTTTTTTTAAAAAATTATATTTTTATTTTTTCGATATTTCGCTACTCCATTGTGTAGCATCATCAGGAAATAAAAATAACGAACCACTTATATATTAATGAAAAAAATATTGCCACAAAAATTCAAAATTTTTCCAAAGTTAACATAAAACAAAAAAAATTTTTATTTTACCGTAGTCCGTAAGTTCGTTTATATCAAAGAAAAAACTTGTATTAGAATTTCTTCAGATGCTAACACAAGTTGAAACAGATTCTAGCTTTATTAACAAATCAAATTATTTTATTTGTTTTTACGTTTCGTCGTAGTACGATGTCCAAATCACTTTCCTTTCAAACTAAAGTGCTGTTGTTGGTGTTATTAATTTAAAATAATGAAAACAAATAAAACCATATTAGCAATCAAATATGTAAATGTAAATGATATTCCCACACGAAAAGAAAAAACATGATTGAGGAAACCATAATCTAAGAACAACATATTATCATTGAATTATATGGTTATAAACAAATCAAATTATTATAGTGAATGATAATATGCTCCTGCTAGAACGATTGAAAAGCAAAAAGAAAATTATGCTACTGATTGGCAGCACCTGGCGAACACAGGCGCCTAAAGCCATCGAATACAAAAATACTTGATTGGACTTATCTTCGTGACAATATTATGTCTATTAAGAACATTTTATATTTATATTGTTTTCGTATAGTTTCAGTAAAAATTTTATTGTTGCAATTTTAATGGATGAAAATCATTTAATGATTAAATGTAAACAACAACTTGTATCGCAACTAAAGTAAGTTCAAATGTTTTTAAATAACAATTATATGTTTGCCACAATCATATATTGTAGTATATGGTTGTGGCAAACATATCATTGTTACTTAAAAACAATTTAACTTGCTTTACACTGTTGTCATAACAATGTGTTTTTTCTTTTTGCGTGAGTTAATGTGCAATCAAATATGTACCGTTTTAATAAGTATCAATATGTTTGCTCGATCTTACCTTTTAGTTTCTCTAGAGGATTATATTCTTATTAATTTGTATTAATAAAAGAATTTTTATTTCGAATTTCGTATTTAATGTCTTATATCTTCTAATAAGAATACCCTTCAAAATAATCCAATTTCTGCATTACCGTCCCTTTTTTTAACACAGTCCGTACCAAACACCATTTGCTCAAATTTAACGATGCCTCAATGGCCCACTGTATTGCAAGTGGAAATTTAGGCAAGGTCACAAAGTGTGTTCGCGTGAATTTGGGTAAGAGTCTTAAGGGGTATTTTTTTGTTTAGCAAAGCTGCCCTAAAATCGTTACTTTCATTGAAATTTCCAGACTTGCTTTGGAGCGTTGTGACTCACTCCAGAAACGGATTAATGGTAACAAGGTTCCCTTGTACTGAATATCCGTATAAAGCGGCCGTAAGAGTAAGAGTTGGCGGATGAATTAGCTAACTGGGTTTGTGACATTAAATGTTAACAGTTACGTCAAAAGTTGCCCAAAAGTTAGGAATTGTTGATCGCAGAGGAAGCTTGAAATGTTCTTCTCCGAGTACGCGTCAGGCCGAATCCATTCTTAACTCCTTCCCATACAGAAAATTCTTGGAATTAAATAACTAAACATAATAATAACCCAACTCATAATCCAGTAATCACTAACCCCAACAAAAACCGTGCTTTACCTGCTAGCTGTCTACACCTGACAGATGACTACTTGATCAATAATAAAACAATAACGATATTTAGCTTAAATTAAACTTTAACAAAGGATGCCGGAAATTCGATCCAAATATCTAAATTTTTTTTGGTTTTCAATCGATCTTAGAGATCCACAATAATAATATGATTTGTTTATAACCATATAAATCAATCATAATTAGTTTAGGTTCACCTCAACCATGTTCTTTTCTCTGCATGTTACAAGGTCATTTTCATTTTATCGCCAACCTTCAAATTGTGTTCCAATATAATTTATCAACTAAATTCTAATTTATTATAAAATTTCCAAACAAAACAATTTAATTAACAAACAATACAAATAAAAATTAAAACAATTACGTACTGTCTAGCTTTCGCACGTCGGTGATTGTGAGTTTTCCTTGCTGGTATTTCCTTATCAGTTCCATAGTGGCATGCCTTTTTTATTTGCAATCTCTTCAACACACTACAACGTTCGCACGCCCACACACTTCCAATAGAGTAAATCCGTTTAAATTTTGTTGGTTAATGTGCACAATTAAGCGATTAATAAGTTGTTGTTGTTTAACATGTTGGTGGATTTTTTGTATGGATTTTTTTTTACATTTATATTTATTAAAATGTATTTTATTATTTAACAATTAGAAATATTTTTAACTCAGTAGAATTTCTTAAACTTGTTTAGTTTCAGTTTTTTTAATACTCGTACCATCTTTGGCACCAGTGGCACCGCAATATTTTCTAGAACAATACAGACTTTACTATACACTATAGGCGTTTGGAATAGGGAAGGGTAGATGTTAAAATCGAATAAAATAGAAAAGTTTCACGTAATGCAAACATTTTTAGGTCGGAATAAATTTAAGCGACATCTGGGATTATGTTTTCGGGCTTATTACACTACTCAACACAAAAAATATATCTGACCCGGTTCATATTAGTTCGTAATTATATATAATAAATACAGGGTGTCCGCCGGGAAGGTATACTACATTTTTTTTGCCGCCATTTTGGTAAACATTAGTCTTGAGAGTTCATATTTGGCAGTCGTGAAGCAGAGACGTGGCAAATTTATTACCGAAAAATATTCGGTAAAGCAACGTGTTTTATTCGTTAAAACATTATATCAAAATCAATCATCGATTACTGTGACGATGAGGAAGTTACGTGAAATTTTTGGGAGAAAAAACGTGCCACAATTTTGCATAAAGATTTGCTTTTGTTTCCATTTAAGATTCAGTTGACACAAGAGTTTCTTCCAGAAGATCATTTACGCCGCCGTACATATGGCAATAGGATGCTACAGCTCGCCCATAATGAGTTACGAGGCACATTTTCATTTGAATGGATATGTGAATAAACAGATTAGTCGGTTCTGGGCAATGGAAAACCCTCAAATTATTCATCAGTCACCTTTGCATTCATTAAAAGTAACAGTCTGGTGTCAGGAGGAATAATTAGACCTTACTGCTTTGAAACTGAAAACGGCGTAACGGTAACTGTCAATGGGGAGCGATATCGTGATATGATTGAAAACTTTTTAACGCCACAACTGCATGCTTTTGGCTTGACTAACATGTGGTTTCAACAAGACGGTGCCACATCGTATACAACCAGGATTACAATGCAATTACTGCGAGACCTCTTTCCACAACAAGTTATTTCAAGGAATGGTGATGTTCATTGGTCTCCACGGTCGCCTGATTTGACTGCTCCGGACGTCATTTTGTGGGGATATCTTAAAAGCAAGGTTTATGCAAACAAACCAGGAACGCTGGAGCAACTCAAACAAAATATTCGTGATGAAATTAATGAAATACCGCGTGAAATGTGTGAGAATGTAATGAAAAATGTGTTTAAAAGGGCTCGCATTTGTGAGGCTAACATAGGCGGACATTTATCTGATATTGTATTCCATACATAATTTCCGACATTAAATAAAACATTTATCAATATACTATCCCATCTCTTTCATTTAATCAAAAATTATAAACAAAGAAAGTAGTATACCTTCCCGGCGGACACCCTGTATTTGTAGGCAAGTTATTTTGATATCACATCTGCAAGTGGAGGTATATGAAATTTTTTTTAACTATCATCAATTGTTAAAATCAAGAAGTCCGAAAATTGCGAATGATTATTGCGAATGGAAAATATTATTAGTTACATAACTTCTAAAATGTCGAGGGTGTGTGTTCTGATTTATTTTGCTATACTTATTTGTGGCGAGTTTACGCCAAAATCAAAAATAGCCACGTCCAGACATAATTAAACAGTGTTATCTAGCTTATGTTAACCGTGAAGTAAGAAATCAACATAAGTCTGAATGGTTGGTACGGCGAAGGCTAACGCGATTAAAATGGTTCTGAAAAATCAAAACAAAGTATGCCGAAGTATAGAAGCCCATCCACATTTCGACGTGTTACCTGTTCCTAAGCGACCAGTTAAAAATTTAATTGAATCGGAGAATAACTCAACTTCGACGAATAGTGAAAATTGTAAGGATTCAAATTACGTCCCAGTGGATGCATCGACGTCACTTTTAATCAATTAAGCTAGGCTTAACGACTTGATAAGTAAATTAAAATTACCCATTAATAAAGCAGAATTATTGAATTCAAGAATTCAGCAATGGAATCAATGTGAATCGGACGTGAAGATAACTTTTTATCGGAAAGGACATAGCTCACTAGTTCCGTAGTATTCTTGATTTTTTCAAATGCTGTGAATGGTTTAATGTCACAGATTGAACAAAATCATGCCGCTACTGAATGGCGTTTATTTATTGATGCCTCAATAAAATTTTACTGCATGATGGGAATAAGCTACCCACATCATTGTCCTTCGTTTAAAGTGATAATTTGAAAGAAACCTATGATATTGTGAAACTTGTGTTAGAAAAAATTAAATACAGACAATATAAATGGCTAATTAGAGCAGATCTTAAAGTGGTGTCCTTATTAACTGGGTTGCAGTCAGTCTACGCAGTGCCGTAAATAAATAATTTTCTGCAATTATTACCACTTTATTTATGCAAAAACAAAAAATTGGCAGATCAAAACCGATTTCAAATCCACATAATTCCTGATTTGATATCCCAACAGGGTTATTTGATGCAGAGTTTTGGAACACATTTCCGCCATCCCTTGCCAAGCTTGGTTTGAAGGCAAACCGGGTTCGGCTATGTTCCATCTTCAGTGTCATTTTCCGTATTGAAACGTTCTGAGAACGAAATATGACACTGTAACCGGTTTGTCTCCCAGCCCAACTTGACAAGGGATAAGGGAAATTCTTTCAAAAATATACACCACATACTTCTAATTAAAGTGATTTTAAAAATAATAATCAAATTATTTATTAATAATAATTGTTGAATAACGTAGTTAAGGAACGAGTTATAAGTGTAAAAATTTCAAACAAAAGCACTGCTTATTTAACCAGTTTCAAAAATAATTTGAAACACAAGTACAGATGTTTGCCTTGAACTACTTCGAAAGTTGACAATATAATTAACAAATAATTATCATTGGTCGCCAGTGTTGCTTAATGCATACACGTTTGAACTGGTTATAAAAGTAAAAGAGTAAAAAATACATTAATTGCACAATTAAAATGCAATTGCTTAAGAAATCTATAGTCTAATTACGGTTACACCGCTGCCTTGTAAAGTGTTAAGAGGGTCTTCTGAAAAACGTTTTATTTCGAAATCGCCAAATTTCAAAAACGAAAAACAGTGATCTGTTAATCGAACGATTTATTGCAGTCGATGTCAACATGCCCGATTGTGTTTAATAACACTGGCCTCCAATAAAGTGTACCTCTTAATCAAAATAGGATTTCTTTAAAGCGCTGAATAAAACTCAGTTTACAGTATTTTTCTATTACGTACAAATTTTTTTCTAATGGGAGTGGTTAATATGACCGGCCGCCTCAATAGGGCTCTACACTTGATTTCGATTAAAAAAAGGATGCCGCATAAAAATACTTTCCAGTTGCCATATCAGAATTTATTAATATAAAATTCAAAATTTTTGGTTTTCGTCAATAGTCGTAACGCTAGATAGATATGTATATTACGATTAAAATAAGTTATATGTCATGCAAATCGGTGTAAATTTTGTTTCTTTTTTAGCAGACCAGTGTCGATTTGTCTGTTATTTTCCTTCCATGCTTTATATCTTCGCTTAAAACTTAGCTAACTTTTATTAATTAAATGATTTTACAAATTGAAAAATATTAAATTAGTGAACAATAAAATTTTATGTTGTTATATACATACATATGTACATGTATGTATATTTTGTTGTTATGGCGTTCTAATTGTTTGTTTATATGTACCTACACGACTTTCAACTCTATTACAGACTCTTCAAATGCAAGTAAATTTTGCTTTTAATATTTTACACCTTTTATATACATATGTACATAGGTAATGTATGTACATACTTATGTATAATAAAATAAATAAAAAGCACAAATAATACGTATTTTAAAGTAAATCACGACCCCGTGTACGTGTAAAATTGAAATGCAAATAGAAAATAATATTTTCAAACATCTGTACAAATTCAGATTTGGCTATGAACTTTGTTGTTAATTGTTATTATTGCTATTAATATTTGCATTTTTAAAATTGTTCTTCTATATAAAATTTCAAACAATAGCGTTTTTTTTTTTTTATTCAGTTTTATTAGCAAACATTTAATACGTTGTATTGGTTATTAATTAAAAAACGCGCGAATAATAAATTTTCTATTGCCGCCGTTTATTCGACAAAACGTTACAACACACGACTTTAATATGGAACCGCCAAGTTCAAACTAAAACATGAGAGTTTCTTTTCATCGAACACTTGGAGCATACAAGTTTGGTATGGATTTTGGATAAATAACAGCACAGCCAGCCAGTCATCATTCATGCACCAGGGTTGGAAAATCCACTGATATTGTAATTTCATAGTACTCTTTATAAATTGCATACAAATTAAATTTCTCTAAAGGATTTCACGTGTTCAGTGTTTTGTCACAACTTTAAGGCCCATTTAGCCGAACGTAAATGTAGAAACGTAAATGTAACTGAATCAGCTGATAATTTTTGTTATACGAGTAGCTATGAAAATGCTTATCTGACTGTAGTCAAATGTAACCGTAACGTCTCAACCTGTAGAAAATAGAATTTCATTACGAGCTTACGTGACAGATGCAGCCAGTGATGGTATGTATTATTGTGAATGAGAAGTCGGCACAAAAACCCTTTTGCAGTACTATTTGTTTTTTGATGTTTTAAAATTTCAAATGATGAATTTATGTACACGCATGATATATTTTAATAAATTTGCGGTGTTTTCGTTTCTGCTTAAATAATATAAGGTATGTTGCGGATAATACATGCAAATTTAAAATATTTTTGCAATAACAATAGGGCGAAGACTTTATCCGCTCGATTTCCAAAAGTATTTGATACGCATAAATTTTGAAAATCGTTTCAAAATGCAAATTAAATGCTGCTAAAAGCATAAAGAGAAGTTCAAGATTAAATTTAGACCTGTGAAATATAATTAAAATAATATAAGAGTACATATGTAATTAAAAAATATATAAATATTTTTAAGTGCAATAAATGTAATAATAATAAATAAATAAATAATAAATGTAATAATAATAAATGTATATAATGTAAAAATAATATGTATGTAATTTAACTCTATAGAAATTTTTTTATTAAAAAGTAAATTTAATTTTTGGTACTATTTAAATAAGTTACGTACTTTTGGCGAATATACTAAACATGCTGTACTCTCTTCATTGTTTCGAACAGCTGTATTGCTTTTTATTTGTTATTTGTTAAAAAATGGATGAGGTTTTTTCTTTATAACCCTGTACATTTTACAAATACGCAAAAAGTTCATGGTAATAAACAAATCTTCTTTATCCATTTGATTTTATATTTTTAATAAAAACACCCGGAATAAAAAGTAAAACACACAGTTTTCTCTTTTATTTAATCTGCAAATATTTTTGATTTTTTTGTTTGTGTCAAAAGAACACCTGATACGGATTTAGGCATTCTATAAGCGCTGAAACATTTACATTTACGTTGCATTTACATTTACGTTACATCTACGATTTCAACGGCAGGCTAAATAGGCCTTTAAGCTACCAAACAACGATATGTTTACGAAAACACTAGCAGCTTATGCTGCTTTTATAAAATATATTTTAGGGCCTTCTATGGAATACAAAAACGAATTTCAAACATTCTTAAAATTTTGAATTGTTTTTTTTTAGAAATGTTTAGGGTTTTGAAATGGAAATCAAAGCCTTTTTGTGATGTTGATAGGCACACAAATTTATATGAAAAACAAAAAAAAAAATTTTATATTCTAAAATTTTTTTGGCTTTGCTTTTCGTGTTAAAATAAGGATCTTAAAAACCATATATGCACGTACAAACATTTATAACTCAAACCAACATTTGAGAAATACTACAACACTTTAAAAACATAACTTATTTTAAGTAAAGAATTCTAAAACAATATTTCTTCTTAATTTATAAAAAATGTAAAATATATACAGCAGATATAGAAAAATTTGGGTATTAATCGTAATGCCGACCAGGTTTTTCATTACTACGATGTTTTAAAATTCAGCGTATCTGTAAAATATATATACTTACGTACATACATATGTACATAATACTAATATTTCTTTCCTAAAAAGAAAAAATATTGAAAACAGAGAATTGTAAAATATGCCGAATATTATCATATTTTAAGATAAAAACAATATTATAAGCAAAGGTACATATTAGTACGAAAACACTATCATTTAGAATACGAATCATTATCACTCATTATTTTTTATTTATTTTTATCACCTAATAATATCGTGTGGTTTATTTGGCTTCTATAAAGGTAAGATAGGTAAAGAATAATCCAGAACTTTTAACTTCAAGAAGTACTAATTTTGTTGGTGAAAATTAACTTGTTACTATTTGCCTTTTCCATGCCTGACATGGAACATTAACACAGCTACTAATACTTGCGCATTCACACAATTCACAATTGTCCGGCATTATTCTATACGAAAAATGGTAATACCAATGGGATTTTCTAACTTTACATTATAGCAGAGTTGCCACCTCCAGTGTAATAACAAGAATTGTGTGTAGCCAATGTGTAAAAAGTTTGGTGTGTAATATGCGTCTAATTTCAGTTTGTATTATATGTAAAATTTTTTTTTATTTCGAACACTGATTTTGTTTCCAGTTGCAAATACTAACGTACAACAAATATTGTCCACTATCCCCTTTTTAAATTTTAATACTGAATTTTATTTTAAAGTGGTTTGTTTGATTGTTTGCCAGAAAAATTAATGGTCTTTGTTTCCATATTGAAGATAAAATTGTATGAAATATAACCTCTTTAAACGCGCGTTTTTTTTATTTTTTTTACTTATAGAGTTTCATTTAAAAAAAACCCAGCAGAACTTTATTTTACACACTTTATTCACTGTATCAAACACTTAAATAAAACACAACAGCTACTTTTTTATCACGGTGTTCGCGGTTTAACCTTTTACTCAATACTAACTTCTACCCACCCAATACTTCATCTACTTTTCTCAAAACTTGTAGAAGGCCCAAAAATCTGGTTGATACTTCTTTAGTTGTAAACATATTTTCTGTTGCTGTTTTTTTATATGATATTTGTTTTTGTAACTACCGTCTGCGTTTCCTGGAATTGGTCTGCACGTGTTGATGTTATATCGTTTTTGTTGTTCTGTGTGTATTCAATTTGCTTGAGCACAGCGCTTGCTGTATAGTGCGTGCCACAAGTGTTCGTATCCATCAACTTTGGAACTTTCTGTACAGTATGTGTCACATGTATTCGTACCACTGAATTCCTACAGGCAAGAACACTTCTGTACAATATGTAATTTTCAATATCTCTTTCACGGGGTGCGGTAGTCTAGTTAGCAATGTACTAGTATGTATATCAGAATTCGGGTCTTGGGTTCGATTCCCACCAAAGACTCTTGTCAGTAGTAAATAAATAATAATATATTTCTTAGCACGAAATGAAATTAACAACCTCAGTACTGACAAGTAATTAAATCTAAATTGTTAAGGCATGGCTCTAACAACTAATATTAAACAACTAATTAACAACTAATTAACAACTATTAATAACTAATATTAATTGCTGGTTTTTCAAGACAATGAATAGAAACATATAGAGTTTTGTGAGATGTGTATGAAGAAATTGAAATGCCATGTGTCCGCTCTATTAAAGCGCATATACACAAAGTTACTGTTTCTGTAGCAAGATCGACTTTACAGAATTATACCACAAATAAAGTAAATCTTAAGAGATCCAAAAAAAAATCTTTTCAATATTATACCTACAAGTCATTTGGCATAAGACGAGCTTAAAACGGGTAAAAGTGTTCCGTAAAAGCCTTCCGCACTATTAGATTGAGTAAAATTTCTTATCAATAATTCAAATAAGCCGAGAAAGTATTTATAGTGTGAAGGCAATATTATATTAATCTGGTAATTTGACATGGCTCGCAATATTTCTTGAGTGTTCATTTGATTAGGGTTGTAGTTTTACAGCAGTGCTATAGTATAGACAAACAATGTAAATAAATATTATACCTATAGTAGATACCACTGTTGATTTTTTGACGGTTGAAACTATTATCATTCGATCTCTCCCTGGAAAAAGCCAGCGAAAATATAAACACTTGTATAATAGTGTAAAGGACTCGATAATATTACTTCGGAAATAATTTGTAACTGTAACTTTTTTTGTACGGAATTTTTCAAATCGTATTTTATGATCGTTTGCTTGCTCTGGAGTGGTGAATATTAAATGCATTATTTTTCACTTAACAAATTAAGCATTAAACAGCTAAATTGTCATTACTGTTTTAAATGCATTCTTGTGTTTTCTATTATTACTTTTTTCTTCTCATTTTTTTGTTTGTTGTGTTTGGGGAGCTTAACCAAATAATTGTTTATATGTGTGCATGCATGAATGTATATGAATATTCTTCAAGCTCGTGTGTGTGATCTTTAACAGCAGCATGTTACCGCTATATCGGCCGGCAATGCCTGAAACAGTTGATTTCACCTATTTTTATGGCGCAACGATGGCGTCATGTATGTTTTGTTCGGATTTATTTGTGCTAAAATGTTTCTTTCTGTTTCTTTACTTTTTTATTATTATTACTGATACAAATTAAATAATAGTTATTAAAAGCAACGCTAAATAATTGAATTATTTTGTTGATTTTAAAATTTATTATTACTGCTTTTAACCTTTTTGGAATCGATTTCATTAACTTTCTTGTAGTTTTCAGCGTTAAGAGCATTTTGGTTTGAAATCTGGTGTTGACGTGTGTTTTCTTCTAAAACTGCTAATAATGCAATTCCAACTAAGCCAAGATTGAAAAGCATCGATAACAATCGAGAAGTCTCCCTAACTATGCCGACGTGCCGATTTCCTACTTCGCCTGCTGATATACAGGTCCAATCGATGATCACTGTCATGTTTATGTCTTTGGACATACACATACATACATACATATGTACATATATGTATCCTTTGGCGAATTTTGAGGCGCTTTTGTACCGTAACTAGTTATTATTTCCGCTATATGTAGCATTATGTGTGCGCTATCATGCAAAAGGTACTCTTGGTTTGTTGTTATTTTTCCTTATATTTAGAATTATTAGTCGAAAGAAATTTTGAAAACCAAAAATAGTAAAAGCAATTACATATGTATGTAAGTACCATCCTTTCTCACTTTAAGAACGAAGGACGTAAAGGTGGAGTTAATTAGTTTGGCAACCTTGATAATGGGTTGTTACGAGTATGCAGTTGTGTGAGTGCTATTCGCATTCGGAACAAAAGACAAGTGCCTGCGAGAACTACAAAACACGCAATGAATCATAATGTATGTGTGGAAGTAGGTTCATATATGTATAGATACAGCACAACCTCACTCAACGCAACTGATCGACTATTAGAACTCACAAATTGTTCCCATTGTTGTTATCGCAAGTTTTCCAAAATTTTGTTGTAGGCCCTTCAAACGTTTTTTTCCTTCCTGGTAAATATGATATTGATTTGCAGTATACTTCGTCGCCATTCGAACTAAAAACCCCTGTTGGGGTTTGCGCTGTTTAATGGTCTTCAACTTATAAACAACCCCTATTGACAAAAAACACATACACATGTTAGTTTTTCCTGAATTTTGCAATTTTTTCCCGATATTTTATTAGTTATTCTGCTTTTCGGTCCAGGCTTTATTAAGTAAAAATTATGCAATTAACCCGACTTTTTTAGTTGCAAAGAAACAATTTAAACAGAATGCCAACAGTTGTTTATATATAAAACTTTAGCTAAATTTCAACTAAGCCGTTAAACAAGATTGATACACATTTAAAAGAAAAAAAATTTTCAATACATGTTGTCGCCCCAAGTAAATTTTTACTCGGTTTCTGCAACAAACTTGGTTACCCTACTGTCTAAATTTATTAGTTGCACTAAACGAGGTTTCACTGTATGTATATTAGGCGTGAAACCAAATTACGTATCTAGCACCACGCAATATCCAATGTTCTCTATTTCCGAAAACACTTTTTTTGTATAGTTTTGGAACGAAAACCTCACGCGGAAACCGCAATTATATAATAACGAATTACTTTCCCTTCACCATATTCGCCTGTATTTTTGATATTTACAAAAAATGTAAGAACAAATTATATGACTAACTAATGTACATAAATACTTATGGAGGTATGTACATGTTGTATTTGACCTACACCACAGAACATTATTTGTTTAAGTTGTTTCACGGTAAAAATACATTAAGAATTTTAATATTCTTAGTTATTATTTTGTGGCTATCATAAAAAACTATATGTATTTCCAGCAATCACAATGGGCAAATATTGGTCGAAATTAGTGCAGACTTGTCGAAAGTAGAAAAACATTACATACGTTATTAAAAATTAAATAATTCTTTTTAATTATTCTTTTTCAGTAGTTCGTGGTTTACATGATTACCGGTAGCTTATATTTATATAAATTTCTAAAATTTATTATAATTCTTAATAAATTGAAGACATGGGTGGATGAAGGAGATATGTCGCAATTAGTACTATTTGAGAAAATGGGTATTTTACGACCATTTTTTATACCTGAATGTGTCAAACTTTGGGGAGAAAGTACACAAAATCAAAGTCTAAAACCATTTATCTATTGTTAAAAAAAGTTTTACATTACCCCATCATTCTCATTATCTCATCTTTTCTCACTAGCCTCCCCATTTACAGGAGTCCATGAGTCACATAATAATTCAAGCTGACAAAATTTCTCATCGTTGGACTCAACACCATTGTTTTCGAAAAGTACGCACTCATGATGCCACCACCACAAAATCATTTACCACCTGGTGATACTGTTGGTGATGTGTTGGCGTAGACTACCAAACGTTGCAGATGCATCGTTGAAGGGTCATTTGGTCTGCAGTATATACATTTATTATCTGAGCATGTTGCTTAATAGTGCATCTTGCCACGGTAACTTTGCATCGTTAACCAAATAATAAATTACACATTTGGCATATATCTACCGCGAATATAACATGGTTGCCACAAAAATTCAACATCGACAAGTTTATATTGGAAATCCCTTTGCATAATGGTTTGCTTGCACGTTTTTATAACTTCACAAATGTTTCAAAATTAATGTTTTTTTTTTTCTTTAATTTTACAACCTCATAACAAAATGTTTACAACATATGAACATGAAATGATATCATTAAATTTGAATTGCGAAATACAAGCACATTCGTAACATTTCTGCAATATTACACTGTGTAACAAATTAAAGGTGGACTCATGATTAATTTTCTCGTCAGAAGCTATTATTATTAATGAATGGGATCCACTTACTTTCTGGGTCCCTTTTCAGGGAACCGATCCGTAATCACAACCACCTTACTTTCAATTGAATCTCGTGCTAGCCCTAGCCTTTACTCTTGACTAAAATGATTTCAGACTGTCGACTGGTAACTGTCGACACTCTTCCTCATCACAGAGTCTTTTGTAATTGCTTAGTTCTTAGTTCTCCCATGGCATTCACATCTAACAAGTGTCTGCCCGTGGTCTTAAGCCTTATGCTAGTCAGTGCTGGACATTCACACACAATGTGCGCTACCGTCTCAGCCTCTTCCAGACATAGTCTGTTAGTATCATCTTCTACGACTTTCATCTTAGCCAGATGGTACTTGAAGTTTCCATGTTTTGTAACTAACGCAGTGATCCAGCTTAAAGTAGCCCTATTATATCCGAGCACCTTGCTTACCTTCCTGCCGAGGGGCTCTTTGAGCACCATTCGAGCCTGTCTACATGTAGTATTCTCCCTCCACCTATTCAGGTGTAATGAGTTTACCCATTGAAGAACTTTAGCTCGCACTAGGCCATTCCCCAGGGCAACCCTGGGTTCCGGTCCACAAAAATCCACATCAGATCCCCTTTTTGCCAGTTCGTCTGCTGCTTCATTCCCAGCTGTGCCTCTGTGTCCCTTAACCCACATCAACGTTACCTCATTCAACGAGGCACATCTGTTTAGGTTCAGAACACATTCCAGCACCATTTTGGAATACACGTTCACTTGCCTCATGCGTTTTAAAACTGACTGATTGTCAAGTGCACTCGGCTTTCAAACAAGTGATCCAACGCATGCAGCAAACTAAGCAGTTCTGCCTGGTAAACTGATACGTACCTCCCCAAACACAGACTACAGGACAAGTTCAGCTCAACTGAGAATACACCTGCTCCTGCCCTGCCACTCATAAGAAAACCATCAGTAAAAATGCTGATGTCGTTCTCCATACACTCATTGTGTATAATGCCTTCCGCAATGAGTGTCCGATGCAGCCTCTCGACTACCTTTCCTCTACTCATGCGTTTCATCGGCATCTGAGCCCTAACCTCTTTCCCAACGAGGTCCAGGATACTCTTATGCCCGATGTTCGGCCCAAAGCTATGCCAAACCGCATCGCTCCTCATACGCAAAGCTGACAATGCGGCCGTTGACCTAATGAATAAGTCTAATGGCAGCAATCCAAACATTGCCTCGATTGCCTGTGTTGGCGCCGTGCGCATTGCACCACTTATACTCACGCAGGCAACCCTCTGAATCCCATCCAACTTACGCTTAATTGTGCCCTGAGAGGCCTTCGGCCACCACACCACGGATGTGTAAGTTATAAAGTCACAAGCTAACGTCAAATACTATTAAAATACATATATATCAATGCGAATTAATTATAAGTTGCCATCATGAGCGCAGTTGAGGAATTCGTTCCAATCTAACGTCAAATGCTGGTCTATTTACATTTGAATTTTAATTAAAATTAATAAATTTAAAAATTTGCTTTTGTTTATTTTTTCACACATCAGTTGACTGAAGGCGAAAAAATTTTGACATTGAGACGAATTCGCCTAACACCCAATTTGGCTCAGCTCCCAAGATGAAATAAGAAACATACCGAAGCTAACAAACGATTTTTTTTATTAAATTAATAAATTTTAATAAACTTTATTCTAGTTTTTTGACCTTTATTGTTATTATGATGTCTAATTTTTCTAAGCTCCAGGTCATCAATAAAATCTTCCTTATTATAAATTATAATAAAAATTAATTTTATTTTTTTCCAATATTTCGCTACGCCTTTGTGTAGCATCGTCAGGAAATAAAAAAAAAAAAAAAAAAAAAAAAGGCGTAGCGAAATATTGGAAAAATAAAATTAATTTTTATCTTTCTTTATAATAAGGAAGATTTTATTGATGACCTGGAGCTTAGAAAAATTAGACATCTTAATAAATTTTATTTGAAATTTATATACCAATTTTACAGTATTTGATATTAGGTTGTGAGGAGCGAATTCAACAACTGTGCTCATGAAGCCTCTTTATAATCAATTCGCATTCATATATACGAACAACACTGCATTTGCTTTGCTCCTCGCTTATAATTAATTCGCCTTCCAAAACGCTACGTTTTCAAATAACGACATTTTAATAGGTTTTTCATAATTTTGTTGTCGTCTCGGGTCTTATTCTGCTACTTTCATTTTGCGTTGCTAACATTACGTTAAAAAAATTTTGTTGCACAGTATAATCACAAAGAAAGTATTAAGTATGTGGCATGTCGAGCAAATTACCGCAGGTCAAAAGGATAAAGAAAAAAGTTAGTTAAAATAAGAGATTCGTTAAGAGTATCCATACTGCAATTTTCATTACGTTATACATCGTTCACTCGTACCTTATTTGAATTTTTTGCTTTTAAAGCCAAATTAGAAAAGGATATAGACTTATTTTCTTCCTACATATAGACACAGATATACATACATACATACATATTTAAATAAAATATACAATAAAGTGTTAAAGGGAATATAATTCAAAATTGCAAGTGCTTTAACAAGACGAACGTTCCTTGCTCGACCTGGCAAATCTTTAAAAATCCTTCACCCAAGTGTGAACTACGACCAATAAAAATGTTCGAAAAATGTTTTTTTTTTCAATTTCAGCTCTTTTAATTTGTTTTTATATTTTACCTTTTCTACGATTTAATCAGTATGTTCAGACCGGGGGTTCACTGCAGGACAGATGTGGCGTTGCATTTCAACGCAAGTTGTCAATCGTCATTCGTTGACAGCAGGAGATTAGATAGCTCCGAACCCCTCAGTAAGGATTGCGACCGAGGGCCTGGCATCCTATGTCCTAATTTGCTAGCTATGGGATGTGCATGAGTGCTATTCCGGTGATGCTTATGCGGATTACATAGGGGTGCTGGTCTGGCCACTTAATGTCACACCCGTGGTTAGACCACCGTAAGGTTGATCCGTCGCTGGCAGATACGCAAATCTAACGCATCTGTACATATGTATGTATATACTACTACCATTGATAACAAAATTACAAATATAATGTAAATAGTTAGAATGTTTTTACTACTAAGATTATAGCTCTCATATCTTCAACGTATATCACATATCAACTCGCTGAGCGCAGCCGTGTACCCCAGCTTGTTAAATGATTTGTACAACTAAATTTTATTTGCGCAAAAATGTTCTCTAAACAAAAGTACAAGGGTGGGTGTTTTCATTAAAAGTTCTAACAAATAATAATTTATTTATGAAGCTTTAACATACGAACTTTTAACATGCTTAAGTTACTCGTGCAAGAGTCCTTGAAAATATGACCTTCTTAAAGTCCTTACTCTGGCAAAGTTTTAACATATGTACGCACATATATATGTGTTGGTGTGTGTGTGTGTGTGTTGCACACGCACATACAGTCGCAGAAAGGCGTTTACATATAATAGTGTCAATTCGGTGCCATTGACACTATTATATGCGCTGTAAGAAAGTTAATATTTATTGAGAGTTTCATGATCAAGACAGATTTCTAAATATTTTATTTTCCTGCAGCACAACCCTCCTGAGCACACCGCCAAAATGCTTAAAGAATCACCCATCAAAACAACTGGACAACTGCCCCCGACAGTCGCCGGACCTCAACCCCTTTGATCGGATCTGGAAGCATTTGGATAGGCAAATAAAAAAAAAGAAACATAACCAGCAAAGGTTCTCTAATGAAAATCTTACAGAAGGAGTGGTGGAAAACTCCAACGGGGCTAACGTCTAAATTAGCGGAATCGGCGCCAAGAGGGCTAGAAGCAGTTGCAGTTCTTAAAGCACTGTTTTTGTTGTTATTGAAATATGTACAATTTTTTATTTGTAAATTTGTAAATGACAACCGCACAAAATCATGAATGCGATAATAAGGCAAAGTTAATATCCAAAAATTTCGGCGGTAAAGAGAGTTTATGTTTTAGTGCGGATCTGAGACCTCTTTTCCAAGTTAGTTTTGTTTGTAAATGTATGTATAAAACCTTTTTAACTTAAAGCTTGGATTAGGTTATATCAAATTTCAGCTCTATTGAAATGCTCCATAAAAATAAGAGGGAACCGTAGTCCCCTAGATGAAATGTGCCCATTTATCTTATTAATTATTTTCCAAGGCCTACCTATATACCAAATTTCAGCTCTCTAGCTACAGTGGAAGTGTCCCATACATATAAAGGGGAACCCTTCCTTACATTTCAAGTTTCGTTATTGTATGATTACAGGAAGCAAAGGAATGAGGGGGGTAAAAACACCGCGAATGCTTTCGTGTAATATACACACTGTCTGCATTAGGCCTGAACTTGGCCTGGCGCACTACCGTACATCTTAATAAGAAAACAATTTATGTTTATATATTGAAATAAGAGTTTTTAAATGTGAAAAATAGCTGTACACTATATTTTGGTGCTCACTGTATGCGCGTGTTCCAATATGTGAATAGCTATCGTTCGTAAAAAAATACTTAAATATGAAAAACAAAACAAAAGAGTAGAAAAACACTTACATTCAAAGGCCCTGCATCTGCTCTGGGCCTGTTTGCTAAGCATTTGGAAGCCGTTACGATTGAATTTCTTTTTTCTAGCGTTTTTCATTGCTTTAATTTTCCTTATTTTTTACTTATATTGCAAATTAACTTTAAAAAAAAAATGCACTTGGCTGATGAATTTTTAATAGAATTAAAAATGTTTAATTTTAAAATTTTTTCCTTTATTTGCTTGGTAGAACTTTATAAAAACGCTTACAATGAGTGACATAGCGAGGTAAAATATTTATAACTTGTATTTCCATTATTGTTTTATGAAAAATGTTCATGTTCAAAGCACACTTTCATTAATTTATTCATATATAAATTTTAATTAATTCGAATAATTTATTTTTACATTATTTTAACATTTTTTTTTTTTTGTTAAGCCGACTCTTGGTTGGTAGTTTTCGTGCAGTGTAAAACTTCAAGACGTTTTGTCGTGCTGAGCAGCAGTTGAAAACTAAATGTTGGTTGTTGTCCTTTCCTGTTTGTGGAAAATTAATATTGAAAACTTTCTTTTATGTTGTTTTTTTTCTATTCATTCCACTTTGGCGCTTTTGCTCTCTAGTTTAGTTTTGTGTATAAATTGCACCCTACAAGCGATCGATTCGTGGATTAGTGTTTTTTTCTTAAAGGGAATGTAATATTTATTTCTGATATTTTTGTTGTTTGATAAGTAATATACTGATTGCGAATGCAAATGGATCGACAGTAACAAGAACATCCGGGTAATATATCTCGAGAAATTGGGTGTCTGAAGAGGTCCCTCGCAATATAAGTGTCTTAATTTATTTTGTCAATATCTATAAGCCCATGTTACAACAAAACCTAATCGCCGTATTCCCCGAGACCTCTGTTAATGACTTAACCATAACACGTCGATCAACATGGCTTGATAAGTGTAAAATAAAGCACTATAAGGCAAGATATTGATAGGATGTTAACGAGGATTACTCGTATTACTATGATTTATAAATACATTTTTTTCTTATTTGCTAGCAAATCTTTTTTTAATAAATCTTATATAGGGTGGCGCATTAATAACGCCATAATTTAATTAGCGAATACATTTTTTGATAACGTCGTTTTTTCAGAAATAATTTTAAAAAAACTTGGGAAATTGGGAGACTCAGCAAAGAACAATGATCCAAAATTGTTCAGTTTTATTTCAGCATTCTATTATTCAGACACAGACCACATATCGAAATTTCTATCATGTTCGAAATGCACTAGCGTTCCAGCAATTCACCGATTTGTTTAGCGTGGTCTGCCAAGAATTTTACATACGTTACACCTTTTCCCATATAAGATTCAATTGGCTAACGAGTAAAAACGAAATGATGCTCAAATACGCTTTCAACATCGTTACTCATAACTTTACTAAAGAGCCACCCTGTAATATAAAGAATAATGCAAAACAAGTGGGCATCTCATAAGCAGTGAAAATATCAGTAGGTAAACTCTAGATGTAAACGTAATAGAGAAACCGAAACGTCAGCATAAAGCAAGCCATAGACGTTGCATCCGTTCGTACAACTTAAGCAGATTGTACACGAGATTGCGACGTTTGTGGTCTCGTTGTATTAAATTGTGTCTCGGTTGTACGAAAAGTCAACAAATTTTTAATTTTTTGGCAAGTTGTGGCAACGAACGCTATTTTGCCTTATTATCATAGTGACCACATGGCAGTGATGGAAAATCAAAATGGAACTGAACTTAACTTAAAAAGTATTTTTGCAAATGTATATGATTTTACTATTATTTGATGCAGTATATTATTTAACGTTTTAGTTAAAAATGTCAGGGTAAAAATTGTTATTTACCTGTTGCTAGAGTCTCTTTCAGACTATTATACAAATGTTTAGAATTTAGAGTCCCTTTCACACTAATATACAAATGTTTAGAATTTCGTTGGATATTTGCAGCGTGAAATCGAATAATAATTATTCTGAAAGTAAACAAATTTAAAAATACTTTGTTGTACTCGCTATAGCACTTTTGTATAACTCTAACCCTGATAAAACGAAAAGTCTTAGTTTTTAGAACATTTTCAAAAAATGGTGAGGGATATTCGGGTGTAAAATTTCCACCTGTATTTGGCATCCGATTCCTATCATTTTGTCACACTGTAATACTTTCTAATTTTATTTGAATTTTCGACAAGTCCTTTCACTTAATCTAATAGTGTAAAATAGCCTTAGAGGATACTTGTAAATGAATAAAACATGTGATAAGAAGCAAAAAACTTATTTTCAGAAATCCTCTTTACTAGACGACTTTTATGAGAAGTAAGAATATACAATCGGCTCAAGCACACCTATGTACGCCTTTTCTCATGACTTTACGTCTTTCAATTGAAGATATTAAACTGCAGCCGATCGGTAGATGTTCTAAACCAGATTTACTTTTTGTTATATCTTCATATCAATTTACCAAGGTATCTGATTTTTACTGCGGGCTTTTCGGCAATGAACATTTGAAAATTGGAAATTCGACTTTAAAATATCATGGAACCCCGGAACAAAAGCTAGTGTTTGTCTGAGTAGACAGACCGGCACTACCGATAGGGCTAAATTCACATCTTATTAAGGTATTTGAAACTCCTGAAGTGAACAATTCCAAACGTACTTCCTTCAAAGGGCTGTTCACATATGTTGTTTTTTATTACAACATATGTGTGAATGTATGTATGTGTATTTATTCTTCTCTCATAACTGTTCTACAATAGAGAAGATGGCGTCAGCTGTAAATTAACATGCAATAGTATTGCCTTAAACCTGATAAAATGATCCATATTGTCATCCAGAAGCACACATGTACGTCCATGTTAAAATCATGCTTTTTTCATTAACGGCAGAACCAGTACATTATAGCTACTATATTTTGCTGCCTTGTAATGGCCAGGTGGATAAATATGACTGACAGTCAGCCGGCTGTGTTGTTAATTATTCAAGCAATGAACTTATTTCAAACGAAATATAATGGGGTGGTTAATAATTGACGGAGTAACTAGATTTTTGACTATGAGTATTAACTATAGGGTGATTTATTTTTTTGTTGCTATTTGGGTTTTCAGTGTAAATTTTTTTTGTGCCCACAAACCAGGAGCAATATTGGACCATACTTCTTTAAGAACCATGAACATCGGAATGTTACAGTCAATGAAGCAAAGTACCGTGTAATGAAAAAAATGGAATAATTGGATTTGATTGACATGTGGTTTCAACAAAATGGCGCACGGCACACGATATAGTCCCACTGGACTATTTTTTGTGGTGATACGTGATGTCTCTCGTGTACAGGGATAAGCCAGCCACAATTCTAACCCTGCAAGACAACATTACAGCAGCCATTGGTCGGATGCCGGCCGAAATGTTGGAAAAAGTATGCCGAAGTCGCAGCTCAGGAATGGACCAACCACGGCATAGCCGCGTGCAACATTTTCATGAAGTAATCTTTAAAAAGTAAAAGACAGGAACTTTTGAACATTTTGCTTTTTTTTCAATTTTCAAAACCCAAACGATTAAAAAATCACCCTATAGTAGCAGGGGTTAAAGTGTGTACAGAAACTTATGTTTGGAAATATTTTTAATTTCCATAAAGATACGTTCACATTTAGTTACATCACAATGAACAACTGCAGGGAATTAAAATAAAGGACACACATTAAATTTATATTTTTCACACAAAAAGGAAAAAATAATAAAAATAAAATATGAAGAACTTTTAATTCAAATTCAACCATTTTAAGGAAATTTGATTTTTCCGTTTTTTTTTTTCTTAAAAATCAGGAGTAATTGATTTGATACTTTTAATAAATCGATTTCACTGCCAAAGTTTAAGAAATATTTAATTGAAATTTTAATTAAAATATATCAAGAGAGAAAATATATCCTGTTGTGTAAAAGCCACATGCTATTATTTTTTGTGTTTTTCTAACTTGTTACTAATACATATGTAGTAAGTACATGTTTACCAAATTCATTTTAAAAATGAAAAAACCGCCCTTAGGAACGTTACTATAATGACGTAAAAAAACTAAAGGTTAATTACCTTTCAACTTCATTCGTATTGTTATAAAAGGAACCTAAAAAAATAGTTCATGCTCCCCTTTTGGTAACTATTGCGTGGTGAAACTTTAATTTAAAAACCCTAATTATTTGCCTTAATATCTGAAATCTACTGCAACTTCCTTCACTTTACATCCGCTAATCCTTTCAGCAATTCATGCGAACTGCTCTGAAAGTTCATTTAAAAGTAGGAGAAGTATGTGTTCATTTTGGGGAAAACGTACTAAATACAGTGCGAACTCGATTTGCGTAACCACCGATTATTTCAACACTCGGATTAGCGCATTACAGTCTTTACAAGTGCAACCTTTACCATTTTAATTAATTTATATATCGTCTTGACCATCCAAAATTTGTGTGCGCATGGAGACGCCGGTTGCAGAATAACGAAAATAAATTTGTTCGTGGTCTTCTGTGTTCAGAATATGTGTAGATGTTCATGTTCAATTTGAGCATAGTTTTTTGTTTGCCATTGAGATAGTTTCCTTGTTCTAAGCATGGTTTATGTACGGGGTTTTATAAATTTTTCATTTTGCCCGTGTGTTTTTTGTTTGTGTGTGGCAGAACTGAGTTGTGCGAACATCTGTTTGGACACCTGTGTTTGGTCACGAACAGAACATCAACAGCGACCGCCTTCATGACCCAAATTCCTATGGCAAAGCAGATTTATGGCTTTTAATGTTCTAACGCGAGAGGGGCCCATAAAAACATTCGTAATCTCAATATTTCCTTAAGGAAAAGGACTTCCTTCACGTCATTGTTATAAAATACATAAACATTATGGATGGTAATTTACACTTACTTTTTTGTTCCTTTTTTTACTCCTTTCATCGTTGTGATGTTTTTATATAAAGTTTTTATTTATCGGTTATTGAAACTTTTCGGGAAAAGCAATAACCCCGATTTCCTTTCGGTTTGACAAATCGAGCTCGTACTGTATGTATCCAAGCAACTCTCACTTCTGTCCTAGTGGCAGGGACTTTTTGAAGACCGTGTTTCCTCTAAAAGTTCTTCCGCAGCAAGTACAATATGCGTATATTAGCTCTTGTGCTACCGCATAGCCAGTATTATTAATTTGATTGTAATTTTTTAAATTTTAATATTAAAGTTTAAAAAAAATTAATATTTTATTTTTAATTTTAAATTCTTTCAAACATTCAAAAACAAAAGAGTTTTAATGATGAATTGTTCAAATGAAATATTTAATGTTGCTCAACATATTTCACAAATTATTAAAGAGTAAGCCTAGTAAATTAAGCCCTTAGCAGACTTGCTACGGTTTCAGAATATGAAAATTTTATGGATTCTAGGATTCTAGGTTGTCTAGTGCAGTCAGAAAGTTCATTTCAACATTAGACTTTCCTAAATATAAGGATCCAGAATATAAATACTTTGTTGCGTCAGATATTAGTATTGTAGAAATAAAAATACAATTTTTAAAATATTCACTGTACTTCGAATTTTCACGTAAAGCTCTGTTCATGATTTCGTGCGAAATGCTGTCAAAAGCCCATATAAAAACCTTCGTGCGAAATTAAAAAGAAATAAGGTTGCTGAAGTAGTACTCTGTTCACTTTTTGAAAAGACATGAAATGTTTCTGGCAGCATGTTGTTCCAACTAAAAAATGTTTCTGGAAACATTTTTTTTCAACTGCGAAACAATATGAGCAGCACTTTCTTCGCACGGAATTTTAAACAACTGATCAGTTAAGCATTTGTAGTTTTAATTTTAAATTTGCTGTGCCAAAAAAAGTATAACAATGGAGAAAAGCGTAAATTTATTAAAAAGTGAAGAACAAAAAAGAAAATTTAGTAGAGAAAGAAAACATATATGGGATAAGTCAGACAAGCTACATTGTAACCGCAATGCCATGAAACAGACCGTGTGTCTTTCAAAAGTTGTTCGGTAGCGACAGCAATTTGTATTAATTGTTGCGCAGCAGCACAAGCTAATAATATTGTTTTGTTTTCCATTTGTTCAATTTTTTATTACTTTTTCTCCCGATTCTTTCGAATAATATTTTTGTCAACTCTACATACATATAAACATGTTTTTTGTTTACATAATTGAATGTTGCAAAAATTGTTCTTCGAAACCGTAGTATTGTCACCACTAGCGTATTGTAAAATTTTTCAAGCGAAATAATTAATGTTGCTCAACACTTTTCGCAAATTCGAACAGAGTACTAGGCTTAAACCATTTTTATTTCGTACGAAAAAACATGAATGTTGCTATACAAATTACATAAGTATGCTTATCGCGATCAAAACAGAGTACAACTTCAGCAACATTATTCTGTACATATTATATATGATTTTTTTTTATGTGGAATTTGACAACATTGGTCTGGAATAACCTAGTTGGTCTGATTTCGATAAACAAAACACCGATAGATGTGATATAAAATTACCTTCCAGTTATTTCGACATTATTTTTGTTTGGGTGTCCTTAGCACATGTAAATGCTTATTTACAAAGTTATAAAAGTGTTATGGCGTTTTCGTTTCCTAAAAATACGGATTTTTGGACATGAAAATTACAGATCATCGATTTAAACCCATTATCCCGTTAAATGTTTTACCATAAAGCTATGTGACAAGGCGAATAATTATTAGATGGGAGCAAAGCGAATTCGACCTAATGTCAAAAATGTTACACTTCAACTAATGTGTAGAAAAATAAAAAAAAAACGAACAAAAGCAAGCACACGAGAATTTTTTAATTCATAAATATATTTAAATGATTTTTAAATTCAAAAATTTTAGTTTCAAATCATATAGGGTTTGGCATTAGGCTGTGATGAGCGAATTCATCATCTGCGCTCATGGGCCGACCTTATTATTGATTCGCCTTGCTATATGATTTTAGTTTTTTTGTTTTATTTTTAATTTTTTTATTTTAAAAATAATAAAAACTGTATTTACTACATTTGGGTAGGTATAATTTTAGATTTTAAAATTTTATTAGCAAATTTTTGTTGTAGTTAATAAAATACGTTATAAATAAAAAAAAAAATAACAGGGACAGAATTATTAATATTAATTATTAAAAATATACAAATAAAGTTTTCAACTTTTTTTTAAAATAAATATATATTTATAAAATATTTAATTAGTTGTCGTTAGTTACAAAAATTATGTGGATTAGTCAATTTTATAAAAATATGTTGTACAATTAAAAAAAAAATTAGTTTAACTCTTTGTAACACTTTAATAAATTTATCATTTTCAGAAAGTTATTTTTTAAATATATTTAAAAAGCGCGGCTAACGCTTTTGATCATTTTGAACATTTTGCCAATATAAA
Organism: Phania funesta; assembly: GCA_963932375.1. Classification (NCBI taxonomy): domain Eukaryota; kingdom Metazoa; phylum Arthropoda; class Insecta; order Diptera; family Tachinidae; genus Phania; species Phania funesta. The sequence continues at coordinate 24,241,981 of OZ010652.1, forward strand.
TGTACAATATTAATGGGAATAGAATGTTTTATAACTTTAGAATGTGGATTCTGTTTTATTATATAACGCTATATACTAAAAATATTTTGTTGTTTTCTATAAATGTTCGTTTAGACGATTGTTGCAAGCTTTTTCTTTCTCTATATAGTATATAAAAATTTATTATTTCGTTCTTATATTCATATTTTCTAATGAAATACATGTACGAGTTCATATTTTAATTACAATAATTTATAACCTTAATAATTTGTTTTGCTATAATACTATTTTCTTTAATTTATATAAGATTTTGTCAAATTCTATAATCCTTCAGTTGATTTTTTAGTTCTGTAGTTTATTGAAAGTTAAGGAAAACAAATACAATTTGAAAACTATTCATACCGAGCAAAAGTTTCGATTTCAATAGTACATAAATGGTTTATTAGTTTATATTGAAGGACGATTTTAGAATAAAAAGGAAATCAAGGCAAATAGATAACAGGTGAACTCACCGGCGAATTAAAAGTATTTCCGGCTTCTTAGCGAATGTCAAATACCATATAACAAATATACCGGGAATAGGGAAATATTTTTTTAACATAGAATTTGACATCCTATAAGTTCAAAACAGGTACTCAGTTGTGCTGGTAAGTCTACCCTGTTTACCCTGGAAGAAATTATGTAGAACATCATAATTAAAAATCATTAAAGGAAATGTAACTAATTCTTGATTTGCAATTCCGACAGGGTGTTTTGATGTAGATTTTGGAACGTCATCCCTTGTCAAGTTTAGTTTGGAGACAAGCCGGTTTCGGCTATGTGCCATCTTCAGTGTCATTACTAGTGAATGGTATACATTTATATTTAAATTAAAATTCTTTCTCTTTGTAATACCAAGTTTAACAACTTCCACTCAGCACAGACTTCAAACTACTATATAATGTAAGACATCCCCATATCCACAATGAAAATAATGCTCAATGTCAAAGTTTGGAAAAATCAACAAAAAAAAAAAAAATGGATTTGTTTTTGTTAAAAAAAAGTGGAAAGTCAAAATATACGGATATGCGATACAGGAAAATAGGAAAAGTAAATTTTCGCTCGTAATAAAAAATTGTTAAATTATTGATAAGTTAGTTAAAGTCCTCAAGTACCATGTATACAATAAGTTTTATTTCAATTCAAAAGTATAAATATTTGAAAATAATTTGCGTCATCACTTTTCAAGTTTGGTTTGAAGGCTTATCGGTTTCGGCAATGTGCCTTCTTCAGTGTCATTTTTCGTTCTAAAAAGCTATATCAAATAATCCTGTCGAAAATCAAATCAAGAATTCAAAAATTCCTTGTCAATGTGCCATCTTTAATGTCATTTTTTTTCCAGTATTTGACAAGGAATGACGGAAATTTGTTCCAAAAAACTAAAGCAAATAACCCTGTCGAAATATCAAATCAAGAATTCAAAAATATATTCAGATGTGTTTTATCAAATAAAAATTCGTACAAAAATTTTAATTTTTCGTTTTGTACAAATTATTGTTAAATCAGCTGATATCTGACTCCTGCAACAGGTTTGTGAACTGAACCGTAAATCACTAAAAAAAAAAACTTTATTGATTAAGTCGTGTATTTATTAAAATTAATAATTCGTGTATTTTTTTAAGAATAAATAAACAAAATTCTAATATTTCGACTTTCTTCAGAGGTTTTGCACAAAAAAAGTATGAATAAACAAAGTAATAAAATAAAGTATGTGACTAATAAATAACAATAAATAAATTAGAATAATAAAATAAATAAAAGAATTGATTAACATTTTCAAACGTATACAAAGCAAATGTAAAAAACGAGTTTTTAAAAAAGAATAATGGATGAAACTTAACAAGGACAAAAAGTTTTGAAGATTTATGCCAGAAATATTACATTTCCCATGGTAAATTCAATACGAAATTATATCTTACAGAAATAAATTCAAACACTACAAATATTTTATTGTTTCGCACTTTAAAACAGCGATTTAGTTTGTTCGTCAAAGTTCAAGGAAGTTGGACAACACAAAAACTTTATACTGGAAAAGATGTAATAATTATCTATTCGAAATATTAAAACTTAATGGTCGATATACTTTGTGCCTTTGCTTTCATTATTTGGTAGATTTATTGCGAAAGTATGTATATTTGAAAAAATAATTAAATTATTTCAACTTTAAAGGCCAGATGGCCTTCGATAATTTAGGTTGAATATTATTATGAACAATAATTGTAATACATTTTTTATTGCAACAATTTTGCAGTACGACAGTGTTTAGCACTCACGAGAAATTCCCAAAAATTATGAAAATATGTAGGCAGCTGAGAATTTCGAGAAATTCGATTTTCAAGTTTTAGGGGTCATTTTAATACAAATGTTTTATCAACATATATTTTATTTCAAAATATTTTAAATTATTAACTATTTTAATTTTTTAAAGCATGTGATGGCTGTAAAAACCTCGAGTTTAAAGAAATGTTATTTATTGACTACCAACAGGGGACTGCGAATAATCATTATTTGTCCAATTTCTAAAAAAAAATCATAATCAAAGAGATATGCTATAATTTTAAGAAGTACATAAACGTAAGCCCTGTTACGCGGACTACCTTAGACTGCATTAATTTCTTGTTGAGTTTTATTCAAACAATTAATTTTAAAAAAGTATTATACAAGATTTTTTTTTTATTCTATTGCTTGAAAAATAATGAGTTTTATACATTGTTTGGAAAATAAAAGTACTTTTGTTAACTAAAACTGATATTAACTGATTTAGGGTCAATATAATCTCCGGAGTCCTCCAGTCATTTTGCAAGCAAAAGATGAAACTTTATTTTGAAATAAAACTTACAACCATTACGTTCCCTGAGTCCAACAATTAAATATTATCAATTTTAAAATGCTTGAAAGCAGTCAACGTTAAAAGAGGTGACTTCACTTATAATTTTTGAATATGTATGTCGAAATATGATTACATGTATTTTTATTTTACATGAGAATAGTTTTAAAAATGCACATACAATTAAACATTTTTATAGAATTCAATAAATTATTTTAATTAATATTAAGCAGATTAATTTTAAGGTATAAGTTCGTTTCGTTTATTCTATTAAGAAAGAAAATTTGTTTGATAACGTGTGTAGCGGCAGAGAAAATGCATTCCATTCTGCTAGTTGTCTAATAAAATTCTAACTTTTACTGTATAAAAAGTTATCATATTAAATAAATTTTCTTTCTTAAGAGAAATAATAAAGGAAACGAACTTATGCCTAAAAATTAAATTACTTAATATTAATAATTGTAGTTCGACAAAGTTACGTTCACGTTCCAGCGATATTTCGCAACGTCTGGTCTGTGTGTAGCATCATGAGGAAATAATGTATATAAAAACTTTTTTAAGCATTTTTCAAAAGGCTCTTAAATTACTGCGATAAATTCGAAACTAAATATTTTAGTGAATTTTAAAAGAAAGGTCTCCGTCCTGTTAACATACTCTTAATTGAATAATTCAGTAATTAGATGTTCTGTATTCCACATATTTTTCCTTCTGTCGAAATTATTAGACAATATTAATGAGAAAACATATGTTGGCGCTTTCGGTAATAAGCAAGAATTATCAAACAAGATAATGTTTTAAATTTTTAATATACAATTACCCTTTTAACATTTAAACAAAGTTAACAAAACATTTTTATTCGAAATAAAACGAAAGAAATTATTCCGAAGAGGAATATAGAACAACTAAGACATTCGATAATTTTCACTTTGGAAAACATTATTGCGGTTTGGGAATACAGAACAGCACTTTTCATTATTTTAGATTCTTTCGAACTCTGACACAATATATTTTGGTTAAAGAAACAATGATTTGCCTAAATTTATTTTTAACCGCAAGCAAATGCTTGTAGCAAATATATAACACGAATGTGTTCTTTTATTTCAATACTATCGATAATGAGAATAATATCGCCAGATGAATATGTAGTAAAAAAGGATAATAAATTAAACTTATTTGAAAATATTGTTAAATAAACAATAATAGAGAGTAATATAACATGTAAACAAGTTAAGTAAATAACTAGAGATAAATAAATACTTTATATTTTTAATTTAAATAAACGTTTATAATATTAAGTGTGTTGTGTGTTAAATTAGAAAACAATAAGTAAAATACGAATAAATAATAATAAAATGCCTAAATAAAAAATGCGCTTCGGTCACTTTGTACATAAAAATGTTTTTTTTTCAATAATTTTTTGAAATGCGCATTTCCGTTTATATTGCTCACTCGTACTGTTAAAACAAGGAATGAATTTGATTCGTTATTCGTAATCGGTTGTTATATTGTGTATTTGTGTTAGTATTGTTTTTGTTGCGATTTTTATCTTAAATTAAATAGTAATAAAGTAGAATTGATTACTAATGGTTTTGGTAGCCTTATTTTGTAAAAGATTCATTGAATATTGGTTTATGAATGTGTATTTTTATGATTCTAATTTTTAGTATTCGGGTCGCTCCTAGCTATATGTTAAAATACAATATATTATTTAAATTTGCGCAATGGTAATGTGGGACTCTCCGGTGGTGTAGTGTGATTTCCTGTGTGCAGACGTTTTGTGCCACCTTTTAATGTAGTTCCTAATTTTCGAGTACCTCTAGGTGAATTTGATGAATTCATGGCTTCCATAGCAGTTGTTGAGGAAGCAGAAGCTGAAGGCATAATACCTAAAGGAATTTCTTTCATATTGGCGTCAATAGAAGCTTGTACCCAACCTGCAACAAAATCGCAAGTTACAACACAATCATTATAAAAAATATGTATGTTGATTACTCTTTACTTACCCTTTACAGAAGACCTTTGATGATCAATTAAAGCCGCAGCCAAAGGAGCCGAATTATTTGTTGCTTCTCTAAGAGTCGCATATGCAGACATGGGCATTGGATTATAAATGCGATTGGCAAAGTCCTCAAAAGTTGTGCTTTCTTTATATCTAGACGACACACTATCTAACGAACGATTTCGTTCTTCATAGCTGAAAAAGAAAATCGGAAGCAGAATAATAAAATATCGTAGATTTCTTGACAAGAAAAAACACACAAAGAAAACTTACTATTGCTGATATAATGGGAGAGCAGCTCTTTTAGTGCGGCTTGCATTAATAGCAGTGGCTCGTATCAGAGTGGCCAGACATGCACCACTAACTACACTTTCATTGGCCAATGGGCCAAACCAGGGTACTTCTGGCTTGCGATTAATGGTAACCCTAAACAGGCCACTTTTCAAAGGATACACCGCTATTAGAACATCACAAAATTCCGTTGGTAAAATATCACGGCGATAGTCACGTGAATGTTCACTCCAAACAATGTGCACTTCATCATTTCCCAAATGCCTGGTTTTAAGCAAAATTGCTTCTGGTGAATCCGAAGGCATGCGTGTGGCCACATGATAAATAACCTCCAAGAAAGGTGTAGCATAATAAGGAGCAGTGGCACCGCATCCCTGTCTTGGCAAACCTCCTAGAAATCCATTATGAGTCTCCAAATCAATTTCCCAGCCTAAGGCGGAAACAAACATTTCATACATAGTGCTGCCACTGGCATTACGCAAAATACTATTCTTATCCTCTTGGCCCGAGGCGACATAAATAACTGCCATCTTATGAGTTTCGCGACACTTTTGCAGATCAACGTTTCGCAGTTCTCGCAATAGCTTCTCAGTGCGTTTCAATAAATGAGTGCGAGAACGTCGCTCCCAACCGGCCAAACCCAGATGAGAAAATAGCAAGCGACAATACTGAAAAGGTATTTCATTGCGGCCATTGAAACTCGTTGAATGGTATGACTCGAAGGAATTATGCGAAATAGGTTCTTGCATGGAATGCAACGAACGAGTATCATGGCCTGCTATAATTGAGGCAGTTGAACTACCAGGCAATGGCTGCTGTAAAGCTTGTTGATTAAGATTAGCTATAAATTCTTGTTCCGAGGCTCGTTGATTTAGTATTACCGATATTGCTTGGGCCTCTGCACTACTACCCAGGGGAGAGGGAGCGGGTACATTAAGCTGTGCTACCGCATAGGGTAGACACTCAGGACTGGTGTAACCTATGTAGGCCAACAGATCGTCTAGTTGATCTAGATCGGGTGCCAAATCCTTGGCTAACGGTAACTCGCCTAAAGGTCTATGTCTCAATGTGTGGCGTGGTGGCGATATATCTATACCTTGCATAGAATGCATAAGAGAATCCATGGGCTGAAATTGGTTGTAACGTTGGGAGTGAGATGGACTGAAACCTCTAGTGTCTATTGAGGACGGGGTATAACCATCCATTTTCGGAAATTCACGTTTAGGTTCGCTGTACAAAATAGACGCATCCCAGCAGGCTTTTCCATTTAAATCTCGTAAAAGTACCCGAACTTGTTTTTCGGCTGTCACCAACCCAGCAGTAACACCACCACCTGGCAATTTAAGTGTAGGCAATTCAATGAAACTGGCCGCTAAACCGGGATTTAACATAAACAATTGCATATTTTGAGCATGAACAATTGAAGGTAACTCAATCGAATCTCGTCTAATGTCTACAGTATTTACAGAATTTTGTTGATTTCCAGCAGCAGTGGTGGAACCATTATGAATATTCAAATCATCTTGTTCCTCGACCAAAGAACTTAAGCGGGCGGCTCCAATACCCATGGGAAAATGACCAAGGTTAGTTACTAAGTGCATGGCCACCGCCTTAGCACACAATCGTATGGCGCCAATGCAGGCTTGTATAGTTTCCGAAGTCTGGTAATTGGCTTCGGGCAATTTGCCATCGTCCTGTAAATCATCACTGGCAATATGCATGTCAAAGTCATCGTCGGCCGTTAATTTAACTCTTTCATGTTTAGGTGCTCCGGATGCTATTTGTAAGAGAACTCTTAGAACCATAAGGATTAAAGTATCACCTCTTTCATTCAACGGCTCCAACATAACTTTAAATGGAAAAGCCATGCAATATTCCCCCAGACATAGCATTAATGAAGTCAACACAACCTTGTCAGAATCCCTAGGACTAGTAACGTTCTGTATTTCCAAGGCTTTACAAATTGCAGTAACTATTAGTTGAGGCATTCTCTCCATCGATGCTAATTCTCGTCCCCGCTCTATGCAAAGTTTTAAGGAGTCTACCGCCACCATAGCAATGGTACGGTGTTTGAATTGTAAACCTTGAAGCAAGACCTGCAAAGCTTCTTTGATGCGTGGGTTATGGTATTGTCGATGGTCATCCTTTAACTGTTGTCCCTTGGAATGAGGTATAGCTTGCTGAAATTTGGAATTGGCGCTGCCACCTCTCGCTACTAGGGGATGCGATAATTTTATTAGAATCCATTGACCTAATTGTGACAGGGCAATACATCTTGCCTTAGAAGAAGGCTCACGTCTGGCGCATCTCAGGATTATGTTTAAAATATGATCTTGAAGATCTGCGCATTCCATTAGCTCAAACTGCTGGGGTGTAGGTTGCAGCAGGGGGCGAGGCAACAAAGTAGATGGATAACATAACAAAGTCCCCAATAAGGCAGCTACTTCTGCACGGGGAGTAGAACGGCTAACCTCCAAAGAAGTCAACAATATAGCAGAAGCGTGCACTATGTCCAACAACAAAAGTGTATGGCCTGGCAATAGCAAACTTAAAAATCTGGGACCTTCTAGGTATTTTAAAGAGGCATATATTAGTTCGCGATCTTCTCCCGTCAGTAAACGATGTAGAGCACAATAAAATATGGACAAATGCTGCATTCCAGTTACAGCATTATTCACTGCTAGAGTACAAAGCAAATGTATAGCCCATAGTTTGCCTCTTTTGAATGATTTGTCCAGTTGTAAAGCACCATAACACCAAGGAGCTACAATACCAATGGGTGGCACCAATGTTGGTGGTAGCGGTGTTTGTTGATTGTCTGTTGAAATGCCTTGATTGTGTTTAATTTTTGTCAGATTCAAAGTCATATCGAGTAAATGCTTGAAAACTTGAGCATGTAAGTCTGCTTTAGGTATACGATTTACATCGCCCAAAGCTCCCAACATGCGTTTCCACATGATAGCAGTTGAATCGGGTAACCAACCAGTTGCCGTGCCACCCAGTATAATGGACCTTCTTTCAGTTTGATAATTTCCCGAATTACCTTCACTTTCACCAAAACTTCCACCGCTATCAACTGCTAAGACGTCTATGTGTATTTGAGCATCTTTAATTGAGCCGCCCTCAATGCCACTACTGGCTGTTGGCGAAGGAGACCTTGAATCGTCACTATCATCATCAGCTCCATCTAGATCATCAATATCGTCGTGATGGTGGGTATTTCTTCGAAATTTTCTCATTTTCTTCGAACGTTTTAGAGTGGCTAACGAGTCCAAGGACATGGCTCTACGCATATCATTATTGTGTGACATATGGCAAGTAAATTGCACATTTTCTAACAACTCAGGTGAATTTGAGTTTTGATGTATTACAGTATGTAGAGAGTTTTCCACACTCGAAGGAAGATTTGTGAGAGGCTTTGGATGTCGATGTTTAACACGAAATTTGGGCGTGCGAGGCATAGAAGGTAAACTACCATCGCTATAACTACGGTTCAATATGGGGGTTACTGGATAGCGTTGACCAGCCGACAACTTTTGTCCTTGACCCACAGAACCATGTTGTCTGCCAATTGTGGGTTGGGAGTTTTCATCAGAACGACTATTTGTAGATGCCCGGTCCTGTTGATTTTGTTCTTTGTGCTCTCTGTCTTTTGTAATGGAACCATTTGATACCGATGATGTTTGTTGCCATACACCAGCTCTACGCCGTTTTCCCTTTGATTCAGCTAAGCGGTCTAAAGGCAAATCTTGTAAGTTCAAGGAATAAACATAACGTGAGAACACTCGCGTTAAAGTTTGTATAGTTTTATCCCACTCAATAATAAGTTCATCACGATACGTCAACGAGGTCAATACAGTTAAAAACTTTTCCCACAATTGCACATCAACCGGAACATTAGTGTGAGCTCTTATCCAGGTGACAATGAGGGTTTGAAATATAGCCTGCCCTAAAATACCTCCCAAACTTGAACTCTTCGAGGCTTGTGGTGGATGCTGATGTAACACTACCGATGTGACTTGTAACAAAACCAACAATAATTGTTCCCATGTTTTGGGATCCATGGGTGTATTCATGACCATGGTGCGATAAACATTCAATACCTTCTTACAAACTTCGGTTTGTTCATGTAGAGGGGTTGAGCGGTATTCTCGTGATTTTGTGGGAAAATATATGTTTAAATTACTGGTATTTACCAAGAACACATTGGCCGCGTTAGTAACAAATATTTGCAAAACATTTTGCAAACCTGCTCGCACACCTATATTATCCTTACAAATGGCTCCCACATATGAGGGATTTCTTATGCGAAGATTCGATTTTGGTGTGCCACCAGCATTAGCATTATTCTGGTGTTGTTGTTGATGCTGCTGTTGCAAACCAGTACCCATATTATCTTCCGGTTCCAACAGAAATGGTGGTGGAGTATTGCCCGTCATCCAATCGCGATAGACAGCTATAGAACAACGTATAGCATCAATTTGTGCTTTTGTAGTAAAATTCAATAGAAATGCCTGGCGATACACTTCATGAATAAAATTCACATTCTCGCGGGTGGAATACAATACATCTCGTACTATCAGAGCTTGCTGGTAGGCATGAAGACGTATATGATCTGCTGCTTCAGCTATATGAACATTGTCTAGACGATGTTGCAACAAACGTTCATGGGTAAAACGAGATAGCCAATTTATTAAGACAACTACACACGGTGCCATTAACTCATCTTTTTTGTGGATAGATCTCATTGTGGGCAAATCTAAACGCGGCTCATAGACCGACATATTACAATCAAAATTAGGACAGAATACTGGTAAAAAAACGTCTTTGAAACGTTGAAGTAAAAATGCAAAGGCCTTCTGATCTTTTTGTGCATGATTATCGCGCCACTTCAAGCAAGCTGCCGTCTGTACCATACTATTAAGTAAAATTTCCAAGCCATCGCGGGGATCTGGAGGTTGTGATTTTTCGCTAGAGGATGGTGGCAAAAGAGCTATTAACTCTGAACTTTGCACAGGATGTGAATAACTATCGTGGAATACTGATGTAGTACTGCCTTCCACTCTCATATTAGGATGACTAAGAAAATCTGCTGTATTAAATTCCACATCAGGACCTTGTATACCTTTTTGAGGAACTATTAGGCCCGGAATTAAATCTGCATACATGTTGTGAACATATGTGGGTGCATTTTCACCCAACGCTTGATACCAAAGAAGAAAATATCTGAAATAAAAATATAAATTATTTGTAAATTTATATCAACAAAGCTCGCGCAAATGTATTTGTAAGGAATTGCTTTAAATGTTGTTAAAGTCTTACATGATATTATTATGTGTTTCTAATGAAAAGACAACTAACGCATCAAATGATTACTGTTGAAATAAACGCATTGAAACGTAAAATTCCTCTACTAAACATAAAATACTTATTACGCAAATCAAAATAAATGGACAATTATTACTAGCAATTCAGTAATGCTGTACACTAGTCAACTTAACATGAACGCAACACTATCTTAACATGATAACTTTGACTATTTTTTAATAGGTCTTACACACACTTTTGCCAGAAGTGCAGATTTATCTGCATTTTGCAGATTTTATTTCCCCAAGGTGTAAAAATGCATGTAAGTTAGTTGAGTGTTGATCAAAGCGAATGAAAAAAAATGTTCGTTTCTTTGCTTTTGTTTCTTCCTTATTTTTCTGTCGGGTGTCTTTTAGCTGCAGATGTCAAACTGTGTGCACAGTCAATTTTAAGGTCAACATAATAGTAAGCAATCAATTTGTGCAGTTGATCGTTTTCGCTCTAATTAGACATTTTCAAAGCCATTAACAAGGCAAAACCATCAAAGTGCGTAACGAAGAGAGTCGCCGAAGTATCGATTCGTCGTCGTTGTTGGCCTTTGTCCTTCGATTACGTGGAAAAATTTATGGAACCATCTTGGCTTACGTGCCTATAAAATACACCTAGTCCAAGAATCAAAGCCAAACTATCATCGTTTGCGTCGCATTTTTGCTGATTGGCCTCATTTGGCTTAACGACTCTAGATTATTTTTAATGGGGCTATCTTAAGTCACTGGTTTATGCCGACAACCAGCATTGGAAGCCAGTATACAAGCCATACGGCAAGACTTATTGGAAAAAGTAGTCAAAAGTTGCGCTGATCGAATGGACCATGTAACTTGTAGCCGCGACGGACATATGCCGGAAATCATATTTAAAAAATAAATGCCAGATTAGAATAAAAACATGCCATTCCAATTATATTTATTTTATTATTTTTAAATCAGGTGACTCAATGCAAAAAACTTTTGACATTGGGTCGAATTTGCCCAACAACAAAACCGCTTTGCTCCCAACTTATACGAGGGCTGCTCTATATATTTCTGGCCTAATAGTGAAAATGCGAATATTTATAATCAAAAATGGTTTTATTGTTTTTCAAAGTATTCTCCAGCATGATTTATACATTTTTGCATGCGCTCAAACCAGTTGTCGAAGCACTTTTTCCACTCCGATTGAGACACCTCTAAAACATGGTTTTTGAACACTTCAACAGCTTCTTCTGGCGACGAAAATCGTTGACCACGCATTTTTTTCTTGATGTGCGGAAACAAGAAGAAGTCATTAGGTGCCAAGTCAGGGCTGTACGGCGGATGACCCATTAATTCGACGTTTTGGCCGGTCAAAAACGCTCTGGTTTGAGCCGATGTGTGAGAGCTCGCATTGGCATGGTGAACAATGATTCGTCTTCTCTTGTTGGTTTTTCGAATTTCTCCGATGACTTCAGGCAAACAAATTGTAGTGTACCACTCAGAAGTGACCGTCCTACGTTGCTCAAGCGGAACAGTCGCCACATGACCAGTTTTGCCGAAGAAACAGGCGACCATTTGCTTCGAAGTGCTTCTTCCACGAACAACTTTCGTTGGATTTTGCTCGTCTGTGAAGACCCACACGGTCGATTGTTGTTTCGTTTCGGGCTCATACGCATAGATCCATGATTCGTCACCTGTGACGATCTTATAAACGTCTTTTGAAGCACCGCAATCGGCCAGGTGTTCATGCAGTATCGAATGTATGCTGGTGGAAGAAATGTCCAAGGATGTCTCTATCTCTCGGTATGTCGCATGTCGATCTTGCATTATGATTTCACGCACGGCATCAATGTTCTCTGACACAACAGCCGTTTTTGGACGACCTTCACGGAATTCGTCTTTGAGCGAGCTTCGGCCACGATTAAATTCATTATACCAATTTTTCACAGTGCTATAGGATGGTGCTTCATCGCCATACAGAGATTTAAGTTCATCAATGCACTCTTGTCGTGATAATCCACGTGGAAAGTTGTGAAAAATGATGGCACGAAAATGTTCACGAGTTAATTCCATTTTTTTCTATATTAATTTTTTCAAGTCACTGTAAACAACACAAATAATGGTCGTACGTCAAAACGTTTTGAGTACGATTATGCTTAAAAATGTCAAACTTTCCAATGGAAATGTCAGATTGCACTTGGCAGCACTCAGTGTTGCCAGGCCAGAAATATATATAGCAGCCCTCGTAATTAATTCGCTTTGTGTTAATATTTTCGGTATTTAATAAGGTTGTCTGTGTATATACGCAATTAAAGCACATGGTCATGACACCCATATTATGTTCTCTACAATAATATATTGTTGTGACAAACATATATAGGTTAAAGATTTGAAACATTACATTAGTTGTCTTAAACAAGTTATTGTTTACATTTAATCATTAAATGACAAACTGAAGTTAAAATTTTACGAGTTAGCACCAATGAAATATTTGGGCGTAAAATGTTGTTTTTCCCCTCCCAATAGTATTGAGTAACGTCGATAATTTGAGAGAGTAAATTCGTTTTTAAACTCATTTGTCCGAACTTGCCGAAAATCTTCTGAAACATACCTTTTTCTATATTTTACAATGGTGCCCAAAAATTAACTTCATTTACAAATGAACATTGATTTGAGTTTATAGAAAAAATTATAAAACATGCTTAACAGATTTTTTGAAGAAAATAAGGTTCTCATTTCAAAGATTATCATTAAAAAGTTCCCGATTTTAGCAAATCTTATCTCTAAAAGTTGTGGAAACTTACCGCACACCCTCTTTTCTTAATTTTGGCGAGTTTCCCAAATGCAATAGCTTGCCCATAATGCGACTGAGTGAATGACACTGCCAGCGTCGAGCCAGCAACTCTGGCAGTAAACACAGTATTTTTTCCAGCAGCCATAGTGAACCATCCAATTCCTCCCGATGAGCTTTGTGAACTAAATGGGGGAAAAAAAAGATAATTTGTGAATAAAAGCTCAATAATATTTAAAAAATAGTTTGAAATATTGATGAACATGGACTAAAAAGAAAAAAGCGATTAATAATAATACATGTGTACGTACATACAAGCATTAAATAAATTTAAAAAGGAATGAAGGAAAAATTGCTAGGACACGAAGAGTAGTGATGAAAACAAATTTTGATAAAAACAAAGGAAAAACGGCCGAAATTTGTTGATGTTAAAAAATAACAAAAGCATGCATTTTTTTTAATCAAGGATAAATGGAAAAATATTCTTATAATGATCCTCTCTTTGGCTTGATGAAATCAAAACTATTAAGCGAGTAAACGATGTTAATGGCATTCGAGATATAATTATTTTTTTTGATTTTGTTTTTCGTTGCGGGGGGTTTATAGCAACCATAAAATTTAAGAAAAACTTACCAATATGAAACGGAAGTTCTGCCATAATTTCAAAAAAGATTTGCAGTACAGAGAAAGTTGTAGCAGTAAGTGCATTTTATGATTTTGGATTTGCACAAAAAATGTAATAATTAAAAACATAAAAATATTAGGATGTATTTTATAATTTTTTTTGGGTTTCACAAGGAGTGGGTTACAACACACATACATATATTTATACGTAATTAAGTAAATAACACACCAAATAACAACAATTTTAGTTTATATTTTTTGTTGGGTTTAAAAACCAAAAAAAAATAATCCAAATTATTTATAAAAGAAATATTTTGCTATTTAGTTTTTTTAATTTTAAAAAGTTAAAGCCGCCCAGAAGAATTTTAAGGACTTTACTTACATAAAAAGTTCTAGAACGCAGATTTTTTTTGATAAAATGAATATTTGAGCGGTATGATTTTTTAGTGTATAATTCTTTTTCTTTTGCGTTTCGATTTGATTAATTCTATTAAAAGCTTAACGCTGGTTAATAAGCTAAATTGACATATTTGTTCTATATAGCAAACTGACACTGTTTTTATCTAAGATGCAAAAACTAAATCTGACCGGAAGGGGGTTTATGCAAGGTAGAACTATATGACTCAAAGCACGTGACAAGGAACTTATCTCACGTTTACAGCCAGTAAGTTGGCCATCTGTATCATGTGATTTAACGCCTCGCTACTATTCAATGTGAGATAACATGTAAAGATTTATTTACATTATTATCAGATTGTTGATTAGTTCTTAATAGTACGTTTGAGCAAAACACTTCGAAGTGTTTCCATTACATTGTAAGTGTTCTTGTGATCGAGTTTTTGAATTCAATTTGATGTTCATGTAGTTTTTTTTCTTTTAATGTCAAGTAAATGAAATACGTAAATTTTTGGAACGAATTTCCGTCATCCCTTGTCAAGTTTGGTTTGTAGACAAACCGGTTTCGGTTATGTGCCATCTTTAGTGTCATTTTTCGTTAAACGAAATATTATTTTCAACAAAAATGTAATATTTGTTGAATTAAAACTGTTGAAAACTGTAAGATGCCATTGAGATTGTACAAACAATGGTATATAAAATAATAATAATAGATGGTGTATATAATAATAATAACTTCTGTAATTACTTTTCAAATGCTACAATATACGACCCTCTTCTGCATTCCGAGTGGAATGAAAAGGTGTGAAATTCGGAACTGAATAATTCAAAAATTAGCGGTTCTACATTCCACATATTTTGCATGTATATGAATTTTAAAATTGATTGAGAAAAATTAAGGAACATTTTATTAAAATCTTTCGTATTTCAATACAAAATTGTCACTTTTTAACATTTAAATAAAATTTGATATGAAGAAAATCTTATTCTAATTCATTCCACCAAAGTGTAAATTTTTACTTTAGAAATAATTTTGCGGATTCGGAATACAGAATAGCACTGATAATTTTTTTTAAAGACGACGTTTTGTTTTTCTAATTGCACTGTTTATCTTTTTTTCGAAAACAAAAGGAGCGGAATTATTTGTATAATCGTACCGAAGGAAAATGGCAAATTTTTCGAATATATCATTCACTATTAATGGATGACCCAGAGTTGCATTTGTAATTATATAAGCAACACAGTGTTGTACAGATAAATTTCGACAAGTTTTTGAGCAAATCCAGTTGTTTGAAATGATTTTTTCATATGAAAAATGTATGGGAAATCACGTAGCAAATCACTTGATTTGAGCAAATCATGTGTGTTGATCCAAATTACGTAAATGAAAACTCACTACAAGGTTATATTATGAAATAAATATAATATTAAATTGTCTTTTCCCAAAATTTCAGTTTTTTGTGCAACTTTCACATTTTAGCTTCTCAGGCGAACTGAATAAATACAGATATGTAAATTTTAAATTGATATCATTATTATAACAATTCAAAGTAACGAATCCATTTTCAGTGTGTTTGTCAGACTGCCCCTAACATGAAGAAAGCGTAATCGTCTAAAAAAAAAAAAAGGAAATGCATGTCAAATCTTTAAAAATAATTCTTAATTTGACTTTCCGACAGGGTGATTTGGTATAGAGATTTGGAACGACACGAAAGATGGCATATAGCTAAAACCAGTGTGTCTCCCTCCATACCTATATTGATTATCATTAAAAATAAACATTTTACCAAAGTAAATTGTGAAAATTTTTTGTTTCATTTATATCTAACCCCCACAGCTTCAGGTGGATTCGAGTCTGCGTTCAAAGGCCTACTTCATCATAACCTCTTGTAGCCTATTTATATTATACGTTAGCTGTAAAGGACAATTAAGAAGCCATAAGTTCGATTTCTTTGTGGGTAGCGCAGCAATATTCTTAACAGCGTTATTAACCCTACAATATTGAAGAAATCTAATACGTACAACTCGGAACAATGGGCGAAGAATCAGATTTTGTTTGTTTTTATTTAATTCTTAACTTTTATTGCTTTCTATAACACACATCTTAATCCCGATAGGGGAGAATATGACTCCAAAAATTGCATGCCATTAATTTTATGTTTATTTCATTATGATAATACAGTCTATGTTTTTAAAATTAAACAACTTATGTCATAAGATTGGAACATTTTTTATAATAATATGGTATGCGACTACGAAAGTATACAAATAACTTTTGGAAAATATTTTCGAAAAGTTTTCCATCTGTTTTATTTTTACAACTATTTCAGTTGGCAGCCATAAAATGGATTAAGATAGATTTCCATAACAAAAATACGAGAGGTGAATCTTTAACTAGTTTCTCTTAAAAATGAAGGAATACTTTTTATTTTAAGAAGGGTTTATTTTGTATGCTCGTAAAGGCACAGATATATATTCCAATAAATTATAAATGAAAGTTAACTCAAAGGGAAGAAAAAGTGTTATCGTTCATTAAATAATAAAAAGTATTACCAAGATTACACAATACATATTTCGGAATTCTAATATAAGAAATATAAATGGTTACATAATTTGGAGCAGATAATTAATTTCTAACAGTTTCAAAGGTAATAATGCCAAAAGTTCTAGAACTAATTATTGAACTCGTTCAGTTTTTCCTGGGCTTGAAAAAAAGTATTATTCTAGAATTTACCTTTTTGTTTTAAATTTGCCTCCGCTTGTATAAATGTGTCATAGAGAATAAAATAAACGTGGCTGAAATTTGTTTCAAACAGAGACTTGGCATCTTCATTATCGACATTATCTGAAAAAAATAATAATGAACATTATTTAATAAGACTTAAAAAAGAAATAAAATAAAACAATAACATGTTAAACTACTTAACTTTTAACTTATTTCGATTTTCGATATTTTTTTTAAATTAATTTAAACTTCTCTTCAGATGAAAAAGACATAAATGCAATTAAAAACACACTTTAGATTAATAATTGCTACATTTGATAGTAACAATTGTTATATAATAGAATTGAAAATGATCAAACCAGGTATTTAATACCACAACATATCTTGTATTATCAGTTCGTAAGATACATATAAGATGCGACCACCTGTTAACTTGTAAATTTTTCCACGTTTTAGAATTAAAATAAAAGATAGCACATATCAATTTGAAAATCACTATCTATCACCCTCAACATTAACTTGCATTATTCTATAATAAGAATGAGTTGGGAGTAAAAAAATAACTAAAAATAATTTTTTTTTTTTAATATAAAAGAATAATTTGCCAAAAACTCTTCTTATTAAAAATTATGCAATAGCACGTCCAAACCAAAAATTTAATCCAAAATTTACATATGGAGCGAAAAAATACAAATTTTCAATTACGAATTAGAAAACACAACAGAATTTCCTTGCACATGAAAATCTGTACCACATCACATTCTTCTCTCTTTGCTCACCTATAAACTCAGACCTTCTGAAAGCAAACTTTCGTAATGTGAACCAAGACTTACATATGTATGTATCTTGTATACGAGTATACCAGCAGGGGCAGCCACACGTTGTTTTGTCTTACGGGTAAAAGTAACATTTTTAATATTAAAGTTCCAGTACCATCTACTGGGGTAATATTGTACTATAGTTGAATCTGTGGTAAAGATTGCAGTTTAAGACCTGCTTCCGGATGTTGTGCTACTAACCATGAGCCGATGAGCATTATCTTCCTCGTAGTGACTAATAAAATGCCTACGATGCGTTAAAAAAGTATAAATTCTTATTAAACGCTAACCCTTGCAAACAAACATTTCTTTATCGTATTATTTTCATATTCTTTGAATACTAAAAACTATTATTATTCTTAAACTTTTTAAAATCAAGCTCAAGGCTCAAGCTCAAGTTTAAGAATATTGAAACAGAGGCCGAATAAAAAACTATTATTTTTATATATTTTTTCCAAGTGTGATATTAAACGACAAGGTGCAATGTAGACCAGATTTTTTTTATATGTACATACGTGGTTTGTTTAAAAGAAAAGGTGAAGTTTGAATTTTTTTTTTTTGAAAAGTATTTATTTATTCATCAATATCCATTTTGTCCCCTTCAAAGTAATCTCCTCAGCTATACTGAACTTATGCCAGCGCTTCTTCAAACCCTCGAAACAATCCTGAAATCCGCTTTTCGGTATGGCCATCAGCTCGTTTTTCGATTCTGACTTTATCTCATCAATTGTGGCAAAACGCTTTCCTTTCCTTGGTCTCTTCAGTTTTGAGAATAGGAAAAAGTCGCAAGGAACCAAATCTGGCTAATAAGGTGGTTGAGGCATGATTAGGGTTTTGTTTTTTTTTTTACCAAAATCATATTCTTCGATCTATTTAAAAAAAATCGAAGAACACACAAACGTGACTAACCTTTTCAGTTGTCAACAATAAACTACTAATCCAAATTGGCTGATAATGTCAACATATAACTAACACATGTGTACCAACATTTCGATAATTGAATGTACACAGCCCGCGAAAAATCAAAATTCAAATTTTCTTTTGAACAAACATATTTTTTTTATTCTTACCGCAATTCGTAATATATAATTGCGATTGTGCTCTATCTGTTAACATTTATACTACGTTCTATTGAATTAGGCATGATTTGGTTTCGTCTTCTGCTACTTCAAAAGTAAACAATAAAGAGAAGCGTGTAGAGATTCTTGAGCAAGGTAATTACACATACTAATATGTATTGTGCGTGAAAGTAAAATAGAACACAAAAAAATAACTTTTTCTGTCAATAACTAAATTTTTTTTTCACAAAATATGTCGGTTTGTTAGTTTTAAACAGAAATACTCAAAATAACTTGGATTTATAAAAATAATTACAAAATAACTACACGTTTCCTGGGTAAAGGCTTAAAAATTGAAATAGTAGTACATGTAAAACTAAAAGGCTCAACAACAAACCAAGAGCTAAGCCAAGCTTTGTCTAGCCTAGCGCAAACTTGAAACGCATTGAAATACCTAAATTTGGTTCGAGAATGTTTAAAGTTTGGACAAATTTTTGATAGGAACGGAAGAAAAACGTTTAAGCAAATAAGAAAAATCCTTTATGCGTTCTTAAAATTATATGGATCATCCGTTATTCAAATCAGCCATATTCGAATGAAAATCGAACCATATCTTCCTAAAATGATCAAAAAAAAAAGCAATAAAGAAATCTCTGCGGCAATTTAACTAATATTTCATTTCGTTGTGTTCTATAAACTCAAATCTGTACGAATATATTAAAAGGTGAATTTTATATCGTTGCCACATTTTTTCTGGCCAGATTTAACACACTAAAAACAGTGCTGTCAATTGAATCATAACAAAAAGGCGTTCATCGAAAATCCAGGCATTTCAGCTATTAAAATATCGGAGGAATTAACGTAAATATAATACAGAAATTTAAGTTTTACATAACTTACATTTGGAACTTCACCAATTTCCCGCAATTGACAGCTTACGTCACGCACGCTAATAGCCAAAATATTATCTTTATGTATATAATTCTTCTGTACGCGTATGTTATTGAGCTCCCCCTAAAAGGTTGGACCGATAAAGATGGAATTTTGTATGTCTTTGATTGGTTTCCTTGTATGGTTTAGGTTCACATTTGAACCCTGCGACCACGTTCTAGAAAATTTGTTTCATGATTTCCTTTATTTCCAACAATACTGCGGAAAATGTCCTAAAAGCTGAAGTTACCAGGCCAAAAATATATGTAATAAATTATTTTATTTAATTTTAGTTCTAAACTATTTGCACACACAAACACACCTACACCTTAGAACCGCATGTATAAACTACAAACTCGAATTTCAAATGGGTATTACATGCATGTACATATGCTCATACATACAAATGTATGTAATAGTTAAATTTTTATCATTTAGTAGCAAAAGCAAGTTGCCAGCCTACCAACAACACATTAACGATTTGTTCTCCACCGTTTCTGAACTACATAGTGTCAGACTTTTAAGGTTGTTAACATGTTTAAGTCGACGTGTTAATGGGGTCTTTTGTGTAGTACTTCTTAAGCAATTATCAATTTGAGCTACCAACAAATTACGCTGGAACTGATAGTAGTTCCAACCTAGGGTGGTTGAAAAATTATCACACTATATAATAATGTTGAAAAATAGGACACTGATTCATTGTTTCGAATGTACATAAGTATGTACATATGTATATTTGTGATATATTTTTACTTTTAAATGGGTTGATTGATAAAAAGAATATAAAAACAAATACTACTCTTAAACATAAAGTGTTAACCCCACACAAGTACCTACATATATACACTTTAAAAATTAAATAAAGCAACGTTTAATTTAATAACAAACCCAATGAAATTGGTTTTATTTTAATATGATTTAAGGTATATGGCAAGAGGCTCCGATATAATCTTATCCGAAGGTGGCCGACTTTCGAACACCACTTTTAGTAGCATTTACAACAATGTATTTTATAATACTCCGGCGAATGTTGCTTTTCAAGTCGAAGTCTTTCTATAGCTTATTAACACTAGCCGAAGCCCAAAGTATAATGCTTGTTATTCACCTACTGTTGCTTTCAACATATTGCAGCATCGTACCACAAAGTAGTAAACCCTGTGATCGTACTGTGAAAACCACAGCTCTCCCACATTAAGGCAATTTAATTAAAAAAGCAAGAAGTCTTTGATTCTCTACCAGATAAAACAAATTGCTTTAATACACCGGCTTCTTAGCAAATGTGGGTGTTTTTGTTTTTGACGTAGACATTTAGACATAGACCAAAAATTATCATCTCTGCTGAACACCGCCAGAAACCCTATTGTATTGCAATTGAAACATTTAATATTAAAGTTAAAGCACGCTTTATAAACCAAAGTCTTCTCGCGAGCCTAGACCACTGCAGTTCCTTTTGAAATCAATAAAGATAATACATCCGTATAAGAGTGTACCGATTTAACGATTTAGAATAAATTAAAAATATAAAAGTCATTGGATGTGATTGATTTTAATTTAAGTAATATCGAATAATTATTAATCGACTACTCGATTATAATTAATATTTTTTTCGAATGAATAAAATGTATTATTAAATAAAAACTTATTATTAATTTAGAAAATTAAAATGTCAGAAAATTAAAAAGTTATAAAACTTTTTGGATTAATGAACAAAACAAAACCATTTTCGAAACATAATGTGTGTATTAGGCAAACTAATTCGAATAATTTTCTCTTCGAATCGAATTACGCTGTAGCACCGCAGCCGCGCGCGCAGATACAAACAAAGACTTTATACTGCAACACTTCCTCGTACCATGTACTCTATTTCGTAGGTTAATATGTTTGTTAAAGAAAGCACATACAAACAAACATTAATCTCTATCCACCCACGTTGCCCCGTTTCCAAGGGCTAATAAAGAATTTGAAATTAAAAAATTTAGAGAATTCTTAAAAGCTTGTTCCAACTTGCTGTTAAAAGTTCTGCCTATGTATAATATTAAACGACTACCCTGTGCATTTACCTTAATAATTTTCTTTACCGACGTTGTCTCATTTTCTTGAAAAGAATGCTCATCCGTCAAAATATTAATTATTTTCCAAATTATAATTTTAACATTTTTTAATTTATTTTTTATTATAAAACTGCTCGAATACAATTACATATTATATAGTACCTTAAATTACCGAACGTGGTAACGAAGACCATCACCCGTTGTAGTGGAAAAAACCCCGAGTCTTTGGTGGAGATCGGACCCAAGGGCTTTTCACACTATAAGATTGAGTAAATCGACTTGTCAACAATTTAAATAAAACGGCAAAGTGTGAAAACACTATTTTAAGAATTTGATAAAAATCCGGATGCAAATTTGACAGTCGTATGGTGCTCGCCATTTTTTTTTTTAATTTTCTAAGCGATTAGGCTTTTCATTTTATCAGAGTTGAATTTTTACAAATTAATGAAATTATGACGGTGCTGCTGTTGAAGTAGTTAGCGCGTTGACTATTACACATTCGATGGCTTTAGTGTCCTATGTTCGTACCTCAACAGCTGGCATTCTGTTACGTACATTTTTTTTGCTTTTCGACCGTTCTACAAATATGCCTTTTTCACAACCATATAATTTCATCATAATATGTTGCTCTTAGATTACGGTAACCTCAACAACCATGTATTTTCTTTGCATGTAATAAAAAAAACATCAAATATTTTTTTATGAAATTTCATTTAACATTTGAAAACCAATATTTGTCAAGTTATCGCCCTAAATGTGCGAAAAAGTGGTCGAAAACTACCTTAAGAGGATCGACTGCTGCAAGCGATCTAGAGGTGGTCATTTAATTGACATTGTATTTTGTATGTAATGGCAAGGTTCAAGAATTATACTGAAATAAAAATTTCATCGAAATCATAGCTCTGTGTTTTATTTAACTTTTTCAAAGCTTTAAATTGTAGTTACACATAAAAAATGTGAAAAATATTCTTCGAAGTTTCCTTTTAGAACCTTCACGTTTATTCAATTCCCTCTAATTTAAATTTCGCAAAGGGAACCCTAACAATAAAAACAAATGATGGTTAATGACCGACTAATATTTTTACTCAACTTTTATTGTATTATTCTTTTTATATATTTTTTTTTAAATTTGTTTTTCATATCTATCACAATTTGTTTTTCATTTCTTTTATATTCGTATAATAGTATATTATTCTGGTTGTTTAAAATTTTATTTAAAACGTATTCGTTGTAGAAGCTTTGTTTTTTATGGTTACATGGGCTTTTTTTTTAACTTCGCACAACTCATTTGCGGATTATCATGTTCGTGTGTTAGTCAGTCAAATGAAGAGCTGAGCGAAAATCTAATCATATTCAGTCGCTCTCTGAACGAGTGTTATTAAGTACCGGTGGTTTCGGTTTGTTTATAAACTATTGGTTGGATGAAAGAATTAATTCGATGACAGGCAGGCAAGCAGTGTGAGACACAAAGATTATTAAGACTGACGTTTATTTTACATTTTACTTGGACTCTTATTTTCACTCTTTTCAATTGTTTTGAACTGCGTTCAAATAATTTTAAGGTAAAACATGGTAATATGGAGACACAATTTAGGAGGGGTAATGGTATGTGGTATAGTTACTGCACGTGTAAGTGAACTTGTCTTACAAACCTTTAAGTTGTCTTTCCACTACCTGAGTTCCTGTCTAATTTCAATATCTAAAGTGTCTCTAGTATGTCTAATATACCTTTATAAATTTTTCACCTGCCCTCAGTAAAAAAAGGAACATGTTCTATTTTCATCTAATATACAATATGAATTTTCGATGCCATATTTTTAAGAGTTAGCTATTAAAATCAGACGAAATCAAGGCATTTGCAAGAACAGCTTTAGAACTGAACTACCACGGGGTAAATCTTCTGTAGAAGCGTTATAGGAAATAACCACTCACAAGTTCTAAATAATATATTACTTTATAACGTGCTCGTACTTACTATTTATAATTACATAAAATCTGGTATTATGAAGTTGGAATCAACTCATAAGGCCATAATTGAGCCCTAAAACCATTCATTAGTAACTGACTTTTCTGTAATCCCTATAAAAAATAGAAATTACTTTTTCTTAACCTAATTTAAACGCTTATTAATGTTTTTTTTTTCAAATTCAAATAGCCAACAAAATGAAAACGATTTAAACTTGACTCTGAATCATCAACAAAGTGTATAAAATTGGTGCTGATAGTAGCGGTTACTATTTGAAGTTTAAAAACTCTCCATTGCTGACGCACTTTTTGCTTTAGTTAAATATTGTTTTTTTTTTTGAATTAGTATCAAATATTAGTTTTTAATTATATTAACGCCGATATTTGAAAATATTACATACTACAGGACTGCACAAATTAAACATACATAGATAAACACAACCTAATTTTTTAATGTGTTTCATTTATTTATTAAGTCGCACGGTATTGTATGGAACACTTCCACCATAGCTAGTGTGCTGAATTTTGGTATACTCGTACAGGTAGACTTTGGAAAATAAGTAATGAGAAAAATGGCCACTTTCCATCTAGGGGGACTATGGTTCCTTCTTATTCGTATGGAGCGTTTCCACGTCAACCGTCTGTAAGCTTTAGGTTAAAAGAGGATTTATACATACATTAACGAACAAAAATAACTTGGAAAAAAGGACTGAGGTTCGCACGAAAACATAAATGTAAAAATAAGGCCAAGTTAATACACAAAAATTCCGGCAGTTAAAAGTAATGCTATCAAAATGTGGACTAAGTTATGTACAATACCACCCCATTTCTAGGCAACTCGGACACAAGCCAACTTAATGTATATATACACTTAATTAATACCAAAATATACCATAAAACTAATTAAATATGGTTGCTTAAATATAATGGTATTGAAGGAGCACCTTGTCCATAAATCCTATTAGTTTTTGTCCGCCCACGTTACCTCGTTTCCATGGGCTTCTCATCCCTCAGAGAATTTTTAATTTTAAAATTTGGAAAATTACCAAAATCTCGCTTCAACTCGCTCTGTTAAACCACGTTACCTTGGTTCCATGGGATCATCCCTCAAAGAATTTTAAATTTTAAAATTTGGAAAATTTCCAAAATCTCGCTTCAACTCGCTCTGTTAAAGGTTCTGATTGTGGATAATAATAAAGAAGCACCTTGTCCACAAATCCCATTCATTTTTGTCCGCCACGTTACCTTGATTCCATGGGATCATCCCTCAGAGAATTTTAAATTTTTAAAAATTTGGAAAATTTCCAAAATCTCGCTTCAACTCGCTCTCTCAAAGATTCTGATTGTGGATAATAATGAAGGAGCACCTTGTCCAGCTCCAATTAAGTTTAATTACTCTATCGGTAGCCTTCCGCTTAAATGTGTAGCTGAAGTCAAAGATTTAGGTATAATCTTTGGCTCAAAATTAAGTTTTTCCAATCATATAGATTATATCGTTTCTAGAGCTTATAGCATGCTCGGGTTTATTAGAAGAAATTCTAAAGACTTCAAGGATGCTTATACGCTTAAATCTTTGTACATATCTTTGGTTCGCAGTATTTTGGTGCATTGTTCTATCGTCTGGAAACCCTATCATTTGGGACCATCTCAACGCATTGAACGCATTCAAAAATCTTTACCAAGACTGCTTTAAAGTTAAATTGGCCCTATGAACTATCTACTTATGAATCAAGAAGAAAGTTATTAGGCCTTCAATCGTTAGCCGACCGTAGAACTTGTTCTTCATTATTATTAGTCTATAACGTTTTATCTGATAACAATCACTGCCCAGAAATAAGAAATTATTTTGCCTTATATTGCCCTCCTAGAGATCTTAGATATAATCGTATGTTTGAAGAGAGCTTTCTTAGAACTAACTATGCAAAGAATGAACCAATTGCAAGATGTTTACATATATGTAATAGTTTCACTCCTCTCTTAAATTTTAATGTTACTTTTAATATATTCAAGCTTTTGCTATGTAAATATTACAATTAATTATTTTAGATATCTGTAAGAATATAATTCTGTAGATGAAATGTAAATAAATAAATAACTAAATCGGCCGATACGATCGTGTGATTTGGCACCGTTGGACTTCTTTCTTTGTGGATATTTAAAAAAAGTGTGCTCCAAAAACAACAAAGAGCTAAAGGATGAGGTAATTCGGCACATTAATATCGACCATCGGAGAGAGTTATGCCATAGAATACGTGGCGAGCAAATGGCCGATATTTTATTTCACACATAATTGTCATATTAATATTAATTCTCTGGAAACTTTTTGTTTTATTTACAATTAACAACGAGCGTTTGGTTGGACCACCCTATATTATTGTATTCGTAAGAAGCCAAGAAAAAAGTGTACTCAGGTTTGTGCATATAACACTTTGTGTAAGAGATTTAATGACAGAAAAATGGTTAGCTCTGTATTAGTAAATAATACCAACGATTATTGTAAATAATAACAAAAACAGTATACAAGTATATACATATGTATGTATGTACGTAATTTGCATATGTTATAAATATTGGTGTGAAAATTTATGTTGAAGTTACGTACGAACAAAAATAAAAAATTGTTTATTACCAATATGAACATACATATGGATATAGGTACATAGAGGAAAATGACAACAAGGAGATAACATGAAAAAGGGAAAACCTTAAATGAAAACCAGATATTATTCGAAGGGAAATCAAATATAAGACAAAATACGAAAAAACCAAAATTGAAGACGCATGCAAATCATTAACGACATAAGGCAGAAATAAATCAAAAAATGATTTAAATACTAAACATAAATATTATCACAACTTCTCCAAATAATTATTGGCAATAATCAGATTTTATATAAAACGTTTCAAATAGGAATTTATAAGATTAGTTTGCGAAAATTCAAATTATTAAGACTTTGTAGAACCACACTTGAAAAACATATGTATGCATATCCCTTATATTATTATTAATTTTTATTATTTATTATTACCTTTTAAATTACACTAAAACACTAAGAACTCGCATTTGGTCAAGAGCACAAAACGAATAATTAGAATTCCTCATAGAGTGCACATAATAATATTATTGTTTAAATAAAGGCAACAGCTCACAATAAATGTAAAAAGCAATTGATATTATGAACAAACAAATGTATAAATAAGCAGAATGTATTTCAATCACTTAATTTATTTTTCAATATTATATAGATATGCAGTTCGTTGTAGGTAGCTTTAAAGTGGTTATCATTGATTTACCAAAGAGAGGTTGCTTTCTTATGAATATAAATAAATGAACGAATATTAAAAGTAAACAATGCATGGATAAACAGAACCCACATAGCTTGACTTAGCATGCAAAAAAACACCGTTGTACACTTTCTTGAGAAATCGCCGGAGATTTCAAGGCTATCTTTTTCAAAAATTTATATTTTGGAATGTGTAATTAATATTTATGGTCGGGGTGAAGGAGGGTCAGATATACATATATATGTATATAAATGGATTTAAATAGGAATCTCTCCAAAACCGTAACCAGAAGAAAAATTGTTATTGTAAATCATATGTTTTAGATCTCATAAACTAAAGATTTTAAAGTCAGTGCAAAATATCAACTTTATAACACATGGCTATAAAAACCAATGTGCTGATTTACGGAAATAAAAACGATCTAGTTATCCAGCAAGCTAATGCCAAGGCAGTTATCAGCGTGTCATACCCGATAGCCAAAGTTAAGTGAAAAATTGACCCATCAATCAATCATTTTTCAATATTACCAGTACAATATCTTATGTGAATATTTCATAATATATTAATTCATATCAGAAATTCCCCATAAAATTATAAACATTTTCCCGCCACCAAGAATATTAGAAATCTTTTGTTGTAACCATCGAATCTACACCTTTTCGAGGAAAATGCCGCAACATCTATGTATCTTGCACAACTTATTTTATAGTGTTGTAGGAATGCACACAGTGCACAATTTTCTTAATAAATCTTAAATCTAGTTTAGGACAGCACCTTTAAAACTCAAGATTTTGCATACAATGTAGAACATTCAATTTTAAGGATATAAATTAAAGTGAAAACTTCAGCCGGCAGCTTATATTTTCCGAGTCACTGGCCCCTAAGGCATTGGATATAGTGTACGAAGATTCTAAAATAACTACGGAACTCAAATAATCATTATTTGTAACTTCCTACCAAAAAAATCTCACTGAAGAAGAAACACTATACAATTAAGAATTACACCGAGATAATTCTTGTTACTAGGACTACCTCAGACGGCATTAATTTTTATTTGTTTGAGTTTTATTTATGACTTTTTCTTTTTGGAAAATAATCAGGTATATGATGGAAATAGATTCTAAAAACGAAACAATATAGATTGTGATGTGCATATTTTTATTCCATTCTGCATTTATTTGAAAATTTAATAATTTTAATAAATTTAAAATACCTATATACCCGGAGTTGAAAAATCTTTTTTAAATTGGGCTAAAATTCATCACTTCTTTTAAAAGTGTTTGTTTTGAAATCGATCGATTTATATCACATATCTGAATAGTTATTTTGTGAGTTTTGCTTAGAAAATTAATTAACTATTTAATAGTCGATATCAATATTATTATTTTACCATATTTTTTTACTGATATTACATCAAGACATAATTGAAAATTTAACATAGCAAAAATCTTTAGTAAGCGCATCTGTGGTTCAAAACGCCATTGAGGCTTATATTTTTGCGTTCGCTCTAAAATCGTCTATGGAAAACGGTCTTTTAAGATCGAAATCTGTTACCTTATGTAAAAGTATAATCTCTGAAAGTGTGAATATCATTTGATAGGGATCGCGATGGGCATATATAAAAATGTTAGAAGTCCGAAAGTGGAAAAATATGGGTTGCACTTTACTTTTTTTTCTCGAAAAGTCATATTCCATCACCAACTGAACTTTTTAATATTTTGGTGGCTCTGCCGGTTTAGCAACTTAAAAAATTCTTCAAGAATACCAATAAAATAAATTACAAATGTTCTACATTCTTCCTAAATATAAACAAATGCATTTACAAACATATTTACCTAAAATTGTACGTAAATGACGTAAACGTGATGCTGAATCCTTTTTGCAATCCTGCAACTTCGCAGTGGATTTTTTAATATCAGCATGAGATTTTTTGGTAAACATAATTTTTTATTTTACTTTTTTTTGCATTTAAAACTTTTCATTTTTTCTTCACACTTTTTTGGTTTTATCGCAGGTGTTTACTATGTCTTCCAACGTTGTTTTTGATGAAGATTATAGTAAACTCTTCTGTTAATGACGAATAACTTCCGCGACAGGTGCCTCAATTTTGTTCCCCACTACAGCCCCGTATTATTACCGCTGTTCCATTCAACTACTTAAAAATATTTGTTATTACTACAATGGTAGCTCAGTGTGGATAGAAGTGGCAATTTTTCTTTTCTATGTTGTTTTAGCTTTCGTGGTTTTCTTTTTTTCATTCTGCATTCTTTTTTCACCTTTTTTCTCTTACAAATACCTTATAATAATTTTTTGCAATATTTTCTTAATTTTTGCTTTATATTCTACTTCTTGCGAAATCTTTATAACTTATATTTTATATTTCTGGTGTATATAAAATTTTCCTGTTTTATTTTACTACTGAAAAATCGTTGTTAAAATGTTGTTTTTTGCCTTGTAAAAAAATAATTATTATATTGGTGAAAACTGTTGACGTTTCTGAAATAAATAGACTTAGTTGTATATTTACAGTATTTTTGCGGGCTACAGATCTGTGCTCTGAAAATTTATATGCGGCGGCGGCGAGTACTAAACATTATTAGGCGGCGACCGGAAAGAGCAAGTAATTTAACTAACGATATTTGATAAAAATTCTAAACTTCTAAGCACTCCTGTGGATTTGATGTTAAGCCATCACCATTTCATTATTATTTTATTATATTATCTGCCTTTCTATTGTTAATTTTTTGTTATATTCGTGATAAAGTTTTCCTGTATCTTGTATGATATATTAAAAATTCTTAAGCTTTAGTTCTAATTATTTAAAAACCATTATAGTTTTCTTTAATGACATCAGTCAAGAAACATTTTTATATAATTAAACAACTAATTAAATTTAATCTATTACTAGTATGTTGGAAGCTTTTTAGTAGTAATATAATGTGAAGAGCTTTATTATATACATTCTAGCACAGTGAACCATTTGATTAGTTAAATAATATACATTAAATCAGTATATAAATGTTTTAAAAAACATATTGCAAAACTAAACGATTTCATATTCACCGCTAGCAAGCACAAATCTCTTAGTTAAAACTTCTTTGAACTTTAAGTCTTATTCGCAAAGGAGATAATATTTTATTGTGATACTGTTGAAAATGTATAAGAAACCTGTTGAGATGTATGTAAATAATGCTATAATAGCAGTTGCTACTAAGCCGACATATACCAAATTATATTCTGCGACGGCGACTAGCTGGTCACCGTTGCCTCGGCATAGGTACAGAGAAATACACAACATAGTGTTGATAAGTTTTAAAATGTAAAAGTTTTACGGTAGACTTATACTATAAATTTGAAAACTTATTTAACGAAACAATGTAGATATAACAATACATTCATAAAATAAGAAGTTATGCTCGAGGTGAATAACTTTTATAAAATAGAGACTAAGCTAATATATGTATGACGCAAGCTTTCTGGTTCGTAACAACTTCAGACTTCTTCCAAGAGCATGGGAACATGACATTCCTTGCAAGTAATTATAATTAACTTTTCTCTTGTAGGTGGGCTGCTTACTATCTTTCCCTTAAGTCATTGCCATACCAACAAGAATAACATGGTAATTAATATTACTAGACCTTAACGCGTTTATTATTTATGTATGTTCTTACGAAAACTCTTAAATGTTGATTTTATTCACAATAGAGAAGAGGTATTTTTGCGAAAATATTTATTTAGTAGATTTTTGGAATGAATATCCCTTGTCCATTTTGGTTTGGAGACAAACCGGTTTCGGCTATGTGCCATCTTCAGTGTCATTTTTCGTTCTCAGAACTTGACAAGAGATGACGGATATTCTTCCCAAAAATCTATATCAAAACACCCTGTCGGAATATTAAATCAAGAATATTTATTAAGCGTACTTTTACTAGAAAAAGTTTTACAATGAACCAAATAAAATCTCCCGTTATATTTTTGTTTCATAATGCTTGCTAACGTTGATCCATGAACTTAAGTTGTTGGTGAAATTGTTCACCATGCTCATCGCTGACTCATCATGCTGATCGCTGAACTTGGCCTGGTTAGACCTGAAGTTTTATATTTTTATACCTGAAATTTAGTATGACTATACAAAAAAGCTTATTAACGAATTCACAAGCTGCCTTAAAGTTATAAGTTTTATAACAATAACATCAAAAAATATGGCTGCTGTGAACAACCCCTCATAATTTAATGTGCTTTTTCAAGAAAAAAAAACCACAGTGTTTTAATAAAATTTCACCACGAAAACAAAACTAACTGTGAAATTTTAACATCAGATATAAACTTACCTCTACAAGTAGTACTAGAACAGAAAGAAAAATGCGAAAAATAAAACCATTTCATATAAAAAACAAAACAAGAGAGCGACATATATTCGGCAGTGCCGAATCTTATATACCGTTCACAAAAGTAGGAACTACCTATAACAATGTATTACAGATTTTCGCCAGTGCAAATATTTGTTTGCGATATTAAATTTTCGCCCCCGGTTTTTATACGTCTTATTTTACATTTCAACTCGTCTTTCGTTTTACGATCGGTTAATAGAGGAGGAGATATTTTTTTCTAAATTACAGCTCTTTTAATATGTTTTTCTTTTCTCTAAATGCTTATACTTATGTCTGTATATATGTATATATATATATATAAATATATATATATATAAATATAAATATATATATATATATATATATATATATATATTAATTGTAATTAATGTCACTATTGGATTTTGAGTAAAATTTCAAATATATTAAAAAATTTAGCGGTTTTGGTGCAATTTCAGCCTTTGGGTAAATTTTGTCGTTAAGTTTTAAGATATGGTGAAGTTTTGTTTTTGGTTCCATGTCAATTTAGTTAAAATTGCGACGTTTTTCATAAAGTATTGATTTTTTCCCAAATTTTTGGCAAAACTGCAAAATTTTGGTAAAATTAAAAATTTGGTTTTGATATTTTGAAATATAGGGAATTTTGGTTTTTCTTTTATTTTTGCAATTATTTTGTTCTATTAAAGGTTTCTTAAATAATTGTGAATTTTCGAACGTTCAATTTAAATTTTGCCAAATTTTTAGTTTTTCGTAAATTTTAGGTGCAATTTTGTTTTTCTTAAAACTTCGCTGTATTGGAAATTTTATTATTTTGGTAATTTAAAACTTTTGTGAATTTCTAAATTGTGTTTAAGTTTCAATTTTTTAGTTTTATTTAGATTTTTCGTTTTTATAATTTCTAAATTTATTGGTGAACCAAATAAGAAATTTTAACAAAATAGATGCTTAACAAATATATAAAAAAAAACAAATTTCATCACATCCGCGAAGTCACAAGAAATTCATCCAAAAATTAAAAAGTCACCAAAATAATTAAAAACATAAAAATTATAAATTTTGCCAAAAAGTATTATTAAGTAATTTAATTTTTATGCTTAAGTTCGTTTGCTTTATTTTTAAAATTTCGGGTTTTCATTGAATTTTGATCTGTTGGCCAAAAATTTGTTTAATTACAGTTTTTCGATTATATAGTGTTAAGTTTTACTTTTATGGTGAATTCAAAATTTTGGCAAAATTGTAATTTTTTAAATTTCGGTTTTTGAAAGAGTTTTCTTTGGTAATTTTTGAGGTTTTTTGCAAAATCTTTAATTCGGACCAACAATTAGGTCCGAAAGTTATCTGAGGGCATCAGGATGATTTTATAGCAAATTTGATATAGATTTAGGATATGAAAATTTTATGAGCGTATTCATAAGCGTTAAAATACGAAAAAAAATGGGTTGCCCCATATTTCGGGAACTTGTGGACCAATGTGGCTGATTTCAAATAGAGAAAATTCGCCGGACTCATTGATCAAATGATGCAAGCCAACCAACGTGTTTTAATCGTTAAAACATTTTATCAAAATCAATCATCGATTACTGTGACGATGAGAAAGTTAAGTGAACTTTTTGAGAGAAACAACGTGCCAGCCAACAAGACACATTATTTATCGTGTAGTGAATGATTTCGAAGAAAGAGGGACTGTAGCTGATAGACCACAACGTACTGTAAGATCAGCTGAAAACATTACTGCTGTTCAGGAAAGTGTTCAACGCTTTTTCAAATGTCATTGTTGGGTATTCTGTTTATATTCTGTGTTCAAAACAATCCATCAACCTCAATTCGACACCGTGCTCAGGAGCTTGGTCAACTTTGCCCACAATTTTGCACAAAGATTCCTTTTAAGATTCAGTTGACACAAGAGCTTCTTCCAGAAGACCATTTTTGCCGCCGCACATATGCCAATAGGATGCTACAGCTCGCCCATGACAACCCCGATTGTCATGAAAAAATCATAATGAGTGACGAGGAACATTTTCATTTGAATTGATATGTGAATAAACAGAATAGTCGGTTCTGGGCAATAAAAAACCCTAAAATTATTCATCAGTCACCTTTGCATCCATTAAAAGTTACAGTCTGGTGTGCAATTTGGTCAGAAGGAATCATTGGACCTTACTTCTTTAAAACCGAAAACGACATAACGAAACTGTCAATGGGGAGCGATATCGTGATATGATTGAAAACTTTTTAACGCCACAACTGCATGCTTTGGGCGGGACTAACATGTGGTTTCAACAAGACGGTGCCACATCGCATACAGCCAGGATTACAATGGAATTACTGCGAGACCTCTCTCCACAACAAGTTATTTCAAGGAGTGGTGATGTTCATTGGCCTCCACGGTCGCCTAATTTGACTGCTCCGGACTTCTTTTTGTGGGGATATCTGAATACGAAGGTTTATGCAAACAAACCAGAAACGCTGGAGCAACTAAAACAAAATATTCGTGATCAAATTAATGAAATACCGCATGAAATGTGTGAGATGTGTAATGAAAAATGTGTTCAAAAGGGCTCGCATTTGTGAGGCTAACAGAGGCGGACATTTATCTGATATTGTAATCCATACATAATTTCCGACATTAAATAAAACATTTATCATTATACGATCCATTCTCTTTCATTTAATCAAAAATTATAAACAAACAAAGAAAGTAGTATACCTTCCCGGCGGACACTCTGTATTTTAGGGCGTTTATTTTTAAGCTACTTTAAAATATTGGGACATTACGACATCATAAAGTGGCTTGTGAATTCGACAATTGTCTTTATAATAATTTATTTTTAAGTATGTATATAGTTAAGTAAATTATAAATAATTTCTTCAGAATTTAGATTTAACTTATTTCCTAAAAAGTTCGGGACAATCAAAAGGAATTCCAGCAGTTTTCCCATCGGGTAATAAAAATCTCTAAATTGTGAAACTTCGTAGTAGTTTTCAGATTTGTGGATCATCGATTGAAGAAAAAAAGTTAGAAATCTTGTGCGATGTTGTCATACGGAAATAACTTTTGTGAAAATTACAAATAGTTAATCAACTTGGCAACACGTGTATCTCTCGGACTGGTATATACTGTTCGATTTCCTGCCTCTACATTGAAATATAACACCTGCTATTTTTTTTAATGTAACGTTACCAAAGCTACGAACATATTCTATTTTAGCAACGTAACAAATATACCGTAAATACTGTCCACAAAAAATAATCAAAACTTTTTATACATAATCAGTTCTTTGTAAACCATCGGAGCGATAAGATTCAAAAATGTCCAATATTCATTATAATAATGAATGGCACTTGGCCCAACACGAACTAGAATTATTGACCCTGTGCGACTATGAGCGACAAAATCAAGATATAGAAACAACAGTTACAGCATTTGCCGCAGCTAATAACGATGTTGATGATTTGGCTTGCGGTGATTCTAGGGCCTTAATGCAAGCCTGCACTTATGAATTTTATGTCAAATACATTTGTCTGGCCAATAGGCTTGAAGATGTATACGATAAAATGATACAACCGCAGAAACGTCATTTGATACGTAGTCTCCTCGATGCCACTTTGGGCAGAGTTATAGAATTAAAACATGATTTAGTTAATATCGATCTAATGGAGTTTAGCTATAATGATGCGATAGTAGATCGTTTAAAATTGACGCCGATTGATACAGAACTAAGGATTCCTAGATATATCCAAAGGGAAAGGCGTAAAGAAATCGAGCAAAGAAATATAACCATGCACAATATATTAGTAAAATTAGGTTGGGTAGAGGAAAATCCAAAAGTGGAAAAAATGACAGAGATCGAGGCCATACGTTTAATACAAAAACATGAAAGAGCCCGTCAGGGCCGTCTGAGGGCTCACTTTATGAAGGAGATACGTATGCTTAAGGAAAAAGATAAATCAGAGGAGAAAGATAGAGACCGGCATGATAGGGGTTTAATGGCCGCCCTAAAAATACAAAAAATGTGGCGTGGTTATACGGCTAGGCAAAAGACACGCAGGCGTAAACTTGATGAAATGATGTTGATAGGTATGTTGCCACCACCATCGCAAGTCTTAAAAAAGAGAGAAGAGGAAGCAGAGAAACTAAATGAGGTAGGTATAAAAAATTGTGAATGTCGTATACACATTTTTTTTTAGTTCTTAAAATTTAAGTAATTTTATAATTATTTCTTTATTTTATTTATTCTATATTAAACGAACTAGTAAAACTTTTGCATCTTGTATCTTGTTCGTTATTTTTGTTGTGTGTTTTGTAGATTAATTTTAGAGTTTCGAATATAACATCTGAATTGAAGTTTGTTTGTTCGTTTATGATGCGTTCGTCAAATGTCTTATGTTTGTATATTTCCATGTTTTCTAGGATGTTTAGTCGTCGTCCTTTGCGCTGTGTGTGTAGTACTTGTACCGTTTTTCTAATATGCGGTGGATTACATTTGCTGTTGAACATATGGTCGGGGAAGTTAGATACTTGTTATAGTCTCTTATGTCTTTCTTTAGTTTAGCGTCCTCTTTGTCCTATGTCGTTCGACATCTCTTCCCATCAACTTACCGAGGGTCTTCTTCCCTTCCCAAAGTCAATGGTCTTCAAATTCAGCATGTTCGAAAAACAGTACTTTCATAACCGTGTCTGTCTTGGTTCACGTCTGCTGTCGAGCCGGGATTACGCATCTACTTGCTATAGTCTCTTATATGTTCGCGTTATCTTGCTTTAATTTTGCGTCCTGTTTCTCATATGTCGTTCGACATCTCTTCCCATTAACTTACCGAGGGTCGCCTTCTCTTCCCACTGTCAATGGTCTTCAAATTCAAAAAACAGTCCTTTCTCAACCGTGTCTGTCTTGGACGTGAAAATCATTATTATTTTACTAACATTAAATTTAGCAACATACGATTTTTTCCGCTACATTTCCTCCAACAGAAGCATTATTTATTCTTTCAGTTTGGGTTTCTTGTGATTATTCTTTTGAACAAAATTTTCTGCTAAAGCCATGCACATACATATGTACAAATGTATTTATTATTAAAGCCTTTTTTAAAACTCGAATTACTCCTTCACATTTGTCATTCTGAACCTAAAGATTTTCAAGAGACGATATACTACGCAAGAAGCCTTTATGGCGAAATATGAATCTGCTGTTCAGCTGGCGAGAGAAGAAATAATAAGTAAATATGGTGCTAATATGACTGAAGATATTGGCGATGAATTACGCTCTTGGATAAAAGATTATTATGAAAAAACTGGAAAATTGCCAGATTTTCCTTCTGAAGATCAAGGCGGCTCTTTTCATATATTCAGTCGTCCAGGTACTGAAAGTGAAGTAAGTCGTTCTTCGGCTCGATCATCTAAAGAATCGCGTAAGACGAAGGCCAAGTCAAAGTCCCCAGCAAGAAGTGGAGATTTAAATGTGAATGAAAATCAACTTGGAGATGAAACCTTACAAACAGGTCAGTCCAATTGTTTGCCAGATATAAAAGCAGAAATTGAAAGGTAAAAAACTATAATGAAAATTGTGTTAAAAATTTGTTTTTATAATAGTTTCCAAATCAAAGATTTAACGAAATTTGGCGTGACAAGAATGAATCGGGGAATTTGAGCCAGGGGATTTATGAAGATATGATTTTTAATGAAAAATACAATGAGATTGAAAGAGAGTTTCGAAAAGTTGTGGATGATGTTATGAGACAAGAATTAGAATTGTTGCAGGTAATTAAAAAATATATACATGTGTCTTAATTTACTTATAGTGTATTATTTATTTAATGCCAAGGCCGCCACTGGAAAGAAAGCCAAGAAAAGTAATAAGAAAGCTAGACGTTCGGGCAAAAAGGGCAAAAAGAAAAAAGAAAAGGACTTAACACCAGATCGCTCCACTGAATCACTTTACGAAGAGCTAGTAACAAATGGCATTATAAGAAAATATCCCGAAATAAGAATGAGCCAATATTTAGGTGACAAAGCTATTACTGCAAGATCCGGAACAAATCCTTCACCAGGAGATATAAGAGAAATTCTAACCGAATACTGCATATTACCTTTGGCTGCAGAACAAATTCACAATGCATGCCCCTTAATACGTTCTATATTGTTAGTTGGACCGAAAGGTTCTGGTAAAAAAGCTTTGTTACACGCCATTTGCACAGAAGTTGGAGCAGTATTATTTGACTTAACCCCAGCTAATATTGTGGGCAAATATCCGGGCAAATCGGGCCTTATCATGTTAATACATTTGGTTGTAAAGGTATCACGTCTACTGCAACCATCCGTCATATATATGGGCGATGCGGAGAGGCCTTTTATGAAAAAAGTACCCAAAACCGATCGAACAGATCCTAAACGTTTAAAAAAAGATTTGCCCAAGATGATTAAAAATATAGCAGCCGAGGATCGTGTTTTATTTGTAGGCACTTCCAATTTACCCTGGGAAGCTGATCAGAAACTTTTGCAACAAACCTATAATCGTTTTATTTGCATACCTAGGCCCGATTACGGCGCTTTATCTCACGCCTGGAATAAATTACTATAGTATGTATTCCGTTCTAGAATCAGAATACACTGCTAACTTTTACTTGTGTTTAGTCAATATTCGGGAGGATTGGCCAACTTGGATTATAGTGTCATGGCCAAAATTTCGGATGGTTATACTATAGGTTCTGTAAATGCTTGTTTAAAAGAGGTTTTAACCTGCAAACGTAAATTACAATTGCGCTCTCAACCCTTGACGCATGTTGAACTGATTAACGCATTATGGTAATTTCCCTATCAAGAGAAATATAATATTAAGATAATTTCATGCATTTTTATATTTATATATAGTACAAGAGATCCTGTTTATCGCGAAGAGGAAGAGGCCTATGAATCATGGTGGTCGAAGACGCCTCTGGGACGTAGGCGTCAGCGCTTATTAGAAATTGAGGAAGAAGCTCGTTTAGAGGAACAAGTGCAGGTTACAAAGCAAACTAACGGCAAGAAAAACACTTAAATATCGTACAAATGCAGTTTATTTATTATTTATAATAGGATTCTTTTAAAGCACTGCAATGTATTTTATTAGTTATAAGCGTAAATGTAAATGTAAAGAAATAAGTAGATCCCTTGACAAGGGATGACGGAAATTCGTTCCAAAAACCTAAATCAAAAGACCCTGTCGGAATATCAAATCAAGAATCAACTTTAAAATAGTTGGCACTAAAGTTTTCATAAAAGTAAAACACAATAAACTTAAAGTAACTCATAATAGGTACTTAATAAATATTTTCGTATCTTATCAAATCGGCGCCTTCGTATCGAACGGACATATGTTTATACATACCTACAGTGTCGTATTTGGATGTTTTAACGGGACTTGACAATAAAAAAGGTACATATTTTAACCAAAAACTGAATCGTAAGAAAAAGCAGAAGGCCGAGGGTATTTTCTAAACCAGCTGTTTTGCTGTGGAACGTCTGAAATATAAACACAAAAAAGCAATTTTATAAACATTGTAATAAAACGTTAAAACTTTTCCAATAAAACAGTGATTCAATAATAAAAACAAATAAGATTTATACATTGTAGGTACAATAAGTAAATAAACACATCAGTTAAGTATGGAAAGGCAAAAAAACCCAGAATTTAAGTAAGAGGTATTTGTGGCCAAACTGTGCCAGTGTGAATAATTCTGCCGCACCAGAGGAGATATTTAAATATTTTTTATATCATTGTAGCACAAAAATAAAATTTCTTTGATTTAATTTCAAGAAAATGAGCGATGGCACCGACGTTGTTGTTGGAAGAGAATTACGTTTTTGAACTGCAATAAATTTTAAAAAAAAAACTTTCACATTTTAGTACAAAAAGATAAATAAACTAAAATCGAAAGACTCTCCGCCATTAAATTCACAACTTACAAAAACGTAGCTACGCTCATAATGCAGAATACACACAATCGTAAAAATTCCAATCGAAACGGAACGCAGAATATCAAAGTTGCCAAACGCAGAAATTTTCAATCCGAATCGAAATGCCGAAAAGGGGTGAATACAAAAAATTGGAAGCAATTTTGATGGAATATATTTATTTTTATTTCTTATTTACAAAAACGGGTAACGTTGCCATTTGGGCCATTGCGCAAATCTTTTTCAACTTTTGTGCAAGTTTCAACAATTAATGTAAATTTTATGGAAAAGTCAATTCAAAAAATAAATTAAAAACACCAAACCATCAGGAATTTTTTTTAATTTACATCTAAAACTTTCTAAAAAAGGGAAGACATAATAATTATTATAGTTGTCTCAAGGAAATATTGTTGGGTTAGATTCATTCAAGAAGAGGATCGATCTATTTAATCAAATCGCACTGGTTCAGATTGTTATGCGCTCTTCACTATGAAAACAAGAAAAAACTTTTGCATATTATAGTAACTCAGTGCTTTAAGCGAAGTTCCTCGGAATTCTCCTGTTAAGGTGAGATAAGGTGTCAACCATGAAATACTGGGTTCTTATTTCTGCGAAAGGCAGTGGTACAGAAAAGGTTTTTTCGTTTCAATCTCCTAAATGCATGCCCTGCAGACGCTATTGTCTGCTCTAGCTATTCGAAGCATATACGATTTTAAGCTTTAGTGCCGTGTTAGAAGACTTGTTCAGTTTCAGCAGGCACTTCGTTTAATCTGGGTTTGGGTCACCCCACTAAATACTAGTGCCAATTTTCCCGCCATTTTTATCCCTTACCAGCATCACGACACCGTTCACATTTCTATGCCGAAAAAAAGTGTTTCCTTACTGCATAAAAGATTAAAAAATTAGGCAAAGTTGGCTACATATGGTGCGTACATAGTATAAACTATTTTAACGTTAGACCCGTACAGGCAGGTAAACCGACGGACGGCACTTGCCTAAAAAATTCTCCAAACCTAAGCGTCTTGTCATTCAGTGTTCTCAAAACAAATTAAGTTCCCTAAGGCGTTTTTCATTTAAAGAATTTTTGTAAGTATTTAGTAACCCTTTTTTATATTTATTTAAATCATTCATTTTTATTAGTTTTAGCTACATATAGCTATAAAATTGCTATTTTTTTATTTTCTTACTAATAAAATTGTAAGCCTTATAATAAATTTGAAATGAACGTGTCTTTAATAACATGAAGGCTTAAAGTTTGAGAAGAGTGCGGTAAGTAAGGTAAGAGTGGTTGCAAGGTAAGGTTCGTTTTGTGGCATCTAAAACCCTCATCTTCATATGATGGCTCATTGAGGGCCGCCGACCTCAAGTGGGAGGGACAATGCCTGGTGTAACGTCTGACAGAAGGTGATCGGGATGTGTGTTCAGGGAACATTCCGGCTTGCTTCGGGCTATATAAAAGAAAATATTTATTATTTTCAAATTAAAGGCTGGCATGAATTTTTTTGCAGTACAAATAGTGCCGATTGGTTGGCAAGAACCACGCCTCAGATGGCGAGCTAAAGTCGGAGCAACTGCAATCATGTCAGGGCCGCCAACAGTCGTGCCGCGGCAGTTTTCTATTTTGCGCATCAGCCATTACAGCACAAAGTGTGTATATTACACGAAACCATTCGCTCCGTTTTTACCCCCTCATAACTTTGCTTCCTTTAGTCAGAATAATAATGAAACTTGAAGAGTGCTTACTACATATCGGTTATATTTTTACCACAAAAGCTTCCAGATATATGAAGGTGTAAAAATTGCATAGGAAACAGAAGATTCTAGTTTGCAAAATTTTTTTTATCTTTCTAATATGGAAAAGGATTATGGGAAAAATGTTACCAAATTAGCAAGTTGCCTAGAAATGGGATGGTATTTTTTGATCTCAGTGCATTTAACGGCCGAAATTTTTGGGTAGGAACTTGGACTTATTCAGTGTTTCGTGAAAATAGTCTTGCAAAAGTGCAAATTAAAAACAAAAATATCTTTTCATGCTATTCGGAGTATTAAGTTGTTGGATATGAATTTGCACTTTTGCAAGACCATTTCCATCAAACATGGAATACCGCTATTAATTAATATAATAAAAAGATTTTAGAGGAAAATAATAATATCGTCACGTCAAACGAAAATCAATCATAAATATTTTGCTCTTAATATGCAAGGTAATTTAAGTGGGAACAAGTGGTAAATTATCACAGTATGTATGTATAGTCATCATCAGGAAGTGATCTTTTTTAAATATTGCAGATCCTCAAATTTTGTGATAATAATCTTCCTTATACTTCCCTGGATATTCAAAAGCTGGCAAAACGCTACAAAAAAAAAAATCCCGTTGACTTTCTTTACGCTATTGTTTAAAATGTATCTCCTCAATTGGGGTGTACCGTAACGCTCGTATATAAGTGATTTTTGCGTCAACTCTGTCGCGATAAGAACGAATTGAAGAATTGAACCACGTCAAATTTTCTGCAAAACCTTCTGGCTGATCTACAAACATTAACAAAATCTGCATCGTAATTTGGCTTCGAAAACATCGTAAAAGGTAGCTAGGATTAGACACTGCACACTTTGAGCATTATACCAATAATCAGTTTTGTAAAACTTCTAAAGAAGCTTTTGTTGACCATACCGATAACAAATATTTTTTCTGGGATGTGGCGTGACGATAATGTGGTTCCATAGTAGGCAACGAATTTAAAACCTCTCTAAATTAAAAAAGCTTAGATGAAAAATTTTCTGTTGCAGAGAGTCGGGGGCTACGATAGCAATTTTTGGGTTTGTAATAATTGTTTGCTATTTTTCCAGTTAATCTACCAATACTGAACGTTTTTTGAATTGCTAACTATGTGTAATGGGAAATTTAACTCCCACACATGTAGTAAAAGTACTAACAAAATATAATAATAAATTACTAAAGGGGTTTTCTATAAGGGCAGATTGATGTTGACAGTCGATGACGCTCATGCTATTTTGGCGGTGTCTGTCAAATCTGTTGTTTATCATTCAGTCGCGGATGCTAAATCAGATTGGTAAATAACACGATTCGCCAAAGGCACAGGGGCCTTTTAAATAAAAAGGAATGTCATTAACAACTCATACCCGGCATGTTTTCTTTCATTTCAACATCAACTGGATCAACTGGCCCTTATTGAAAAACGTTTTATATATGTATGTATAACCGTATAATTAGGAAGAAAAAGAAAATGCGTCAAGAACTTTATTCATATTGAATGTGTATAAGATGGGTTCAAAGAATTTCCGAAAATAAAACAACTCTCTCTCTCTCTCTCTCTGTCTCTCTTTCCCTCTGCTAAGGCAATGATGAGCTTAAAACTTGTTTTTGATAGTATTTCCTAAGCATCTACTAATTGTTTTAAGCTTCCGTATGTATGTATGTATGTAAGGTTGAACATACGTATGTCCATAGATTACAAAAAAACCGGAATATGAAATTTAAACAAATTTGTACGTTCCTTATTATTTTTTTTTTTGCGTCATCATCCAAAGGGCGCTCCTCTACACTTTTACAATTTGCATCTCCCCGTCTCTTTTATTAAAAACGAACAAACAAAATTATTGATTGTATATTGAAAGAGTTTCATTCTTATGCTCTCCCTGGATAGATTTTTCTTCTTCTTGCTTCCTTTCTGTATGTGTATTAAATGTAGTGTGTTCTATCTGCTATAGTACGGCAATAGTTATCAGCAGATTCTCTTCGCAGACGGTTGTTTTTTTCTTAATTGTATTTTGGTTTACCTACATACATACATAAATACTTATAATTATTTTTTATTTTATTTAATCATAAATATTTGTGACAAATTGTGATTGGATTTTTGTGTGTATTAATTTGTATAAACTCAAAAACTAGTATTATGTTTGGTTTAATTAAATACTCGATATGGATTATATTAGGTTTGAAATTTGTTTTGGGCGATTTGTTATATCCTGAATATCAAGCTGTGGATAAGAAAAAATCCAATTTAGCTGTAAGTATGTTTCGTTTTCAGACAATTTTACTTTTTAGCAAGAATCGTTTAACAGTTTGCATACTAACAATAAAGCGTGGGATCTGTTGAAGAAGTTGGGTTAATATTCCAGTCAGTTATCATTCAATTAACGTAAATAAATACGGATCACTGTTAATGAATAAAGGTAAAATGTTCTTATAGAATATTATCTTAAGAAACATTTAAAAGTTGTTCTTACACTTCTCTGAGAAACGCAAGCCCCAAGAAAGAAGCTGGTTTTTCACATACATACATACGTATGTACATGCATAGGAACAATCTTGGGTATAAGCAAGTTGAAAAACCTTTGCAAAAAAAAAAAAAAAAAAAAAATAAACAAGCAGCCTTTCGTGTTTCGAGCATAAAAAGGTAATATGAGCTTAAAAGGCAATACTAACTTTTTAATAGTACATTATTCAATTAATAATGAACAGGAGATTTTTCACAGTAAAGGTCTAGCAAGTAGAGACAATTCTGTTTTTATATTATTGAATACATATTAATATGAAAAACAGCAGATTTTTTTCATTCCTGTAAGTTCTAATGAAATCCTTAGAAATTATTAATAAACATCTAATTTCGAAACTAAACATTGATATAACAAATTATTTTTTTTAAGTTTAAAATAACAACACGGCGATTTCTTATAG
The DNA here is from genome assembly GCA_963932375.1 of Phania funesta. Taxonomy (NCBI): domain Eukaryota; kingdom Metazoa; phylum Arthropoda; class Insecta; order Diptera; family Tachinidae; genus Phania; species Phania funesta. Next base: position 24,286,076 of record OZ010652.1, read on the forward strand.
ATTGACATTCTTGGTTAAAAAAAATATTGATTAGAAAATTAAATATAACGAAAAATTGTCATAACTGTATTAACCTACTTACATATTTTTGGCGCCAGTCAAGTTTTCTAATCAACTTCAGTTTGTTTACAGGGCCGCACTCCACTGTATGCGCCTTCACGTTGTAAGCAACATGAATTGCTATATCCTGGCGATCAAGTTAATGACTGGATATGTGACTGTGCACCAGGTATGTTGAATTAATAATATAATGTGCTACTTTTAAATTTATCCTTAAACTCTTTTACAGCTGCTTTGTATTATCCCGAAACAGACTCCTGTTATCCTGCATTCCGCAGAGGGCCCTGTGAAGAAGGTCAATTCTTAGTTTTAGCAGATCATGCTGTTTTGCCTGTATGCATAACTAATGATTGCAAAGTCGATGGTAAGGTTAAAATACAAGGTGTTTGCTATGAATTTGGTAAAGCTGGTGCCTGCAAAGATGCTAATTTATCCTATGTTATTGGAGTAAATCATCAAACGCTGCATGTGGATTGTGTTAAGTTGTCCATATCATTGGAATCGCGGTTTGGGGAAGAGCCCCAGCATTCCTATGATTTGAAAAATATAGACTTGTGTGCACGTGGTTGCAAGAGAGCCATACAGGGGCGTTGCCCCGAATGAAAATATAGACGTAGCTTTCCGCGATATTTTTATAACAAAGAAATTATTATCTCACTTTATTAATACAAATTATAGTAGTATTAGTTAAAGGCATAATAAATATATATGCAATAAATTTCCTTAATTTAAAACAAATTACTCTGGTTTGTTGCATTTTTTGCTGCATTTGTCTTCTGAAGGCTGTCTTGCATGTGATTTAGTAGTTTTCTCTGCGTCATTGGTTTGTTCTGCTGGCAAATCATCTTCATCAGATATTCCCTCAAGGGATGCTTCTGCAGAAGCTTCAAGTTTTAACATACTATTTTCAAATGACGCTAAAAACGGACTTTCTTTGTATTCAGGCCATGAACGGAATAACAAAAATAAAGTCAACATTTGGCTTGCAGTTAAATCACCAAATTGTGTATAGATGTTCATACTTGGGTAATAATCATAATTGTTTATGGTATAACAAGGATACGAATATTCTGGAAGTTTTGACACATCTTCATCATCGTACAGCGGCACAGCAGGTATAGGTTTTGCGGAATTTATAATTAGACGAGGGCCACAGCCCGGTACCCATTTTCTATTAAAAAAATATTTTTTTATATTTGCTGCAAATTATATTTGAATATATGTATGACAAGCTTACTCAAGATTTGGTATGATGCGATTACGTCTGCTAACACAATTTTGCTTTACAAAATACCACAAAGCTGGTAAATCTTCAGGGGCTACATACTTGTGTATATCCCTGCGCGGCACTATCCTTACCAAGTATAAAAACTCAGGATTAATGGAGCGTATCTATAATGTAAAAGTAAGAATGTATTATTCCGTTGGTATAATTTTTTATAACTTTTGGGGTTGTTTTTTTTTTTTTTTTTGTTAATAAAAGAAACTTTTTCTAAAAGCGAATTTTTGTTTAATTTTTTAGTACAAAAGAAAATAGATTTAAGCATATATTCTAACTTTTACTCACCCTGCGTAATTTACTTCCTTTTGTGAGGTTATATTCGGTTTGTGTGGGAAGAAACTCATCTCTGGGCAAACTGGCAATAAAACGATATTCAAATAATATTTGAAATAAAATAGAAGTGGATCTGTAAATCATATAACCAATTTCTCTAGTACAAGTTAAATGCTAAAATTAAATTTAACACGCATTGAAGAAATAATAATTAAAATAGTTATATGTATGTACATACTAAGTATACAGGAGGTGGTAAAACTAAATACATCTCCGCTCTGCCCAGACTAAGAAAACTGTTTTGGAATATAAGCGACATTATCAAACTCTTAATAAATTGTTGAGATCCCACAACGCCAAATAACAATATATTCGAATCTGCAAATATACAAAAATCAATTGCAGCACAATGAAGGATGTAAAGGAAAATTAATTAATTACAGTTTATTTACTAGCATTTCTTTTTAGATAAAAATATCTGGGGTAAAATTAATTACGTCATTCAATATCGATCAAAATTTTCACTTTCATTACATTTCGATTGATATCGAATGGCGTAATTTAGCCTCAATATTAAATCTCATCTTTATAAAAAGTTCAGCCCAGCCACCTTGTCCAGACTAACATGGAAGTTAAATTTTTTTTTAATCTCAACTCATCTTGTTGAGGGTGGATAAGCTATACGCATTTCGCTGGTTGCTTACGCCAGCTTATCAGGAAACCTTTACCCAACTTTTTAGAAAAACTTAAACGTCTTATGCCTGAAATTCTGTAGACCAAAGAAAATCAATACAAAAACAACATTAAAGTTTTAACAAAAACGCCCAAAAAAAAAATTGCTATTTTATTTTTATTAATATGCCAGGATGCACGGTGAATTAAGGTTACATATGGCGTTTAGAATCAGATATTGCTATATATCTATTATTTCCACGATTGTGTTGATATCAGGATCTCAGTGTATCTAAAAAATTGTTTGCTGTGATATATAAAATCATATCCAAAGCACGGTGATTCTCTGGGCGACAAGTAGGTCTGTACACAATTTGTACATATGCAATTTAATAATTAGCAGCCAGTTTTCCCAAAAAAATGTCGATAAAAACAAATGTTGCCCGTACAAAACAATCATAGAGTAAGGACAGTATCAGTACAATTTATGTTCCCATTCCGATTGCAAAAATACCACCGAGGCTTGATATTGGTTTACAAAATCGAAAACATCATAAGAAATATTTTAAATTCTAATATTTAGATAAGCTATTTATTTCCAAGCCTTTTTTTTGCAATACGTATTAATAGATATTTTTTATATAAAAAATGAATGCAATAATTTTTACTATTTATATGGCAGTAGTTCGTTACCTTCTTCATATTTTCTTGTTGGTATATCTTGCAACAACTCTTGCACTCTTGTACCATTATCCATTTTATCTTGATAGACTAATTTCCAAATATTAACAAAATCGCCATGCTTTACTTTAACACGGTCTGGATATAATGTATGCATTTCTTGTAAATTATGCATAAAATAATCCATTGATTCCATTAAAAGAATTTTCTTAAATTTCTCCTCATCATCTAACAAACAACGGGTGAACGTGCCAGTACCGGGATTTAATTCCAATATAGTATCGCAAGAACTTTGTTTAAAATAAGGATGTAAATGCTTATAGATATTATGAGCAGTAGTTTCGTTGGCTATATACATGTGCGATGGTGTCTTTTGCTTTTTATTAAGCAACTTGTCCGGAAATAAGTTACCATAATGATGCTTCTTTTGAGCGAGAGTTTTCAATTCTGGCTTAGTGGCATATTTTCGTAATATATGTACAAATCCGATGTGGTTTTTAATATAAAACATTTTAACGGAATATAATTTGCTTACTTTAGAAGAAAAATTTAGCTAATGTCTGTGCCGGTTGTTTACATTTTAATGTCAGCTGTACATTATTATTTCAGAGGTGTTAAGTTTAATACTTTGTGTTTTACACTAGCCACACATTTGAGCATAATTTTTTGTCATCGAGTTTGATTCCATGTTCTGAGCATAGTTTATGTAAGCTGTTTACAAACGACCGATAAATTTTTTATTTTACCTGTTTCTTTATTTGTATGGTAGCAGAACAGCGTTGTGAGAACATCTGTTCAGACAACATTGTTTGTTTACGAACATGTCACCAGCAGCGACGATTTTCATTAGCCGAATTTCTGTGCGAACAGTAATCTGTCAAGACAGCATGTTAGACATATATTATTTCCATTAATATATGACATAAAAAGCACTTTTGGTACATATAAGCATATATATGAATTATGTGTCAACAAATTTATGTCATGTTTTAAGACGAAAATGTAAATTTAATTGTTCATACATTTTGACATATACCAAATTCACTCATTCACCATTTCAACGAAAATGATTTGATAATATACATAAGGATCTCAGCGGAGAAACCGCATAATTTGTCCTCAAAAGCAAAAATTTGTTTAAAGAACAAAACGAAAGAAATTGTGTTAAAAAGAATTTATTACTCTCTGGGTTTGCTAAACGGTGGATGAGAAGAGGAGAAAATACTCGTCTAATAATTGGATGTGTTTAAAATAGCGTTATTTTAGTCATTAAAAGTACTATTTTTATACTTGTACTTGGCTTTAAGCCATATATATACAACCCTGTTATTGGATATGACATTTTCCAATTGTAAATATAAATTCCAATTTTAGTTCCAGCGTTGGTGACAATTGGATTTGTAGTAGTCTTTCATTGTATCGGAGAAAACACATCAAGAATTATTTTTACTGTAGTATAAAAAATAAACCAGTGTTTCATTTAATAAAATAATAAATTAAAATGTAATGAAATTCGTATATAAGAAAACGGCTACAGTTACATTTAATAATAATTAGGAAAAACGTCGAAAATTGTTGCTGTGGTTAAAAAACAAGGAAGGAAGGCGTGTTCTTTTAACTATCGAAAACAAGCTTAATTGTAAGAAAAGTTGAAAAAGGTGTGAAATGTGAAAATCAATAACAAAGAAAAATACTCGTTAAATGGTGGAAATTGATCAAATATAATGAAAATATATATGTATATGCAGAGTATTTAAGAAGCAAATGAAAGAAAGTGCAGTATTTAAGAAAATTGTAGCTGTAAGAAAAACTAGAAGTAAATGTATAAGTTTAAGAACAAAAGTATGTTAACTTCTTGATGAAACAATAACAAATTTGAACGTTATGAAACAAATGTAGTAAAAAGGGAATATTAAATATATATAAATGAATAATTTAATTGAATTTAATTTATACAATATTTATTCGTATCATTTATTAAATGTATTATTGAAATGTCTTCACGATTCAGTCGGTTCCAGTTTATAATCTAGCTTTTTTTAGTTTTATGTGAAGTTCGTGACACGAATAAAGTCCAGTTTAGAAAACAGGAATAGTTTATATAAAAAACCAGCATTAAACTTAAAGAAATTCTATTGATTCTTTAAATAAATGTGTGTGAAGATTTAAATACTCTTTTATATAAATACATATACATGTACATACATATGTACATATACTTTGCGGTTTTATAAACAATACCATCATTAATGTGTTCTGTATTTCCTTTATATTTCAATACCAAATTTATAAACCTTTTTGTTTTAATGTTAGTACAAGATATTAATTAATATTGTTGTTTACTTAAAAAATAAATGTGTGTGCAAACAAAGTTGTTTAAACAGTAATAATGACTCATACCTATCGTACAAGAAAACTAACTATACAGCATAGAAGAAATTTTAAAAGTATTGTTTTCTTTCTTTTTAAAGTAGTTATTTGTGTCTCCTAATTTTTTATTCTTTATGAATTTGTGCACTCTCAAAGCAAACAAACCAAAAATAACAAATTGTATAAAAGGAAGTTTTTTTTAAAATATGTAATTGTTTGATGTTGCTTTACTGCAATTTTTTTCTCTTGTTATGAATACAAAAGAAAAATAAAAAGGAATACAAAGTGAACGGAACAACAAAGGTTCTCGTATCAAAACTTATAAAACGGCAACAAGCAGCATTCATTCATTCCAGTGCTCAATATGGTTGATACAACGAAAAATGGTAAGTTTTATATCTACTATAATTTATTTAATTAATGTTATTCAAATATTTTATGTAATTTTCTTAATTTATTTGTTGTCTTAATATTGCAAAGAGAAATAAATAAACAGAAACTGATTTATTTGAGTAACCGTTCTTTTTAGGTAAAGCTTAATATTATAAGATCTCATATATTTTAGATTAAATTCATTTTTCAGGCAATATGTATCAGAAAATATTTGTTGTTAAAAAAATTTAGCATTCTTTAAAAAAATTATTCTCATAACAAACTTTATTATATATAATATATCCTTTTAAGGATAATAAGCAAAATTGATACATTAGGATATTTCGTTTGAAGTTTTTAGAGATTTTAAAATAGTGTAAATCAAGTATCTACATATACGATATCGCTTGAGTCTTCTTACGTCATCAGTCTCATCTAGTAGAGATATTGATAAATAACGGCCGTATGCAAAAAACTTAACAAAGCTTTACAAAGCATTGTTAAGCGATACTGTATTCGATAACAATTATTATCGAAGTATTTTAAAACAGGTACAAAGTAGAAAGACACTAACAAACAGTAAACCTACGAGCAATACTTTTCCAGAAAGTAACAACATTCTGGTTCCAACTTTTACATCTTCGTATTTTAAGACCGTTCTTTTCATTCAACATTTTAATATTTTTTATTCGTATGTCAAAAAATGTGATGTGCATACAATCAAGGCGAATGAAAAAAGCACGTTATGCGAATACAGTTTCCATTCCTTACAAAAGATGGTCGTGTGAATTATTTATTAATTTCATTTTGTTAATTTTACTTACTGCAGTTTGTGTAAAATACAGTAACTTTATCTAAAAAAAATTAGAATCTATAAAAAAAATTAGAATCTATAATAAAATATTTTTTATACGGCGGTCAATTTCTTAATATAGTTGGAGCTATACTTGTTGAACTAAATTTGTTGAATTAAATTTAAGAACCCCGGCCTAAGAACCTTAGTTTTGCCGCCAACTTGAAGCGCTTCGGGATTAGTGTCGATTCCACTTTTTAAATTTGTAGTTATCACTTATGGCACATTCCTAAACGCTGACTTATGTAATCGGAAATAATAATCAAACCTTTTGAAGAATTAAAACACGATTCTTCCAAATCGTTCTTGCGTTTTTACTTACATCTCATACGGTGATTGAAATAAATCAGCCATCGGTCTTATTAATTTTCTTTGTACAAGTTTTTGTTTGTTTTCTTCTTAACTGAAATCCGAATCTGACATAAAAAAATTTTATTAAACTTATTGATTTGTTTCACCCAAAGTGTTTCAACCAAATATTATAGGACTATTATTGCTGAAGCCAAATAGAACAAGAGTGATTTTCTAGGAATCGTTCACAAAGATGGTAATTTAAAGCTATGACTTACTTCTCATTCATTATTAAACTTGCATATCTAAAATTGTTCTATTATCCTGTTCTAATTATCCTTTAAAAACCCCGTATTTGGTTTTACAAGATACTGTTCAATTTTCCACCACGGACTATCGCCAGGTGCTCGCTACAATTTCTAATGTATTTCGTCAACATAATGAATAGTATCTTCTGAATGAACTAAAGGCTGTGGTTTGTTGACACAGGCTTTTGTTTTCACGTAGCCCTAAAGCAAATAATCCAGGGGTGTCAAATCATATGACCTTGGCAACCAATTCACAAATCCACTGCATAAGATTATCAAGTCACCCAACACTTCCCTCAGCAAAGCGTGGGTAGCGCCAGCTGCATTACATGTAGTGCCCTCTTGTTGGAATCATATCTTTTTAATATTGAAACACATCTTTCGAATAGTAACATTGTCCTATATCCTTGGGAATTAATTGATAAAAAATATTAAAACTTTCGAAAGATGTTTCGCAAGCAATATGTAAGTGCTGCCATAGTGAAACTTATGACTGGTATGGCGGCTTATTACGACAGTGTTGCAAAAGAAACAATTCGTTTTCGAAGAACCCTTAATTATCTTTTAAACCAATGACACTTAAGAAATGTGAAAAAGGCCATCGACAATAGGTTGTTTGTTATGCGTTAAGAACACAATAAAGTTGAGAACGAGAAAGATTTTTATTCACCGAAATTGTTTAGAACAAAAGCGCTTTTTATAAGTTCAGCGAATGTTAAATTTAATAAAAATTGTTGTTATAAAGTTTAATAAAATTTTTTGTAATAAAGTAAATTCTTATAATACTTTGTTGTAATTTGTACTCTCCTTAGCCGTTTGTGAAACACTTAAATTGTTCTTGGTCTTTGAAGAGCTAGCAACACGACATCACGTCAAAATTTGAGTATTTTTAAAAATTTGCAAAATCGTTTTTGGGTGCATATATACGAGTATATTAAAATATTTGAATTCAATTTGGAAATTCCGAAACATTATTATTTCATACATTTGACATATGTATATACATAGATCCAGAGCACAGCGCTACCTACCGGGTATGATTGTGTGCCTACACCATCCGGGGACCCACACATCATTACGCTAAAATCGGCCCAGCCACTTAGGTGGAGTTCAATTTGATACACATCTACTTTCAGCAGATTTATATACGTATGTATGTATAAAGAAGATAAAGAGATTTGCAAGTGAACTTATTAAAAATGTGTGCAAATGTTAAAACTATTAACTAAATATATTGAGAATGATAGATTCAAATTTAATGTTTATAATAAAATACATGTTCAGGTTAATTATCTTATCATTATATTATTTTAGATATAACAAACAATTGTGCGGTTAACCGACATATTCACTTGAAGAACTTTTAACGTTATAAAAACACGTATTTGTGATTCATAAAATATTGGCGTGGTAGGTAGGTAGAATGTATCATTTCCACACATTTCTTGTTGTCGTAATGACTACCAAGAATTGCTTAAGAAAATAAATATGTAATTCAAAAGTCATAAATTATACGTTAAAGAAAACTTCAAGACAAGAACTACTAACTCTTTAATATTTAACGTGCGGCTTTTGATGAAGTCAAAGTTTTTTCAGTGCATTTGTTTATACATATGTATATATGTATGTTTGACGGATTAATAAATTTGTCCTCTTGTGGTTGTGACAATGAATCATATTTATTTAAATTCATAGTTCAATTTACAGTACATACAAACAAAAATATGTATGTATGTTTGTGTATTAAATATTCTCTTTGAAATTAATACTGAAATAAGAACACCACAAAATGTGCTAAGAATCGACATCACAAATTACATATGTATGTATGTATGTATGCGTGTATGTATATATGAATTTACAGAGTATAACAGAAAAACTGTGTGAAAAGTAAAGATATGAAACACTACAATCTCCTTGCCAATGACAAAGTTAACGGATGAAAAAGGTTAAATAATTAAAACATCTTGTATTCATATATCAATTTTTCGATTAAGAAAATTGTGTTAAAAATTACTCAAGTTTACAAATTGGACAGGAACACCGAAAAGTTATTTCTTATGTTATTTAAAGTATTGCACTCGGTTTATTCAAATTGAGATACCGCAACTTAGTTGGCAATAAATGCAAAAGTAGTGCATCGATTTTAATAAAATATAGGTAGTTAGTTTTGTTTGAAACTTATAAAGCTATATGTCTACGGAAAAAATGTAGAATTTACTGATTTTTCTATTTATGATTTTTTAAAAATCGAAAACGTTCAAATTTTCCATAAAAGGCGTCTTTTTTGATACTACTTTTCAGAGATAACGGTAATCCCAAATAACTTAAATAACGTTCAGTTGCTCCACTTTAGAAGCTTGTATACTTTTGTGTTATCTAGCTTTCGTAAGCTCCATTAGTCACAGATAACAATGAATATAATTTAGCACATTTTGTGTTTAAAACAAGACAATGTTTGGCGGGTCCAGCCATTCGGGTATAAGCCTGGTTGAATAAAAAACCATAATACATTACCATTATTCAAGAGTTAAGGCATTCTAGACCGGCAGATAAGTGGGACGACACACATGCCCGATTGATACACATCCCTGCCGGTTTAATACTTTTTTGCATGATCATACCACGTGATTTTTAAAGTACTGCGATTAGTCGTAATTTAAACATTTTCTTATTATGAACAATATATATTTTTTGTAGATTTTTTTGGAACGAATTTCCGTCATTCCATGTCAAGTTTGGTGTGTAGATAAACCGGTTTCTGCTTTGTGCCATCCTTAGTCTTATTTTTCTAGAACAAAAAAAAATCAGCTAATATCCCTGTTGAAATATCGAATCAAGAATCATATATATATTTTTTATCTTAAAAATCATGTTCTCGATAAGAATTTTTTTTATTTCGATCATCTTCTTTCTATGAGAAGTTTTTTCACCTCACATTTTCCATTTAGTAAATTGTCAATGTTTGTTAAGAAAATATTGTAGAGATACTCCTCTATCTACCTACATTTATCTAATACAAAATAAAAACACTTCTACTAATTAAACCCTGTATGAGTGAAACAATTTTTAACAACTTTATAAATTATGATTCCTATGAGTAGCAAGAACATCAACAAAATAACACAAAAAAAGTTCATTCACGTCATGGCCATCAAGATTAAGACACTACCTGCTTTTTTGTTTCATGTTTATTTGTCATACAAAAAAGAAACTTGCCTTCTCTTTCTGAATAGTTAAAGCTACAAGAGCAAAAAGATGAAGTAATTTAAGGGAAAATCATTTCTTAATAAACTCTTAATATTTAAAATTAGTATTCTGTCGTCTTATCTGCTTTTGAAAACGCTTATCACTCAGTGCGCCAATATTATAAAAAAAAGAAATAAAAAAAGAGCGAATTAAGTTCTTCAATCATTTGTAAACATTTCTCTGTTCACACTCGAACAGACATCCACTTTATACTTAGAACAGAGTAATAAACGCAGTTTTGCCAGAACAATGTTCTTTTCATACCGAGTTTGTTTACACAAGCACGCTTTTACAGATACAAAGAAAAATGTTATTTAATTTATTATTTTTTATTTGTTTTTTATTTAGAGCAATTGTTTTGTTTTTTTCTTAGAAGTATTTGGGTCATTACTTGGGGAAGTAAATTTAGCAAGAATATTTTTTTTAAGATTTTAAAAGAACTTAAAACTCGTAGTATTTATTTACATTTTTTATTTGATTTTTTCTTCCTTCTCTTCTGAAGCATAAAAGGCATAAATACAATTGAAAACGGGTCCATAGAAAATATCGCACAATTTTTTTTATTTAAATTAGTTTGACGTAAATTATATTGAAAGCCCATATTTCTTCTCTAATTTTTATTAAACATCCCAGAAAAACCGAGAATAAAATCCATTTTCAGTCAATAATTTGCGGTTATAAAGTTTTTGTCACAAAACCAGTTTAAAAACGAATGAGATCCCGAGATGGCCGATTTGTAGCCGTGCACAAGAACGCAAACTTTCGCAGAGTTTTAACTTTAACTTATTGCTTGCCTTGCCCCCAGAGGCATGTCTTCTTCGTGATCCTGCCACCTTGGTATATTGTCACTGGGGGAGATGGTACAGTCCCCGAGACTTGCCTGAGGCCTGAAACTGAAAGAAATTATGTTCCAAGTTCTGCCACTAACGGTATAAACACTGATACCACGGCAATCAGTAGCCCCTAGGATGCAAGTCTTAACCTATTAGTTGGTGAGGCTCCTTCGGAGGTGCAAGTGGTAGCTTTGATTTATAAGCAAATCGTAGAAATGTCTTTGTGCAGGATCAATGTGGCGTTGCAGTGCAACGCAGACTGTCAATAGAATTGCTACTCACCCTTATATTCTCTGGCGTTGGCAACATCGTCGTTACTTTTTAGCTGCCATCATATTGTATCAACGTTGTCATCAGTTCTATTACAATATGGTATTCCCTAACAGTCCTATGACGACGTCGAAGATTTATTGATATTTTGAGTAAACTATAAATTCACGTATCTAATATTTGAGTCAGTTGGTTGGTGTTGAGTGTTGGGAATGACTTTAGCTTGGCGCTATACATCTGAAGTTTGGTTTTTGTAAAGTCGAAATGCCATACAACTGCTCTTGAAAATTCTTGGAAGTATAATACGAAATGAACCGCAGTTACAGAACTATGGCATTATACAGAGTTGTAGCGCTACTTCGTGGACGCCTTGAAGTGGTATCTAGGGTAGTTGATAATTCGACATTTTCTGAAAACCGTTTTTCAAATAATATTTGAAAGTTAAAAAACCCGATTTGGGTTTTTTAAATCGCGAAAACCTCGCTTAACCGGTTTCGAAAAAAATAAATACTTTTATTGCTTAGTGAATGAAAAACAGGTAAAATTTGTTTACATAGGTTGTTATTATTCGTTATTGTATTATCATGTGTTGGTTATTGATTGTCACTTTTGATCCAATTCTTGCTCATTCCGCCATTGTAACGTTTTTTAGTCCAATATTTTTATTTTAAATAGCTTTCTCTTATCTATTTATTGCAATAGTGGCTTAAATTGGTTATTATTTTCAGATGGATGCATTGAGATGGAGTTCTGAATATGTAAGGTAAATAATGCAAAGTATTGGGCGAAAAATATGTTCAGAGACCTAGTGAAAGTGTGATCACATGCTTACATGACTTCAGCACTTCCATGTTTGTTTATTTTGCTGAAGAGGTTCTTTTTTGTAATGAGACCTGATTCTGTGTGTAAAGTTTGGTTGGGTCCCATTGGAGCTTAGGGTGCCTTAAGGTGACAGAAGGCAGGAACAATGGTGATATAACTTTGATGTGGACCATTATGCCGTCTATAGTGTCGGCGAGCTTGGACTTATATAGTGTGTCTAATATACATTTATTTAAGTTTTCAGCTGAGTTTAATTTAAACTAGAGCCTATTCTTAAAAAGAATTTTTGGGATTTAATATTTTCTATTTAAAAAAAATATATTTCTAGCTAAAAAGTTAGCCAAAGCGTTAAAGTTTTAACTAATAGCTCCACAACAAAGATATTGTTATTTTATCTTTCCTACTGTTTGGCAACTCTAAATGTAGCTGTCAGCGGTAACAAATTATAAAAACAACACAGCTATTATTTGCTTAAGGTAGAAAAACAAAAAATAGCAAGTGTTGCCAATGTTTGCACAAGCTAAGGCATATTAATTAATAAGAGAACCTATTCTATTTTCATCGAATATACAATATGTATATTAGATGTCACATTATTATGGCGTTTTCTTTTCTATCAAAAATGTAACATACTTTGCCCTTTTGTCATATTCGAAATATATTTACGCCCACAAAACTTAGTTTAGTTTTATTTAGATTTTATCCTTAATAATGGCGAAAAGCATTGCGTTTTATGATCTGTAGAAAATCCCAAATATTAAGATGGTGTTAAGCATGCACTCTTTAACAAGCTGAAATTTTATGTAACATACGAAAATTTCATTAGAGTAAACTATTAAAATCAGACCAAAACTCAGAAGTAAAAAATACATCAGATAAAATTGTAATAAAATTTAAAATAAAAATTTTGGTAAGACCAATAACTTAAATATGAATTTATTATTCAGAAATATGTAACTATTTCTATAAATGTATGTATACATATCGATAAAGAAAGCTGAAAAAGTATTCTGTATGCATGAAAATCACCCCCAACGTTATTTGATATTTTTTTATTTGTTAAAAGCGATGAATTTCTTCTTTTTTATTAAAAAAAAACTCTTCTTTTTTAATGACACAGAATTGTGTCTACCAGCGATAAGTCACAATCGATGTAAATAAATCTTTATTATTTTACTTCATTAAAATATTTATAATATTTTTATGATAAATTAAAGTCATTGAACAATGAAAATAATTCTGCATCGGAAAATAATTGATAGTAAATATATTTTCCATTTCAATAACACAAAACTCAAACAACATCTATCTTAAAAATACACTTAACTCTGTTTTTACTCGGTCGTTTTTACATGATTTTGAAATAACCCAATCAACAACAATAAAAATGTATCCAATTTTATATAGTAAGGGTTCTTGAAATAAACCATCGACTTTAAATGCCTGTTTCTAGGGCATATGAGAAAATGCATGAAAAACGAAAAGTCTGCTGTGACACCAAAAATATAATCGATGAAGTATGTATTTTAACGTGAAATGCTCTATGGCACCTCAAACTGTATTTGATAGGCAGTTACCTTTAAACGCAATTAAAGATGTGAACAAAGAAGAATTGCTGCGGACGAAACTAATATCTCGAGAACGCAGCACAAAAGAATGCGTTTACTATCAGAAATGTAACGCAAAAAAAAAATATTTTTATACCAATTTTTATGTTTTTTAACTTTTAAAATATTTTTATTTTAAAATTGCATTTTGGTTGATTTTGATTAATAAGCCGAAAATTTCTTTGTCGTATAATCGATGAATTATTTCCAAATTATTCGAAAAAAAACACCATCTGAACCAAACTCAGAATTTTAAAAACTTATAGTAAGTTTGCATATGCGCCTTGATTGCGCAATTAGGGAACTTACGCAATCAAGACATTACTTAAACTCAGTTTACCATAAAAAAAATGTAATTAATAAATTGTGCAATTACACCACAAATTAAATCAAATTTACAATGCAACTATGGTGAAGTGTGTTTAGTGAACAGAAAATTAAGTAAAATAAACACATTAAATGTAATAGGTCACTAACTAGACCCGACAACTTGCAATAACCACGACAACAAATGTTATTATTGCTCATTAAGCTATCTTTTTCATATTATGGCGGTAATTGGAAATTGTGTACATGAAATGCATAACACATAATTGCACGCTTTTTCAAAGAACATTGTCGGGTCATGAAAACCTTTTCAGATATCAAATGCTAATTATGTAAGCTAAATTGATATGTATGAACACCGAATTGTATAACTCAATTTAAGATTTAATTGTCTCAATTAAGGCGCATTTGTGAACACTACTATTACATATTTATGGTTTTATAATACTGTAAATAGTTTTTTGTGTTGTGTGTTGTTTTATTTTTAAGGGTGCCGAACCAATTTAAAATTTTCCCATTACTGCGTCTCGGGAACTACGTACCGTGTAAGAAGAGGATTAGGTGTACATGTATTTAGTTGTGTTCTACCAAGCGCACGTTTCAGGCCGAGTCCCAACACGAACCAGCATTTTCTTATGAAATATAAAAAATTTAATTCTTTTTATATATTTTTTTTTTCATAAAAACAAAAAATGTATATTGAATTCTCGGCATTAAAAAATGTAATCACTAGTACATATTTCAATTTCAGTAAATTTAATATTTTAACTTTGCTGCATTTAAGCCAAATAGGTTATTTTCTTCGGTCCGAATAAAGTTGTCCAACAGAAGTAAAGAACTGACCACTAGAAAGAGAGAGTTACTAAATGGACTACAATGCCGATACTCAGCTCTTTAAACTTGGAGATTCATTCAATTAAATTTTTATTTCTTGATTCTATGTTATATATTTTCGTTATCTTTGTTAAAATTCCAAGTATGATAAGTCATGTGTTCTCATAAAGATTAACATTTTTTTAACGATCTTTTAAAAATGTTTGATTTATTCGTAGGATATTCTCTAGAGAACGAAAAATGACACTGAAGATGACACATAGCCGAAACCGGTTTGCCTCCAAACCAAACTTGACAAGGGATGACGGAAATTCGTTCCAAAATTCTACATCAAAACACCCTGTCGGAATATCAAATCAAGAATCATATTTAGATGTTTCCAAACAGTCTACGTCATTGCCTGAAAAAATTATTTGTTTCCAACTAAGAGTACGCAGTTTCCTCTTGACATTTAGACTTGTGATCCGTTGGTCAAAACCGAGGCTATACTCAAAGAGATCCCTGATGATATAAATTTTCTTATTTTTCTTAATAAGCAAATTTGTTACTCGCTTTCCGCAACAAACACTATTTACGCATTTGTTGCAGAGCAATTATATGTATTTCAATTCGGTGGTTATAACAAAATCATAGTCCATTTGAACTTCGCGTCTCATAATCATTCATCCCTAATATGCTCGTACAAACGGTAGTAGAGTGTTACAAAACGTTTCGATTTGCAGTAAGGACACATCCTGTAATCTGAAGAGAATTTGAAAAAATATACGTCATGTTAATTTTGAACTGCGAATGCTTTAGACCATTTGCATTTGTTATTAATCCAGGGGGGTTACGCAATGTATAAGGCATATAAATTTAGAGCCCTATTTAAAAAACATAAAGCAACGTCAGAACTTATATGAAAAACAAAAACAAATTTCAAATCTTTTTATCGCTTTTAAAAAGGAAATCAACGATTTTCATATTTTATGGCATTTATAGGCACAACAATTTTTATAAAAAACAATAAAAATTTTAAATATATTTGAAATTTGTTTTTATTTTCCATATACTTAAATTCTGGTGTTGCCTTGCGTTTTATAAAATAAGACGCTTAAATTAATTTCTTTTCGTATCGCATTACGCAGTTACCCCTCAGCTCTTTATTACATTAAATAGGACATTGTTTAACTTGCTCCTTTAAAATACTTCTGCAGTTACTGGCCGATAAAAAATAAAATGCTTGTAGAAATAATTGAATCCCATAGTTTTGTTTAGTTTTACTGGCATTTGGCACAAATTTCTTCACTGAAACTATTAAAAAAATGTATTGAAAAGTTAGTAACCTAAACATTTGTAAATAAATCAGCTTTGAGTAATTTTTCCAACTTGGAAATAAACAATAAAAATAGCAATGAAATTAAAAATTTTTACCCATTTTATATTCAACAAATGGTCATGCCTATACGTTGCACAATGTATCAACTTGCTGCTTGCCACACTCGATGCAAAATAACACTTCACTCTGCCTTTTTTATTATTTATTTTAGCACTCATAGATGAAAGTGTTTTTTTTTTTATAATTTGATTAAATCATTTCTGTGGCGGCTAAACACGATGACACGATGTGTGTGTTGTACTTTTGTGTCTGTTGGATGTGTTATTGAAGTGCAACAATAGTTGTTTTGTTCATAATTATAATTGGCGCAGTGCCAAATGATTTATAAGACATGTTTTTATTTGCAGTTGTAGAAGTTGTTGTTGTTGTTGTTTATGACGTTAGTTGGTGTTGAAGGCATCTTTAAAGACTCCAAGTACAAACAGAAAAATGTGCCAGAAACATGCAAGAAATCATGTTTAGAATTATTTACGTGATGATGAAGATTGCATTGAACTTGTTTGCATTTTTTTAATTAAAAATAAAGTTTGTATTTTTAGAGCATTTTTTTGATTTAGAGGGAAAAAATTCCTTGAAAGTGGCACAAATAAGCGACAGTGACATGTACATAAATAATAAACTTTATTAGAAAAAAGCAACAAGTTTTTTTTTGTAAAATTATGAGCAGCATTACATTAGCACTTCGTACGAATTAACAGGATTATGTTCTATATCAAATAAAAAAGGTTACTTTTGATCCAAAGGAATCAAAAGTAACTTTCAGTATCGTTACACTATGAATGATACGAGTAGCTTAATCGATTAATTAATCATATGAATAATCTACTGACACATTATTAAATGCAATTAATCGAATAGAAATAATCGATTAATTTAGCTAAGGTTAAAAATTTACATTATTGCAAAAAACTTAACTTAAGTTTTTACTAAAATTCTTTGTTTGGTCCAGAGTGTAAGAGGATTTTTGTTCAAAACAGCCCTGGAGGGAACGGAACTGTCACAGAACTTTTTACGTGACTGTTTCTTTAGGGATAGGGACCGTACCAGCCACTTTATTAACATGGCGTTGCCATATTAGTGGAAAATTAATATATTTTGAACATGTAACAGTTTGAGGGAGGTTTGTTTTAAGTTGGTGCTGTTGAACTTTTTGAATGAAGAATCTGAACAAATGAAAAGACACATTTTATTTCTCGAAAGGCCAACTATTGCGTCAAAAAGGTTCATATACATGCTTACATACAATTGCATTGTACGTGATTTTTATATACTTATGTAAATAAATTGATACGAAATCGGTAAAGACTGTCTTTTATAAATAAGGAACTTTCGAATAAGGAAAATTTAGAATATTTCGTGATCTTTGGCATATTCCTTGTCCATAACTTTTTATTTCATATTTTATGAATAGTTTCTAATTAACAAAATAATAGCTTGCCTGCAATATTGTATGTATATTTTCGAATTCAAAAGCTTTAATCGCACTAATAAATCAAACCTAACTTCTCCTTATGCAATCCTTCGTTTCATATCCTCCATCAATCATCATAAATATGCAGTAAAATTAATCTTTAACTACAAATGTTTTTTCTACATTTTTCAATAGTTTCTACTGTATTTGTAATTTGTTTTTATAAACAATTTAATTAATGACTCACACCGTCATCAGCCTAGCCTGCCTGCTCGCATGGAGGTCTGTATTAATTCATATGACGAGGAAAATCTTGTTTTGCTGAATTTTTGCAGCTATAAAATAAGTTGGCATTTATTATCACTTGACATTAATTACTATGTTGTTGTTAGTACTCGTGTTTGGTTTCATCACAATATTTAATAAATATACACAAAGAGCATTAGAAAAAAAACAGCAAATTAAATAATAGCAAAATGAACGACGGCTATTGTGAATAAGGAGGAACAAAATAAAAACTTGAAGAAAAAATTTAAATATTAATTTGCTTGACAAAAGATTATAAACTACACTAAAAGTACAATTGAATTAAAACGCTCACATCATCTTTAATACAACAATATAAAGAGTGGTATTTTTTAAAGGCGTACAACTTTGAAATGAAATAATATACTAAAATGGCATTTTTTCAAGCAAGAAAATGGGCGCCGCAGCTGACTCGAATGTAGCGTATTCTAGAAGTTAAATTTCGTTGGTGGTTTTTTCGCATAAACTAATGAATTCACGTAACCCAAGAGAAAATAACCCAAAACCGTTCTAAACAAACGAAAATTCGTTCCTAAAATCTATGTTTCTGCTCACTTTGGAACGTGCGGCTTAACGTCTTCACAAAAATGAAAAGTGTATATATGTATATGTTTGTCATTTTGTTTGTAATTTCTACAATATTCGTTTCCGACACAACAAATTATATTCTGAATCCTCATATGTAGTTTTAGTAGAGAAGTTCAATTAACGATGTCCGTCTGCCTGATGTTGAAATCAATCTGGCGACACTGAAACTTGGAAAATTTGATTAGTGTGTTTTCTGTTTTTTTTTTTTTGTATTTTCACTCTTGCGGGGAAACGCTTATACGTGGCCCATAAAATTGGAATATTCTAAATCATTATCAAATTTGCTACAAAGTCCTCCTACAGAAATTATCAACCAGATGACATCAGATAACTAACGGACCTAAATGCTGTACCGAATTATAAAAATTTTTAAAAAAACCTCAAAATCTCAAAAACACAATAAAACCGAATTCCTATGAAAACACAACACAAAAATTGCGAAAAATTCTAAATTTTGCCAAATCATAAACTCACGCCACAAATCAAAATTCAATATAAAACCGAAATTTTACAAAAAATACCTCAAAAACTAAGCTCGGAATTTCACCAAAATTTTGACAATTCACTAAAAAGCCGAAAAACGTGAAATTTTTAGCAAAATTGATGTTTGAAAATTTACATAAAAAAATAAAAATCAACACGAAAAAATTGCCAAAAAGCTAAACTAATCTAAAATTTGGGAATATATATAATTTGGGAATTCACAAAATCCACCCCAAAAGCAAACTATAGTCCAAAAATTCTATATTAGAAAATCTCTTAAAAAATCGGAAATAAAAACCCGAAATTGCGTCAACAATTTCGCTAGTAAGTGCAATTCACCACAAATCGAAAATTTATCAAAAATTTATAAAAAAAAAACATTCCATTCCATCTATTACCCGATCGAAAATGCTCATATTAAAACGAAAGGTCAGTTTTAATGTAGATGATAAAAACCGGAGGCCAAAATTAGAGATTGCAAACAATCCTTTTAACTGCGAAAAATATGTAGTACTTTTTTATTCTTGATTTGATATTCCTTGTCAAGGGATGACGGAAATTCGTTCCAAAAGAGTCCTTTTTTATTAGGTTATACTTTTGTGAAGGGTATATAAGGTTCGGCACAGTCAAATATAGCTCATTTATCACAAAATATAACAAACCTACCTACGCATGCATTTGCATATGAACATACATACATACACGTTTCTAATTATGTACTGTTAAGCAAACTATTTTGTTAATACATGCACATCAATTTGTTTTGACCTTGACTTTGTCTATTGTTGCATTTAAATTGGAAAAACAATAACATTCTTCTGCTCAATGCATCAGAAATAAGATGAGTTTCTTTTATATTGTGTTTTTATTATGAATTTATTTATTTATCTTAATTTGCATTTGTGTATGAGAGAATTTCACACACAAAGGCACTTCAAAATTAAAAAAGTTTTTCAGTACAAAGCCAACAATGTCAAATTTACTCGTAGATACAAAGCTGGTGCGTGCAATGCAAGTGGAGCTGAAATTATAAGTTGTTAAATTTTTGATATAAAATATTGTAGAGTTTTTGTATCAAAACAATCTTTCTAAACATTACAAACAATAATTTCAAAATAAAAAGCAAATGCAAATAAACAAAGAAATTAAAGCACAATTTTTTTTTCCGGATAACATATGAAAATAACTCAAAAAATTCTTATGAAAAAATCAATGAAAAGTGTAATAATTAATTTGTTTGAAAGTCTACTCGTAGATCCTCGATAAAGTAATATATGACGTAATTAGGTCATTAAGGCCCATTAGCCTACTCTCAATTTTGTTATTTGAAAAATTTTTCGTCTTGAGTTTAACTCATTAACATTATTCCCAGGCATTCGATAAGTGTGGTAAATTCTTCCTGAAAACTCCCACAAGGTCCATAAAGGCATACGTAAAATATTTGGGTATCCACCTAGATCGACGCCTTATTTGGCCCCGCCATATTAAGGCAAAAATAACGGCAATTAAACTTAGAACAAATCAACTACAGTGGTTAATAGGACCTAACTCAATATTGGCTTTGGAATACAAAGTGTTTTTTTACAACCCCATTACTGCTAGTTCAGGGTTTAGCGACTTATCATTTCCGCCCCCTTGTTATATAGGAAATGAAAATATCTATAGAGATTAAGAAGTTCCCTCTATTCAGCAAGAAGCGAAAACATAAAATATTCAGTATTATTTTCAGTACTTTTTAATTTGCCAATTACCATAATAGCCCCTCGACATTAAAATTATTTTAACTGAATCTGAAACTTTAAAATAGTATACTGCACAAAATTAAGTTAAATCATATGATTTTACAAAAACGGTTTAAATTTTCTTTCTACCTCATATATTGAAAATAACCACAAAATAGAATAAGGTTGTGACACATACGTTGCGACCGGGTTGTACAACTTGCAAAAAAAAAAAAACAAAGCCCAACTTCATACAACGATCGCACAAATGTTGCATTCTCGTGCACAACCTCCTATAGTTGTACCAACGGTCGCAACGACTATGACTTGTTCTAGGGTGTATTTATTATCGCCCATAGTATGCATTTTATCTTGTAATAAGAAGAAGAATTACATATTTTGCCGCAAACATTTTAAACTTTTATGCAATTTCAAAAATTGTTAATCAAAAATTTAACAGCATATTAGTGTTTGTGGAAAAATCCAAACTGTCAATGTTCTCGATAATTCGAACATAATTTCAAACATTTGTATCTTCGTTCAATAATGACAATAAATTGTTGTATTGTCATCAAAAATTAAGCTCATTGCAACATTTGAGAATTCAGTGAGAAGAAAACAGACCTCAAGCTCTTTTAGTTATTGTTTTTGCCATAAGAAAATTAAAAATAATAAAATCAAAACCATTCAAAGCCATTTGCTTGGTATTAAATGCAAAAAACTGGGCCACTAAGGCTACATTTCGGTTTAACCTCAACTATAGTATATCCACACGTAATGGGCTGCCAGATGAAGTTTATCAAGAAACCTTCAGTTTTCCTATAAAAAATTATAATCTCGTAATTTTTGCTTTTAACAGTCTAAAAAAATCTGCACTACTGATAATAATCGAGAGCTCTACATTTCCAAAATGCTTTTAATAGTTTCACTTATAACAAACAATGTAATCGAATCTTGAAAGTTAATTTTATCCCACTATTAATGGCGCGACTATTAAATTAAAATTTACATGTATATGTATATAGTTAGGGTGACAATACAATACCTTGATAGGAACGGAGAAGGGCGCACAAACTAATTGTTGTATATTTTTTGAACGAATTTCCGTCATCCCTTGTCAAGTTTGGTTTGGAGGCAAACCGGTTACGGTTATGTGCCATCTTCAGTGTCATTTTCCGTTCTCCGGAAATTCGTTCCAAAAATCTACACCAAAACGCCCTGTCGGAATATCGAATCAAAAATTAAAGTAATTTTTAGTGCTCAACAAACTGAAAAGTCTCTGGCATCAAACTGAAGGAATTGGTGGGGGGAAAGGGTACTCTCCATACAAAGTATTTATTATTACATCTGGAGTACTATAATACTAAAAATCTTCAATTTTGCTATGACTTACTCTTAAAGCGTACTCAAGATAAATACAAGCGTACTCAAGATAAATAACGAAGTAATGTAATTTTGAATTATCGTTGAACTTCTAAGCGTATTTCGAGTTTTTAAACTATATTATTACGCTCACAATACGTTTGATGAATAACGGGCTTTAAAATACCTGAATCGAATATAATTTCTAAGACATGCTATAACAACTTGATTTGTTTAATTTCAAATAGTCTCATTTTCATAAGAATTTGTATCTTTCGTTTTATATAAATTCACCTGGTTTAAAAACAATTTATGAACGTCATTAGCAGAATTACCACGAAGTTCTTGAAGTGTGTATATTGGAATAAGAATTCTTATTGAAGTAAATATATTTCAGCTCTTAAAAAAATTGTCAAAGTTAAATCTCTTTTACAAAAAAATTAACTCAATTATTTATTATTTTCACTAATTTAACAATATTTATTCTGTTTAAAAAAAAATATCGTTAGTTTCAAGAAAAAAAACGTCAAACCGTCATTTGGAGACGAAAATCGTCAAATTGTCAATAAATCGTTAAATCTGGTAGCTACGCTCACACATTTAAGGAAAACAGAAACGAAAACAAATAAAAAAACAACAATAATATAAATGAATAATATAACAAAGAGCCTCCAAAAACGCAACTAAAACAAAACATTGACAAGAACTTTACATGCAGATATAAACTGGCAGCAAGGAAAACCGACAAATGGCGTCAACCCGTTAGTTGGTAATGTTGTTGGTACGGAAAAACACAAAACAAAAAAAAAAAAAAAAAAAAAAAAAAACGCAAGCAAAACCAAAAGTCAATTCTCCGGTTCATAGTGGTTCTTGTACAGTGGAAAAAGAAATTGTTTACACATATGCATGTATGGATGTGCATGCATGTAAATATATGTAGATATGGGGATAGAAAAAGTGTCATACAAATCTGTATGAATTATGTTGCACTTGAGTGTATGCAAATAATAACTGATATTGCCGTAAAAACAATTGAACCTTCTAATTGTTCAAGCTGAAATAATTTTTTTGTGGCTTTTCTTTGTTCTTTATTTTAGAAATTCCTTTTGGAGTAAAATAATAAATATAAATGAAAATCTAAGCTGCAGAAACTACACTTTAACTAAAAAATAAAATAATAAAACCAGTTTTTAACAGTACGTACATATGTATGTATTATTGTCTTACTTTTTAAAAGAGAATAAAAATAAGGATCAAAACAATTTAGTGTTTTAATTTAAAAAAAAAACTGGTCTAAAATATAGCAGGAAGGTGATCATAAATATTGAAATTTTTTAAACTATTATTTAATAACTATTGCTACAAGTATCTGTTAAAAAATAAAGAAAATAGCAATAAATTAAATAAATGTTGTTTTTACTAAAACAAACGAGTTGAGAACAAAAGTAAAAAGCTATAGTTTAAAAGACTGTAGATTAAAACATTGGTTACTGGCATATGAGTCAATTACAGATTAATTTATTTGTTGTTTTTGAACAAGAACGGAAATAAGTATAATAAACCTATGTGTTAATACGATACCGATACTCGCACAAAAATATCGGCGATACCGATCCCGACATGCTATGTACATATCGCACACTAAATCGAAAACAGTTGTCTAGCTTAAGAACATTTTTGGATTTTTCATTCATGACTATTTTTGATTCAATACACGATACGAATGTTAATACATCGTTGTATCGGCAATAAGAATGTAGCCGTTACCGATAAATCGAAAAACCAGATATATTGCCTATGAATATGATCATGAATAACAATAACTTCTTACAGTATTGCAGCCAACATAAATAAGTTGATTATAATTCTTTCTTTTGTTTTAAGAGCTTAAGAGGTTGTTTTCAAAATAAGAGTTTAGAAAGGCGCTTTGTAGGACATCTATTCCCTTTTTCTATATTCCTGTTTTGGAATAAAGGCGCTCTAATGGTACAGAAGTTCAAATCAGGAAACAATATTTTCATTACACCGGATGCGTTAACGACATCTTTTTTCAATTCAAGAATTGGAGTGCTGAAAAAGAAGCTTAGCTCATTATGAGGATTTACAGAGTCATTGCCCTTTCTTTTATGATTGTGAGCCAAAGGCTGGTGAGACCAAAAATTGAATTCAACATCAATAGAAGACTTATCGCTGCCACTTTCAATACTGTCGTCTGAGTGAGAATTTTCAAACATTTCCCTTCTTACGTCTTTCATTGTGGATATTAGTAATTTATCTTGGAAATGAATTCTTTTAAATCTGTGATCTACTTGATTCTGCCAATAAAAAGTATTGTTCCATATTCTCAAACTGGCTCAAAACGGTTATTTTTTATTGATTTGCTATCACAACAAATCGATTATTATTCGCTTAGCGAATAATATTGCCATCACTAGTGTAGACAAGTTGGACGTTTTTTAATCGTGGTGAAACCAACGAATTCTTACAACTTTCAACGCTTCAAATGATTGGTTAAGTGCGTTTACGCATCAACGCGTTTCATGCTTTTTATCGGTTCAGCAGTTTAAACTCTGCAAGTATTACACACCTTTCATTCGACACTTTTTTTCGTTTCAAACTTAATTAGGAAAACAGACAACGAAATGAGCTTGCTTCAAGATTTTATTGATATATTTTGCCTTTGTTCAATTAATTTTAAGTGGAGTTCACACATACAATTCAAATATTTTTATAAGCCATACTTCCGTTTTAACCTCTGCGATTAATTTTTTCTTCATTCTTCTAAAAATTTTCTACGCACAAAAAAGAAAAACATACGCCATATTATTCATCGCGCAAAAAGTTAAAAGTGACCCAACTTAATGCGTAACTTTTTTACAGAAGTCTATAACGGTTGTATGTACCATCACCTTTACTGTGCGAACTTTTTGATCTTGCAGAAAGTATGGGCCGGTCGTTCTTTAACATTGTATGCCAAACTGTAAGTAGTGGGCCCTGATGCTTGCATTTAATTTTTTTTTCTTTTTTTAAGGACGAAAATATCTCATAAATTGGAATTTCATGCTGTTTACTTTAACTAAGTATATTCAGTATATTATTTCCATTGTTCATTATCTTTAAAAAACAATATTTCAAAATTATTTAGGTCAGTAGCATTAATCAATACATGCCATTGTAGGAGGAATTTTTCTTGGCCAAAAATAAAACTATTGTATATAAATTTTTTTTTTGGCAAAGTAACATCAAAACTGATCAAAATAAAAACTTAGTACGAGTACATAAAGTTTGTTAAAAAAATAAGAAAAAAATACATTAAAAATGTTTTTTATCTTCAAAAATGTTTTAGTCCAACAGTTCTTAGCGGCAGCGATTAAATGGAAATTTAACTATCTTACTTTTTTTATTTGTTATTCAAACATAAATTAAAGTGCTGTTTATTTTTTCCACCAACTATCTATTAGTCATACTCCACTCTCGTGTAATCAGTAAATTTTACTAAAAATGCATTCAGTTTAAACTTTTCTTAATAAAAATTCTAGACATTAACATATTTTTAAAATCCTAAACGTAAATTTGTTTTAGGACGCAAAAATATGAAACATGCACACTAGCTTATTATTTAATTAGAAAAGAATTCAGTAGAAAACGTATTTAAAATATTCATACGTAGGTGCTGAAAAATCACAAAATAAATAAACACACAAAAATAGAATTGCTTATGAATGTTAGATTTCTAAGCCTCAGACTCATACGAACTAACCTGTTACTGCTATAAAAACGTAAAGTACAATAAATGAAAAAAAAAACACATAAATATTTTTGTGCTAAATAGTTTGCAAGTATACAGTCGTTGTCAAAATATTTTCAACAAAAATCACCTAATAATTTTCAACGTTTTTAAGGTTAAATTTAAAAAATTTAAAAACAAAGTTCAAAATATTTGCAACTTTTAAAAGAACATTAAAAATCGTGTTTAATTAATTTCGGGTATTTTCGAGGTTAAATTTGAATTCCACTGCCTCTGCAATTCGATCGAAATTAAACATAATATTAAAGGTCTCTTTAGACCGTGATCGCAATTCCTACACCACGATGTTTCCGTTTAGGTAGTTTACGCAGAGGATTGTGGGCTTAAGAATTAACTTTTGACTACAGTGGACCATTTTAAAGATATTGTGACTACCACAGCCAGCGTCGCAGTGCCAATAACACCATCACATATCGCACCAGCCATCAGCTGGTATACAGATGCTCGTCATTGAGAAGAGAAGGCAAAATAGTCGTTCTCTACATACTCGTATTCAAATGAACTTACGACAAAAAAATCCTACGTACTTAATTGAAGACAGAAACAATATTTCGCTTTCGAAAGCTATTTAAAAAACTTGGATCCAACAAAAAACGCGGATTTTGGCACCTACAAATATCTTTAGCCGCACTTGGGCCACAAACTCCTGTTAAAAGGCAAATGCTTTCACTGATCATAAATAGTTGTACAATTCGAATTATCAGTGATATTGTGAAAGGACTTAAGTAAGATTATATCATACACGCCCATCAGCATATTGTCAATTTGTTCAGAGTTTTTTGAGAAATTATTCGTTTCGTCTTTAAAACCTTAATTTCTGAGCAAAATATCCCGGACAATAAATTTGGCTTTCGAGCAAGGCATAGGCTTATTGAGCAAGTCCATAGAATTGTCAACGTTATTGGATCGGCATTTGAATATAAGCAATACTCTATAGCTTTATTTATATACATTTCCGAGGCGTTTGATCACTAAACTCACTAAAATAGGTAACGTTAAGAGAGATAGAACGCTTCAAGTAAGGTCAAAGGATCAGCTTCCAAAAAAATGTCAAAATCTCGGCAGGAGTTCTTAAGGTAGCGTATTAGGGCTGCTATTATATATCATCTATACAACGAACCTGACGTCAAGCCTACATATAGATACGTCAACATTTGCAGACGACTCGGCATTTGTAAGTGTTAATAAGGATCAGAAATTTACACACATTTACTAGCTGAACGACTGGCTAAAGCAGTGGAGAATATGTTGGAACACTTATTGTAAATTTCCTCTAAAAACATTTAATAAAAAACAAAGTAAAAAAAAAATTATTTAATTTTGCCCGCAGCTGTACATAAGTACGTGTACTGTTCATGGTACATACCTATACAGACATACTCGTTCATTCTATTTATATTAACTTACAAATGTTTCAACTTGTGTTTATTCGAATGATAATAATGTTTCTTATTTATTATTTTCACAATCATCACCTGCTGTGTAAGATTACATCAGGTTTTCATTTTGTAGATTTCAACTGTGAACTTAACTTGATCCATATGCCTATCATTGGATAAAGAACAGATCACACTTTTTGAAGTCATATGAAGAGCTTCTTCTGAACCTTGTTTCACCTGGTGTTTTATCTGTTGTCTGTATTTATGCCTTCACATGTCTGTTTGTTATTTTGTTTCGTGAACTGAAAAAGCCAAAGAAAGAAAAATAAGCCCCAAGAAAAATTGTTAAATAAAAACCTAAAAAAATCATTTTTCATAACGCACACCAAACGTTTACACTACAATGAAGAAAAAAGGCCTGAATGACAAATTGGATCGAACACAACTGAAACGACAGGCGGAAAGCAGCAAATGAGATACTCGTACATCTCATTTGCTGCTTTCCGCCTGTCGTTCAGTATACATAATTTCCAAACTGTTTAATAGAGCTTTAAAATGAACACGATGTTTTCATAAAGTGTCATTCAGAACTTGTTATTAAAGTAATTGAAAGTTTGGCGAAGATAATCGAAGCAAAGAGATCATATAAATATAATACTGTGTCAGTAAGAAAAAAGAGCTTTAGTGTGATTTTGTCGTTTTACAGGAGAGAAAGTTTAAAGTTTATTTTTAAAAACATGATCGTTTTTTAAGGCAGGATATTATATACGTTTCAAAAAAAATTTTAATTTTAAGTCTTTCTTCTTTTAAGATCTTATTCCTAATACCCTTTTTAGACTGGCCAACATCTAACATCTATTGGAACATTAACATGTTCCAATATGAATAATACATGGCTAAAACTCAACATCATTAAAAGATGTTCTTATCTTATTTAGTTTCATCTTACATATTTCAAGAGTTTTAGTGTCACCACTAGAAAAATGGCAAATAATTTGGACTATTTTGTGTCATCACTAATTAAATTAAATTAAATTTTTTTTATTAAATAGAAAATAGAACATGAATGAATAAATCTCAAAAGTTTAACGTTTTATTGATTAGTAGGTTGTTAAAATGGTTTTAAAATTTTTTTGCCAGCTTAGTTGGTGGAATTGTAAGATGTTGCAAATGTATAGGAATTTTTTACATTTTCTACATCTTCCATTCGTTTCACCGAAATGTTGGCCAGTGTGAAAATTCTATAACGATATTCCATATTAAAAATATAAGCAGAAATTCATTTCAATATAACTTTCGGAAAAATAGAGCTAATATAGTGAAATTTTGCGCTATTAACTCGTTTTCAGGTTAAGTCGACTTTAGCACTGATTCCTTATTGACACAGAATTTATAATGTAAAGATTTAACTTCATTCAGTGTTTTTGTTAAACAAATATAGGTGAATTTATTTAAGTGATGCGAGGACTTCAATTTCAGAATAACGGGCAGATCCAATTCACCATATCTCTGTGCTTATTTACGCAACCTTATGTAGTGTGGTAACGAAGTGTTCCCAGCACAATAACAATGGGAGACATACCGCAAGAAACATTAAAGTGTAGAAACATTAAAGTGTAACCGAAACAGTAATGCCAATTATTCAAAATCAAAACTAGTTGTTGGCTTATCAATAAATAGCTAAATGAAATAAAAAATATTTATGAACAGTTTTAAATTCAAAATTTATTTACTCTTTTAGAGATTAATGAAAAACGCTAAATTGGCATCGCTGGCCGTGGCCAACAAGAACTTTCGATCTCTCACTCTTTAGTTCAGAACATTTCATCGCAATTTCTACAGATTATGTGGATATGCTTATTTTGGAATTTCCGGAAGCGCTAAATTCATTTAGGAGTTATGGTTTTTAGGGCAAATTGGCTTAGAATTCTTCGTAGAATTATTCCCATACCTAAAATATATACATTAGGGCCGGTCAATTTTATTGTCAACCAAGAGTATAGCAGTAACGTAATCTGCGGAAAATTTTAAGAAAATATTCCTAAGAAACCATGTTTCTGAAATCAAAACGGAGCCCCCGATCTTGCATGACAGAGTTTGTATAATAAAAATCTTTTTTTTTCATAACAAACGAACAATGTTCATTAAACACGTTAAGTTTTAAAATTGTTTTTAACAAAAAGTAGGGATTATATAAGCTCTTTTTTCATTCCATTTTTGGTATTCTGTTACGGCTTTCAATAGTACCTGCCGTAATATCAACGATTAATGTCTACTACACACCGAGAAACATTGGGTAAAACTTGTACGTTCCCTGAATATGTGCCGGAATTTCGGGAACAGGTAATGGTGGGTCCTCAAATTCTATGTACCCCAAGAAGTGGTCGTGGGAGATGTGTGCAGTGAATGGCGGCTCATACAAAATACTATTATCATCTAAGTTAATCATGTCTGACCCATTAACATTTATTAAAGGTTTTTTTCTAAAGGTTGCCACGAAAATGTAACAGTTTTAATGCCTCTCTCAAGCACGGCTTTTCTGTCATATCAAAGCGAAACATTTTCTGGATGACGAATCCATATTTGAAACAAATTTTATTTTAAGGGACACTGATGTTTAAATTGGACAAAAACCGTCATTACGGAGCATGCTTTGCAATCCATAAGAATGATTTATTAGAGTAATTACTGAAAACTAACTAATGCACACAAAATCAAGAGCAAATAGATAACAAATTTACTTAAAATGAATAAAAATTTCTCGTGAGAAATCTGTGGCTCTGTTTTGATTTTAGAACCATGGTTTCTTCTAGAATTTTACTCTTTATGAAGTTTTTTCTCCCCGAACAAAATGACCGCTCTAATGTACAAAAAATTTTTTTTTATAAAATACTAAAAACAATTAAATAAAAATACAACAAAAATATTCGTTTGAATTAAAAGTCTTTTGATTAAAGTGAAAATATAATTTGTGTTTCAGTGCACTGTAATTAAAGAGTTGGCGTTATACTCTATCGCACGTAGTTAGAAATGTGTTCATAGCGAAACATTATGCTTTAAAATCTATTTTAAGGCGATGTATATGATTATAAAAATTATGGTCAAGTTCGTTCAAGTTTTTCTGAGGTGTTGAGGCGTTAACTGCTGCCCTACATAGTGATATGATGTGTATTATTTGGCCACACTGTATTAAAATCTTCTCTTTTATTGTTTTTAAAAATAATAAACTTAAACGATTACTACGATCATATTTATTTTAATTGCAATGCACTAGTAAGAATATTATAGAAACTTTTACAAATAATATATTACTGGTTACATAACTATAACTGACTGTGAATATTCTAATTCGAATTTGGAACCAATTATTTTTGTTTGATTGTAACACCTTCGGAACTACGTTATTTTAAAAAACCGCTAAATGTAAGAGTTATAGAATTGGCACCTTAATAGTTTTTATATTAAATAGTCACATGCGAAACAAGTTTCGAGAAGCTATCAACAATTTGAGTATTTCAAAAACATTTAAAAAATACTTGGGTTGACCAAAATTGAATCCGAATTCATAAAGCAGAGTTTACATTACGTTAGAGTCAAACTATATACGTAGTATGGAATCTCATTGTTTGACGTAAAATTAAAAAAAAAAATATCATTTAACACGTTTTTTAACAGATTCTGTATTTAATTTGTCCTTCTTTCTTTTATCCTTTTTAGTTACTGCCATTGTTGAATATGATTACACAGCAAAGGAACCTGATGAACTAGATCTGGCCAAAGGTGGTATAATACACAGTATCAAACAGATGCCTGGCGGTTGGTGGGAGGGTACGCTGCAGACAAATGGCAAAACGGGCATGTTTCCAGATAATTTTGTTCGTGTCGTCGATATGAATGAGGACAACACAGTTGTATTAAGGTGAATAAGAAAACGTTTTTAATTTCAATAACAGAAGAATTCATGGGATATTCTTGTTATTGAAAAAACTCTATGTCTCTATGCGTATTTCGCAGAATGCACTTGCCCAAATTTTTAGAAAAACTAGAAATGTCTTAGGCATTAAACACATTGACCACATCAGGCCACTCGTCTACACGACTACACGACTACAAATGGCGCTGGCTACCAATGACGCCCAGTAGCCTTAATTATTTTGAAAACGACGGCTACATAGTAATGTTAAAATATTAACAGCTGTTGCAACAATTCATTAATATTTCAGTGATGCTACTTTAGCTTTTTTACGTTTCTAAAGCTCGGTTTTTTTTCATGAAAAAAGCCCTGTAGAAATATAAGAGATGCGATGCATCAAGCTCTTCGAAGCACTAATTTGCTTAATATATTTTGATCTATTGTCAACATCATTTTTATTTTGTAGCCAACAAAAACAGAAATTAGTTTAATTTGACAACAACGACAAAAGCAGCATGGACAACAACCTGCAGCCATGTTGCCTTGTTGGCGTCAAAATAATCGTTCTCATATAAACGTGTGTATTTTAATTTTGACAGATTGTAGTCGGTAGCCGGCTGGCGTGAATGTGTTTTAGGCCTTAAGCTTGAAATTCTTTAAACCAAATGAGAAATTTTAAGAATTTTAAACCAAAATAATAAAAGTTGTAATAAAAATCTAACAAAATTAACCAAAAAAATTTTGAATTAACAATGAGATTATTCCATGAATTTTTGTTGTTGATTTTATTTTTTGTTTGTATTAAAAACACGTACACAATCACATTAATTACCAGTTCAAACTGTAGAGTGTAGAAAAGCCAAACTATAAATTATATAACGTCAGCGAGCAAAGTGACATTCCTATGCATTAAATACTTCAAATTATTGAGTGTAGAGACGAAAAAAAAATGCAAATTATAACGTGAAGGCGAGCAAGATGCCGTTTCAATGATTTCAAATTACCGATGAGATATATTGTAAGGGACATGGAAAACAGTTCAAATTATCGAGATATTAAAATAAACAAATTTCATATTATCGAGAGTCGACTGTACTTGAGTGACTAGACTTTGTGAGAAGAAACCATGGAACGCTATACTTAACAAGAAAACGGAATGACTGTGGTAATGACCCGTCTG
Source organism: Phania funesta (assembly GCA_963932375.1). NCBI lineage: Eukaryota > Metazoa > Arthropoda > Insecta > Diptera > Tachinidae > Phania > Phania funesta. Next base: position 24,318,709 of record OZ010652.1, read on the forward strand.
TGATTATGACTTAAAGAGACTGGATCAGCAGTAAATTCATTGCTTAGTCAAAGATCTCGGAATTGCTCGTTACGCCCAGAATATCGCTGCTGATGTTCAATATGTGGTGGAAGACACAATAACATCAACTATAGGTGCTGAGGGATTCATCGCCATGATTAATGAGTTGCTCATGTTGTTAACTATCGAACACTATAACTTTTATTACAATAGAAGACGTAATTTTTTCATATTTTCGCCTGCGGGACAAAGCACTGTGCGTCATTTCCATTTGATACCTGTGGGGGTTTTCACAATGTTTATGTGAATAAGCTCTAGACTCTTAAAGCCCCTAAAGAGTACAGCAGTCAAGAAATTCAGAACTTATCACAGGAAGTGATGCAAAAAAAATTGATGGCGGCCACTTAACTGATATGATCTTTACAACACAATCTAAAGGTTAAATAAATATTTAAAAATGAACGCCCCGCCCCGTTTTCTTTCGGCCATTTTGTGTTTACCAATACAATATGCGACATAATTTTATGGGTCTTAATATAAATCATCAACAGTTTTCAAATATAGACATTGTATTTAATTTGAACTTTTTCTTTTTTTTATTTCAGAGACAAGTCGACGACGAGTAATCGACGATGTAAAGTTATTTACAGTTACACGCAAGTCAACGATGACGAACTATCGCTGTCCGTAGGTGATGTCATTGAATTCTTAGGGGAGGTTAGTCATTATTCATACGCAAATTATTGTAAACCTCTAATTCTAAAGATATTGTATGGCTATTTGTATAGTAATACATGTAATAAAAATGGCACGAAACTATAGCAAAGTGATAATAACAATGCTGTAATTTCCTTCGCGTTTATTTTCTAACTTTAGTTAATTAAAATTTTTATTGTTTTTTTCTTTGATCTGTTTTACATTTAGGTTGAAGAAGGCTGGTGGCGTGGACGTTTAAGAAATAAAATTGGTGTTTTTCCTTCAAATTTTGTTAAACTTATTGAATCATCACCAGTCTTTGCCAGCAAAAGACCACCATCCACATCAAAACAAACAACTAAAAGTGCTAATAATACAGTTGATGTCACATCTTCAACAGCATCATCGGCAGCAGCCGCTACAAAGAAAGTAACTCGTCTTAGTTTTCACAATTCCAAAGAAGATTTACTGGGTGCTACCACAACTCCGACCAATAGTACTTCCTGCACAACAGCACCAGCACCAACTTCATCATCATTGCTGACGGGTGGTGTTGATGATTCTGCACCTAGTTTGCCACCAAAACCTCAGCGAGATTATTGTCGAGTTGAATTTCCCTATGCACCACAAAACGACGATGAACTTGAGCTGAAAGTGGGTGACATTATAACGATCCACAGTATGGACTTGCCTGATAAGGGTTGGTGGAAGGGTGAATTGAGAGGAAAAATTGGGGTGTTTCCAGATAATTTCGTAAAACTAATGGCACCTTCAGAAGGTAAGTCCAAATTATAAATGGTTGGTTTTTTTCAGTAATTAAAAAAGTATAATTTCTTTATTTATAACTTTTTAGTTATTTTTTAATAAAGTTTTTAGTTCCTCACAAAGTTTTTATTTCTCTGTTTATTTCGCATTATTTCAGTCATATGTACAAATTTCCTTTTTTTTTTATTATTAATAGTTCATCTTTATCATTGTCAAAGAAAGAAAGAAAAAACAGGAATACGAAATAAAATTATTTCATAGGAACTTAAATCGGCTTGAACAAATAATGTGTTACTTTTTAAACACGTGTTGTGAATTTTCAATTACAAGTAGGTGTTTTCATTTCTTGGTATATTTGATGTGTATTTTAAAGCGAATACAAATTACCGCATTTTAAGTGAACAACTCAGTGAGTTTACCTCACCTTTAACTACTTGTTTGTTTTATTCAACTTAAATCGTTGAGAATTTAAAATACAAATAGTTTGGAAAATGGAAATATTTAAAAATTGTAGTTACACAATTTATACTCAACACACCATAAACTTAAAAAAAGAGCAGTTCTGTGGGCTTTATTGATTGAAATAATTGTATAAAACCCAAAATATTTTTTAACTTTAGTTTGAACTGTAAAAAAAAAAAAATAAACAAAACCAAAATTTGTCATCGCAACTGAAAGTCGTAAGTTTCAAATCGTACAATTCTATAATATACATTAGCAATGAGAATGTTAACTAATTAAATTAAATTATTTAAAAAATGGCCTTATGAAATAATAACTCCATCTTTCAAAAAAATTATCTCTTTCTTTTTTCATCTTGAACATCATCAACATTTTTCATCTTGGCATCGTATTTTTCGTTTGTGTCCCAAAGAGTTGTGGTAAGACCATAAACCGAATTCATGACCTGAATTAGCATTTTTACCCATTTCATTTCTTACGTCATTTGGACCACCTATATTGGAAGAAAAATGGAATACAACTCTTATTTATGCTCTGTGGCCTTGATGCCCATTTTATTGACTCGCATTTTTACAACAATGAAATCGAGTCTAAAAACATTAGACGCGTTCTTTTTTCAGAGATCATCCATTTGTGGTTGATTGCCCACTGTAGTGAATTCTTATACTTGATTTTTTTAATTACACACTTTTTTAAGTTAAACAAACCAAAATCCAAAAACTCCCCGCCTCTAAGTTAACAACTTACAAAAACGTAGTTAAGATCGTCACACAGAATATGAATGAAAGGAAACATAAGCGAACGAAAGCCAGTCACTCGAACAAGAATTAATTTGGGTTTATCTTTAGCGCTTTCGTTCGCTTGCAATTACGTGTGCCCATTCTTGAGTTTTACGTATTAACAAGTCATAGCATTCATTTACGATTTACTTTTTTTTATAACGATTTCTTTTAAAACTATCAAAAATACTACTAAATTGATGGGATATAAGTATATGCAACCCTACTTAATAGTGATCAGCTGTTTATAACAAAATTCAAAAGAAAAACAAAAAATACCGAAAAAGAAAACAAATTTTCAATACAATTGTGTAAACAAACTATAATTTTCTGTTAGGTGAGTAATTTACTACAGAACCTATTAATGGATGTACATATAGATATATGTAATTTAAACACTTATTTGTTTCCAGAGTTGCAAAACAAAAAAGTTTTTCCCTCTCCCGTGCCTGTCGTTCGATTGGCTGTGAGGTCAAATTTTCACATTTTATATGTAAAATATGACCTGCATATGGCAGTGCAGAGGATTGGCCCTTTTAACTTAAAATTGTTTGAAATTTCCCTGTTCGTTTTTCAAAAACTATGAACACAATGGCGACCAGCTGATCCAATTAAACGCCTCGTGATAACTACATATTTATACATATATCAAGAAGTTGTTGAATCATTTTCTTTAAAAGCTGGCGGTGAAAATTCAATTCAACATTTATGAAGCGAAGTTCGTTATCCACTTTGGAACACATAAAAAGGTTGATGAACTTGTTCCTAGCCGTGCATTATTATTGAATTTGTTAGACGCCTGATACGCAGTCCTGTTTTTATGAAACGACTGCTTTCAAGAATTTAGTGAATTGAGTGAACATTAACGTAAGGCAAACAAACATTTTCTTTTTTTTAAATAGATCTATTTTATGAAAATATTTCCAACTCGAAACCAAAATAGAAAGTGACTGATTTTGACATTTACGTTCGCACAGTTGATAATGTGTTCGAAATAAAGAAACAGGATTTGGTATGAAAATATGTTATTTAAATATTTATTATCTTATCAAAAATAAGTTTGATTTACAAATCAAAAATAGCCCTTGGGAATATATTCAAATTGATAAAAAATACATAAAGACATTGCCTCTAAACTAGGCAACATAAGGTACAAAAAGTCATTTACTTATTCCTGTAGTTTCAATGAAGAGACTGTTTCAAAATAAATTTTCTAGTTTGGAAAATTCTACATATGTTATATACATATGTATGTATATGGCCGAAAATATTTAAAAATACATGTTTAAGCAATTTCTTTGCTGCAAATTTTGGTTGGGCTAAAAGTTTAAAAAAATATCGGGATTTTAATATAAACTACATGTAATTAAAAAACTTCACCTAGAAATATTATAATTTTGCTAACTTTTAAGCCGAACTGTATGTATTCACTTTCTATTTTATGAACTTGTGTCCGCACTGTGTTCATTGTAATTAAAGACAAATATATTTTACAAACTAATGACAATAATTGATAAAATGTTCGCCTCCATGAACATAAATAAGTCGAAAAAGTGAAATGTGCAAGGCAACGATTTGCAGAAAATCAATAGAATTGATAGCAAAAGTGAACTTTTACGCGTACATGTGGAATGAGAGTGAGATGATGAACGACTAAGTCTCATTAAAATATTTACATATTTCCATTTTAAAACTCTTTTTTTATTGTAATTATTAATTTCTTATTATAAAATGTATTATTTTAATAATTACTACTTTCGTCAATTCTTTTTAATTTATTTATTTCAAAACTTTAATTAGAAACGAAAAAAAAATGATATACCTACTTTTAAGTACACTATTCACTTTTTACAGAATTCAGTTTGGAAAAGGCCTCAATTGAAATGCTTGGTACTCGTATGGCCAACTTTTTTAATAACTTTTGTATGTAACACAAAACCAATTAAACACATTACTATTACATGTTCAATATATATATATTTTTTTTGTTAATTTTTAGTTCAAGTTGAATTGTAGTCGTTTAATTCTATTTCCAAATGTTCACTATATATTACAATATGTTATAGCGTTACTTTGCCTATTAGTTATCAGTTACCCAAACATTTGATATGATCAATTGAGATCTAGTTTAGTTTAAAGCTAAGCTTTTTTTTTATTATTAATATCGTTTTTATAAAACAACTCATTTATAGAATTTCACTTACGGATGGTAAATTCCATATATGTATTTCATCTCACTTTATTATTAATATAAATATTTTAGCTGAAGTGTTCTAATTATTATTGAATGAAAAATTACTTTATAAAGGGGAACATTTAATAAGATTTTGTGTAAAAAACATTGCATAAGTCAACAAATACTGTGAGTGAAAATAATTTTTTTTTTCTCCGGTACCGCAAAATAGTAAAGTTTTTTTTTGTTTGTTTTAATATCTGTGTCAAAAGGGAAAAAGTACTTAAGCGTTTTTTACAGGAAAGCCATTTTAAGTTTTAAAGCTTATTTTTAAAAATATGATAATTTTTTGAGATTAATTAATTTATTTAGATTTTAAACCTCATTATTTGTTCTTTTAAAACAATATTCCTAACGAAATTGTAAGTTAATAAGTTACTGTTTCAAATGAAAAAGATAATTAGAAATTCATTTCAATATAACTTTCCCAAAAATAGAGCTAAATAAGTGAAATTTTGATGACAGATACTTCTGAATTTGGAAAGCACCATGGAGCTATTAACTCGTTTTCAGCTTAAATCGACTTAAGCACTTTTTCCTTATTGCCAAAGATATAAAAGTTTTTTATTTCATTATATATTTTTTTAATGTACTTTCTTAATATTATTTGTTTGCTGAGCAAAATAAATTGCTTTTCTTTCTAAATAAAATTTGGATCGTATAACTTCACTTTAAAGAAACATTTTTGGGTCGCTCCTGATAAGGTCAAGTATTGATTTTTATCTGCAAATATAATGTTTTGAAAAAGTATGACCTTTAAAGAAGAATAACATATATTTCTGTATTTCTGTACTGGACCACTTATTTGTTTTCCAACACACAAATAATTACTTATGTATGCGTGTTTATTTTTACAATACGAAAGTCAGACAGACTTCATATTTCTATATAAAATAATCGCATTATTTCTTGCCAGACGCAAATACATATCTACGAATTAAAAGAAAAATTACGTGTATTTTATATATCGAAAAACATGTTTTCCCTGCATGCTTGTTGAATGTATGTATAAAATCTATGCAGACGAGTTCGTATGGCTATATTGACATTATAGACAAAGCACATTATTGCGCAACATTAACTCCACTATAAAAAGGAATAAAAACGTTTCGCATAAAAGGTTAATATAAATAAAATAAAAGAAAATGCCAAATAAAGCAAGCAAACTTTATTCAAAAAGCTTTGCACTGTTTCTACGAACTTTAGTTTTGATTTTCTGTTAAAAGTCAACCAACAGAAAAAGAAACCTCTAAACTAGCTACTGTTGAGAAAGAACTGCATACACGTTAGATAATTAAAAGGTGAATATATTTAAGATTCAAAAACTTTTCAAGAAATTTTAGAATTTCCCAAAACATTGTTTACAATTGATGATTTATATCGACAAAAAAATCATGTGATGTTTTCTGGTAAAATCTCTAAAGAAAACCCCCACTGGAAACCCCTTCATATACCCACGTAAATTTCGTGTTGTAGCAAAGAAAAAAAGATAATGATCAGAAGTTCGAAGTGAGGTGACATTTCATTGTTTCGTTAGCATTTACATATTTAAAAGCACTCATGAAACTCATATTTAAAATGCGAAGTCGGTAATTATTGAGGTCGATGGTGGCTAAAATAAAAATCGACTAAACTTTAAAATTTTTGAGCGGTTGTGCTAAAACGGTCGGCTAATCGCACTTTCTTAATTGTAAAAAAACGAATTGATTTGAGCAAATCACTCAAGCGTTTCCATTACATCATAAGTGCGTTTGTGTTCGAATTTCTGAATTGAATTTAACGAGTTTGTTGTATTGTTTTTTAATTATTCTTTTTCTCTTTTTCTCGAAAAAAAAATGATAGCAATTATTTGTACTAAAAGAAAATGCAAAATTTTTCGAATTTATCATTCACTATTTATGGATAACCCAGAGTTGTATTTGCAATCATACAAGCAACAAAGTGTAGTACAGATAAATTTCAAGATGTTTTGTAGTAAATGAAATCGTTTGAAGTGATTTGCTCATATAAAAAATTTATGGGAAATCAAGTAGCAAGTCACTTGATTTGAGCAAGTCAAGTGTTTTGGCCAAAATCACTAAGGCAAAACTGCAAATATTTTGATACAAAATAACAAAAAAGAAAGCAAAACCAACTGGCTTAGTTGATGTAATCGGCTAAATGGCCCAAATATGGCTCGAGGCGTCAGATATTTAGCCGATTGGCTCCTCGCTCTGCTCACAAGTATTTCTTACACTTTAACCTAGTAGAATTGCCTATATTTCAATGCTCATAAGCACTCTTTTAAATTACGACCCATTATCAACAATGTATGCGTTTTTCACCGAAGCATGCAATAATTTATGGCTGTTTTGCATGCCTTTTTTTTTTGCTTGGCAAGCCTCTTTACCACGTCTTGAAATACCTTTAGCCAATGGCATACTACATATCGTCCTCCAGGTTCCACGTTAACCTTGTATCTGAAAAATCGTAATTTTCGGGAATCGATAAAAACATTTACATATTATTACTTAATTCATGTAAATATTCATAATAAATGTCCTACTCTTGATTTATAAAGTAATAAAGTAATGTCAATGAACGAAAGGCAACTGACTTTAGTTTTGACATGTTTACAAACACTCAGTAATAAGACGCGGCGTTATCTTAACAATATCGTCGGTACGTACGGTAGATACGAGGTTTCTAAATTCGTGCATGTAGATACGACAAAAAATAAAACAATCCTAAAAAATGTATCATAGTTATAAACATTATATGTTGTTTTTTACCTTTAATGATCCTGCAACGAACGGGTTAAGTTGGTTAATATGTTCTGTAGTATTCGTTTCGACCCTTCAGTTAACTTGTATTAAAAAAAAAAAATTATAATGAAATAAATTTTGGAACAGTGATTTTTTTAATACATAAGTAAAAATAGTTTTTAATATTGGCAATCAAATTATTACATTCTAAAAACGAACTATTTAACAACTTTTTCTGGTAGTGTATACTGCAAAAATAAACTGGTTTGTATCTAAACAACAACAATAAAGTCAAAAGAGTTAGTTACATCTATGCCAATACCAAACTGCGGTTATTGTATGTATAAAATAAGTGAAAATATGTAAGACAATTTTAAGTTCTACAGATAATGATGTTTACATACCATTTAATGCAAAATAACCCTTGTAGCACAACAAATATTATTTGAATAATAAAAAAATTCATGCTACAGAAAAGCGTTCATATAAAAAAAAACTACTTCTTCGAGGTTATCAAAAAATTATATTGGAAATGAGGAAGGAGTGTTTCTGAGATGTGTTAGTTTTAACCGATAGAATAATAGCTCCTTTGGTTGTTTTGATGGCGAAAGTCTCTATTTTTCAATGCAATAGCGTATCAACTTGTTCAAATTTTTATCCGTTTTCATTTTGATTTAATGCTCAAACGCTAAAATAAATTCGTCTAATATTTTCCGTTGATTTTATCTCAGTTTCAGAGTTATGTGGTTTGCACACATTTTTTATACTTGCCGTAAAACATGCGATATAAGCATTTTTGGAACTGGATCACCCTCCTAATGTATAGATCATTGACTGCGGCGCTTATCTTTACAACTCATAGAGACAATTAAATTCGACCGCACAATATTTTTTTATTCTGAACGAAAAAATATACTACCCTAGACTAACTTCTCTGTATATTATAGGTATTTGGAATGAATTTCCGGCATCCCTTGTTAAGTTTGTACGAGATGGTACATAGCCGATACCAGTTTGTCTTCAAATCAAACTTGTCAAGAAATGTCGAAAATTCGTTTCAAATATCTATATTAACTCACCGTCTTGGAAAATCAAATCAAGAATCTATGTACATGCAGTGTTGCGCAAAACAAAAGCCAAAGCAACTCCTCAAAAATAAAAAAAATATATTTTTTTTAATCAGTTCATTTCCAACAAAATTTATGTTTCCTTGATATACATATTTCTATATGTGTGCACTCTGAACAACAACTTCATTAAAAACAAAATTAGGATAACTGTTTCAAAAATATGTTAAGGTGTGCAACAGTTAATAGTCCGTATATGATATATTGTTTTTATTACATTGATACACCTGTGAGGCATATATTCAGTGAGAAAAGTTTATAAAATACGTTTGCAGTTAGTTTCAAAAAGTTCATTCCGATTTTTTAATCTCTCAACGGAATCTTTGCTCTTCCGTATGCGAAAAGGGTTTTTAGTGGGGTTAAAATTGGGTCATTGTACAGGTCAATCAAGGACTTGAAATCCATTCTGCATGCGTGTTTCGAATCGTTATCGTGTTGCAATACGCATCGAAGTGGCATGTTACACTCAGCGTGCGGAATTATTGTCGTTTCCGAAATTTTTTTATATATGATGCAACTCCGTTCGCCGACCACACACACCATCATGTTGTCTTCCCCATACATAAAACTAGTCTTGCGTGGCTCAAGCTTTCCACCAGGTAAACGTCAGACTGTAGACATAACATCTGAACTATTGCTCGTCGTACGATTACAAATTGTGTTCTAACTTAAATTAAATTGTAGTGAAACAGACCAGAATGATTTAAAAGTGCCCAGTTTTTTTTTTAATTTTTACAATTGTTTTAGACAAAACTTGAAAAATTAACGTCCAGAAACAGAATTTTTGATGTAATACTCTTGAAATAATTGTAAATTATAATATGTGCTGTCCAAGAATAGCCGCGTTTCCAAATGTCTGCCAATTTATTGATACCAAAAAGTTTTATTTTAAACGCTCTAAAAACATTACGCAATTTATGGACCGAGTAAGATTTTTACTTCCATATTTATTCAAAAAGTGTTCACCACTAACGTTGTATGTCGACAAAGATTTGGATGCTGACGTATTATTTCCGCATAAAAAAACATACGTCTAGATTGTTATATATGAACACCTGGGGAAGTTATATTTTAGAAATCGGCCATTTACTCAAACAACGTCATAACTCAAAAAATGCAATTTCGAGGTTGTAATCAACTATTTGCTCCCACAAAATATAACGGAACATTCGTTTCAAACGTGGAAAGTAGAACAAATATAAAGAGGCAATATATACACAAAATAAAGCATGAACAATTCTGCATCATTAACTCCAAAAATGAATTATGACATTGATGGGATATGTATATTAATATTTTGGTTTACAAGATATTTAGATACAGGTTGTTTTATCTTTACACACACTCTTAACACTTTTGCTTTTCATTCACCAGGAATTTATTATTGAATTATAATTATGCGACTGTTGCAAAAAAAAAAAATCATAAAAATGTTCATAAATGCTTTTAATAAGAAAGTTTTTTTATTCTATTCTAAGTCATACCAAATTGTTCTGGAAAACTAAAGAAATGTGAATGTTATTTCAAATTAACTAATAAGGGAATCAATTCAATAAATAATTAAGGTTCTTATATATGTATATATATGGTGCTATTTCGATAACAAAGTTCATTTTCAGTAATAAAAATATAAGCGTTATTAAAATCATAACTCAGAAGTAACTCGAATTTTTTTTATTCCAAATAAACAAACGTTCATTAGAAAAATAAAATTAAATAATGAAAAATAAAGCATACTTTATGGCGCTGTAGTAAAAACATAAACGGTATATTTTTTTTTTACCTTTCAATAAAAATAAAGAGCAGCATTAACTGATTTTACTTAATGCATATAACAACTTCAACAATATTTTATAAAAATTTCTTTTTTCTGTTTATATCATATTCTCTTCAAGCAAAAAACTAATACACGAACACATTATTTGTTTTATGTATTTATTGTTTTATTTCTTCTTTTCTTCTCTTATTTGTTTTCATTTCAATATTCTCTATTTACTCACTAAATAAACTAAAAATGTTTTCTATAAATATGGTGGAAAGAAATACAAACAAATTAAAAACACAACTTAAAAAATGAGAGCTTAGAAATCAACTTTTTCAGTGCACATGCGAGCAGACGCGTTAGAATGAAAGTCTGAAATACATATGTATGCTTATACAATGGAGTACAAACTTACTTATTTATTAAAAATGCTGTCTTGAAAAGCAAAAAATTAATTCTTAATGTTTTTATTTCTTCATTTTAATGTCATACACTTAAGAAATTTTGATTTTTTTTTGATTTCGTTTTTATTAATTTCGAATTTATGACTGAAATTTGACTGCTGTTAAAACTTAAAATTTTTTTTTATTTCGATTTATTTTAAAACAAGTCCCTGCTATCATGTTAAAGAGTTTATTGTTAACTTTTTTAAAACAGTTTATGTTTCCTGTTTGTAATTTGCATTGAAAAGTTTGTTCTAAATATATGATTTCATTTCATATGTTTGGAAAATATTGTATCGATACCATACCTGGGACTAAGTTTTTGTTTGTATAAATAATAAAAGTCTGCGTAATATTTAGTCACCGGTAACCTTATTTGACTTAATCTTTAATGGTTCATTGTTATAATGTTTTCATATTGCTACTTTATCCAATTCTAACTGAAATTATAGATTATGTAAAAAAATGTTGTACTATGTTTGTAATTACAAATTACCATGCATGATTCAATTTAATTATTATATTTCGACAGTTAGCAAAACAACGATACGGCTATACAATATGCAACAGCTTGTTCAAGAGCTAATAAACAAAAAGTGTATTTCAATAAACATTAAGGCGATACAAGGGAGATTGTGAATTGAACAAATAGTTCTGTAACGACAAACTTTTATATAACCCTTCCACCTCTGGTGATGGGTAATAAAAGTTGTTTTAGTTACTTAACATTTTTTTACACCTTCACTCTATAAATTTGTTTTTCTTTTTCAAATTCAAAGATGTTTACGTAGTGAGAAATTTTAACCAGTAGAAAAGAATTAATGTAACTTGGCAACACTATATTTCATGATTTATGTTCGAATTTCTTGCATCAGTGATGACTGCTCTGTCTTGCCTGTGCTTTTGAGTACTCGTGTATACACTTTTTTGTAAAAACCACATTTTTTATGATTTAATTATAATTCATGTTATACTTGGAATAGAATTTATTTACATATTTTTCCCTTCCCTTCCCTTTTCTCATTTAACCCACTGAGGTAGGGGAGTATTAGGTTCCTTGTTATTTAATATAAATATTTCATTAGTTTTTCAAATCTAAAATAAGGCTCAATGATGCTTTGTAACAATTGAAAAAAGATTATACTCGTGTCTCTAGGTCAAGGTATGTGGGAAGCTCTACAATTCAATCAAAACAAGAAAAAAATACTGAATGTTAAATTTCGTGCAAAGACTTAATTTATTAACGCTTCTAAAGTGATTACAATACATAGCAAACATTACTAACTGGCTCTCTGTTGTTGCTCTTGGTTTTCATGCTCTCTTTTAAATTACTCGTATTGTGACTGACGTGTCTGCCTCATACTAACCCACCCAACCAACTTACACAATCAGTATCTGCTTAAATATTTGTGAGTTTCAAGTAAACAAAAATTAAATTTTTATAATTATTAAAATGTGTGTAATATACATACATACAAATAAAAAATTTGGATTCAATTTTTTTACTCACATGTGCATTTGTTGGCAGAGTTAAAAAAATAAAACAAAACTCACATCAGTCTCAAGATTTTATTGACCATTGCTCAAGATCAGTTTACATTTGATAATACTAGACACTAGAGCAAACACCCACCAACAAACAACTGGTAGATAAGAAATTTTATTTTTTTTATTTCGCTACTAACTACCACTACTAGTTCATTTGCCGCGCTTTTCCTATGAATTCAATTGTAAAAAATATTTGTTTTTGTGAGATTTTGTATTCCATATTTTTGTTGTTCATGAAGTGTGTTAAAGAATAAAATACTGAAAACGCATACGAAATATTTTTATTGCTAAGAAGTATTCGTTGTTAAGACTAAATTAAAACAAAATGAAGGAAAAGAAATTAAGTGATCTTGAAAAGTTTGACTTGGCTTTTCTATTACGAATTTCGTAAAAATAAACGTATGAAAGTTATAAATGGTGGTGAGTGATGGGTAATTATTGAAGGAAGTCGTGTATATTTTTTTTGTCCAATAAAAAATAATTATAAATGAAATTAATTTTTTCTTACTGTCGTCTGCAGTAATTGACAGTGAGTGATTTAGTCTATTGTTTGGTTCGCAAACAAAAATGAAAAAATTTTATTAAAAAATTAAAAAATATTTACAACTCGCAAAAAAACTGGTCTACAGAATAATAAATTGTATAAATTATGTCGGAATGAATGGCATTTGTTCGTTGAATTTTTTTTTGCTTTGTTTTTGTTGTTGTTTTAAAATATTGTTTGTTAAGTTTGTGTCTTAAATCTTTAGTTTTTATACTTTACACCACACAGTGGGATACGGTGAGTGAGTGCAGTTTACTAATTTCATTAAGTTGCAATATTTTTACTTTAAAATGTTTAATTGCAAACTGAAAAAGATATTTTGTAATTAAATCTATATTAAAGCCAATTAAAATAAATCATAACAGAGTGAAACTGATCAATAGATAAAATATAAAATAAAATAAAAATAATAAAAATCGTGCATAAACAAGAGTTAAAGTTTTAAAAATAGAATGGAATGGGAGCCATAACTGATAACTTCAAAATTTCTATAATTGTTTGGTTAATATTTGACAGAATTGGAATCTTAATTTGAGAATTTGGTAACGTTTTTTTGAAGACATGAAGTAAGAATTTATGGAATATAAAAAAATCTAACTTTCGATTCATCGTAACCGTGCTACCTTTCCCTTAAAATGTTATAGTAATATTAAAAGACACATTTTTACTAGTGCCGAGAGATAGAGAGAGATCCAAGCATTAGTGCACACAGCTATAGGCAACTAATAAACAGAAGTAGTAACGTTTTTAAATTAACAAAGATTTTTAACTACAAAGCGTGAACATCTTTTTGTGAGTATTATAAAGTAACGATAACAGCTGTTTTCTATGTTCCCCTCTATTTTGTAATATAAATAACCTAACTTTAAATACTGAAAACTAAAAACTTGAAAAATGCTAAATAAAAAGAAGAAAAATAACATATCTTTGACATTTATAAGTGGCGACAAAACAATCAGCTGTTGCACACCTTTCGCCTAGTACTTTGCCGTGTGGTAAATTAACGTTTAATGCTTTTTTTTGTTGTGACATGGCAAATAGTGGTATTTTTACTAAAGTTAAAAGGTCTTTGCTACTTTTTATTGTAAATTTATAAACCAACTATACAAACACATTAAATAATAACTTATTAAAAATATACAAACAAAATGTGCAAATTATTAAATCCACTTTTTGGATTTTTTGGGCTTATTCAATACTTAAATTGAGCAACTTAGAAGCCCTAGTTTTCCACTGTGAAGCCCTTGATTTTTTTTTTTTTATTTATTTCTTTGTCTTCCACAGTTCGTCTCTATGTGTGACATATTTATAAAAGTTATTTACATAAGTAAAATGTTACTATCTAAACCGGTAAAGTGTTACAAGTTAATTTGTTGTCATACATCGGTAAAGGCAAATTTGCACCCACTCATTATTTTTATTGTGTTTTAATATTTCTTCTTGAGACGTTCGCTTAAATATTTTAGAGAAAGTGCTTGTGTTTAGAAAAACATGAACAAAAAATATTTCTCTGAGTTTTAAAATTTGTATTTCGACCTTTGCTGAAATGTGTGTTAAATCACCTAATTTAAATTTCTTATGAAATTTATATATTTTACTTATACCGCTTAACAACCTGTTTTGTTCATATTTAAATTTGATTATTCAATATTATTATTTATATTGAATCATTTAACAATAAATTTTGTTGCGATGTTAAATGTTGATAAAAAAAAGTTGTGAGGTCATGGTAACAATGACACGGTTTATAAAAAATTAAGTATATTACAAAATGAAATGTCTGCCTTATTGTTTTTAATAAAATGAAATAAAAATGTTTTTAAAGGATTAACATAATATTGGGTAAACAATAACAAAGTTTATTACAAAATATTGAAATTCAGCATGACATATTTCAAATGCTTACTCAATTTTCATTTTGTTTGCTGGGAACTTGTAAAATTATTGTTTCGCCAAAAACCAGCGTTGCCAAAAATATTGTTTAGGTACTTTGTTAATACTTAAACATTTTACATATTTATTATAACTCAAGTTAAAATCGATTGTGTGCGGCGTTTCACCTTTGTTTGTGTCAATTCGTTGGTGTTTTATTCGTCATGTGCGCTGGTGCAAGTAAACCTGTTTATGAAGTAGCAATTTGTCAGGTGTGAACGGGTAGCAGGTAAAGCTTCTAGGTCGGGTGTTTTATTGTTTACTAATTCGTTCGAAAAATCTATATCAACTCACCCTAGCAGAATATCAAATCAACAGTAATTATTCAAGATGATTATAAAAATTTTACATTAAAAGAAGAAATTATATGGCAACAAACATATTTTTTCCTAAACAAAATATGCTATATATAAATGACTATAGTTCTTTTCATGTCCTTAATGAAATTCAATAGGTGTATTCAGTGTTTGGTGCCAATGGTCTTGCAAAAGTGCGAATGCAAAACATCGTAGTAGCTTTTTTATGAAATTCAACACAAATTGTACAAGCTACCTTGTTTTCCACTTGCACTTTTGCAAGACCAATTGCTACAAACACTTAATACCGCTAATGAAATAAACTAAATACTTGTTTATCCATTGTATAAACAAATATGTATATTGAATAAAAAATCACTTCTATTCCCAACACTTAAATACAGGGTGTTTTTTTAGTTGTATAAAACTTTAAATTAAAATAAAACGCAGTTAAATTGTGTTAGTTGCCATGAATTCGGCTTTATTCGAAAGATAATTGTTTGCCATTTTTATTTGAATAGGATTTCTAGCATATGGGGCCTCCAGGTCCGGCTCAGAGGAATCCCATTCGGGAAGTCCAATTTTCGACAAGTTTTTGCGGCAATTTAGATCGCATGTCAGTGAGAAAGTGGCAAATGTTGTCATGCAAGACATCAACCGTCTATGACTTAACGGCATAGACCAGAGACTTCACACAGCCAGGCAACAAAAAGTCCAGTGGCATTAAATCGCATAATCTTGGATTCGTTTCCATTACGCGAAAATATTCGTTCACCGAACGTTTCTTTTAATGAATCAATTGTGCCAGACCTCTGCAGCACCACAGATCCTTCTAAGGGCTTTCCATTCTGATACACAAAAGTCAGTGGTCATGGCCCTGTAGAAGTCATAATTAACTCTAAGATTCTGGTTGGCATCGTTTTGGAAAAAATGCGAACCAATGATTTCACCGGCCCATAAAACATACCGATAATTGCTTTTCTCTGGATGCGTGATAGTTTCTCGGTAATGACTTGCTGACACTCCAAATGCGACAGTTTTACATATTGGAGAACCCATTCAAACAAAAATGAGCTTCACCACTGAACAACAATTTCTTGGGAAATTCACATTGAGTTTCTCGTACTGCACTATTTTGTTTTAAATCTACTCAATTCAGGTATCGGTCTATTCATGATGAAATGGCAAATCAACCTATACACGAAACAACTACCAGCTGTCAAAATAAGGAGTACATATCAAGCAAAATTGCCAACATAAAATTCTATACCATTAAAAAAACACGCGATAAAACAACACACAACAAATACTCGTAATGTGCATATTTTTCAATTCTAATTTAAGTGATGACAACAGTAACTGAACCTAACATAAGAACGAGTTTTGAAACAAACCTCTCTTCTATAAGAAATCACTGACACACTTGTCATTGTATATTTCTATGTATATATGTATTTGTTTGAAGTTCTATTGGAAACATTTTGTTTCTGACGTATAAAATAAATCAAAAAAATCTTTAACATAACCTAAAAATTAAGGGAATGAAAAATCATTTGATGGAATTAAATAAAATAAAAAAAAATAAAAAAAAAGTAATTTGTAATTCGTTAGGTGTTATCACAAAAAGCAGCTTTACTGTGAATGATTAAAACCAACACAAGTTTAATACATTTTTATTCTGAACGTAGTTTTTTTTTTTTTTTTTTGTCTTATCCCAAACCCAGCTGCAATTATAATTTCATTGTTCGATATCTGTAATAAACCCTCATCTGTAATTCATAATTATTTAACTAAAGAAAACGTGACATGACAATAAATTATAATTCAATAATTAAGTATAGAAAATTCAAATATTAAGTAATTTTAATTTTTAGGCATAAGTTCGCTTTCTTTATTATTTGTCTATAGAAAGCAAATTTATTTGATATGATAACTTTGAATACAGCAAAAGTTAAAATTTTATTAGACAACTAGCACAATGGAATGCATTCTCTAGGTCTTTTCTACTAATTTTGTGTTAACTGTAAACATCATCTATTTAACCCAACACCCAAGACAAATAGAATACGAGAATTAATATTTCAATTTTCATGTTCTTGCTTTTGCCTTGGGTGAGAACCAAGTTTACAACACTAAAACTTTTTGTTATTAAATTCTGTGTTACCATATTTGCAATTTGCTTTTATCAATCCGATTGTGATGAAGTACATGTATATATTTTTCGCCGTCCCCGGCGAAACTTTGCTGAACTATAATTATTAATATTAAGTGATTTTTTTCTGAATAGAATGAATAAAAAAAAAACGATCTTATGCCTTAAAATTAAATTACTTAATATTATTAATTGTAGTTCGGCAAAGTTACGTCAAACAATAAATTTAAAAAAGTCAAGACAAATGCAAAGCATGACCTAATAAACAAATTATTAAAAACGGAATAATTAAAAACAATATCTTTATATTTTGGCTAAATAGGATAAAATTAATATTAATTAACCATAAGAAATAAATAAAACAAATGAAATGATTAGGTTCAAAATTTAACTTTCCAAGGAAATCACTTGCAAATACAAAAAGTAATTATTTAAAAAAAAGTTATGTGATTTATTAAAAAAACACAACTACTTCATTTATTAAATAAAGAAAATTGATTATTTCGGGCATACGAGTACATATGTTTTGTAAAACCGTAGCCGTTTTTAATTAACATGCGCTAAGAAACTAGTGGCCAACATCAGCTTTAAAGTGCTAAATTGTGTCTGGCGTGCGAATTTATACACCCCCAAAGGAAATAATCTGAAGTCAAAAAAATTAAAGAGTTGTTCAGATAATCGTTCGTCATATGTATCTTGCGCTTTGTGGCAGTTACAACACGAAAATATTAGTACGAGGGCTGCTATTTATATATTGCGAAAAACATATAAAATATTTTTTTTTATAAAATTATTCTCCATACGTCAAAAATAATTTTCAAATCAGTTTCTCCACTAGGATTGAGGCACCTACAAAACATGATTTTCAAGCGGTGGTCACGCAATTTATTTTGATGTTTTGAAGTAATTGGGCTGTGCGGCGGATGAAACATTCATATGCTTTTAGTGCTAAGAAAGGTAGTTGTTGCATCTGTGCAAATGAGACGTGATTTCGGTTTTTTTTTCTTATTTCATTGAACAATTGTGATAAACAAATTGTTGTATTCCGAAACTTTAGTGGCACAGTAACTACATGACCGGTCTTTCTAAAGAAACAGGCAAGCATTTTCTTTAAAGTCCTTCGACCTGGAACAACTCAGTCAAAACAATCGCCCTGAAGCGAATGGCACTCACGATTAAATTCTACATACAAGCGATACACGGTGGCTACATGTTTTTATGATTTTTTATGACACAATTCCAGGAAATATCAAGAATATTTCTAAGAATTTAAGACTCTGAAAAGATTAAGCCTTGTTATTCTTATGTCAGATTTGATGTATGTGGTTTGGTGTTGTCATTTCGCAAAGTAGAAATAGCAGCTATCGTAATTATGTCTATGTGTCGCTTACTAATGGATGTAATGTTCTGACCTTCATTATTTTTGAAAACATATGGACCAACGATTCTATCGGCTCTTATTCTAGTGCTATTGATATAAGAATTATCATTGCTTTAAATTATCATTTGCATTGTAACAACAATTCATACTTTCTTGAATTAATCGCTCTGAGGGACGATTATGGGACGATATGAATTTCTCGAACTAAACCATTCTTAATTGCCAAAAGGGTGTTGTAGAGTGACACCACTCTATTCATAATGAATTTCCAAAATTTACTAACAGCAAAACAACCCAGACCTGTAAACTCGGCTGTCACAGGAAACAGTGATGCCAATTAAGTTTTCCGCCCACAAACCCCCTTTATTTAGACTTAGATTTTTTAAATACAAACCAATTTAAAGTACTTTGAAACCTTAATAAATGAATTCGTTCCTTTTTTTAACCAACAAAAAAGTATGCGCTATTGTTTGTTAAAACTAAACGAATAAAAAAGTCGAATATTAGTGAAAATAAGACGTATGTACTGTTTTAATTTACATAATTTGTAGATATTTGTAACGAGCTTTTGTCAATCCTTGTCAAGTTTGAATTGAAGAGAAACCAGGGTCTCTGAGACCTTACGAAAAATGGCACTGACGATGGCAAATAGCCAAAACTGGTTTCTCTTCAAACCAAACTTGACAAGGGATGACGGAAATTCGTTCCAAATATCTGTATCGTCGGAATATCAAATCAATTTACATAAATTATTTCAAAACGATTGGAAACATATAAAATGTCGAATATATTATATAAAATGTTGATCCTGTCGTTGAAGATGGCAATTTTAAACCGCTTTACTTTAAATAGACCGTTGGCTTTTTTAAGTGGTTTTTTAAATTTAAATCTTCTATCAAACTTCCATTAAATCTTTAAATTTAAATGGTTATTTCTATCTTAAAATTATTCAATCTAACACTTAATAATAAATAAAAAAATAAAGACAAACTGCCACGAAAATTAAGTGATTCATTCATACAATCATGAAACACAGTCAATCATTTACTCAAATACAGACAATGAGTTCATAAAATCCAAAGAAACATTGTTTTGGGGGGTTTTTTAAAAAAATCAAATAAAATTATGCAGTGAGATTAGAAATTATTAATAGCGGAGCATCAGCAAATGCAGTGGCTTCTGTATTGTTTGTATAAAAAATGTTTGTGTTGTTTTCTTTTGTCGTTTGAATTCTTTAGACACTTTTTTAAAAATGCATAGTTTTTATTAGCTGCTGTTATAATTTACAACCCCCTTGTTTACATATTTTGTAATTAAAAAAAAAATATTTTAGCAATATGAAATAATTAAAAATATAAAAGTTAAACTGCCTGCTTTTATTTTTATCCCGCCAGCATAAGAAAAATAAAAGAAATAAAAAAATTCCTGCCATTAAACAACCTTAAACCGTTTTTAGCTTGAAAAAAGAATGAAAACTTTATTAATTCATTAATTTGCTTGTGTGTTTGGAAATTTTACAGTTTCGCCGTTAAATGATCTACAGCACCAACAGTCACAACCTCAACAATCCCATAGAACAGCTGCCAAACTATCCAATACAAGTAACGCCACCAACACCAGCAATAATAATTTGACAACAACAACAGCCGGTTCAACATCGTCTAATGTCAAGTCGTTTATTAAAAAATCCGGTAGTTCTTCATCCTCCCAAAGTTCGAATCGTAAAGACAGTTTCGGCTCACGAGACTCTTTAAATGATATTTTATCGGAAACTGGCTTGACTACGGGCAATGTAGCTGCCCAGCGTAAATCTTTGGAAAATAAAAACTTAGATTTAACAAATTCCTCCGATGTTGCAGCTCGTTTGGCCCTTAAGAAACAACAATTGCACATACAGCAGCAACAACAACAACAGCAACAACAGGAGAGTAAAACGATTACATCATCGTCGATTAGTAGTAATAATAGCAGCACATCAACTACCTCGACTTTAATGAACGCCACTGCCTCTACCAGTGAGTTACGCAAAAGTATCGAAAACATGGACGACAGAACGAAGACGACACCGCCACCAGTACTTAATAAAAAACCAACTGTGCCTGTTAAGAAAACTACGACAGTGACAAGCATAACAGGTAAGTAATGTAGTTAGTAACTTTTAAAATAATAAAAAAATATAAATTTAAGAAAAAAAAATTCTAGAAAATTTTAATAATATTGCGATTTTGCCATTTCAGGCAACATCTTGTCAGGCATTAAACAAAAAGTGAAAAGTGTTGAAAGCAAATTAACCACTGCAGCATCACACGACTACGCCGATGGCATATGTAGTAGTAAAGTATCGCCCAGCTCTGTTGCCGACTCCGGAAGTGGGGGTGTGGTGATGAGACGAGCCGCCACCATTGCTGTTGAAGATACAGATTTTGATCGTGTTGAACGCGGTTCAATACTTCCAGATATGCGCGCTGGACGCGTTAAAGCGCCAAAACGTAGACCACCTTCGGCGGCCATTAATGCAATCGGTGAAAGCAATAACAATACCCTTTATGTCAACGGCAATAGCAGTGATACCACTCAAAGTGGCGACGATCAATTAAAATCCGACGACAATTCAACGGGTGACGATCAATTGGCCAAGCCCAAACCTAGAGAATGGGAAAAGAAGAAAGCGCCCTGGATGGAAGAATTGAAAGCATCACAGGTTAAAAAGAAAACCCCACCCAGCGGGTCTGACAGTTCCACAGCAATGGTAGACAGATGTTCGAAGTTATATAGTGAAGATGTTAAATTAACAAATAATTCTTCACACGTCACCAGTTCATTGCAAACCACAAACGCAACCACCACCTCCTCTTCGGCCACCTCGACAAAAGTGCAATCATCGACGGTTTCATCTAATAGCATTATGCAACAATCAATGATAGTAGAAAGTAGCAGTAGTAGTACTAGTTGTAGCAGTAGCAATAACGCTACAGCTAAAACCCTGACTGAAGCCATGACCAAAAGCTTAAGTGCTAAAATTGCTCATGATGCGCTGACGGCTTCAAATAATACCTCCCTTAATAACAACTCCACGGGTCATGCTTTAGATGATGTCAGAGCTCGGCCCAATAGTCTGTCATTACGCCATCGCAGTGTTTCACCCTCAATGGCAGCCACTCGTAACATATTAAAGCCAAATTCTACAGCCACCAGCACTACTACGTCTGTAAATTCTGCATCTCCGGCCGAAGCATCCAGCAGCAATTCACACAACAGTACTAGCGCTACACAATCTACAGTTGCCAAATCAACCCATCTAAATAGCTCTACTAATCATCTAATTAACAATGGCAGTGCAGTTTCTACGGGTTCGCATAGAATTATTGACCTAGAAACACGTGTGGATAAATTAGAACTGCTGGTCCATGCTCAACAGCGTACAATCGATGAACTTGTACGCACATTGCGGGAAGAAACGGATCGCAACAAAGTCCTACGTGCCGAACTGGATAAATATGCACAGTGCGTTACACAAGTTTAAGAAAAAGAATAGCAAAAACTATTGAAGAAATATCTTAAATATTTCTTTCAATATTTTTGTGCTTAGAAAAATTATGTTTAGCATTTTTAAATTTTAAAGTTTTTTTTTTTAATTTAATTTTATAAAACTTTAATTTGTATGTAAGTATGTGTGCAAATATTAAGTGAAAATCACTGTAGCTTTTACTTTTCTAGTTAAACATTTATAGACGAAAAAGAAAAAAGTCCTTAATAAGCCTCGTTAATAGGTCTTCTTTTATGTTAACAATCTAAGGAGAAAGCGTAGATATCAAAGTATTTTTTCTAGAAACTTTTTGTTTGGAATTTGTTAATATTATGGAAAATTTTAAAAATCTATTTTACAAGAGTTTTTTTAAGCTTGTAAAGCCAGGATTAGTTATTTCATGAAATGTTTAGCTAACTTATGTATCGCATATGTTTAGAGATCTATTTTCGTACAATGCATCTATTTAAATTTTGTTGTTTCAGGACCAATTATTTTAAAAATCACTAATCAATCAATATATAAGAATATCCAAATGAATTTCTAAAATTGAATATCATTGCGTGAGAATAAACTTAATTTTCAGGGAGAAAACAAAACTGGTGGTTTTCTGAAATGCTCGTGTATGTCCACTTTTGTCGATTATAGTGAGTTCTTTATGTCAAATCATATTAGTTTAAACTTTTGGGTAACAATATGTTAAAAGACAAACACACAAAGTCATAATTAAGCTAATTTCAGTATTGATTTCTTATTTTTTAAAAACTTTACAATACGTACTTGTGTATGTTTTTTTTTTTAAATCTGTTTGTTCAGGGAAATTTGGTGTCCACAGAACAAATTTTTAGTTCTTCTGTAAAAACTTCGTAGTGTGAGATTTTAGAAAGATTTCAACACGAACCAGTAGAGTCTGAAAGAATCTTTTTTGCACCAATAACAAATACAAACTCCCAGAACGGAGCTGGTACTTGAGTTTATTTTATACGCAATAATTGGATGATAATACTTTCTAAAAACCAATTTCTTCCTTAATTTTTATTTGAGCACAACATAAAGAAAAGTAATTTATTTTTAAGTAATCTACTAAACACATTTCAGATATACGTATTTATAATAATTAAATTCTTGTAGCTTAATTTCTAGTTTTTTTTTTGAAACATACATAAATCCTTCAGTTTTATTTTTTTTATTAATTTAAATTTTCTACGCTGTATTTTTGAGCCACCGCACTAAAAAACACTTCCAACTTTTCTGTATAGTCAAATAGAAAATCGACATACCTACTTACATACATATTTTATTGTATTTTTGTTTGCTTTTTATTTACACAAATACCAACTTGTTCTTGTGCTTAAAGTAATTTTTGTAATTCTTTTTTAATTATATTTTATTTTAAATGTGTTGTGTAAGTTAACTAAAGTTTATTCTCCACCTTTAATTAAAACCCTGTTTTACTTCTCTTAATAACATAATTAAAGTTTTAAAACAAAACAATTGCATGTCCCTAATGGAGGATTTAAAATCCTTTAATGTGAAATATACTTAAATGTATTTTTAGTAATAAAGTATAAACCTAAAATTTAAACATTCCTTTTTATAATTTTATATAATAATAATTAATATATTGTGCATGACATATAAAGAAATAATAACAAAATATCATGTTAATAATATTAGTATGTATATACATATACATATATATTTACATTACACTTAAACATATACTTACTTACATTCTATACCTTGAAATAAAGAAAAGAAATGAAACATCATAAAAAATACATTTTTTTTTTAACTATTTATTTATGATTTTAATGCTTTAAGTAAACAAAGAAATGTTGCTATAATCTCCTGTCGCCTTGAAGGACAGAATTTCTGAGTCAACTGACCCAAAATATACAAATTTTGCATCGACGAAAAGAAACTTTGTTTTCCCCCTTTTAGTTTTTTCGATTTTCGGTTGGGTCCATCAGGGAACGCAATCAACTAAAGAAATAATCTTTTCAATTTTTAACATAGCGCAGTACACTCTTCCAATGACATTCAATTACTCCATTATGCCTGTTTTAAATTTGGGAAAAGAAAGCAAATCGAAATTACTGAATCGGTTGGGAAAAAATCGTCTTAATTACAAATTACAAATTTTGGCCTTTGCTTTAGTGGATCTTCGCACTCTTGCGTTAACTTAGTTTAACAACATTAATAATAAATAGGCATAATATTCTCAATTGATTGTCCCTAATTTTTTAAGATAATAGATATGGGCATCTTGTTTGGGCATGATTCCCACCTTGCTTTGCTTGCTCTTGCAGCAAGTTTATAAGTCGTGGAAAAAACTTGACTGTATTGCTGTTCAAATATCTTGAAATACTCGATGTAATAGTAAAATAAGTTGGTGAACTGCTTACAGGTCTGTTCTGAAAACCACGTGATTTCAAATCACGAACGGTTTGATGCTGTTCTAGAAATCACGCGATTTTACGGTTTTCGGGGTGGTTTTATTTTTTCGAAAACACGAGAAAACTGCTGACTATTTAGATTTGTGTTTTGTTTGTTTATTTTTTTTTTATATATTCTTAATTCATATATAAAAAGTAAAAATTGAGGTAATAAAAATGCCGGGAGCTAGTTATTGGTCGTAATTGCTTTAAAAAAACACATTTAAAAAATGAGCGTGTAAAAAAACGTCATTTACGGGACCTATCAAAACAAAGTTTACAAAGCATAAATACAAATGAAAACAAATGTTAGTATAAAAAAATTAATGCAAAAATAACGAAGTTGCCACTGTTTTCATCGATGAAATTTGCAAAATCTAAGCGCACTTCTAATTTCTAAATTTGCACAAAAATTACTCGGTTACATATTTACTATTATTAAATTTTTTAACAACAATAAATAAAATTTGTATTAAATAAAAATCGGGATAGTATAAATTCCATATATGTATCTTACATGACATTTTACGACTGTGTCAATTTGGCAACCTCACAAATATCTTCGAAAAAACAAACCAGCTGACTGCTGAAGAGAAAAAGTAAATCACAAACATTGGTAAACAAAGCAAAACAACTTTTTACAAAACAAACCGTGTCCTTAGAAATTTGTTAATATATATGTTTTAGTGTATATAAAACCTTATTTTATTACTTAAATCAATTAAAAAAACACATCATATAAATTATATAATATAATTTTTATTTGATTCTAAATGCAAAGCATAGAAAAAAACTTCAAGTGATTTGAAATCGTCAGACTGTTAACTCACCGGTTTTAAATCACGAGATTTCAAAAAATGTTGTGCACAGAACACCTTTTCGCGATTTGAAATCACTTTTACACAAAAGTGGTTTTCAGAACATGACTATATTTGTTAAAATTAGTCCAACATATACCGAAGCCGAGCCGCAATCGTGTTTTCTTTAAGACGTTCGCAAGATATTCGATTGGCACTTGGAATTGGGACTATTACATGTAATTGCATAGCGAAGGAGCTTTACAAGAAGGGAATACTGCTACAGCAATCGTGCTTCTATAAATTCTGTATGATCGCACTCGTGGCCTTTTAGTTACCAGTCAAAATCAAAGACAGACCTCTACCCTGCTTTAAGACGTACTTCAACTCTACCTGGGACACATTCATTATATTGCAGCAAGGCATTGCTCACTTTCTCCAACGGCAATTTCACTCTTAATTAAACTTTCTCTATTTTCTCTCTTGTACGGATTTAAATGCGCCTAACTTAATACAGTCAATCCTCGATAATATGCTATTTAATACGGAAAATCACAAAAACCAACAACTTCACAGAAGAAGGATTGTCTTTAAAAATTATTTATTTTTAGTTGCTTTTTCTTTAAGAAATGACTTATTCGCCCACGAAAATTAATAAAGAATTATTAAGCTACTTAAATATTCAATTGTTTAAAAAGCCATGAAAAGAATACTCGCAAAATTAAACGAGTGATTTCAAAACCGCAGTGACTTAGGTGACCGGTTTAAACTCACAAAATGTGCACACAACACCATTTTTGTTATTTCAAACCACTTTGGTGAAAAGTGATTTGCAGAACATACCTAACAATCGAGAACTTAAATTAACAAGAGTTCAAATTATCAAGAGGAATAAAGGAGACGATTCAAAAATTGTAAAACACCAGTTCAACTGTTTAAAGGATAAATTATCCTTTGTCATATATATTGGGTGATTTTTTTCCTATTTGGTTTTTCAGTGTAAAAAAAGATTCGTGACATGTGGCAATGGCAAAAAAGTTCAGTAAAGTTTGCAAATTCACCATTAATAGACTAAGAAACGAACTACGCTTGCAAATCATTGAAGTTTATTACTGTTTTATTGCTGTATGAGAAACGTGTTTAGTAAATTACGTTCATTTTATTGTCGTCCGAATCGACTCACCCTACCATTCAAACTGTTGTGACCAAATTTCGCACCAGTATCACTTTATTCGACATTAATCCACCAACTCGCATGCGAAGAGTGCGCAGCGAGGAAATTATTGCTGCTGCATCGGCCAGTGTCAATGAAGATCGCGACATGTCAATTCGTCGCCGTTGTCAACAATTGGGCGTGAGTCATTCGACCATCTGAAAGTTTTTCTTTTACATGAAACCATACAAAATTCAGCTGCCGCAAGAACTGAATCCGGGTTACGTACAACAACGTATTTTGTTTGATAAATAGGCCTTAGGAAAGTTGAATGAAGATCCATATTTCTATCGATAAATAGTCTTTAGCCACGCAGCTCGTTTTTGGCTAAATGGGTACATTTGGTGTAAACAGCAGCAATAGTTGCACATGCACCCTGAAAGATGGCACTGTTTGATGTGGGTTGTGGGCCGGCGGCATCATTGGACCTTACTTCTTCAAAAACGATGAAAATCACAACGTTACAGTCACTGGGGCGAGGTACCGTGCGATGTTTACAGAGTTTTTTGCCCAAATTGGAAGAATAGGACTTGGTTGACATGTTGTTTCAGCAAGACAATATCACATGCCACACAACACGCAATACCATGAACCTATTGAGAGGAGAGTTTGGTGAGCAACTTATCTGACGTTTTGGAGCAGTCCATTGGCCGCCAAGATCATACGGTTTGACCATACTGAACTATTTGTTGCGATACAATTCCAGCCCTGGAAGACAACTGCCAATGGTGAGACCCCGGCCAAAGTGTTGTAAAATTTGTCCCAAAAGTGCAGCTCACGGAAGGACCACCTACGGCGTAGACGGGGGCAACACTTACATGAAATAATCTTTGAAAAGTTAATGGCAGGCTTTCACTTAGCAGCCCAAATTAATATTTCATTCACTTTTGCAAAATTTCTGTGTTTTTATAAATATCCATAATCCAAAACGCTTAAGAAATCACCCTATAGATATGTGTATACGTGTTTAATTTTTTTTTTTTATTTATAAATCATATTTCTATTAAAAATATTGCTCGCTGAAAGTTGTTTAAACGTACTAAAAAAGAAGCTTCTCTATTCAACGCCGCTTAAGATTTCAAAAACGGTGCAAAAACGATTCGTTTGTCCATGAAGTCGTAAAAACTCTTATTTTATCGATGGTTTTTGATTTGAGGGTGTAATTAAGCTTCTATTCAATTAGGCCAGCCTACAACTTCAATTCAAAAGTACATTTTCACTATCGCACCGTGTGTCTTATTAAGTGTTTTATATTATTAATATTAATAAAAATATTTTCATCAATAAATAAAATTAAAATTTATTTTTTTTATCATTCAAATGCACAAATGCTTATAACAATTTTAAATAAAGTTTTTATTGTTTTTTCCGAACTACTAATGTTATTAATTGTTAAGTAATTTCATGCCTAAAGATTGAAATTACTTAACAATTAATAATTTTAAATAAAATTATAAATTATTATTCTTTCCTTTTTTCAATTTCTTTTTTTTTTAATTTTATTCTATATTTGTCTCTAAATATTTTCAAATGCTTTCCTAATAACAAATCAAACAAATAATTGCTACCGGCGCATGCGTTTGGATCTTCAAAAATTTGTCTCAAAATTAAAACAACCAAAAGGAAACCTACAAGACGTGGAAAATTTGATAATTGGATGTTTTAGGTGGACGACAGATGACATCTAGATCAACAAACAATTTTAATTAAATTAATGCTTACTGCTTTATTTAGTATTTAATACACAAATATATATTTTTTGTAGAAAATAGTTAAATAAAACATAATTAATAGTTATAAAAATTATAAATGATTAATTAATAATTAAAGCAAACTTAAAAATTCCTTTAAGTTATTTATGTGATATTCAGTTGGCAACTTTTTATTTGTCTTTGAAAAAAATTTATATTTTCAATTTCAAATTAATAAAGAACAGTTTATTAAATGTAAAATTAAAACGAGAAAACAAATATGGATAAACCAATTAATAAATATGGTTGTAAATATAAAACAATAATTTACATTTTTTCAAAATAACAAAGACCTATTATCTCAAAAAAGAGTTCATTGTTTAACCTAAAAATTTGTTGAATTATAATTTTAATTTTTAGGCATAAGTTCGTTTTCTTTAATTCTTTCTATTCAAAACAAAAACTTATTTGATATGATAAAGTTAGAATGCAGTATAAGTTAAAAGTTTATTAGGCAAGTAGCTTCTTCAACATTCTTCGCTTCTTTACTAATTTTATGTCAACTGTAAACATCATATATTTCAGCCAACACTAAAAGCAAATAGAATACGAGAATTTGACAACACTCTAACTTTTTTTGTTTGATACTAAAATAGAAATCAGCCGAGATGAAACTGAAATACATATAATGCTTTCATTGCCAACCAGTGGTTGGCTAAAAGCAAATTGAATATGGTAACCTAGAATTCAATAACAAAACAAGTTAGAGTGTTGTAAAACTTCGTTCTCACCCAACAAAGAAAGGCAAAGTATGACAAATTTTGAAATATTCATGCTCGTATTCTTTTTGTCTTTGATGTTGGGTTAAATAGATGATGTTTACTGTTGACACAAAATTAGATGTACCAATTCAAAATTATGATGTACAAATACGTACCCTGACAAAAAGTCATTGCCATCATGATTAAAAAAAATTGCAGGTAAGGGGTTTTCGAGCTCAGCGCCTCAATTTAACCTGATATCGAAGTTTTATAATTACACTATGCATTAAATTAAGAAAACCAGAACAATAAAATTTTTGTTAGTTCAATTAAAAGAATGCTTTATAAAAACAATTCTATTTTTTAATTTTATTGATATAACAATAAACAGGTGAAAAATTGTAGAATTTTGGAACGAATTTCCGTCATCCCTTGTCAAGTGTTGGAGACATGTATCCAAACCAAATTTGACAAGGGATGACGGAAATTCGTTCCAAAATTTTACATCAAAACACCCTGTCGGAATATCAAATCAAGAATCAGGTGAAAAATTATTCGAACAAAAAATTCATACGTTAATCACGACCTTTGTAAGTAAAACTGATCGAACCATGAAATATCGTCATAAAAATTATATTGAAACTAAAAACTCGTCACAAAAATATTAAAGCACCTAGAGCACAGTAGTTGCACAACTTTTTCTATTTCGAAATAAATTGGTTGATAGTGAACCTGTGCTGAGGTGTTTCTTGACACATTTGCTATCGCATGGCTTTATACTCGTACTGCGAAAGGGGGCTCGTGGATAAGTTTTCAAATAGTTCAACTTTATCAGCCCAATAACGATTTTTCCCCTTCCCCATAATTTGTTCTCGGGGGGGAAAATACTCTATTCTAAGAAGGGTAATTTGTCCATTTTTCATATAGTGTTGAGTGGAAAGAAACAAGGGACGAAATTAGAGGGAAATATTAATTCATAATAGAAGAAATGGGAAAATTTTCCCAAGTAATTGTACGTAATTGGTACATCTTGAAAAAGTGTTCAATACGTATTTTACAATAATTACTGCTGCCAGGATTTACAATATTTTTCTCTGAGTTGACCTATTATTCTTATCTGTACATTATTTTGCTTTTTTTCGCCAATATTAATAATTGTTTTTAATATATTCATTAAAATGATTCATTTTATTTAAGAGTCCTAAATTTTGTAAGAATTAATGGAAGATTAAAAAAGTATAATAATAAAAGTATTTATTAAAAAAAATATTATGTCCGTAAAATTTTTTTAACAATAATTTTCATTCACATATCATCATCGAAACATTTTGATTACTCAATTTAAAAGCATCAAATTCACCACCATGATTAATTAAAATTGCAATTAATAAATTTTAATTAATGAATCAAATTAAATTATAAAAAAAATATGTACTTCTATTTAAATATTAGAAATTTTTTTTTAATTTTTAAAATTTGTTAAGTGTTATAAAAAAAAAAACATTTAATTATTTACGTCACTCGTTTGCTGCAACGTCGTATTCGCTCAAAATTCTTGACTTTGCAAGAATTTTGAATCAAGCAACATCGATGTGGATGCAAACTAAAACTTTAAAGGTTCACTGAAAGCTTATCTAAACTCTGAGACACAGCAATGTTTTAAAAATTTGCGTTTCTTGACTTATGTCGCTGTTGCAACAAATGTACGCTACGTACTTGCATACAAAATTATATAATTATTAGAGCATATATGTTAAATTAGATTAGAATAATATGCATTATTAATAACACACCTACATGCAAGTTCTATTTGGATAATTAACTCATAAATATAAAATGTACAATTTTTTATGAAAATATATTGACATAAAACATTTTATTTTTTAACAACGAATATTAAATAAAACATTTAAACTAAAATGGTATTTCAGTGTTTGATTTTTGTTAGTGTTTCTGATGACAAGATCCTTTAAATGTGTGCAACAGTAATTCTCTAAAATTGAACCAACTATCGTAATTTATGCAGAAATTCACGAATTGAGTTGACGGTCTGATTTAAGTGTAACAAATCAATTTTTGTTCTTTTCAATTTATTCGTTTTCAAATATTAAATGGATGAAAATTTCATTTTTTTTCACGAAAAGTGAAAAGGATATATTTAAGTTTGTCACTCCGTTTGTAATTTCTACAACATTCATTTCCGATGCTACAAAGTTAACATATTCTTGATCCTTATAAGCAGAAAAGTTCGTTTAATGATATCTGCCTGTCTGATATAGAAATCAACTTTCTGGCGACGCTAGGGTACCTAGGATTTTGAAACTTGATCCCTTTGATAAACGAGAATATATGCTATTTGAGGCTAACAGTATCGCTTTTTGGTATCTTCTCTCACGGCAATACAATAATCTACAATCCCATTAAATATAAATTTTCTAAGGGCTTTATCAAATTTGTACAAAAAGTCCCGCTACAGAAATTACCTACCCAAGGGCCCCAGATAACTTACGGATTTAAATGTTGGAGCAAGTTAAAAATTTTTTGAAAAGACCTAAAAACAAAAAACGAATTTCTACAAAAATCGAAATTTCACGGCTAGAATTTCGAAATTTTTGCCTAAACTGAAAACTCGCACAAAAAACTGGAATAAAAAATTCTAATTGCCATGAAATTCGTATATGTATAATAAAAAGATTAAATTAAAAAAAAAAAAATATTACAAATACAAAATCTCATCAAATTTAAAATTTCACCACAAAATAAGAAAAAGCACCAACATTTTGAAATTTTACTACAAAATCGAAAATTCACAATAAATCAATATTTTATAAAAAAAACATTGAAATTTTGACAAAATCGATGTAACACAAATAAATTTAAAAGAAAATTAAATTTCATCATTAATCAATGATTCACTAGATATTAAGAAATTCAGCAAAAAATTTAAGGTTTAGGTCACGTTAAAAATTCTAAATTAAGCTGAAAGCCAAAAAACCAAATTTCACCACTATTTGGGAGTTTGACAAAACCGAAAGTTTAAAAAACATAAATATTCAAATTTCAGCACAAATCTGGAATTCAGCAAAAATTTCAGAAAATTGGCTGAAGGATAAATATATAAGATTCGAGAGGTCACAGCCTATAAACGTTTCTCGAACACTGGGAAGGAGTTTGATTCAATCACCCCTATTACAAAATTATTGGGAGTTCCCATTCACAAAGGGAATGTGAGTTTCCATTCCCAAAAATG
Organism: Phania funesta; assembly: GCA_963932375.1. Classification (NCBI taxonomy): domain Eukaryota; kingdom Metazoa; phylum Arthropoda; class Insecta; order Diptera; family Tachinidae; genus Phania; species Phania funesta. Next base: position 24,351,249 of record OZ010652.1, read on the forward strand.
TATTGTATGGGAATTCCCATTCCCAAAAATTTGCTATTATGAAATAATGGGAACATTCCAAATCAGCTCACATTTTCGAACATTGAACTTAAGTGCTGTCAGCTGTTTTTGAAAGTAAATTTTATATGACCGATTTGCTGAAAATTGTGAAATTCTTGTGTTAACAAAAACAAAATCTTTTTAAAAACTCCAAATTTTAAAAAAATGTTTCCAATAAGTGCCTCTTTGCATTTGCTGCTCCAAAATGATGAAGACGTCAACAGAGGGAATGAAAAACTTCACCGAAAGAAGTTGCGAGATGCCTGCAATCCTTTTGAACTTCCAGATTGCCAGTAAGTAAAATAATTTTTTTTATATAAAAATTTTTTAAAATTGTTTTTGTCAATTTGGTCCCGCACTATTTAAAGAAGTTATTGCATCTGCCCAAAACGAGTCACTTTCTTCCTTGGTTATTTTGGAATAACCACTAGCAATACTTGGGCAGTTTTCCATTTTCTCAACTAATATCTGCAATTGAATTTCATTTACCGCCCTAGAAATGCAAAAATTTCTAGTCAAATTGCTAATTTTTATATTTTTTAAGAAATACTTACATTTTGCTCACATCAAAATTCAAAGGGAAGGAATGTTTGATATATAAAAAAAAATTCGAATGAAATTTAATTTCATAATAAGGGAATTCACATTCGAAGATGCCAGATTGGGGAAAAAGAGTTTCGTAATACCAACAGTGGGAAATGGGAACAAAATTGTTGGGAAACGGTTTTCATAATAAGGGTGTATGTATTATGTTTTATGCATGTGTATATAATTTATTTATATATTTATATATAATAGTAGTATTAGTATAATTCTTCTATATGACTTATATGTCTCACCAGTTGCATGCAGCAGCAGCAGGAGGAGGAGGCATTGGCATAAGTAATTACGTGTAATCGGCCTCTTCCATTCTTCACACCTCACGCTCCCCTTTTCATTATCAATCCATCCATCATCCACTTTGTACTTTTATTCCTTTTATTCACACACACACAAACCCCACTTTTAGGAGGCCCTATTTTTATATACATATGTATTTGAGTTTATTTTAAGTTAATTTTTTTATATTTAAAGCCCCTTTTTTAACCATTTAAAAAAGGATCACTCTGCTCCAGGTGAGGCTCGAACTCACAACCCCGGCATTGCTCACAAATTACTGATTATAAGTACCGTGCGCTAACCAATTACGCCACTGGAGCGCTTTGCTTAAGTTTGTCAAAAGCTCATGAAAAGCTCTCGCTGATCTAATTACATTTTTTAAAACATTTTTGTTTAAATTAAATGAAATTTAATCTGAATAACGTAAAAAATTACTGCAAAATATACATATGGATGTATTTTACGAGGCACATATTAGTTTTATCGTAATCAGTAGTAAAATAAAGCTATAAAATGTTCACGCTATATCTGGTTGCACATACTTTTTTAAATATGTATTTGCTGTTTTGAAGTAAAAAACGTTTGGGCAAATGTAAACATCAATGTAAAAGTTAGCAAGTCCGTTTAAAAACTTAAATTAGTTTATTTTAACAATTAATTTCAGCAAATTTTCCCCAACTATTTAATTATAAAAATGCAATTTATTTGATGAGCCAATTCGCTGGTAGTTTAAGCCAGCTGATCAGGAAACCTTCACCCATTATTTTAGAAAAACTAAACGTCTTGTGCTAGAAATTCCTTAGACCAAACGGGAGCAAAGGATCTTAAACTTGTTCTAAAAAATTGGGTAAAGTTTTCCTGATGATATATACTATCTTATCCACCCTTACCAAATAAATTGCATTTTTATAATAAAATGGAGGAAATAAAGCTAGAAATAACTTTTGAAATAGAAGGAATAAAATCCCTAAAATAATTCTTTATATTAAATTAGTTTATATTTTTGTTGCTTAAGGAAATAAAAAACATTTCAAATAATGGTAATGATAACCCATTACTAATGTCACTGCTCTGTAAAAGTTCCATTACTTCATGAAGTTGTTATGAAATATTGGATAAAAGGATAGTTTCCACTTAAGGGTGGTAGGGGTTCGCTTCCCAGCCGAGTTTATCTTTTACTACTTCTTTTCTTTATTATTTCAAACGTTTGTTATTGTATTTTTTATTCACCACATAAAAAAAGAAGTGATTATTATTAAGTTTGTCCTTTGGTTTGTCGTATAAAATTTAAATGGGAAAAAGTTCTAGATGTATTTATACCTATTGGATTATCGTGATATAAAGGAACTCTGCAATTCATTTCTCAATTTCTCGAAGACTGCAACTCTCACTATGTTCATTTATTTTTTTATTGCCAGCCCCTGAGTGCAATATTGGAAATATTGATCAGTCTATTTCTCATTCTCATTAGGCAGTATGTAGTCAATACAGACACATCATGACTGAGATAGGCCTTAGTGCCACTAAGCGACTAAGCTTCTATTATTCTTCTCTCCAGTCTTGCACCGACCACTCACGAGGGAACATTAGAGGAAATTTGTTTTAGAAACCTAGTTTAATTTTTTGATACAGACGAGGGAACGAACCCCAGAGGTAACAAACCATAAACATAATTTCTGTGTAAATATCAAATTCAATATTAAATAAATTTACGTGGAAGAAAAGCAAGTGATGTTAGTAATCTGTGCAAATGATCATTACAGCACGACTGCTTTTAAGGAACTAAACCATAAAAAACAGTTAACATCGACACAGACGATGGAACATTTCATTTGGTAACAACAAAATATCAAAAATAAAAGATTATATTTTGGGAACCAAAAAAAAAAGGGATCAGGAAATAAATCTACAGGCGAAGGAGCGTTAAATAGAACATGCCATTGTTTCCTCTAATGTTCCCTCGTGTGTAGTCAGTATTACGCGGAAGCCTGATTTTTAAGTTAGTAAACAGGTAAGGGGGTATCAAGTTTACAATACTCTTTTGTCCAGCCATTTTCCTGTATGTGTCTGTGCGCTAAGACTCATATATTGGAAACGAATTTCCGACATCCCTGCTTCAGAAACCAAACGTTTTCGGCTATGTGCCATCTTCAGTGTCACAGTGATCCTGTCGGAATGTCAAATAAGGTTTCACTCAAATGGTCATGATGTCCAAGATTATAAGTGAACAAAAATAATTTTAATGGTAACAGAAATTACACTATCGATTTTTGTGGTGTCCATCTGTATTTAACCGTGAATTTAAGCAGTGCTCCTTACAAAGTTATTTCATATCTCTCTCAAAAAATTAAGAAAACATGGAATTTTGTCTGGATCGCTGAACACATATAGTGCTGCTAGAACGAACTCTTAAGATTTGCAATTAAGTAAAATTTGTCTGACTGTACTGTCTTTTGATTGTATCCTCTTGATTATATCCTCTTTTAAACACACCTCGTATTTTAGTCATGATTGGTTTGCGAGAACTTTGTACTACAAACTTGGGATTATTATTTATTTATTTTTAATTATTGTAAGTCTTTGGTATTCAACACATTAAGCACACGAAAAGCAAAAACAAGAAAACACAAACGCCATTATTCATATTTGTCCTCGCTATTTGGCAAGTAACCATCACTCCATGTACTTCGAGATTCATCAAAATTCTCGAATTTATCGTTGGTATCTACGATAGAGTTTGATTTAGGATTTTCATAGCCATACGAATTGGAACGCCGTCGTACATAAAAATCACTTAAATATTTTGATGCTGATAGATCCGTTGGGTTCGTCGTATTGTCTTGGAGAGTTTTTTGTAAATGATTTATATAATTGATGGCTATGCTAAAATGAAAGAAGGTAAACTTGATATTTAAATTTCCTTGATTTTTATGAGCGGTATTCAATGTTTGATGCAAGTGGTCTAGCAAAAGTGCAAATGCAACATATCTTAGCTTTGTATAAAATTTACCACTTGCACCAAACACTGAACACCGCTATTGTTTCCTTTATTTAACTTCTTACCGTAAACTTTCTATTTTGGAATACTTTTTACCATTTGGCTTAGAAATCGGCAATTTAGCGCGTAGCAGATCAAAAGCTCGATTCATATCACGCATTCGTGTACGTTCTCGGTCACAGGCAGTCTTTTTATAGTCTGTAAATTTAAAAAGAAATGCAAATTACATCTTCATATTCAAATTTGAATAAAAATTAATAGAAATTTTAACCGACATTAAATGTTAAGATTTAAATGCCGTCTTGACTAGCCATGAATCTGTTCTGCCATCTGTTCGCACAGGAATTTGGCTCGCAAAGGCCGTCGCTGTTGTTCATGTTTAAACAACAATTGTTCGCACAACGCCGTTCTGTTATCACACAAACGAAATACATACAGGCAAAATAAAAATATGTGTGTATGCGCTCGACTGTACATAAACTATGCTGGGAGCAAGGAAACCATCTCGATGACAAACAAAAAATTATGCTTAACTGAACAGGAGCATCTACACCTATTCTCCACAGGGAAGACCACGAACAAATTTCTTTTCGTTATTCTCCTGACACTCTGTCCAAAGAGGATAAGTCTGAAGTGTTTTAATAGCGTCATATTTTGAAGAAAATAAAAACAATAAACGTTAAGAAATATCTGCATGGTTCGTTTTTAGATAAATGTCGGATCTGTAAGAAAATGTTTATATTGCAAATGACTCTCACTTCCACGAGACTGAAAATACGAGCAATTATAGATGACTCGTTGGTACTATTCATTCCTTTGCGGCTCTGCTAGACACACTGGCAGAAGAGTTAATAATATCACGGTTTATAACTGATGAGAATAGCCTTATTTTTTCACACCCAGATTCATATGTAAGTTTTTAAAGGCTAAAAAAATTCTTTAATTGATAGATTGCAAAATTAAAAACCATTCTGGGGTCAGGAGGCTTGAAAATAAAAGTGATGATAGATTTTGCACAAAGATAAGGACAAGTTTGAAATTTTGACAATAAAAGCTTCCCGAGATATGAAGGTGTAAAAAGTGCTTATGCCTCCCCCTTATTGAAAGTGAACGTGTCCCATCTTACACTATTGGACTTAGTAAGCAAGAAAATCTGAAAGCGGGCACTTTTGATCAGGGTGGCTAAGGTTCCCCCTCATTTGTATTGGACACTTTCACTTTAGCTAGAGAGCTGAAGCTTGGTATACAGATTGGCCTTGGAGAATAAGTAATGAGAAAAATTGTCACTTTTCATCTAGGGGACTAGAGTTCCCTCTTTTTTACATAGAGCATTTCCCATATAGATAGCGAGCTGAAATTTGATATAACCCAACCGTCTGTAAGCTTTAAGTTGAAAGAGGTTTCATACATAATTAACAAACAAAAATGATTTGGAAACAAGGAAACAGATCCGCACAAAAACATAAATGTGAAAATAAGGCCAAGTTAATATACAAAACTATCGCCCGTAAAAAGCAGTAAGATCAAAATGAGTACCAAGATCTTTCAGGCAACTTGCTAGCTTGGCAAAATTTTTGTTACTTTCTAATATGAGAAAAGATTATGGAAAAGTTGCCTATAAATGGCAGAACAGCATTGTGCGAACAACTGTTCGGACAACAATGATTGAACACTTACAGACCATCAACAGCGACGGCCTTCACGAGCCAAATTTCATGAGCGAACAGCAATCTGTACGATGGCTAGTCAAGACGGTGAACTATTTTATGAATCAAATAGAGTTACAAGTATATATGTTTGGAACGATTTTCCGCCATCCCTTGTCAATTTTGGTTTGGAGACAAATTGACAAGGGATGACGGAAAATCGTTCCAAACATATATATCAGAGCACCCTGTCGGAAAAACAAATCAACAAAGATTTACAAGTATTAAAAACTGCTTTTAACTTTTCACTTCACTTTGTTATTACATACTTCGATTTAAAGATTGGATCACAATTACAATTTGTATTTACGTTTCGCTTCAGAAAGGAACAAGTACTCTCTTAATTAACCAAGTCAAATACTTCTATGTGGGCACATATTACTCCTACTAATGACAGACAGCACAAAAACTTCTTAAAGAGGCCAACCACAAACCATGTTGTTTAATAAGCGCGTTTTTCGGCTAATAACATTTTCTAAATGCGCAGCTATTTAATTATATATATCCAAAGCCGAAGAGTTCTGTACGTTTATTATTTTTTTAAGGACATTTTTAACCCCCTAATATTTTATTCTTACCTTTTTCGGTTTGCAAAGCTTTCTCTTTCCATAAAGGATTGGTTTGCTTACTAATCGTATGCTCACGGGCATCCATATATGACATATAAATTGCTGGTGGTACGATTTCTGTGGTCAATTTATTTATAACTTTAGTTGGCGTTGTACTCGTTACTGGGGTCGGCGTCGACCAAGTATAAACAGTTTGAGGTATGTGAGCCGCATAGGGTACATTGTTCAGTGTAGTCGTTGGTATTCCATTGGTATAAGGATTATTATAGAGAAGAGTATGATCAGTGGTGTAGGTGGAGTGCGGATGTGTTGGCAGGCCTGCCACGTATACACTATTCAGGTGCATGTGCAAAGGATAATTGCTGGCATAAGGAACTGAGGTAAGTTCTGTTGTAGTTCTTGGGGCACGCGAAGTAACGCCCAATTCTAAAAGTATTGGTTTTTCGCCATCATTGTCAGATTCATAATCAACACGAATATCATTTGCACTGCCGTCAGTTTTTAAAGTGGCTTTTTGTATTAGAAGTGTATTGGTTGGTAAAGTATCACTGTGCAGTGTGGCACTTAAATGATCAGTCATCTTATTATTATTATTTTTATTTATTCTTAATAATTGCTTTTTAGCCTTAATATCACACTATTTAGTATATTAATTTTTCAAATTACACTGTTTGTTACGTTTTGAGTCAATTCTTTTTCCATACATACGTATGTGTTCCATTTACGATTTTTTTTATTCCCGCTTCTTGATCTGTGTTGTGGGTTCAATGTTTTTTGAAGAATTAACTTTAGACTTTTCAAAATTAACTTCAAAACATTACTTTCATTTTCTTTTGAACGATGATCCTCTAAATTGTAAACGTGCGTTCAAAAAGTATAGCTCAACTTAAATTTGTTTAATGAAACATTGAAAATGGATTGATGTTTGAATGTGTCAACGATACAAAGTCACTCACTCATTCAAGCACTCAATACATACTCGCAAGCCGTGTAGTCGTCATTAGTTTTTTTAAGAAACACATGTATACATGCACACACACACACACACACACACAGACTACATAGAATTAATAGGCATGTGTTTACCTGGGTAAGAATCTCTTTACGCTCAAACTTAGATGTAGATCTTATATGTAGTTAAGGTCGTGTGCTAATGTATGTAATAAATAGGTATGGAACATGGCTGAGTTTAAAAACTTTTCCAACGTCACGTACATAGGTCTCATGAATACCTTTCTTCCCTCTTTAGATCTCCCAAATAAGTGGATCGACAAATGTAAGGATGTAGGAGACATAGGAAATTTTGGGAACGATATATCAGACAATGCCAATGTTGCTCATGGAATATACAAAGTAGAGTTTTAAGGTACTAAATCTAAAAAGAATGTATTCCAGATTGCTTGCAGACATATTTATAAAACTAACTTTTTCAATTAGTCGAGCAGTATTGCCGAGAAGTGTCTCAAGTAGAGAATGTTTAAACAACACGTATTATTAATTGATTTTAGGTAACCGATTTTTAATTTACGACTGCCTAACTTTCATTGACTCTCATACTAACACTAACTAGCCTTTACTTCTGGTTGGACGAAGACTCTTGTATTTGCTAGCATTTGTCTAAGGCTTAGGTCCCCTAATGCATTCACTTTTAACAAATGTCTGCCCGTAGTCCTTTGCTATCCAGTGCAGGACATTCACATACAATGTGCGATACTATCTCAACTTCTTTCTCAGGAGTATCTTTGGAGACTGACTTGTCCAGCCTTTTCGAAGTGTTTTTCTCCATTTCTTCAGAATTTCTCCAGATAATAAACTCTCTACCTCTTGCGAGGCTTCGTTGCCCATCCCGGATTCCATCCTTGGCCAATTAAAACCGGAGTTTCTTTAGACATTAAGCTCTCCGTCTCTTGCGAGGATTCCTGTAACGGAAAGATGTTCACCCACATAGAGCCCCATATGCACGGGTAAGTCTGTATTAAAACTGGAGATCGACTGGTATACAGAGTTCGCATGCTAGAGACCAAGCACCCTCTTGGTCACGCATCCCTGGCGTATGTTGTTCCAATGTGGATTAGAGATTTTAATAAGAGATTGTTAACTTCTCTCTGCTCGACTTATTTAGCCAGACACTTATCAGAGACAGAAACTGGTTTCCGGTCGCCACCACGAGTAGGTATAAGTCAGACAGTGTACTCAGTTACCACATGCCATACCTATTAGCCTGCCAGCTGCCGACACTTCTTATTCATACTAAAATAATTGGTTGCCTTACATCAACATAGGCCGACACAAATCTATTCACTTAAAAATATAATATGCGGCATTCTTCATATAATACTTGCATTGGAATAGTTCCACTCAATAAATCAAAAGGCATACAATTGAACTCCACTAAAACAATCTCGGTAAAATTTGGGCACCTTTATTATTGATAACACACAAAAATGCATTTTTTTTTTTATAAACGGTGTTGCCTATTTTTAAGAGAAGAATTCCATAAGTTTTGATCTTAGTTCATTTTAATTTGGATAGAAGGATTCGGGGCCTTGTGTGTTCCCTAAACGGGAAACCCCTTAAGAATTGTAGGAATTCGGAAAACGTTCCTCTCAATTTACTTAGTGTCACCTGCGAAGTGCTGGATTTTTAATAATAATCATTGTTCATTTCCATACACATTTTCTAGATGAAACAGGCCATAAATATTACTTTTCGTAACCTCAAAAGGATTTCATTTACAAAGGTCATCATTTTATAAAACACAATGCAACGCCAGAATTTATATGGAAAAGAAAAAAATATAAAAATGTTTTTGTTTTCCATATAAATTCTGGCGGAGCCTTGCGTTTTATAAAATAAGGCCCTAAATTCTATAGCTTTTTTTACACTTAGCGACTGTTAACTTGTTCACTTCCAATTTAAAGTATCCTGAGACATCTATATACCGGCATGTTTGCCAAGTAGCTGTGAATAACTTTTTTGCAATCTATCAGATGCTATTGTCATTGAGACGGTTTACACACTCTGTGACTAAGCCGAGTGGAAAGTAAATTTTTATGCAAGAACTTTACAATTGTTATTTAGTATTTTATACAATATATAATTCCTATTAGGTACTACATTCTTCTTCCGTAAAGTTATAACCACGAAGTGGCAAATATTGTATGATTATAATGAAACTCGATATATTAATAGTTTTAAGTTCTTCAGTCTTCAATTAAGATCATCGATCCTTAACCGCGAGAATAACGTAAATCACAAAAAACTTATTTTATCCATTCCATTCTTTAGAATTTTTAATGAACATTTAATTTCGACTTTATAAAAGAAGTAAAAATGACTAACAAGAGCCATTTTGATTTAAAGTCGAAACTTTCAGTGGGGTTAAACTTCAATTCACAAGTCTAACCACGTATAGATTTTATAACAATAAACATAAAAGAACAGCAAAATAGAGATGCTTGAATCATGCATGATCATGTTTGATCGTGAGAAATATTTCCCTTCAACTACGCTATCGTGCATAAGCGTAAATATAAAAATCTGCATGCGTGAGCGTGCATGGATAGTATTTTGGTGTAATTCTTTGTGATTGAAATGTTCTGATTTTTTATGAAATGCAAACAAGACTGGTGCATTATTGCCATCAAATTTGTATAAAATATTTGGACAAGTTTTGATAGTAAAAATCTAGAATTGAACGCAATTTGGATTTTTCGAGAGAACATCTCGTGACCATGAATTTATACGATAGTAGTTAATTTGTCATTATATTCAAGTGAGCCTACGTGACTGGGGGAAAAAACAAAGCCGCATTACTAATATTATTATTGTCAGGATGCATGATCGGGACTAAAAAGTTACTCACGTTTCCATCTCCATAGATCACAATAACTGATTGACAATTGTTACATACATAGTTGTTTATTTCGACGATTCTTCAGAGACTCTCACATTTTTTAGGTAAATTACGTTATTCTTGCGGTCACAGAAAAAGTTAGATGTCGTTTACATTAAAATTGAATACTTGTATTTCTTTAGCAGTTATTATTTTCGATTCGATACTTTACCAGACGACATGTTGGAGGCTGTAGAACGATTCTTCATCAAAAAATCAATTTCGAAAAATTGTTCAGTTAAGTTTCTTTTGCGGTTACGGCGAAATCGAGGTCCCAAATAACATCTTGTACGGAAACAAAAACATATTTACCAATGTTTCTTTCTTTCGCAACGGCGAACACTATATGAAAATAAAACTTAAATTTTTTTATTTGAGTACAATTTGTAGACCCTCCTGTGCCAGTAAAGATTTATTAAAAACATATATGTATGCATTGTTAGCCTAAGAAAGTTAAAAAAGATTCAAATTAGGCTTCTTTTTAACTATTTTGCACATTCTTATGCTGATCTTAATACCTTCAAAGTGCTTATGGCGACACTCGAACTATTGAGTGAAACGACTTCAGACTTATTTTTCATTTTTAAACCAATCCATCTCTTACTCCATTTCGGACGATCGTTAGTTTTAGTTTTTGTTATAAATTTATTATTAATTACGCTTATTTACACGAATACTTACTTCAGTGTTTGTTTAGTTTCACTATTGCATCAATCATTCATCAAAAAGAAAAAAAAAAACAAAATAACAACTTAAACATTAAATAAAAGATCAATACATTTAAAGAAAAAGTGAAAAGAATAGATGGATGGTAGAAAGAGTGACAAATGTGTATTAGTATGAGTATGTGCAACTCAGGCATGACTAAATAGAAAACAATTGCAGCAGACGTGTGTCAATAGCAGTATTTTGTCACAGGTATTCCCTCAATCTAAAGCCAACAAGGTGAATAATCCACATCATGTGAAGATGATAATAATCATCATTTAATGATGGACAATTATTAAACAAAAAATAAGATATAAAAAGGAAAAATGCAAGAGACAAAATCATGCATGCTCTTTATGATCTTATTAATTGAGTGTGAAACTGCTATTTAAGAGCATAAAATTTGATGACATTTCCATTTTAATGATAATGAAATTAATCTTATTTTTATTATTCGTAAAATAAAATCTACGTATTTCGAATTATTTTTTATTTTGTATTTCATATATATTTTTGATCTTCTGTCTACTCCTCCTCTCTGCACGAGTATTAAACGTTTTAATCGTATTTATCACATACAAATAAAATTAAGTCAACACAAGTGTTTTCCATTAATTGAAATTTTAGTATTTAAGATATGAGGAATTAAATAAATGTTGTGTCCAAACTTGATGGTAGAGGAGGGCCACATGGAGGGACTCATTTGGAAAGGAGGTCGACTGGGCAATAATTAAATTTTTTTAATTTAAAAACAACGTTGAAATGGAAGAAAATACAGATCAATTTATTGCTTGAAATTGGCTGTTGTTGTTGTCGTTGTAACAGTTCTGCTGATATCGGAAAAACACTTCCGGTTGATACAGCTTTTACTAAGTTGACAATCTTCGGCCAATTGGGACTCGAGTTGTTCTGGAACAACAATCCAATTGTCATGAGAAATTGCCTGTATTTGAAGCCGGCTACACACGAGGGAACATCAAAGTAAATATGTTTAAGAAATCTAGTTTAATTTTTTGTTGATACAGACGATGTTCCACAAAGGAAACTTTCAAACGAAACATCAGTTGTGTGTATATATCACACATACTATTTAAAAAACATACGCACGACTCCTTTTAACGAACTAAGCCATCTAAAACAGTAAATATCGATACAGACGATGGAGAATTGTATTTAGAAACACAAAAAATTTTATATTTTGTCAAATAAAAATGGAACAATGAATTGGAAACGTAATTACACACGATGAAACATTAAATGAAACATGCCAAGCTTTCCTCTAATGTTCTTCGCTCGTGTGTAACCGATATGAGAAATAGTTTTTTCACCGCATTTATTTAAATATAACTTCCAGATCTGCTGTATTTTGGCACAATCACATTGTTCACTTTTTGCAGTATATCGCGATTAATTTGATAATAGAAATGGATTTGATAATAAAAATATCCGGTAAAATTAAAACACACGATCTTAGGACCAAAAGGAGGAATTATACGACCAACAAACTTTTGTTGGCAATTGTTTTAAGTTAGTTTACCTCAAAGCTGAGGATTTTACAATTTTGGTTTGTAATACAATTGTAAATTAGTGTCTAATCTTACGGGAAATACTTTTACACTATGTCTTGGCTAGCTACAAATTTGTTCGGACATGGAGAGATTGTCCGTAGAATAACGGGGAAAATGTGTTCGTGCTCTTCTGTGTGGAGAATACACCAAGACGCCATGTTAATATACTAGGCAGTGTTGATGACACAGCTGCTTTTATTTTCGTTGCGTTTACAAATTTCACTTGCAGCGAAATAAATTACCTTTCGTAATCTGTTAACAAATAAAATAAATCCGCGTAGAGTGTGCAATGACCAAAAATTGGAAAAAAACGTACTAAATGTGAATAGAAGAAGATACAAAAATTTAATCTTATTATTTGATTTAGCTTTGTCGAAAAAAAGCAAATTGCATATGGTAGAGTGTTGTAAAATTTAGAAATAATTCATTCTCGTGTTCTATTTGCCTTAAGTGTTCGTTTAAATGGATGATGTTTACAGTTGACACAAAATTAGTAGAAAAGACACGAAACATGTTGATGTGTAGCGGCATAGTCGTCTAATAAAATTTTAACTTTTATTGTAATCAAAATTATCATATCAAACAAATTTTCTTTCTTAATGGAAGGAATAAAGAAAATTTAACTTATTCCTAAAAATTAAATTACTTAATATTGGTTTTTATATAAAATGTATGTATATCAATTTAACAAAAATATGTACTTACAAATATCCAAAGGGCTCGTAAATCCTTAACCATTTTTGTTAACTCTAATTACTGCAGAACTTTAAAACTCAATATCATTTATTTTTTATTTGCTTTAACACATGAAAATAAATATTTCAAAGATGTTGCAAATGTAAGCAGGTATATCACATTATCAACAGTGTAAAAAAAGCTTTTAACACGTTGAGTACCACGTCAGTCACCGGTGACAGACACCGACCTTTCCGTTTAGGTCGCGTCAGTCACCGGTGACTGACAGTATAAAATATGATAATAAAGGTAAAAATTGAACATTTTTTCAGAAAACTTTAAAGGGTTTTATTGAAACAAGGTAAACATAGAAATAGTTGTCCCTCACAAGTGTCACAAAATGTTATAATCTGTTTCGTCAAATTTCGTGCTATATTTCTCGCGCGGCCTGATAGGGAAGTCGCTATAAAATTGCGCGGCACTCAACGTGTTAACGGTATTTTTCCAGTAAAAGAAGAGAGTGATGGAAAAGAAAATTTAAGGTCGTTAGAGATTTGTTCTATGAATTGGTGTTTGAAAAACAACCGATTGATAAGTTTTGGGTTGTGACACAACACAGTGTGAAACCACAGCTATCCCACATTAAATTGATACCAATCTGCAACGAAGAAGTTATCTGACGTTCTAGCTGGACCAATGATCCATGAATTGCTCTCAACAGTCTCTTTTCCTGCATTAATAATATCATTTGAATTCACACATTGAAGTAATTTGTTTACTAGGCCACAATATATAAAACACAAAATTTCAATATTTTTAATTTATTTTGAAATTTTCTTATTTTACTCGTTATTGTGTTTACCGGTTTTACATTTCACATTTATTTATATTAAAAATATTCAAAACGACATAAAATTTAAAACTAAACATAAATATTTGCGAAATATCTGAGGATTATGTATGTATGTAACATACATTTACTCATATTACAAAGTAATAAATAAAATCAGTAAGTAGTGCAATTATGTAGGTCTCTAGGTATTTAGCAATGTGTTGGTCAATGCGTTTCTGGCTGGGCAAGGTCACTTAAGAAAATGAAAAAAAAAATTATCGGTAGTCACATTTCATATTTTTAAAATATTATTAATATTGCATAGTTATACATACATATTTACATATGTTGTTTACAAACAAACTAAAGCGTTTGTAAAGTTTATACATATGTATATATGGAAGACGAATTTTCCAGCATTTTGACCAAAAAGGAAATATGTTTGTCACTACTTAAAATAATTTGGCAAATTTTGCAAGAACAAATACATACATTACTATCGAATTATGATCTACTTTTTAAAATTACTACTTTTTAAAACATTTTATTTACAAAAAAAAAAATACTAAAAAGTGGATTTTTACTTACTTGAAACACTAAGAGACGCCATAAGTCGTATTTTGATCTTCTTCATTTATTGCGGAGAGTGAAAAACATACGAAATCACGCTTTCTAGTAAATGCATAAAGGTCGGTCCAGACACTACGATTTTCACAAGCTTTTCGCCTGCACAGTTCAGAGTTGAGACCATAAATGTCCTTGAACTGTGCGGACAAGTCGGCGCATGTAGATGATAGCACCGCTTTCTGACTCCTTTTATTTCTCAATTCATCAGGCGACAATGACTGACCTTCGGCAATGTTCTCAGGAGTTTATCACAGAATTTATTGCATTATACAAAAGTTTCCCATGCATTTGGCGGTTCAAATCCAAGGAATATGGTGACAGGGGAAAAAGGGGGGTGGCTTATGAGAGTTTAGCAGGAAAATTAAAAAAAAAAATAAATGCGACCGCAAACAGAGAACTAGTTGTGAAAAAAATTAACTCTTTGAGTAAAGAATTGACAAAAGTTGATAAATCGATTCGATCTGGGGTTGGAGAAGACGAAATCTACAAGCCATCTCTTTTTGTATTTTTATTTCTTGCATTTCCTAAATGATCAAGAGACAGCAAGGCAGTCTGAGAATATCATGGATCGAAATGATGATGAACCACCAGAACAGATAAGAAAATAAATGTCCTTTATGTAATAATTTCATTACTTTCTTTAAATACAATATTAATTGTTTGGCTTATTGACTTTTTCTTTTAAATACTCACAAAAAAAGAAGTCCAACGGTGTCAAATCACATGATCGTGATGGCCAATTAACATCGCCACGACGTGAGATAACACGGCCCTTGAATTTTTCGCGCAAATGGCTGTGTGGCACCATTCTATTGGAACCACATATCGTACAGGCCCATATTCTCAATTTCTTGCCACAAGAAGTCCGTTATTATCTCGCGGACGTGACTCACAATTAACATCGTGCATTATGGTTGAACCAACCTATAGTTTGGAAACATTTTTTACATAAAGCTAGCAGGTTGCTTAGAAATGAAATGGTATTGTACATATCAAAAACTTGGTTCTCATTTTGATCTCAGTACTTTTAACGCCTGAAATTTTTGGATAGCAACTTGGCTTTATTTTCACATTTATGTTTTTTTTTGTGGATCTGACATATTTTTTACAATTTAGTTTTTATTTAATACGTGTATGTATATATTTGTATGTATGTATAAATATTTTTTCACTTAAAGTTTACAAACGATTGGGTTGTACGAAAGCTGAACTCCCTACCTACAGTGAAATTTTCTCATACCAATAAGGGGGCACCCTAGCCCACGTAGAAAAAAGTGACCGTTTCAGAAATTTCTGATAACTTATTTTCCACACTTAGATGTACTCCAAATTTCAGCTCTCTAGCTAGAGTTTAAGCGCCTCATAATATTGACGAGTGAATGATTGAGTGAAGAGGGACTATCATATGCACTTTTTACACCTTCAAATCTCGGGAAGCTTTTAAGGTAAAACTTTCAAATTTCATCTATGAAGTTAACTGTATATAGAGAGTCCTTATGTTTTAAGTATCATTATTTCATGATTAAATGAAGCAAAGTTAAAGTGTAATATAAACACTTTGTATATAGGCCTGAACTTGGCCTGGCGCGCCTTAATTTCTGTCAGCCTTGCGTTTACACTAGGTATTTTCCATATATATTGGGATATACTCGTATGTCGTATCGTTATGTGGAATTTGTTCATGCTACACGGCATATGAAGATTGGATTCTATACAGTCAAGATCTGCCTACATACGTATGGAAATTAGAGCATGGTATATTTTTGTACATACGTATTAAAACCATCTGTATTGGTCAATATATGTATAAACGTAAAAAAATATTATTTAACGCGTTGTATTATTTATTTAAAGCATCCAATTTCGTATTGGGAACTGCAGCACACCCGTAAATAAACTGTGCTGAGAACAATCTCGATTAGCAACAAAGAATTATGGTCAAACTGAAATGGAACATCTACACGTGTTTTTCACACAAAAGACCACGAACAAAATTCTTCCCGTTATTCTGCCGACGATGTCTCCATGTGCGAACAAATTTGTTGCAAATGTAAGAGATTTTGTTAATAACAGTCAACCGTTTTTATTTTTAAGCTTGAATGAAGTAGTTTTTTAGCAGAGACAAGAACCTACCAAATTTGACGTGTACTTTATGGCTTTTTTCTTGAACCTCAAGAATAAAAAGTACACAAATTAACACGTTCCCTGCCAGACCGTTTTTTGAAGACTTTTCGTTCAAGCGGCGTGAGGCGTATGCGCCCCAAGATTAAATGAGGACATCAACAGTAGTATTAGGATGCCCATAATTGACTGCATAATAAATGTAAAAAAATTTTTCATTTTACAATGATAATACAAAATGGCAGAGAATGTGTTAAACACCATCCACTAAAAACGAGGTAACATACTTTACCCACAATAATCGTCGAAAAGGGACCCAGAAAGTAAGCGGTCTGCTTCGATATCCCCCCATACATTACCCACAATAATCACCAATAAAACAATTTCAATTTAACTTCATGATAAGTATTTTCATGTACATATGTATGTACATATATTTGATTTGTGCTGAAATGTCTATACCAGGTCAGCATTTTATGAAATTATTGATCATGTTCGAGTCTTTTTAAACCCGTCTATGCAATTAAAATAATTATTTAAGCGCCCGTTTTCCACTCGAAAATGACAGTTTGTGGAATTTATTTTTCACTTCTAAAATATTCTCTTTTACAGGACGAGTTTACAGACATAAATAAACCGGCTGGCTTAAAAATCTTGCTTTCTTAGCATTTATAGAAGTCATCTTCGATTTCGTTTTGTTTTTGTTGGTTTGCTGGTTCTGGTTTTTGCCAAAACAATTTACCAAATACTGACTGGGTATGGCATATGCATTTATTTGTATGTTTTTACTAATTACAATGTTAAGTTCTCCTTCATTTTACATATTTTTAGAGTTACAACATTATTATTCTACTACTTGAGATGTTAAAAAAAATTATTTTAAAAATTATTGGAAAAACATATTTGGAACAATTGTAAAATGACAAATTTTTTGAATGCGTTTCTGTAAGCAAATGCTATTTTGATATCTAGACTATCTACAAAGATTAGATACATATATGTAAGTATATGTATGTGTATGTGTGATTTGATATTGTTTTAGTAACAATAACTTTGTAATGCATTTTTAACAAAAAGAGATGCAAAGTTTGGTTGTGTATCTACTTAAACCTTTTTTTGTCCGTAACTGTTATAAGTTTATTAAATTAATATAAATAATCATTACAACAGCATTTCTAATGATTGGGTTGTGTCAACTTTAGTTTAGAAAATATGATTGGGTTGTGTCAACTTTAGTTTAGAAAATATGCCATATTACCCTTTGGACAATAAAGCTCAATATATTTAAAGTTAATCCTATTTTATTAGGTTGTTCAGTTGAAAAAAACATTCGTTTATAAAACCTCCCTGCAGAAGTTGAAGTAAAAGAGCTTCACTGAATGCTTCAACAATTGTCAGCTATCATGTGTACCTCCATCGTACGGAGATACTAGTGGAATCCCTTGCCCTGATCTTCTCTTAGATCCCCAATGCTAACGAGAAAATAGTCTAGGTGGTTGTGAAGAAATTGTAATTTAATGATCATGTTACATAAAAGCATATGAGAGTTCATTTTTTTCCGAATAACAAGGCTTACGTTCTTGTACTTCTTAAGATTGTGGAATATCATTATTTGAAAAATAATGATTATTTGCGATCCCTGATAAATACAGCTGCAGCGAAAGACGTATCAGACAACAAATATATGTATGTACATAGGTGTGTCAACAGTGCTTGTGGTGCCAATAGTAATTGTGCTGTGTCAGCGATTGCTAATTTTTGTCGATATTTTAAACTTTATATAAGACTAAAATTGTTTTGATAAATATCGCCCAGTTCATAATTTTTTTTAATAATGTAACTAACATTTATTAATTCTTTGCTTTACCGTTTATCATCAGCTTTTACTAAGTTTACGAATAAAATTAAGAGTATATGTACTGTATTTTTTGTTTCTAACCATTTGCTCAAGTTAAACTTCGAATTTAAATTTTCGCATAAATGAATTGAACGACTATTAAATTGATAAAATTGATACCTTTTCCCGTTATATTGGTCCTTTAAATTTAAGTAGAAAAAAAGTACATTTAACTTTACCCACTTTAAAATCGGTTATAATATTTGAAAATATACTTGTTACACTATATGGTAGTGAATTTACCATCCCTGAAAACTTATTTATTTAATATACTCTGCCCTGTGTGTCCATCAACTTTTCTTTTGAATGTAACCGTATGTTTTTCTCACTCTTTCGTATTTCCGATACTGAATTAGCAAAACTTAATAGCAAAGGTGGACGCTAAAGTATATATATAAATTGTGGAAAATGCGTTTTGGCATATATATTCGTAGTCGCGTACTTAATTTTTATTTAAATCTTAACTAATATAAACTTATCGTGCAATTTTTTTCTATACTAGATATGATGTGTTCTACATTTTAACATTGACAAAAAAAAGGTGTAAGATTTAGAAATGGATTTTTGTAGCTTACAAATCACAAAAAGATGATTTTTTTATAAATCTGAACATACGTTTGTGTAAATTAATACTATAACAAATACCAAATTGCAAATGTAAAGCCCAGCAAATCTGAAGTATAACCTATATTTGTATTCTTATACTGAAGATTTAATTCTAAAATTTTTGATTTCGATAAGTGTTGTTTTGATAAAAGACAGCCAATTACCTTTCCGATTTTTGTTCATTTCTTTGTTCGCATGCCGCACAATGCAAGTTTTCATGCTGCATTGCTGAGATTTTAGTAGCTATGGAAGAATAATGAAAGTGGCCTACAAACTTTCTTGTAATCTCAGTCTCTTTTATATTCTCAATTATAATTTTAAACAAAAATTGTAAGCCAACAGAAGTGGAATTGCAGAAAATAATTAAGTGGGCGTAAACGCAAGTACATAATTGAATTATATAATAATTCATTCATTCATATAATAATGCAAAAATATTTGCAACTACGGTGGTTTACAGAACTACCACACGTTTGTGATTTTGAAAGTCGTAGAAATACTACCAAGTTTTTCCAACACTGTATAAAAGCTGAATACAACAAAAATCTATTTCTGTAGCTGACGTAAATTATTTTCTTCACAAAAAACTGGAGTGTGTAAGAAATACTATTAACAAAGTAGGTTTCATTAAAAAAATCAATTTCTGATTTGACATTGCCAAAAACAATGGGAGAAATAAATATATAGATTCCTGCCACAACTTGTTTAATTGGAATTTGCTTTTAGCATAGGAATCGTAAATTAAAAGAACAAAACTATCATGATTTAAAAAAAAAGAGTCCACCGTTCTAATATAAATTTGAATTCAGCCGCTGATAAAGAGTAAGTTAGAGAGAGTTAAACATAGACGGTTATAGATAAAGACCGACTGTTGGCAAGAAAAGAACAAAACGGTACACAAACGGTTATCAAACGAATTACGAAAGTAGTGCTTGTGCCGCCGATCTGAAAAGAACTCCAACGAACGGAAAAACGTGTAAAAACGTGGTTTTGCCGCAAAAAATATAAAACTGGAATACAGTGCAGAAAACTCGGAATCTTGAAGCGGGGTTTGCTAAATTTGTGCAGAAAAGAAATTTGAAAAGAAAAAAGACAATAAAAAACAGAATTTCTTCTTTAACGAATTGAGAAGAGAATGGAAAATCAAAGCTCCAATCAATCTTCTGGCGCTGCTACTGAGGAGGCTGTAGCCACTAAGAATGGCGGCAACGCAACTCAAGAAGTCTCGTCTACAAGTAAGTCTCAAAAAGAAAGTTTATGAACTCCAAGAAATTAAAAAAAAAAATTAAATGCATGTTCTCATGGTTTTGTTTTTTTATAGCTTTTTAATTTTTGGGTGGAGTAGTTTTTTTTCCGAACTACTGAGAGTAATATACCAGAAAAAAAACTAAAAGCTAACAAGTCGGGCAATTATATTAAAAAAAAAAATAGAAACTTGAAATTAGTTCACAAATAAGAGGTTTATGACGCATTAATCAAAATAATTCCGAATTTTATGCATTTTCTTTACAATCCAACTCCTTCAACCACCGCGCTCACGTTTTTTTCCTTTTACTTTCTCTTTAGGCTGTATTTGTCAAAAAATTAAAATGAAGAAAATTTATCATTTTTGTGGATTGTGTTATTTTTAACCTTATTTATTTTTGAATCAAGGACAAAAGAGGTGTACCGGTAATTCTACATTTCATTTTGATATTTTTCAGTGGAATTTACTGTAGTTTTGCATTTGTTGTATTTCGTGGTTTATAAATTTATGGTTTTTAACGGTACTGTCAATTTTATTGATTTTTTTTTTTTTTTGTATATAACTTTCCAACAAAAGTTTGGTATAATGTCTACACAAGCTATGAGGTAAAGTTCAAATATACTTAGGTATATAAAATGTATACATACGTTTTACACTTTTGACTAAAAAAATTATAAAAAGTTCAATATTAAATCCTAATAAAAAATAAGGTATATGCCATAAATAACATCCAAGCAAAAATTGCAATACAGGTGTAGAATCGTACAATACGTATTTATTATTAAAGGTAATATGGTGCAAAACCTAGTAATCTTTTAATTTAAAATTTTTTAAATCAATTTTTTGTAGTTATTGAGAAAACAATCGATTATTAATGGCGAGCAATTCTCTTTTGAACTTATATTTACGTTCACACACAAAAGTTCTTATCTGCAATTTCTCTTTTGTTACAATTTGTTTTTATTTAAAATTATGAATGAGCATGTTTAAGGATGATTACGACATATTACATGCCCTCTTGACTAGCCATAAATCAGTTCTGCCAATGTATAGATTTCTGTCGCACATGCATTTGCCTCAAGAATACTATCGCTGTTTGAAATCGGACAGTTGTTCGCACAACGCGGTCCTGTCATCACAGGCAAAATAAAGAATATGTGTGTATGAGCTCATCTGTAAACACCCGTACATATTTAAACTATGCTGAGAACATGGAAATCAACTCGATGGCGAACAAAAAATTATGCTGAAACTTAACAGGAATATATACACTCACCATGTGCCAATAAATTTGTGGCTAGTCACGACGTAGTGTTAGAGATGATGTCTAAAAATATTCCGTCATTTGATTATTGGTCGTTTCAATTGTTCGTCAGTTAGTTCCCATCTTTGCTTGGGCGTTTCGGAGATATTAAACTTTTCTACTTCTTTTACTACTAGAATAGTATTTACATACTCAATAGATAAAATAAAGCCGTTCCCACGTCAATTGGATCTGCGCTTCGAAACGACCCGAGTCGCTCGGCCGAAAATTGTCAAATTGGAAAAAGCTGTAACGACCGAAAGTTTTTTTTCCAAGGGATGGACTTTTGACATCAACAGATCTGTTACAACATAGGCAGTAGGATACTATTTACAGATTCCCTACATAATTTGTGTTTTTTAAACGAAGTAGAAAGTGTTTAGGCGGGACACAAGACGCACAATGGATATATCAGTTACCGGTGGCATTTGAGTATATAACCAAGAAAAACACTACTGCATTCCTCACCAATGCAGCATCCAATCATTACTGAAATTTGCCTGTAGCTCTTACATACATTACTTTTATGGATATTGTATATCTCACCATTCATGAATAATGCTTGACTGCTTATTTTGACTATATTTTATTTGTACACTATAGTATATAAAAAATGCAACATCCTTCAAATCCGCTCCCACTCCGCTTTGTAAAGCAAATTTCTCATTCTGCTGAGATGAGGACCTTTTATTTATCTTGCACTGATTTAAGTGCATACAGTTTGCATTCGTCATAAGAAAGATAAGCAACATTAAAAAATAATTCCTGGATATTTTAGGTATTTTAAGCGGTTTTGATTATACTGACTAATTTTTCAACTTATATATTATTCAGAAATGAGGCCTTTTTCTTTGATTCTTATCACAGTGATACGAATTGTATGAAACTAGTGAACTTTTTAACCCACTTTTAAACAACGTAGACAATACTGCACATGAAGACATTCGAACGATAAGAACTTTGAAATGAAAGAGTAATAATAATATATGTATGTTCATATAAGATGCAGATATTATTATCGCCCTTAAGAAACCGTTTTAGTCGGCTTTAGATATTTGCTGATATATTTTGTTTTTTTTTTTTTGTCACAGAGAAAAATGATTTTGAAATTTGCGTTGGCGATTAATGGGCAACCTGAAAAAGTATTTTTACACTAGTAGTTGTCTCTTTGGTTAATGTCAAAATACGCACTCTGCTTTAATGCTTCGCATAACAGTGGTTTGTGGCATTGAATCGCTGCTCCTAGCATTGTATCTGGTATTTGGCATATTAAGCTAAGTTCTGTATGTAGTTTGATAATTACGAAAGAAACAATTTTTTCTGATCAAAAAATATCGGGACATTCAAAAATATGTTTAAATGCAAAACTGAAGTGAAAATAATTTGATAATAAGAGAAAGTTATGAACTCCAAAATTATTATGTAAATAATGTATTTACGCTCAAATTTCTTATTTAATATTTCATTTAATAATACAAATTTATTTTTAATTAATACCATAATATATATGTAGAATATTGAAAATGTTAAAGTTATAAGACACTAGAAGAAAATTAAAAAAAACAAAAAAACTAGTGAAGTTACAGTGGCGCAAACTTCGTCCTAACTCAATACAAAAATGATCGAAAAATATGAGGAGACTCTCGTATTCGATTTTCATTAGTGAGTGAATGAAGTAGATGATGTTTGCAATAGACACCAACTATATGGCACGTAGCGACAAAGAAGGAACATGCATTTTATTCCCCTGTTATTAATAACTTACTTTTTTTCCAGAATTCCAAATATCGTATCGTAAATATTTGTTCTTCATTAAAAAAGAATAAAGTACCTGAAAAATTATTTGCTTAATTATTAAAAATGTTAGTTCGGTAAATTAATTTTTTCATTTAATTTTTTTTAATACAAACATCAAAATAATTTTTATTCTTGCAAAGCAATTAATGCAAAGTTATGTTATTTGTAAATTTTTAGTGTCGTTAATCAGTAATTATTTCATTGAGTTATTAAGTTGAAATAAAAAAATATACATGTTACGATTTTATTTGCAAATAAGACGTGCGGATAAACGAGATAATAGTTTGACACAGTTTCCTGATTTAAGGGTTATAATTACTTACGAATATATTTTATTTTACTGAAACTACAAATAACCTTGCTTTATGCATAGCAAAATTTTAGCATGGCGATAGCATATATGTCTATGCAGTTTAACATCTGGCTAAAGAGCTGCTTAACTTTTGCTAATGAGCTGCACAACATTTACTAACCTATTCTTAATTTACGGATTTTTTCCTACATAATATGTATCGCTAATTTTTTTAACTCGCTAAACAGAGAAAATAATTATAATAAAATTTTAAAATAGTTTTAGACATGTAAACAAATCTAGTATGATTTAGGAATAAATTATTGTATAGTACTTGATTTGTAATTAGATAGAGGAAGGAATTTAAATTAGTTATACATAAACGAGTATTATGGCGAAAAGGCATTCTAGTTAATAGCTAGATGTACGTAGTGAAGAACTGGAGTTCACTCTTTGTTATTTAAAGTTTGTAGTTTATAAACATTAAAAAGAGCATTGCCACGTATAAGAAAGCTTTTGCTTAAGGAACTTTAATACAGCTTTCCTGAACAGCTAAAGCAAATATAGTTTAACGTAGAATTTATTATTTGCTGACCTTATTTCAATGAAAGTGTAAAATATGTTATTTTATAAGTTTATGTCATTAATAAATGATTCATTCATCACACTGTTCAAAAATTATTATGTTTATTCCATTATTGCAATAACAAAATCCAAGGCAATAAATAAAATAAAAGTTCTCTCTCTATCCGTTGTTTTCCAATTTCTCTACTTGTTTATTACAAATTATATTTTTTCCTGTTTTCGTAATTTTATTGTTTTTAATCATATTTCTAAGTTTGAATTTTATTAAAATAAGTGCTTGTGTTGATATCAGATTAAAAAAAAATCAAAAAAAAACGCACCATGTGCATATGCATATATGTACATACAGAGTATGTACATGCATACGTTTGCGAAAATGAGAAGGGAATGCCAACGAATAAAGATAGCGCTTGCTGTTGATGCGCTCATCGCTGTTGTATGCCAATATATTTATTCATATACCTATTTACAAATACAGCTCCAAAATTCTAGTCAGTCCACTACCAATACATATGAGTTTTTTTATATAACGAAGTTATACCGAAAATGTTTTTAGACAGTTTTAAAATTACTTTCAGTATTAAATATTCCTTTAGTTCTTTTTATTCGGTGTTTGGAAATGTTAAGAAAGTGTGTACAAAAGCCGTTAAAATTTATGGAAGGTGAAGAGTCCATCAAAATGATTTGCCATAATTGTTGGTTTATAAATAGTTAGCACTTTTTTCAGATTGACCTACCCACTTTTTACGATTACAATGGAACTAAAATTATAAAATTAAATTATAACACTTACTTAAACACATCTTGTTTATTAAAAAATGACACGTATTCGACAGATTTTTGTGTAACAATTTAGAAAGAAACGTTGTTTTTTTTTCGTAAATGTTGCATATTAAAAAAAAAAACGCCATAAGAACTTCCGCTCGGCACTCCAATGTTGCTAAATTGTTCCAAAAAATATCCCTATCAATCCCAAGGCGAATTTTGTTACGTGCATACTTCAATTATTTTAATAAATAGTATAAGGCGGTTGTTATGATAAATTCTTACACAACTATTTTATAATATAAATGAGAGCAATAATTTTTCATTTGAGTAAATTTTTTAGATTTAAAAGAAAAATAGTTATTTTAATACAAATAATAAGATATAATTTTAAAAGCAATACGTGTTCCCCTTTTATAACTAGAGAATATATACGCATCGTAGCTGCGTTTTTGTAACTTGTTAATTTAGTGGCAAAAAGCCTTTCGATTTAAGTTTGCTTATCTTGAAATGTGTTATTAAAATAAAAATGCAATTAAAGGTTTCATTATTGATCTTACATGACTTTTTTTATTTTTGTCATCTTTAGTATTGAAATGTGAAAGTTTTTTTTATATTTTTGTTATCGTACAAATTCTTGAAATTAACACAAAAAACTGATTTGTACACGTTCCACAGTAAAACAGCTGATTTTGAAAATACTCTCGGTCTTCTTTTTTTTACGTTTCGGTTTTTGGTTGGAATACATTTTTTCGAATCGTGCGTAACTGAATACGGAAGCGCAAACGAAATGCAGAATATGGGTGATTGACAATTTAGTTTCGTTATTCTGCCGACGTTTCTCTCATATTATATTAGTGTTCATATTAGTTATAGTCCATAGTTGAAGGTACGCAGCCATTCGTAACTTCCGAGCGAAGGAGTTACATAATTAATGTATTTTTATTCGAATAATTAACTATATAAATATCGAGCTCTTTTTAATAGGAAATTGCCGCAATTAACTTCAAAATATATATTCCCAGTTAATGTTAAGTATTGTTTTATTAATTAAATACATTATAGGCATCCCTCGTATTAATAGTTTTTCATTGTGCTCTTGGACACACATCACAACATTGAAAACACACTGGTTTTAAAATTGACTTGGTCAATAATACTCAACGCGCGCCTCTTTATGTGCTTTTTCGTTTTCTTTGCAACATTTTTATTTATTTATATTTTCCTTTCGTTTTCTGCAGTAGAGAAATACTTTAATACATCGTTTCTTCCATGTTTCATCTGTATATTTTTACTGTTTTTTCTCCCGCCAATTTTTAGCTTTGTATACATATGAGCAAAATAATAAGTACACTAGTGTATGGTTCAACTTTTTTGAAAAATATTTTTATTTTTAATACAAAAAAAAACCTATATCCAATCTTGTTTTGAACATAAAAATAAAAACATAAAATCACTAATTCAGGCTATAAAAGAATATATTGGCAAGATAATAAGTACATACACAGCTCTATACATCGTTAAATGAAAAATTTAAGTTAAATATTATTTTTTTGTTTTTATTATTTTGTTGGTATCATGTGTATTCCCCTTTATTGTTAATTCTTCTTGGCATACTGCTGATAAGTTTACTGCAGGTAGCTAAAAGGATTTCATACCAAGCATTTTGAACAAAATGGACCAATCCATAACATAATATTAACGAATATCACAGCGTTGTTATCTAATATGTATTTATATTTAAATCTGTACATACAGTAAAACAGTAAATAGGACCAAAAACAGACCGTTTAAATCAAGTTACAAATTCAAATTTTAGAAGAAAAAGTAAAATGTATCTGGAGAATTAATAAATAGATAGTATGTACTTATTATTTTGCCCATATGTGTATATATGTATTTATAAACAATTGTAAGATGTTCAGGAATTCCGAAATTCTTTTGCTTTGAAGCAATTGTATTTCCTACTTTGATTGTGCTTGTTTTTATTTTATTTGTATACCCTTCACTGGTAGTGTAAAGGGTATACGTATATGTACATATATACATATGATTGTATATATGTATGTATGTATAAGCGTGTTATTCCGTTTGCAATTCTGCAATAAATCATATGTATGTAGACATCATACATATTTTGGAACCTTCTTTAGGGGAAGCGCTTTAACAATATCTGTATATCCGAAATTGAAATCAACTTCAGTCCACAAACTCCATAATTAGCGAAAAAACATGCTGTTATTTTTTTAAATTATATTCAGCATGTGAGAAAGAAATCAAATTCAACATCGATAAAATACGTGCCGTTTCCACTTCCAATACTGTAGTCATTTCGGGTCTACATATCTTAGGCTTATGTGCGCTACAAACATAGTGAAGCTAGAAGCAAAACGTTTCGTTTTGAAATCGTTGAATTTCTGCAAAGAATCAAACTTTAAAGATAATTTATTATTTTTTAAATGTTAGATATTTTATCGGAAATGAACTTCAAATGCACTAAATCGATTAACCGAAAATTTTTCAGAACACCCCCATCATGAATAATTATGATGGACTCAAATGAAGAGTTAATGTCAGTTAGTACTTAATACCAAATCTTTTGTGGTAGTAAACTCTTCCGTTATTAATATCTCCGAATCAACTTCCATATTATGCTTTACAAATTCTCATTTCACATACAACAGAGAATGTGCTACAAACCATTACACAGTCTGCATTGTAACAAGTACTCGCATTTATGTTCGTTGTCACTCTGGCAGCTTTTGAGCGTATTATAGCTTGGTATTATAGCTAATCTTGTAGCAGCACATACTCTTCCATAATCGCTATTAGACTTTGGAAATAAATGTTTTGAAATCTGGGGACAACTACAATTAATGCTTCCAGTAAAAATTATAGTTCCATATTCCTAAACCGGTTTTTAAATTTGCCAGAAAAATAGTTAATAACTCCATAATATAAGAATCATGATCTTTTTGAATACTAAATTGTTAATGCTTTCTACTAAGTTGACAAATTTCCTACACAATTATGCATAACAAAAAAGTTGGTATAAAGTTAGTATACACATGTATTTGATGACTAAAACATATGCCAAACATCGCTATCTTGACAAACAGCTGTTAAGTGTCATAGTATTTCAATTGCATATTTATTTGTTTCTTTCGCAAAACACAAATTTTTTAAATATTGCAAACATATGTTCATTATGTGGAGGGAAGAAAACATAATTAAAAAATTCAGGACGATCTTTACAGTTTAAAGGGGTTTTAGAAGAAACCTGTTAACAAATTTAATTACATAAAATATACATAACTGAATTCATTTCGTTATTACTTATGCAGTGCTTTTTTATATCACTTCAGTATGCCCCTCCGACGGAATATAAATTTGATCTTTTAAGAATAAGTGCATTGTTTTAATTTCCTAATCGCCGGGTTATTATTATCCATGGATCATCTATTTATATCTAGCATCTCTTTTGTTAGTGATAACTAAAACTAGAATATCAGCATCATATGTTGATCATTTTGCAAGTGATATTTCATGCTACTATTGATTTAAAACGACTAACAAATATACTTATGGTCTAATCCATTAAAAATGTTCATTTTAACTTTAATGTGTACTTTAAACTAAAAAAATTTTAGGCTATTGAACTTTTGATAAGAAAATATATTCATAAAGTGTTTCACGAATACATACATACATGTTTGTTTGTATAATAAAAGGATATTTTTTTTTAATTTATACATTGGCAACACCATAATAATTAAAGCTAAGGATTCACAAAAATGTTTTATTTGATATATGTACTCGAATTTAGAACAGGGGCCGCAAATAATGATTATTTATCTTATTTCATAATGTAAGAGATATATGCTACAATCTTAAGAAGTACACTTAATTCTTGTTAGGCGGACTTACCTTTGTCTGCATTACTTTTAGTTTTATTTGAGTTTTATTACGAAATGAACTTTGAAAATTAAACTTGTGAAATAACGTATCATTTTCAAAGCAAAAAATAACACTTGAAATATAATTTAAAAAAAACAACCAAAAAAACATTGGAGAACCACTATATTTTTTTGAGTTATGGTTGCCTAACTACAAACGCCTTGCGGTTTTATATTTTTTATAAATTTTTAAAAATGAAAAATTTTACAATTTTTCGAAAAAAAATCAGTTTTTTCGAAATGACTCCAAAACTAATGGGTATAGTAAAAAAAATAGTATTAGCATGACTTATTGCTGTTGTAATTTGGAATGTGTGGACATATAGCACAACGAAATTGAACAAGGCGTTTGAAAGTTATAAGATATGTGAAGCGGCCTTTTCAAAAATCTCATATTAAAAAAATTTTTTTTATAAAACCTATTCATAGAATTCGAAATGAAGGCGATTTTTTTCAATTAGGCAACCATAACTCATCAAAAAAATATAGTGGTTGTTCATTTGGCAGAAAATTTTTTACAATTTGTTGCATAGTGTAATTTATCATAATAGGAAAAAGGAACATATATAAGTTCTTAACGATAATTTTATATTCTTTTATTGTTGGTTTTTCAATCAAAATTTCAGTTCTTTTTTATATGCGCTCACAATTACAATCACAGGGTTACTACTTTGTGATTACAATTCTTCATATCAGCGTAAACACTAAAATTGAAATGTTTTTGTTAACACTGCTAATAGTCTTTGTTCTATTTTTCTATTTTTTATTTAAAGCTCAAAGTGTTGAGCCCAGTAAGCGCTCATTACGTTTGCAAACTTGGAAGAAATTAAAAGAAAACATATTGAGCGTTCCTTTCTTTGCTATATTTAATCGCATACCCGGTTTTGTGGAAAACGAAAAAGCAGGTGAACTATTGGCAGAAACGGATGAATTTAAAACAGCTAGTAAGTACTCTGCTTTACAATTGTTTTGCTTATGGTATATTTATATATATGTTCTCATTTACAATAGACAACATAAAAGTTTTAATTGATCGCCCATTATATCCCGCTAAACTACAAGCGATACTTGCTGATAAGAATTTGTATTTGCCCGGTACACGCGATTCGAAGGCTTTGTACTTGAAGGTCGATGTTCCAGCCGATGCTACAAAAGAACAAAAGACCGAAATTCTCAATGTCCGGAATGTTGAAAAACATCGCACTGAAATTTGTAGGATTTATTGCTATGCAATTTTAATTTAAGTTATATTAACTGTAAATTCATATATCTTTTTTAGCTTTGGAAAACAAAGTCGAATTAGACATGGTCATAATTGGCTCTGTAGTTGTGTCACGCGATGGTTATCGCATTGGCCGCGGCAACGGTTTCCATGACTTAGATATAGGTCTGCTTATCGAAATTGGCAGCATAACCAATAAAACCATCATTGCCACAATGGTCCATGATGCGCAGGTCGTTGATAGTCTACCAACAGAACTATTTCAAAAATATGACGCTCCAGTTGATTTAATAATCACACCCACCCAGGTCATACGAGTTACCAAACGTTTGCCCCGTCCAACTGGCATATATTGGGAATTACTCTCAGAACGTCGCCTTAAAATCATACCGGTACTTCAGGACCTCAAAGAAACTGAGGAAAAGGCCGGCAAAGTCATTGTTCTCAAAGAGGAAGATACAGATGTTGAACAAAATTCACGCAATAATTACCGTCGTCGTTTTATACAAAATCGTCGCTTTGGTTTTCGTCGTTACCAACGTCGCACTGTCTCCCAAAATAATGGCGAACAGCAACAAAGTGGAGAAAATCATGTTCAACAACAGAGACGTAATCCACCACAAAGAAGACGTTTCATTAGTCGCAGAAGGCGACCAATAAAGGTTAGTTTAAATTGGGAATGTTTAATAATAAATGTATTTACAAAAAACCTAAGGAAATCGTAAATACTAACCTTGTGAAGATTGTGTATGACTACGAAAACTTTTCTAGGGAAACTTGATTTCGACAGAAAGAAATATTAGGGTAGTTACTACATTTCAAATGATAGGCGAGGTCTTTAAGTGATCTAGCTAACCTTTTGCCAAACAACCGGAACCAAGTAGAGTAGAATATCAAATATAAACGAAATTAAAATCACTTTGAAATCGTAATTAAATGAAAACTACAAATTATCCCACTTAATGGATTATATTTAAAATACTCATTAAACTGATGAACACGAATTGTATAATATAATAAACCAAATGTTAACGAATGATGAGAAGTAAAAGGGCGCTGGAATTGATCAGCCAAATCATCATAGAGTATCATTAACTAACCAAAAGTCAATTAGAAAAGTGAACTCATGTGCAACATCAAATTGAGTTGGACGTATAGTTATAAATGGTAGACAGATTATTCCTCAAACATAATTTCAATTAAAACCACCGACTAGTGTTAAAAAGAGTATTTCAAAAAAAGTTGTGAAAATCCTCAAAAGAAACTAAATCAGCATGAGGTGATTAGGCCGTGATCAAGGGAAATTTCAACAAAAGCAACTTAGATTCTAGCAAATCCGTAAAATCCTACACGACCACCTAAACAACACTTATGCTTAATTGATGATTGTATTTTTATGTCGACGATGTAGACGTCGTTAGACATGATCGTTAATTTCTTTACTTCACCGAATCGCTGATGATCATTTCTTTAAATTTCGTTACCGCCTCTGAAAAGGAAACTGCCCATTACTAGATAAAGTTTCTTGTGAACTATGTACAGTCGAACTTCAATGTAATGAAATCGCATGGGACTAGGAAATCGCTTCATTGTAATATTTGTTCCCACTTTTATTTAAAAATCATGTATTTTATTTTGGATTACACTCCTTCATTTATCCTCCTTAAGAAAACCTCAGGAATTTATACTATGTTTACACATGCACCTTAATTGCACAATTAGAAAATTAGCGCCTTTAAGGCCTTAATAGAGCACAATTTACCATTGCATCATTAAATGAGGGGGTATCACCTAATTATATATTAATTCCGTTTCAGTAAACAACGTTGTTAGTATACGTAACAGAATATTTATTGAAATAATTTTTAATATGGAGACAAAAACGAATGAGAGTATAATTACATCTGCAGAATTTGTTCATTGTAAAGAAAGTCACTGTGTCGAAATTCATTATAAGGATGAAGATAGCAGAATACACAAAATTGGAGTGAAAAATCAATAACAGGAAGAGCTTCATTATATAGGATTTCAGTAAAGAAAAGTTCGACTGTATTAATTCATATTCGATATTCAACACAATGTTGCTCTTCTTGTCGTCCAAACATTTTGAATCACGAAATTTTTAAGGCAGTGTAACTTTTATTGTCAGCTAGTATATTTTGTGCCTAAACTTGTCAGTGGAGTTTAGCAATACTGGTTTTTAGACATTTTTGGTTGGATAATATTGAATATCATTAACAATTATGACCTTTTCCATAAAAATAAAGTCAAAATTGTTAATTTTTTTATTTGTATATTTTCGAGCACAAATAATTGTTGTTTTTATGTTTACATCTTAAAAAAATACCATTGCAAACTCCTAGATGGATTATGAAAAAATGGAGAACAAGCTAAAATACGCAATTTCGTTGATATAAAGGTAGCAATTTTGATTTTTAAGTAATTATTATTTCCAGTTAATAATGGCATCATGTGTAGAAATTTCAAGTAAATTAAATAATATAAATATGAAAAAATAAACAGTCGGTGAAATGTTAAAACTTTTAAAGTAAATCGACCGGGTGATTAAAATACAAATACCTTCTTAAAAATTAAATAAAATGAAGTGAACCTAATATCTGTTAAATTATGGATTTCTTGGCCTTTTTAAATTCAATTTATTAAATGTTTTATGCTTGAAGGTATTTTTTTTATAAACATATATGATAAGTTACAAATAGGATGGTATTGTACATATGAAGACCCTGGTCCTCATTTTGATCTCACTACCTTTTACGGCCGAAATTGTTGGATAGAAACTTGGCCTTATTTTCACATTTTTGTTTTGTGTCCTTTTTTTCCAAGTTGTTTTGTTTGTTAATGTATGTACAAAACATACTTAATTTAAAGCTTATAGTCGGTTAGGTTATATAAAATTCCAGCTCTCTACTCTAATCAGAGGAGATCCTCGTCCCCAAGATGAAAAGTGCCCATCTTTCTTATTACTTACTCTCCAAGGCCTACATGTATACCAAATTTCAGCTCTCTAGCTATAGTGGAAGTGTTTCATATAAATAAGGCGAAAGCCTAGCTTTTACAATATACACACTGTGTGCTTTAGGCCTGAACTAGACCTGGCGTACTACTGTGCGCCTTAATATAATAAATTTAAACAAGGCGTGTGACAATAGTAGGTGTTAATCAACTAAATCTAAAAAATCGTGTTTTCGGAAACAAGATCTTCAAATTTTATTTTGATTAAAAGATCTTTAAAACTTGTGATAAAAAATCTTCATTTTTGCATCGCTGGAAGCAATACTGCGTCGTTGATTTTGATTATTATGGTTTCAAGAGCGTCAAGTTGCAAAAAATAGTGGCCCGGAGACATTAAGTTGATCGGTAGTTCTAGGGGAAGGCTTCTTTCTCAATCTGCATTATAACTTGACAATTCAACTTTAATAGAAAATGAATCATG
Organism: Phania funesta; assembly: GCA_963932375.1. Lineage (NCBI taxonomy): Eukaryota > Metazoa > Arthropoda > Insecta > Diptera > Tachinidae > Phania > Phania funesta. Next base: position 24,384,989 of record OZ010652.1, read on the forward strand.
TTTTTTTTTGACCCGAAACAATTGTGTTATATAATTTCAGTCCGAAGGCGAACAATCTGGAGTAGAATCAAAGAGCCAAGATCGTAAGTCGGTTGGTGGAGAAGGTGGCAACAAAAGACCTAAGCCACGCAGAAGACGAATGATGCGTGATTTTTCTGTAAAACTGAGCAACATTACACGTGATGTGCGCATTAGAGACCTAAAGAGTGAATTGCGCAGTCGCCAGTGCAATCCCATGGCCATTACATGGAAAGGTAAGTAGAAAATAGCATAATTTAATAAAAGTTTTATGCTCTTAGCACATTTTTAATTTAATTTTTAAAGGACAATATGGTCGCTGTTATTTGCATTTCGGTCATCGTAAAGGCCAAGCTAGCACTGAAGAAGACATGAACAAAGTGCTAGAAGCATTGAACGATCTGTCTTTGACCATTACACCAAGTAGTTATAAAAACAAAACAGCCATCACTGCCAATGGTGAAGGTGATGGCCCTGCTGGCGATGGCCCTGCTAGCGATGGTGGAGAACAGGAGCAAACAACTGATGCAGATGCCGCCACCATCAAACCAACAAAGGTTGTTAATATAAAGGTGGAACTGGTTAAACGTAGTGACAAAGCAAATGCAGCAGCAACTGCTGGAGCTGGTGGCACCTTAAATGGTGGTGGAGATCCAGCTACTGGTGGCGATGATGGCTCAGCACGTATTGAGTCTGTCGATACCACTACTGTATAGTGTGAGAGACGGGCTGTTTTAAAACGGCTTTACTTTTGGTTTGGATATTTGGAATCGTGCATTTTAGCTCTAGATGATGAAACACTACTTATTTAGCGTTGTGTTGGTACTCTGGTCCCCTCGCGTTTTTCATCATCCATTTTTTTTGTTTTCATCAAGTTGCTTTACATACTGCTTCTATAAATATTGTCGATTTTATAATAGATTTGTGCTTTTTCAACCAAATTGAAAATTTTTTTAATTAACCACCTGCTTTAATTTATTTACATGGCAACTAAAAATGCTGCTGTTATAAATGATTTGCTTTTATTTTATTACTAGTGGGTGGAAAATTTTTAAGATAATTGCACTAAAATTAATTTGCCATTCAAATTTCTTGTTTCAGTTTGCTAATTTTTTATAATTTTAAATAATCTTATTAACATTCTTCAAATATTACGTACACCAATACCTTTACGATATCCAAATATCCATCACCATTTATAATCGTTATTTGCTTAACAAATATTTTCATTGCAAAGTAGTAGGGGGAAAGATTAACGCGGTGGTACAATACGCTTTTCCGACAGCTGAGCTGTCGGCTAGGCCGCGTATCTGTACCATCTTAAGGTCTAACTTGTCTGTCCAACTCTTTATCAAGATGAAAATTATCTTTTTATATATATATGAAAATATTTTCTCTTAACAATAACAGAATATTTATATAAAGAATAAAAAACCAACAAATGAACAAAACTGAAAAAAAATATATTGAGAAAAACTATTAAAAAACAAATTTAAAAAATGAATACAGAACTAACAAAGAAATAATAATGTTTATAAACAAAATAAAAAGGAGATCATGTATAACAATAATAATTAACATTTTTTTTTAAATTAAATTTTTATTTAATTTGTTTATATATATTTTTTTTATTAAATTGTAATATTTTCTTTTTTTATTTATATTAATCTTTAAAGGAAAATTTAAAGCAAACAACATCAGTAAAATTAGCAAAAGAAAAAAAAAAGAATCCTTTTTTTTATACAATTACATTAAAAGAAACTTGAATGAATATTAAAATTTTGTGAAATTTGAATTACAAACGTAAATTAGCAACAACAAAAACAAAGAAACGAAATATATTGAAACTTTTGAAAAATAATTGTGTATCGTCTGGTATTTATTTTTTGAACGTAGCGTAGCCTAGAGTGCCGAATTATGAAAACAAACAAACATTACTAATTTGTTGTTGTTGTGCATGCAGTTCGACAATCAGCAGCTTCAAACAGAAAGAAAAATATATTTTTTTATCAGGCCAAAGTGACACATTCTGAAACTATCATTTAAGATAAATTCAGTTTACACCATCTCATGTTCTTTATTTAAGACAAAATGAATTTATTGCTGTTAAAAATTTGATTGCAAAATATAATCAAATTTTTTCAATTAAAACAATGTCAATTTCTTAATATATTTTTACTCATATTTTGTTATACTAAGATTTATTATCTTTTTATGCTTTGTGAACTTTTATTTGTCGGCAAATCTTAAATGCCCTTTCTTAAAACAATTACTACCAATCTCCCAGCATATTTTTTTACTTAATTGTAAATAATATACACGTTGTTTTGGTGTCGTTACAGCGCAGCGCTATCTATACAGTGGGTGCCAAATGTGCTCGCACTCTTGATTTCTGGAACTTTCTATACAGTGAATGCCACAAGCATTCATACGTTGGACGAAAATTAAAATTCACTAGAAACTTCAAATTTCAAGCAAAAGTTACCGAGAAGTTTTTCTACATTTCACCAAAAAATCGAAAAAGCAAAACCTAAATTTCTCACTACATGGAAAAATACTCGAAATCTTAAAATTTCTAAATTACACCGCAAAATTTAAATTTTACGCCAAAAAGTTTAAATTTTATGGAAATCGCAAAAACTACCAAAATTGATTGTCACAATCATCAAAAAATTCAAATTTCACCAACTAAAAAAGGTTGCCAAAAAACTTCTAATAATCACGAAGAAAAAATTCATATAAATATACTACAAAAATCGTAGCGTGTGTGCGCTTTTACGCCTTTGAAATATGTCAAAAATTGTCGGCAGCTTCTTTCACGACAAATTTAAAAAATGTAAACATGAAGTAAGTCACCTAACCATAATTAAAAATAAATAAAAATTTTTATTTCCTGAGGATTCTACACAATGGAGTAGCGAAATATGGAAAAATAAAAATATAATTTTTTAACAAAAGACCTTCAAGCTTAAAGAATTTTAATAAACTAAATTAAAAAAGGTCAAGAAAATCTATAATTTTTAATACATAGTTATACATAGGTTATATTTATAAATGTCTTGTAATTTGTTCAAAATAATTTTAGTTTAAAAATTACTACAAAACAGTTAGAAGAAAAAAACTTAGAGAAATTTAACGTCAAAGATGAGTGGAACAAACTCGCAGATAAAATTTTACTTTTTGGGTCCTCCTACTCGAATTGGCGAAGAACGGAAAAAGATATGGGAGAACTATAAATTCAAATTACGAAAAAAACTTATCCATAATAAAGCAGAATGTAACGCCACGTTATTACAAAAAGGTGCTTAGCCGTTTTTTTTAGATGGTACCAAATAAGTATGAAAACGTCATCGACTGTGCAAGCTGTCGTATTACGTCAAGAAAATGATGTAAAATTTTTACAGTGGGTGGATGTGACCACTATATATCGTTTTCTTGCACAAGGTGAAAATTGAAAAATTTTGAGTTGACCCCATTTCGAGAAACAAGTGCGATATGTAAGAACTTACTAAAACTTTTTAAAATGATTAAACAATATTACACAATTCATGATAATTATACATTTCATGATAATAGTGTTTAATGATAATATCTCGATATTAAAAAGAAAAATTCGGGAAGTCACCACAAATCAAAAATTCAACGACAGAAATCTGCAAAAAAAGCATCACAACTCGAAAGTTATCCAGGGGGGGTTTTCTAAACCAGTTCACAGAACAAATCGTTAACGACAGCAAAAAAATTCTTTTACATCACTGTCTTCTTTCACTGGAAAAATACCGTTATGCTACTTGCGTCGCTTCAACTAAAAAGTACTGAGAAGTTTTGTTTCATTTAAACCAGGATACGTATTTGTACACCATGAACAAAGTACAATTATCTGCATTCTTGTGTATGCAGGATGTGTAATAAAATGCATAATTTTATTCTCTTACTTTTTATTTGTTAAAAATTAGTGCAGATGAATTAATTTGCATCTGCCAGAAAAATACGAACAAATTGTTGTTCCTTCGTGACGCACACGTTCATTCATGTGCGGGGAAAAGGAAACAGAAGCGAAACATACATAATTTCTTCTTGCTGTGGAAAAAAACGCAAAATAATAGTATAGTAATATAACCAGCGGTTGGTGACTATTTCGTGGAAACTGATGAAACTTTTTAATTATCCCTGGAAAGTGAAGTGATAGTGTTGAGTAGCAAAAAATGTTTCATATCAGCTGCTGAATAGATTCATTTCATCACACTTAGTTTGATACTACAACAGCATCAACTAAAGAAGTACTCGTAGCATTAATGGTAGCTGGCTGAAGCAATAAATTGGAAAAGAGTACGATAAAAGAACACAATGAGTAAAGTTATAGTGGCGCAAACTTCGCTCTAACCCAACAGGAAATGATTGAAAAATATGAAAAGCCCTGTATTCAATTTTTCATCAACAGGTGGGTTAAATAGATGACGTTTTAGATTATGCAACAGACACTAGACACATGGTATGCTGATGACGTATGTGTAGCGGCATAGAAAATACTCGTATATGTATTCCAATACTGCCAGTGTTCAAAACTGAACTTTTTCAAATAATGGATTTTCTTGACTTTTTTCAATTTAAAAAACTTAACTTTTTTAGTGTTCTATTAAAAAATTACCGTATTAATAACATAAATACATATTTTCTGGACTTAATATTCCGACAAGGTATTTTGATATAGATTTTTGGAACGAATTTTTGTCACCCCTTGTTAAATTTGGTTTGGCGCCACTGACACTGAATATAGCAGATAGCCGAAACTAGTTTCTCTTCAAACCAAATTTGACAAGGGATGATGGGAACGTTTCATTTTTAATGGAAAAAAAGAATAAACGAACTTAAGCCCTGAATATATTATTCATATTAATGATTGAAATTTAGTAGATTTTTGCTTCGAGAATCCCTATTTATCAGGCCTAAATTCCCCGCAATTCTGCTTAATAAATAAGTAAATCTGTTTGTGTTTTGTTTTTTAAAAATAAAACATTTATAAATTTATCTTACATTTTGATTTAATTTAAAATAAACGTATTTTAATCTCTTTGCATGTGTTGAGTTAATTGAAATTTTTAAATGGTTTTATTGTGAAACCTTTTTGACTTGTAAATAAAAAAAGGTTTTTAGTTTCCCTTTACGTGTTCCCATTTATGTGATGCTAAGGCGAAGGCGTCCGATCGATAAATTCTATAGTTTCGGTAGTATTTGGTTTTCTCGAACTAGGACGTTGACATTTCGAGCACATCTGTAATGAAGATCCTAAAGCCTTTAAGGTTTTCGCTGAACTAGAGTTAGATTTGATGTCAGTATTTGAAGTAATGTGTGTGGCCGGGTTACTGGAACCATTTTCCACTGTGGACGACGTAATTTTTAAAGTCTCCAGTAGTGGCGTCTCAAGTATGGGAGCCAAAGTACTAACCACTGAATTGGCCATAGCTTCCTCTAACTCCTTTTCCCATTCGTTTTCTTTCTTTTCCATGTCTAGACGTTTCAGTTCTTTGTAGCGATTATATACAAGGAATTCTTTGACGAGCGTAGTCTCGGGGTCACTGTCACGTTGTGCTGAACGTTGCTTTGCTAAACGTTTCTTTTTCTTATGCAGAGGGCGGGTTTCGACTATCATTTCTTCTAGCTCCAGGCAGGGATCACAATTTAAATGATCTTCAGGTGGTTTAAAGGGAGGTGTTGTCCTTTTTTCGACCACATCGCTAAAATCGATATGACGGAGTAATGGCGTCTGTTGCAGTTCTTGTTGGGAGCTAATACGGCCACCAGGATATACACATAATAACTGTAAGGAAGAAGTAACGTTAAAACCCAGGTTAGTGAAGTTACAAATTATTTTTTTTAAATGATGTGCAGATTTGAGTAATAGTAAAAAATTATATATATATATATTTCATTTTTTCATTTCATTTTATTCATTCATTAATAATCCAAAAGCCCTTGTGGGCCAAAATGATTATATGGTAGTACAATTTTGAGTATGAAAAAAATGTTACTTAATACGTTAATTATAATTGTATGAATTATTTACTTTAAAAACCTACCTTACACCTTAAATGCACGACTTTAAATAAACCCTATAGTAATGAGAATCATATAGCCAAGTAACACATATTTCATATTCACCTCTGAAATTTTCATATGTATGTATTGTATCATAAATGTTTTAATATAATATTCTTAAATTTCAACAAACTTACAGAGAATATTCTTTCATTATACGGGATCATAGTATTCCACAACCTACATATCTTAACTACAAATGATCTGTGCATATATAAAGTTTTTATTCTAGGACATATTAATGTTGTAGTTCTGGTAGAATTCGAAAAAATGAAAAGTCTTCTACACAGGCATATCAAATTTTATTATTTTAAAATATATATACATATATTTTTGCGTTTCTTAATTAGATCTGGGGATTTCAGATAGATACCCTAGTAAGAACTTAAAATTGAGTTCAAAATATTATATATTAAAAGCGTATAAATCATAATGAAAATTACTTTAGAATAGCAATCAGGACATCTTGATTGACAAAATACCTCCTCAATTAAGAGGTATAAATAATTTTTCTTCATACGGCAGGTCGAAAATCGTGGACATAAATTTAAAAAATAATGTACCCTAAATCAAAAACAATCAGACAACTCTAAATGATGCACCAGTAGAACTGCAAACCTATCGATGGTACTACCGGTGGTTTTATTTTTATCGGACTGTCGATATTTATATTCCTGTAGCGATACTATCGACAAAAAAAGTGTTTAACTAAACAAAAGCGGTTAATAAGAAGTAGCTTTGAAATAAGTCGTAAGTCAGCATACTCATATACATATGTATATAAATGTATAAATAAATTAAATATTTTTGATTTCTTACACTAAAATTAAATGAATTAAATTAACACAAGTAGTAAGGATTTATTTAGGCGACTTATTTGACGGCTTCTTTTAGCAAACCGCCGGTAAATTATGCCGTCTACAATCATGTTTCTACTAGTACCATTTTTTGACACAGACGATGCAACCACAGGGTAAACCAACAACGATATAATAAACAAAACAAAAAAACAGGCAAAAATTTTAATATTAAGAATAAAAATGATACATGAATTTAACAGGAAACCTAGCCATAGACGATGCATCATTAAATAGAATATTGAACAAATTTTAATTTAAGATTTCTTGAATAAATCAAAATCGATTTTATAGATGCAGGTTAAAACTCTAGTATTTTTCTAAGAATACGATACTATCGATAGTTTTACAAAAAACTATCGAAAAAATCAAATGGGCCGACTATCGATAGTTTTGCAGGTCTTATGCACCAGCGTCAAAGCTCGAAATTATAATGTTTAGGAAACTCAAAACTTCTTAGTTGCTCGTAAGCGTACTATCATTGCTAAAAATAGTACTTGTTAGTTGAAGCGACGCAAGTAATATGAAAGCAGGCATATCGGTATTTTTCCACTTAAAGAAAGTCAGTTATGTAGAGAAATTTTTGTGCTCGTTAGAAATTCGTTCTGTGAACTGGTTTAGGAAAAACAAACGATTTGTGATAAGCTTCAAGATCTGACTGTTAAGATTCTTGATTTGATATTCCGACAGGCTGTTTTGATGTAGATTTTTGGATAGAATTTTCAGGGTTAAACCGGTTTCAGCTATGTGCAATCTTCAGTGTCATTTTCATTTTGTTTTTTTTTTTTATTAATCTGCGATATTTAATAAATGAATTTTTGTTGACGTCAATTTAAAATTCGAACTTCGAAAATCTTGATTAAAAAAAAATATAAAATATTTTGACTTAATCATATTTAGCTAATCTGTCGCATTGAATAGGCCATTTTAGATATACTCGTAATACATGTATATTTAAATAATGAAAAAATATACCAGATGTAAGAAACAAAGAATTACTGCACTTGGAATGTTACCTACCTTCGTTACTAAATCGACAAAGTTATAACTCCAATAGCGTGGATAATGTACTGGGGCATTTAATATATGTTTCACTTCTACTAAGGCCGTATTTGAATGAACTGGAAACGGGCGAACATTGGCACGCATTTCATATGCCACAACGCCCAGTGACCACCAGTCGACGGGGTATGTGTAACCAGCTGTAATTAAAAATGAAAAGTAGTAAAGCCGATGAACATTATAGTGGGAGGCCAATGTACGCGGTGTTCTCTTTTGATAAATCCTGGTTTGTTTACAAAAATTTGATACACCACAATGCTGTGACAAGCGGCCGTGAGGAAAAGTTTATTGCTCTTCTACATTTTTGTTGCTGCGTACTTTGGCCTTCCACTATTAAGTCCTGAATAGGGTTTATCTTTTTCAATCAGATGAGTTAATTATTTGCAATTAAATATGATTTATTTCAAAACACAGGTTCAAACCTCTAAAATAACCTCTTCACTAAACGTTTTATTAAATAAAATTAAAAAAAAAAAAAATGTTGCCAGCTGTAATGGCCACAGCCAGGAAATATATTAAAGAGGAAATTGTTGTGTCGCCATTACAACATATAACAAAAGGGTGCCATTTTGGGAAAGGGGGAAAAATTTATATTTTACGTGATCGTTTGCAAAAAATTGGTTTTCAGAGAGGGAGGAAGGGTCTGCAAATTGGTTATTAGGGGATAAGGGATAAGTCGTATCATCTAGAATTCGACGTCCGATTGAAAAAACGTCAAGGAAAAAATTTAAGCCGTTATCAAACCATTAACAACGATGTGCTGTATGTTGTGACGGTGCTAATTCGCACGAATTCTTACTTACATACTCAGTCACGCCTGAAAAACTTTGGACGTGTATCTGTATCCCCATCATGTTGAGCGATAATTTTCTTTGAGGGTATGCATATTTGTCTACAAAATCAGCGAGATGGGTGTCTTAAATATTCAGATAGTCGTTTTAATCCAACATGCCTCCACGTCAAGCAAATACATAACGTGACGTTGCAAACAGCGAACCTTAATGTTGTAGTTTGGCGTGATGTTGTCGACTCGTTTGCCAAGTTTGCGCCAGCTATATTGATCCACATCAGGCTGAAACCGATTAAATTTTTTTATGCATCCGACTAAATTAAAAGCTTTTAGTCAGCTGCTGTCCAATGTTTGTGTGTCCAATCAAATTTTAATCGCACCTTAATATTTTGAACTGTAAATGTCAGATTTCATTTGCCTTATAGCAGAGCTGTATCTTGCGATAAGAATTTTCGGTCTCTTGTTTTTTAGGTGCTATTTATCATCGCATTTAAACTTTTATCACCACTAAGTGACGTGAATAGTTTTGAGAAATGTGAATTCAAAAGAGAATGATCGATAGCTATAAAATGTAATAGTACTCGTATAAGAACGACATAAAAATAATTCCACACAAAAACATAAAAATATACAGGTCAAGTTCATTTCCGAAAAATTCGGCCGTTAAAATTATTGAAATCAAAATGAGAGCCAAGTTATATTGATATGTACTCTAACATGCACAGTCATGTGCAGCGCCTAGTTACCGAACTAACGCCGTTATGTTTGTTCGGCCTCTATTCCTACAATCATATACGGATGTAGGTCTGAATATAACCGCAAAATGAGCCAGAAGGGCTCACTGGCTATGCCAAATTCAGCTGATCAGGCTCTTCCCCGATACTGGCCGCTACGGCGGGTATGTTTTCTTTACTTTGCACCAATCTCTGTCTTGTTGGTGGCTTTAAGTCCAGAAGAGTGTATTCACGCTCAAAGCGCTCATATTTGCAATGAACTGCCTGCACACTGACGGCATGATGACGACGAAATTCACGGTGCGTAGGTATTTACAACTGAACTAGAATTTCGATAATACTTTTTTAATAATTTCAAAACGTTCTGCAGGCGTGATGAAATATCAAAACTAACTGATTATTTTGACAGCTGGATGTCATTGATAAATTTGACAAATTCTGTTATATGAATGCCTCAGTTGCCCAATCGATTATCTCCTTAAAAATTAGTTGAGGCACATTCACAAAATTCCAATCTTATAATTAAATCCAATAAAAGCCGTTGAAAGGTAAATGTGTAATGCTCATTATCGGAGAAGTTTGTTTTAAATAAATGCAATCCGGACTCGAGAACGCGTCTTTAAATGAACACAAAAAATTAGAAATTGGAGTTAATCGATTTGTCATTTGAAGCATTCATATGATAGGGCCACTCTATATAGAGAATAAAATAAATAATAAAACTAAGATTTTGCTTTATTATTTGTATTGTTCTGAGCTCGGAGAGGAAAGAGGTAAACGAAGTTCTTGAAACCTGTGTTTTAAACTTTAATTCCTTTTAACGCTTACCAACTTCATCTAATGCGCACATAAAAACCTCCGGAGCCATATATGGTTTTGTGCCTGACATGCTACAGGCGAGACCATCCTTTGCCAGCCTTGTTGCAATATTAAAGTCAGTCAAGTGCGCATGTCCTGTAGGAGTAAAGTTAAGAATTTGTAGAGTTTTAATTTTAAGTTTTATATTGCTTATTTCTTTATATGTAATGTATTTTCATAAGAATAATTTATGGTGGGTTTTAATTAGCGATAAACTACAGGGTAGCACCAAATGTTTTTAGTTATCGGTGATTGTGGCAAATGGCGATAGCTTTTTTTTACAGATATAATTTACATATTGGCAAAAAAAATTATTATGTATTTCAAACCAAAAAAGAAATGAATTCCGAAACGGTAGTTGCAACTAAAGTAATATAATAATAGTAATATGCTGTACCTTTTCGACATATAAAGATATTCGATACGAAATTTTTGTCGTTGTGAACGCCATTGCAATAAATTATTATTACAAAAAATTGTTTAACACGTCAAAATTATGCAGGATTTTTATCAGATACTACATTTTGTTTGCTGTCTTTGTACAATATACACAAGGCCTTAGTGCAAAGTATTTTGACGTTTCGGATCTCACATCACCAATACGTCTCCAGTGATATGTGGAAATGAAAACACGCCAATAAAAAAAATTGTAAAAATTACCCAAACCAAAAAACCAACAATCGGCCAGAATTTTTGGTAAATGTTCATCAAGAAAGACAAATACAAATAATCATCTGCCCAACAATATTTGTTGGGCAATTCAATATTATTAAGAATTTGTAAAATGGTACATTGCCTAACGTTGGTGAATAATCACCCAATTGTTTTCACAACAATTGTTGGGCGTTTGTTCATTTTGCGCTTTTGAGCGATTTTCACTTGGACAATTTATGGAATTTATTTAAAAAGTCCAGCCATACTCTCAGAAAATTTTTACATATCTGTTAATAAAGTGTAACACAAAGCTGTAACCTTAATTTTATAAATGAAAAGGATTTGAACGTTTCGTGTTTTGTGGCGTTGATTTGTATTTTTTACGTACAAAATTAATATAAAAAACAAATTTATAAAATTTTATATTTTGTAAGTTTTTATTGTTTTTTCGAACTACAAATATTATTAATTGTTAAGTAATTTCAATCTTTAGGCATGAGTTCGTTTACTAATCGCTGGGCACGGCGAGAAATTTATATACATAATAATATATAGATGTTTCCTTCATCATAATTAATTGGATACTAAAATAGATCCAGGATGAAACTGTAAAAAATACATACAATGCTTTCATTGCCAACCAATGGTTGGCTAAAAGCAAATTGCATATGGTAACCTAGATTTCAATAACAGAAAAGTTAGAGTGTTGTAAAACTTCATTCTCAACCAAGGAAAAGACTATAATATGAAAAAATTCAAAAATTGAGAAATTGCTCGTACTCGTATTCCATTTTGTCTTAAATGATGGTATAAATAGAAGTTGTTTAGACACACAATTTGTAGATAAGACACGAAGAATGTTGATAACGTGCGTAGCGGCATAGAAAATGCATTCCATTCAGCTAGATGTCTAATATAATTAAAACTTTTACTGTTTTCAAAAAGGTTGTCCATATTAAATAAATAATTATCTTTCTGAATAGAAAGAAAAAACGAACTCATGCCTAAAGATTGAAATTACTTAACAATTTTATATTTTGTTTTTGTAAATTCGGGCGTTGCGTTTTTGTTTAATAAAATTAGCACCTATGTATATGTTTATTAAAGGCATGATGTACGCGGGTTATTGTGGGAACAAATATCTAAAAATAACAACCATAAACACCTGATACTCAACAAATCCACAAACAACTCAATATTCTACAGCAATACAATCCACTACTTTTCCTTATGTAACTAGCGTTGCTTCCGTTTTTTACCTTTACGTCTGATTAATTTCGACGGCCATTTTGATATTAATCATACGCCACCTACCATTATGCTCTTATGGTTAGTGCAAAGTACTAAAATTAGAGAGGAAATGAGTGACAAAACTTCTAAATACATAATTTGTAATTTAATTTTAGTTTCAATTCACGTTTTTTGTAACACAGTTTCAAATTTAATTTAAATAAATATTATTAGTGTGTAATACGTTTTTACCATATGCATAAGTACGTATGTCAAGATAATCACGTATTAAAATTTGTCTAAAAACTGGTATTTAATATTAAAAAAAAACCATTGCGTTTGTGAAAATTCAAAAACCTCGGTTAATTACGCTTATGTCGGAAAAATTAAAATTATGTAATTTTACAGATACCTTATGTCGTATGCCCACTCTAGTGGATAATTTTGACATTTTTAGATAGTTTTCCAACTTTATGCAACACTTTCTTTGAAATTCTATTTCATTTTTATAATAATAAATATAATAATAAATATAAATAAAATAAGACCTGATTTGATAAAATGGAAAAGGTATTTCTGAAGCGATCATTTCTTTTGTAAAATAGATAAATTTATAATAATACGATTATGAATACTTTGCAAATATTACTTTGTGTAAGAGTTTTTTTTATGTGCAACATATTAAAATTTATTCCTTTGAGATTCAATTTCGATGTTTATATTTGTGACATGCAAATTATTCCTTTACATCTAAGCAATATACGAGATTGTTAACATCTGCATCAGCTTTAGTAGCACTGGCTTTATTACCATTCAAACATTAGCAGATTGCATGCGGCCGCGTGTTTTGTAGTGATGACAAACGACATTTGTTTGACAAAAGTAGCAATCATCCTTTTCTGGTTCACTTAAGCATGGATTGAATATCCAAAGGCCAAAACCCTTGTGCCAATTTTTCAAATATATTCAGACCCATACGAATTACTATTACAGTACGGCAAAAATAATGGTTGAAAGCCACACCCACAGCTTTATTAGTTTTGACCTGAAACTAATTTTGATACATTTGTTCTCCAAAGAGTTGCTTTGCTAGCCACCACAAATACATTTTCGTTTTCATTTCCATTTTTTTTTTTGACAACCCACTATTGAAACACAATCCCAAGTATGTAACCGTGGACATAATTAATTTCCAAAAAAATTTAAAACTACTCTTTTGTTTGGTATGAGTTTTTAGCAACAAAATGTACTTTTATTGCAATTTTTTTCTGTTTTCCATTTTATTCTTTTGCTCTAGTGTCAAGTCGTTTTTATTTTTTATTCTTTCATTTTACTGCTTTTATGAGATTTGAAATAAGATGATACTTAGGGAAAATGAAAAATATAAACGCTGAAAAATGGTTTATTTCATAAAAAATTTATAGTGATTTTTTTTCTCCTCTTGACAACTTTAGCTTAAGAACGAAAATACTGTCGTTTTTATTTTTTATTTAATGGCTAAAAGTGTTTTAATGTGTCAGTTATAGAAGAAGTATTATATATTTCTTACTAAGACTTTGTGAAATATGTTTTAGTTAGGAAAGTATGAAAATACAACACAAGTGACTTACCAGCTCCATCTAATAGAATATTATCCGGTTTGACGTCTCTGTATATGAGAAAAACAATTATTAAATTAGAATGCTTTGAATTTATTTGGAATTTAAAAAAAGCTACCTACATACATAATGATACAGAAAAAAATATTACCACCTATTAAATATGTTGTTTGGGTTTAGTTTGATATTTAAGCAAGTTTTACATTAATGCAATTAATTTTTGAACTGTCATGACAAATTTTTTTGGAATAAATGAAAAAATTTAATCAATTCCTACAAAGCAGATTTTTGAAAGGAATTTCTGTCATCCCTTGCCAAGTTTGGTTTGAAGACAAACCGATTTCGGGTATGTGTCCTCTTCTGTGTCATTTTTCGTTCTGAGCAGTTTGCAAGAATTCGTTGGTGTTTGTTGTTTGTCGAGTATCTATTTGTCATGTAACCTGGTAGCAGGTGAACCTCGTTCATCACGTTGGCATCTGTAAGGTGTGAACTGGCACGTTAGTTATTACTGCTTCATTTCTTTATATTGCGTTAGAATTGGTGTTTGCGGATGGCAGGTAAATGTAATAGGCAGCTTTCTAAGATTATGACGTAGCCATTTGTAATTGCTACCAGGTGACAGGTAAAACTTGTAGGTCAAGTGTTTTGTATGGATCGGCAGACGTTTGTGATTACTATTTTTTTGCGTCAGAACTGGTTTTTGTTGTGTGTTTGGTAGATTAATTTTAGAGGTTCAAATATAACATCTGAATTAAAATTTGTTTGTTTATGATGCGTCCATCAAATGCCTTTTGTTTGTATATTTTCATGTTTTCCATGATGTTTAGTCGTCGTCCTTTGCGCTGTGTGTTGTAGCTGTGACGTTTATTGACTAACTTTATTTTAAAGCAATTAATTTTGATTAGTAGAATTAATGAACAACTTAAATATATTTCAACTTGAAACATCCTCTTTGAAAACAACGAATATTTTCTTCTGAGTATTAGCTTTAAAGTTATACATATTACTCATTAGCAAATTAAGTGTGACTTAAAAATATATAACTTTTTTATGAGAAGAATAGGTCATTAAAGAATGTTAAACACGCGGTTTGAATTTCGCCAGTCGATAACATGGAATAAGTTTCAAAATATATTTAGAAAATATGTATGCATATTAAGGGGCTTAACTTTTTCCAAACATGTATTATTCATATGGAGGTTGCACACTTTGGCCAAAATTCTAGAAATAAGAAGAACGTGATGAACTACATTCCTTGGAGAAAACTGCTATAGAAGTAACAATCTTAAAATAATAGCAAAACAAAAATATGAGACCAACAGTAATATATTTGGCGCTAGAAATCAACTTTGGACGACAATATATCTTCTTTTGTTCACTTGGTGACGGCTTTTCCGTGTTACTGAACTATCCGCAAGAAGAATCGATTTTGTTGTTCTTCCCTTGCCGATTCCTTAAACTGTTTTTGTCATAGCAATTCCTCTTTCTTCTGTATCATGGACTACTTTAAGATTACTCGTTTGTCTTTTAATAGTATCACTGAAGTATTATTTAGCATCGTTGACCTCAAAAATTTTAAAGAACATCTTTGTTCCCTTTTTAGAGTTCAGATAAGCAAATACTTGTTCAAATTTCGTAGTCAATTTGAAGGAAACAGTCTAAGATTTTACGCCTTATCGTTCGCGCCCCTTGGCAAGAAATAAAAACATACTTCTGCAAATACGTTAACAAACTAGTGGTCCATGCATACACCCTTGTACGCAATTTACTGCAGTTCGATGGACGCCAGAGGCTAAAATAATGACGCATTTAGCCTGACGAGACGGATCTTCCCACCGAATAAAAGATAATTTATTTCGATTTGAATATAAATATTTAGGTATTACATTGATTATATGCAGTTAATAAATAATATTTTAGACCTTTTTGTAATTTTATTTTAGAAAGATTCAATAAAATAAAATTAAAGCTTAAACAAAATTTTTAAACTAAAAAGGGAAATCACCAAATTATCTAAATGCATAAGTATGAAATACTCAACTTATGCATGTATGCAAAAGAGAGAAAACAAAAACTCACGCAAGTCTTTTCAAATGTTATCTATTTTTCCTAAAATTTGGAATTTATAACATATATAACTTTTATATCACCGGGGGTGTAAGTAAAATACATCTTTGAAAAAAAAATAAAACACTCTAATCCATTTTATTTTATAGATACACAATTATATAAAACATTATACTCGTAATAACTTTGATATCACACGCATTTAACTTAAAAAAAAAAAACTTGCAGACATGTAACATGTGATCACGGTACTCTATTGATTGTTATGTAAAAAGCGAACATGTTACAGTTTGCGGCGTATATGTATACGCTGAAATTGAAGATGTTTCCAGGCAAAAAATTGTATTTTTTTCCACGAGTTTGAATAGTTTGAAAACGGTAGATACAAACTCTGATATATCGAATCCTTCACCCCAAATAACTATTTCTTCCAAAGCATCGGGGCGCTCTCTTAAATAGTGATCTTAAAAATATTAATTTTTTCCCACTCGAACATAAGTCAGCAACTTGCTCATTTGTTAGCAATTTTTTTTTTGTCGATATCACGTGCCTTGGACAGCATTTTGATTTAACTTGTCGTTTATGATACTTGTAGTAAAACCACAGCTCGAGCCCCTCTAACCAAATTTTTAGTTTCATAAACCCAATGAGGATTGAAAAGTGCTAAAATCCCAAACTTTGGAATATTTGATGCTTTTGTTTGATGTTTGATAGATTTGTATAAGAAGACTTTGTATTCCAGAGTCGAGTCAATATTCAATTAGGACTTATTAGCCAGTGTAGTTGATTTCTTTGCAGTTTTATGGCCCTCATTTTTGCCTCAATATAGTGGGACCAAGTTAGGCCTCGATCTAAGTGGATACCCAAATATTTAACGTGGTTTTTACTGGAAAATTTTTTCTTACATTTATACATACATATTTATCTTTGTATCTCATATGCATTTATAGAAATCTCAAGTTACTTAGGTTTCATAATATATAAATTCATGTTTTTTATATAACACATAAAATACTTGTGTAAAAAAATGCAACGCTAGATTTCTAAACCAGGAAAAAGAAATGGCAAAAAACAGTACTTAAAACGTAGGGGGGTACTGCGGTATCGTTTGTTTTTTTTCGGGCTTTAAATGTGGTTTTTTGCATTCCAGCAATTTATCGCGTTTTGTAAGAACTTTTTCTTTACTCTCATTTTACCAGAATTTACCCGGACTTACGTCGAACAAAGCTAGTGTGACCACACAATGGCAAATATTTGACTCGTTTTTGGGCAAATAAATATATGAACTTACAAAATGTGTGTAAGATCAACACACGCAAATAACAGCTGTTTGACTAATGTAGACTTCTTGGTAACAATAGGTCTGTTCCAGGTACATAACAAAACAGTCCGAACTAGTGCAATTTTGAGAGAAAATGAGAGAGTAAAATTTTACATTTCCTGTACAAAGTCGTACGAACTTTTTCTTTGGGTAAGTTCGGACCAGAATTACATTATCAGCTGTTTTTTTGTTTATATTTAAAAATCAAAAAAGATTTAAATAAAGGAAAGGAAATTTATTAAAAAGCAAAACGGAAAATTTTTCCAATAAACTTGAAGTTGTAAGTACATATATTTGCGCATATTTATCACTTTATTTAATAAAAAAAATGATTTTATCGATCAGTTAAGAAGTTATGGACAGCTGCTGCCATTGATGCAAATGTTTTGCTTTTAAAATATTATGCATTTTAAGCATATAAAATTACTAAAATAAAATTTATTTGAGAAAGTAGGCACCATTAGTATTTAAAGATGTTCAATTGTGTTTTTTTGCGTTCCAGCAATTTCGGACAACTTTGGCACGTTCAGAGAAAAATTTTATTTTTACTCTCAATAGTCCGGAGTATTTTGTTATGCACCTAGAACAGACCTAATATTGGAAGGTAGCACAAAAAATATGACTTTATATTTTTAAAATTTAGTATATGTTTACTTAATTACGATAATTTATTTGTTTGCTTTGAAAAGTTGCAGATTTAAAGTTGATTAGCAAACTATTTTATGAAACCAACTTTAGGAAGTTAAAGACCAAATATGTAATCATTTTACTGCAAACTTAAAACTATCTGGCTGTCTGTATAACCTTAATTAAGTTTTACTTTTTAGGACCTAATTAAATCCACCCATTCATGGAAAAAACTTGAAAGCTGCTGTTGATTTTTTATAACTTTTTAAACATACAAGAAGTACAAATAAATACACTCGAGTTTAACTTACCTGTGAACAACATGTTGCGATTGTAAATAATCTAAAGCACTACCGAGTTCACATACTAATAAGGCAACACTTTCTTCGGAAAACTCCACCTAAAAATGAAAGCAATAAATTAGGAAAAGAAGGAGAAAAATAAAGAAAGATTGAAAAACATTAGAACATGTTCAATTGGAAAGGAAAATAAAAAAAGCTGAACAAAGAAAAAAAAACATTAAAAAAAGAAATACTTTCTTTGCATACAAATTAACAAATTACATAAATTGAAGTTTAAACTCCAAACAATTTGTAAACGTGCTACGAACCAGATATCAGTCTTTCAAGTGATTCCCTGACTGCGAAGATTAATTAATAAGCAACTTAATAAAACTTTTGAGTTTAAAATAAATTTGAATATTCCATCTACGATACACGTAAGCAAATCATATTATTATTGTAGATTATAACAATATGATACTCTAGAGAAAAGCAAAGAAATTTTTATTACTGGTACGAACTCTAAAGCCATCGAATGCTTAATAGTCAATGCGCTAACCACTTAAGTCACACAACCCTCATACTTTGATTAAACGCCAAACGAATTTTACATATTATGTTTTGTAGTTAAAATACTTTGTTCGTAGTTATAGTCTTAGTAAACATTGTATTGTTAAATTTAACCATGTTGAAATTTTTATGGCTGGAAATTATTAAATGACTTAAAGTAAACCATAACTTGCTTATCGCAACTAAAATAATGTTTAAATTATTTTTAATTAATAATTATATGTTTGTTGTAAAAAAACATAATATGGTTGTTTTTCTTTGTGTTTTATTTGAAAACCCTGTTTACTATTAATCTCGAATCACAAAACTGTAATGAACATTTCACAAAGTGCTAAATAACAAAGAAACAGTTTTACAATTATTTTTTGTACTCGTCTATTCAGCAGTATTTTTAAGCAATCTTGTCGCATCAGGTCAGCAGCTGGTATAAGAATTGTACATTCAGTGCTGCATTTGTCTACGTTACATCTGAGTTAAAAAAGTTAAAATGAGTTTTATTTGCCAGTTCTAATAGTTACCTACATATTTGGAGGCATTCAGCAGTTATAGGTAATTCAAAATTATCGTAATAAATAAAAGTTGACTACTAGAATTATATATGATATGTAACGCGAAATTTGGTAAAAGTTTAAGTTTTACATTAAAAATAATTATTACTAATAATCTAAATACAAAGTATAATTAAATGATTTTTAAAAAGGCGTTAAATTTTTTTTAATTAACCAAACGTTACCTACGATTACAACGAGTTCTTCAGTGACTCTAAGTGTGTAGGTTCTGGCAACACTGTAAAAACAACTGACAGCTGACATGATCTGACACTACGTCTTGACTAGCCAAAATTTGCTCACACATAGAGGGATCGTCGGCAGAATAACGAGAAGAAATTTGTTCATGGTTTTTCTTGAGATTATTTTTTTGTTTCTCATTGAGAGTATTTCAATGTTCTCAGCATAGTATATGTATGGGTGTATACAGACGAGTACACACATATATATCTTTTTATTTTGCCTGTGTGTATTTTGTTTGTATAATGGCAGAACAGCGTAGTGTGAACAATTGTTCGAAGAACTGTAAAAAGACCATCGGTAGCGATGGTCTTCATTAACCAAATTACGATGGCTGAAAAAATTTTTGACTGGTCAAGACGGCATGTGAAATAGGATAAAAAATTGGCAAGCATATCCTTTCTCTCCAAGGATGCGTAAAAAAATTGCCTTAATTCTGTTTTGAACTCTGCTGAATTAAAACATGGAACATAGGTTGTTCTAATTATAAAGAAACACATTATCCTGGTGAAACACATTATCCTGGTACCGTAGGGACCCAATAAAGTTAAAAGCTGGATAATTGAAGTGAACTTCATTCTTAAAAGATATTTTAATAAGGTATTTTTAACAAAGAACATGCCATCATTCGCAAAAGTCCCATGCGTAACATCTCCTGTCTCTTACGTAACAGTCATACAAAAAATCGTCCGTGCTATAGTTGAACATGCTTGGTTTTGGAAACATTGTTCTGGTAGAGAATGTACCAGTATCTAATTGTAAAAAAATACTGGTAGACTTGACATATCCCGTAGGTAACAAGAACATTTTTGCTTGCAACATCCACTAAAGTTGTTAATCTCAGAGAGACAAAAATTAGGGACTGGTATATATTTAGGATATGGTGTAATTATTATCGAAATTCAGTTCACCCGAATAGAATTCAAACAATTGGAAAGTTCAAAAAACATAGTAAAAATGCCCCATACGTAGCGGTGAAATGGCCCATATCGTCATGCACCCTTGCCTTTTACAAATATACATATGTATGTATTTCTTTTCACTTTGTGTATTTCAACAGCAAGTTTAACAAACTTTGGCATGAAACATCATGCTATCAACACAAACTTATGGCAAGTAGAAATGGCCTTGCTCCAGTTAAAATTTGTTTTTTGTAATATAACAACAACAAATATATTTTTGCCCTCATTTTTTATAAGAACGCATCACTGTGCGCCATGCAATGCTGAGGTATTCTATTTATTTGTAAATCAAATATCTTTCAAGAGAATTTTATTTTATTCAGACGTGTGTAAGTAACGAAAATGTTGTTAACAATTTCTTTGTAGAGTTTCAGCGTGTAAGTGCTTATAAATATTTGTATGTAATGTGTCAAATGCAGGCCTTATTTAATTTGAATTTCCTCCAAGAAAATATTTATACATCTTGTTATTTCATTATGTAAAATTATTTGCTAATTTTAGACTTACTCTATTTTGTAGGTGGTATCTTAAATCTCCGCCCGTTAGCAGGTCACAAACCATAAATAAGTCCTCTTCATCTAGTGACAAGATACAAAAGAAAAAAATAAATGTATTAAAACTAGGAAAGCAAAATGAAAACGAATTTGATTAAAGATGTTGTAAACCCGGGTGATGCAATTCACACTCCTATTCGCATACGTTTGCCAACAATCACATATAAATATTTTGTATACACGATGTAGAACGATAAAAGGAATCAGTAACACCGTTTCCAATTCAAATATTTTTAAAAATATTTCCTTATTGGCAATAAAAAATTATTAATAATTCTAAACTTGACATGTTTTTCAAAACAACCAATTGCCTGTTTCTGTATTCCGAACGATTCAATCGTCTAGAAAATTTCAATGAAAACCACTACATTTTTCAAATATTTTGATATCAAGTAAAAACACAACTTTTCATACCGCAAAATTCTTTACTCGAAAATATTTCTTATCTGTATAAGTAATGGGCAAAAATATTTATTGTTATGCCTTTATGTGAGCGTATCACATTATATCAAAAGCATTTACTGGCAGATGTTCACAATCTTTATTTTATTTAATTCAGTCTAGGGAGAACCAAGATTCGAGGTAGGGTAGTTAGGGGGTGCCACAGGGAGGTGTATTGTCACCTCTTTTGTGGAACATCACCGTAGATGGCCTTCTTTGGAGATTGGACTCAATAGGTGTCCATACGATTGCGTATGCAGACGATCTGGCACTAATCGTTGGTGGTAAGTTCATCGAGGCCATTCAAGGTTGCATGAGATAGGCTCTCATGGTGATTGAGACATGGTGCAGTGACCAGGGTCTAACCATAAATGCCAGTAACTTCGACGCTATGCTCTTCACTCGTAAGAGGAAGGGTGTAGAGTTTGAAGCCTTAAAGCTTTTCGGATCGGAAGTAAATGTGTCCAGGAAGGTGAATTATCTGGGCGTTACCCTGGATAAGGAACTTACCTGGAATTAACACATCGAAACAAAGGTCAGGAAAGCAAAAAGGATTATGCATCAATGTAAACGAGTGTGTGGCCGTAGGTGGGGAATCTCGCCGAAGGCTACACTCTGGATTTACGCGATGATGGTGAGACCCATTATAACTTACGCATCCGTGGTGTGGTGGCTGAGGGCCTCTCAGGGCACAATTAAGCGTAAGTTGGATGGGATTCAGAGGGTTGCCTGCATGGCTATAAGTGGTGCAATGCGCACGGCGCCAATACAGGCAATCGAGGCAATTTTAGGATTGCTGCCATTAGACTTACTCATTAGGTCAACGGCTCAGATGCCGATGGAGTAGAAGAAAGGTAGTTGAGAGGCTGCATCGGACACTCATTGCGGAAGGCATTATACACAATGAGTGTATGGAGAACGACATCAGCATTTTTACTGATGGTTCTCCAATGAGTGGCAGGGCAGGAGCATGTGTATTCTCAGTTGAGCTGAACTTGTCCTGTAGTCTGTGTCTGGGGAGGTACGTATCAGTTTACCAGGCAGAACTGCTTCGGTTGCTGCATGCGTTGGATCACTTGCTTGAAAGCCGAGTGCATGGGAAAAGGGTTCTCATTGCACTTGACAATCAGTCAGTTATAAAACGCATGAGGCAAGTGAACGTATATTCCAAACTGGTGCTGGAATGTGTTCTGGAACTGAACAGATTTGCCTCGTTGAATCAGGTGACGTTGATGTGGGTTAAGGGACACATAGGCACAGCTGGGAATGAAGCAGCAGACGGACTAGCAAAAAGGGGATCTGATGTGGATTTCTGTGGACCAGAACCCAGGGTTGCCCTGGGGAATGGCCTAGTACGAACTAAAGTTCTTCAATGGGTAAACTCATTACACCTGATGGAGGGAGAATACCACATGTAGACAGGCTAGAATGGTGCTCAAAGAGGCCCTCGGCAGGAAGGCCAGCAAGGTACTCGGGTATAATAGGGCTACTTTAAGCTGGATCACTGCGTTAGTGACAGGACATGGAAACTTCAAGTACCATCTGGCTAAGATGAAAGTCGTAAAAGATGATACTTGCAGACTATGCCTGGAAGAGGCTGAGATGGTAGCGCACATTGTGTGTGAATGTTCAGCACTGGCTAGCATAAGGCTTAAGACCACGGGCAGACACTTGTTAGATGTGAATGCCATGGGAGAACTAAGCCTTAGACAAATGCTAGCAATTACAAAAGACTCCGTGATGAGGAAGAGTGTCGACAGTTACCAGTCGACAGTCTGAAATCACTTTAGTCAAGAGTAAAGGCGAGGGCTAGCACGAGACTCAATTGAAAGTAAGGTGGCTGTGATTACGGATTGGTTCCCTGAAATCAATTTGAGAAGCGAAATGGGGGTCGAAAAGGGACCGAGAAAAAGTTGTCTGCTTCGATATCCCCCCATACATTAATAATAAAATTCAGTCTAGTGTTTTAGAAGTTAAAAAATTATTACACAAACATAGCTTGCATGTGGGCGAATGTTTTACCAATGGTTGTTGGCGTAGCTAAGCCTGGCACAAAATATTTTAGTTTATTCTCTCGCCCAAAATAGAGGAAAGCATGAGTGGTCGCATTTTCGCCAGTAGGCAAAAATCAGTTAAAATAAATTGTTTTCGCAAAACTATTTAAAACGAAATAAAAAAAAAACTTTCACCTCAACTTGTTGTGAAGTTATCGTATGCACCCTGCCAAGTATTAAGAAATACTGATTAAAGAAAATTCTTTTGATATTGATACTGAACTGTGGAATCTCTCTTTATTATTGGCCGGCAAAAATAGAGGTTAAAAAATACCTCTTAAGCAATACCACCCACTAAACAAGAAACAAGTGGCATCATTGTTCTGCCGCACTGCTGTCAAATCTCACACAATTAAATCATTTAACTTGATTTATAACAGCTGGTGCTATTACTATAACTATAGGGTGGTTCTATCATAATGCACGATGTTAATTGTGAGTCACATTCGCGAAATGATAACGGACTTCTTGTGGCTAGAAATAAAGGATATGAACCTGTACGATATGTGGTTCCAACAAGATGGTGACACTTGCCACCAGGGCAACTGAAAATGTAGATATTAAATAACTTTATATTTCGATTTTTATTGAAAACAATCAAACAAAATATAACAATTCATAGCTATTTTATGCATACATATACTTAGAAAATGTGCAGAAGTAAAAAAATACAAATTGGATGATACATATTTATGCATATCTACATACTTAAAGTATAAAAAAATATACTTGCATATTCATATAAAATTTATAATGTACCTATTTAAAAGCTTTATAAATAAATGTCTGAATTTAACAGTCAGGTGGAATTAAAATATTGTAACAATTTGAGTTATTTACTTTTAAATAATCTTTGGAATAAAGAATACCTTCAATCGAGTCATTTTCTAAAGAATTTCTAATCTTTGTTTTATTTAAATTGACTTGACTGAAGATTCTCTCTACATCGGCAGAAGAATGAGGTAATGTTATAAGATTTTGAATAAATTTTGATAAAGTAGGAAAGGCTCTACATGAATTGCCTCTTCTTATTTCAGATATCTTGCTCCAAAAACTACATACATTAATATTGTCAGTTTCAAACATTGATTTAAAATCTAAGAATTTTAGTTCTCGAAATTCTGAATCTTTAAGCATCTCAAAAATTGAGTTATTGTTTTCATTAATTATATTAATAGGATTTATTATATTTAAATATTTTAAATTACTTTTGAAATCAAATCTTTTTATTATTTGGCTACACAATTCCACATAAAAATTGATGCAGTTAGTCATTATTTCATTAACTACAAAGTCGCTTAATTTGGTTTCTGAAATAATATCTTTAGCGTATATTCCTAAGTAAACTTGGTTATTATTCAGAAAATTTGTTGAATCTCTGTAATCCACTAAATGTATTTTTTTTTTGAATTTTTAGTGAATCCGATTTTATAAAATTATTAACGACTTTTTTAAAAAGTGTTTCAATTTGTATGTGTAAGTTGTGGATTTCAGTATTTTCACTTTGAAAGATACGATTTATTGTATTTAAAACACCAAGGATGTATTTTAAGAATGACAAATACATATATTTGTTTTTCTCATTTAAATTTTCAAAAATAGTTTTTGAGGTATCGATATTGTCAATATTAGCAGCGAAGGAGAAATAAATTTTTAAGGGCTCGTATAATTCCAAAATACGTATGACAACCGCCTCTAAAGATAACCATTTGGTTTGGCTGGGTGGTAACATTTTTTTTTTTGGCTTCAATTCTAACAATTTCTGAACGTCGTTAAATTGATTGCATCTTTTTGGTCTGTTTGACAAAGAATTAAATATGTTTCTAGCTAAAGTTTCTACAGAAGAGGGCAACTTAAGGCAAGCGTACGATGAACATAATGCCAAGGAATGGCACGTACATTTAATAACAACCAGTTCAGAAATGTAATTGTTTAGTTGCTTTACAACTGAATGTGTTTTCCCTGTCATAACTGGGGCTCCATCGGCGGCGAACCCTATCATGTTTGTTTATAATTTATGTTATTTCTTTGAAAATGATTTACAATTAATTTATGCAAACTAGTATCGTCACATTGATTCACTTCTAACAATCCAAAGAAAAGATCTTGTATTTTGAAATCAATGCACACCCTTACGACAAAACATATGGACTTTATCTTCCGATTACGTTTTTTATGATGGCCTTGGCTTTAGTCCGTCCTAAAGTAATATTTTGTGCACATTCAGAATCGAAAATGAATATTGCACATTTGAAAAAATAAGTAAAAACGTCAAATTTTAGAAAATCGCCTTTTTTAGAAAAAAATCTGAAAATCGTCACTTTGATAATTTCGGGACATAAAATTGTCTAAATGACGATAAATCGTCAAATCTGGCATCCGTGCTTGCCACACAGTCAACGAAACAATGGCTCTTTTTGCGAGAAATTCAATGGCTGTGTTATCTCATGTCATCGCGATATTAATTTGCCGTCACGAGCATGTGAATTGACACCGTTGGACTTCTTTGTTTTGGGATATTTTAAAGAAAACGTCAATAAGCCAAGAATAATTGAAGAGCTAAAGGATGGGATAATTCGGCATATTAACGACATTGAACCTCAATTATATCTCAGAGTCATCGAAAATATTGACCATCGGATAGAGGTATGCAACCGAAGCCGTGGCGAGCAATTTACCGATATTTTGTTTCACATATAATTGTCATAGATCCTTCCATCACAATAAAAAATATTGAGAACATTCTCTGAAAACTTTTTGTTTTATTTACAATTAACATCGTGCATTTTGGCTGGACCACCCTGTATAACAATTAGATGCGTTTTAACTGAAAAGACGAATTAAAATGTATTATAAGTTTGGAACAAAAAATAAATTGGTAAGATGAATAACAACCAATTATGTTACAAAATTTAATTTTATTATAATATTTCAGTAAAACCTAACACCCATACCTAAACAATGCCCATACAATTTATATGAAACAAACCCAAATACCGCAGCGTTAACTCTAAGCGGTTGGAAATTTCGATTTTGACAACGCGTTAAAGCTGAAGTTAGCTGCAGATAAGAAAAAAAATTTTTGTATTTATATTTTTTTTGTCAGGGATGATCAATACTTATCTCAGTACAATTTTTATATCAAAAGTACTAGTGTGCACACACATAAATTTTTGAAAAGCTCCGTCATGGTACGATTACAGTTCAACAGAAACTCATTTTTATGACAAATGAAGTAAAAATGTTGCTCTATTTCATGTCAAGAAAATAACATTGAGTGAAAATAACATTTGTGAAATCGCTTGTGCTTGTTTTTCCATATTATATTCAGGTATGTATGTTTGAATAAAAAGTAGAGAGTTTTTCCGTGAACAGAAACAAAAATTAATGTTCAGATAATTGTTTTGTTAAAGAATTTTTGACATTTACATATGTTTTTGAGTATTGGTAATTATTGTTTAAAGATAAAAAACTTAAATTTCTCTGAAATTTCTGTGAACTACATTGACTGCGATTTGGGTAGAAAAAGGTACCATTTTGCTTACAATGAAGTACAATTTTTAAAACGGCCTTATCATGCCTGCCCAAACGCTATTCAGAGTTGTTAAATTTATTACAGCCGTGTTTTAATTGGTGACACAACGCTTTCGCTCTTATTCCGGTATGCCGCTTTTGAGTTAGCGGTAGACGGTGTGCAATATAACGCTTGCCGCTCTTGTTTAGGTATGGGTGTAAGTAATTGTGAAACGGTTGAAAAATGCAATCAAATACTTTTCTTTTCCTATAAAAGGTGTGTTTGTTTCTAAAATATAAAAGTTTTGCTATTAAACGTGCTGCTGGTTATATATTTGTGTTAAAAAATTGCTGTGAAGTTTATATATTTTCACTCTGTATTTGCTGTGGTCATTTTTCCATTCCTTTTTCTTTTGTTTGTTTCATACGCTTTTTTTATAGTTTGACAAAGCTAAAGTTTCTAAATGAAGGATTCTTCATAGGATTCTACAATACTACAAAAGAATATCTCACCTTTCATTGAATATTTATAGTTTCCTAGGAAAAAGCTTAAACTTTTTTGCTTGTAATAAAAAGCGTCTTTTTACAATAAAAATACAGAAAAAGGTTCTAATTCAAGCAGTTCAAACTAACGTTTGCATATATATGTATGCATATTCTATATTACATTTTCTATTAAAAGTGATAGGCTGTGCCGAATCTTATATACACAGAAGTATGAACTACTAAAAATTTAGTACACATTTTCCCATTTCGAAGGATTTTTTGCGATCTTTAATTTTGTTTTCCGGTCTTATTTTACATTTAAACTCTCCTTTTGTTTAAATATAAAAATTTTGCTTCGGTTTTTTAAAATTACGGCTCTCTTAATTTGTTTTTCTTGACTCTTTATTCTCGGAATGCTTTTATTTTTGCGAATTAAGTTTTTTGTAAGACAGGACTTTTGTATCTTTGTGTAACATCGATTTTATTAAAATTGCAACGTTATTCATAAATTATTAATTTTTGTTTTGCAGGTTTTTGGTGATATACAAATTTAGTTTTGAAATTTTCATACTTGGTGAATTTATGTTTTAGGAGTATTTTTGCAACTATTTTGTTTAATTCTAGTTTTTCGATTTTGTTGTGAATTTCGTGAATAAAAAATGTTGCCAAATTAGTTTTTTTGTAATTTTATAGCGCAATTTCGGTTTTATGTTGAAATTTTTTGTTATTTTGGTAATTTTGTAACAAAATTTTGATTATAAATTTTTTGGTGAATTGTGAAATTTTTATATATTTGTTTAACATCGACTTTGTTAAATTTCATAAATATTGATTTTTTTTTCCATTTTCGGCTTTTTAATGAAATTACAAAATTTTGTGAAATTAAAATGTTTGTAGTAAAACTTAAAATGTGGTGAATTTTGTTTCTTTTTGGTAAAATTTCGAATTTTTAATTAATTGTTGAGTTTTTTTTTTTTATTCTCGTTTTTTCGATTATATCGTGAAGTTTCAAATTCGTGGTGAATTTTCAGGTTTTGCGAAATTTCGAATTTTTGCAAATTTTTTGTCTATTATGTTGTTTTTTTTATAATTTAAAACTTTTGAACTATAGTCTGATTTTGTAGTGAATTTTCAAATTGTGGGGAATTCTCAAATTATGGTCAAATTTTGTTTTTTTTTTCAATATTTTATATTAATTGAGATTTTTGGAA
Source organism: Phania funesta (assembly GCA_963932375.1). Classification (NCBI taxonomy): domain Eukaryota; kingdom Metazoa; phylum Arthropoda; class Insecta; order Diptera; family Tachinidae; genus Phania; species Phania funesta. Next base: position 24,413,761 of record OZ010652.1, read on the forward strand.
AAAATGATCATTTTAGGATTATTAAACTTTTTTTAATTTTTAAGTTTTTTTTTTTTTGTTAATTTGCCATTTGTGGTGAAATTAGATTTTTATTTTTATGTCTTTGTTTAATATCGATTTGATTAAAATTTCGACGTTTTTCATAAAATTCTGTTTTTTGTGGTTTTTGCTGTTTTTAAAATTTTTGTGAATTTAATTTTTTATTTTGGAATTTTAAAATGTGGGGAATTTTGGTTTTTCTTCTTGGAATTTTTCAGTATCCTGTTGTATTTTGGTTTTTGGAAAATAAAATATTTTTTTTTAAATTTTGGTAATTTAAAAAAAAATTCTTTAATTCGGTCGAATACTTAATTATTTGGTGGCCTCGGATTGATAATTTCTGTAGGGGGACTTTATAACAAATATGCAAATTCTATAGGCTTATGTATAAAAAAACATAGAAAAATGCTTTTATTCTTTTATTTTGGGAACTTGTGGGCCGTTATTGTTGATTTAAAAAATCCGAACACGGTGATCAAATGGTTTCAAGATTCTAGGTTGTCTAGTGCCACTAAAAAGTCTATTTCAACTTCAGACAGACGGACATCGTTAATTGAACTTTACTACCTATAATCGGAAATGATTATTGTAGAAATTAGAGAATGACAAACTTACATACATCCTCTTCACTTTTTGTGACACACACAAGTAGTGTGTAATAACTGTCGTAAATCTTGATTGCATTTGCAACAGCATAATGCTTAATGCTTGTAGAACTAGCTTATTGTCTTAGGAACACAATATTAATTTCAGCAAACAGGGGTATTAGCTCAAAGTGGCCAAAGATTTCGCCAAAGGCTAAGAAGCTTTTAGAACTAATTGAAATAATTTTGGTTTTTTGTTAGTGAAGTTTTGGGGGTATTAATACAAATAATTATTTAATTATTTCATTCAGCAAATCTATTGTATTTTTTAAGATATCTTAAGAACAGAACCGCCTAAATATAATTTATATTTGAAACTAATATTTTGTTAGTAAATTAAAAAGAAAATTATAATAATAATATTGAAATACCTTACATAGAAACATTATAATTAATTCCCTCTTAGAAAATACACAGTAAATTATTAAACGTTACCAAAATAATGGTTTATAAAACATTACAAGACATCAACATCCCACTTGACCAAGACGTCCATTTATATTATTGCCTTCGAACGTATATCGAACATTTTTCGTGTAAATGTTAATTTTAATAAGTTAAATGATCTCCCGTGAATCGACTTTGATATCGATGAAAGTCTGCAAAATCTTAACGAAAGACAACTTTAACGATAACGAGAATCATTATCTTTAGAAACTGTTAGCGATACTATTTCGATATGTTTCGATATTTTATCGAAAATATTGGATATTGCAAATATTGTTATTTTAAGTATTAACGATACATTTTTAAATGCTTATTGTCGATAAAATATCAATAAATAAAAAACAAGCATTCGTTATATTAGGTATAACAGATAATTTATCGAAAAATTTGTTGCCAAAACTCTTCACTTTAGATTACTTTCATTATAATTTAAGCCCAGGTCGAGTGGGATGTTATATTCACTCACATATGCACACAAATAACACCTTGTCAAAAACATCCATCATGGATGTTTCCAGGGATGGAAAGTTGAAATATTAAATGGCGATTTTATACAAAAAGTTTATATTGTAAAATCAGTTTTGATAGAAAATGATTTCTTAGGTGTTTCTAGAAAAGCTTTTTATGACTCAAATTAATTGAAATGAATTTTTTATTTATTAAATTTAATTGGTTGCAGTACAGCAAATTTACTAACACGAATCGGAACATAACCAGTAAAAGTAAAATACACTTTAATTGGAAAAATGTTAATCCTATTTTTTTGAAAAATGTATTTCTGACATACCAAGAATAGAAACTAACGGCCGTATTTATTAAAATTTACAGCAGACAAATAAACCATTATATTAATAAGCCAAATTGTATGCGAAAACAATTATTAATGTAGTATTTTAAAGCAGGTTTAAAGTAGATTTAAAGTAAGTAGACACACTTACAAACATCCATCTTCATATTGAGATTTTTATTTTTTAGAGAAAATTGTTCCAAAAGTAATATTCTTCCAGAAACTAAAAACTCTACCCAGTATAAATATTCCCTATATTTTCTCCATTCTAATTTTTACATCTTTTTATTTTAAAACCCTCCCTTTTTTCCATCATTTTAATTATTTATTGGGTTTTCATAAAATTAATAAAAAAAAAATAAATCGCACTGATTTATATATAAATTATCTTAGTGATGTTTATACTATCAAAACGAATGAAAAAGGCAAGTTATTTGAATACAATTTTCATCATTATAAAAAAATGTCGTGTGAATTTTTGGTTATTCATTTTATTTTTATTAATTTAATGCGAATTTTTATTAAAAAAAACGAAAGGTAACTTTATTTAAAGCAATATTTTTATTTTATTAATTACGCGAATAATTAATAATTCATGTTCGAGTTTATATTTTATTCTTTCAATTACGGAAGAAAAATTTTATTTGTATTTATACAATAATTTTTTAGAAAATTTAAATGTTGGGTTTAGGTATTAGACACTAGTAGAATTGCATAGATTCATTTTCTGCGTCGCTTTCTTTTGAGTAGAGGTGTAAGTGCCGCCTATTGCAAACATTATCTATTTAACCCATCTATATGTTGAATACTGTATCTATTCTATATCGCACTGTCCTCCTCCTCTTCACATTCATTTTATTTTTTTCTATTTATTAAAATTACAAATTATATTATAAATTTAAACAACCGAGCATAGCAAGCAATTCATAGACTTTCACGCGTTGTAGTAAAATGCATCAGATTCTTTGGTGGAAATCGAACCCAGGACCTCTAATTGGTAGACTAATAGACTAGGTAGGCTGATTGCTAACCAGGCCACCGGGTCACCTTAAAGCCATTCTGCATTCGACTATGATGGTGTTGCCATTCAAAAATTAAAAGCTATTAAGTATTAAGGAGTTTTTATGAATAAATTTTCTTACAAAAGGTTCAATAGGCTAGAAGTGCTTGTTTACTAAAGTATACTTTTAACCTAAGATAATTTTTTACGAAGATTTGTCTTAATTAAAGATGCAAATAAACAATCTATTATACCTTAAAAAAAATATGAAATAGATTGTTTTTATTGGCATCTTTAATAAAGACAAATTTAACCATAATCAGCCATATTAGGAACAACATATAAAACAAAAAAGGGACATAAACAAATAACTCCTAATGTTAAATCTTTGTCAATAGTTAAATTTTTAAAAATGTTTACATATGTATATTGAATTGGACTGTAAAGACATTGATCCATAGACCGAAATTAAATAAATGAAAAAAATAGTAGTCTATAGTTAACACTAACATAATGTAATTTTATGCCTAATGTAGGTGTCACTTTAAGCGGTAAAATGAAGAAAATATGTACGAGTACACGTGTACTTTATATAATATTTATAATTGAAATCAGGTTACATCCAATTTATTTCTTCTTTTGTTTTATTATTATATTCACAAAAAAAAAAATATATATATATATATATAAAAGATGAATTTACCTTGAAAAGAAAACCATAGGTTCACTAGAAATGGATGTTCCAATGAGGCAAGTAGCTCCACTTCCTTTATCACACCACCCAAGGCACCGCGACTCTCACATGCCGAACGGCTGACATATTTCATGGCATACAATACATCGCTATCACGTTTTTGAACTATGCATACCTATTGTTGTTGTATGCATGTTGTTGTTTTATTTATTTATTTTTTATTTTTTTGTTTGTTTGCGAGCATGGAAGTAGACAAATGTTTGCATGCATTTTTATTATTGTCAGTAGAAAAAAGTCAGTGAGTACATTGTTGTAACATAAAAAAAATAATGAAAATGAAAAAATGACTACAAGAGTGATGTGTATTTTACTGCCACTACACTATGTATGAATGTGTAGGGTGATCGATTATTCGACATATCCCAAACCCGTTTTTGAACACAGTTCGAATGTTTGGAATTTTACAAAACTAGGTTTTGTTTTCCAAAATCATAAAACCACCGGTTAACCGGTTAAAAAAAAATGTCAGCATGTGCTTATGTATATTTATTGCTGTTTAGAGTACACACATGGATAGAAGTCATCATCACTTCGCTTCTCTAAAGTTTAAAGAACTGCCATGGTCACAAATTTATCCCAGCATAAGTTTTAAATTAAAAAAAAAACTTATTCCAGAATAACTTGCTTAAAAATAAATGACCAAAAATAAAAGTAGTTTGTAATTCATTTGGATAAAAGTATTTGTCGCCTACAGTAGCGACTGAAAAAAACTTAAAATTTTATTTGTTTAGATGGATTGTTATTATTACTTTTCTTCTTACAATCGGTTCTGTCTTGAATTACTTTCTCGCCTTCGATTCAGAATTTTTTTATTATGCCAATGTACCTCTTAGTAAAATATTTTAACTTTTTAATGTCTTCTCTTATCTTTTTGTTCCAATAATGCCATAAATGTTTAATTACATTAAAATGAGGCCATTGAGAAGGAGTATGAGAAAGAAAATGTACATAAATGTTTAATGAAAAGAGACCTACTGAAAGTATGTACACTTGCTTACAAATTTTGTCTTAAAATTTTTAAAATGATGTTCCTGTCTAAGATGTTTATGTCCGCCAAGACCAACAAACAATCCTACACCATGACTCCAGCACATCCTATGCTAAAAAGCTTTTAAATACAAAAAATAACTGTGGGCACAGAGTTTATTCTGTATTGAGTGTTTTGGTTTTGGAGGCAGGAAATTATTGCGCTACGAGAGAACTACATTCTGACCACAGGCCAATATGGTGGTGACGATAACTTTTGTGCATGTGTAATTTAGTGCAACTAGGGGTCCATTTATTTAAATTACAAGTTAAAAATTTACATGTAAAACACATTTAAAATACAATAATTTTACCAGAATTGTAAATTTATAGTTTTGAAAAACGAAGGAGTTTATTTCTCAAAATCTAAAAAGTAAAACTTTCAAAATGAAATTTTTCATCCCTGTTCAAATCGATAGACCCTTATTGTACAAGGTGGCATTGGAAGCATTGTGAACTTTTAGCTGGATCTGAAAAATAAAATTTACTAAAATACTGAAAAATATGAAAAAGCCTTTACACTGGAAAAACAGAAATGGTACTAGAAGTTATAATGAAGTTAACAAATTAAATGAAACAAATCGAAAACCGGGTTTTAAGGAAAAAAAAACCGGCATATAAGACATTCAAAAAATCGCTATTTCCAAAATAATTTAGCACTGTAAATCCGAAAATTCCGATAGAATAACCGGTCTAATAGTCGATCACCCTAGGTATATCGACATTGTTATGTTTTTTTGGACGAACTTAGAATCTACTCAAGAAGTGAATGTAGCAATAAAACTGCAAAAGTAAGTTTATAAATATGATTTGAAGCAGCGACTTATTAATGGGCATAACTAAAAGGTTTCATTATGAGTTTGCAGTATTCAGATATTTAGAACAAATTTCCGTCATCCCTTGTCAAGTTTAGTTTGGAGGCAAACCGTTTTCGGCTATATGCCATTTTTCGTATTGTTACTTTCGAAATATCAGGTAATAAAAATTTAATAAAGTATAAATGCAATTCCTTTCTTAATTTGATCTTATACAAGTCATGTAGGAGTAAATAAGCAGTTGCTAGAAATATTGCTTACGATTATTTTATAAACTCATTTGTAAAGGTGGTAAAACATTTCTTTCCAATCAGCTTAGAATAATTTGAACCAATTGTCCAACTCTGAACAATGTTCAATTACCTGTAGAGCAATCAATATTGATTTTCTAAACTTGATTTTGCTTCTATTTTACTTATTTTTATTTGTTCCTATTAATTCAATATACGCACACACTTGATTACTGGAAGACTCGTAATAAAGCTAAAATAAATTTTGCTGTGAGTTTGGGCGTGAAAAATATTTGATTTCAACAATTTGTTGGCATTAAGAAAAAAATATATGGAAACGGAAATTAAATATTAAATCACGTTCAAATTCCAAATACATTTTTCTGCTTCATAACAAAAATAAATAAATAAATTTGATTAAAAGAAAATTATGCAATCTTTTGTATATTGATTTATTTTTCATTTAAATTAAGACTCCATTGCTGGAATCAAATAAAACTTTCATTTGAAAAAATCAAATGTTTATTAAAAATACTTTAGCCAAGTATAAATAAATACACATTAATTTTCTAAACAATATCTAATAGTGTTACAAATAACGAGAAAAGATTTTTCCCAAATTTAAAAAAAGAAAATATTTTTTTAAAATAACGTGGTGGTCGTGCGCGTTACCCAATAAATGAATTTAATGAATTTTATGTTAAAGCCCAATAGATTTCAGTCTTATTTAAAATGATTTTGGAAATAATAATTTTTAACATAATGAGTTTCTACTTACTTTGCCAAAGCTGCCTTTGCCAATGGCGCGCAGAATTTGGAAATGATCAAAATTGACTGTAATGAAAAGAAAATTTTAATAAAAAAATATATTCGATTCAAGTAATGTGTAATAACTTAAGGTGGAAGAGACAACTTTATAATTAGCCATCAGGCGTCAGTTGGAGAAATAAAAACCAAAATCCCTCATTATCAATTCGCAAATCTGTTCAATATCAAAATCTTTTGTTTGCATTTATTTTTGATAAAATACTTACATCTAAAAGTCTACAAAATCTACGAGATTCAAGGGCCAAGTTAAAAATGCTGGGCGCCCTCTAACTATAGAATCACCGTTTCGGTAATAGGTTGGTGAAAAAAATTACGGTGGGTTCCCGGGTTCGACTCAATTGCTGCTGAATCTCCACCAAGTAGTATGCTATGCTATTTCTACGCCTTTGCACCGCCAAACAGAAACAAAACTCTTATACATACCCCTTTTCAAAAACTTGTATTTTGCTCTGAAACAAGAGTCTTCTCTTTTATTGTTATAAAACATGTTTTTCCAATGCGCAAATAGTTTATCATTATCAAGACTTGATCTTCAGATTGTAGAGGCTGCGATGTTATAACAATTTGTCAGAGTTCAATCGGGGTTTACAATCCCCATCTAACAATGAGTTTTCCAACTGTTCCTTGGTGGTTTAATTTAAGCTTTAGGTTTAGATTTCGATTATTAATCGGTTAATTAATCATGTGATTAATGCGGTCCAAAAATTATTAATTCCAATTAATTGGAAAAAAAGAATCGATTAATTGTTACTTCTAAGATAGGACCTTTTTGTTAACATCAGCTTGTAGCTGAAAGCATGTTCATACTCGTATATTGCTTTTAAAAGACATGCGTTTATCTTTTACTTTATTGAAAAAATGATTATTAATTTAAAGTTAAATAGATTATACATTTTATTGTTTGTTTATAGCAGTACGCGGTTGTTTTTGGATGGAAGGCACGACATAAACTGAATTTTTTTTGACACGTTGCCAGATGTACGCACTTTTTCACTCAGTTCTCAGTGTTGGTAAAATTGTTTCTAAAATATTACCCATATCCGGCTTATGCTACCACCAGTAGTGAACCACCGCTGACTGGTATTCCACGGCATTCGTTTCTGGAAACACTTTTCCTCCTGATGAAAACAGCTGAAGTCAAATGGTTTGTCAGATCAAAATAGATCACTCACAAATTTTGTCAGATAACTTTGTATATGTGTTTTACGGAAGCAATATTTTAATCGTATCACACGATATCTACTCATTTTGCAATGGAAAAGTTTTCATTGCAGATGTAACAAACAAGTCGTGTTTGAGTGGCTTAAGCTAAATTGCATATGTGTGAACACCTAATTTTATAACACGATTTAAAAATTGAATTGCCTCAATAAAGGCGCATTGGTGAACATACTATTAAAGTGTATGTTTAATAATGTGTACTTAAAACCGTAATAATATTTTGTTGCGTACGGCCGCGTATACGTAATAATTACATAATTTTGTAATATTAATCTTGCGCCCCGCCCCGTACACCAGGATGTTCAACAACAACAAATGTGTATGAATAGAGCCATTTCATTCACTATTAAGGTTTTTGTTAAAATTGTGGTTTATTTACGAAAATAGTGTATAAGTTTGTAATTTCGTTTCGAAAGTTCCACACATGCGACATAGTTTTTGTATTTTTTGTTTTTTTTTTTTTTTGCAACACGTTGAAACATGCATGGCTAAATAATATTTATTTTTGTATAGAAACTAACGGTACCTTTATTTGCGGTATAATTATATTGTAATTAGCTCTGTTGTGTGTAAAAGATTGTTTCATAAAATGAGTATGCAACGCGATTTAAGACATTCTAATTGATGGAAGGATGAATAAAAACTTAATTGTAGTAATTTTTTTCTTTTTACACTGTTGGTGAGTATTAATGTTCTTTGTTTCAAAGGGATGATCCAAATTTTTTCCTGGAGTTAGCGCTTTTATTGTGTATTAATTTTTTTTAATAACAACCTCTTTCAAATATGGGATACACAGTTATCTCAAAATACCGCAACTTACTAAAACTAGCAGGTGAACAGTGCCCCGAATCGCTAAAATAGCAACAAAAAAAAGCAAAAATTAACCTCAACCCAATTCCGAATAAGAGGTTACATTGTGCCAGAAAAACCAAAATATTAACTCAAACTGTTAGACAGGTAGTTCAAATGCCTTGTGAAACACATGGCTCCTAGAAAGGAAAAAAATAAGGGTTGATATGGGCTAAAATTCATCGGCGCTATCTAGCAAATTATTGGAATAAGGTAAGGTGCTGAAAGTTATTTAGTTTTTTTTTTTTATTTATTGCTTAACGAGGCTTGGCGTATTTTACGTAGGTAATTTTCAGCGACAAATGTCGACTTGAAGCTATAACAGAGTTAGTAAAATTTGTTCGGCGTAAGTCAGGAGAGCGAAATAATGACGATTGAAGATTGAAACATCCACCGTCTATCGCAATTTGGTCTTGTATTTCATCAACAGCACAATGAATAGCGGTGAGTATATAACGATCGTAAAAAAATATACGTTCATGCAGAATGGATCGCCATGATATACCCCAAAAAAAAAAAAAAAGTTCAAAATTCTTAGAAGACTACAAAGTTCAAGGGCATTAATGAGCAGGTAACTCTCCCGACATCAACCCAATTGAAAATATGATTAAGAACTACATGCCTGGATGAGTCATGTAAGTTATAAAATCGACTGGAAATAGTACTGAGTATTAAAGTGTTCTCCAGTTTTGTGCAAAATGTTGTTAAGCAAAATACTAAGGAATGAGGAAAGAAAACAATATGTTTACTTCGCCAATTCGGTGTTTTGTGGCAATGAAAGCAATTCCTGTTGAAAAATTCATTATTCTAGAATGTAAGAGAAGTAATAATGCGAGATGAAGGTTTTTTCAGTTTCTGTCATCGGTTTACATTTTTATAAAACCGAAATTCCCTTGAAAGAAAAGTTTTCAAATAAAAGGGAAATTTTGAAAAGGAAATCAAGATATTAATACGCTAGCAGTAAGTATATTTAGTACGAAGAGGTACCGTCGCAAATTTTTCTTCATATTTAAATTTTATTATATGTATATTGATAAATTCAATTGACAGTCAAATAAGCTAATATTTGACTGTCAATACTGTCAGCAGGTAATGTATCAGTTGTATTTTCAGTAACACACAAGGAGAGCAAAGGTATTTCGGAGTCTAATTTCATGCAAGAATTATTTGATTTTACTTATTAACTTATTGCATCAGCTCCATTATTTGCTATTTTATTAGCATTTTATATTTTATATTTTTTATCTTTATCAAAAAAATGACACCCATCTGATTGGCAGCATGAATAATTAATCACACAAAGTATTATTTTCTCCTGAAAATTACCAAGAACAAGCATACAGTATGCTTATTGTAACGTAATACAATAATAACAGTGGGCCGTGACAGTAATTTGAATAATGTTGATTTCATTCTTAAATTGAAAGGTCCAATCTTTATTTTAAAACTATTCTTTAAAATAAATTGTTATTAGTTTATTTATAACCGATTCAAATTCCTAAAGTTAGATGGCCCACCCTATACAATGGAAAACGTTAGCCAAATATTCTGTTTCGTTTCACGTGTACAAGTGTTAAGTGGTATAGTTGTCAACTGAGCCATATGAATACACACGTATTGAAGGTGAGTAAGTTGAGCCAAGAAGAGAATCACTTTAAAATTCGCAACTAATACAAAATGAATTGAAGTTGTTTGTATTAGGAATATCCTGCTTAAATATTGGTTCTATTTAAAAAAAAAAACAATATAAAATTACTTAAGGGGACCACTTGTATTTTTTTGTAACGCGCCATTGAAAAATATATATTAGTTTACCTGATACATTACTACTAAAACTTTAAGAACTTTTTACAAAGCACAAAAAGAGTCACACATACATATAGTGGGGATGAGAGGTGAGTACGTGTTTGTATTTTCTGCATTTGCAGGCGCATACAAGCAATAATAAAAAAGGGATTTAATGTTTTTAAAACAAAACAAAAAACTACAAATTAAAAAAAAAAATAATAACAATAAAATAATAAAAACAACTCTTATGTACTCAATTTTGCACTTTCAGGCAACGTTATAAAATATGTTGTATTTTTAGTAATTGCTCCATAGCTCTTTATTTCGTAATACACTATTTATGCGTTTGGTCATACTCACGCCATTAATTTTTAGATAATTTTATTTTTCTGCCACTCCAGCTGCATACGTTGCCAGATAAAGTTAGATGGAGCTGGTCGGTATTGTCCCAACTGTCTTTTCACAATTGACCACGAATTCTCAATTGGATTAAGGTCGGGACTTAGCCGAGGCCACTGCATGAATTAAACATTTTACCCAGTCAGCCATTCTTTAACGATTTTTGAGGTTTGTTTGGGTCTCCATATTATTAAAACAAAACTTGTTCCTCAGAATAGTCTTCCTTTCTCATGATAGCATAAATTTTTTTGCAATTGACTGTTTGATTAATATGCTGTCATTGAATGGTCTCTTGCTATCGACGCCAGTAATAATACTGTTTACCATAAGACTGATTTCGGTTGAATTTAGACTAATCTGACCATATCACTCGTTTCCAATTATCAATCTTTGTATCGTCTGCCGAATTTCAGCCGTGGCGAAACATTTTTATGTGACAATGCAGACTAAGGTTTCCTCACAACTGCGTGGTATCCAATGTTGTGTAGCGCTCTTCTTGCCGTCAATTGACTAACATTATTTATTTGCTAGAGAAGCTCTCTTTGGGGTTAAAGACGTACCCGCTCTTAGTTTTCGGTAACTTATAGCTTGCGCTTGCGGAGCTACATTTCGCCATTTTAGCACGTTAATCACCTCTGATTGGCTTAAATTAAGGCCTTTAGCTATCATGCGTGATGAAGAGCCATCGCCTTTCATATTTACAATAGAATTTTCCATGGTACCCGATAGTTTCTTCATTATTTTATAAAATTATTAACTTTTGGTTTTAAATTAAAAACCGGCGCAATTTGTTATACGTAGTTATCCAATTTTAATTTAAAACTAAAGTTTATAATAAAAGAACTCAAGATTACAGCAACCAAATTGAAAACAGAATCTAAAATAACGGTAAATTGGAAATTATGACTACTAAGTTCGCTGAGAACAGGTTTGAGCAAAACTGAGTACATACGAGTTATTTTGTTGTTATTCAATTTTCTCTCATTCCCTATTGATTTTTGATTTGTTTTAAGATCAGTTTTATTAAGAACTAAATAAGAAAGATTACAACAATTTTTTTATTCGCTTCATTTTTACTATTTTTATGCCCCTAGCAATAGAAGAAATACAAACGAACATGTACTCACCTCTGCTCCCTACTGTGCATATATAAAAACGTCTGATATGAACGATGTAATAACGGAACTTACCATCATTGTCACTGCAGAGATTGTTATCTGATCTATTTGAAGAATTTACAGCACCCATTGCTGCATGTGTGTTGGCCGTGTGGCTATGTCGAGAGCGAAAGGGAGGAAGCAAAGAAAAATGATGGCCAATTTACTGCAGTTGATTTTGTTGCTTCTTCTATTACTTCTGATGTATCTCCTGTATTTTTAAAGCAATATCTTTCTCTATTAAAGATTTGTTATTAGTATTAAAAAATACTTGAACGTGATGGTTGCTGTTGTTCAAGTGTCATTTTAACTGCTGTTTTGTGTTGATTGTCGATGATTTCACAGTTGTGGCTACTGCTGCATTCGATGGTTTTATTGTGGTTTACACCAGCTTATTTTAAGTGTGTGTGTTGGTGTTAGTGGTACGTTGGTAATAATTGTTGTACTGCTTTATTTTCTATCAGTTGAGACCTTTCCTCCGTTCGCTTTTTTTAAATTATTTTTCTTTTATAACTTTGTTTCTGTTGTTATGACGACCACAAGTTTAGTTTAGTTCATATTTATTACTATTTGTTCTTATTATATTTTGTTTCATATTTAAAAATTTTGCTCACTTGTTATTATCATGGCTTTCACTGTTATTTATTGCCGAAGTGGTTGCTATTTTTGCTGTTATCCTCGTTAGCACGTGAACAAAACTTTATCATCAAACCACTGGAAAAAACTTTGACAATTAGAATAAGTTTTACTTTATGTAAGCTCTTGAATATCGTTATTTTTAAACTAATGAAAAAAATAACATATTATAATGAAATTATTGTTTTTACATAATTTTCTTTTATTTCCCACAGATCTATTTGTAAGAATTTAGAGAAAACAATTTAAAACGTTGATGATTTTAACTAAGCCATGACTACGGAAGGCATTGAAAGACCTTTGCCGGATTCTGAACGAAAAGAATCGAAGAATAGACATCATACCTAAATATATTTCTAAACATGATTCTGATGAATCGAGATGACTTATCGGCTTAAGAGAACTAAAACCGGGATCAAGTCCAGCTAATAACCTGTTGAACCGGTTGAATGGCGAGTACAACTTATGCAGCCCTTGAAAAATCGCTTGATATAATGCACGGAATTTTCATCAGAAATAATAATGATATTGAGTGAACAGTGTACGCAAAGAAAGAGAGAAGTTGTGGCACGCTCCCGATAACTATGTTATGTTCTCTACAATAGTATATGATTGTGACAAGCAGTTCAAGATTATTTTTAAATAATAAGATAATGCAATTTAAAAATTACTTTAGCTACGATAAACAAGTTATTATTTACACCTCATGATTAAGTGATAACGATATAACTTTAACTTACATTCAAATATATACATATATTATTATCATTTTATATATAAGATTTTATTGTTTTGGTCAAAGTTAAATTGGCCTTGTACGCACGGCCTCGTACATCATTAACCACATTAATAATATGACGCGGCTACAACCATATAATGCAATTATCATAAAGTGTGTTTAATATTTATAACGCCTCTTTTCTTTTTTATGTAACTCTTTAATTATTTATTAAATCCTATTACTTTCTCTTGATTAAGTACACTTATTTCTATTGTCTCTTTAATTATGGATTTTGGAATTTTGTAGCTGTTATTGTTGGTTTTTTGTAAAATATTATTTGTTGGTGTTTCATAATTATGTATAACGTCACTTAAATAAAACAAAAGTTTGGACAAAATTATTAGGAAATTTGTCTAATTTTTTTTTAAATTAAATTAAAATTGCAATGTCACATACTATTCACTAAGTTTTTCTATTTCGTTTTCATTTATTTTGTCCCAATGGCGAATATGGTACTTTTCAGTGAAGGAACATTAGCGAATTGATGATTTTCAGTATATAACCTGTTAGTAAAAAAAACTCCCCATAAGATTTATATCAAGCGATCAAGCGGCATTTTGTTGCAGAACTGTTAAAGATAGCGTCATCCTCTTGCTGTAAAATTAATGATTTATTACGATAACTTTCTAATTGCCAAAGTATATCTGCAGAAGAAACTGTTAATATTGCATGAAGGAAATTGTACATCCATGGTACCATCGCAGCAAAATACGCGTATCAAAGCAATATCATCAAAAAGCTTTTCCAAAATTTGTATTAGAAAAGGATAATAGCTCTTTTCGCAAGTCCCTCCAACAGCCTTTGTTTCCATCTGGGTCATACAAACTCTGCTTTTTTTCGTCTGAACATACTCGTATAACTTATTTTTATTAAAGTGCAATGATAAATGCATTTGATATTTGCTTACCTCCTTCGAATTTGTGTACATGATTTTGTGAAAGTGAAAGCACTTAAATTTGTTGTTTTTGAAGCAGGGATCCAGTTTGTTTTTCTTAATATGAAATACTCATTTTTTAGCCGTAATTGCTGAAATTTTGTGTTCTCAAAGGTCAATTAATTAAAAGATTGAGTTTTAATATGTATGTGGATTCAGAAAATAGTTCTACACACTGATGAACATTTATAGTTTTTTAATAAAGTAACGTTATAATTATGAAATTTTTTAATTAAAAGTACTTCGCCAAGAGAAATGTAAAAATAAATTTAAGAAAGAATTAAGCAGTTACATAAGAAAAAGTTAAGTGTTTATAATATAAAAGGCACTATATGTTGCCCTGAGATTATGGCTAAATACAACCATTTTGTTTGCATGTGGTGCACAATCGCGAACGTATCTCCTCTTTCGACAATGGATTATGTAAGCATTTAGAAGGGTTGCGCTTAACAAATGCCACAGGTTGATTGTGAATTTAATAAGAATTTTAATTTTTAATGTAACTTCTATTTTAATTAATTCCTCTTGTACTCTGTATTTCCACAGCTTGTACTGTCAGTTACAAGATTCGTCAAAATTTTATTTCATTTCCTTATTGCAAAAATTATTTTAAACTTTAATACAATAACATATTTAATACTATTTGTAATATTTATTGAACAAAATTATGTTTTAGTGTTAGAAAAGTAGGTTATTGAGGCATGTATATTTCAATTCTGAAATGGTACTTTTACTATTCAACGAGATTAAAATACGAGTTAGCCGGCTTCTGATTCTCCGCTTTTTGGTCCAGAGCTATTATGTGGCGTTAATTGGTCAACGGTTATGTGCCTAATTAGATGTGAGGAACTACTGGCCGCAAAGAAATCTTCGAATGCATCACCTGGGAATGAGACAGACTTAATCTTGGTTTAAGCCCTTCTCAAGCTACAAAATCCTGGAATGAGATTCCACTTTTGGTTATTTTTCTGTCCGGTCAATTTCGAAAGAACTATCCCTGTGCGGGGTGTTAATCAATTTACTTCTTCTTTGTGTTGTTTATGAGGAGTCGACGCGTTTTTAACTTTGAGCTCTTGTGGTCGGATGCTATCAGACTTCTTCGGCGTCAGTTTTATACGGAAGTTGGTTTAATAAATGATCTGAGGTACATAGGTCTCGCAGTGCTAGACAGTGGACCGGATCTATGTTTGGTTTTTAAAATAACTAGAGTGTGGAAAGTACTAAATATTAATAAAAGTGTAGAGATGTGATAATGCTTAGAATCAAACTACTAAAAAATTAAACAAGCTTTTTATACCTACAATAATGAAGAAGAAATTAAAATATATACTTGAATTGACAAAATCTAATATTAAATAATGTTTGGTGGTACATCTTTAAATAACTATAGTAAAAGTGAAGTTTGCTTGCGTACACAGTTCAAAGTAGTCGACTTGGCTACGAAACTTTTTAGCCAATTTAATTAGAAACTTCGAGTTTTCAAAACAATTATCCACCTAGTTTATGAATAATAGTCGTCGTCTCCTTTTAGTTATTATTATTTAATTTCCATTTACATATATTACTTTTGCAATGCTAAATAAAAAAACTCACATTCAAAATTAAAGGTAAGATCATAAGTTCGTTAGCTTAAAGTGATTTTAGCTTAAAATATACCTGTAATAAAAAACAGCTGATTATTTATCTGACGGCCCTTTATGAACTTTTGTTAACTTTGCTAATTAAATTCAGCAGTTATTTCACCATTTGCTTAATTCAACTATTAAGAGTAAGGGAGAAATATTTAAAGGAACTAACTAGCAGTAAGAAAGGAAATTAATAACTTTTATTGAAAATTATACTTTATTTAAAAAAATACAATAATATCGAATTTTCCATCCCTGCTGTAGATAATTCATTATTAGTTTACAGGGAGAAAGAGAATAGTTAAATACAAATGCATACATATTTTCAAAACAGACAGCAAAGAAGTTCAATAAAAAATGCTTCTATTTTGTAACGGTGCTTTTTCTCGTTTATTGTTGTCGAGTTTTGTCTCTGACTTTATTGTTGCGGTATTTTTCTGTACTGCCATTTGAGTGCAGCGTAGTTTCTATTTATCTTGTTACTCTTCATGGAGCAATTGTTTTTCTACACTTTCCACAATTTAAACAACATGTATGTATGTATGTATGTATGTACATTTTTATAATTGCCTGGTTGTTTTACACTTGGTACTTAATTCTTTGAATTGTTATTTATTGGTGTGATAATTTTGTTTATTACAGCTACGCTTCTAAGTGTGCAAAGTTTATTAATTATATTCTGTGAAAATTTAAAGGGTGATTTTTGTTTGAGGTTTTTCGGTTGAAAATTTTTGACATTTTTCACAACGTAACAGCCCAAAACCAAAAGTACTGAAAATGTCGTTACATTAATTGTAAAACCTGTTTTACAGTGTCGCATAAGTAATATGATTTGTCAAATTTTGTAGAATACTGCGAGTGGCATAGTTTAAACATAATATTATAGGGAACTGTTAGACACTGAAAAAGAAAAACGGTTAAATGGCTCTCTTTATTTTTGAAAACACTTTATATTATCAGAGGTGCATTTTAGGGAAAGAATTGGCAAGCATATGAAAAATTGTTACGAACATAAAAATTAAATGGTACGAATACTTGAGACACTCACTGTACAGAAGCTTCCAGTGCTTAAACAACAACAAACACAACACCCATAAGTTCATAAAAGTTACAAGGAAATTGAATAAAAAGGGAAACAACAACAACAATATAACTTAAAACATTAACAACGCAAAGAAACCACCACCATAAGTGACAAAGCATACAGTATTTACAAAAACGTATATCATAATAAAACCACTAGAAAAGAAGACAATTCCAGCTAAAGTAGTATCTACTGGATTTAAAAGTCTTCTACAAGTTTCGAGAAAAAAAGATGGCTACTATAAAAAGACATGGTTAATATTGAGTGAAACATTAAAATGCTAAAACCGTGATAAAGAAGTAACTGTTGTGTTGTATTTAAAACCTGCCATATTTTCGTTGGCTGTTTGGCAAGTTGCACCATCCTGTTGGAACCACGTATCGTACAGGTCCATATCCTTTATTTCTAGCCACAAGAAGTCCGTTATCATTTCGTGGATGTGACATCCTATATATAACGCTCTTCCGTAAAACAGCTGTTTAAGTATTTGACATAATACAGCGTTTAAACGCATTATAAAAACTATTAATTTAGTTGAACTTCTAGAGCGGATTAGTTGAAAATATTTGGGGAAATAATATTTTTCAAAATCTAAAAAAGTGGAAGATATTTCTCGGAAAGTGGTCGAGTTGACATCACTGCATCAGGTTTTTTAATTTTTCATTCTTCTATTCGATGCTGCAATGTGATATAGCCTATACGTAAAAAAACTACAAAAAATTTTTATTTTCTTATTCTAATTACGGAGCGAATTTCGTTTATACATTTAGTTTCAATTTCGCTTCTACAAAATATAATCAAAAATATAATCGTCTCAACATATCATAAATAAAACTGAAGTATTATAAAAATTTATAAGATCTTGCAAAGCAAAATCGAAACCTGGTTTAATGGGATTTTTACTTTAAAAACATATCACGAACCTAGGGTGAACTGCGAAAATACAAAAATGGGTGAAGCTAAATGGGAATAAATATAAATACCTTTTTAAATATTTTATATAAAAATAAGAGTATTTGTCAGATTTAATTAAGAATTAAAAAGATGTACTTTTCATTTAGAAATTATAATTTTTACGGTTAAAGCGATTCATTTTATGGGCCTTTTGAGAAAGATTTTTAAAATTAACAAATGTACTTGTGGATTTTTTTCCCAGAACATATTTTCGTGCTGAACTTTAAAGTGATTTCCCAGCGACTTTAGTCGCTAATGAGCCATCGAACGTTCACTAAAAGTTAATGCGGAATTTAAAAGATATATGCCATATTGTAGGGTTTTGGAGAGCACGAGTAAAGAAATTTTATTTTCGTATAAAACATATTTATAAGAGACACAAATATTTAAAAGATAAATCACTTTAGTTGGTATCGTGCGTTTCTAGAATTAGCACAAATGAACAATGAACTCTTGGGAGTGTACGTTTTTAAAGTATTTGATAAATTTTGTACATAAGTACATAATCTTATAGAAGTACATATAATCGAGCATATCTTGTGTTTATTTTCAAGGATACACACAAATATGTTATTGCTACAAAAACCTTTTTATAGAAACATTTTAGAAAAACAAGAGGCGTTCTTCCATGAGAATAATAATAAACAAAAAAAATATACAAATATTTGCTATTCAAACACAAAAACTTAAACAATACAAAAAATTCATAAATACTTCAACAAACAAAAATTATAATAAATATGTAAATAAAAAAAAAAAAACTTTTAATTTTGCCATTGATCAAGAATATCGAGAAAAAAAAACGATTTAAAAAATAAGTTAACACTACATGTATCCGAAATATTGAGTCCATCACTACTTCTATTTTGTGAGTAATTAACTTGTGAAGACGGTAGTGTAAGGATGAAAGGCCTTGTATGTAACAATAATTATTTACAGGCATATTATGATCTTTCCAATTAGATTTGGACAGTCAAATTTAGTACATGATTTCCTTTCAGCCCTCGGACTTTGTTGTTATCATCTAGCCAACTATATGCCCAACAAATTGCAATTATTTGTAATTTTCATTTGGCTTTTTGATTTCATCCTCCACCAATGGAATTGATAAATCATTATGCTGCTTAAAATGGACCATGGGGCATCCGCAATAGCCCTCAACGATTTAAATTGAAACCTTTGTAATATTTCAATATTTTAATTACTGACTGTTCCCCACAAGATCAATAAGTTAACATACGTTTTATATGCAATGCAAAATATTGCTATTCAGCTAACTACAACTTCGTCATCTTTTTTGGCAACCCTCTAATTTCGGTTATATTTTCAAGAAGTAGCGTATACGAGTATGTTTGCAAAATACCCCCAGCAATCGCTTGAGTAAAATTCTGTTGGAATTTGTTCTTTTTAATTAAAATATATTTTTCCATGTTTCCATTTCAAAATGACTTAATGACTGTGCACTTTAATTTAAAACTCAAAAGTTTTGTTTGTTCTTGTTTTTTGCAATGTTTTCTTAAGAAGAACCAGAATAAAATTGTCAAGAGCAGGTTTGTGCTAGAATTCCAACAAAAACACTTTAAAACTTTAAGCCCCCATTTAAAGGTATAAAAAACTTGAATCCCACAAACATTTGAAATGTTAAAACCCACAACAAATAACATTTGAGATAATGGAGAAAAGTCTTATGGGAGAGATTAAACTGTTGAAGGGGAACATTTTCGTTATGTTTGCATTTGAGTACTTTTTTAATAATATACATATGTATGTATGTAGGTGTATCACAATTTTCGTATACAAAAATTTTAAGTTCCTTTCATCAAACTGACAATTAGTATTTTACATGCGTTTTTTTTAAATAAACTTTTCAAAAACTGCATAGATTGTAGACTTAAATGAATATTGAAGTTGTTATATATTTTTAAATTATAAGAATTTCATGTAGTGCCAAATATTTAAAAAAAAAGCCCTTGGTTCAAGGAAATACAACAATCTCAACTATTGTTTGAAAATTGTTGTTCATATGTGTTTATTTATAGTTGGTTTAGTAGAAATTTCAAAAACAGCAATGAAAATAAAATTTGGAGAAGCTGATAAAAAGCTAAGCACTTTTGTATCTTTTGTTCAAAGTTGTTAACATTTGAATTAGCAACTATAAGCCACGTTACACTTGAAATTTAGATTGTTGCTGTAAAAATATAAAAAAACCGACATAAAATTTTTATTACTCTTTGAAAAAAGTGTTTAAGATTTGTAAACAAAAATCCCGTTTTCAAAAATTTAAAATTAATACCAATTTTCCAATGGTTTAGACGGTACGACTTTACATACTTACGTAAAATTCAAGGGAAAAAATATGAAAATCGTTCTATTTTATTACATATGTTTACAAGATTCGAATTGCGCCCATTTACACATAAATTTGTCATCTCGTATGACTTGAGTGATAATGTAAACCACCATTTAAAACGGTAAAATCGTGTATTTTTCCTCTTATAAATGATATACATATATTTTCGCGGTAAAACGTATCCTTTATATTAAAATAGGTACTAAAGTACACCAAATTTTAGTAAAATCTACGCAGTAGTTTTGGTGCAATGCTTATTTTGACAGACAAAAATTCTCAAAACTGTTGTTTTGTATTTTAAATCATTGTATGTAGCGCCGCATTTTTTTATGCACAAGCTGAAAGTGAAAATTCTATCACTCTTATGAAATATGTAAATGAATTCCTGAACTATTATAATAAAAAGTAATTAAAAATCCACCTGAACCTCTTTTCAGCTTTTATGTAAAATCTTACAGTCATTCTGAAAAGGGATAAACGTAGTGTGCTTTTTTATAATTTTTTAAAACAACCCGTGCGTCACTGTCATTATCGCTTAATTTTCTTTTAGACTATTCTACAAGTGCATAGATTTTCGTTGTATTTTTGCAGAGAGAAATCTAATAATAATCTTTCAGATTATCAAACCCTTATATTGCTGTAACTTGATCGTGTTGTACACGAGATGGAAAAAATGTCGGCTCGTTGTGTTGTCTACGAAAAGTCAAAAAATATTGTTTTTTTGGCAAGTTATACAATGGAGCGTGCGATTGCAACGTAAATGAGCATATCGCACAACCCCATTATATTATCGTAGTGACAACATGGCAAAAATGTGTTCGAGTTTTATTTGCCATCTGTACTCAAAATAATATGTCTGCAAATAAAATTCTGCAATAAGATTGTACACAAAGTCGTACCTTTGTAAACAAAACGACCAACCTGATTACCAACGTGTATTGCTTGAATAAGCTTTTAGACAATTTCCAAAAAATGGTGACTATCAAATTTACATCCGTATTTACGTCAGATTCATAACATATTCTTTTCAATCTTTAACACGTTGTCATTTTATTTGCATTTTTCACAAGTAATTTAACTAAATCTAATAGTGTGAAGTGGCCTTTCAGAACACTCGAGGACACTCTGGTTTTTGACAAATTAATTTCTCTTTTGTATGTGGTGGCGCAATTTTTTTTTAATTTTATTTAAATTCAATAAATTTTGTTCAATATGGAAGTTGTAATTTGTAAAAAAATGTGTATTGTCCTTTTTTCAATTTTTTAGAAATCTTTACTAAGAACTAAAATGTATTTAACAAACAATTTCTAAGCACGCACACATTTACACATGTATGTATATACATATCTACCAAAAACCTAAAAAGCAACAAAAATAGCTAAACTTTTTAATTAAAACATTTTAAACTTCTGTCATTGCACACACTTTATAAACCACCAACACATAAATAAAATTGTTTTATTTTATTTTCTTAATTAAAACCCCGAAATACTTTGAGATTGAAACAAATAATAACTAAAACTTTAATGATATTTCGCTCTTTAATTAATTTCGCTCTTTGGTATTTCATTCGTTGTTTTTTTCTCTTTCTTTGACGTCGGGCTATAGCCAAAAACCTGATTCTCGCTAACGTCAAAGTTGACAACTTTGTGCACTCTGTGGTATAACTGAACAAGTCTTAAACTACGGCCAATGGTTCCACCGGCTTCTTCTTGATGTAATAGTTTTTCGGCAATGGATTGTGGATTATCTCTATCCAAATGCGCCAGTTTTGCTAATTACCGAATACATTCAACCAATAATTAGCTGCACGGCTGAACAAAGTTTTTTGTGAAATTCGGGATTTGTATTGATCCCATTCGCCAAATGTACGGCGTGCATGGAAATCTTGCGGCTTCAATTCTTGTCCGTGTTAAATTTTATAAGCCCACAAATCTAAATTTTTTCGCGATGCCGAATTGACTTACTTGGGTCTTCTTCGATACTAGGCACCACAGCAGCAACAGCTTCTTGGGTCGAACTGTAGTAAATCTGTGAGAATGCTTATTGTTCTGTAGTAATTGTTCGCACAACGCTGTTCTGATATCACACAAACGAAATACACACCGGCAAAATAAAAAATATGTGTACGTGCGCCCGTCTGTAAACACCAGTACATAAACTATGCTGAGTGCACAGAAACAATCTCGATGAGAAACAAAAAGTTATGCCCAAACTGAACAGGAACATCTGCACGTATTCTCCACACAAAAAATCTTCATTACTTTAAAAGTTACAGAGTTTTGGCCAATGATAAACAATGCTGGACCACTCTCTCTATGTGCGAACAAATTGCTGGTTAGTCAAGACGCAGTGTAAACACAAAACAAATACCAGCTTTTAAAAATGGCGCACATATCAAGCAGTATTGCCAACTTAAAATTCTATACCTCTAAAAACCACGCGATATTTGGAGGTCAACTGGTAGTAGTTTCAGCTAGAAAGTATGATTGGAGATTGAACTCTGTTACCATGGGTATCAGGAGCAGCTGGAGCCTTAGTTGCAGCCTGATTATGGTACGGCTATTCTTAAAGCTTCGTCGTGATTATGTTTTTTTGCTGTGATGTTTTTTTTTACCAATTAAATTATATAATTTAAACTTAATTATTTTGCATGTAACTTGTTAAATTTTCATTGCATTGCAACAGGGTGCCGTGACTTATTGATCGATAGGAGTGATAAATAGGCCCCACTCCTCACCATGCCCAAATACATGGCTTAAAATTGGAACTTACGTGTGGCAATCTATTACATGTGCAAGCGCTGGTAAACGCAACATATTTGCCCAGAATTATCACGCTAGTCATTGACATATCTGATGAAGTTCTGCGCAAGAGTAAGCAACACAACATTGTGTTTTCATCTAACCTAAAATGGAAGTTGTGGTTTGTTTAGTATAATCAGCAAGCTCTTGGGAAGATAAAAAGCAGTTGGATAGCAACCATAATCAAAACTATTTACCCAATTCTGTTGATTGGTTAACTTTTTAGTTAAGCAAAAGCCTTAACTAAATTGATTAACTTTTCTCTTGGGCTTGTGCAGATACACATCAGAAGAGGACACGATGTTACTAACGAAAAAATATGCTTTGAAAGTAATTTAAAAAGAAACTTACAAGGTTCTACTTTAACATTTTATAATTCCATTAAATATGCATTTCGCCATTAAGTACAGAAAGTTTGTGGGTTTTACCCATTTACGTGTTTTTAAGTTGAGTAAATGTTAATAGTGATTTTTTGCCTTTGAAAGCAATCACAAGGCATCAAAAATGTTGCTCCATTTTTAAGTTCAATTTTAGCGCCTCCAAGAATTAATGAACTTTAGAACATAAACTAGAAGACTTGCACGAATAGTTTTATTTTTTTTTGCAAAAGTTGGTTCATTATGAAACATTTCTCGTAATTGTGTTTGCTAGAAACTGTTTAATAAGAAAAAACTTAAATTTTATTAATATGAATTTAAAAACTTTACACAGGGGTGCAAAACGATAGGAAGTCAATATGCATATTTTGTAAAACTTATAGGAAGGGATAAAATACTGTAAATAAAAATCGTAGAGGAGATTTCAGAAAATTAAATTCACAACCAACATGAAATCAAAGTTTATTACCTTTATTTCTAAAAATGTTGGGCTATTTTTGACTAATTTCAATTCTATGTATATGAAGTACACGAGAAAATAAAGAAAAAAATATTATTATGTTTTATTTTCTTTAAAATACGCGGAACAGGTGGAGATGTTACGAAGATAAGTGTAAGCAAGGATTCTTGCCTGTAAGAATTAATTGTAGCACTCACTCGTGTGGGTAAACAATAACAACGCAAAGAAACCAACACCATAAGTAACAAAGCAGACAGTAGTTACAAAAACAAACTTCATAATAAAAAAAAACAGTTGGAAAGAAGTTGTTTATAGCTAAAGAAGTACTCGTATCTACTGGATTTTTAAGTCTTCTAGAAATTACGAGAAAATAGATGGCTACTATAAAAAGACTTTGGTCGTCGAGCTAGTGAAACGTTAAAGTGCGAACATCGTGATAAAGAAGTAACCGTTATATTTAAGTGTTAAATAAAGAAAGTCCACAACTAAAAGACCCTGTGCAAAAATGAAACACGCTTAAAAAGCTTAAACGTAACATTATGATGATACTAAATATTAGTTTTTACAAAAACTGTTTAAAACATAAAATCATGCGCAAAAATTTGCTTATAATATGCCATAAGCTAAAAATAAAATCATTATAATCGATAATGTTTATGAGGCAGAATCTAATTCCTTCTACACAATGTAGGTGGAATTATTATGTAGGTGGAATGGAATGATACAGTCCATACAAAAAAAGATAATCTTTTAATATTTACATCTCAGAAATATGTATATATGTGTATATTAAAGATACAATCTTACAGACATTTCTATTTTTATTTATTTCTTACTTAACTTTTATTTCTTGATTTATCTTTTGGCAAAATGTTAAGCTTTGTTATAATAACAATATATTTATTCAATTCACAAATGCCTTGTATTGTTGTATACACTGTACTATTGTATTATAATACAAATTGTATTTTCGCTGCTGGTAATTTTCAATAAATTATAACAGGACTTCATGCATATGTTTTTGAAACGTGCTATGGACACCATACCTGGGACTAAGATATTTGTTTGATTAATTTAAATTTATTTAAGTTTAACGTTTGTAACTTTTACCTATTATTATAATACTTCAAATTATTTATAGAATTTCTTGAAATATAAACAATTATTTATCGTCTGGCCTTTTGTAAGTGACAATTTACAACGTAGATTTTTGGAACGAATATCCATCATCCCTTGTCAAGTTTGGTTTGGAGACAAAGCGGTTTCGGCTATCTGCCATCTTCAACGTTTTTTGTCGTTCGTTATTGTTGTATTGTTTGACAGGTATATATTTATCATGTGATCTAGTAGCGGTGAATCTCGTTTATCACATAGGTATCTGTAAGGTGTGAACAGGTGTAGATCGGCTGTTTTTGACGTAAGGGATTACTGTTTTATTGCTTTGTATTGTGTCCGAATTTATGTTTAGGCTCTTTTTCTCTTCTTGTATCACGTATCCATATGTAATTGGGACCTCTTAGAAGGTCGGGTGTTTTTGTATGGATTGGTAAATTATGGTGATTATTATTTAAAGAATCCATGCCTGATTAAATTTGTATTAAATGATATGACATCATTTTTTGTCGTCTATAATCGTTTAACATTAGCAATTTAATAATAACACAATACAATAAAATTGACTGTTTATTTTGACACTCGATACAATAATACAAGCCGTTTGTGAATTGCATAATTGTTGTTACTCCTCTACATGCAATGTTTACCCAATTTATAAATTCCTATTTATTGAACTGAAATATTCATGTTCTTCTATCCATTTAGATTTTAAATAAATACAAGTAATCTTGATGATTTTGCAAAAACATTTTAAATGAAATCAGTCAAGTAAAAATGTTCACAATACCACAATCCTTCTACTGAATCAGATCACAAACTACTAATGTACAGACTAAATAAATATACGAAAGCAAGTGTGGGCCCTTGGGTGAAATTGATTTAAATTGAAGATATAGCATTGGTTATTAAAAAGGGACGTATATCAATTGAGTAAGATTTTTCTTTTGCTATTAATTTATTTATAAATTATATAACAAAATTGAGAATTATATTTTTATATTTCAAATTAGTTGACCAATGCAACCCGCAACCTCACAATCAGCAGACGTTTTTGTTTAATCAAAACTATTTTATATGTTTGACTAGTTTCCATGTGGAAAATGTATGTCAATTGGTCCACACGCACTTGTTTTTTGACTGGTGAAAATGGCTCTAGTACAATAAGTAACATTCTGTAGCTGGTAAAAATATTACTTAACTAGCATAACACAGATAATTATATTGTTTTATGTATGTAACCTTTGATATGTATCCGCACGAAAACCTAAATGTGAAAATGAGGCCAAGTTTATATTAAAAAAGTTCAGCAGTTAAAAGTACTGAGACAAAATAGGGACCAAGTTCTTCCCATTTTTAGGTAACTTGCAAGTGGAAGAATCGCATACAAATAACTCTAGTGAAAAGTGCCCGATTTCAGGTTTTTCTATTTTCTTATTCTCTCAGACCTACTTGTATAACAAATTTCACCTCTCTAGCTATAGTCGGAGTGCCCCATAATATTGATGAGTGAGTCAGTGAATTGCTACAAAAATATGCACTTTTTACACCCTCATATTGCGGAAAGCTTTTACGGTAAAGCTTTCAAATTTGGCCTATGGGATTACTTAATTTATAGTCCTTATATTTCATGTTTCATTATTTTATGTTTAAACGAAGCAAAGTTAGCGGGAGTAAAAACGGGGCTAATGGTTTCCTGTAAACGTTGCGTGCATTAGGACTAAACTTAGGCTGACGCACTATCGTGCACCGTTCTTTACATGCATACATGTTTAATACAGAAATTATAAATGGGACCAGGACTGAACAAAATTATTTATATCTCTTCACAGTGTCTTAAAGATATGAATTTCCTTCACCTATGACAGCTCCATGTTTAAGTGACAAGTCTCTTTCAAGCAAAGTGTTAGAACTCGAAGCGGTCCCTATCCCCAAAGAACCAGTCACGGGACAATTTGTGTATCAAGGAAATCATTAAATATATTTTTTTCATATTCTTGTGACCAGCTGACATATAATTCACTAATTTTGAGTTAGCTAAACATAATTTTACACAAAATATTATGTCCCCTATGCGAAGCGATTTAGGCTAAATTAGTGGAACATTCATTCCACAGAAACTGGGAAATACATATTTCTTAAAAATGTATATTAAAAATTTCATGAAAAACTACTTATTTTCTGTTACACAAAGGCCTAAATAACTGAGAAACAATTTTTCAACTATTTTTTATAGTCGTCTAATCTGCCCTAACAGCTGAACGATCCTTTGCAAGTTATTGATACGTTTTACGTTAATTTTCTGTATAGAAATTTTGTTTGTCAAATACGTTTTCGTCGTTTACACTTCTCTGAGGTTCGACCTGAATGTGGCACTTAAAACAACGTAAGCCACAGTAAACCTAACGTAAACAAATAGAGATTTTTTTCTAATTTCTTTAGAATCTTTTAATGTAAATTTAATTGCAGCCCATAAAAACCCAAATATTCTGCTTAATTTTAGAATTAATAATTATTAACGAAAGCAAATGTAGTATAAAGTTTAAATTTTAAAATCCACTGGCTTCGTAGTACCTCAATATATACGTCTAGCCAAGCGTAGATTTATAACGAACAATAAAGCATAATAGAATAATAATACAGGATGCTCATCTCTACGGGTACAGCTCGCATGAACACGCGTGATCACGTTTGAACGTCAGGAATTTTTCACTCCAGTCACGCTATTGTTCATGGATATGAGTGTAAAAAATCAGATTGCATGAACGGGCATGGGTAGACATTTTGCATGATTGTTTCGTGACAATTATAAAGTTGTGAAATACAAATAAACAGCAACTTTGTATAGAATATTTAGATAAATTTTCATGGATTAAAAATTATAGAAAAGCAAGGTCGTTCACAAAAAAGCAAGGTCGTGCGTTAGTAATATTTTTATCGTGAGTTAAAAGTCACTCACGGTTCCAGCTCTAGATCAAAATAATTGATTGACTACTGAAAAAATTGAAGTACTTGTATTTCTGTAACTGTTATTATTTTCGATTCATTATCTCACCAGACGACGTGTTGGAGTCTGTAAAACCAATTTTGCATCAAAAAGTCAATTTCGAAAAATATGTCACATGTCATATCAAGTTTTAATTGTGTGTGGTCATTTAAAGGTTTAAGTGTCTTAAAATAAAATTCAAAACTGTTACAATTTCATCTTTTACGCGAGTAATATATTTAAAAACATTGATGTCCTTTAATTTATATTGTTACGAAGATAAGTCAGAACAAGTAAGAATTGTGTGGTATGAATGCTTGTGGCATGCAATGTACAGAAAGTTCCAGAACCGAAGTGTACGTGGACAGCACTGGGCTGTAGCAACAACAAAACACCAATAAGCTCATACAAGTTACCAGGAAAGTGAATACACACAGA
Source organism: Phania funesta (assembly GCA_963932375.1). Taxonomy (NCBI): domain Eukaryota; kingdom Metazoa; phylum Arthropoda; class Insecta; order Diptera; family Tachinidae; genus Phania; species Phania funesta. The sequence goes on from OZ010652.1 coordinate 24,442,287, forward strand.
ACAACAACGATATAACATCAAGACATAAGGACTAATTCCAGGAATTGAACAGTGTGGGTAAATAAAAACAACGCAAAGAAACCACCGTCATAAGTAACAGTAAAGCAGACAGTAGTTACAAAAAGAAACAGCATAATAAAATAACAGCTGGAAAGAAGATAATATAGCTACATAAGTATCTACTGGATTTTTGAGTCTTCTACAAGTTTCGAGAAAATAGATTGCTGCTATAAAAAGACTTCAGTGGTCAAGCTTGGAGTTAAAATTGAGTGGACCGTAAAGTGCTAATATCGTGATAAAGAAGTTATCGGTGTGTTGTGTTACGTGTTAAATAAAGTAACATTATGTAAAGTAAAATTCTGCCTGTTTGGTTTGGACACCAACAGATTTGGCTATGTTCTTCAGTGTGTTTTTTCTATCAGAACGATACGATATTCCCTGACGAAATATGAAATCAAGAATCAAATCAATTCGAATTAAAAGCGAGAACTTATTGTAACTAAAATAATTTTTGTGAATTTTCATATTTAACACAATTTGCTTCCAATGCTCTCATCCTTAGCTTGGATAAACAACATTTAATGGGTTTCTGTTACGCTTGTTTCTCTGTAGCTTTACTAAATTTCAAGGTTACATAAAAGTAGGAATTCATGGGTGGAGGTTTAAGGTAGAAAATTAATGCACAGAATTTGGCCAACTACTCGTTCGTAAGTTGTTTGTAAACAACAAGAAGCAAACATCAGTAATCAGGTTTCAAAATGTATAGCGTCGATTGTTTAAATTGAGGAATGCCTTTAATATCGAAATTTTCGCTTGCCAGTTTATGTAGTTCGTACGTAATTAAGCAAAAGTAAATAGGAAAACTTAATAATAATTAATTTGTATAATAAATATTAAGGGCTGCAAGATGATTAAAGGACATTTTATGTGTTGTTTCTAAAGAGTGCTTTAACAATCACCATGACCCTGTAAAATCACATTGTTTTGTTTTTAATTTTAGGGAGTTTTAATTTTATAATTCAGAATGGGAAATCTACTACCGCAGCCTATTGCTTTCAAGTTTTTATATTGAGGCACCTGTTATTGGTTTTAAAAAGATTGCGCCCGAAGAAAGGCAGCTTTGGAAGATGTAGCACTGCCATGTCCAACACACTGAAAGTGACTTTAAACAAAAAATTACAAAATAATTGTGAGATCTGGAATAAATTAATCAGATATTTTTCTTGTTTTTATTTAAAATAAATTTTCAAGTTAATTCTATCCCAACTTATTTTATTATAAAAATTTATTTGTTAGTCTCCATGTGCATTTCGCTAATTTGTTTAGCCAGCTCATCAAAACATCCTGACCCAACTTTTTAGGACTTAAAGGATTTTGTTTTATTATAAGAAATTCGTTTTACATTGCTTCTGTCTTAAACTACATTTCTTATTTTAATTTTCTTAATGCACTGTTCTTAATTCAAATTACATAACAGCTTTTCAATTATTAACATTAGTTTACATTTCCCAAAGATAATCATTTCATCTCACAATAAGCTTAAACTAAATACTACTTAAACCTAATTAAAACTAAAAAAAACCCATAAGGCGTACATAAGAAATTATATAAGTAAAACCATTTGAATGTCACTATTCTCTGTTGTATACCAGATCAGTATTGAAAAGTTGATTTACCCTTCTGCGATAAAATAGGAGGCTCACATCAGCAGTCAGCTCAGCTCTAATTAAAAGCACTCCTCGATTAGAGTGGTGTAAAATATGATATAAATCAGAAAGTGATAATGAGCTTCGTGATGGTAAATACACGGATACAAAACAAACCGAACTACCGTTAGCATAAACAGGACTGGGATCTAAATCAAGTTAAATACTATTACAACATAAAGAATCTCGTACTAATACAGCGGTACCACATCCGCGGTCGCCCACTTGATCTTTTCTAAAAATTATGTAACCACTTAAATTTGGCCTATGCCTGGGGGTGCAGTTTATGTTCTGCTAATAAAAGAAATAAATCTAAATAATGTCTCTCCTGTGTCCAGACATAACAGAGTTGACATTTACAAAGTTAAATTTTTTAGGAACTAGACGTCGTGCTGTAAAGATTTTAACATCCCTATCGTCACTAAGCGCCATATATTCGCAAGCCAAACCCCTCACCGCCGAAGAGGCGCAGACCCCAACTTTACACATGTAGTACTAGTAGGAACAACCCCTCTAACCTGAATATTCTTATTTACCGCTCTTTTCGCAGCAGCAACGTATGAAACTTCACTAACATCGCCGCCTGAAATAACTGTTTAGATAAACTTAAGCATCTTATGCCCAAAATTCTTCAAACCAAATGAAAAAGTTTAAAAAACTTTAAAACAAAAACAAAAAAGATTTGTTTTGTCTCAGATGAAGAACCACAGCCATTCTTCTATGTCGATAGCTATGTCGATTACGGTCATGTTCTGTATTTTCGAGTTCAACTAAGAGTAAAGTACCATAAGCTTTAGAAACCGATTGAAGCATTCACAGCCAACCGCCATTAAATGCACATAATGCATATCTACCACAAAAAAGTGATTATCGAGTCACTTGTTTCAATAATTAACAACACGCAGTCACTGACCAATAGTGTTCCATTTCTACTTTGCATTATTAGCTCTTCAAGGCGGGATTCGTATAAGCCTACAGAGATAAACAATGACTGGAGATAAACAAACCTTGAAGTGAAAACTTATTTGGTTTTTAACTGATTGTGTTTATTCGCACTTACAAATTTTGTTTCAATTAATTGTAGAAAATGATGTCCGCAAATTGCGAAGCAAATGTTTTCGATTTCAGGATAAGAAAAAATTTGTTATTTTTAAAATTAGATACTCTTCTAACACAGAAAGAGAGTGAAAATGAACTTAAGCCAATAAAATATTTTGGATGTAATTTAAACTTATTTTGTATTGAAATATTTTTTCTACATATATTTTTCCTTTAAATCCTTAAAATTCTGCCTTGTGGAAACATCAATTTCAAATACATATTTCAATTTCATCCAACGTTCAATTTACTACGAGTACAAAGCAATGCAAACACACAAGAGTTTTGAGCATTTTCTGATTTATTATCCTGCTGCAAGTTTCGTTTACTCTCGTCCAATTAAACTAGTTCACTACAAGTTCACTGTAAAATATTCATATCATTTTTATATCGTTTATACAAGAGAGAATTGCGCAATTCCATGTACAAAACAAATAGTTGTTTGGGTGGTCAGTTTATTTTTATTTGAATTGAGGCAGTTGAGGTATTAAATAACTGGAATTTAAAATTAAATTCACTGTTACAACACTTTTTTTTTATTAAAAATATTGTTTTTATTAAAAGTTCGTAGAATTCAGAGACCACATTGTGGTTGTTTTGGCTGAAAAAAATAAACTATTTAACAAATAACGAATTTACGAAATCTCTTTTAAAATGATGAAACGATACAATATGTGCTGAAGGCTTTTCCTGAACAAGAAACAAAATATTTGTTTTGGTGAAAAAATGTTGTTGTTAATTTACTTACTTACACAAGACTCGACCCAACACAGCAAAACCATCCGTTACTTTGCTACTCTATTCGATTCACGTTTCCATACAGGTAGACGCTTTTCATTTAAAAAACAAAGTAAAATGCCAAAATTCTGAGAATTCATTCAGCACTTTCATTTCACGTGAAGCGAACAATCCATACGTATTTTTCCCCCGAATTGGCATAACTGTACTTCTAGTAAATATGAATGTGTAGAGAAAATATTTTTTTTATGATGTTTATTTGTCGAATTAAAGGGTGCTAAAGTGTTGCCGTTTGGAATTAGCGAAAAGAGTCAAGAATAGTGTTGCATATAGGAAATTCTTTGTTCTTTAAAAAAAGTTTCTTTTCGTTTGCAAAACTGGTAAAAAAATATTTCAGATTGAAGTGTTTGTAACTTAAACACAATTTTGTTCGTCATCATGATGCTGTAAAAGATTGTAACGCAGTTTCATTTTCCAGCTGGGGTTATGTTCGGTCTTTCCAGAGTTTCACTAAAGCTCTGCTTCCTTCAATACGTAGATGGTATTGTTTGAACATGGGTATTTTGTTTTGTTATCATGCACTTTCAGTTAGCAGACAAGTCTCGGGGGCTGGCACCATTGCGCCAGGAGTAGTATACCCTGACTAACACTTTCTAACCAGCAAAAATATCAAGGATTAGGAAATTATGTGGTGCACTGTATTTGTTTTCAACAGCACAGTAATAGCAAAATTATTGTTAATAAAACTTGTGGAATTTATAGCAGAGTAGAGTATGTTTTGAGCTATTGCTATTTCGCAGCTAACATTTTATATACTAATACTGAGTGCTGTTGACAGATGTCTAAACTTCCGATGAAGTTAAAAATATATCAATAATTTAATATTAAACATTTCATAAAAAAACTGTTCTCTTAAAGTCACTCGTCTTAAGCAAGAATGTATTTTTGTTTATAAAACATGCTTATAAAAATCATAAGTAAATAACATAAAAGAATACACCTATCTAAAAATGTGGCCCATAAAGAGTTTTTAGGGCTTAGCTTGCCTTAAAGAACTTATTATGATGAAGATGAAGCAACCCGTGTAATTGCGATAATGCAAGAGATTATATTTAATAAATAACAAACAAAAATTAAAAATACAAAATAATTAATTTTTATTTACACATTAATCAAGATTAATCATAAAAACGCAACTTAAGCTGGGCTTGAAATGATAAGCATTAAATGAAAATGTGCTTTTTTCTGTGGGAGCATTTTGATCAATAATAGAAGTTTTTTTTTATATTTTCCTTCTGAAAACAGGAAACTAATAAAACAGCGACGGAAATAACGACGAGTGTGTAGGTATGTACATACATATGTATGTAAGTATGTATGTCACATATGAATTTTTTATTTCTCAGTTCATATTTTCTAGTTTAATATTTAAAGCAAACTGTCTGCTCAAAGGCGTCATACCAGTATGCGTGAGTGCGTAATTATCTATGTAAACATGTAAGAGAGAGGGAGGGAAATATAAAAATATAATTAATGACTGCCTGATGTGTAGTTTGTGTTATTCCTATTTGTTTGAGCCATAACTGACGTAGGTTTAATAATCGTATTCATAAATTTGGGTATCATAAAAGTAAATTCGTTGCACATACACACTTTTTGAAATCCAAGAAAACTTAAAATCACCAACAATTTGTTGAGCTTTTGTTAAAGCTTTAATTTTGTGTAGTAGCAGCTGCTGTTATAAAAATTAAACTTTCGTAAATTTATAACTATTTATAGTTAAACACTAATTCAAAAATGTTTAACTCTAAAAAAAATTTTTCCAATAAAAAACTGAAACAATATTTTAATTATAAAATTCGAATGTTAGCTAAAGGGGTAACTCAAGGTAGTATACTAGGGCCGCTTTTATATCTCATCTATACAGGCGATATGCCAACAAGCGCAAATACATATACGTCAAAGTTTTCAGATGACACTGCATTTATAAGTGTTAATAATGATTCGATGGTTGCATTTCAGCATCTCGGACATTCTTAAGCTAGAGGACTGGTTAAAAAGGTGGCGAAAATCCATCGAAATGTGCTCACGTACCGTTTTCCCAAAGAAGGTAAAATTACCCGCCAATAACAATAACAAATACCACGGTTCCAGCGGATACGCACGTTAAATATTTGGTTATCCTTCTAACGGCCATAAAGCTTCGAACAAATCAACTACACTGGTTAATAACTACACTGGTTCTAACTAAACCCTGGCTTTGAACTACAAAGTGCTTTTATACAAATTCATTATAAAACCAATATGAACACATCGCATTCAGCCGTAACGTGCCGCTTGCGCATCAAATATTCAGAAGTTATAAAGAAGACAGTCTAGGATTTTACGACTTATCCTATGCGCCCCCTGGTACATAAGCAATAGAATGTCATATGACGACACAATCTCAGCCACATATAAAACCAAATATAATTTCATTTTATAATTTCACAAAGGGAGGTATCGACATCATGGATCGTATGCTGAGACAGGGTACAACAGCATGAAAAACAAATCGCCGGCCACTTGCTCTTTTTTATAATATATATTGGAAAATTGGCCTTCACATTTTACATCAGAAAAAGGTAATTAGTTTTCATACTATTAATTTCAAGGGTAGTTTTTTATTTATGATAATAATTGCCGAAAGAGGTGTACATCGTTTTTCTAGCAATAATTGAGTAAACAACTGCGTATGCCAAAGATCTTGAAAAGAGCAAAAATTTCTCAGGTTATCTCAAATGTCCCTACGAGTATAAAGAGTTCCATCGTATACATAATGGGTGGCCCTAATTATACACTGAAAAGCTCTACCACACAAAATTATATCCTAGACGAAGTTGGTCGTTATTTGAACAATTTTATCGAATTCGCTCCTTTATCGGGCCCTATTTATAAATGGCAATAAATATTGGTGGGTTACAAAAAGATTCCTTTATAAAAGCTATATAATAAATTAACAGGTTTTTAAATATCACTTGAATAAAAAAAAACTCATTTTAGACTAAATCGTTGTATAGTTCAATTAAATTTTAGTAGTAATAGTAAAATAATAAAATAATAAAATTCCGCCAGGTATTAAGCGGTAAAGTGATCCTATGTAATATAATGATATTTAAAGGACTCTGGCGCCGTATAATTTTCTAATAATCCATCCTAGACATTTTTCCATTATATTACGACCCAGACTTTATGGGGCAAATTTAAAAGTTATACATCGTGCTCACGAATCCAAAGTTTACCAGCTTTGCCAGTGTGAATTGGGGCATTGTCTTGTTGGTAGGTCATACCTACCGTGGTATGGATCTAAAATTTTTAAGGAATAAAACTCAGAACGAAAAATGACACTGAAGATGGCACAAAGCCGAAACCAAACTTGACAAGGGATGACGGAAATTCGTTCCAAAATTCTACATCAAAACAAACCTTTGGAATATCAAATCAAGAATCAATAAACAATTTTTTTTAATTGAAAACATTACTTTATTTTTTATAGCCTATTCAGGCCGCCACCATATTAAGAAATTTTAAGTCTTTGGCTGAAAATAAGCTGATTGGCATTGGCCAAACTTTACGTAACTTCGCTTAAAACAGTTTAAAATTACAATGAAGGCAAAAAACTGATATTAGAGGCATTTAGTCTAAAAACAGAAATTTAAGTAAATAACACAGGAGATAAAATAAATGTTCACTGCGTCATATATAATTAACTACTTCAGGAAATAACTCATACGCAGCGTGTTACACCAACATAAAGTTATCAGAAAATCGACAAGAAAATAAACACATGTCAACGTATAATTGATTTGACCCAAATTAAAAATAGAATTTAAAACACCTGACCGTATTCGTAGAAGCTTACAATAGGCATATAAACCATAAGTAAAGCGATTATTATGGAAGAATTTTATTGTAGATTTAAAGTTGGTAGTTAGAAACCTGTTTTAAATTGACATTTTTGTTAAAGAAATTATTAACAACAATGCGAAGTATAAATATTCACTCTATATTCTGCATTTAAATTTTTACATCTTTTTATTTCAATTTGATTTTTTTTATTGGTTTTTCGTAAAATTAATTTAAAAGAAATTAATATAAAAACAAAAATCATTTTAGCGATGTGTAAGAAACGAAGGGCATATTATTCTTGTGCCATATTAACATGCAAACATTATGGTGTGTTGCTAGTATAAAATTGACCATGAATATGTTTTCTTATCAAAGAACTAATTAAGAACTAAAGCGCACTTTATATCTTTGATTTTCTTTAATGAGGCCGATAGCACATGTTTACAATTCAGGTAAATTATGGACTGGTGCAACGGAAATTTGTTTCTTATGTTATTCGGTTGCGTAATTCTAAACTGCACTCCCTTTTTTCAAATTGATTACAGTTTGAGAGATATACCATTTTGTAAAAAATGATACATTTGCACGATAAATATTAACATAACTAGAAAACCGTTTGCCATATTCAATTGTTTTTAATGCGCCTAATAGTTTCAGAGATATCGTGGAACTTGTGCTAAAAACTATTTAAAAAACAACATTCTTCTCCTATAAGCATATACTATATGTAGGCAAATAGGTTCCAAGCAAATGAGCCATATTTCCATAAAATCGAGGCACTTATGACTTTATTAACATTTTTAGTGAAGGTAGCACATTTCGACAAGTGTTGCCGTATGCACACAACATTAAAATGCTCTCCAACAAAATTTGCAAGTATCGTACTGTTGTATGCATATGACAACTTAATTCAAAATGAGCCACCTTTATTGAAAGTAAAATCAAAAGTTTGTTTGAAACTTTAAAATATCTATTTATGAATACAGCAAAAAAGTGAGATTTTTATTTTTTCCTATTTCTACGATTTTTTATAATCACAAATATTTATGTTTTGCATAAAAAATTTTTTCTTTTTGTCATAACTTCTGCTATATCTTTAAAACTATTGAACAGATAAAGTTACACTAACATATAGACAGGTTACCACATATAGACAGGCTCGAATGGTGCGCAAAAAGCCCATTGGCAAAAAGGCCAGTAAGGTGCTTAGAAATAATAGGGATACCTTATGCTGGATTACTGCGTTAATGATAAGTCATGGCAACTTCAAGTATTATCTGGCCAAGATGATAGTCGAAGAGGATGTAACTTGCAGACTCTGTTTGGAAGCTGCTGAGATGGACATTGTGTGAAATTGTACAGCATTGACTAATATAAGGCTAAGGACCACGGGCAGACACTTGTTAAATGTGAACGCCATGGTGGACCTAGGCTTTAGACAAATGCGAGCAATTTCAAGTGACATTACAGTCAAGAATAAAAGCGAGTGGTAGCACGAGGCTCGAATGAGAGTAAGGTAGTAGTAAACTACAAATTGGTTCCTGAAATTAGTTCGGGAAAAGACGGGGTTCGAAAAGAGACCCATAAAGTTAGTGGTCTGCTACGATTTCGCCTATATTAATAATAATAGTAATAACTCATCAGCTGTCATTTTTATTTTAATTTTTTCTCAATTTATTTCTTATAAATATTTATTTTTCGAGAAAGTTGTTACAAATATGAAAAGTTGAGACTATACTAAGGGCTTTGACATTTAAATTTAAAATTTTTCAAACAATGTAGTTTATCAAATTGTGCAGTGAACAGCTCATATAACAGATATTTCTTCAAACCCTTATTGTTTTCTATATATTATAAGCTATAGTCCTGAGTTTATTACTGTTTTGGGTTTTAAATATTTAAAATGACGGAAAAACAATAAAAACAGCACGCTACCACTTTAAAACAAACACATACAAACATACACATACTTATTATACTAATACATGTAAACGCATATTCAACATTTAAGTTGTAAAGTCTACAGACAGACAGGTTTAATGTTATTCCCTTTTATGTGAAAATAAGCTACATCTCTTTACGTTTATAATTTTGTTGCTATTGTTTTATTCAAATGAGTTTCTTTCCCTTTGTTACGAAATGTTTGTAAAACAACAATCTAGAGAGCTTTTAAGGTTTTGGTATTACAAAAAATGTATGGAGACGTAAACTTGCTTTATATTTCTATTGGCTTGAAATATAAAAAATAATATCTATTGTTTTCACTTTTGTTACACCAAGATTATTATTGGTATTTACAAACACAGAAACAATTATTCGTAGCATCAAGGAAGTGTTTCATATATGAAAAATGTAATTTCAAGCAATTTTAAGGTATTTAAAGTATGTATGTATGTACTTATGTATTTGTGTATAAATGTGCTTAACTTTTCTTTTAAACTAAACCGTTATCACAAATTTCTTAATTAAAAATATGTTTGTGGTGCACGTAGCATAGGAACTTTTTAATATATTTATATAATAAGAGACGAGTATAATATATGTGCTATATTAATTGGTGACAAATTGCCAGGAGTTTAAAAAATTATTAGAATAAAGTTGATATTACTGTTGCTATGAAGCTTGAATTAAGGCACAACAGCAATAGCAACAGTTTAAATATTACAGCTATGCTACAATCATTTTTCAACAGCAAGCTAAAAGCAAATTAAAACAATAAAAAAGGTATTTCTAAATAGCAGCAGTCTGGTTTTTGGTGCAAATTTATATTTTTAAATACGATTATTTCAAAAAGTATTAAACGGTGCGGATTTGTCAGTCACGATGTCGCAGTGGTCGATTGAGCATCGCGCGTTCGCTGTAGAGACAAATTTTAAAAGTAGTGATTCTTACGTAATTGCTCGTCGACAATTTTATTCAAAGTTCGGTATTCGGCGAGTGTAAATTTAATTCGTTCGTGGGTGCAGAGATTCCACGGAACTGCTTCAGCTATGAATGTTCCGCGGCCAGGGCGCAGTCGATTTTCAAAGACTCCCGAAAACATTGAACTGGTTGAAAGCAATTTACGTGAAAATCCGCGACTTTCAATACGGAAAAGAGCAACCTCACTAAGACTTCCAGCGATTATTCATGAAACTTTAAAAAAGGATCTAAAGTTCCATCTTTTAAAATTCAAATCGTTCAAGAACTGAAAGAAAGTGACTTTGATTTACGCCAAAAATTTTTGTGAAACGATGTTGGCACTGTAAATCCCATTTTTTGGAGCGACGGGGCTCATTTTCACTTAAACGGCCACGTCAACAAGCAAAACTGCCGTTACTGGTCTTCAAAAACCCGCAACCCTCGATTGAAACATCAAACCCCATTACATTGCCCCGGGGTAACTGTTTGGTGTGCCTTAGCCACGCATGAGATAATTGGACCATTTTTTTGGAACATTTTCGAGGCCAGGCGATGAATGCCAAACCTTCGAGCTCATCCATCGTACTCTTCACACACGTGGTTTCAACAGGATGGGGCGACTGCACACACAGCCAGAGCTTCGATGAATTTACTTCGGGGAAATTTCGAAAAGTCGATTTGGGGACATCCCATGCCCACCAAAGTCGCCTGATCTAACTCCCATGGATTTTATTATGGGGCTACCACAAAGAGAGGGTTTATAATGACAATCCCCAATCTCTTGTGGCTTTAAAGGAAAATATTCGTCGTGAAATCAACTCAATTGAACCAAGTTTACTGCAGCGTGTGGCGCACAACACAAGGCTGCGTTTCGAACAGTGTGTTCAACTCGTCGGAAGGCATCTGGATGACATACTCTTTAAGAAATAAAATCCGTATTGACATTCTATCGTTCAATGCTCTTAATAAAACGTTGTGGCAATTATTACGTTTTTTATTTAAGTTTGAAAATATAAATCGCTACCCTGTACTTGTGATTGAGCTTTTACAATGAAATATTGAGAAAAGTAAATTTTTGACAATTGATGCAAATAAACTGACAAAACGAGAAGCAGTGTTGATAGTGCTGGCTTTTTTATAATATTAAATTACTGGTATTTGTTTCAATAGGAATTAATGTTATACATTGTTTTTTTTTTTTAAGTAAAACCCTAATGGTTCTTATTTTAGTGTATTTTGGAATAAAATAGATTAAAAAAATTCTGTAGTTTAATGCTTGCACTATAAAAATATGTGTAATAGTTTATTATAGATTATTTCGACCTATTTGTATTTATCAATTAATTACTCAAGCGTTAAGGTCTTAAATACAAATTTTTATTATTAATTTTAAGTAAATACATTTTTAGGCATTAAAATTAAATTACTTAATTCTCTTTAATCTTTCTATTCAGAAAGAAAATTTATTTGATATGATAACTTTGAATGTAGTAATAGTTAAAATTTTATTAGACAACTAACAGAATGGAATGCATTTTCTATGCCGCTACACATGTTATCAACATTCTTCGTGTCTACTAATTTTCTGTCAACTGTATACATCATCTGTTTAACCCAACGCGAAAGACAAATAGAATACGAGAATGAATATTTCTCAATTTTACATGTTCTTGCTTTCATTCCCAACCACTGGTTGGCTAAAAGCAAATTGCATATGGCAACCTAGAATTCAATAACAAAAAATGTTAGAGTGTTGTAAAACTTCCTTCTCACCTAAGGAAAAAAGCAAGAAAATGTCTCATGACAGTTTAATTGGCAAATGTATACCCTGTTTCGATTTGTTATACATATGTATCCGACGGATCGGAATTAAAATTAAACTATAACCTTTTATTGCGTGTAAAGCCGCCTTTTACAGGTAAATTTAAAGATAATTTTTACCCGGTTATAAAAGAAATATAATAGCAAGATGTCCTTAGGTACGGTTAAATATTGAGTACTTGGCCATTCTGTATTAATAATAATTTGCTAGAAGTTTTGTTGTCGACAACATTTAAATAATGAACTGACACTGTACTGTGTGAGCACACAACAAATTTGTTGTGTTATTCCGGCAATTCTTCTGATTTTCGTTGATAATAAGTCTACACTATTTGCAAGTAATTACTTGCCTGTGATAACGGGGGAACTTAAAAATTAATAAATCAAATTCTGTGTCTTAAAAATTACCAACTAGCACAAGGCACAGTGGCTGTACCATTTCATATAGATGCTGGTGATATTATCGTTGCAGGTATATTTTCCACAGTTCGAGAATAGCGATAGCATAAATAAATTAACCAGAAAGAAGTGCTGTTTTATGACAGCAATTTTTTTTTTTGCTATTACAGGGCTGTATTTATTTTCAATAGCTCTAGAACTTATAGCAGTTATACCACAGCATATAATTATTTATATGCTATTACTACTTCGCAGCTAGCATTTTAAATACTGCAAATTACAAAGTTGTATTTTTTTAGTTGACAAAAATATGTATAGAACTGCACTTTTGTACATACATAAAAAATTAATTTATTTATTTCCTGATGATGCTACACAAAGGCGTAGCATAGTATCGTCTATAGATAATAGAATTATGTTGGAAAATGTTATTAAAGTTCTATTTTTAAACCACAGTGTATCTATATTAATTTTGTACATAGGTACACTGTGTTCTAAAAATAGGTCTTTAATAAAAGTTTCCAGCTACGCCTTTTTGTAGCATCATCAGGAAATAAATTAATTTAAATTAAAGACCTTAGAGTGAAATAAATTAAATAAATAAGATTAAAAGGTCGAAAAACTATAAACAATTTTAATATTCTAAAATTTCAAATATAATAGCGAGTATTTTCTTCAGCGGCTCTATGATCTCGAAGCACTTGCCACGAGATGGCAATTTAATTTTAAGAAACAGGGGCTTAAGAAGCCTTGTTGAATGCCAGTATGGACCGGTACGTTGTTTTAATTAACTTTCCCGTTACCTACATCGAATTTGCTATACAAAATTCAAAATATAATTTAATAAAACATTGCTACCACAAAAATTGTTTACCACACATTTTTATTAAATTCTCGCAAGCCACTCGATAGAAGTGACGGTATTTTTTAACACATGTCAACAACAGTTCTACCAACAGTTTTCCAACGAGAAGTTCCCTTTACGTTTGGTACACAATGTATAACTAAGAGAACAGTGATTAACATCGCGAACTAGTGCTGTTATATGTTGTCCTTGTAAGTGTTCATCTTTCGCAAACACGTAAGATAAAAATACAAAATCTAAAAAAAATATTTCTAAGTGGCTGCATAAACAGAATCGAGTGTTAAACATCAACAAGTTTTAAACAAAACAAAAACTTTTCTTTTGGGATCATGTAATAATTTTCAATCCTTATATTGAGTTTTAAGGATAGTTAAGCAATCCCTGAATACCCATGTACTTCTTACTAAACGGAAATATTTCATTTTCAAAAGTTATTGCAAAGTAAATAATAGTTTTCTTTTATTTTCCTTTTTGTAGCATCTGAAAACAACAATACGAGTACATGGGGGTATGGCAAGGAGAAGAGTTCACTAAATGTTTCTACATTGAATTTGAAAGAAAAGTACTATGCAGGGAATTTTTACCACATACTGACGAGACGGCTAAAGAATGAGTTCCTCCCCAATGGGTTTGTCCTCGATTTCACAAAAGCAATTTCCACTATATTAACGACAGTCATGTAGTCCACTTAATATTGCATCGTGTTTTAAGGCACAAACATCAAACGTTTTCGATTCCATAACTCACTAATAACGCCCAATTCACACTGTTATACAAGATTTTTGTTAAATTTTTGTATAGAAAAATCTAATAATAATTGTTCTGGTTGTCAAAAAATTTAAAGTAAAATATTCTCACTCATACGACTGAGAGCCATACGATTGTAAAATTTGCATCTAACACACATAAACTATTGTTTTGGTTATAATAAATTCTCATTTTATTTGAAATTTGTTAAGTCGTTTTACTGAATCTAATAGTGTGAAAGGGCCTTAACCACACTACAATGGAATTTACATGCAGTCTTTTTGTATCAGCAACCTTCCAATTCAATCGAAGAGAGAATTGTTTCTCGTCTAGACTTTAAACCAAGTCTTATAATAAATATTATAAGACGGTTGTTATGATAAATTTCCCCTTGTATAACAAGGGAACAAATATCGACAACATAGTTTCGTCATTCTGTCGACTAAACTAAAGTTAGTAACAAGCGGCGATTATTTGCCTCTTGGCCATAACTTCTATTAGGCTTGGCCCTTTCACACCATTGGATTGAGTAAAACGGCTTCCCAAACTCTCAAATTCAATGGAACAGTATAATAGTGTAAAAACCATATGGTATTTAATAGGTCTGTTCCAGGTGCATAACAAAATAGTCCGGACTATTGAGAGTAAAAAGAAAATAACTCTCTGAACGTGCCAAAGTTGTCTGAAATTACTGGAACGCAAAAAACCACAAATGGTGCCTACTTTCTCAAATAAATTTTATTTTAGTAATTTTATACGCTTAAAATACATAATATTTAAAAAGCAAAACATTTGCAGCAGCTGTCCATAACTTCTTAACTGATCGATAAAATAATTTTTTTTTATTAAATAAAGTGATAAATATGCACAAATATATGTACTTACAACTTCAAGTTTATTGGAAAAATTTTCCGTTTTGCTTTTTAGTAAATTTCAAAATAAAACCTTTCTTCCTTTATTTTAAAAATTTTTTGATTTCTAAATATAAACAAAAAACAGCTGATAATTTAATTCTAGCCCGAACTTACCCAAAGAAAAAGTTCGTACGACTTTGTACAGGAAATGAACAATTTTACTCTCTCATTTTCTCTCAAAATTGCACAAAAATTGTTATCTGGAACGCGTTTGGACTAACTCGGACTAGTTCGGACTGTTTTGTTATGCACTGGGAACAGACCTAATATGAATGAAAATTTGACAGTCGTATGACTCGCAACACATTTTAGAAATTTACTAAAAGCTTTGACTTTTCATTTTATCAAGCTTGTTTTTGTGTAACAATAACATAACACAACACCAGGAAAGTCAGATAATGACAAAACAACAGAAGAGATGTTTATAGTTAAAGAAGTATCTACTGGATTCTTGCGTATTCTACAAGTTTGTGGAAATTAGACCACTACTATAAAAATAAAGCGTGATCAAGCTTGAAGTTAGTATCGACTGAAACATTAAAGTGTGAACAACGATTATTAAAAAGTAACCGTGTTCAATTTTTAAGTGTTTAAAAAAGTAACAGTATGTAAAATTCTGCCGTGTAAAATATTAAAATAGGCCTCACAATTAAAAGGTCCTGCGAATAAATAAGCACGTTTTAAAAAGGTTTCTAGGCAAGCTGCTAGATTGATAAAATTTTTCCCATAATCCTTTCCCATTTTAGAAAAAAAATACGCCGAGGAAATTCCAGGTATAACAACTCGTATACTGCGTTCCCAGAGAAAGCTTGGTATATGTAAGTCGTTACCGACACCAAAAGCTTGAGATTCGACGAATTCCATGTCACCTAAATATAATGAGCGTCGTTTTTTTTACTGTGAAGCATTTTCTTCTAACATCAAATTTGTTTCTTCCCGATATTTTCTTTTTCATAAATTTCCTTTTAAAACTTAATATTTTTTATATCATCTTAAGTTTTTTACTATTTTTTATTTTGAACAAAACGAAAAGCAAACATTTTCTTTTACACCCATGTATATTATTTCCTCTACTCCATCAAGGGGATGTTTAGTTTGATATTATTAAGGTTTTTGGTGTCAATGAAATGCTAAACCGGTCAGCTTTTAATAAAGACTCCTTTTAAGGCACAGAGCGTGCGTTTGAATTCATAAACTTTCACTTAAGACGTAATTTTTTTTTCTTTGCTTCAACTTTCGCAACCACTTTTTTTGTCACCAAGCACATTTATTTGCTTTGTAAGTTCAATCACCTTTGTTTAAATTCTAAGAATAAACAATTTATCTTAGCAACGACTTGTAGAGTCTTATTGAGAAATTTAACAAGCAACGCAATCAACATAATAAAGAGTGTCCCAAAAGTTTACTGAAGATTTTCAAGTTTATTTTTTTATTAAATGCTGAATTCAGGTGACATAGCGTTCCTACAGTTCACGTGTGAATGTACGAATGTTGATATGTTTGACTACAAATAACTTGTATCAGTAAATGTTAACTCAAAGAAGTATAATCCAATAACTTCTCGAGCTCAAAAACCATAGCAAACAGTGACACGTTGTGGTTGCAAGAACAAAAATAATTGTCGCATTGTCACGACAATCATATTATATATGTCCTTCACAACAATATACTGTTGTGGCAACCACATAATGATAATTAGGAAATCTTTTACACAATATTTTAGCTGCGATAACCAAGTTATTGTTTATATTTAATCATTAAATGAGTTAATTATCCACAAAAAATTGCGACATGTTTTAGTTGAACAATACAATGTTTATTAAAACTATAACCACAAACAAAGTATTTAATTACAAAAATTTAATATTTTAACTCTAACCATAATATGTTATTAATAGTCATAATATGTAAAATTCTTTTGGTGTTATAAAATTATGGTGTTGCAAAATTATGAAGGTGCTACAGCTTAACTGGTTAGAGCGTTGACTATTAAGACTTCGAAGGCTTTAGTCGTCTGCCTTCGTACCCAAGCTGCTGCCAATCAGTAACATACATTTTTCGGTTTTCTGGCGTTTTACATCTACAATAATAATATGATTTGCTTACAATCATAATATGTTGTTGCTCTTAGATTATGGTTACCTCAACCATGTTTAATTCTTTGCGTATGCTGTAGATAATCAGTTTCATTTCAAACTTTCTTAGCTGTGCATGTATGCAAGGAGAAAGACTTATATTCTTATTGTGCCTAGCCTGTGAAGAGCTTCTCTAAATTTGCAATACTTCTGCTTTTGATTAATTTGATGTTATCTCGTAACGTGCTTGCTGCTGGACACCAAGTAGACATTATTAAATCAATATTTTCAAATTTAATTGCCTTGGAAAATTTTGTTAACACACATTATGATCCTGTCTTGTTACTTATCCTAAACTGTCAGGTGTCTAAATTTTTATTTTTCGGTAATACTTTATTACAAAATGGCGGTGAAATCAAATCCTGCCTAAGTCTGGAATACCCTTTTGATCAATTTTGAACGAATATATATTGTAAACCAAAATTTTGGACTTTTATAGTCGTAGGTCAAATTCTTACTATTGTTACTATTTGGTAAAAGTTGTTGTTTTATTTACCTACAATAAGTTTTAATATTTTGCTATGGTAAAAATATGAAAGGACTCACCAAAATGGCAACAACGCATAGACAAAGGCAGAAAATTTAGAGACTTCTTTGTTTTGTGATAATGAATAACGGATTATGAAGAGCTGAAAGGTGAAGTCTTTAAGAGGCTTCAAGGAAACATGTAACTATAATTTTATGTTGTTTCTTTTCTAAGTGAATTGTTACCACGTGACTATATTTTACACCATAGGACTTTGGCCAGATGTCAGCCTTGGAAAATAATGAATATCTGATTTCAAGCGATAAATTAACTTCTGAAGGTTACCTACGACGTAGTTATGCTCACGGTTTAAATGGCAGGCATTGTTTATTGAACTTAAATTGTCTTCTATTAAATTATGAACCCAACCTTTAAAAAAATTACCCTATACAAAGGAAAAATATGAAAGCTAATAAAGATCTTAAAATGTTGTTTTTTTTTCTTTCTCACTACTTTTATCCACTTCAAGCTATAATAAAGCCCAAATAATTCGCAATAAAAGAACTCACCTCACACCCACACTTACATGCACACACATTGTTTTCAATATTTAATTTTTTCCAATTCTTATTAAGTTTTCTCTTTTAACAATGTTTTTCTACCACCACGCCAATAAAACAAACTGTAATTTCTGTGTCTTTTAACGTTCAGATTCGTGCATCTCCGCGGCCAAAATTCGCAAAGGAAGCGGGGTTAAAGCAAGTACTTGCATAGTTCAAAATTTTTAAGTCGGGTCCATTCATAGTTCGTCAAAAGCTTTAGAAGAAACCCACAATCAAGGCCGTCAGTTCGCAGGTTCACAGGTATGGCTTGCTGTAACTGTCAGAAGTTCTGACTTATACCTCTTTGTACTAGGTTCTTATCTCTGCTCGAGATGGAGTGAAATTAACACTCCCTTATAAAAACCCCTAATCCACGGTGGAAAAGCATACGCCAGGGATGCGTGGTTCTCCCTCTTGACCTCTTAAGTATACGAACTCTGGATACCAGTCGACTTCCAGTTTTAATAAAGTCTTTTCCGAGCATATGGAGCTCTGTGTGGGTGGACATCTCTTTCTCTATTACTCGTGGGAATTATAGGAACTCTCTGAATGAACTTCGGATTTTATTGGCCAGGAAAGGAATCCGGAAGAGATTAATATGAATTCCTCGCGAGGGTTGGACGGGTCAATCTCTAAGGTTGCTCCTAATGCGTTGGACATTGACATTCAGATAGGGATGGACACTGAACCCTCGCAGGAAATGGAGAGGTTAATCGCTGTAGCAACTCTGGTATTTAGTAGACAATAAAGGCATTCTGAAGAGATGGACACGAAAACCTCGCAATGGTTGGACGATAAATACCCCTTAGAAAGAGGCTGAAACGGTAGCGCACATTTTGTGTGAGTCTCTAGCATTGGCTAGCATAAGGCTTAGGACCACGGGTAATAGATGAATAATAAGGGGGTCCCTAAGCCTTAGACAAATACTCGTAATTACAAGACACTCCGTTATGAGGGAAAAAAAGCCAACAGTTACCTGTCAACAGTCTGAAATCACTACAGTCAAAAGTAAGGCTAGTGTTAGCACGAGACTTAATGAAAGTAAATTCCAAACTGGTTGCCCGAATTCAATTCGCGGTACGAAGGGGGTCAAAAAGGGGTCCATAAAGTAAGCGATCGACTCCGTTATCCGCCCTGTATTACTTAATAACCACCAATCAATGACAATCGCAAAGCTCAGAGTCTCCAATTTGCTAAGAATACAATGACGTGGTGGGATAAGTTGCTCAAATTGGTATTTTCTGACGAAAAAAGTTGAATAGCGACGAACTTGATGGATACAACTTTTATTTCCACTTAAAAACGGAAGTAATATTTTGCAACGAAGCCACGGCAGAGAAGGCAGATTTATGGTATGGGGTGTCCATAATTTGTAGGAGCGTTTCCATAATTTAAAAAATAATTTGCACCCATACCGTGGACCGTCCAACACAATAATGCTTCAATTCACACTGCCAGGGTTGAAAAACAACGGAATCGTGAGGAAGATATATAACTTATAAATCGGCCTCCATATTCTCTTGGTCAATTTTATACAAGGGTATCTTTAAAGGCCGCTAGAAAAATGCTCGGAGCTCAATATGATTCGATTATATAGAATCTCTTTACCGCTTAATGCTTAGCTGATTTTTTTTTTTTTTTTTAATAATATTTAATAAGGGTGGCAGTACGTACACATTACTAAATTTTGTTATTTTACCATTATTACTAAAACTTAATTGATGTACACAACGATTTAGTCTCAAACTAGTTTTTTCCTTATTCAAGTGATATAAAAACCGGATAAAACAATAAACACAAATAATGTTTTCTATTACTCACGTTAGTAATTGACCGAATATAGCCTTTATAACGGAACAATTTTGTAACTCCCCAATATCTGATTTACAAGATATATTTGTTCAAAAGCGGTCAAATTAAATTGCTTATTTAAATGATTTGCAGAGTAATTACATACTCACATATACACACACAACAAAGGCCTTTTCTAACAATTGAGTTGAATTTATTTTTAAACATGATAATGTTATATTTAATACAATTGTTTTCTTCCAGTTATATTCCGCAGTTTGGTCGCTCCATTATTACTAATTATTCATTATTTTATAGGAAAAAGTGACACACTTCACAATACTTTACTCCAGTTTTTTTTTTTATTAATTTTTTAAATGTCTGGCGTCGTTGTTATTATCACTGTTATTTCTAATGGAAAATTGTACAAAAATAAAATATATTAAATACCGGCAGCGTCCCTTGAATTTACAGCAACACAACAGACACACACACTCATGTACATTCAATATGCATACATATAACAGTATGTATTTTACAAGCTTTTTATGGGTTTATTTACCTCTGAGCGAAATCTTAATATTTCCTAACACACAAGTATCAAAAATTAAACGTCGAAAATTCACATAAAAATTAAAATTAAAAAAACCTCGTAATTAAAATTAATACCAGTACAATTATTTATGTCTATCGCTTTAGTCGTTATATAAATTTTATTTAAAAATTCATTTATTTCTTGATCTCACAAACTTGAACTGTTAGTGGATTTAGAAAACACTTCGAGAAAAACATTGAACGCTAAACGAACAAAACTTGTGTTTATGTCTAATGCTGCTGGTATGTGTTACCGCCATAAAAGTCGCACAAGAACTAAAATTGTTCGTACAAATTTATCCATTAGCCATCGGAATTTTTATAAAAACAAAAACTACCAGAGTGTATTTATGGAGAAAATTGTTAAGGACATGCGCCTTAAAGCCGTCTGTGCTGTTCATTAAAGCGAGTCGTTTTATTTATTTAAACTTCTGTTGTTAAATATAACATACATACAGACAAACATATGTTGCAACAAGTTATAATAACAATGTCCCATTATAATAAATAAATTAGAAATACATACATACAAACACATTTATACAAATTCACAAAAACAACACAGTCATATACAACGTTTTCTTTATTTTTAAGTTCAATGCACACCTCGGGCCGTCGTTTTATATGAAAACTTAAAAAATACTTTTAATGTAGCTGTAAGCAACTGGAGCACTTCTACAGATGTTATGAATACCCTACGGCTACAAAAGGCAATTAACTGATCACACATTGTTGTTGCTGTGACAAGAAAAACAAATCAACAAGTTATTATTATTCTTATAATAAATGACAACGCTTTTACTATCTTCTTAACTCCTGAATCAGTTAAAAAAAAGAATTTTGTAACAAATTTTCCTCATACCTTGTCAATTGTGCTAGACTAACATTTCCAACAAAACCTACAAGCTTTATCTGTTACCTGTGCACACCTGACAGATATCTACGTGATAAACGAGATTCACCTGCTATTAGCTTGATAACAATAAAACACCGACAAACAATAAAACACCGACGAATTGACATAAACACCTCAGATCAAAAAATGACACTGAAGATGGCAAATAGCCGAAACCGGTTTGTATCCAAACCACACTTGGCAAGGCATGGCGAAAAATTCGTTCCAAAAATATATATCAAGAAACTGTAGACAAAGTTCAAAAAGACTTTCAAGGGATCAGATAACACAACAACGAAAACGAATAAAGAACCAACTTTCTCAAGAAATACAACATAAATATAGCATTCAAGATGAGAAACAATCTAGGACGAATATTACAGACCAACATAAACAAAGACGACCTGCTAGATAAACAATGGGTATACAAACCAACCTAAACACACCAACACAGCTACATATGACAAAGAGGTCGGGAAAAACTTACGATTTCGCCGATATACATATGTTCAATAGCATATGAAATCCAGCGTACAGTAGAAAAACAGCGAAGCTACTGCCTATACAGCGGCAAATACGACGACTAAACATAGAAATACACAAATAAGAGGCATTTGACAGACGCATTATAAACGAAAACCCAAACTCCAATTCAAACGTTATATTCGAACGGACAAGATACACAAGGCAACAAAACATTAAATGCACAATACCAAAATAGTAATCAAATTCATCCAACAATCATCTTGCAACCGCCGCAAAAACAGCATAACAAAAAATTAACTATTCCTATAAAATTAACCTGCTACCTGTAAACACCAATTCAGACGAAACATAATGCAATAAAACAATAATAACCAAACTCATAATCCAGTAATCACCAACAAACAGCCGACCTGTGAGCTTTACCTACTACCTGTCCACAACTTACAGATGCCTACTTGACCAACAATAAAACACCAACGAAATGTACCTGTTACCAACTCAACAAATTGATTCCTGGCAAACAAAAAAAAAAACACTAACGATTTAACACAAACTACTCAGAACGAAACGTGACACTGCCAAGGAATGACGCAAATTCGTTATACATCAAATCAACCTATCACAAAATCCTCGAATTGTCTCTGCGTTTACGATACGGATTTTATTCTCTCTAAGTTACCCTGTGCAACGTCTCAAACCGTTTTGCATTTATTTTTAGAGGAGCCTTGAATTCGGAATGTTGTAACATTCATTGTCCGTCTAGTATTATTTTACCATCTCGCCACTCTATTTGTTACGTGTAATCAGATTTGTTTACGTTTGTGTACTAAATCATTCATTCATTCTTCAATTCACATTTACTTTTTTATGGAGGGCGTATGAGTAATGTCTGCGTAGAACATTCATCAACAGCAAATATCACGCATACGCCTGCTGTAGGAAATTAAATGGTCAAGAAACTGACAAAGTGGAACTTTTAAAAACGAAAAGTAGATAACTATACAAATATGTACATTGTTTTGGGCAAAGAAAAAATATTCTAAAGCAAGCCACAGACGTTGCGACATTTGGTGGAACTTGAGAAGGTTGTACACGAGATTGCAACATTTGTGGGCTTGTTGTATTAAGTCTCGGTTGTACGAAATATAAAAACATTTTCGTATTTTTGTATTCCGGTTGCAATGTTTATTAAGGTGTTGTTGTGCCTATGTCGTAGTGATCAAGATCTCAAATTAGAACTGAACTTAAGAATTATTTTTTTCATGTATATTATATTGTTATTCCATATGGCAAAGAGGTTTTCAATGGGGATAAAGTCGGGTGATTATGCAGATCAATTAAGGACTTAAACGCCATTTAGTCCAAGGATCTCTTTTACCAACCTCTATGTGTGTTTTGGATCGTCATCATATTGAAACCAGCATCGAAGTAGCATGTTACACTCAGCGTGCGAAATCACTTTCGTTTTCGGAATTTGTTTGTATATGAAACGGTCCATTTAACCACAAATCCATCATGTTGTGTTCGCTATACTTGAAACTAGTCTTGCAATTGCGTGGCTCAAGCTTTTTAATTTATTAAGTTGAATTTTGGCTCGTCACTAAATAGAACAATTTTCGATTTCTGTGCGGTCCGATTCTGGTATGTTCTCCCAAAGGGCAATCTTTAATTATAAAGACACCAATTGATTACATAAAAAACACGTTTATACTAACTTCAATTTTATAGATGTTCTTTTTGAACAAATTGTTTTTTTCGCCGACCTGTAACTTTTTAAATTATTTTCTATTGCGCGTCATCTATTTGTACTATTGTGCACATTTTAAAATCGTACAAGCAACTGGATTTTTTTTTGTAAAATGGAGCATATTTTCCTATCGCACCCCGTGGAATTTTTCGTGGCCGCCCCTCTAAATCATTTTGTCGACTTATTCTTCTTTAGCAATCTGCAAACTACTGATCAGTTTTGGAGTACTTTTTGGAAACAAATTCTTGCTTTCCCCCTTTTTTTAAACTTTAATTAATTCAAATTTCAAAGTTTCGGAATATTTATTTCTAGTGATTCTTTTAACAATAACAACCAGTATGAATAAAGTTTAGAAACTATCTTTTCATGTAAAGAATAACAAACATAAAGTAACAATTTTTTGTTGTGGATCTTTTTATTACTTCAATGTTTTTGCCTTGATTTCTCATTTGGCCTATAGATTTTCGAGGATAAGACGTTGAATTTTTTCTAAAAAGTTAGGTAAAAAAGGTTTCCTGATAACCTGACCTAAGCAACCAGCGAAATGTGCACGCTCAACAATAAATTTCATTATTTATGAGTTGGGATAAAAAAATAGCTACAAATAATTTTCTAAATAGAAAATTTGTGTTGTTTTCGTTGTTGACATTAATATTGGAAAATGAGAAAGTCCATTTGTTTTCTGCTATAACCGCTTACCAAAGTGAACAAAAAGAGTTTCTTAAAATA
Source organism: Phania funesta (assembly GCA_963932375.1). NCBI lineage: Eukaryota > Metazoa > Arthropoda > Insecta > Diptera > Tachinidae > Phania > Phania funesta. The sequence goes on from OZ010652.1 coordinate 24,466,809, forward strand.
AACAAATATGTAAAATATTGCATTTTAACGTTAAATATAAGTATTTTGATGCTTCTGTTTTGCATAACACTGAGTTGTGTCTTTTTAAAATTTCTGTGATTTCGAAGTTGTCGTTTTTGTTTTGTTTGTAGTGATAAAACCGAAAAAAGAGAATTTCCCGTTTAAGTCTAATGCAAATATGTAGGTGAAATGCAAATACAAATATGTGAAGATTGTCTGCTGGTTGCAACGTCTTAAATCAGGAGAAAAGGATATTGATATTGGCAGAAACCTTGGATTAGCCACTTATGCCGATGAAATTCAAAAATTTACTGAAACCCCAATATTGTTACAACATAAACAGGTTACAAAAATGAGAAGTTCTTTATTGGAAGTCCTTTATTTAAAGATCTGAAAGAAAGTTATCCGTTATCAAGTTTTGAAAGTGCGGAAGAATTTAAAGCAAGCAGAGGTTGGTTTGACCATTTTGAAAAAAAAAACCTGCTAATGCAGATACTTTTGCTGCAGAAAAGTTCAAACTGGAATTAAAATTGAATTAATTATTTAATGAAACATTTTATTTTTTACTTCCAAATAAATAATACTTGGTTGTTTTTCTTTTTATCGAATGCAGTTTTTATTTAAAAATCGTAGAAATTTGACAAAATATGTTTGTGTATATAAAAAAGAGAATTAAACGTAATAATAAGTATGAAAAGATAACTAGATTTTTAATTTAGATTTAAAAAATTTGTGACTTTTAAACTTGAATTTCTTCCATTTTGTTGCATTAGAAAACATTTCTCATTCAACTAAAATACAGTAGAAAATGAATACAATTTTATCAGTTAAACGTTTATATTAAGCAAAAAATTAGGAATTTCGCATGCACATAGTTAATTTAACAGAAACTTAAAATGATAACTGGAAAAAATATAATAGAAATGTTTCATTGTTAACTAAGCATCAAGTGGTTTGTACATCCAAACCACTTGATTTTTTTATTTTTATTTTTTTTATTATAATAACGAAAAACAAAGATTATGTTCTTTTATGTTTAATAAATTACAAACTAATATCAAAGTTTTATTATCAACAGTTTAATTCATGTTGCTCTTAATGCAGAAAGATATATTTCAAATAAATTTCTCTACTTAAGAAAACGACAAAATTCAATATGTGTTTTAATCTGCTTTAAAGTAGTAAGTTGTATAAGATAATTTTTATAAATGTTTTTCCTTAATGAAAGGAAGGGTATTGTAGTAAAGTAAGTTTTAAAATCAACTTGGATTTTGTTTATTAGCTTAAGCATATTTTAAGTTTTAATATGAACATTTGTCACACGTTTTTAACAAGAATTGCAAGGAATTCTTAAACATATCTGTCACCAGCAATATGTTTCGGCTTTTTCATTATTAAATGAAATAAATAATATTAATTTAAAATAATAATTCTACTTGTATTGTTTGTATAAAAAATACAGATGAAATTGTATTGTTGGATGCAGAATGCTGAAAGCAGAGCGTTAGTCTTAATAAGTGAGTGATGAGTGATTAGGCGGTTGGTTGTCCAAGGTTTAAATTATTTCTCTTTGTATTCTTTAAAATTATAAAAGTTATACTTAATAAATGACTTGTTTTGTTGTATTTTTTTTATAGTTTTTATGTTATATCACATTTTGTATCATACACAAAATACATATTTAGAAAATAATATTATTTCATAAAAAAATCTAGTTGTTTTTACTTTGATTTCGTATGTCTTGGTATATATTTAGTTGTCCCTATATTGATTTAAAGGGTCTTTTTTATTCGTAAAAACTCTTAAATTAAGCAAAACTCGAAAAGAATCAAGGAAAATAATAATAACAAACAAGTTAACAAATATTTATGTAAAAATTAAAAAGGAAAACACATTTTAGTTTAGATTTTTTTTTTTTTTTGGAAAACATGTGTTTTACTTTAATTGCGACATTTAAATTATAAAAGCAAATAGAAATTTGTAGTTAAATTAATTTTAAATTACAAAAACTGTTTTTCTAAATAAAAGGAAACTAATAAGGCATTTTAGATAGATAAATTTGTTTAAAAAAAACCAAAACGAATGTTCATATAAATTTTCAAACAAATATTTCCAGAAATAACTTTTGCAGCAATAATTTTGCGCTGATATACTACTTAGGCATATTCGTCAAATTTTGTTATTGGATTTACTTTGACTATTTGTAGCAGTTGATGCGGAGCTATTTGTAGTACTTGTTTTATTTGCTTTTAATTTTTCTTTCATTTTCATGAGAAGGGCTTCAAAAGAATCCTCTTCTTTAGGTTGTTGTACTGCCTGAGGGAACACATATGAATGGTAGGTATTTATGCCAGCATTATCTAAGTTTTAATAACAAAATTGAATTATTTTTTATTTAAAACAGTCTTTTGGAAAACAAACGCCGACAATGAAGAAAAAGCACTTACCTAAATCAGCATAAGATGACCTACAGAACGCACGTCTACCACCAAAACTAACATCATACATATTTATTTGAGGGTCTCTTGTACTCTTATCGATGGCTGCGAAGGCATCTTGAGAACGTTCAAAGGTAACAAAACCATATTTCATTCTTAAAAATAGAACAATTTGTTTACAATTAAAAAATTCGTGAAGCATTTCTTACAACATTTTGACTCCAATACGGTAAACAATATTTATAATTACAATTAAACAAATCAAAAAATGCACTTTAATTACAAAAAAACATCTGCAGTAATTTCTCAACTAGTACATGAAAAACTGTTTTTTCTTTAGCTTCTGTATGAAACAATTTTTTGTGAAAATATATAGTTTCAGAACTATTAGCAAAAGGCAAGGAAATATATCTGGAAGACGTCGACGTAACTGTTGGATATGATCAGGGCAATGCGAAGATGACTCAGGTTAACCTACACCATTCTAAAGCAGCTTCAGCTGCAATAATCTTCTGTGTCTTAGAGCAGGAGGAGTACTTTGCATTTATCCAGTTTCCGTGGAGCAACTATGTCAAAATCCTTGGGCTCAGAGTATGAGGCTACAAGCTGTTGTACGCAAATTGCATAGATAAAATAAGGACCGGCAATCAAGCTAAAAGATTTTGCTCATTATGTAGAGAATTGGTAGGTATCAAATGACATCTCATTCTTAGATCACCACTACCTTAAGTACACTGTAAAAGGAGTAAAGAAGATTGTCCTGAATTTTATAAATAGAAGGAAAAAAAACGGGGTTTCCAAAGTCGTATTCCAAACGAACTCATCCCACAAATACCGTGCATTACAGTGGCTTTTAATATTGATAAGGCTGTCAAGCAGCTATCAACTGCCTTCTAGCTCCAGCAAATGCTGTATACACAAGGGCAAACGCTGGCCGTCATCGTGAAGAAATTCAAGAACGTGGTGAGAAGTGTAAAATGCAAAGGATTCGCAGCAATATTAAGAATTAATCCGAGACAAGATACGCCAGAAGCAGAAGCTTTCCTTGCATAGACACAAGTTTCCATGCAATGGATAAAGTCTGACGTCATATTTATCCCTAAGGGTGGAAAGACCTCACACTCAAAGGCCACAGACTACAGACCAATAAGTATGTCATCCTTTCTTTTAAAAACCCTGGCACTTTTTTGCCATGCTGAACTGGTTGCCGGTGGATCTACTAGCCAGAAACCTGGCACTAATACAGCAATTCGATTGTTCTAGACCATCATACACAGTGATGCAACTCATGCTTGTTACCGAATTTTTTTGTTCATGATATATCTTTCTTTTTAGTCCAATAAACTGCTAATTCTCTATTGTGTTTAAAACTCAAACTTACCCCGTGTCCTTAAAATGTATGCTTATCTGCTTAATAATGCCGTATTTTAAAAATTTCCGTCTTAACATATCTTTGGTGGTTTCTTCCTCAATGCGACCCACGTAAACGATACGCCGTTCTTCAACGGCTGGCTCAGGAACATTACGATCTGCAAAATTATTGGTTTTATTTCTACCCTTCCGATAACGGGAACGTCTTGATCTTGAACGTGAATGAGAATTTGAACGGCTACGAGAACGTCTATAGGGAGGGCCGCGTGAACCATCAGAATCAGAGGAGTATGATGATGAGGAGTATGGTGAACGTGAATGTTTGCGAGCAGCACAACGTTTTGTGTAGCTAGTACGGCGTTGCCGACGACCTCGATCCGTATGATCAGCAGATTCAGAATATGAAGATGATATGGAACTACGATATTTAAAACTACTTCTGGAGGAATAACCACCCGTTCCAATGGCGCTATCATACGTTCGTATACGTTCCAGAGAGGAAGAACAACGAGACCGCGAAACAGGCGGTGATTTACTATATTCAGATTGACCATCACTGGAGAATTCCGATGAAGAGGACCAGGAGAGATCATTGTGTTTGCGATACTGGCGTTTACGATATCCTCGTGTCCGTTCACGAGATCTATGTAGCACGCTGGATTTCAACAATGTTAGCGGCGGGAACTCTAATTGTGAATCGGTTTGTATGCCAATTGAACACATGCGCTTTCGTATTCTATCTTTGCGTAAATGCATTATAATTTTATCTTCACCATGATGTTCAGGTTTTTCTGCACCTGTCATATCTCCACCTATAACAGTTACCTCTACTGGCAGAGTTTTCTTTACCACAACATCTTTTATGCTAGCTATAAGAGAACTAGTTGATAATTTTGTATTATCAATTGACTTGACTTTTTGAAAGGTGTTAGTAATGGTGGTCAATAAAGCTGAAGATTTTAATAACGATCTGGTGGCATTATTTACTAGGTGTATGACCGGATTAGGTATGGGTGGTATAGAAACATCAGTATTACAACTGGTTGATACTATAATTATTTCATCATAGTCCGATTTCGTAGTTTGAGAGTTTAATGACTTCTTTTCCTCATCGATTATATTAGGAGTTTCTTTAACAATATCTTTTAGAGGTAACAGTTTAGTAACTCTGGGCAATTTCGAACATATTGTTGAGTCAATAATGCGCATTTGTTGCGCTTTTTTCAATTCTTGCATTCTTAAAACTTTATTCTTAGCTATGGTAATTGGGTCTGTTATAGTTTTTCCAGCCGAACCTTGTTGCTCTTTAAGAGTTTTGACTATTGACGTCACAGTTTCACTTCGTTTTGTGTGTGTAATATTTACAGCTGATTTTCTGTCATCGTTCGTTTTTAAACTGCAGATTTTTTTATTCTCAAATTTAGGTATTTTATTTGACAATTTAACATTTGACAATGGTGTGTTAGTAGTAGTAGTAGTAGCAATAAGTTCACCTCCACGTCTCCTTTTGTATTCTTCCAAATTTAATTTTCTCTTTACTGCTTGAGCCTTTTTCGCAGGTGTTTCTTCTAGTATTTTTCGGTTTACAGTTACTGGTTTTTGCTGTTGAGGACCACACTGAACAATTTGATTTTTTATACGTATTTTATTATCGTCAAAATTCGAATCTGATATACTGTTGTTAACCTTCATTTCAATTCCAATTTTTCTTGAAGAATCTTCGTGTTTAACTATAGAATTCGAGGTAGTTGCTATAGAAGGTTGTGTTAAAGGGGAATTTTCGGTTTTCATAGTTTTTCCTGCAGTGGCTTTTATAGGTTTTTGGGAATTTTTACCTTTGCCTTTTGCAAATTTGCCTTTCAGTAAGTCTGATTGCTTTTTATTTGGCACCAATGGAAAGGTGTGTGTAAAATTTGGTTTTTGGGTGGAATACTTTTCCTGAAATAAAATTGTTAGCTATTTAACCAAAAACATAAATGTATGTCCCTGTTCTGTATTCCGAGTGAAATGAAAACGCGTGAAAATGTAAATACAATGAGAATTTAATTATTCGGAAATTAACTTATGCGCATTCCACATATTACGTTAACAAGCAAGAGTTATCCAATTTATTATGAAAATTGGAAGAAACCCTTTCGAATATCAATAAAGAACTGTCTTTTTAATGTTTAAATAATGTTTTAATTGAAGAAAATCAGTTTTTAAAGCATTCCTCTAACATTTTTTATTCTACATAACACAAAATAAATTATTCGGAAGTGGAACATTTGGAAATTTCCACTTTCGAATAAAATATTGCAGAGGCGGAATACAGAATAATAATATATAATCTAATAATATTTACAAGCTTATCCATTTTTTTTAGATTTGAAGTAGGACTCCAAGAAGGATCTGACTTAACATTATCTACAAAAGCTATGTCTTCTTCAGTTTTATTTGGTACTTGTAATGCAGAAGTAGACTTTAACATTTCTGAAGCCTTTCTTAAGCAGCTAGTCTCGTCCTCATCCATTTCTATAGTTTCTACATCAACTATAATATCAGAATCAGAATCTGAATCGTATTGGTTGTAAGTAATCGCCTGCACAGCTGGGGCAGGTCGGAGAATATTAACAGTCATTTTTGGTGCAGCATATGATTTATTAGAATGACTCGAAACATTGTGTACTTGAAAATCATCTTTTGTTATAAATTCTGCTAAGTCAAAGTTATTCGCATCGATTTGTAAGCCCAAACCATCAACATCGGAATTGAGATTATGTGTGCTAAGTGTTGTACTACTTTTCTCATAAGAAATGCCTGAAACTAAATCATCGGGTGTTACGAAATTTGAATGTAAATCTAATATAGAGTTATTGTCCTTGTTAGAGCGTTCATCATCGATTAAATCAGTATTGTTAACTGAAGAGCCACCACTATCATCATCTTCATAGTCACTTGTGTGTGATTCGTAGTCCCCTATTGAAGAACTATCTGTTCTTGTACGAAATGTAGCGTTACTATGCTGACTTTGACGGTCAAAATCTAACAAATCTTTGTCAGCATTATCGCCGTCATCACTAACTTCTTCATTTTCGCAGTCGGTATCATAGCCATCAATATTTTGATCCACTTTCAGAATGTCTATGTCCTCACTAGTTGTCAAGTCATGGCTAGTAAAACCTTCATAGTAAAACTATAAAAAGTAACAATTTTTTTTGTGAATATAAAATCAGTGCACATTTATTCATAAAGCTTACTGCATTTTTACTATTTTGTATATTTATTGCTGGCGAATGTTCATCCTTGTGAAAATCTTCTGTGGGTGCTATAGGCAATATTCCATCTAAAGTTTCTGTTAGCTGCATGCCTATTGTTCTTTGAAAACAATTTTTTTTTTTAATTTTTTTTCCAAATGGTATGTGTAATGTTACTTACTCGCTTGACCAAAAATCGGTAGCATGGTCATATTTTACATAGTTACCGTCAAACGGGTCATCGTAGACTACATTGAGCAGCCTTGAATCCATTAATAATATCTAATAGCAATTTACAAAAAAGTGAACACCTAAAAAAAATAAATTTATTAAAAATTATATTCATAATTTTAGCATTAAAAAGTATCTCTAATATGAACTTGCTTCAGTCAGAGGCAAAATAGTTTCCAAATTTCAAAGTATGCATTACTAACAAAATCGAATTAACGTTCTAGGTAGTAGAGTTGTCACTCAAACTAGGATAATTCGAATTTTCGAATATTTTTTTTTCAATTTTGTTCGAAAGTTAAAGATTTTTCAGTTTTGAAAAACAAATTACTCTACAGATTTTCATCGAATATTCGAATAATGTTTTAAAACAACTTAGGAAAAATATCTTCTTAAATTAACATTAGCAAAATTTGATTTTAAAGTGTATCCTTGATTTGATTTTCTGAAAGGGTGATTTGATAGTTATTTGAGACGAATTTCCGTCATACCTTGTTACGTATGGTTTGGAAATTTTAAGGTATGTGCCAACTTCAGTGTCATTTTTTGTTCCGAGTAGTACTTAGAACTGTATATAATATGTATGTATGCACTCAGTATCTATATAGTATGAATTTTTTTTTTTAATATGGTGATGTTGTAATATTCTTATTTTTCCATAATGAATTATTTGTTATTCTTTCGTAATTAATTCTTTTTGTTTTTAATTATTAAGTAATTTTAATTTTTAGGCATGAGTTCATTTTTTTTTTCTGTTCAGAAAGAGAATTATTTTATTAATATGGACAACCTTGAAAACAGTAAAAGTTTTAATTTTATTAGACATCTAGCTGATACCAACATTTAAGACAAATGGAATACGAGAATGAGTTATTTCTCAAAAAATTGAGAAACACAATTTGTAGATAAGACACGAAGAATGTTAATAACGTGTGTAGCGGCATAGAAAATGCATTCAGCTAGATGGCTAATAAAATTAAAACTTTTATTGTTTTCAAGGTTGTCCATATTAATAAAATAATTCTCTTTCTGAACAAAAATAAAATTCATGCCTAAAATTTAAAATTACTTAATAATTAATAGTTTTTGTTTTTAATTAAAAATATATAAAGTAAAATGTATTTTTTTTAAGTTATTCGAATTTTTGAATTATTTATTCCAAAAAATTTTTAAATATGTTCGAACAGAAAAAAATAGAAACTTTTGTTGGAACAATTTTAATCTTGAATAAATAATTTTACAACAATACTAGGTACCTATAAAGGCTTAGTTTTGAAGCAATACACTACTGAAGAACGGGTTAGAATTATCTAAGCGTATTATAAATATTGAACACATCATGCTTTACGTGAATATTTTGGTAAACATAATCGATGGTTTGAGCAAAAAATTTAAAATTTGGTTTAGAAGTTCGAACAAACTGCAGCAGTACGTAACAAGAATATTTAGAGAGCTCGTAAAAAAATTGCCAACGAAACAGACATATCGATTTGCCGTCGGTCCCAGCAACGGCGCAGTGAATTACCCTGGTATTGAAGGCCAGAGACCATCTACATCGACTGGAGCCTTGAATAATAAGACGATGAGGTACATTTTTACCTCAACAGATTTGTAAACTAGAAAAAAAGGCATTTGCAAATAGCAAAATCAAAGAGTAACTGTTTTGTGCCCCTTCTAGTCTGTAAGCTTATTTGGCCCATACTTTTGGAGAAAATTCCGTACTCCTCTTACTTTTATTGTAAGATTGCCTAACTTTAGCAAGTTATCTTTTACTAATAGGAACTTTAAAGCCAAATTATAATAATGGAACTACAATTGGTTTAATTCAGAAGAAATATTTCGATTTTCGATTTCTGAAGCAGCAATTTACGGAATTAAAACCATTTAAATCGGAATTTAATTCCGTAATATATTTTAAAGGTGACTAAGTGCGGCTTCTTATACCTATTACTATGAAAAAAATACATATGTAATGGATAAAATAAAATATATATTTCATACGATCCATAGTTAACCAAAATCTTCAGAAGAAGCCGCCACTTAATAACAATCGTAAATTTACGCGCATCCAATTTCCAAATAATAGCGGTTCAAAGTTCACAAAAAGTTTAATATTGATAGACCAGAGGGACATAACTTTTATATCCATGACTTAAGAAAGAAATAAATGTTTTTGCTACGGAACACAACAATTCTCACATTCGCACTGCCGGAGCTGTAAAACAGTTGATTCGTGAGCAAGATATATATATATACAAGATATATTTTTGAAGTAATTTTCCAATAGTGGAAGTGCCCAATACTCAATTTTGTTATTTTACTATTATTACTAAAAATTAATTGAAATATACAACGATTTTGTCTAAAACTAGTTTTTCCTTTTTTAAGGGATATATAAAAAACTGTTAATTTATTATAGCTAAATGATAAAACAAGAGAGGTATATTCGGCTGTGCCGAATCTTATGTAACCTCCACAAAAGTATAAATTACTAAAAAATTTACTACAGATTTCACCCTGTTCAAATGATTGTTTGCGAACTTTTATTTTGGGCTCCAGTTTTACTCATCTTATTTTACATGTCAACTCTCCTTTCGATTCAATATCGGATGCTTTTTTACCGTTAGAGTTTTAGAAATTTAAAAAACAAACAGAAAATTTATTAAATTGTGTACTTTTTTTTATAAAATAATAAATATTGGTTAAATCTTCGGCTTTTTATCGCATTGCAAAATTTTGGTAAAATCAAAATATTTATGGTGAAATTCAAAAATTTAGTAAATTTTGATTTTAGTGGTATTTGTTGTTAAAATTTTGGTTTTTTAATAAATATTTTTTTTTACCGATTTAGTGTATTTAGCCTGTTCATAAAATCAGACACGGATTGAATTGGAAATGGAATTTTAATCTAACTCATATTTGGATTGCAGATAATAAAACTCTGACAGACATTTGTTTAATTTCGGCCAAAAATATTTTTTACGAACAATGTAATTTTGTTGCTTTTTCATAAACGGACTTCAAAAAGCAACTGGATTTGAATTTCGTTTCCAATACGATATGTATTGGGTTTTATGAACAGGCTGTTTCTTCCAGTTTTTAAATATTATGGTCCATTTTTTACCTTTGGTAAAATTTGAATTTTTTACGCATTTATAGGTTTCTTATTTTTAATTTTATTTTCTGGTAAATTGTAAAATACCAGGAAAAAATAAGTATATGCCAGCTCAATCTTCATCACAGCAAAGCAGCATCAGCAATCTTGGTGCGATGTTTTGAGGAGGATGAGCTGGATATACCCTTGCTACAGGAGCCCTGGATTGTCCAAGGCAATATCAGGGGCCTGTCTCTACAGACCGCCAATCTGTACCACTCACAGACTGATGGTAAATTAAGGTCATGCATCCTGGTGCGACATGGCGTACGAACAGTGCCTATGACACATCTCTGCTCGCCGGATCTTACGGTAGTAATGATTGGCAGTGGTTCGGGATCATTTCTTATTGAGTCGGCTTACCTTCCCTATGAGACGACAGGTACACATGCGTCACTGGAGGTGGTGAACCTGGTGAGTTTCTGCAGGCAAAGAGGTATGGCGCTGATCATGGGCTATGATGCCAACTCGCATAATACGGTTTGGGGCAGCACAGATGATAACTACAGAGGACAACAATTGTTGGAATTTGTAGAGACACGATTTGCTGGTACTTAACAGAGGGGTAGAACCCACCTTCGTGGATTTACGAAGGGCAGAGGTGATCGATATCACTCTGTGATCAGTCAATATGCTAGACAGGGTTAAGGACTGGAAGGTCGTGGACAGATTAACCATGTCTGACCACAGGGCAATCCAGTTCGATATACTGTATGGCAGTAGACGGAGGAAAGTCCGCAAACGTATAAGAATACCGAAGAATACTGATCATACCAGTTATGAAGAGTATCTGTCGGTACATATAGGAGGTGCTCCATACAGAGCACCTCGCAACACGGGCGAAATCGAGCGGACGGTGGAACAATTGAACTCCACGGTTAAGCTAGCTTTCGAGCATGCTTGTCCCTTGACAGTAGTGGATGAAAAAGATCCGACACCTTGGTGGAACGGAGAAATTGAATCCATGAGAAAGGAAACAAGGAAGGCCTTTAACCGATACATGAGAGAGAGAGACTCGATCTCATGGGATGCGTATAAGGAGAAGAAGAGAGAGCTGAAGAGAACAATACGTCATCGGAAACGAAGTACGTGGAGGGAATTCTGCACATGACTGAGACAGTGGAGGAGACATTGCAATTGCTTATGGAGGTTCATTTTCCTGGAAGCTTTAGTTCGAGTGACTCATGGACTCCTGTAAATAGGGGGGTTAGTGAGAGAAGACGAGTTGAGGCTGAAAGGATAATATCTCCGAATGGTGTCAGAAGTGCAATACTATCTTTTGCACCATTCAAAGCAGCTGGAATGGATGGAATTTTCCCAGCCTTATTACAGTGGGGAATAGATACCCTGCTTGATAGGATTAGGGGAATATTCGTAGCCTGTCTAGCGACGGGATATATTCCGGTGGCTTGGAGGGAAACTAAAGTTGTTTTTCTTCCCAAACCGGGTAAGAGGGACTATACTGACGCTAAGTCCTTCAGACCGTTCAGCCTAACATCTTTTCTATTGAAGACTTTATGGAGAACCATACGCTGATGGATAGGCCCTTGAGTAGATTTCAGCACGCTTATAGAGCAGGTAGATCTACTGACACCGCTCTGCACGTAGCGGAAAGAGACATTTTCAATGGCGGAGCTGCTCTGTCCGTTTTTATGGACATTGAGGGCGCTTTTGACAAGATCTCTTTTGGGAAGGTGAGAAATGCTCTCTTTTGTGGAACATCACCGCAGATGGCCTTCTTTGGAGATTGGACTCAATAGGCGTCCATACGATTGCGTATGCAGACGATCTGGCACTAATATTTGGTGGTAAGTTCATCGGGGCCATCCAGGGTTGCATGAGACAGGCTCTCATGGTGACTGAGACATGGTGCAGTGAACAGAGTCTAACCATAAATGCTAGTAAATCAGACGCTATGATTTTCACTCGTAAGAGGAAGGGTGTAGAGGTTGAAGCCTTAAAGCTTTTCGGATTGCAAGTAAATGTGTCCTGGAAGGTGAATTATCTGGGCGTTACCCTAGATAAGGAACTTACCTGGAATGAACACATCGAAACAAAGGTCAGGAAAGCAAAAAGGATTCAGAGGGTTGCATGCATGGGTATAAGTGGTGCAATGCAATCCGCATTGTCAGCTTTGCGAATGAGGAGCGATGCGGTTTGGCATAGCTTTGGGCCGAACATCGGGCATAAGAGTATCCTGGACCTCGTTAGGAAAGAGGTTAGGGCTGCTCAGATGACGATGGAACGCATTAGTAGAAGAAACAGAAGAAACACATCCCAGCACCAAACTGGTGCTGGGATGTGTTCTGAAACTGAGCAGATGTGCCTCGTTGAATGAGGTGACGTTGATGTGGGTTAAGGGACATATAGGCACAGCTGGGAATGAAGCAGCAGACGAACTAGCAAAAAGGGGATCTGATGTGGATTTCTGTGGACCAGTACCCAGGGTTGCCCTGGGGAATGGCCTAGTGCGAGCTAAAGTTCTTCAATGGATAAACTCATTACACCTGAATAGGTGGAGGGAGAATACCACATGTAGACAGCCTAGAATGGTCCTGCCCTCGGCAGGAAGGCCAGCAAGGTACTCGGGTACAATAGAGCTACTTTAAGCTGGATCACTGCGTTAGTGACAGGACATGGAAATTTAAAGTACCATCTGGCTAAGATGAAAGTCGTAGAAGATGATACTTCCAGACTATGCCTGGAAGAGGCTGAGACGGTAGCGCACATTGTGTGTGAATGTCCAGCACTGGCTAGCATATGGCTTAAGACCACGGGCAGACACTTGTCAGATGTGAATGACATGGGGGAACTAAGCCTTAGACAAATGCTAGCAATTACAAACGACTCCGTGATGAGGAAGGACACTTACCAGTCGAGTCTGAAATCAATTTAGTCAAGAGTAAAGGCTAGGGCTAGCACGAGACTCAATTGAAAGTAAGGTGGCTGTGATTACGGATCGGTTCCTTGAAATCAATTTGAGGAGCGAAATGGGGGTCGATATCCCCCCATACATTAATAATAATAATAATAATAATAATAATAATAAAATACTGACAATTTCCCTAATTGTAGTAAAATTTCTTTTTTTGTTTTTCAGATTAATAAAGTTTTTTGTTAAAATTTATGATTTTTTTTTTAAATAAGTAAATTTTTAAAATTTTAGGATAATTTTCGATTTTTGTTGAATTATAAATTTTAATACATATGCAACATTCATTTTGTTAAAATTATGGTTTACAAAAATATTGATTTTGTGTGCATTTTCGGTGTTTGGTGAAAATTCACCATTTTGGTAAAATTTATAATGTATTCGTGAAGATTCAAAATTTGGTAAATTGGTTTGTTTTTATTAAATATGATCCCGTTTTTCCATTTTTTTAGTGAATTTTAAAATTAGGAAAAAGGTCGATTTTTGCAATTTTTTATTACAAAATTTTTTTTTATAAAAATTTTAAGGATGTTTAAACAAAAATAAAGTCGGTACAACATATAGGTCCGTAAGACATCTGGTGGCCACAGGTTAATAATTTCCAAAGAGGGACTTTAAATAAATTTATTAAAAATTCGTACGCATAGCGAAAATTTGCCAAACGCGCTGATCAAACGATTCAAGTTTCAATATCCTAGTTTGTCTAGTGCTGTCAGAAAGTTGATTTCAGCATCCAGAATATATGTATATACTTTGTAGGGTCGGAAATAAATATTGTAGAAATTAACTTTTTATGAAGGGTATATAAGAAACAAAGCACTTTATCTATTTCTTACATTAGAAATTGCTCAATTGTAGGTTTTATATAACTGGAAAATTTTGTAATCCCCAAAATAATTTGTTTAAAATAGGTATTTATTCGTTTAAAATTGATAAAATAAATTGATTCGCAATGCATCTTCATATTTATGTATATACAATTTTCTGATTACATACTATAAGTGGCGCGTAAGATTGAGTAAACCTTTGCCAAAAATATAGTATGTCCCCTTATTTCGTCATAAATTTGACTGGTCTTTTAGACCGTTATGTGCGTTTAAAAATTTTTATGGAGCTCGTCGATAGTCTGTGCAATAATTTCTAAATAAATATATAAAAATTTAATGTTGGTTTATACCTACGAAGAATATAATGCGACACACTAAAAGGCGAATATTAATGCATATGTAAAATTAAATCCCAAAACAAACATATAGGAATGTAGATATATACATACATATGTATGTATGTACGTACAGACAAACATATATAATAACAACATGTGCTTTTCCAAAATTCAGGAATTTATTCATGACACAACATTATTGTTTGATATAAATATGATATAAATACATACATATGAATGTAAGTATATATCTACATGCATACATATGAAAAATAAAGGTAAAATATAATAATATTTGCAGATTTTGTTTACGCGAACATTTGGTTCAAATCAAATTTATTTACTAGTATTTAGTAGGTTTGTTTTGTAGGCATTTTTATAGAGTATACATATATAAGTATGTATGTGGTTAAATACAAGTTTTACCCAATTGACTGGAATTTAAAAAAAATTGTTAGCTACAACTGGCTGACACGTTGCATTCCATTTATTGTTGGTTGTATTTTGTTTTTTTGTTCTTTCATTTTTAATAAAAAAAAATTAATAAAAATAAATAATTGATAACTGTAATTTACCTTTACAACTTATTACCGTTAAGGAGTGGACTGTTTTTTTATCAGATATATTCAACATCGTTATTAATTTGGAATAGCAACTCTCTAACAGTTACAAACACAATATATTTTGTTTATTTATAGTCAAAATATACTCAAAAAATTGAAAAAATCCTGAAAATGTATTAACTTATATACATATTAAGTACAACAAATAAGCACGTATTTGTAAGCGGCATTTGCTTCGTAGTGGGATGGTGAGTCAAAATAACCATGTGCATATTTTAAAATTACCTGTTATTTTCAGCAAACAACTCTTTATTTTTGATAAACTCTGATTCTTTTGCTATTTTAATTAAATTCACTTTTATCTCTTTATCATTTATTAATTTTTAGGTAGTTTAATTTAAAAAATTCGTTTTTTTTAAACACGCTACACCGAAAAACGTGTTCACTTTATGTCTGCTTGCGTTGTGGTTGTTTTCTGCTTATCTTTTATTTATATATTCTTGTTTGCTTTAAACCCCTTATTTGCTTTGATTGTTGGCTCTACGTCTATTTTAACCTCACATGTTGCCCACCATTTAATTTATGTCCGGTAATACAATTATTATTTTATACTTCTTGAAACAAGTTTTTTTTTTTAATAATTTGGTTATATCTTATCATTTGACTTTACATTAATATATTTTCAATTTAAGCACAGCAAAAATTTGTTTAATTAGAAATTTTCACGTGGATCGCTCGTTGAGAGAATGCCAATTTGGAATGTTTTGACATTCCTTCAGTGTGACCAGATGTATTTAAATTATATTTCAACCACAAGATGTGGTGAAAAAATATAACTATACATGGCATCTTGACTAGCCATAAATCTGTTCAGCCATTGCACATTTTGCTGCTCGCGCAGAAAAATGCCTAGTCAAGACCTCTACTCTTCACGGTCACTTCATGTTCGGACAGAGTTGTCGGAAGAATAGTTCGCACAACTCTGTCATGCCATTACACAAACAAGATACACAGAGAAAATAAAAAGTATGTATGTGTGTGGGAAGTCAAGACGTAATGTAAAGAATAACACAAGTACAACTTTTATAAATAATGTGAAAAATGACCAAAAGAAAAACCTAACCATAAAATTGAATAAATTGTCCAAAAGGGGCGAATTTATAACGCAAAATGTACAGAGATGTATACTTCGAAGTTTGAAAATTGCCGTAGAGTCCCTAAAGAAAGACACAACTATAACAATTATAAATATTGTAATATGTGATCAAGAGTAAAGCCAGAAGTATGTTTTCTTCACATCGATAAAAATTAAAGAACTTGTGGCAGAGGTGGAAAAATACTGTTAAATAATAAAATACTGTTTAAATAATATAAACAAATTAGGGCAGATGGATAGCAAATAATATTGTTAATTGTGTCTTCTGTGTTTAAGGGTGTAATGTTTTATGAAGCTGATTCTTGATTTTATATTCCGACAGGGTGTTTGATGTAGATTTTTGGAACTAATTTCCGTCATCCCTTGTCAAATTTGGTTTGGTGACAAAAGCATTTATTAATGCGCAATATTGTGAAACTTGCCAAAGATAAAATCTGAAATTTGACAATTTAAATCTAGTCAAAATAAAAAGTGGTAGCGGAAAAAAAAACCATGACACAACGACAGCGAATGCCAAGTATTCCGCATAATATGCAAACACAACGTCATAAATTATCAACAAAATACATGGTCCCTTGCAGTGCTCAACATCAGGGTGGTATGAATAGACAGCAGCAGTTCTATCAAAGCAATTGAATACGAGTATATTTGAATTCTTATCACAATTGAGCATTTTATTAAATAAACTACATTGTTTAATTTCTTCCAGAGGACTAATATGATCGACCAGGAACCAATAACTTCAAGCAAGCACATACAACAGCGGCAGGCAAGGTATACAAATACAGTATAACAACAATGGCAACAGTAGCAATTTGGTAGTCCTGGCATGAGAACCCATAACTCTAAGCCAAATGACTGGTGTAGTATTAACACGGTTTGTATCGCAGCTCCAGGCATAGGTGAAAACTACTATTACTTATGTAAAAGCAAATGGCTACACAAGTTATGACCACCCATGAAACTACAAATAATGCTAGATATAATGCAGAACGAAAAATAACACTGAAAATGACAGACCTGAAACCGGGTTGTATCCAAACCAAACAAAGGATATAATTATTGCTAACATGTTGGAAGCCGGTAACACCTCCCATCTATATTCTTAAAAAATGCATTTATGGCTACGGCAAAAAAAAAAGAATAATTCAATGCATGGTGCAAATTTCGGCAATGCTGATAGTGACTGTGTTAATTCTAAGGTAATAAATAAGTACATCTATGTTTATTACATTCGTTTTCTTTTCAGGCTTGCAGTTCTGCCTACTAAATCACTGCACGTTTTATTAAATTATAAGAATTTACTTCCTTTGAAAGGTATAGTAATCGAGGCGAAACGTATGCCTTAGAAAATCATGAATGAATTTTTCAGGACAAGTGCATTTCATTAGAAAGATAAACACCGAATTGAACAAGTGTACTTGCTGCGATGGTTGGCGAATTTATCCAGCCGATATTCTAAATATACATACGTAAGTGCAAGACGATTTTTTGTTAGCCCTTTTGGGATCACATATAGACGAATTTAACAAAAAATTGTTTTTTCAGAACATCAATGTAAAAATAAGAACCAACTAGGACTCTATTGGAACGAGACGGTTAGAAAAATTCATTACCACATTAATCGTGTCTCCTCTGCTTGCTATGTGCCCGTGACATGAAAATGGCTCTAGCATAAAGAGTAATGTTGCGTGACCGTGAACATATGTACACGTATTTACATATATATATATATATATATATATATATATATATATATATATATATATATATATATATTTAATACAAAACAAAAATTATAACAGACTGGACCAGCTCATTTGCGTCTGTTCAGTGAACTGTATATTGGGAGATTATTTCAGAAAGGTAGTCGCAAATTTGCGTCAGTTACAAAACCAACACTATTTAATTAAAAATTGCTTCTTGTTTCTGTAATTGTTCTAAAGTTGATACCACCTCTGTAGCGGCCGACAAATGTAATACATTTTCATTATGGCCAGGGAAAATTGTCAAATGGCTTAATTTCTATATGCATGATTCTGCTTAGACATATTTAAGGGCAATTTGGAGTCCGTCAATGAACATTTTTTAAACCAGTTATTTTTAAATCTTTTAGAAGTAAAGGCAAATGGATATTGTAGAATGCAGATAGAGGTTAATATATTGATAGTAAAATATGCGTTAGAAAAGGAGGGCAGGGTATTAAACGGAAAAAATTAATTCGGAGTAGAGCGAATTGGTAAGGATTTAGTTCTGCGAAAGAAAAAAACTAAGAACAGGAGGGGGAAATTTAAAAACAATAAAAACCAAGGTTTCAACCGGAACACAAATCCTTAAAGAACATTGAGGAGGGCTATCACCAGCATTGTGAAGATACCGGGAAGGCCAAGTAATCCCCGTGATTCCGAGATTGTAGTCAGCATCTCAACATCTGATCTATTCTATAGTGGGGTTTGCTTAGCTGAGAAATTTTCAACACAGCAAGTACAACCACCTTTGGAGTCCTGGTTTGCTACGTCGCCAACCAAATCCTTTCTATAAAAGTTTAAAACTAGTGAGTTCGTTATGGTTTTTTTTTTTTCTTTTCTTGGTTTTTGTCTGTGTATAAAAAAAAAACTAGAAACGAAAATTAAATAAAAACGTATAAGAGGAGGCGAAAGCAAAAGTATAAACAAAACAAACAAATTATATAATAACAACAGTGCTAAAATTAAATCATGATCGAATTGTATTTTTTAATATAAAATCAAATATTATTGTTTAAAAAAGTAAAACCACAAATTTGGGTAGATTAAATAGTGTATGTTAACACAAAACTACGCCATTCGAAAATTTAGTGTATATTTTTAAAGTGGAACACCAAGCAGAATAGTGGTTTAGAGAGCTCTCTCCAGTAGGAATTATGAGTGTATTTAGTGGGCTTCAAGCCTAATCTGGCTAAATAAGGTGTATTTTTAGGGAATTTTGTTAGTTTCTATTTTAATGTTCATTGGAAGGTAAATATATAGTTTGTATTACATTATTTCGTACTAAGATCTCTTGATTTAATTTTATTTAGATATTATGCTTATACATAGAACAAGGAAAAAATACTTTTAACAAAATATTTATAACGGTTTTAAATTCATTTACATACAGTATCGGCCAAAACCTAAACACCCCCTCAGTACTTTTTTTAAATCATAATTTTTTTTTTTTAAGAAAAAGTTATTAAAACTTATTAATTATTAAGTAATTTTAATTTCTAGGCATGAGTTCGTTTTTCTTTCTATTCAGAAAGAAAATAATTTAATTAATATGGAACCTTGAAAACAGTAAAAGTTTAGACACACAATTGGTAGATAAGACACGAAGAATGTTCATAACGTGTGTAGCGCCATAGAAAATGCATTCCATTCAGCTAGATGTCTAATAAAATTAAAACTTTTACTGTTTTCAAGGTTGTCCATGTTAAATAAATAATTCTCTTTCTGAATAGGGTTTTAGTGGTGATACCGGAAGCAGCAGGTCGTATCTCCCCTGACAGCCCCAAGCTAGAGGGGAAAAGATAGGATACGCTTAGCCGGGGGCATGTTACACCTTCCTGAAATAATCTCTTAATTTAAAGAACTACTTCGCGACTACCCTTGTATAACGCCATGTTGAAATCACAGGTCCCTTTCATGCAGAGTTAGGACTTGAATTGGTACCTATCCTTAAAAAGCCAGTCACCTGACAACTTCTGGGTCAGTTCCGTTCCCTGAAGGGTCGACTTGCTGAATCCTTGCACCGTGTTACAATGTTTTTTTATCCATTGAATGTATGACATACATATGCATAAAATCTTAGATATATACATATGACGTGGCGTCAGTTAAGCGTAGATGGTGTCTTTATATTTAATCAAAAACGTTTAAACAAAATCTTTTAAGTTTTTAATATTAATCTCTTTTATATTGCATTTATCTCCGCCAAAATTTCTCTCTTTAGACAATGTAAATCTTAAAATTAAAAGTAAAAGAAATTTAAAAAAAGAGCCTATGCATATCCTTATTTGTGTTTAGAAAAATGCAGGAGAGATGCCAATAGTGTTCCTCGTTATTACATATGTGTAGATTAAGAATGTAAGTGGGTCTCGTTTAACGACGTCTTACACTAACCCATTCATCATCGTCACCGCTCTTGTTTTCTGCGAAACAAAACCCCATAAATAAAAACAATAATTATTCACCTGTGCCTAAAACGTACCTTTATCTTGCTGTGGTTCCTTTTTAGGATTCTCTTTTTCTTCACGTGCAGGAGGACGTTCAGTACGCCAATTTCCAGAGTCTTTTGCGCCAGCTCCGGCAGGCGCTGCAGCACGATCACGACGGTCGGCACCAGGTCGGCGGTTATCACGATCGGCGGGTCGAGGAGCGTCACGCCAGTTACCAGCAGAAGATTGTTCATCACGGCGCCCATCACGTCGGTCGTCGCGGTCTCGATCACCACCACGGCGAAATTCACCGCCACGAGGACGATCGTCGCGATCTCCACCTCGTGGGCGATAATCACCTCCGCGACCACCACGTTCTTCATCGACACCGCCACTCCGGCGCCATTTATCGTCACGTGCAACACCTACAGCCGTAGAACGGGACTCCTGATCACGGCGGGAATCATGGTCCCGGCGCGAATCCTGATCACGGCGTACACGCCATGAGCTTCCTCCGTCAGAGGGACCTTCGGTAGTTTCCTTGCGTTCAGTTGGACGCTCACGAACAGGATGTGCTCCTCGACGCCAATCATTGTTTTCACCACTTCTTTCGTTGCGTCCAGTATCGCGCTCACGATCTGTTCCATGTGCACGCCACACCTTGTCAACGGGCTTCTCACGGTCGCGCTCGGTACCAGCTTCACGTGCCAAACGATCTCTTTCTTCTTGTATTCTACGTTCGACATCCTCTTCCTTGGCACGCTGCTTTTCGTACTGAATGCGACGTTTTTCTTCTTCAGCTTCACGTTCCTTGCGACGAGCCTCGGCAATAGCGCGTTCTTCTTCTTCCTTGGCACGGCGGATTTCTTCTTCTTTACGCATACGCTCCTCCTCCTTCTCACGCAACCATTGTTGGCGACGTTGCTCTCGACGGAGTTCAACACGCTTGGCCAAACGTTTTTTGCGCTCTTCAGCCAAGGCAATTTCAAACTGCTTAAGTTTCTCGGCGAACGCAGAGGCTCGCTCGTTCTTCAAGGCATTCAAAAAAGTGTCGCGATCCGAATGCATGCGCTTAAGGCGTTCTTGTTGGATTACAGCATCCTTGCGCTCAGATATGGCATTTTCTATGCGTGCAGCCTCTTGGGCTTCCCAGAAGTCTTTGTCCTTCAGCATCTTTTCGCTCAAATACTTTTCAAATAGAGGAATTTCCTTCATACGCTTGCAACGTTCAAAGTAATCTATCTTCTTTTCTTGAGATTTAAGTTTGTTCTGCAACTCTTTACGTTCGCGTTGTAATTCTTCAGATTCCTTAGCAGCGATTTGTTCGGCATCCAATTTTTTAATACTTTCAGGATCGAGTTTCTCCAACATCTTTTTACCATGAGCGGTTTGAGAAATTTGTTGGACCTTTTCCTTCAAGCTCTTTTCCTTGATGGCTTGAATTTCGTTTTGATGACGTTTGCGCTCACGCTCCTCGTTTTCTTGCTCGAGACGCTTTTGCTCAGCCAACTTGACTTTTCGAGCTTCTTCTTCTAAGCGGCGTGCCTCTTCTTCCTCACGAGCGTTATTTTGTTTTTCAATGAATTCTTTACGATCTTCTATGATCTTTTGGCGCTGTAGAATTCGTTGATGCTCGCGACTCTTAATTTCATGATAGTGTTGTACCATTTGAGTACGCATTTTGGCGCGTTGATCACGTTCACGATTGGGATAAACAATTGAAACTGTACGATGCAATACCGATGACATGTTGACCAATTGGGATCGGATTTGTTCCAATGGCATGGATTGTAAATTAGGCCCATCGGGGTGGTCTTCTCTCTGACTTTCTGTTAGATCAGTACCAAAGTAAATGCACCGTTTTTGATGATCAATGCGGATTTGCATGTCGTTGTGGCGTACAGATTCTACCAGTAACTTTTCTAAATCAAAAATATTACAGAAAGATGCCATGTTCAAAAGACGATCAAATTCAATACTCTCGTATACTTGAGAGATTTGACGAATCAAACGCATTATAGTGACATCCTTCAACGGACGAATATAGGGAGCTAAAGGATTGTTTTCACCAGGAATATTCTCAATGGCATTTACAACATTTTGCACACGTTTGCAAAGGTTCAAAGGATTGAAGTCTACTTCCAACCAATTGTATAAGTTACGATATTCCTCGGAAGCCAATTGAGGTACATTAAGACGTACCTGAAATATAGAGTATTATCAAGAAAAATTGTGTGTCATTCAATAGGTTTTTTACAACTTACCACTTCTTTTAGTAATGAAGCTCTTGTAGGTGGTTGTTGTAAACCTAATAAAACAGCTAATTTTTGTGCTTTCTCCAAGGGACTTTTATCGGCTTCAATAAAACGATCAAATTCAGGATGGGCTGAAGGCAAAGGTATAGACAAGGTGGCTATTAACACATGAGACGCCATGCGTTGCATATCATCTTTCGTCAAATTTTTCTTTAATTCGCGTGTCAATTGGAAAAGCTTTAATAAGGCAGCAGCATGGAATAATTGATTGCCGGCTTTAGAAAAAACCATTGCTAGTTTTTGATAATAATTGGCCATGGTTTTAGGAACAGGTGTTTTCTTCGACAAAGCCATTAGACCATGAATGTCCTCAATTGCTTTATATGCTTCCTGCCACAATTCCATTTGAATCGCACAATCCAATTGGAATAGCCTGGTATCAAGACACAATTGTTGAGTTTCCAACTTTGTAATAGAAACACCGGTAGTTTGGTTAGTGCTTTTACAAATATCCTCCAAATGCTTGCGCAATTTATCGCACAAACGACGGAATTCACTCTTACGATTGTATTTCAAACAAAAATTAAAAGCCATGCGTGCAATATCATGATACAAAGCCTCACAGTGGGTGTTGATACGCAATAACTCTAAGCATTGGCAGTAAGATTCCCACAAGAATTTCACCCATGGCAACAAAATTGTTCGATCAGAACGGTCTTGAGCATCTTCACCGCACACAGCACTCATTAATATGCTTTCGGGGGTAGCAATATTATCTAAATCATCCAATTCCAAAACAGCTACAGCTGCTGATGATTGAGCTTGAGCAGCTTCGGTATGTTCCTCAGCCATGCGCAAATAGGCACGTATAACATTTTCCAAAGAATTAACATTTACCAATTGAAACATGTTACGATATTGGAACAAACCTTCCTTGGCAATATGCGATTTTTTAAGTTCCACACACAAGTACAAGTACTTGTACATGAGAGGCTCAATAATAGATTCGGAGTAGGCATAGTTCCAACGCTTGTTGCGAAACACTTCTTGCAATGTATCCAGAGCTCGTAATGGTTTGCCCACTTCAATAAATTCTGAAGGAAAAAATAAAGAAACCAAATTTTTTTAATAACTTATTTAGGGATTGCTATAATTAAACTAGTTTTTTATGAATTTTCCTGTATTCCTTTCAGAATCAATTTTAAATCTTTAACCACCCATCATCTCTTCCATATATTATATCGGTGGGCATACATATGAATGTGTGCAGTAAAAACTTGTCCACATGGATTTTTTTGCAAAAAGTATTCATCATTCAACTTACCATTCGCTCTTTTCAAAGCATTTTCTGGTCGTTGAGTATAACGTGCCATTGCTATTTCATGCAATTTTCATACACACTAAAAAAGTTAAAGACAAAATTTATAAAATTTCTTTACGTTTTTATGTGGAAAATTTATAAAAATCTTCGGCAAATCTGTGCCTGCCGTCGAAGTTTATGCAAAATGGCCGAATGTCACTTTTTAACGACACGACAAAATTTGACAGTGTTGAAGTTTTAGTGCCCAACCCTTTGGAAAAAATGATCAGAAAAGTACAAAATTTTGGTACTCTTACCCTTTATAAAACTAACACTACGTCTTACCCAAGGCGTATTTACGTAAATGTGCCTTGGTCTTACCTAAACAAAAATTTGTTCGCACACAATGACAACGTTGCCAGTATAACAAGAAGAAATTGTTCGTTGTTTTCTGTGTGAAGAATACGTACTGTGTCTGCTCAGTGTATAAGCATAATTGATTGTTTGTCATTGAGAGCGTTTTAGTGTTCTCAGGCTAGTTAACATGGCGTTTTAACTAGCCATAAATCTGTTCAGCCATAGAAGACCGTCGCTTCGAACAACTGTCCACAAACAAAATACACACAGGCAAAATAAAAAGAATGTGTGTGTGCGCTCGTCTGTAAACACGCGTGCATAAACTATGCTAAAACGGAAACAGGAACATCTACATGTATTCTCCAAGCAGAAGACCACAAACACAGACGCTCTCTGGATGTGCAACGAAATTTATGGCTAGTCGAGACGTAGGGCTCTGTACGGATGTTTGCACACGAGGGCACACGCACACATATTCTTTATTTTGCGTGTGTGTGTATGTGAAGAACAGCGTTTTGCGATCAAGTTAGTCAACACGAACATGTCATCAAAATCGTCAGTCTTCACGAATCAGATTCGTGTGCCAACAGCAAAATGTAGGATGGCTGAAAAGATTTATCAGTAGTCAAGACGGCATGTAAAAAAATTTGATTATTGACTTGGTTGACAAACTATAATATATATAAAGCAGAACGAAAAATTACACTGAAGATGGCACTTAGGCGAAACCGGTTTGTCTCCAAACCAAACTTGACAAGGGATGACAGAAATTCGTTTCAAAAATCTCTATAATATAAACCTTTATTCTGATCAATACAATATCATGGTCCGGAGCTAGTTATTTGCATTAGGACAACAAATAAAACAAAGTCTTTTACGAAAACATTGAACAATGCAAATTGGTTGTAAGTTAGAGAAAGGCAGACAATTTGACTTGATTGCAAGTTGCCAAGAAATGGGATGGTATTGTGCATATGAAGAGCGTGGTCCTCATCATGATCTCAATTTTTAGATAGAAACCTGGCCTTATTTTCACATTCATGTTTTTGTGCGGACATAATAAACATCTTACTTAAGAAGGCTCAATTGTTGAATGTCCCTGATATTTATTTTTTGGTTTGGAAAATTGATAACGGCCTAAATATGCATTTCTTCGTCTCGGATGTTAAACTTCATATCAAAAATTTACAAAAATTGCAAAAAATAAAAATTATATGGAATTTGAACTCATTTATTATAATAAAAACATCAGCTGAGCGGTTGCGTTTACTATCTTCAATTCGCATTGACATTTAGTTTAAAATTGAAAAGTAAACAAAAACAAGCTACAATAAATTAATAAAATTGGTAGCAAAACATATATAAAATGCTTGATGTTAAAAAAAATTGGAAAAAATACATCTTGTGGTTTGCTCAGGATCATGTAGATTTTCGCCTTGCTGTAAGTATTATCTCAGTGTATCAAAGTTCATAGATTTTATGAAATATTTTCTTTGGAGGAATTTAACTCTGTTGTCAAATTGCTCAATCTGGAATATAGAAGAATTAGCTACGACTCAAACGTAAGTGTCTTTATGTACATACATAATTATAAACGACCGCACGGAATTATAATTTGTTTCATTTTATATAATAAAGAAACCGTTTTGGATACTGGAATTTCCAAATGATCAGGTGGCTTTAAAGCTAGCATCAAGATCAATAGGACTAAGAGCTATTTTCGAACTTTGGAGCCATGGCAAAGATTTTCAACAATATCATAATAATCTAAAAGACTATATAAATCATAATAAGGAAACTGCAAACCCATATTTCCAAAAAAATTGTTCATTTAAGATTAAAGTGGAAACGTACAACAAACACTTTACGCATAAAGAAAAAATCGAAAAAATTGAAGCAATGGACTATTTACCTCTGAAAGGTAATGTGGACTTAAACAATCCCCAAGTGGAATGGTGGTATATTGAATTTTGGGGGCTTGATCCCATACGAGTGCCGGAGCAGCCTGAGGATATATTATTTGGAAAATGGGTATATTACATTTAGAAAGAATTAATGGTAAATATTCAAAATATTTTTTCTGTAGTTGGCTCACGGTCAAAGACATTTAATAAAAGACATGTCTTTAAAAACTCGCAAATTTATCGGGAATACCAGTATGGATACACAATTGAGCTTGCTTATGGCGAACCAAGCTTTAGTTCAAACCGGGGACTTAGTATTTGATCCTTTTGTGGGCACTGGTTCCTTACTGGTAAGTGCAGCCAAATTTGGTGGCTATGTATTGGGAGCAGATATAGATTTCATGATGTTACATGCCCGGGCGAGACCTAGCCGTATTACACAAAAGGTCCGTGAAAAAGACGAAAGTGTGAGGGCTAATTTGAAGCAGTATAATTGTGCTGATCGATATATGGATATTGTGGTGGCGGACTTTTCTAATCCATTATGGAGTGAACGAATGAAACTTGACAGCATTATTACCGACCGTATGTTTAGCATGAAGAGTAGGATTTTATAAATTAAAATATTTTGTTTCAATTGATTTTAGCACCTTATGGCATTAGAGAATCTACGGAAAAAGTAGAACAGAAAGTAACTTCAAAAGTAAAGTCTCGCAATCGGAATATACCACATTATCCCTCAACGTCACCATATGCTTTAAAACACTTGTATAAAGATTTACTCATGTTTGCGGCTCATCACCTAAAAGTTGGTGGTAGATTAGTTTGTTGGTTGCCCTATCATAGGTAAGCACATTTACATAGTTATGATAGCAAGTGCGTGATTTAAACTACATTACAGAGAGGACTATACTGATGAAATGATACCATTGCATAAGAATTTAAATCTGATCTCAAATTCAGAACAGCCGTTGACTGGCCAGACCGCCAGGCGATTATTAACGTATGAAAAAATCTCTGAACAACAAGTTTCTAAAGAAGATGAAGTGTTTGTTAAGAGTGCTATAACGATGGACTTCAGGGAAAGATATTTTGTTAATGATTTCGAAACACGAACCGCAAGGCGTTTGCGCAAAGCTGAGCAAAAGGAAAACGGTCGTTTAGAGGCTCTTAGGAGAGGTAAAATTGTATCTGATAGTCGAGAACATAAGTCCAAACTAAATAAAGCTAGATTTTTTAATAAAGACGATTGATTAGTTTATGCCTTCAAAAAAAATTTTTTTTTTATGTAAACATTTTGTGAAGAAAATCTTTTAGCCTAATATTAAAATTTTTTCAACACCTAAGTTATTTTGCTTGAAATTTGAACCAAATACTGATGTTCCTGTTCACTACATTCTTGTAAATCACAGTCAAAAGATTCGGAAAAAGATTTCA
This sequence comes from Phania funesta, assembly GCA_963932375.1. Classification (NCBI taxonomy): domain Eukaryota; kingdom Metazoa; phylum Arthropoda; class Insecta; order Diptera; family Tachinidae; genus Phania; species Phania funesta. The sequence goes on from OZ010652.1 coordinate 24,494,479, forward strand.
ACAGAACATTTGCCGCTTCTGTGGTGCTTATATTTCGTTGAAGTTCTTGTGTTAATGAAGTTACTCCTTTTCCTTCTATTCCACATGGCACTATGTGTTCAAACCATGACAAATCAGTACAACAGTTTAAGCCTATGCCATGTGTAGTAACATAACGAGATCCATGTACTCCTATAGCGCATATTTTACGATCGTTTACCCATATGCCTGTTTCATGGGTAGTGGTAGCATTGTTTATACCCATATATTTGCAGCACTGTATAACAATTTGTTCTAGAGTGGTGATATACCATCGCATACTAGGTTTGAATTGCTTTAAATGTAAAAGTGGATAGGCAACCAACTGGCCAGGACCATGAAACGTTATGAGGCCCCCACGATTGGTACGATAAAACTCTGCTCCTAATTTACGTAACTTAAGCTCATCTTGTTTGGTATAGTCTTTTGTACGTATACCTATGGTATACACAGGATGAAACTCTTGCAGAACCAAAAAATTACGAAACTCTTTAAAGGGTTCATTTGGTTGTTGAGTTAATGTCTTTTGTAATTGCAAACCAGTTTGATAAGAAATCAAACCTGGCCTTATAACGGTAATTAAAGTTTTGCACTTTGTCATTCTTTTACAAGTACATTTTTAGATTTAAATAATTTTTTACATATAATTCAAGAACACAAAACAAGTTGTCACAGCTGTCCATTGCCAACATTTTTTATAAATGCAATACGTAAATACTGTAAAAACATATTTAAACCCACGTATGATGCTTACGGCTACGTTAAACGACATGTTTTACATACATACATTTGTATGTACTTTTTTAAAAGTGTTGTGCATGCCGTGTAATCCATAGAAAATTTTACATGTGTAAAATAAAAGTTTGGTAATTAGAGCACGTTTTATTGTCATGTGTAAACCCAAGGCCAAACTACCTCTTGCGGGTACTACAAATACTCTGCGCTGTTAGCTCGCCAAAAACGTATTATAATTAAAAGGGAAGCACCAAGAATACAATAACAATGTCAAAACAAAGACCAGTTGACAAAACACCCACGTGTAATAGCCAGGGTCCGGTACATAATTTTCATCATCACTATTTAAACTACAGCCAACTTCACTGTATATTGTTTGACATTTTCTCAATTTATATCTTTTCTTTGAAAGTGGCATTTTCTTCAAGCAAAAAATATTTAATTCTCTAACATTTTGTTAAAAGTAATTATTGAATATAAAGAGTTAAAGATCAATTCATAAGAATGTATTAAGTTAAAAAATAGTGAAAAATAAAATAATTTAATAAAGCTTCGATAGTAAGAAAAAAAACTTGTGTATTGAGAATAATATATGCAAGAAGTATTAAAAGATATATTTGTATTTGGCCATCAAAATCAAACCACTACGTAAACGAAACTTGTAATGTCCACGCCATCATCGCAAAATGATGGCCAAACAGAAAGAAATTTTTTTAGACATGGGATAAATCAGAGTCGGCCCAATCCACAGGTGCAGCAACAGCTACAGCAGCAACAACATCCCCTGCATCTACAGCAACAGTCCTTTGTAAACTCTAATAGCAATATCTCTCTACAGCAACAAACTGCTGTTATACAACAGCAAACAGCTCTTGCTACCACACCGCCAACTGTTTCATCTGCACAAAGTCCTACATCACCGTCTGTTTTACAAGCAACATCGCCCCCAACGCAGTTTTTTCAGTGGCCAAATCCGCTAATGGGTAGTGCACCTTTTCTACAATCTCAACCTAATGCAACGCCAACCACAGCTCCCCAGCAACAACAGTTTAACGATTTTCTCTTTAACATTCAAGCTCAAGCAGCTTACGCTGCAGCTTCTGCTACTGTACCACAAGCACAGGTCCCTTCGGTAACTAACCAACAGGAAACGTATTCGGTTTTGAGTGTTGGCAATGGTAACTTTTTGAAAATTTATCATTGTCCGGAAAATGCCATGAGTTCTTTGCCGGTTGAAAATTCATTTGGCCCCATGCCCCAATGCAACCAAGGACAAACCGTTAATTTTCATAATGTCAGTCCACAGGGAAGTGCATCAATTCAACCTTCTGTACAACAGCATCAATCTCAAAGCCAATTGACCGGGACTACAAACTCGGCAAATCCACAAGTTTTTAATAGTTACGAACTCTTTTCTAGTAACACGTTCACCCAACTGTCTACAACAGAAATGCCACCGCTGCTTTTGCTTGGACCCACTGCTAAACCACCAACAATCACTACGTCAGATGATATAAATTTGGAGCAAATAACCAATATTGATACTACAAATATGATTATTCACCACGTTCCCAATAACAACAAAAATAATGATAATAATTGGATTGGTGGTAATCACGCACCTGTAACACCTTTATATGCAGAATTTGAAAACAGTCAGGGAAACCATAAACAAACGAATATTGCAAACCCAGAAATTTGTTTAACTAATAACAATAGCAATAATATTGTTTTGGAAGACACTTCTAATACCCATATTGGTTTACTTCAGCATCAACAGCAACATCCAGAATTACAACAAAAGCCATTCCTATCTAAAGATAATATAAATAAATCTTTAACGACCTCCGCTAAAGCTGCAACTTTGCTTACAACGCCAACTTTAAAAACTGAGATACCACGACAAGAGGCACCAAAAAAACGTATTGTAGCCGAAGTAAAACCCATGCGTATGACATACTCCGATGTTTTAAGTAAATTCAATAACCAGACACAAAATTCCCAACAAAATAATCTCATTAATCCATCAGTAAATTCAAGCACAACACCAACTTTATCCAGTCAACGTAGCCAACAAAAATCCATGAAAAGTGATTTCAATAACGCACGTCGTACAGCCGATGAAGGCATAGTTACACGCTCATCTAAAAAATCGCCAACACACGATAATAAAGAAAATCAACAACAACAAATGATAAATAATAAATTGAACAATAATCAAAAACGTCCTTCTGCAACTGTCATAAACAACAATAACAACACTAATAATAATTTAATTACAAACAACAATCTTGGTCCAACACCAAATAAATCAGCGACAACAATGCAAAGAAATTTAATTTATAACTCTAAAAGTAATACTTTCAATGGTAATAATAACGTAAATGGCAATTATAACAATGACAGTCAACAATCGAAAAAACAACGTTTAAATAAAACTTCCGATATTCCAACAAATGGAGGTAAGGATTTTATATTTACTTACTTTACGCAAAGGAGCCACAGTCTAATTATCAGCACAAAAATGTTATAAGCCAATCTGCCGTTGCGTACGGAACGTTTTTAATGTGTTTTGAACTTTGCGATTGTTTGGGTGAACATAATGTTGATACTAATTATACTGTCCTAATTATATACCTTTCTCAAATATTGACGCTCTGAAAGTAACAAATTTTCAAACAAAAATGTCGTTTTCACGTACGGGAGCTGCCAAGTTTCCACAGTTTTATGTCAGTGTCTATAAACACTAACCTTAGCTCAATTATCAAATATATTAACTACTGATATAAACTTTACGAGAACAAAATTCTCAATGAAAGACTTTAAAATATAGCACTGGCGATTTTTCTGTATGGCTGTAAACACACGGGACAGAAGTTGTTACGTACGAGACTTTTGCGTATGATTGCATGCATCTATGCACATTTTTAAATGCTTTACTAAACATTTTTTAACAATGAATTTCACTCCAGTTATCATATTTTTAACATGATGTTATTTATGAGTAACAACTTTTTGATACGGAATCAAACATGTATTATTTATTATTCAATAGAGCGTATGTCTAGAGAAGTTCCTTTTATTTATGCAATAATTCTTAGTCTATTATTAGCTTATTGTAGAAAGATATCAGGAAAACAGCTCTGCTAGAAATCATTACAGCTTAACAGGAGCACTTAGATTTGGAACCTATTTGTCTACTCAAAGTATCAAATTTAATAAATTAACAACTTAGTTTTTGTCATACCAAATAGAGTCAAATGAAATAGTCCACTCGAAATGATTGGCTTCAGACGCTGACACTTTAAATATGATTTCACCGGAATAATGGGTTCTTTTATAATTACCAATAATCCACGTTCATTGTTTTAAGTCAGCTCCAAAACTCATCTGTGGAGGCAAAGCGATTTCGATTTTCCTTCAACTTCAGATCAACTGAGCTCTCAATTGTTTGTTCCCAGTGTTGTTAGAACACTAAGAGTCACTGAAGAGATCAATGTAATCATATTTACTTTTGTGTCCCACATCTGAGTACTTTTTTTTAAACTTATTGGATTTCGAATCCCATATAAAAAAATTATTTCGCCATTTCCGGTACATTTTTTACATATGAAGTGTGAGTTCGGTGAAGAAGCCGGTAATACTTTCAATTTGACGATGAGTTAGTTTACTTGTTATCAATTTGCCTTGCTTAAATTTAATTGACAATCTCATTGTGCCTATGTACATATCTACCTTTACTTAATTATATAGTATATGTACTATATATCTATTTATTAAATTTATTTTTCGTTTGTTAAATAACTTGCCTCTAATGGTAACGATTTTAGTTAAGGAATCGGAAGGTTTAAAGGCCACTCATATAACTATTCAAAGTATTATTTAATAAAATAGATGAATTTAGTCTGGCATTTGAATATTGGCTGTCTGTAATTTGTTCTGGCAATCTTATGTATACTTTCATACAGAGTTTTTAGAGTAGACCGAATTGGCTGGTGGAGTTCCCATGTTCGTAAAAAATTACATATCCTGTAAACTGTGCAATAAATCATCCAATGTGGATAAAGCAGACTTATTATTTACTGAAATTCACTACCTAGAAGAAAATTGTTTGTCGATCGCGTCTATAGACCGAAAAAACGTATATCTTTATGGATTTTTGTGCACGTAATGGAGACGACTATCATTGCAAACGATGATATTATAATATCTGGATCCTTCAACTCAAATATTTTAAATTAATTGTATATCACGGACCTTATGCTGTTAACAAAACCATTCAAGAGTGAGATTTTATATTCAAGTTTCTGCACCCCGGATTCTCCAGGCATGATTTAATATTTTTAACACGTAATGTAATTACTCAGTCGGCCGAGTACTCCTTCAGCTATAGAGACTTTAAAAGAATTAACTACAATATGCTATATGATAGTTTTTGTACTGTTGATTGGTGTAATATATTTGCCCTCACATGCCCTTTGTTGATAAGCAGTTGTCTTATGTCAAGAAAAATATTCAACACCTTTTTAATAACGCTGTTACATTAGGAACTCTTCAATTGCCTAAATAGACAACCGTGGTTTTCTAAGGTCTTTGTGCAATTAATTAGTGTACGCGGTCTTGATTATTCCAGGTGGGAACGTTTTTGCACAGAGCAACTTTGTGGTTTTAGAACACCGGAACTACAGTGTAGCTGTCGTATTGCTAGAAGCGTTGTAACCATAAAATAAAAGATGCATGCCTTGTTCATAAAAAATATTGTTTATAAATCAATTAACACAGCCCCTAAAAGATGCTATGAATTTTAGTTTGTCGAATAAACAAACAAGGCAAAAATATTTGTTGTTTAGTTTACTCCATAAACATTTAGATAACAATAACACTGACTTAACGATAGCGACTATCGTTTAAAAACGGTTACTGAAGAGAAACGTTGTTAAAATATTTCAACAATACGATTATCGTTAAAAAAGAATAATGAATAATCGTTTTACAGGTCTAATTACTGTTGCTGAAAATATACACTGTCAACTCATTAATGGTAGAATTACGTTGTTTCTTCAACCTTTGCCAAGTTTATATCATCATACCTATATGCTCGCATCCAATTGGTTTTTGCTAAGAGTACTTGGTCTTATCCTCTAAATCTCAACAGAAAAGCGTCACAAGGTGCAATTCTTGTACCTGTACAAAGAAAATTTCGTTTTGCAATATATACATGTATGCAGATGATGTGCAATTATACCTAAGTACCTCAGTGAATATGTTTAAAGAAAGTATTGAGAAAATAAATACTGATTTAGAGCAAATTCACCTTTGGGCTTTGTCTTAACCCACATAAATCAAAATGCCTGGTAATACGCGAAAATAGAACTATTTCAGTAATTAATTTATGACATCATAATAAATAATGTAAAATTTATTTTTGTACTATCTGCCCCGAATCTCGGATTAATGTGTAATAATCGCCTAACTGGGAAAAACCGCATTAACTCTCTCGTGGGTCTAACGTATGACAAACTGAAGTCTACTGAAGAATAGTGCTCGTGACATCATATCTTATTCTCTCTCCTCAACCTCATTACGGTTTGCCAGATCACGAAGGGGTAGACAAATTATAACACCCAAAGTTGGCTAACCAGGTAAACTCACCAGCGCATCTGACTACTTTTTTTAAACTGGTTGGATGTCAAAATTCCGCTACATTTCTTATATATGGAGTTTGACATCAGTAAAAAAGCCGAAAATACTTTGAATTCACCCATGAGTCTACCTGTTATCAATTTGCCTTGCTAACACATAAACACCGATGTCTTGTCTCTGAATGGTAATTTTATGTTAATGACATACGTCTGTGGAATTCCTTACCACATAAGCAACATTTCTCTCATACGTGAATGGCTTTTTTAATTTTGAATAACTTGTGTCTCATATTGTATTGTTTATTTCCTAAATGTGATTATTATTTCAGTTATAAAGTTGTGAAATTCTATTTTAACATCTTGCATTCCTATAGTTTAAATATAAGATATAATCCTGTTGTATAGGAAATTATAAAATAAAATAAAATATGTATGTAGATTTTTGGAGCGAATTTCCATCATCCCTTGTCAAGTTTTAGTTTATTTTTCGAAAAATGACACTGAAGATGGTACATAGCCGAAACCGGTTTGTCTCCAAACCAAACTTGATAAGGGATGACGGAAATTCGTTCCAAAAATTTATATCAAAACACCCTGTCGGAATATCAAATGAAGAACCAAAACTTTTTAATAATTAAAGTGACTCCGTTCTTGCACTCTCCACGTCATATGTACCCTGGAAAATTGCAAACGAATTTGTTTGCGTCATTATTCCATGTGTTTACATCTTATGATGGTTCGACTTACTGTTGAGATACTTGTATGCCAGTTTTGTCTTAATTCTGCGAACTTTTTTCGTTTCTACCGAAGTTAAACTGTTACAACTCTTCCATTGTAGTTTTGTCCATACATTTATTTTTTTTCATGTATCTGGGCACAGTTTTGTGATTTTTTACAATAATTGTTAATTAAAAACTAACAAGTTTTATCAGCGGACAGTTCAATGTGCAAAGCAAGATTTACTATTTGCAAAAAATCTATAAAATGCAAAGAAAAAAATTTCTTTGAGCTCAATTAAATGTGCTGTCCGCTGGTAGTACAGTTTTTGCTATACCCGTAAAATATCAAATTATATGGCCTGAGAGTTCTAGCTGCTTATCGTCACTGTTTTTTCGTTGCTTCAACGGAAGGGGATCCAATTAAATTAGCGAACTTGTTCCTAATTCCCGAATATATGCATGTTAGTATAACACAAATCTCATTAAGGGCTCATCCGTGCGTGGTAGATTGGCCAAGGGGGCCGCACAACACACTCTGCAGGAAAACCTCGTTGTTTAGCCGTACTGTTTGCATTGTTTATTATTTTTAATTTTGTGTTATGTATGGACAATGGATGATTGTGAAGTTATATGTTAAAACTTTTGCTTAAACATTTTTGTCAACTTTTATGCAAACTAACTTCTTTTTAAACAGAACTTACTTAATTCTACCACTGACGAAGTCGACAAACAATATCGACGAAACGTTGAATTAAAATATGAAATTAAAAAGAGATCTGTTCTATATAAGATTTGACAGTCGAATATAAAATTCTAACTTCATTTAATTTTTCTATAAAACATAGCTAAAAACTATAACAATAACGAGCAACGTAGTACAACCAAAAGCAATGGCAATAATGGTATAAATAACCCAATATCATCTACAAATGCTTACAATTCTACAAACAATACTTACGCTCGCAAACCTACAAAATCTTCAAATACAAACAATTCATCATCTGCAACAGGACAACAAAGGACTCGCTATCAAAATAACTCAAATGCATCGTACTCATATTCGTCCACGAAACGTAGTCGCAACAATAGTTCATATGGAACATCATCATCGTTAAATAATTCATCATATATTAATGGACCTGACAGCAATCGTAACTATGAGTTAACAAAACGTATTCTCCAAGCCTGGTATACCTACACTCTGAAGATATTGACATGGCTATTTTATTTGGTTTATGACATAGTTGTACTCGGCTGTAGTATTCTCTATGAACGTTTGATATTTGCTTATGAAAGTGCTAAAACATATGCAAAACAATTGCATAAAGACCTTAAGCAAAATTCAAATAAACCAGGCATTTGGTTCAAAAGCTATTGTCGGAAATTCGATGCCAAGTTTTCCAAAACATCCAAATGGGCATTATGGCGTAGATTTTCTAAGAAAAAGCCACCGGAAGCCACAAGTGATGCAATGAAAACGGGTAGACTGCCAGCAACGGGCGAAGAAGCCATGTATCAGTTATTAAACTGCAAAGGAAAGGATGCTTATAGGTTTGATGCTTCTCACTTTATTAGTCAAGCTAATAGTTTTATAATTTAATTTTTGTTGCAGTATCTTAGGCGTTCCGCCTAATAGTTCACAAGAACAAATTCGTAAACATTACAAGAAAATTGCTGTACTAGTACATCCAGATAAAAATAAACAAGCTGGAGCCGAAGAAGCCTTTAAAGTTTTGCAAAGGGCTTTTGAGTTAATTGGTGAACCGGTAAAGGCTTTTAGAATTATAAGTTTTCCTTTTATCAAATATTGGTTGAATTTGTTCTGTATTTTAAAGGAAAATAGACTTGCCTATGACCAGAGCTTAGCGGAAGCTTTACATGCGGAAAAAGCTTGGACCGAATTGCATGATTTGTTATCACAACTGCAAACAAAGATCACTGAAGCTGCCAATACTATTAGGTAGGATAACACAACATGCATTGACAAAGTTGATAAACCAAAACCGATAATAAAACATATATTTATAAAACATATATTTATTACATAAAACTCGCTAAAATTGTTCTTGTTTTAGCGATTAAAAAGAAATTACCATTCCAAAGCCATTATACAGATATAACGCCAACAAAATAAAAGCAAATATTAATACTTTGCCAATTCTTTAATTACAATTATTTTTGCAGATGTAGTACTTGTAGTTTGCGTCATCCACGTAAATTAACAGATCGTCAACACTATGCTGCTCGTGAATGTGCGTCTTGTAAAATACGTCATTCTGCCCGAGAAGTAAGCTCATACTTTTTCTCTACAGTCTTTAAAAGTGTTTAAACTGTTTGAATTTACGGTGCGTTCATTTTAGGGTGACATTTGGGCTGAAACCAGTATGTTGGGCTTACGTTGGAAATATTTGGCTTTAATGGAGGGTAAGGTCTATGATATCACTGAATGGGCCAATTGCCAAAAAGGAGCATTAGCTCATTTGGAACCCAATTCGCATATGGTACAGTATCGTATTGTTCGCGGCGCCCAGCAGCAGCAGCAGCAACAACAACAACAACAACAGCAGCAGCATAAACAAAAACAGCAAGCTCAGCAACAACAACATCATAGTCAACAACAGCATACAGGATCTCAATATCCCGGCACAGGAGGTGTAGGTGGTAAATTTAAACGCGATAATAAACCACCCATGTAAATCAATGTTACTTTTAACGCACAATGTTTTTCACTACTCACTTTTTTCATTTTCCCTTTTAGTGAAGCATCTTTACATGAATTCCTTGATAATTTATATAGTGGTCAACATCCCCAGCAACAACAACAGAATACCTCTTCCTATGCCGGATCTAGCCGCCGACGTAATCGTCGCAACTAATTTTTACAATGAAATAACATTTTATCTTATATATATTAGTTTATTTATTATCTTAAAACTAACTTCCCATTAATTTTTGGCATGCTTTCGTTTTCGTAAAACTAGATTTTTCAATAGTATCGAAGCAATACTTAACAAGCAGTCATTTTGCTACTGACGCGATCTGAGTGTTTTCTAATGCCATAAAACTCCAATTAAAACCTTTACATTTTTCTATCACATCATTTAATGTTCAAACTCAGAGCATTAATTACTACTTATTTGAAATAAGCATATACAAAATATTAAAGCCAATCTAACATCGCAGTGGGCTGAATATTCTAACTTTTATATACTGCTGTAAATAAATCTTGATTTTTTTTATACTTTTTTCTTTTATTTTTGCAAACTTATCGAATTTCGTTGTTTTGTTGATATTTTATACTCCCTATATATTATAAATTATAAATTACAGTAGTGTCCTTTTTGTTTTTTGAAAATAATATGATAAATATAATAGATATGATAAATATAATAGACCATGTTTAGATACAATTATTATATTTACTAAATAAGTATTTAATATTGTAGTAATTTTTACCAAATACTTTGCAACTTCAATTAAAGAAGCAAAAATACAAAAAAAAACTTCAAATCTAATTAAACTCAAATCATTAAAATATATTACATTTAAATGTAGTGTTAATTATTAATAAAATCTAACTCTTATTACATAATGAAATTCAATTTTGATGTAAAAAAATAATACTAAATGTGTTTCTTCTATCCTATATAAGGTAGGGAAGGCAATAAAAACGTCGTTAATGAGCCGCCAAGAAGCTTTAGGTAATCGCCTAAGGGTAGTGAGTCCGGCTCCCCTTTCTTAAGTTAAGTTCAGATGACGATATAAGCGCAACCACAAAATTATGTATACTCTATTTCAGATTAAACAATTTAAGGCGTACGGTAGTGCGCCGGGCCAAGTTTAGGCCTAATGCACACAGTATGTATATTACAGTGTGTGTATTCATTACTTTGCTTCCTTTAATAAAAAAAAATAATGAAACTTGAGACATAAGGACTATACGTATAGGTAACCCTCATAGGTCAAGTTTTACCATAAAAGTTTCCCGAGTTTTTAAGGTAGAAAAAATGCATGTTTTGGTACATATTAGCCGACTCACTGACTTGCTCATCAATATTATGGGGCACTTCCACTGTAGCTAGAGAGCTGAAATTTTGTATACAGGCAGGTCTGGGGGAACAAGTAATCAAAAAAATCTCTAAACAGGCAATTTTTTCGGGGGGTCTAGGGTGCCCCCTTATATGTATGGGGCACTTCCACTATAGCTAGAGAGCTGCAATTGGGTATAAAGGTAGGCCTTGGAGAATAAGTGATGAGAAAAATTAACACTTTATATTGAGGGGGATCTTATTAAAGTAACCCACAATATATGTTTTCATAAACACTGTTTTATAATTTAGAAAAAAATGTTGAATGCAGACGGCCGATTTTCGCTTTAGTCAATTCCGAGTGTTTTTACAATTTCATACGTTTATATTTCCCTTAGAATACAGAACAGAGGACGATTATTTGTAAGTGTTTATTATTATGTTCGATATTCGAATATAGAGCAAAATATAACAAGTATTACAGTGTTCCATCCAAAACTGATATCAATGCAAACTCTTACGAAATATCGGTTTTAATGTTAACGCGAATTAAATAGGAGTGTGCAAAAATTTCAATATTCTTTATTATTTTAACGAATTTGTCGAACTGATATTTGTTTAAAAGAATGAATAATTTTATTCAGACTTAATTTCGTTTTATTTTTTCAGTTAAGAAAGACAAATTTATTTTTATTAACACGATCATTTTTAGAATACTGAAAAAAATTGAATAAGGTAAGAATACAACGAATAAAATTACAGTGGGTAATCTTCGTTCTATCACAATAGAAAAATGATCGAAAGTATCAAAATAGCAGACCGTCAAGTTCCTGTCACTGCTGGGAATCTGGCTAAATAAGTAAAGCGGAAAGAAGTTAACACTTTCTCATAAAAATCCCCAATCCACGGTGAAACAGCATATGCTAGGGATGCCCGGTCAAGACGAGGCTTGGTCTCTAGTACGCGAACTCTGGATACCAGTCGATCTCCACTTTTAATACAGACTTACCCGTACATATAAAGCTCTTGTTTTCCATTATTCGTGGGAATTAACAGTCCATTCAAAAATACCATAGGATGGCACATAGATGGCGCTACTAGATTTTTTTTTGTAGTAACATATTCAAACGATACGTATACAAATTTAACAGCAATCTGACTTTTGATTCGTGAGTTATAGCATTTTGTGTGAAACAACTTCTTTTTATAAAAAAATGGAAAAAAAATAATTTCGAGTTTCGATAAAAAGGCATTGCTTTTTAATGAAAAAATAACAGTGGAAACCAAACAATGGCTTGATAAACATTATCCGATCTACGCTCCATTGAGACAAAAGGTAGAGAAGCGGATTGTTTAACTTAAACGTGGTCGTACCAGCACAAATGATGCAGAGCACAATGGACGCCCAAATGAGGCTGTTATTCCAAAAAAAAATCAAAAAATCCACAAATTGGTTATGAACGATCGCAGATTGAAGGTGCACGAGCTAGCTGACATCGTAAAGATATCAGATGGTAGTGTTTTTACCATTTTACATGAACATTTGAGTATGCGAAAGCTCTGTATAAAGTGGGTGCCGCGTGAGCTCACAGTCGAGCAAAAACAACAACGAATTGATGCTTCAGAAAAGTGGCACTGTTAAACGGCAATAAAATGCTGACTGCTGGAGACAAGATTAAGTCCAGTGATGAAGTAATCGGTGAAACTGAGGCATATTTTGACGAGAAATAGAAATCGTATTATAAAACTGGTATCGGAAAGTTGGAAAATCACTATACTCGTATCGCCCTTGAATAATAAAATCGAGTTTTGTAGAAGATTTGTTTTGTTTCTTACTTTTCATACGGACTTATTGAATGAACTGTTATATGAATTTCTGAAGGAACTTCGGTTTTAGTTAACTCAGAAAGAAATCCTCGCGACGGGTGGGCGGGTAAATCTCTAAAGTTACTCCGAATGTGTTGGGCCGTAAGATTCAGTTAGGAATGGACAATGAAGCCTCGCTAGAGGTGGAGAGGTTAATCTTTGTAGAAACTCCAGAGTTTATTGGCCAATGAAGAAATTCTGAAAAGTCTCCAAAGATACTCCTGGGAAAGAGGCTGAGATAGTAGTGCACATTGTGTATGTGTGCACAGCACTGGCCAGCATAAGGCTAAGGACCACAGGTAGACACTTGGTAAAGGTGTATGCAATGGGGGGCCTAAGCAATTGCAGAGGACTCGCTGATGAGGAACAAGGTCGACAGTTACCAATCGAGAGTCTAAAATCACTACAGTCCAGAGTAAAGCCTAGTGTTAGGACGAGACTCAATGAAAGTAACGCCCCGAAATCCATTCGTGATAAGAAGGGGTTCGGTTAACCCCCCCTTACATGAAATAATAATTAAAAATATGAAAATTCTCAAAGTAAATTTTCATCATTAGTTTGGGTTCAATATATTATATTTACAGTAGACACTAACTCGGTAAAAAGAACAGAAAATGCATTCCATTCTGTCTTAACTATGTTCATGATAAAAACAACCAATTTTTTTTAACATTCAATATAAAGTTTTATGTTGTATTTTGTTTATTTAATTAACTATTACTAAAATACAATAGTTAGAGATTATGTTTAAAAATAATTATTTTATTTATTTGATAAACTAACTAAAGTTATCTGCAGTAACTAAAATTGAAAAGAAAATGTTTGCTTAAAAACAAATTATGATTAAAGCAATTGTGTAATACGAAAAGTTATTATTTTTTATTGATTCAAAAATGTCATTACATTACAACATTAGGCCTAATGAAAAAAACAAAAAACAAACTTAACGAAGAAATTTAACAATTTGTTACTTATACACATGTGTGTACATTTTAATTTCGTTTAATTTAATTAGTGTTTAAACAGTATTTCTAGATTTCTATAAAATATTCAAGCGTTTGTTAAAACATTAAAAACAATTCAACTAAATTTAACAATTTTTTTGCACAATTAAAGTTTTTCTTAGAACAGAACAAGTGGATTAACGCAGTTTATGACTAGGAATTTTATTAAGTTTTTTCTATCTTTTAAAAAGATACCTGTTTTCTTTTTGTAGACACTAATACAACTGCTTGATCTTTATGAATTTATTTACTTTTAACATTTACAACATATAACAACATTAATGCATAATGTAGTAGTTTTTATTTAACAAAGTTAATTTAAATTTTTTATTAATAAAATTATATATTAAATTTCAAATTTTCTTTTAATGAAATCTTAATAATATTCAATATTTGAAGAAAAAAGCAGACCGGGAAGTTTTGAGCACTAGAACCAATTATAGAACGCATATACAGAGAAGTGTTTGAGATTCTTTATATCGGGTGATTTTTTTTGGCTATTTGCTTTTCCCGAGTAAATTTTTTCAGTATAAAAAAAATATGTGACAGTTCCAAAATTACACGGTAAGGTTTGCCATTTCATCATAAATAGACTAACAAACGAACGTTTGAAAATCATTGATTTTATTATCAATATTCGATCCACTTTTCTATCACAAAATTGTGTTTAGTGACGAAGCACATTTTTGCTTCAATGGGTGCGTTAACAAACAGAATTGCCGAATTCGGTGTGAAGAGCAGCCAGAGACAGTTTATGCCAATGCACTGCTTGGTGCGGTTTGTGAGCCGGCGGCATCATTGTACCGTACTTCTTCAAGAACAATGAAAATCACAACATTACCGTCAATGGAGGCAAGGTTCTATGCAATGTTTACCGACTTTTTTGCCTCAAAATGTAAAAATTGGTCATGGTTAACATGAGGTTTCAACAAGACGGTGCCTCACGGCATACGATACCTTGAACCTATTGAGAGACGAGATTGGTAACCAAATAATCTCACGGTTTGGAGATGTCTAATGAACGCCAAGGTCATGCGATTTTACCTCACTAGACTATTTTTTAAATACGTACAGTAAAAAGCCGGCTACAATTCTAGCCCTAGCCGATGGCAACATTTACGTGAAATACTTTTTTTTTATGAAAATGGCAGGCCACAAATTTGTTGTGTGTGTTTTTATTTTTTTCAATTTTCAAAACCCAAATAGCAAAAAATCACCTCATATATTTAGAGCTTATGTAGTTACAATCAGGGGAAAAATGAACAACAGTGCGACAATTTCAAAAAATATTTTTTTTTGCATTTTTCGAAATTCAAATTTTAAGTTGAGATTGAAATAGTTTTTTTTATTAGCAAGTTTTTGTCATTCTCGCACATTTTTAGGTGAGCACCACTACTCATGCGCCTTCATAACTTTGTGAAACTATATTCAAGAAAATAATTTCAGTCAAAAATCACTGAATAAAAGAGGAGTTCCAGAACCCATTACGAAATATAGCACTCTCTAATTTCCATGCAACACGAAATTAGAATGACTACTAGCTCTATACATGCGTTCTAGAACTAGTTATAGAACTAATACAATTTTCCTGTGAACAAACACATTGAAAAGGTTATTGAAATGTTTTAATATTTTATTTAATATTATTGCATATTTTTAAAGTTTTGGCCATATTGAAATATTTTCTTATATGCTTTTAAGGAATGCATAGAAAATTTAAATAAATTTTTATAACACCGATTTAACTTATTTTTATGATTATTTTTCCTAGAATCCGTTTTATATTAAATAAATTTATTCATATTTTATATTTAAAATATTACTTTTTCTAACAGGTACAAAGCATAAACTTATTTATTTAACTTTTTTTGTTTTGTAACAACGAAACTTATTAATTAATATTGAATTTTATTAAAATTTCAATTTGTTTTCACAACATTTTAGAGGTTTCTTATAGACTCTATATCAAGGACATTTTCCAATTGGCAAATTGTATTAATTTTAATCAGTCTTATTTAGCCCTCGAGTTTGGAAATATTTTTGAATAAATTCCTCTAAAAAGTTAAATAAAGTTAAGAGGTCCTAAACAAATCTCTTCTCTAGAAAGGGCTACTATGACAGTTTATATAGGAATTAAATTTGGGTAGCTTTTTTAGATTATCACGGTTACCATCAAAAAAGTTTTAGGGTGGGTTATTGTTATATTTTACACTTTTCTAATATTTTTTATATACTGGGAGGGTTTAGTTTTTTTTTTTAATTAACTTTTCACAGTATTTAGCCTAAATGCCAACTTATTGATTTCATAATTATAAAAAAAAAACATAGAAAAATCGGTGGTATTGTTGTTATTTTATTAGAAATTATTTGTTTTCGTGTAAACGCTATTTAGATTTGGTCTAAAGCTAATTTAATTAATGCATTTAGCTTCAGCACCGTTTTAAACAGATTCAAAATAAAAACGTGTTTGCTTAAAATTTTAGCTGCTGTTTTACAAAAATGTTATTTCATTCATACAGTTTTCCAGTTCATCAAACTTCAAATATTAAAAAGTGCAACAAGCTGCTTTGAAAGAAATCTTTAAGACACTTGCCAGCATTAAGATGGACAGTTTAACAAAATAACGCAGTCAGAAAAAAGTGTGGAAAAACCCACAACTCAAGACATCGGATCTTTAACCTCTCAGTTACCAATTTATTTAAGTGAAAAACATTTTTGTAACAAGAGGATTGAAGGGACATAAATGAATCTATTCAGTAACAATTTACAACCGACTCGTAACTCGCTAAATAGGCGTCGGATAAACGGAATCTCGCCAAAGAAGAGTTTTTTAACAAACTTCGATCTAATGCACTTTTTATTGGCAAGCATTATTCAGGTCATCTTCTTAACACTGCAAGAAGGTACTTGTGAGGGACCACAATCATAGACACAAATGTCAAATCATCATTAGCCTTTGAAAGCCAAATAACTCTGCACTCACCACAACCAGTGATTTTACAAATAGTGGAAATATCGGAAAGAATGCCTAAGAAAATATCTTTTATTGAAGGCCAGCATCTTCTCCAAGCGGACTAGTATCTGCCGTGAAAATCGCCAACATCTGGCCACAGCGATTGAGCCTAGTTTAACGTTTATGGCACATCTAAGCCTGGTCGAGTAAAACACTAATTTGCTTCCGCACCATACTTAAACTCAGTCGAAATAGCATACAGATCCAGTACTGGAATCTGCTTCAGCTACAGGCGGGTGGAAATTAAAAAAAAAAAGCACCCAGAACACTTAACTTCCAGACGACTATTATTACAGCAACCATGATGTGGCCAGTTTTAAATCAACTGTAAGTGCAGCAGACGCCACAGACAATTCAAGCAACAAACGACTTCAGCAAATATAACTACAAGGATTTCAACATTCCCCATCAGAAAAAAAAGGTCAGTGAACTAATAACACACTGTGCTACACGTAAAATAAGCTGGGGTTCTCATATAGCAATTCTGTTTTGTTGTGAGTCCATGAAATACAGAATTACTTATAGTTTGCCTCGATCACTCTGTTTATGTAGTGAATGTATTCGAATGTAGTGAAATAACGGTATTTTTAAAGTTGCAACTTCAAATTTTCATAAGTTTGTTGTTTTAAAGTTGCTAGACCTATTGCAGCTAAGGATAAGAAAATAAAAGGGGAACTCACTCTTGGTTGTAAACAACCCTTGCAAACCTTGCAAATGTAGCAAGTCTAGCAAATATGCTACACTTGAGCAAATATGCTATGGCAAAAATCATTGCAGATTGGTAATTTGCAATGCTCAATCAGCTGGGTATATCATTTTATTTTTAAAATCAAAGCAACTAGATACCTGTGCTTACAAAGTTTCACGGCGGTAGAACCGTCTCAACAACTGCCTGTGAAAACTTAAAATTTAAGCTGAGACTGTTAAAATTTTTTTTGCTAAAATAGTAAGAAAACAAAACTCCATTAGTTGATAAAAGTTTTTAGAAAGTTTATGCACACACCAAATACTTTCTTTGCGTAAAAAATTTGAAGGCGATGTTAGCGTTTATATACTGGCTGCGGCTTAGCTAATTGCATGCGGCAAAGTTAGTTTATGTAACTCTGTAATAAATTTGCAAAACGCTTAAAAATGACACTCACGCTTTTGTGGCAGAAAATCATACGAAGTTTGCAAAAATTGCAGATATGCAACGAAGAGTGATTTCCGCTTAAGTTTGTTTAATTAAACATAAACAAATTACATTAGAATATGAATACCAAAAGGTTTGAATTGTTAGTAAGCTAATTTCTTATTATGGCAGCCATAATAAGTTACACATCCAAGAGGTAAGTGTCTAGTGGTGGGTGAAAGATATGCTGTCCCGAGGCAATTGAGTGAAGAATACCAAGATCAACCACGGTCCATGTGGTGTCATAACAGCTAGGTGTAGGACGAGCTATAAGAAACACTGCTACATTCTTAATGTCGTTTCCACTTCTAGTACTGTGACGAACCAACGCCTGCGAGCCATAACCGCTCAAAAACCAAAAAGCTGCCAGTGTGCAGTACTGAAAGCAGGGTAAGTTAAGGTTTCCATTTTGCAATAAAAAAGTTCCGTCAGATTAAGGTAAAATTTATTTGTAAATTACAGTAAAGACCTGAACCGATCCCACATGGGTAGTTTTCATAACAGAAATGAAGAATTTTGTAATTGAAATTAAACAAATGAAGAAAGCTTTTTTAATTACTTGCATACGTTTCCTATTCGTTTACAAAAGCAACTTTAAAATTTTGCGAAATGAGTTTTGTTTTTTAAATACAAACCTACATTATGTAACTTTTAGGTTAAAACAATTATATGATTAATTTCACAGAATTCTGAGGTAGTTGTTCCATTTCATTTCCTAAGTGTTTTCTATTTTGTCTTTGTAAAAGTATTTGTTGTTGTAACTTACTTTCGATATTATAAATTCGAATTCCGATTTGCATTTCATGTAAATCGAAAGTCGAATTCAATGTGCGAATTTACGATTTTTGATTTTCTCAATTAGAAAATTGAATAATAAATATTCCATTCACCAGCCATTCGCTACATTTGTGATGGCTTCATATTTGGCTTTAGCTACTGCAACTACGGCGGCATTGGCAGCAGCAGTAGCAACGGAACCATTTAATAGTGTAGAAGGCGGTTGTTGTTGTTGGTGTTGTTGTTTTCCTGCCGCTACCGCTGCTGCTGCGGCCACGGCCAAAATCGAAGCAGAGGAGGTGGGCATAAAATTTACATTTATATTAATGGGATGTACAATAGGCATTGAGGTAAAATTCTTTTCCAACAAATCAACACCATTAAGAAAGGGTATCAGTACGTTGTAGTCAACATTGAGCGGTACATAGTAAGTGCCTTGGCTGTGTAAAGCGAAAATGGGCACAGCAAAGTTGCGAGCCGGCAGTGAAGCGGTGGTACTGGTAGGAGCACTTAAGTGCGTTTTATTATGATTAAAAGGTGCTGCGGTAGCTTCTGTTTTGATGTCGCTGAACGGTCCAAATGGTTTTTCATCTCTATTCACTGAAGTCAATAAGTTGGCATTATTGATTCTACAGGTGGGAGGAGCTGCACGTGCATTTGCCTCATCGGTGCTGTCATTGTGGCTGCTGGCTGCCTCAGCTAATTTGCGTTTTTTGGCAATGATCGGTGCTATTTCGGGATTAGTGCCATCTTTAGAATGTTCAGAATGAGCATGGGAATTTTCACTTTGTAACAGAGGTGGAGCGGGACCATGTTCACTTGAAGTCTCTTCATCATGCAGTTCATGATTGAAACGTTCCTTTATGTGATTTTTGTACTTGTAGTTGTTGTTGTGCTCAATATCATGCGATGACTCTGAATAGTTACGCAAACGACCCTGCATCATGCTGTCCTGATGATGGCCACCCAAGTGATTATGTGCATTATTGAGATGAAGGTGATTTGAAAGTAGAGTATCGCGCGGTGGAGGTGAATGCATATTTGAAGTATCGGTGTGTATAATGGGCTCTCGTGATGAATCGAAATCGTGATTACTTAAATCCGGATGGTGATGCAGGGAAGCGGGAGCAGTGGAGGTAATTACTGCTGCTTGATGAGGCTGTTGTTGGTGCTGCGCTGTGGTACTAACGCTACCAACCAGACCTAAACTACCAGCTATTGTTGTCGAACTGGTAGGATTGTTAGTAGATGCTGCTAACACAGAAGACGATGCTGTTGAATTACTGGTAATATTGTTGTTGCCATTAACCGTGACACTGGCTATTCCATGACCATCATTTGCATTGCTATCCATTTGATTGGCATTAACATTGCGTTGCAGTTGATTTATGTGATTACGAAAACTGAGATCTTTAACATCATTGTGATCATTACTATGCTCAATATCAGATGTACCTAACATATCGCGTAATTGGCACAAAGGTGGCACTGGATGAAACGTTTGATGCGGACTACCACTGGAAGCACTGACATTATCGGATACATGACAACCACCACGATTGCGAAAGCAGTCATCTGCAATTACAAAATAAAACAGAATATTAAAGATGTTATTGTTTAACTATTTTACTGTTTCTAACTTACTTTTCATGATCTCATCACAGTGCTCTTGTAGACGTGCTAATAGACGATAGCAAAATTCTTGCATTTGACTGTCGTACAGGAATTTGGCCGCCTCCTTCATACAGTCTGTATAGCCTATGCGATATTCGTTATCTTTTTGTAGACATTCGCTTTGCAAATGTTTTAGGTGTCGTATGGCCATTTCAATGATCTCAGTTTTTTCAATACGACCACGTCCTTTACGTTGGTATTGCGGTGGGATTAGACGTGACAAATCGGCCAGACATGAATTCATACGATCTCGTCTTCGCTTTTCGATAATACGATGTGATAATGGATCTTGCTATTAAATTAACGAAAGTGTTAATCAAATTAAACGAGCGAGAGAGAGAGTGAGAGAGAAAGAGAGAAAAGGAAAGCAACATAATTAATTTAAAATCATAAGCAACTTAACCTAATAAATCATAGTATCCAAAACAATTACAGATTACATGTGTGTCCATTTATTTGTGATTTATAATTACTGTTAATAATATTTATTATTTTCTCAGGTTTTATTAAAATATAAGTATCGTTAATTTGCATAAATTTCATAAAGTAATTTACAAAATTTACTTATTTTTCTATATAATTTCGAAAAAGGCGGATTTATTTTTATAAATCTACAATATTTTTATGCACAAATATTAAGACCAAGTTTATTTCCAATTAAAAAACTAGTGAAGTATCTTGTCTAATATAATAATTTTTTTGAGGTGCGATGATGCAGAACATTTAAGTATATTTGTTGGTTACATCCTTTCCCTAGCAGCGGGCAGATCTGTCAACTAGAAACCAGTGTAGGTTGTTAGGTGATTGTTTAGTGATTGGCAGTTGTATGTGTTTTATGCGAAATAAATTTTCATTTACAAAACCCTAATACACACTCGTAGAATACATTCATACTTAAAGGAACTTAAAATTAGTATTGTAAATTTTGTTTGCTTTTCCTTTCTTTATATAATAAATATTTACCCTCGAGGTTTTATTACGTCTTCCGGTGGCATATTCTGCATCATCCTCGCTGTAGGCGGTGGTGGCATTTGTTGAGAAATTTAAACTAGATTCTGTACAATAGGGAAAACTGGATACTGCTGCTTCACTGTTTGTATGAAATGTTTTTATTTTTTTGTTTGTTTTATTTGGTTTTGAAGTAAAAGAAGTGGTTTGGTTTTTTATTGGTTGTTTATGGAAATAGAGAAATAAAGGAAGAACAAAAAATTTTAGTTTAAATTGTTTTAAAACAAGTTTATTAATAGAAAATTTTTAAATAGATAAAAAAACAACATTAAGATACTAAATAAAAGTAAAAATGGGTAGGGCAATCCGGATACACGCACACATATACACCAGGAAACTTTGTCTCAAGTATAAATGACATAGAGTAGCTAGATC
Organism: Phania funesta; assembly: GCA_963932375.1. Classification (NCBI taxonomy): domain Eukaryota; kingdom Metazoa; phylum Arthropoda; class Insecta; order Diptera; family Tachinidae; genus Phania; species Phania funesta. The sequence continues at coordinate 24,516,509 of OZ010652.1, forward strand.
ATGTGCTTGTTTTTTCGATCATATCTTGACAGACCAAACCTTACGTATGCATATAAGACGTGTTAGTTGTTTTTTTTCTTTAGTTAATGTGGCAAATGAAAAAAATATAAAAATTACAAAGTAAAAATATATAAAATAAATTGAATACGTATAACATTTCCTTCGGGAACAAATTAGTTGCCACCAGCGGGTACAATTCTTACCCCTAATTATCGCGGGTAACTATCTTGTTCACCTACAGCATGAAATGTTTTCAAAATAATATACAAAATAAAAGTTTAAACATACCCGTTGATTTTTAAAAACTGAAAATATATTTTACACTTGTTAAGTAAAAACAAAAAAACAACAAAAATGTACAAGAATTATGGTAATAGAAGATTACGTCATGCGCATGACTTCCCGTTAGATGAAGTAGGTTGTACCTATAATTTTCTAAAACATTCTTATTTCATGCGAGACAATGTCTGTGTTTTGTGAGAGTTGGAAACACTGCAATTAAAATCACTTTGCCTGCCAATAGGAGCACAGTTCGCGTGACGTAATTTGTGCTACGTGATCAGAAAATGCGGGATGGCGTAATCTTGTATTTATGTCATTCTTGTAAAAAAAATATAATCTTTCGGATACACAAATAGAGTCTCGTTTTTAGAACCAGGTTAATATAATTCATCTATATGTAAAATAATTTACTACAATAATTGACAAAAAATTTCATGAAATCTGAATTTTCAATTGTGACACCAAAAGCAATTTAAAATAGAACCTCAGCAACAGTTAATATTGTTTAAAATAAATAATTCTTGCATCAATTATTAGTTTAATATACCAGCAGACCTAACATATCGCAATTGTGCAACAATATTATACTAACTAAAAATATTCACTTATTTGGAAAAATCTATATTTATTAGTCACCCACTGTGAAACTATAATATACTTTCGTCCACTCTTTTAAAATAATTATCATTTGTATTTTCCCTTTCAACAAGAATTCAATAAATTTTTCTCAAAATTCGAAATTTTGAGTCAATACACTATTTTTGGACAAGTGCGATATAACATTTAATACAGCATTTGACTTTTTTGCTAGAAGAGTAATAAAAGAGGTACCGTGAAATAATTCCCAAATGAAATAACTCCCAATGAAATAAGTCCCAACAAAAATTAATAAAAACCAAATAACTCCAACGCCAAAATAAAATAAGACCCAAAAACTTAACCGTTAATTCAAAATAAAAATATTTTTCCAAAAAAAAAAAAAAATTAAATAACTCCCAAATTAAATAAGTCCCAACAAAAATGAAATAACTCCCAATACAAATTATATATGCACCCGGCCACTTAAACAGTGTTTTAACCTCTATGGTATAACAGGTAACTCCCGATGAAAGAGGTCCTTAATTTTGATATCATAGATATATGACCAAAGGCCGGCTATACAGACAATATTTTGTTAGCGAAGCCGGTGTTCCATATACCATAGAGAGATCATTGAGTCATCATCCCGGCCTGAATAGCCGGCCTTTGGCCTCTACCTCTATAGTATAAAAACCCCGGCTCCGCTCACTAAAAGTTTCCTGCATAGCCGGCCTTCGGACGGGCGGAAGGATTTTATTCTCTATGGTATAACAAACACCGACTTCGCTGACTAAAAGTTTTCTCTGTAGCCAGAATAATGGAATAAGTCCTAATTAAATAGCTTCCATTAGGTGGCTCCTAATAATAGCTCTTTAATTAATTAAAATGAAATAACTTCTATACCATACCTGAAGGTTGAAGGAGGAAAATATTTTAATAACGAAGCCGGTGTTCGAAATACCATAGAGAAAATCTTTCAGCCCGGCCGAAAAAGTTCTTAAGTTAAATCGATGCTCAATATACCATGGAGAAGAAATTAAAAAATAATAAAACAAAATGAAATAACTCCCAATTATCAAAATAAATAAAATAACTCCCAAGAGAATTGAGTTAGCAGTTATTTCATTTGGGAGTTATTTCATTATGAAATAACCCCCAATGAAAAATCATGAAATAACCTCCAAAAAATTGGGAGTTATTTCATTATGACATAGCTCCTAATTTGTATGGGATTTTTGAATTCTTTGTTGGGAGTTATTTAATTTTTTTTTGAGTTATTTCATTTGGGAGTTATTTCACGGTAAAGAGACATTTTTAAAATACTGTACTCATGAGTAAAACACAGTTAAAAAGTAATAATACGAAATAGTTTTGTATATATGTATACGTACGTATGTGGGAAAGTACCCTGCCGGAGATCAAAGTATGTCTAACTAGTACTTTAGTAGTACGAGTACTACTTGAAAAATCACTACTACCATTAGTTCTAGTACAGTCGGACCCGATTGGGTTCTTTAGAATCAGTTTAGTACCAGTTCTTTTGTATGAAAACTTCCCCTCAAATACGCTGATAGAGGTTCCTAGCCCTCGAGCTACTTCAAGTACTAGCAGTCATTAGCACTACTTTGCTATAACAACTCTAACCCCATTCGCAATACTGCTTGCAGTTATAGTAATTGTATAGGGAGTTTTTAAAGTCCGATAGAATTTTTAAACTGTAAAAAATAACACACAAAAATAAATTTTAATAAAAAAAAAGTTTTTTATTCGAATGATCAATACATGACATTAACATTTGCAAATTATTTCGGGCGTATGGACACCGCGACTGTTCTTGACGAAGCTCATTCTGACAGGCGTTTAAACAGGTTGAACGTTACTAAGTCGAATGAAATGTATTCAAATTAAATTAAAAAAATAGGTGAGCGAAGAGACCTAATATATTCATTAAATGACCCTTTTATGGGGTTTTTGTTTAATAAAAATATTAAGTACGTGGTATTAATTTTTGTTTCCGTTAAATACCACAACGCATTACTTAACAAAACTTTGCATAAATATTATTGTTAATGCCATCAACATCTCTGCATACATTTGGAAATTAAATTTTCCATCTATTGCCTGCGACGTCCCTTTGTTGCCACTACAAGGAGTTCTCTTTCCATAATATTTATCACTTAACAGGTTGGCTTTGCGCGTATTGTATGTATTTCTAAGAACTTTTCCATGAGTTTTCAAAATTTAAATAAAACAACAACTCACTATACGAGTATATGGAAAAGTCCATCATTCAAATGGCCGTATCGGCTTCGCTGGCAGTGATTGAGGATGACTTTTGGGTCAAAATCTGAGCCTACGGCCAACATGTCGAACGGTTTAGGTTATGAGCCATCTTTGTTCTCTGAGAACGAAAAATAACACTGAAGATGGCACATAGCCGAAACCGGTTTGTCTCCAAACCAAACTTGACAAGGGATGATGGAAATTCGGTCCAAAAATCTACATCAAGTCCGGCTTGGGGATAAACCGGTTTCGGCTATGTGCCATCTTCAAACAAAACTTGACAAGGGATGACGGAAATTCGTTCCAAAAATCTACAACTGTGTTGTCGGCTAAATTTGGTTTTCACTTTTAACAAAACACTGTGCAATTGAAATTTAGAACAACCATTTTGTATTTAATAATTTTTTTTTTGCATTTTAAAAACGTTTTTATTGTATTTTTTGGTGGGAACGAGTATAAGAGAAAATTCGTTGCACATTTTGGCACAAGCTAAATTTGGTAGCAGGCACAAACTTAGTCAATTGATTTGACAGAGTTGCCAGAGTTTCAACAATTTTTCAGATTTTAAGGAACATTGCGTACGAGTAGTAACAAGAAATGTACTTAAAAAAAACTGAATAATATTAATAAACACACAATTTTGCTATTTCATTTAAAGTAATTAGATATACATTTTGAATACAATTTTTATTCATTTGAAAAAAAAACCAAATTAAATATTATAAAACAATTTTTTTGTGAGGAAATTTAAAATGACGTTTTCAAACAACAAAACTATTTTTGGATAAACATGTACTTATTTGAATTTTTTTATTACATAATGACAATCCTCGTTTCATCATATTTTCTCTTAAACAAGTCTCTGGGAAAAAAATTGGCAACACCATTATGTAGTAGTGGCAAATATAATATGAAAATAAAAAAAGTATAAACAAAATAAACTAAACTGATATGAATGTATTTTTAGTAGGGTTCGATAGGGCACTAACATTATAATTATAATGTAATTATATGACCTAAACAATTTTCTACAACGGAAGTAGAAGAAGGGGCTCGCTAAAAAAAGCCTCTCACATTTGATTCGGTGTTTAAAGTGCCATTCAATAAATGGAGATAATTAGGTCGAACGTTTTGACGCATGCAGCGTGAAAAATAATAAAGACAAGCAAAATTTCTAAACAATCTTAATTATGTGAAATCATGACAAATATTTCTATAATCATTTTTAGTTTCCGTCTTATTTGATCATAGACATTTTTTGTTGTTACAAATAAAACTGTCACATGTGGCGTATGATTATTAATCATTGTTCAACATTAATGTGATAAAAAATGTATATATAGGCTGTAATACTTCATTCTGTTGCTTAAAAAGAAAAACATATTATTACTGTACTGCAGGGCGATGTATTAACATTTGTTGATACAGGGTGTCCGCCGGGAAGGTATACTACCTTGTGTTGCCGCCATTTTGGTAAACATTAGTCGTGAAGTAGAGACGTGGCAAATTTATTATGGAAAAATATTCGGTAAACCAACGGTTTTAATCGTTAAAACATTTTATCAAAATCAATCATCGATTACTGTGACGATGAGAAAGTTACGTGAAATTTTTGGGAGAAACAACGTGCCAACAAGACGCACTATCGTTTAGTGAATGATTTCGAAGGAGTGACTGTAGCTGATAGGCCCAAGCATAAACCACAACGTACTGCAAGATCGGCTGAAAACACTAATGCTGTTCAAGAAAGTGTTCAAAACAATCCATCAACCTCAATTCGACACCGTGCTCAGGAGCTTGGTCTTCAAAGAACAACTTTGGCCACAATTTTGCACAAAGATTTGCATTTGTTTCCATTTCAGATTCAGTTGACACATGAGCTCCTTCCAGGAGACCATTTACGCCGCCGTACATATGTCAATAGGATGCTACAGCTCGCCCATGACAACCCCGATTTTCATGAAAAAATCATAATGGGATACGAGACACATTTTCATTTGAATGGATATGTGAATAAACAGTATAGTTGGTTCTGGGCAATGGAAACCCCTAAAATTATTCATCAGTCACCTTTGCATCCAATAAAAGTGACAGTCTAGTGTGCAATTTTGCCAGGAGGAATCAGTGGACTTTATTGTTTGGGCTTGACTAACATGTGGTTTCAACAAGACCATGCCACATCGCATATAGTCAGGATTACAATGGAATTACTGCGAGTAGTATACCTTCCCGGCGGACACCCTGTATTATATTATATTATTATAATATTTTAGGATATTGAAAAAATTAAGTTATTAGACGACTAGCAGAATGGATGATATTCATTTTTTGTGCCGCTGCGCACATCAATAGAATTCTCTCTATCTCTCTACTGAATTGTGTATATTGCAAACATCTGCTAGTTGTCTAATAACCTAACTTTTTCAGTATTCTAAAAAAATTATCGTATTAATAAGAATATTTCTTTATTTCTTTTTTCTGAATCTTTCTGAATCAGAACGACCGCGCTACCTTAAATATATGAGTACAGTAAGTACTCATCTGTAATTTTCAGTAACTGTGCATATTCATATAATATTGTTTGCCATTCTTGTGAGTAGCTCTACGCATTTGCTTTCATACTTGTATGGATCCATACTTATTCTTATTTATACGCAGTTATGCGCACGTACACCTTGACCTACAACCATTTTTCTACCTAGAGTTGCCAGAAAACTATAGGTGTTTGAAAATAAAAAAATGGTTGATTTTTAATAGCGGTATTCAAATGACCTTGCAAACGTGCAAATGAAAAATGAAGAAGCTTTTTTATAGCATACATAAAATTTCTGCTGAAACTCATAAAAAAAGCTACGATATTTTTCATTTGAACATTTGCAAGACCATTTGCACCAAACACTGAATACCACTTATTTTTAATTAAATAAATATAAATACAAAATACATGTTTGAATTTTATTTTACTAATTAAACACAAGCCTTAATCTAAAAATTGTTTTGCTGGTTTGGAAAATATTTAAAATATATTCTTTAATTTTTCTCATAAGTCTTTTGCTATAATTTTTTATTTTTCTCAGTTAATTGATAAGCATTCAGATTTAAACACGTTTTGCGTAAACGTAGCACCTTTTTTCTTACTTAGGTCTAAAGAAGTGTTTTGTAAATATTTGCAATTATTTGCAGTTTAAATAAGCGTTTTTATACTTTTAAATTCTGGCAACTCTCTTCATATTATACGCCTACCAGAAAGAGAACTGTGACGCATACCTTTAGTTATTTGACGGATACACATAAGTATACCCGTACAATATGATCATACCCCTATGGTGTTATACGAATATCTTATACTATTACATGTTGGTTCATACTCATGCTAGTTGAGAACCAAAGTTATTTGTGCGCATACTCATCGGTATACATATCTGCTAGTCCTTATACCTGATTATATTCATACTCGTTAGGATATGATTAAGTTATGAGTATGAAAAATGTGACTGTTTGTCGGTCTCTGGCCTGAAAAAAATATTCGTTTTATTATTAAAAATGTCAATTCGACAAATTTGTTGAAATAAATAATTAAAAATTACCAAAAAATTATAGCTGTTCTTGACCTTTTTTTTTTTTTAAATTTAATTTATTTAAATTTGTCCAAGCTTGAAGGTCTTTTTTTAAAAAATTATATTTTTATTTTTTTCGATATTTCGCTACTCCATTGTGTAGCATCATCAGGAAATAAAAATAACGAACCAATTATATATTAATGAAAAAAATATTGTCACAAAAATTCAAAAATTTTCCAAAGTTAACATAAAACAAAAATAACATGAGGTTTTTTTAAATATTTAAAAAAATGTAAATACAGTTAACGAAACTTAACATTAATTCAAAAACGCCTAAAAACATACTTATATTAACTATCTTATTCTATGAACTAAGTGTCTATAAATCTGTGCAACATTATCCGTGTCCGCCTTAAAATTAATTCTTTGTGTACTAGGTGTATTAACAATTTGTAACATTTCTAATATAAAACGACGCTTATAATTAATTTCTGTATTTAAAACCGATGCGTTTTCAAAGTTAGGATAATGATTTGATTCAAAACAATGAGAAGATAATGCTGTATTAAGGGAATGTCTGCAATTAAGATTTGATTTATGTCCAGCTATCCTAGTCTTCAGTTTATTTTTTGTTGTCCCTACATAAACCTTATCACAAGTCTCCTGATCATTTCCCTTACAAGGAATTTTATAAACTATATTTGCCTTATCCAATTTATGAATTCTATCTTTGGTTTTACCAAACAATCTATTCAAAGTATTATAAACTCTATAAGTCATTTTGTATTTCTCCTTATCAAAAAATTCAGCATTATTTAACCGCTCTGATATTCCTGGTATATATGTAAATGTCTTGTATATCTTTGGCTCCAATACGTTGCTTATATTACGTTCTCTCCTAACATTATACTGATTAATTAATTTATAAATCAGCTCCTTTGGAAAACTATTCTCGTCTAATATATTCCTAATCTTAACTTTATTCTTTCTATGAAATTCTCTATCACTTATAGTAAGCACTCTATTTATAAAATTCTTAGCTGTATTTATAATAATAGCTTTATTGTGCTTTGAATAATAGTTAATAATTCTTCCCGAAGCTGTTGGCTTCTGGTACCAATCCATTATCAATTCATTACCTCGCCTTATTATCCAAGTATCTAAATAAGAAAGTCTTGAATCCTGCTCTTTTTCTATTGTAAATTTAATATTATTATTAAACGAATTAAAAGTATCCAACATTGTATTAATTGCACCCTCAGAAATAATACAGAATAAATCGTCAACATATTTCGTGCAATTAATACAATGTTGGAGTAGCGAAATATCGAAAAAAAATAAAAATATAATTTTTTAAAAAAAGACCTTCAAGCTTGGACAATTTTAAATAAATTAAATTTAAAAATTACCAAGTAAACTATTCTCTAAGTCGATAAGTTTATGTATTTTTTAAAGATAATTTCGTATAACTGTTGAACATGCCTACATTATGTAATTGTTAAGTTTGTTCACAACAGGTGTTAAGTTGTTTCCGAAGGCACCTATTGGCTAAAAAAGTGAAATCGTAGTATTAAGGTGACCAACTGACTGACAGATGCTAAATGACCAATCAATTCTTTGCCAAACTCACTTTTTATTAGGTCTATTGTTTAACGCCACCATACAGAAAGCCAATGTCTCGTCATAATTATTTTATAGAAATAAACATTTAAAGACTTTGTAAGCCTACCAACACTACTCAATAGTATTTGATACATTGTATTACTCTTAATTGCTCATCTGGTTAAATGCTACAATTTTGCTTACTAATGCATCTTCGCCCAAAGAGTGATCGAATGAAATTAAAGAAATTCTAAGTATTATTCATAAGTACACGTAAGTCTTCACATGACAAAATTGCAGATTTTTCCTAGGCATATTAAACAAGTCACAAATAAAAGGTGTCAATAAAATTAGCGGTGGAGTTAAATGATACAATTGCATTAAAATTAGAAAATTCATCTGAGTGTTACCTCCCCTTTAAGTTCTAGGCGCCTAAAGAAATGCCCTTTACCTGTCTTGTGTTTGTGTATCACTTGCACGAATTATTTCATTTACTCTAATTTCACAAGCTCTGTGTGTGTGTATGTATGTATGTACACCTATTATATGTTCGCATGCAATGTTTTGTCATTGCGTGCATCCGAAACGTGCTCATTCACTTGGCTCGCCATCATTTTAGATTTATGACTCAATTACAATTTGTTGCCACTTTACAAGAGACTACAAATTGTTTTTTGTCTGTAATATTCCTTGAAGTCTATAAATGATGTGTAAATAATGTCAATGACTCGATTTTGTATGTATTCAATTGCACTTCTATACTTCGATATTTTTGTTTCGAAATAATTACTACACATTGTGTTTATACTCGCGCTAGTAACCTTCAGAAAGTTTAATAATTTTTGTGTTAGTATGTTTATATGACATCATTTGTTCCTATTTGTTGACTAGTAATTTAAATAATTTTAAGCATTAAATTCAGAGGGGGGAAGGTTGACAAATTTAAGAGGCTTGAACTTATAAACTTTAGACTATATTAAGAAATTCATTGAAAGCAATTTAAATGCTGTTGGCAATTTTGTTTTCACCACAATTTATGTTTAATTAAAAAAAAAAGAATTGATGACAAAAATATTTAAAATATTTGAGATTTTCGTGCCTATCGCCAAACATAAATGGAAAAAATATATTGTCTGTCATCTCATTTGTAACATGATCTAGCATGGTTCAGTTTTAAAAATTCTGGTTTAGTTATTCCTACAGGGTTATTTCGGCTATGTGTCATCTTCAGTGTCATTTTTCGTTCTGACTCATCTATAAACCATCTCTATTCGTTATCACTTTGAGCTTAAAAAGCAATCGAGAGGATGAAACAATGTTTCGACGAAGAATAATAACTATATAATAATGCCTCATACTAACCGTACTAGTGTATGGCGCTGAAGGTGAACAATGAAAAGAACAGATAAGTCATTGCTGCGTACGAAAGAAAGATAACCGTAACATTCAAGGCTCTATACATACATATGTACATGTTGGGATGGATCATAATCTCTACGAGGTTTACGCAAATAAAATATACAAAGAGGAATCCATTGGTGGGTAAACAAATGTTCATTGGTGGCAACTATCACCAGTAACCAAAGAACACAAATAAGCATCTACTGTTCTTTATTCAACAACGACAAGTTAATTTTTGACCTTATGCAAACATTTCGACGACTTTCAAAAATACAAAATTTCATTTACTTGTACCTGATGCAAAGCGCATTAGACTATAACTGCATCACTTTAAATTGGGAGCGCTAGACCTGCCAGAAAGAAGCTTGACATTTCAAAGAAAAATCTAATTAAATACAGAGTTAGATTTGCAAGAGCTCGAGAGTTTGGGATGTATGTTGTTTTTGCTGCAAAAGGCCAATGTGACCTATTTGCCTCTGATGGAAAGGTAAAGCAAACACAGAGTTGGAAGAAAGAGCGATATAAATTTTAAAACATGGTGACAGGTGGTGAGCTTTTATTGATGATAGGATTATGGATCATTGTCAGGAAATTAATTTTCTAAAGAAATATTAAAAAAAAGCAAAGCAAATGTTTCTTGATTGGATTTTCGAAACAGAGTGATTTGATAATAATCACCTTGTCATGTTTGCTTTGGCTACGTAACCGGTTGCGGCTACGTGCCATCATCAGTGTAATTTTTCGTTCAGAATAAAAAGTGCATACGTAGTAGGATGATCGACCGGTTATTTTAGATTTACAGCGGTCGAATGTTTTAAAGGGCTATTATTCCAATGTCGAATAACCCGGTTTCTTGTTATGAAAGAACATGTTCTCGATATTTTCTTTTAATTTTTTTTTCTTGAATATGAATATGAATGCTTTATTTAAATTTTGTGTCAGTTTTTAGTGGAAGTGGCAACTTTGATATTTAACGGTTGTCACCTATGTATGACTATTCCGATTATTAAAAATGGAGCGCTACACAGAAAAAGAACACATTATAATTATGAAAAGAAAGTGCACCTAATGTGTCAACAATTCGAAGTCCGATTATGGACAGTAGGTGGTCGTCAGCTGGCAGTTACAAAGGTATGGCTTGCCTTAAGTCGTGCGGGGAGAAATTAACACTCTCTTAAAAAGTACATAATCCACGGTGGAACAGAATACGCCAGGGATTCGTGGCCAAGAGGATGCTGGGTCTCTAATATGCGAAGCATTCGATTTCCAGTTTTAATACAGATTTATCCGTGCATATGAATCTTTGTGTGGGTGGATATCACTTTCTCCATTACTTGAGAGAATTATACGAATTCTCTAAAGGAACTTCGGTTTTAATTGACCAAGGCAGGAATCCGGAAGAGATGGACTAAAATGATGCCGTGATATTCCAATAGGGATAGACAATGTAGTCTCGCAAGAATTGGAGATGTTAATTTCAGCAGCAACTCCGGTATCATTGGCCAAAGTAGGCATTCTGAAGAGATAAACAAAGAAAACTACGAAAGGGGTGGACGGGGCAGACTCCAAACATACTTCTGTAGAAGAGGCTGAGGCGGGCAGACACTTGTTAAATGTGAATGCCATGGAAGTGACTCCGTAATGAACAAGAAGGTCGACAGTCTGAAATAACTAGCGTCAAGAGTAAAGACTAGTGTTAGCACGAGACTCAATGAGCAAAGGAGGATAACGAAAAGAAACTGTGAACTGTACGCGTTACATGAACATAATAGCGAAATTATTGTAGCCTCAGCTGGACGGCATGGATCTGAACGACATGTGGTTTCAGTAAGACGGCGACGACATGAGATTTGCAACAACAATTTCTATAGTGCACTCCTCGCTATTGACTTATATGGGGTGGTATAAGTATTCTTCTCCCGGTGCAGAAGATTTTCATACTGTTTTCTATTATTTAATAAGACAACAAATACTGAACATCCAGCTCATAGCGCTTATAAAACAATTAATTTTGCTTGTTTAGTGAATACTATAGCTCCTTTTGTTGGTTTTTTTGTCAACGTCTACCGGACTTTATTGGAAAACTCTTTATTTTAAACATTTATTTTTTAAATTTTAATACATTTTGAATAATTAATTAATAATTACAGGATTCTGCATTAAAAAATGATTAAAAATCGAAATGTACAATAAATACTTTTATTTTATAAATATTTAAAATAATTAAATTATATTTAAATAATGCATAATATAACGAGTTATTGTTTTTCAGAAAAACAAGTAAAAATCAAAACAATTTGAACATTTTGACAAACATATGTTTGTCGACGTAAACAGCAAACTAAACAAACAACGATTTTGATGCCACCCATACCCACAAATATGCAATGCCAGCCCCTAAAGCCGAAACCATTTCAAACAGAATAGAACACGTTTAAAATACATGCATTAAGCAGACTTCATCTGAATGATCATTAATTAACGTGATTCTCGCACACAATACGGTAATACAATTTGATTTTGGCTGCTACGTAACTATGTTGGTCGAACGCCCCCTTTTTTATAGTTTTATTTAAAATATATAGTATTTTTAAATGTAAATCTTCTTTTAAAATAAGCAACAAATAAATTATTTAATCTTAAAGCAAGTGTCGGAATGTTTAGGTAATGCCGTTGGTCATACAGTCATGAATACAATGAACGTATTGCTGATGATGTTTTGAGCAACGTAGTCAATCATACACAAGTGATATTATATTGATTTGCTTCTAGTGAGATAAGGCTACGTAGATTTTCATGAATTAAATGAGTGATACAATTTTAACGTAAATTTTATTCATTTACCTCACATATTGTATTGGGTTCTACTTAATATATGTAAATACAATTTTGCTCATATGTTATTCTATTATCGTTGAGAGGTGAATTTTCAAATTGACGTATATAAATAATTTCGTTTACATTTATTTTAAATTATCATGGCAAAGTGTTAGATTTTCTTTCTTTTTCATTATTTACGTACAAGAGTTAATTTATCAGGGGATTAACATTCATAATTTTCATGATGTTCACGTGATATGAATACGGCATGTAAATGAGTGAATTTGACTATAAAAAACACATTTTTAAAGTAAAAAATTAAATATTGTAGATAAGATAGTCTATATTAAACATACACCATAGTTAAAAACAAGTAGGCAGCTTTAAGAAATCCTAATTTATACTTGTAAAGATATGGTCACACGTTTCAATTATTTGTGAAAATATGCATAGGCTACGTGCCATATTTAGACTATATGTTAGTAAATACTATAATACTATTGGTATGTTTCCCATTATATTAAGTAGAAACTTGCTTAATTTAAAAAAACAAGTAATAATAAAAGGATATTATGCACTATTTCGTAAAATATTTGCTCGGACTGACCATGTCTATACAAGTTTAGGACAAATTTGCTTTACAAATTTACCTCCTAAATGTTGTTTCTAAATGTTGCTATTATGTTTAATCTAGATTATCAAAAATAATAATAATATATTGTTTGACTACATTTGTCGAACTAGAATTATTAAAATTAATTAATTTAATTTGTTGGCCTTAGGTTCGTTTTCTTACTCTTTCTGTTAAAAAAAAAACATTTTATTCAATATTGTTACGAAGATAAGTGCGAAAGAAGATTCCTGCCTGTAAGAATTGAGTGGTATGAATACTTGTGACACTCACTGTGCAGAAAGTTCCAGAATTGAAGTGTACGAATACATTTGGCAACCACTGTGCTGGCAGTGCTGTGCTATAATAACAACACACACAACATTCATAAAGTCATACAAGTAAGCAGAAAAGTGAATACACAGAGAACAACTACAACGATATAACACCCACAAGTTAAGACGAATTCAAAAATTGAATAGTGTGGGTAAACAATAACAACGCAAAGAAAAACCACCGTTAGGACAAAGCAGACAGTAGTTACAAAAACGACTATTATAAAAAGACTTGGGTGGTTAAAGTAAGAGTTAAGTAAGAGTGTTAAATAAAGTAAATAAACTAACATAGTGTACAAATAAAATTCTGGTATTATGTAAAAGAAACTCTATAATACAAAGAACCTGGGAATAATTGAACACGTTTAAAAAATACAGCAAAAGTTAACATTTTATTTGAAAACTAGCAGAATGGAATGCATTTTCTTCGTCGCTATGCACGTTATCAACGTTGTTAGTGCCTTTCTACTAATTTTGTGTCCACTGTAAACATAACCCATTTAACCATATAATAAATATAAATGGAATATGGGAGGGAATATTTACACGAAAGAAGTTTACACTTCTTTAAGTTTATATTATTGCATTCTTTATAAGTGTTTTGCTTCAACAAACATCGGTTAGCAATAAAAATATTCACTCCCATATTCCATTAACCTTAAATAGATGATGTTTACAGTGTGCATAAAATTAATAGAAAGACACAAAGAATGTTGATAACCTGCGTAGCCGCATAGAAAATGTATTCCATTGCGCTCGTTGTCTAATAAAATTTTAACTTTTACTGTTTTCAAGTTTATCAAATCAAACAAAGTTTTCTTTCTGAACAGAAAGAGTAAAAAACAAACTTAAGCCCAACAAATTAAACTAGTTAACTTATATAACTTAAAATATTTAGTTTTTTACTATAGTTTTTTTTTTACTGAGTTCCCGGAACAAAATTGACACTGATGATGGTACATAGCCGAAACCATTTTGTCCCCAATCCAAACTTGACAAGGGATGACGGAAATTCGTTCCAAAAATCTACACCTAAAAAGGTACTTTTATTCTAACAACTTTGCGTATACAAAATACAATTTTCAAACATTTTAAATTAAATGACTGCTTTTTATATGTATCTTAACTGCAACAAAAGCATTATTGTGTAACCAATTTTGTACTAATTAAATAACTTTGAGGGGGTCTTCTTATCATGACATTTGCTAGTTTTTGCTGATAGTTCTGAAACTAAAGTTTTTAGCAAAAATGAATTCATATAAAACTTAATGTTGGGAATACAACTAGGACGAACGACGAATTTTTTGCCGCGAATATTCGTTGCCAAAAATAGAACACATTTGTGTATACCAAAATGCACACAAATATGACGTCGGTCGAAATTCGTCATACGCGGCGAACTTTGAATAATACTACATTTACATCTACGCAAAATCTGGTACTTATGAGATTTTGAGCGAAATCTAGTTCATTTCCACCAGATTTCCCATACAAAACAAAATCTACTTACGAACTAGATTTTGGCAAAATCTCTCAAAATCTTGCAATACTAAATGGTGCAACTATGTATTTTTTGCTAATGTACTGAAATATACAGCGCTGAACAAGAAAATTTTTACATTTGTAACAAAAAAAAAAGCGCGGTAGAAATAAAATATTTACAGCAACATTAAAAAAATAATAAAAGTTTAAAATAAGCGTTTTCAATATGGATAAAACAATAATGAATAAAGTGTAAGTAATATTACATATGTAATTATGTGTATAAAAACAATTGTAGCACGAATTTAATTAAGTTTAGAGCCAATTTTTTATGCTTTCTTCAGTCAGCTGTTTTTGTTATGAAAATGAAATCCAATAATACGTCAAAAAGCATTGGTGTAAACGGCAGAGATTTTCTTCGAGATTTGAGCTGAAATCTACTAGATTTTGCGTAGATGTAAATGTAGTATTAGATTTATTTCTATTTATTTTGCCGGCGTACGACGAACAAAACAGTACGTATTTGCGTAGATGTAAATGTAGTATTAGATTTATTTCTATTTATTTTGCCGGCGTACGACGAACAAAACAGTACAATGTGGCCATGTTTGGTTTTAGTTTCCAAGTATTTTAGTAAATAAAGTTTCTTTTTTAAAAATAATTAATTAATTTAATTTTGTTTTATAGTATTTAAAATAAGTTTACAAAATAGTAGTTAACTATAAAATTACTTTTTGGCTGTGTTTTTGTTAGCGTTTAATTTTTTAACTATTATTTTTTATATGGTCACCCATATATATTATATAGATAACAGCTGTTATTTTGTCGTTATTGTGCTTCATACGGCGAATTTACACAGCGAATTTTTACCGCCGTATACGTCGTGATGGACGAAATTCGTCGTTCGTCCCAGTTGTGTTCCCAGCATAAAGCTTATAAAATTACCTATAAAAATGCTCCTAATCATTTTTTACGTAAGACCAACCATTTTGGTGTTATAAATTCAAGAAAAAAGAAGAATTTTAATAATTTATTAATGCTGATAACAAGGCAACTGAAATTGATATGATATTTTTATAAAAGTGTTGACATTTTATTATCATGAGTATTTACTTCAAAGTTGTTTTTACACTGTTTACGCGATTTACATTCTGTTTTTAAGAAATAAACAAATTATAAAATTTTTATAAAATGATAAATTAAATAGAAACTGCTAAAAAATAACACATACACGTGATCACTGATTAGGTTGACTTGAATTTCTTTTTTAGTTTTTTCGCCATTATCTCATTCGGTATTTTGAAATTATTCACACAGTGCACACACATGTTTGTACATACATATGTACATATGGAACTGTGGAAACACACACGCACACACACACACACACACAAATTAAAACAATTAATATTCTCACATGAACGTTAAACACGAAAATATTTTAAGACACGTCAATGCAAATAAAGGAAAAGGTGGGGTTAAATGAAATAACAGTACCCAATATGTGTACATACATACGTACATACATTCATACGTACATACATACGTACATACATTCATAGGTACATACATACATATTTTGTAACATACATAAATCCATACTCATAGAGAATAAAAAAATTTCTTTAACAAATATTGCTAAGGCACAGAATGTAAACATCGCTATAAAACAGCGCTGAAGAATTAATTTGTTAAATTATTGGCGATTATACGGTGTTAGAGCAGAGATAGGCAAATATCCACGATCTTAACTTACGAGTATTCTTGTGTAAGAGAAGAAATCCTCAAAGATTTCAAAAGATTTCTTTCAGTGTAAAGCAAACAACAAGCGGTCATGTGACCTCGTTGAATCGTTGCTCATGCGAGACTTAATAGTTTTTTAAACACTGGAGCGTCCGTTTATGTGGGTGAAATTTTCTGTTCATACTCTTTGATAATGTGTGATTTTGGATTTTCTTACGATAAGCGCGATACCACTACAGTAGGAAAAGAGCAAAGAGTTGTTAGTAGTAGTGGCTAGTTTTCTGACAAACACAGTGTAGCGGCATCATAATAAATCCCCTCTCACATAAATCCGAACAATAGTTCGCACAACCTTCATAAGCTATGCTAAAAGGTTCCATACGATCTCGATGAGAGGCAAAAAATTATGCTGAAACTGAACGTGAACATCTATACGGATTCTTTAAACAGAAGACTACGAACACATTTTCTTTCGTTATTTTCGAGATGCTCTCTCAATGTGCGAACATGTTTATGGCTAGTCAAGACGTAGTGTCACGTTAAAAGTTAAAGGTAAGAAAATCTTCTCTTTAGCTTAACATGGCGTCTTGACTAGCCATACATCGTCAAGACCGTCGCTGTTCATGGTCAAAACAAAGATGTCCGAACAATGGTTCGCACAACTCTGTTATGACGTTACACAAACAAAATACACAGGGAAAATAAAAAAGTATATGTGCGCTCGTCTGTAAACACCCGTGCATAAACTATGCAAAAGCGGCCATATAATCTCGATAAGAGACAAAAAAAACTAACCAGGAACATTCTTCAAACAGAAGATCACGACCACATTTTCCCTCGTTATTTGACGACGCTCTTACAATGTGCGAACAAATTTATGACTGGTCAGGACGTAGTGTTACGAACATCTTTACCATAAAGTACACCCATAATAACAACAAGCGAATAATCTGTCCGATAATATCTCAACTTTAACTATCGGCAAGTGGTAATAATGTCCATTAGTACGGTAAATTTTTAAATATCGTGAATAATCATAAAGAGGCTCTCAGTCAAATAATAAGTTTTTGCCGGTTATATATTTGTATGTAATTTATAAAAGTCAAGGAAATCAATACACTTCTCAAAAATATTTTCTTTTCAATAAAAAATGTAACTGACATAAGACAGCAACAAAAAACCAGCTCTATAAATAAACGTTATAATAAAATTACCAAGAAACACACACTCAAACACACCTATGAAACGTTTTATCAGGTGATGGTGAAAGATATGTATTTAAAAAAATGTTTACACAAACAGCTTGACGTCAATATATTGATAAAAAATATATTAATAAAAAAAATATATTAATAAAATGTATTTCTCAAAATTCACGTGTGTTTTCTTTCATTTAAGACGAACAAAAAGTAGGCATACATACATTCGCATACATGTATGTATGTATGTAGTTTCCTGTTTTATTATTAGCAATAAAGAAACTTTGTATATATATTTGTATGTCTGTACATAAAAAAGAATCGTTCCATTATTCACGTGAATGATCATGACACATATTTTATGGATTATAGTTTTTCATAACACATTGTAAAACATCTTAAACCCCTCTTAATTAAAGGCGATTTATATGGTAAAAGTCAAGAGAAAATAATTTCAAAATTCATCCGTGAGACTAAAAATTTTACGAAAACAGCTATTGTTCCAAACTGTTGACTCTGTCTTGAAGGCAATGGTCGCTGCTGTGTGCATGACCATAGTCAATCGTATTGGTAACAGTCCATATCGTTGAAGACGTTTTCCAAAGAATGTCCACAAAATCGCACGCGATCAATTACACGGCACTGTGGCTAGGGTAGTAGCAGAAAAATACATCCCTGAACTAATAAGATGTGATGATTTCTTGAAAAATGTTCGTATTTTTTCTCAAACAAAATAACATTATTTGTCACCATTTCACTAGACATCGAAAACGCTTTGGACAGAGTATGTCATGTAGGGATTTTGTATAAACTTTTTAGAATAGGTTGGGATCGGTTCGTAGTGAAATTATGTAAAAGTTATTTCTCGGAGAAACATATTTTTGTGGAAATAAGTAACTCAAGATCAGCCTTCGGTAATATATTCTGCAATGTTCTTCAAGGTGCTGTTGTTATCCCCTTTTTATATAATATTCGCACAATTACACACTTTCTAGAAGTATCCTGTTTGCAGATGATTTTTTTTTATATACACACGATTCTATTCCAGTGGTCGCGTTGAACAAAGTTAAGTACCACCTTTCGTTAATCGAAAGCTTCTGCAGATACTGGGGTATTAAAATTAATTGCTTGAAGTCAGAAGCTATTTGTTTTCGTAATGTTTCGGGCAAGGGTCCTCGTGACGCAGTCAAACAAAGTAAAACATTGGATCTCTCTCTTCATAGTTTAAAAATTTCTTTTCGAAACTATATAAAGTACCTCGGAATAACTCTAAATAAACTGTTTAAAGTTAACCAGCATGGTTAAAGCGAACGAAAAATGGCAGTGAAGATGGCAATTGGTTAGACTCCAAACTAAACTTGAAAAGGGATGACGGAAACTCGTTCCAAAAAGCTTCATCAAATCACCCTGTCGGAATACCAAATCAAGAATCAATGTCATAAACGCTTACTTAAACAATACACTATAGTTTTAAATTGTATGTATGTGTATCACGTTACTTTTATATTTATATTTGCAACAGACAAAAATTACACAATTTCAATTAAACAATTTGCAATTAGTCGAAAGTTTCCATTAAACTTTTCATTTTTATTAAATATCAAAAATCAAATTTCATAAGCCGTATGTGAATTTTATTTTCAAGCAGCTTATAAATCAAAGTCGTATTTTAAAGTATATTCATAACAACATTGCTTTGCCATCTCTATTAGTACTCGTAATAACAAAACAAAAATAGTATAATAAAAACACAGTATTGCTTATTTTTTACTCGTGCATGCATAAGTATGAATACTAAAAGTTTACAAGTCATGTGCAGTTACTTAGTTGAGACTGCATTAATTTTTTCTACAAAATTCAATACAAAAGCTGAAATAATAAATGTTTATACATATTTCGGTGTTATTAAAAAAACATCAGTAGAAGAGGGAGTGGAAAAACGTGTGCACGTGTCGTAATCGTGAAATTTTAGCACTTGACAACACTATTGCAAATGGTGGTTTCCAAATAAAACACAAACAAAAACGACAGGTACTGAGAGGTATTATTCGGTGTGCATGTGTGTTAGTATGTGTATAATAAAAACATAAAAGCAATATAACAACGTGAGATACATATGTATGTATATAAATATGTGTGTATAGATGTACTCGTATGCATCTGTTATACTAATCGTACTTTTCTCTCGTTATCTCACATTTAAAAACATTGTATAATAGTGTTGATAGAAACTGTTATTTTTGCCTAAATTTTGTTTAAATTTAAATACGAGTACATGTACATACTTTAGGGTCGGTCGACTTTTTTTTTGTCAAATATGCAGCAATTTAATCAGTTTTTATACTTGCATCTAAAATTCAAGATTTAATTTTTAATTGACAACTTTTTGTAATTGAAAATAAAAATTAATAAATGAAGCATTATTTGTAACTTATTTTGGAATTTTAGAACAATGGTTTCTAGGCAAGGTTTAAAAAAATGCTAGATTAAAATTGATATTACTGATGCTACGAAACTAGTATTAAAAATACAACAGCAATAGCGAAATGCGACAGTTCGAATGGCAGTCAACTTTGCGCTGTTCAGGCAGTAAGTTAAAAACATTGACTTCTAAACAACAGCAGCAAAATCGAAATATTTACAAGCTTTCTTTGCACTGCAATACTAAATGTTTGCTGTCAAATTTCTTGCTGTCAATGTTATTGCTATCGTATTTGTGCTAGTGCTATGTTCGCCTCTGTCGTATTTTCAACAAAATTTATGTTAGTAAAACTTGTTTCTAGTCCAAAATTGCTTGGAATTCTTTGTAACATAAAATCACCATATGTCTTTTTATTTTGTATCCATACAAATCGGCTAGCCCTAATGCTATTTTTCTAATATAATTATTAACAGTTTCTTTACTACATAGAGAAAATAGTTCTAAACGAACACGAGTGAGTATGTGCTTACTTATGTACATATATACACAAAATTGTACATTACTATTTTGTACATGCATTGGATGGTATACATATCCCTGCAAACATTTTCTATCCAAATTGTCAATAAAATGTTATATTAATATGTTGAAAATCATCGCCATGATATCGCTTTCTTATCAAAAAAAGACTCACCAGTTTGGAGAAAACGAGCCAATAAAGAAATACATATTGATCGGATCGCTTAAGTGCCGTATTAGCGTGCATAAATGGCTGCCTTTTTGGAAGGCATAAAGCAATTAAGTCGCTTTTAATCAATTTTGTTATATTATTCGTTCGAAATCGCGACTTATTTAATACGTTCTACATATATAATAAATTGTGGTGCCTTTTTGGGTTTACTTACTTTCATTTGATAACGAATAATTTGGAAAAATTATCACAAGTTTGTTTCTTTCAAAATTTTAAATTTTAATTTAGTTCGACGATTGGATCAGTACATTATCTGACAAAATTCTGTCCAACTCAAAATAAATAGCAGGTTTATGATCTTAAAAAAATGTTAAAGCCATTACCAAATCGGACAAATGTTTCTATTAACTAAAAATGAACTTTTTAGTAACTTGTTCGTAAATTTTGCCTTCATTCGAAATTCTAAAAGGTTTATACAAATTAGATTCTAATGTATTTGTTATTGTAAAATATGTATGTTTAATTACATTATGTAGTGATGAAAGTGTTACTATTTAGTCAATGGCTCGAAAATTCAACTTTCATATGTTTGCAGGGCTACAGCACGTATTAGTGATATTTAATTTTGTTTTTGTTATTTTTTCAGTCATTCATTTTATTTTTAAAACCCGTGATGCCCAACAGGTGCGCATACACATATACATACATATGTACATATACGTACTATATCTGATGTCAGCATTATTATGAGTAAGTGAATTTGGCATAAAATATACTTATACATTCATACCTATTGTATTTATAAAATAAAATGCCTATTATTAGACATTAAAGCTTATTATACGCTAGAGGCCTGCACAAATCCATTTAAATACACATTGAAGACTTTGGGTATTTTCAAGTACATAGATACATATGGATATGTACATAAATGTGGAGTTTACTGTAATAAAATCGCGACAAACGTACATATATATGTATATATGCACATAAGTATAGAGAATGTAAATACTGTCAAAAACTTATTGAAGTTGTTGTATGTGCAGAAAATATAAACAAATATGTATGTAGATATGTACATATGATTGCAAAGAGTAAGGACAAAAAGCGCAATAATTTGTGAGACAGACAATTTACATGCAATTGTTGGAAGTACATTAATGGGGATTTTTCCCAGTTTTTTTTTTAATTTGTCTCTCATTGTTTAAAATCAAAAACTTTCCACAAAAATTTCGTGGAATATTAATATATGTACTACATACATATTTCAATTTTTTTGCGTATTGAATTACAGTCTATAATATACCGACACCCTGATTATAAAGGTGTAAACTAATCAACTTGTGGCGTTTTCGTTTCTAGAAAAAATGCAAAATTATTTGCCCTTAAAAAGGGGTTTTTTAGATGTTATCCTTGATAATGTCGAAAGGCATTGCTATTTATGATCTTTATAAAATCCCAGATAGTAAGGGTGTGTTAAACATGTGCTCTTTAACAGGGCTATATTTTACTTATGAAACGAAAACGCTATTAATTGCTTTGCTTCAGACATTTCTGCGAAAAAATCTTTAAGTGAGCAAATACGAATAACAAAACTGCTACCAGACTCTACAACAAAAAATGTTTGTTTGCTAAATGTCGAATAAACTCCATGAGAGGTAGGAAACAAGAACTGCGCAGTCAAAAAAATAGTCAGCTGTGGAGTTAATGGGTATAATTGGTTTAGTCTACCCTGTTTCATCATAAGTACGTTTCATTCTACTTTATGTTAACTTCATTTACAAATTATATTTAAAGTGTCAAGTATAATTAAAGCGCACTGTAGTGCGCCAGGTAAAGTTCAGGCCTAATGCACACATTGTGTTTATTACACGAAACCATTCGCGTTGTTTTTGTTGATCTCAGTTCTTTTAACGACCGAAATGTTTTGATGGAAACTTGGTCTTATTTTCACATTTACGTTTTTGTGCAGATATAAGTAATTTTTACGATGCATAAATAAAAAACACGTATTTCGAGCCATCTACTACTATTTCCTTCATTAATCGATGTGTAAATATTCTATTTATAGATTAAAGTAACTAAACATATAAGGTCATTCATGCATACGATGCATATTTATATCATAATTAATGTTAGTTATTTAAATACAATTTTTAAGCTCATCACATTTAAATGTTTTTTCTTTCAGTGCATAAATTATATCTCTGAAACAATGCAACGATCTGATAACATAATTTGTTTTTGCATTTTTTTATCTCAAAGGCCGAAGACGATTAAATATTATAACGGCGCTAGCTATGTAAATATAAAACAATTACATTTAGTATGCTTATAAAGAAATAAAAATTATGTGTAGGTATTTAGTGGGTTTTGATACTAGTTGTACACGAAAAAATTACTTCTTTCAAAGTATATAATTTTTATGCGTAAGAGCAGAGACATGAAAAAATTTGTTGCAAAATATTTGAATCCAATTCCAAGGTATAGTGAATTAAGCACTTCGGTTTGTACTGTCAAGAGGAAGAAAACTTGGACCTACTAATAAAAAACTAGCTAGAAAAATTATTACACAATTTTATAGGGTACTTAACACCTCGGTTCGAGATATGACAGGAACATAAAATTTTTATGTTCATAAAGTTTAAAAATATTAGAAATTGAATTCATATAAGGTGATGAAAGTACCAGATGGAGCGGCAGAAAAGCTAAACGAAGAGCCAGAAAAATTTTAACCTAGTATATCACAAAATACGCTTGCATCGTGATGGATAATGAAACATATTTCAAGGCAGACATTAATCAATTGCCAGGTCTAGGGTTTTATATCGCTCTTAAAAGAGGAGGTGTCAGTCCACAACATACAAAAAAGGAAGATAGCAAATATCCAAAGAAATAAATGATTTGGCAGGCAAAATGCAGCTGTGGGTTACGAAGAAAGGAAATGGTCATAAACGGGTCAATAAACTTGAAAAATTGTATCGAAAAATGTCTTCATGCGATATTAAACGAATTCATACAAAACCACAACAGGTCTCTATTATCTTAGCCAGATATTGCAATGAGCCGTTACGCCAGAGATACAATAGAATGGTATAATAAAAATAATATCAACAATTGATAGATATTGGGCGCTGGTGAAAAGAAAGCACAGCAAAAAAATAACAAAAACCGAACAGGATCTTCAAAATGAATGATGAAGAGCATATCATGACATAGATAGTAACACTGTACAAAGGCTTATGAGTGGTTTCAAAAAAAAAAAAAAAAAAAAACGTCGGGAAAAAGGTCCACAGGACGTGACCTTTGAACATTATATTGAAATAAAGCTATAAACTGCGAAAACTTTTTTGCACAACACACATATACATACACACACATATTTTGTGTAAATAAACACTCAATGTGTTAAATTTGCCTGAAAACAAGGAACATTTCTTTGGCTACTGTTTGCTTTGGTGCTTATCGACTTTGTCTTTATTTTTATTTTTTATACTTATGTATGTACATATGTATGATGTATTTATTTCTTTTATTGTATTTGCTTACAATGCGCTGCAATCTTTAATATTCTGGACGTAGTCCAACGCTTTGAACATTGTAGAATTAATTTATAGTTTAAATGATGTTTTATTTATTTATGTATTTATTATTACTTGAGCACAATTTATGTATAATTTGTTTACAAAACTCCCTTTAAAATTATTCACCAACATTCGACTTCGATTTATGTAGATATATAATTTGTTTTTGTAGCTCTGTGTTGCTTTTTAAACGTGTTGTCTTATTGAACATTTGCGATATGCAATTATAATATTTTCTATTCTTAAAAAGTTTCCTTTTCGAAGAAAAATATTAAGCAAATGTAGCAAAAAACAAACACACATTCCATTTGAAATAAATGATATTTTCTGGTATTAATATTTAATTAAAATGATTTGCAATTCGTTTTTTTTGTATATTTTTTTTTGTATATTTTAAATACGCACTACTACATATGTATGTATGTACATAGGTGTTTTGTAAAAATTATTATAATGTTCCGAAATATTTATTATAGATATTTCAGAATTCCTTGTTATCTCTTGAATAAACGTTTTTATGTATTTATCGTTATCAATATTTTATTTTTCTTTTTAAGATTATTTTTATACACACACAAATACCTATTTAAACATGTATGTACATATGTACATATGTTTGTGCTCTTATGTTATTTATGATAAGTAAAAGCTTAATTTCCTGTTTATGTTACTCTTTTTGCTTTGTTTTTTTTTTTTTTTTTTTTGTTCACAAGAATGTTGTTGTTAACAAGATCCCGAAATCGAAAACAACGAGAGCCAATTGAGTATTTTAATAAAACAGAATGATAAGCACCATTGAAGAAAAAACAACTGGCTCATCGCCCAACAAACCCGAGATCTTAGTTTTTGATTCAATTAAATTACAACAAAAATAAGTTTCACAAATCTTTAAACAATCTTTTATAGTCTTTTAGTTGTCGGTTATCAGCACTTTATTTTATCTTATGTATTTTGCACTGTTTTAATTATGTTTGTTTTTATAGTTTTAAGCGTTTTGTTCACGTTTAGGATTTATTATGTTTTTATCACTTTATCATTTATTCACTTGTCGTGTCGTGTTGCCAGAAAACTGTTTTGTATTCATCCCCTATTAAGTATATTTTTCCCGCGGATTGTTGCTACTTTATTAATTGTGAATAATTTATCTTGTTATTAATGAAATTGTTTGTGTTCAATTATTCGTAATAGCTAACACGATGAACTAACGGTGAAGTGGTCTCAAACTGAAACCTGTTTCCAAAGTAACAGTTTACAGCCTTTTTGTTTTATTTAATGTTACGCCACAAAATCCTAAACTTAAGCTTGCATGTCCGGTTAGATTGCCTTCCTTAAGATGGGCGAAATTGCGTAGCCTTAAGGGAGTACTGGCTGCCGTACTTTTAATTGTCAGATACAGGGAATTGAGTCCAGTGATCATTCTTAGGGCTGCTGTAGGGCACGTTCTCATTGCTCCCGTTACACCCTATATTATATCATATAGCCTTTGACACGCGTAAATTGCTCCTTTTTTGTTATGTAAAATAAGTGTTTTTTCCAAGCGAGAGTTTTATCTAGAACTATTCGCAGATATTTCGTACCCTCTGATAGTATTAAGTCTGTGTTCCCTAACCGCAGGGTCCCCAGACTTACGGTCTTTCTTCTGGTGAAGAGTACCATGTATAACTTATGTAATGCCGAATGATTTCTTTGCCGGTAGCTTAAATTCATCCAGAATAGAGACAGCTTTACTAGCCCTGTAATGCTGAACAAATTTAATACGAAAATTAATTTAAAATGCAAAATTTCTCATTAAATTACGTCACCTACAATGGATCTCGCAACTTGTATTCTTCGACGAAGCGTTAGGTTTTGTTTTCTTTCCACTTCTTCTAATTATAGAATAATTTTGATTCTAAACATTCCATTATAAAATTGCAATTCGCGAAAATTCTTACTCTCTATGCGGGTGATTGCTTTATATTGTTACGTTTTAAACTTTTTAAAACGTAGTTATTTATTCGTAGGTTCTTTTAATTAAAAAGTCTATTTTAACAATATACACAGCAGAATTTAATTTTTATAGACTGTTACTTTATTTACTGTAAGGTTTTACTCGATACTAGCTGTTATAGCAGTCTTGTAATTTCCAGAAATGTTTAGAATACGCAAGAATCCCGTAGATACTTCATTAGCGATAAATATCTTTTCCGCTGTTGTATAGTGTTGTTTGTGTTTATTCACACTACTCAGTTCCTGGAATTCGTATTTACGTGTTGATGTTATATCGTTGTTGTTGCTCTGTGTGCATTTACTTTCGTAGAAACTTGTATGAGGTTATCGGTGTTGTGTTTTGTTGTTGTTACAGCGCTGTCTGTACATTGAGTGCCACAAGTAATCATACCACTCAATTCTTTCAGGTAACAATACTTGTTCGCGCTTATCATCGTAACAATATATATATAGGTATATATTCTGTACATATTCTGATTTTTCCTAAAATTTTAATTACTTTAATATATAAGATATGTAGTAGTGGTGCCAAATTATTCGAGTGTAAAATTGTTGGAACAAAAGTTCCTAATTTTTTTCTGTTCGAACAAGCAAAAAAAATTAATAATAGTTCGAATGTTCGAGCAAATAGCGAATAATATAATCGAATAACTTGAAAATTTTTTAAATAATATATATTAGTTTAACCTTTCATTAAAAACAAAAGCAATAAATTAAAAAAGAAAAACTAATTCATTGAGAGAGAAGAAAAAATTTTCCTAAAAAATTTATATGTACATACTATATATTAACTAACAAGCCTATATTTTTTTTATTGTCTGTCACACATTCCAATCGAAATGGTATATTTCTATATTTGCAACTCCGATCGAATTTGATTTGGCTTTTGGTGGAATTGTTTTTTGAATGACTGGTGACATTCAAAAAACAATTCCACTTAGATACCTAAAAGTGGTTCAATTCCGAAGAAATGTTTCGTTTTCTGAAGAAGCAATTTACGGAATTGAAAATACTTTCAATCGGAATTGAATTCTGTGTGAGGGCTGATAATATAGCCATTGAATAAATTTAGCTTTGTGTATAATTGTTCAAATTATTTTTAATGTTTTAAAGAAATTTGGCGAACAATATTAAAGCATCGTCAACGGCTTACTCGTTCTAAACAATAAAAAGTTTTCGACAAAGGCTGTGAAAGACAGTAGCTTCAGTAAAAGACTTAGAGAAAAAATATGGACACTCTAATTTGCATTTAACAACACCAGTTGCTGGATACCAATGGGACTTTAAGACTTAGGGATTTTAAGAACTGAAAATGAAGTGAAAAACTTTTGCCAATTTTCAACCACGAACTTAATATTTTAAAAATAAAATGGCATGATCACTTAATCTCAAACAAAAATACGCTCTATCAGATGATGTTATCAGCACAAATAATCATTAAGTGAACTTAGGGATTTACTGATCTGCAGCACCCAATTTGAATATTTGAGTCAATCATCTAAAGCTAACGTTTTAGAAAACGAAACAAATGTTAGTCTGTATGTGGTATGCTTGTAATTATAAGTATTTATAATTTGATTTAACCTACTTACTTAACACACCATATTGTTAATAATTTTAAAACTACTAACTATAATTTAAGAAGATAATTTTTATTCGAATATTCTATAAGAATCGTTTGAATAATTTTTTGTTTTGAATTGAAAAAAATTTATTCGTTCGAACAAAAAAAAAAAAAAAAAAAATATTCGAATTATTCTTGTTCGCTTGGCAACTCTATTAAGTAGTTAACGAAGCTCTATTCGCGTAACAGAATGCAAATGAATTTTAAAATTAAAATAATAAAAATATAATTAAATACATGCTCAGTTATTCTGGCAACACTAGTGATGTTTACAGTGTACTCGTATGTTTAGAATAATTCAAAACAGTGTTGCGTTTCTAGGATTTGCTATTTTATTATAGGAGTATTCACTTTACGCTTCATACGCATACGGTGTGTGTATATTTATTACATATTTACATTTTCGTGTATGACACTTTTTGTTTCGAGTCGCATGACTTGTAACCATAAATGTTCCTTTTTATAAAGATTTGTTAGTTTTTTTTTTTTTATTAAACTTGTCCACATTAATATCTTTATGTAGGTGACGATAAAGGTTGATTTATTTTAATTCACCTACACACATATATACTAAAATGCGTATGCATGTGTGTGTAAAGTATATGTGTAGATATAATAAGTTTTTTATTTTTATATATTATTTATTTATTTTTAATAGCAACTGATATCATCAGTTCTTTTAATTCCTATCACCACCTGTATTATCACACATACATACATATGTACTATATACAGCCATACATAAATTTGTATGCGTCATTTGATTGGTGTCGTAAATTTTTATGCGATTAAAAATAAAAACATATTTTTTTAAAACACGAACACATCTTTAAAATCCAATTATTAAGTTTCAAAATAAATAACTGAAACGAAAAGAAGAAAATATATGAATGAGTCATACGACTGCAATATTACAAAAATAAAGACAACTGTCTGCTATTTAATACACAATATTCTTTATAGTTATAAAAATTTAATTATCATACAATATTAAATTGAAATTTCCGGTTAAGAATAATGATGCGTTCAATTGAAAAAATAATTACCTCAAACTATGGCAACAAATCACGTTTTATTTTCTGTCGATACTTATTTTCTTTCAAGCTAGCAACTTTTTAATTAATAAATGTGTTTACACATTTCGCGTTCGCCACTAGAACTTTTAATATAAATTTTAATCAGAATACAAACAGACAACTAAACAACTTTTTAATCACCACAAGACAACTGAACAAATTATTGTTGCTATGCCAATACTAATACACAGGAGCAATTTATATACAGTGTATGAAAGAGGTATGTTTCCACTTAACAATTGTGGAAATAATTGATGATGATGATGATTTTATTTTACAGATGGAGTATTTTAAAATGAAAATGAGGCCGTCTGCCGCTCGTGGTGGCGGCCGAGCTTCTGACTAAATAAGTCGAACGCAGGTAGGGTTTGGGGTTTTTGATAATTCCCGGGAAAACGGGAAAAGTTTTAATTGGATTTTATAACAGTAATTTTTTATTTCTTCACATTTTCATTTTGTTAAAATTAAGTATTTCATATGAGTGAATTCGAGAAAAAATTGGACAAAGACGTGATGAAAAAATGATAGCATTAATAAATTATTTAAAAACTTCTGATGTCAATACGAAAGTATCAAAAAATGCCTTAAAATTGTGTGCTAAACCGCTTTATAAACGGCTGTTTGATCAATCACTTTCTGAACTGTCCAGCAGCGATACTGATCTATCTGAAAACGAAATCAATGAATGTTTTAAAATTAAACTGAAAAATGCTATAGACAATGCAAAGGCTAATCCAAAAAAGCCAAAATCAACTCAGACTAGTTTGCTAAGAAAAGAATTTGCTTTATATGAAGCGAGCAACATTCGAACTAAAAACTTAGATAATTTTTTAATGCTTTGCTAACAATAAAGCCAACATCGGTGGATAGTGAACGGGTTTTTTCCGTTGCTGGGAACTTTGCCACAAAAATACGAAGCCGGACATCAAGCGAGTTACTTAATGCTTTAGTAGTACTAAAAACTTATTTTTTATCGAAATGATGTTATAAATTCTATTATGTTTTTTTATTTAAAAATGATCTCAAATTATTTCCTTAAGTTCTTTGTCTGTTCATTACACAAATTGAATTAACATGTGCTATTTAATTTAATTAATTTTTGTTTTAAATGTATATGTACTTTATTATTTCATTTTAAATAAAACAAATTTAAAAGAAAAATTCATTGTCAAAAATTACTTGTTTTTAATAGAAGAAAATTTCCCGGGAAATTTCTAAATTTTCCCGGAAATCCCGGGAAGAGAAAAAGTCCGGGAATTCCCAAACCCTAAACGCAGAGAATTAAACTCTCTCTTATAAAAATCCCTAATCCGCGGTGAAACAGCATACGCCAGGGATGCGCGGCGAAGAGGGTGCTTGGTCTCTAGTATGCGTACTGTGAATACCAGTCAGGTCTTCAGTTTTAATATAGACTTACCCGGGCATATGAAGGTCTATGTGCGTGGGTACATTTTTCTTCATTACTCCTGGGAATTATATGAATTCTCGGATGGAACTTCGGTTTTAATTGGCAAAAGGAGGAAGCCGGAAGAGATGGACAAGAATTCCTCGCGCGGGTTGAACGAGTCAATCTCTAAAGTTGCTCCTAAGGCGTTTGAACGTGACATTCTAATAGGGATGGGCAATGAAGTCGCGCAAGAGGTGGAGAGGTGAATTTCTGTAGGAACTCCGGTGTTTATTGGCCATACAGGTGTTTTGAAGAGTTGGACAAAAAAACCTCGCAACGGGTGGATGGGTAAGTCTTCATAGATACTTCTGAGGATGAGGTTGAGACGGTAGCGCACATTGTGTGTGAATGGTCAGCATAAGGCTTAAACCCTCGGGCAGATACTTGTTAAATGTGAACGCCATGAGGGACCTAAATCTTAGACAAATGCTAGCAATTACAAGACTCCTCGTGATGAGGAACAAAGTCGACAGTCTGAAATCACTATAGTTAAGAGTAAAGGCTAGTGTTAGCACGCAACTCAATGAAAGTAAGATAGTCGTAAATTACAAATAGGTCGACTGGGGTCGAAAAGAGATTCATAAAGTAAGCAGTCAGCTTTAATATCCGTCCTACGTCCAAAATAGAGCGCCGAACTGACTTTTAATATGAAAAATAATATCTATAATGAGAGAAAACGATCGAATTATTGAAAGACATTTCTGCCACTACTTACCAATAAAAATTATGTATAAGAAATTTCAGAAAAGAATGGGTTTTAATTGAAGCGTTTTGTGTTTGTTCTATGTCTACGTAATAACAAATATGTTATTTATTTAATATCAATTACCGAATATCAAATTACTACTAGGAACTTACTACCAACATATTGATATACTTGTAAGCGATTCGTTTCTTCACTTCGAATATGCAGAAATATAATTCTGATGTAAATTTTTTGAAGGAATTTCTGTCATCCCTTGTCAAGTTTGGTTTGGAGACAAACCGGTTTCGACTATGTGCCATCTTCAGTGTCATTTTTTGTTCTGAGCAGAACATCAAAATACCCTGCCGGAATATCGCTGGACGACCTAATAAATTTTCAATTGTTTTCATGTATTCTTAATTATTTGCGTCACTGTATATTACGAAAATAACACTTGAGCTACTTACAAGTTGAATAATATTGTATAAAAACAACAGGAATATTTTAATAATAAAAAAACAAGCAAAAATATCAACAGCAAAAAAATCAAGCCATTAAAATGTTCATTTGTATTTATAAATAAATTTAAAAAAATGCCATTGGCGAGTTTAAAATTGCAAAAACAACCAAATAAATATAAGTATCATTAAAACACCAAAAAATAAATTCTATTTTTATAATTATTATACATTAATCAGTTTTTCACTGAAGTGAAACGCACGA
Source organism: Phania funesta (assembly GCA_963932375.1). Lineage (NCBI taxonomy): Eukaryota > Metazoa > Arthropoda > Insecta > Diptera > Tachinidae > Phania > Phania funesta. The sequence continues at coordinate 24,548,646 of OZ010652.1, forward strand.
TAGAATAAACGTGATATTTAAATCATGGCAACAAAAAAAAACTTTAAATCGGTAATTTATTTTATTCGACCTAAATGAACTTTAGGTTTTGTTTTAAAAGTTGTTGCTTATTACAACTGTGGGTTATTTTTCACTTTTCATATGTCACTTTTACACTAATTTTACTCAATAGAAATTGAATGACAGACAAAGTTTGTAGGAAAGGGTACGAAGAGTGTGTAGTACAGGACCGTCTGTACTTTCTTTTTCTTTCTCTATTTTTCTTAATTTGCATTTTGTTGCTCAATCTCATTTCAGTATTGTTGGCTGTGTATTACAAATTAAGAAAGTGATTGAAAACAGAAATCAACGAATTTTTGTCTGTCGTGTGTGTAAAAGGTTTAGCTAAGTTCAAAAGATAAATAAAAAAATGTTTGTCATTCAATTTTCATAATGTAAATGCCGACTTCACTAACCTTTTTAACCCAAATTACAAAATATTCTCCCTATTTTAATTATCAACTGTGGTGCCATTTACATACCTTAGTATTTATAGGGTACATTTAGGCTCGATAAAACTTACGAAAAGGTTAACTGCCAAAGGAACTATCATACTGTCACTCTGGCAAATTATCATGAATAGATTGACGCTTAAACAACGCTAGCAAATTATCCAGAACTACTATAACTGAACCGATGTTTTAACACAAAATTGTGTTCGGCGATGGGGCTCATTTTTGCTTGTTCATAAACGAAATTGTCGCATATGGAGTGAAACTAATCCTCAACAAAGTCTACAGGCAACATTACGTCCAGGAAAATGTCATACGGCAACAACGACTAATTGAAATCAAAAATTGCCGATAAGTGGATTTCGGGAAGTGGATCTGTCAATTGCCTTCCAAGGTCGTGCAATTTGACACCACTGCTGTGCGGCCACGTGAAGTCACTGGAATATGCTGATAAACCAGTAACAATTGCCTTAGAGGCCACCATTGTTCGTGTTATTCATGATAAATGTTAATGCCATGTAATGTTCATTCGAATAAAAAAATTAAAATTCTATCGGGCCTATATTTATTCGACTAAAGTAGTGGCTATTTCTATTATGTGCTTTTGGCTGACTCTTACAAACGAGCAGTACAGACAACATTTGATTCGTTTGAAGGGAGTAATCAATGAAAAATGATTAAGCAACTATTTGGATGGTAAATTTCATCTTATCGAGCTTGTAACAGAGGCCTTGCCTCACAGCTAACGATTGACAATACATGCTTGGAATCTCATGTTAACTGAACTCTTCTTAAAAAAAAAATCATATTTTTGCAAAAAAAAACCGCGCGATATTTTTTGTACAGCCAATATTTAAGCCCTTACAATAACATATATGAGGACTATATTTGGCTTATTGCGCTTTATTTTAGCTGGCTGATTGCGCTTTATTTTAGCTGGCTGACTGCATACCAGTATGTGAGACATCCCACATCCTATTAGAGTTTTTTAATTTTGTATTTTTAAATTGAAATTGTTTGAAACTACGGAAGATCTAAACAAAAGCTATTAGCTAAAATTAGGATGATAAAACTGACCGATGAGCTAAAGGGAAGATCTTACGTTAGGTTTAAGTATTTGAAGTTGCCATATTTTGAAGAAGAAAAGAATATTTTACTGTTTCTAAAAAGTCAGCCTCAAAATAAAGATTTCGAATATCAAGAAGTCAACTCCTCTTGCTAGCACGTAATATATTTTCTTCCAGCGCCGATATTTTATATGTTTTTCATTTTTTATAGCTTTTTGTGTTTTCGATGGGACAAATTTATTTAACAAGGTTTAATTTACTTTATTGCTCACTTTTACTAAAGTCGCATTTAACTATCACGAACATTTAAAGCAGATTAAAAAACGGGCTGATTTCGTCAACGCGTAAAAACATGACAGCCTATTCGCAAATGCAAGCTTTAAAATGTTGATAATGTAATTTGTTTCCAAATGCAAATCGTACACAAAGTGTTCTTAATGTACAAACACATTGCAAATATATCTTTAGAAAGTCAGAAATGTTTCTATAAAATTATTAATCTGCCAGGTAGAGGGTTCCATTTCCGTCGCACGCTCTGGTCTGCTCTAAGCTGGGTTCACAGGGAATATATAGTATATTTATATGTATAACTTATACATGATTTAAATATAATTAAAATATAACAAATAATTAATTAAAAATAATTATTGCTACACGTCAAGAACAATGTTTCCATACATTAAATCTATTAAATTGAAACCGACAACTGTTTTTTCAAAGTTTCGAAATGTGTTTCAAATCGTTATACATGTTTCTAGTTGCTTAAATAAAAATCACAATTTAAGGGCTGTTGTAAAATACTGCCAGTATGGCAACACTTGATTTAAATAAAAATAATTTGAAATTGAACAGTTAGTTCCGTTTCCTTTTCCAATAGAGAAACGTATTTTAAAATTTTTTTAAATTAAAAACAAATACAAAATACAGTTCATAATAAAAAAAACACTTTAGGTCCTGAAAACGAGACGGTTTGTATATAAATTTATGTATGTAAACGAGTATTAAGTAGGATTTTGTGCACAAGTACAAGTACATATCAATCGCTGTATTATTACTTTAAATGACCATGACTTTTAACCGAACAATATTAATTAACAACAAAAAAAATTAACTATATAAATAATAAAAAATAACTAAATGTTTTGCTACATACATACATACTTAGAGGTATGTAAAAAATAAGTACGTATATAATTTAATAAAAAGAATTGTAGGTATAGAATAACAAAGAAAAACTTACTTCTCATACTTCACCGAGTGTGGAGCATGACCATTTGCTTCGCTCCAATACGGTTCCATTGTTGTTTCGTGTTCAATTTTCTGGCGATTGCTAATAAACGTTGGCTTTCCAATGATGTTAATGTTGCTGATGCCTAATAGTTCCGAAACTTTTAACGTCGATGACGACGATGGTGGTGATGACGAAGACGTTATATAGCGGTGAACAAAATCAGCAGGACACGTAGTAAAATTTGCAGATTTAAGAGAAGCGAACGTAATGGTTGTTGGCAGAGTAGACGCTTTTAAAACAACTCGCTGTTGCGTTGGAATGTTGATTTTTTTTAAGTAAATCCAAAATAATCTAGAATCGTGTTTGTTGTGGCTTTAAAAAGAATTTCTTTTATTTTTTTTTATATTTTTATTGAACACAGCTAGCACAAAACAGAAATTATGAAAAAAAAAACACTCAAACAGGTTGTTGTTTTGTTGAGAGCCGAAAGTAAAATAAATTGTACTCGTATGTTTACTTTTGTTGTTGTTGTTTTAAGGAATCGTTACAGATTTTAACTATTCAAATGAGAGAGCCCTTCGTATGTTTATAAATATTTGCTTGAAGTTTTTTAAAGATATAAAATGAACACTCTTAATTTTGTCTACTACTAGATACTTTTATTTATTTTAATAAAATATTTAGTTTTATTCTAAGACAAGGTGGGCAATTAATTGATTGATTTTTTTTCTTTTGTTTTTAAATTTCTAAAAATAAGTAGGTATATTAAATTTTATTCAATTTAAATGCTTTTTGTAAGTTGTTTTTTTTTCTTATATACTTTTTTATTTTCTTTCTTTTATGATTAATTTTAGAGAATTTCGTGCTTTGCCAATAACACGTTCCGTTGTAATTTGCACGCGTGACTTATAGTCGCAGCACATACATTCACAAACTTACGTCTGCATATAACAGCGCACACAAAACGACGCACCTGCAAACAATTACTCAACACTAGTGCTCGGTGAGAGAAAATAAATATTAAATGAAAAAACGTTTGTTTTTTAAATTTCTTATGTCGTTATTGTTAAACAACTCTCACTGACTGATTTCTGTTGAATTTTTCACGCATTTAAACACACTAGAAGATATTTCTACAACACATACAACGACATAAAATACCAAAGTCCACACGAATTATATTTTTGTATGTGGGCTGATTTCGTTGTTATTGTCGTTGTTGCTCTTTTACGATTTGATTTCCAAATATATTTTTTTTACTAAATTTTTTTCTTTGTTATAAAAAACAATTTTTTCATCGTTTTTAATGCTTTAAAAACGTGATCATTTTATTTTTTCTTTAAATTTTTTATTAACAGCCCACTTTTATGTTTATTTTGTTATATACATTTATACATGCATACGCATGGATGTACATACTTATGTACATATGCATCTGTGTTGTTACAATAATAAAAAATAAACTTGTTTGCTTTTGAAATATTTTACAGGCTTTTGAAATTTTCCATGCGTTTTTGATTGTTGCTTGTAGTTGATTTTCTTTTATTAAAGCTGCTATTGTTGTTGTTGTTGCTGTTGATTTTGTTTATTAAAAGAATTTATTACTTTACGCCAGGCACCGCCCGGTTTTTTCTTAGTATGTTATTTAAACGTTGCTTAGTTAATTAATTAACTGATTATGTCTTTAATTTGAAACATTTTTTTTTATTACAATTATACTACACCTGTTTAAATTTGTATTATTTGACATGAAAAACCTTGAATTTTTCTTTACAATAATTTTTAATCTTTATATTTTTCTTTTTAATTAGGCTGAAACGTGTTTACTGTCTGCTTAACTTTAAACACGTAGTAGGTAAAATTATTTTTTTTTCTCTTCCGAACATAATTTTCACGTTTTTTATTCACAGCTTTTTTCACGTTTCTTTTTTTTTTTTTTGTTGTATCTAATTTTTACCCAAATTTTATTATCAAAAACTATTGATTTACTTATGTACAACACACATATTTCTTTTGTAAAATTAAATATTTTAATTCATTTCTTAATATCAATTTAATTTTCTATGCAGAACGTTGCGCTATTTAAAAATAACTTCACCCGTTTGCCAACAGTGTCTGAATTGAAGTGAATTGTATTTGAGGAAATTTTCTAAAATTAACACGAGACACACACATACTCATGCTCACAGACACACTTTTAGCTTTGTTGTAGATACTCTATTGGAAAAAGAAAAAAGAAAGAAACAAAATAACCGAACTGTTGTTGCCGTGGTAGTCTGTTGGGTTGTTTGATTATTTGTGGTGGCTTTTAGTGATGTTGTTTTGTTGTTGTTGCTGATAGCGATATGTTGTCAGACAAATACATAGTGTACATACCCAACGAACCTAAAATTTATACTGTCTGGTTTATATGTAGGTACGAACCCACTAGAAATTGTAAACAACTGATAAAATTTCCCACTTGACCTGAGATTAACAAATTAGCGACGTTGCTAAAGCAAAGTATGTAATTATTTTTAAAATAAAAATGTTGGAAATATAAATAAATAATCGAGAATAGGTACAAAAAATATTGGAGTATATTTTTTGAAATACGCGAGTCTCGTTTTTTATTTACTTGCTTGAAGAAGTAAATAAAATTACCTTGTATGTGTAACTTATTAAAGTAATGTCAAATCCGCATAAACTCTTCTAGTTTCTCAACTGATTTTAGAACACATGGTCAAAAACGGAACTTTAAAAGCGTTAAAAATAACTTTGTAACTTTGCATCTAACTCCGAAAATCGATTATTTGAAGTTCAGCCATGTCGATTTTTAATTCGTTTAATGGTCGTTTCATAAAATAAAAATATCGAATCATAATCTGTATTGCTATCGAGCTGATGTTAAGAAATTTATTAATACAAATGCCAGCAGCCCAATTACGAAATTTCCCGGTAAATTTTTCCCCAAAAAGTCGTGCATTCTAACAACCCAGAGAATATACACGGTAATTTTTCTCTTTTTCAAACAATGTTGAGAATAGGAGGCTAAAAAAGTGCAAAAAATCATAATAAATCTTAATAAAAGAAATGGGAAAAAAGGAACAATTTTCCCGGGGTATTGTTTATAATTGGGCTGTATATCTGTATCTGGTCACGGTTGCCATATTTGACTTATCACAACTTTTATAATTTTGGGGTCAGAAATTAATTAATTAATTTTTTTGCTATTTGGATTTTCAGTGTAAAAAAAAAGATTTGTGACATGTCGGAATGCTAAAAATTCTCGGTAAGGTTAGCCTTTTCACCATGAATAGACTAACCAACGAACCACGTTTGCAAATCATTAAATATTATTATCAAAATTCGTGCTGTGTGAAATCCACTTTTCTATCGAAAAATTGTCTTCAGTGTCGAAGCTCATTTTTGGATCAATGGGTACGTTAACTAACAGAATGCACCCTGAAAAAAATACTGCTTGGTACGGTTTGTGGGCTGGAGGCATAATTGGACAATACTTCTTCAAGAACGATGAAAATCGCAACATCACCACATGCCACAAAGCACACGATATCATGAACCTATTGAGTTTGGTGAGCAATTAATCTCACGTTTTGTAATCCATCGGCCACTAGTTTCATTCGATTTGTCCCGCTATACTCTTTTTTTGGGAATAAGAAGTCGGACATGGCACTGATACGGGACGTTTGAGTGTAAATAGACCTTGATAATTACAAAACATTTGCAATATTTATTTTCGCGTGTAAATATTGTATGGTACTTTTTTAATCCAATCTGGATTTTTTGTACTGTATACAGCAAAAATGCATTAAGTATCGAAAATATCAACACCGAACACACATCTCTACAATTTATTTCTCTCTTCTTGTTTTGTTTTACGTTTGCAAATGTGAATGCTTGATATTATTTCGTTTTAACATGTAAGGATAAACTCAAAAGTACCTTAAAACTACCTTAAAACTACCACTACAAAATAGAATAATACCAAAATAAGTTTTAAAAACAAATAAATTATCTTATGTTTGGAGTTAAAAAACTCGGAAGTTTTTTGTCAGAAATCTTAAAGTCTGCATTTTGACATTTTGAGGGGTAAAAATCTGCACTTCTGGCAGCGGTTGTTAGGAACCACATCAATTGATAATATTAGATATATGTATAACCGTTTCGAATATGGCGCATATACTAACACGCATACCTCATGCATTATTAAACTTTGCCATTTGATACAACTCAGCGCCTACTTTTGAATAATGAAATTTGTACATACATACATATCTATATAGTCAGTGTTACCAACTTTATAAAAGTTACATATTTATACTTATACATTTTTATATGTATGTACATACATTTATTTTTACAAAGAAATTTGCCAGATTGGCAATCTACAGATATTTACGTTTGTAAAATTTCCTACAAGGTTGACTTCAGCGAGTTCGTTAAAAATTAGTCCATGTTCGTTAAAAACGTTTAGACGTGTTCGATTGAACCAAACACTTGTTTATATTTTCGGACTTATACATTTTATTTTGTTTTTTATTCCATTTATCGCTTTGCTATTGTAAAAGTTTACAATTTGTTATTTTGTCGCTTTTGAACGCTGATATAAGTTGGTTTGTAATTATAATTGTTGTTGCGACCGAAGAAAAAATATATGTGTGCATGCACGTACACGTACATATGTACGTATATGAACACAATAACGTTAAAGATACCATTTGATTGAGATACATAGTATATAAGTATATACCTACATACATGCTACTTATACAATTTACATATACACATTGAGAATCTCTTCATTAATTTATACTCGTATAAAAGTTCGAGGGCAGGTTATAGCTGTTCTTAGGAATTTGCTAAAGATATTTGGAGCATGCCATCTAAAAAACATTGTAACAACATTTATTATTAATGTAGGGAGGATATCGAAGCAGACCGCTTACTTTATGTGCCCCTTTTCGACTCCCTTCTTTCTTTGAATTGATTTCAGGCAACCAACTTGTAGCCTTTACTCTTGACTGTAGTGATTTCAGAATGTCGGCTGGCGACTCTCGGCTTTCTTCCTTATCAGAGAGTCTCTTGTAATTGCTAGCATTTGTCTCAGAGTTAGGCCCACCATGGCAATCACATTTTACAAGCGTCTGCTTGCGGCACGAAGCCTTATGCTCTTGCCAGTGCTGGACATTCACACACCAAGTGTGGTACCGTTTCAGCCTCTACCTCAAGAGTATCTTTGGGCACTGATCCGTCGAACCCTTACGAGGTTTTCCTGTCCATCCCTTCAGAATCCCTCCATTGGCCAATAAACACCGAAGTTCCTGTAGAGATTAACCTCTCCACTTCTTACGAATCTTCATTGTTCATCCCTTTCGGAATCTCTTCTTAAAGGTATATTTAATGATTATAAGCGGATTTTCTTCAGAAGTTAACCTCTCTGCCTCATGCAAGGCTTCCTGATTCATCCCTGTAATGAAGAAAAAGATGTCCACCCACAGAGGGCTCCATATGCACGGATAAATCTGTATTAAAACTAAAGATTGAGAGATATCCAGAGTTCGCATACTAGAGACCAAGCACCCGCTTGCCCACACATCCATGGCGTGCTGCTCCACCGTGGATTAGGGATTTTTTTAAAAGAGTGTTAACATCTTTTCGCTCTTGTTTACCCATACTATTCAATTCCTGGAATGCGTCTGTACGTGTTGATGTTTTATCGGTTGTTTTTCTGTGTGTATTCAATTTCCTGGTAACTTGTATGAGCTTATGGGCGTTGTGTTTGTTGTTGAAGCATAGCGCTGGTGTACACTGGGTGCAAGAGTTTTCGTACCAATAAATTCTTGAACTTTCTGTACAGTGAGTGCCACAAGTATTCGTACCATTCAATTCTAACAGGCAAGTATACTTGTGTACACTTATCGTCGTAACAATATTATTTTTGTTTTCATCGACTTACTTTTCGTCATATATATAAAATTGTTTTGAATTTTAGCGATGTTTTTAGATATTAGGGATTTTTTTATCACTTATATGCATATGAAAATAAAAACAATCAGTGCTTCTGCGGAAATACGTCTTGCGTAACGAACTCGTCGATAGGTTTATTTCTACATAGTTCTTACGCCGACGAACAAATTTGCAGTTTTTAAGTGCTCCAGTTAGCGATATATTAAAAAAGGGTTTTTCAACTTTAAGACACACATACCAAATTACTATTATTGTTCTCAAGAGCTATATAGAGTGGTCCTGAATTTCCAGATATGTTTAATACAGGGTGTTCTCTCCGTTGTATTTTTTTCAACCGAATACGAATTCTGCGGTCTTGTTGGAAAATTCGTCAGTACACTTCCAGAAAACCAATTGTGGAAAGAAGCAGTTAATAATGAAAAATTTTTTAACTTTATATTTTAAATAGCACACAAATGGTTTCACGGTTTGCCCCCAAACTTTCCGTAAAAGCCCTCCATATCTGCAATTCTGATATTCCGCATGTTGATAGAATGTTTCGTTTTGATTTTATTTACAACTTATTGCCGATATTTTATTTTAGACCAAAAATGCTATATATAGCATATAAACATACAACGTTGCCACACTAGCGTTTTTGGCACGAGTTTTGGTAAGTTTATACATACGCATAAAGAGATGAAAAAAGGCAGAATACAATTTTTACTTAATTAATTTTGCCTCTATGAAACCTTTCTAATGAAACCTTTCTGGAAAGGTCCTAAAATTATCTCCTTTATTGCTTCGATTAGTTGATTTAAGCATTCGCCGCAAGATGGCGCAACGCAAGTTTCCAAACAAAATTGCAGAACATTTTAAAATCATATTTTTGGAGATTCTAATAAGCAAATAATTAACAGTGAATGTATGGATAGGCCAAATATACAGAATCCTAGAACAACTGTTGTTTCCGAGGATCCAAATTTTTTGCGAAATGTCGATTTTGACATATTGATAGTTTTAGAAAATAAAGTTTTTACTTTAAGAATTATTGTCTTATTTTTTATAGCATATAATTTAAATAAACACTTTATTTAAATATATAATTCTGTTTTAAATAGCTTTTTTTCTAAATGCTAAATTTTTAATTGTAAAGCAGCAAACCGCTATTTTATTATGCAAACCTATCAGGAATACTTTTCCGTTCATGCTGATTAAGCTGGGCAACATATACCACATGGAACTCGTTCCAGATTTTTTTTGGCGAATTCTTTGATCAACCAATCGGAAACTCTACACAATCGTGTTTGAAGTTTTGTATTAAATATATTTTCAGATGGCCTTCGTATTGGAGTTCATATAATCATGTTGTTATGCCTCACTGAAATAGCAACAACTGAATTGAAAAAGAAACTGCTTGTGTCTGGAATTCTACTAGTCGAAGTTTAAAAAATAATGTATGAATAAAATAAATACTGTGTATTGGAGGAATAAATAATAAATAAAAAAAAAAATTAAATAATGTTTAAGTCAAAAGAAAATAAGAAAAAAATTTACAAAATCCAAAAAACCAAACAAAGAATTGGAATTTAAACAGATATTATTTGAGTTATATATAAGTTTGATAATGGTGTTTAAAACTCAAATAATATTAATTCCAATATTTAGTTGATATTTGTTCTTAACACCTTTTGAAAACATGTTCACATATCGTCCCCATTTTACGATGAAATAATTAATTCTTTATGTAATTTCTTTTTTGTGTGTCTACGTTTTTAAGTCCATGAAGTCATCCACGAGACATTTAATTAAATGTGTAAATATTTGCATTCTTTCAAGACATAAAATTCAATTAAATATTTTTGCATTTTGTTGTTGGCGAATAGTGGTGAAAGTTTATTTAATATAGCAGTGAATTATAAAAAAACAAAATTAGAGACTTTATATAGGGTGTTTTTAAAGCCCGATAGAACTTTAAATTGTAAAAATAACACACAACACTTAATTCTAATCAAAATATTTTTTTAACTGGTTCTTGACGAAGAGCATTCTGGACGTCCAATTTTGGGTCGCTTTTTCCAGCATTGCTGGACGTATATCACGAATAACATAAACAATGTTGGCCTCCAAGGCATAATTTGTTGCTGGCTTATCAACAGAAGCCAGTGAGTTTACGTTGTCCCACAGGGAAAAATCGAGAGGTGTCAAACCGCATAATCTTGGAAGTCAGTCCACTTCTCGCCATCAAGTTCTAGCCAATTTTTGATTTCAATAAGTCGATAGTTGCGTCCACTTTTTGAAGAAAAAACATACAATGATGCCACCAGCTTGTGAACGGCACCAAACGGTGAATTTTTCTATAAGATCTGGCGTGAATTCGCTCCACATGCGTCTATTTTTTTTTATTAAGAAGCACGTTAAGCCTAAAATCATCGTGGAACACAATTTTGTGATAAAACATCAGTTCATTTGATGACTATTTTCAAAGTAAATCTGGTAGCGTTGCTCAAGCGTCAAACTATTCATCATGATTTGACAGAGTATACTGATTATAAATTATAAATGTCGAAAAGTGAGCACAGTATGACAGTCCGTTTGACAGTTAACTCTATCGTAAGTTCGATCGGGCTTTAAAAAAACATCCTATATTGCATTTATTTTAATTGATATTTTATGGGTAGATCAAAAAATGTACTACCAGCCGATAGTATAATTAATTCAGCATAAAAGCGTAACAAAATTGGTTTGAAGGTGAAGTGAAACGGCATTTTTAAAAATTTTTCGATGATTTTTATTTTTTTGTTCATTTAATTATACCCTCTTTGCATTTTAACCCTTTTTTTTTGCAAACAATTACCCTTAATTTAAACAATAAACTATCCGCTGATGAACATTTTTAATTAAAAATTGGCAAACATTAGTGAAAACAAAATTCTAAGTGAAGCGGAAAGATCTAAAATCGATGTGTGTTTATCGTTAAATTATTCCTGTCGCGAAATTAGACGAAACGACAGCACCGTGCTCAGATACATGTAGAACAAGCAAACGTGAAAGGTTCGCAGAATTGCATCAAACCCAATTCTTTCGGTATCATACATTAGGACGGAGTACTGTTGATGCAAGTCACCAGTACATAGAGCCATCATAAGCTGTGAATAGTTGGAGTTGCGAAAATTAAAGAAAAAGGCCCCATTGAATGAGACACGTAAACAAAATAGAATGCAATTTGCCAGGGTGCATACGATCTGGACACTTAAATGATTGATAAGTTGTGGGTTTTACTGAAGAGAAGATGGTTAACCAGGACAAGGCAGATTGATATTACTACTATTTCCATGATTTGGAAAAAGAAGAAATTTTTCCGAACCGCTACCACAGCATAGAGGAAAGTATTATAATATGCGGTGCTGTAACCTACTGTGGAAACATAGAATTGAAAATTCTAAGCGGTAGGATGACTGGGAAAACCTTCAAAACTGTTTCTTAATATGATATTCCGTCAGGGTGATTTCACGTAGCTTTTTGGAACGAATTTTCGTCGTCCCTTGTCAATTTTGATTAGGCGACTAACTTGACAAGGTATGAGGGAAATTCATTCGAAAAATCGAGTTCAAAACTGTGTTTAATTCGGCTTTTACATAAATAAATGGCATTTTTGTAATAGAATTTAGTCAAGCCAAAATATTTGTCCTCAGTGTTGCCCGCCATAATCTCTTGATATAAGCAATATTGAAATTTTTTGGGGGAGCTATATAAATGAGGAAGACAATTCAATTACAAGCAGCCAAGTATGCAAGTCATTAAAGAACATCGCATATTTAAAGTTATTATAAACCGTTGAGGACACACCTACTACTAATAATTTTAAAATATTATAAATAAATAAAATTATTACAAATATTTTTATTAAATAATAAATAAATAACTTTTTCGTAAAAATTTTTCTTAAAAATCTTTCGAAACCTGTCTGACAACAAAAACAGCTTAGTAAAAAAAAAATTATTATTCCAATTTACATTACCAATTAATAACATTTGCAATTTGCACTTCATTTATTTTCTAAATTTTATTTATCTGTTCCACTTTGTTAATATTTTATTGAATTGTTTAAAGTTTTTTTTTTAGAAATTTTGACCACGCGCACTTCTTTGGGTTGTTTTCATTTTTAATTACAATTCCATTTTTTCTTGTACTTCGTAGTATTTTAAGTGTAATTTAGAAAAGGGACTACTAGATTTTGAGTAGGTTTTGTCAAACTCTAGTGACGAAGTATGGGCAATCTAGTAAAAAAACAGATTTTGCTCTAAATCCCGCAAGTACTAAATTTCGGTGTAATGTCAATGCACTATTGAAATAAAAAAATTAATATTAATTTTAAATTAATATTTAAATTTACTACATAACATTTTGCATAACGTCGTTTTTGTTGTTGTTACATATGTATGTACATATATAAAAAACTGCAAGGGAGAAGAGAAACAAACATAAAAACACTGTTATAAAATATATAAATGCCTACATACATATATTCATACATACATACATATGTACATACATACATATGTATAGACATTGGAAACGTGAAGCAAAACCTCTTTGGTCTCTCAATAAAATAGAAATTTATATTACGTTCAATACAGATATTTTCCATACTGTTTTTGTTGTTTCTCGTTTTGTTGAGTTTATTCACAGCAACAAAATATGTAACTGTTATTTTTGCACATGCACGTTTTGTTGCCATATGTTTGACACACACATTCTATTACAAATTACAAAAGAAATACTCGTTACAACCATACCTAAATAAGAGCGTTGAGCGTTGCGTTAGCAGCATGTTACGTAGCTACAGTTCTTTCAGAGACATACATTTTACTTCAAATGTACTGTTACTACGTACCCTGCTGCTAACGCAACGCTCAACGCTATTATTTAGGTATGGCTGTTAAATAGCGACAACCTTGAGTGTGTTTAAAGATTCGGGATTTACCGTTTGCCATCGTCAGTGATACCCTGACAATACATTATTAAATGGCTATAAAAATTTATAACTTCGAAAGAAATTTTGAAATGATATAATGTGATAAACGTTCCTATGGACCACTTTCACCAAGTAGTAACTAGTAAAAATGTATTCCTTCAATAAAAAAAGTAAAGAAATTCCGACCGAAGTGTCTTCAAATTCATATTAATCTATGCATAAGCGAGGCATTAACAAATGTTTTCTATAAACTAATATCCACCAAACACGTGTTAGCTACGTTAAAATCGTCACGTAGGTATAATTACAACGTTTAATTTCTGATTGCCTTGTGCTACTTTAAACTAAAGCGTTTAAAGTTTGTTTTTCAGATGTATTATTTATTTTTAATCTTTACGAAATGTTAAAATAAAAAACACATTCTTGACAGTAAGAAGGTTTCTAACTCTTTTCGGCAGCAGCATGGTCAAACACAGAACTGAATTACATACAAACATAAGTACATATACATACATATTTAAGATATACATACATACATATGTATTTTAAGTTTCTATATTTAGCGCAAGCTAGGCAGAGTCACGGTATAAGCTAAGTACACTGACCAGTTTTTCAGAAAATTAGGTACATCCGAAATTACCAAAAATATATGGGAACCTATATAGTTGAAAACTAGGCAGTGTCACGGTATAAGCTAAGTGCCATATGAAAGGCAGTGTCTAGTTTCCTGGATATAGAGAAACCCATATTTTCGAATCCACAGATGAAGTGCTTGTATATGGTACTTAGCTTGTACCGTGGCACTGCCTGCCTAGTTTCTAGGAAATAGAAAAACCAAAAATATATTCCCCTTTATAAAATCGATTTCAGTAAAAAAAATAGTTTGAATTTTTTAGTTTTAGATCGTTCAGTTGTGATATAAACTTAAATTAAAATAAGTTTTATACATGCTAGCAATTAAAATTATAACTTGGAAAAATAGTCAGATCAGCACAAAGGCATGAGTGTGAAAATAACGCCAAAATTTCGGCCCATTAAAGTTCTGAGATCAAAATTATGACCAAGTTCTTGATATGTACAATAAATACCATCACATTTCTTGGCGGCAACTTGCTGGCTAAGCAATATTTTTTAACTCTCTAACATGGGAACAAATTATAGGAAAATTTTACCAAACTAGCAGATTGCCTACAAAGGAGAACATATCACAAACTTGGACCTCATTTTGGTATCAATACTTTTTTGGATAGGAATTTATGTCTTTGTACGGATTCAAATTTCTGCAAACTGTTTTACAACGACGCCTCCAAATGTGGATTAAACCTTAAGTTAAGAAATTATTATTTTATATAATAAAATATATTTGTTTGAATGTTTTTACTTCTCTTTTGCGGCGAGTTTATATACATTTGTGTTATTCCACTCCTTAAATGAGTAGCTGTGTTCGTACAGTAGGTGGAAAAAGTGTATGATATCGATAAATAAAATTGTTGAGAAGAAACTAATCCATGAATTTTATTGAGTAGAAAAAAATACTTCTTTAAAAACTTTTTTATTATTTATAATTATGTATTTAATGTAGGGCAAATATCGAAGCAGACCGCTTCCTATTTCCATCCCTTTCTTTCTTTGAACTCATTTCAGGCAACCGATTTGTAATTTACGACTACTTTAAGTCTCGCGCGGGCAGTAGCCTTTATTCTTGGCTGGCAGAAAAGTATGGCTTGTGGTAACTAGGCGCACTTTTAAAAATTCTGACTTATACCTCCTCGTGTTGGCGGCCGGTAACAGGTTCCTGTCTTTGCTAGTAGTCTGGTTAAATAATTTAAGCGGAAAGAAGTTGACAATTTCTTGTAAAAATCCCAGTTTTAAAACAGACTTACCCGTGCATATGGAACTCTTTTATGGTGGACATATTTTTCTGCATTACTCTCTGAAAAAACTCCGGTTTTAATTCGCCAAAGAAGGAATCCGGAAGAGATTGACAAGAATGCCTCGTGAACGGTACACGGGCCGACCTTCCGATTTGGATGGACAATGAAACATCGCCAGGGGGGAGAGGTTAATCTCTGTAGGAACTACGGTGTGTATTGGCGAAAGCAGGAACTCTGAAGAGATATATAAAAAAACCTCGCAAGGGACTGCTCCAAAGATACTCCTGAGGAAGAGGCTGAGACGGTAGCGAACTGGGCAAATTAACTAATATAGATTCTATACTGCTGCCTTGGTTTTCGTAGGTGTCTTTAGAGGTAAACAAACATATAAAAACAAATATGTATACTTATCATGCAATATCATTGTGCATCCTTCAACATAACTCCATAAAAGTATAAATTATACTAGTTGCCAATTGAAATGGCAATTTCATTTGTAGTATTGGTTTACATGGTAGCCTGCTGCACGCAGGCTGTCAAGTAAGGTCTGATTTGTAGTATTACATGGTAACCTATTTGTAACTTCAACTCTTAAAATTTCGGCGATGTATTTTGTTTCCAAATGCATCAAAGTTGTTACCGATACCCAGAGAAAAGCAAACTACATATCCAAAATATTTAGTTGCAAAGCGTACACAAAGTGTTATCAAAGTAACTAGACATTGTATCAAACACCATATTACTACATTGTAAGCATACATACGCTTAGGAAGACAGGCTTGCTTTTATTGAAACCGCTATTAGCGAAAAGAAGTATGTATCGTGCATGGTTTTAACACCTTAAGAATGGATACTTGCATCTTAAAATTTTGTATGGCGTGAAAATTCAGAACTTTAGCCGATATTTGAAGAAGACAGCTGCCTGCTGCAATTTCCAGACGCCTTCAAGATACGGGAATGTTAAAAAAAGAATAAATTTCGTTTGGTTAAAATAATATTTTGGTTTAATTATTATGGTCCATAAATTAAATTACCTCTTTTAAAAATATTTTTTTACTGTTTTTGTATGCATACTATTTCAGACAACTGTATAATTTTATTTCACGTTTCTGACACTGTGTACGTCCGCAAAGCCGTATTGGATGTGTGTCTGCAAAATTGTGAGTACATATTTTTTTTTTTTTGCATTAAATAAAACTGTTTTTAAGCTGACGTAATAGCTCACGTGATTCCAACATGGCAGCAGCAATGCTTAAGTAACAACAACAAAAGAGTTTTTATTTCATTCAACAGTCACGTGTTGTTGCTTTAATTTTATAAATGTTAATTAACATTCACAACAAAATCATCAAAAACTTGTACGAACTAATACATTTTACATATAAGCTAAAACTGTTTCTTTTTCTACATTTCGCCACAGGTGCAACCTGTGGAGGTACTAAGCTTGTCCTTTCGTTTATAATATATAAGTACATACATATATACAATATTCTGAATCTGATATAAATATGTTTACCGATCTGATTTTTATATTAAAAAATCAGCAAAATCATTTTTAATGTTTATTCATTAAAAATCATTTTTAATGTTTATTCATTAAAAATCGAAAAATCACAAAAAAAAAACAAAATCCATAAGAAAAGAAATCGAATTTATACCAAAAATCGATATGACTCATATTTTTGGTATAAATTCGATTCACCAATAATCGAACATTTCGATTTAATCGGAAAAAATGATAAATATATGTATAAATTGAAAGAGCTAAAATGAAAAAAAAATCAATTATCGATTAAAAGTGACAGCAATACGAGATATTACTACAAATCTCCTGTTTTTAGGATGATCCAAGCTAAAAGTGCCTTCAGAAAATATCTATAATTATGCACAAAAAAATCAACAAATATGAATATGACCAACACACATTCCACAAGGTCAGATCAGCTGGTTATTTTAACCCATTTTCTAAGTGTCAAACTCTATAAATTAAAAATTTGTGACTGTTTTTTCATGTGTTGCAGTTAGGGTTTGGGGTCCGGGAATTCCCGAAAAATTTTCGCCGGGAATTCCCGGGAAAATTTTTGAAAATTCCCGGCAAAACGGGAAAAGTTTTAATTGGATTTTATAACAGTAATTTTTTATTTCTTCACATTTTCATATGAGTCAATTCGAGGAAAAATTGGCCAAAGACGTGATGAAAGAATGATAGCATTAATAAATTATTTAAAAACTTCTGATGTCAATACGAAAGTATTAAACAATTCCTTAAAATTGTATGCTGAACCGCTATATAAACGGCTGTTTGATCAATCAATTTCTGAACTGTCCAGAAGCGATACTGATCTATCTGAAAACGAAATCAATGAATGTTTTAAAATTAAACTGAAAAAGGCTATAGACAATGCAAAGGCTAATCCAAAAAAGCCAAAATCAACTCACACTAATTTGCTAAGAAAAGAATTTGTTTTATATGAAGCGAGCAACATTCGAACTAAAAAGAGAAAAAGTCCGGGAATTCCCAAACCCTAGTTGCAGTACAAAAGAAGAAAAAACGATATGCAAGTTTTCAATAAATTTTATTCACTAAATTAATGTCCCTATAATAATAAAAATATTAACTTTCTAATTCTAGATTGAAGCGATAACAAAATGTTTTTATAGAAGACTCATCGAGCACAAAAAACTTGCCTAGATCGAAATACTTTACAAATCTTTATACGTCTACACACGAAGGAACATTATAGTAAACAATGGCATATTCCAATTATTGATCCACCGTCTGTATCTATGTTTCCTGGTGAAATTCACGTCACAGACATGCATATCTGACTACAGCACCACCCAGAAAAACGCCAGTCTAAATCAAATGCGGTGCATATAGAATGTGCTTATTATCGTAATCACAACATAGCAGTGATGGGAAATCAAGAGCTTAAAATGGAACTGAACTTACAAAATATTTGTTCAATATGAAAAGTACTATTTCAAAAATTCAAAAAGACACTTGCCCTGTCTGCATAGAATGGTTTTTAAGTTTTTTTTTTTAAATCAAATGAGGTAGAAAATTTAAACCGATTTTACTGTCATTGCAGTATATTATTTATCGTTTCAGATTAAAAAAAAGTACTTTTAAAATCATGGGGGTACTACGGTAATTCACAGATCAAAATACTGAAATTATATTGCTTGTAGGCAAAACACTTGATTACCAATCGAGTTGTACCAACGGAGGCAACATCCTATGGTTTGCATAATGGTTAAAAAATTACGCAAATTTATAAGCAAATTCTATGAACTGGTTACAAATAATTATTTTCTTTTTAAACTTGGTTATGTAGGTTGAAATCAAAGTAACTAATACAAGTTTTAAAGATTCAAAGTACCTCAGTTCGCTCATTTATAACGTGGTTAAGTAACAGTTCATTCAATAAGTTCGTATGAAAATAAAACAAAATTTTGACAAAACTATATTTTATTATTCAACATAGTTGCCTTCGCGGGCGATACAATGAGTATAGCGATTTTCCAACTTTTCGATACCACTTTTATAGTCTCTCAGCTTCAGAGATTGCTTCATCACTGGATTTAAATTTCTTGCTGGAAAGAAATTTAAATCCAGTGATTCTCTTGAGATCTGAAAACAAGAAAAAGTCGGTGAGTGTGTAAGCAATTTGAAGCCCAATTGAGCTCACGCGGCACCCATCTAAAAGCACTACCATCTGATATCTTTACGATGTCAGCTAACTCGTGCATCTTCAATTTGCGATCGTTCAGAACCAATTTGTGGATTTTTTGATTTTGTCTGGAATAACAGCCGTCCACTGCGCTCTGCATCATTTGTGCTGGTACGACCACGTTTAAGTTAAGCAATCCACTTTTCTACCTTTTATATCTATGGAGCAGAGTTCGGATAATGTTTATCAAGCCATTGTTTGGTTTCCACTGTATTTTTTTTTTTCATCAAAAAGCAATGCTTTTTTTATCAAAATTCGAATAACAAAAAATTTTCAATAACAAAAGTTGCTGCAGCCCAAAGATCGGCAGCAATTTTAGGAAGGTAATGTCTAAATTCATGTTTACAATTAGTAAACATTTGGGCGTTACACTTGGGGGCGTTGAGAGCACTGTGTGGTGAAGGATTAGGACAGGTAGCCAGAATAACTAGAATTATGCCTGTGACAATGTCAAAAAGATTCGCAAATGCGTATTACAAACAAAAAACATTAATGTTATGAATTTATGTGCTTAAAATAACAAAAATAAGTACATACTCGTACATACATGTATCACGTGCCCAACACAGGGAACAACTGGTTTCAGTGAAAAAACAATTCGTTCATCAGAATTACTGACGTGTATACGAGTTATTGGTAAAAGGGGAAATTTATTTTAAGTCTTTATTTGTTTATTATTATGTACATATTTAAATTTTTTGTGATAATACGTACCGTATCAGCGAAGCAACACTAGATAACAGTTGTTCGCAAAGGGAAGAAATTCTACAGCATAAAATTAAAAAAATATATGTATATGGCGAAATAATAAAAAAATATTATTCCAAGAAGAGATTTTAGGATTTTATTCTTTCTAATTAATAACTTATTTTTAACTAATTTGTTAATTATTGTTGGGGATGGATAAGCTAGTCTCTATGTTCATTTCACTGGTTGCTTATGCTCGAATTCCTTAGACCGAATGAGAAATCCAAAGTAAATGAAGACAAAACCATTAAAGTTTTAACAAAAAGCCCCATAACAAAAAATTATTATTTTGCTTTTATTACTTGCCTTACTACGTTTGGTTGGTTGTTTGCCAACTCCAAATGCAGCTGTAAGCGGTAAAAAAATAAAAACAACACAGGCTAAGATTTGCTTTAGGCATTATTTATAATAAAAATTAGTTGGGATTAAAAAAGTAGCTAAAAATAATTTTTTAAATAATATTATTTATTTTTAGTTGTTGTTTGATCGTATATTCATCATTCAATTTTAGTTTTTGAATAACTTTTTTACTAAATGCAAGAAAATGATTTTGAGTGACGGAAATCTTTTTTTGTAATTTTAAAATGTTTGCCGTTATGTTGAAAAGAAGATATCTGCTGCCGCCAGTATTAATACACATCACATTTTCCATTATTTTCCGCAAGATTTTCGGTGACAACTGTTTGCATTCCTGTTAAATATTCTCCTTAAAGAATGCGATTGTCTGGGGTTTGTTGGCATAAACCGGATACTTAAATTGAGCAATCTTGCTGGTCACGCCAAAACGAGAGATTACTCGACCAGGGCACGTTTCCCTCACAATATCAATTTCGGCTTCTGCTCTGGGTGCAGTTGCATCATCTTGTAATTCAATTCCGGCAGTAAGAAGATGTTCATAGCCCTATAGTGTGGCACGTCGCATGCTTGATGTTTCTTCGTTCTCAGCGACATCCGCAGCCACAGCCGCGATATTCTCGGCAGAACGACCAGTGTGGTGATGGCCACGAGCAGATTTCTTTGTGGTTCCAGTCTGTTCGCGTCCAGCAGGTAAGCGACGGAAAGTTTGCCCAGTTGACGCGACACGAGTAGGAAATCGAAGTCGAAATTTACGCTGCACTAACACCACCGACCGATTATTGGTTAAAAAAATCGACACAACTACTCCACTCTTACGGAGTATAGCGCTCCATTCCTTGCCTGTTTGTATACTGTAGCTGACTAGTTTACAAATGTAAAATATGATTGACGTACGACGCCATTTGCAAAAATTATAACATCTTAATCGGGTATGTGATAGAATCGAAATGTGTGTTGAATTTAAGTCGATTTTAAAAACGATTTTCGAACCATTTTCATTCAAAAAGCAGATCAAGAAATAACATTTATGTACGTTTTTGGAACGGATTTCCGTCATCCCTTGTCAAGTTTGATTTGGAGACACACCGGTTTTGGGTATTTACCACCTTTAGTGTCATCCAATTAGTTCCTCAATACGTTACAGAATAAAGAATTGAGGAGGGCTTCCTAAGCCCCATGATGAAAAACCTAAAACTTAGAACTTCTAAAAAAATGCAGTTTTTATTCTTTAGAAATGCGAATTCAAAATGGATATTCAATCAAATTGTGAGAACCCTCAATAATCATACTAGTATAATTATTCAGGATGATACATATTATACATTTAATAATTAGTTAATTTAATCGTAATCATATAACTGATGAAATATAAATATATGGTAAAAAATTACGCACCGAAATGTTCTCTTCTTAATAACGTATATTAAACATTATACGAGTATATACAACTCACATGTAAGCGATAAAGCTATGTATATTTGGAGTTGTAAATAATCAACCAAACATAGTACGGTAAGGAAGAAAAATAATATACATTTTTGTTTTTTGTTAAATCTTTTATGTCTTTGTCTTGATTTTCTTTTGATTTCCCGTTTGGTCTAAAGAATTTCGAGCATAAGTCGTTTAAGCTTTTCTAAAAAAGTTGGGTAAAGGTTTCCTGATGAGTTGGCCTAAGCAACCAGCGAAATGAACATAGAGACTAGCTTATTCAACCTCAACAAATAAATTGCATTATTTATAATAAAATGAGTTGGGCTAAATAATTTGCTAAAAATAATTTTTTATATATAGATTTTGTTCTCTTTAAAATAATCCCCTTCGGATATAATATCCATGTGACAGTGATTTTCACGAATTAGATATGAATAAAGTTTATAACTCAGCCATCCAGTTTCAGATTCCCTGCAGCCTTTAGAGCCAAAAAAAGCTAGACAAAATCTACGAACTCATACAACAGTGCCATCACTGATTTACAAATGTTACGTAACCAAGTTATGAAATTCTATTTTATACAGTTTGGGACATGCCGTCAACGTCACATTTAGTTTCGCTAAGCATTTGCATTGTTTTGAAACAACAGCTGTTGCATTACGGGATGTAGACGTTCGGCTAATTTTGCCTTAACGAAATTAAATCTTAAAGTAATAAATTTTAATATACAATACGTATAATTCTTAGCGACGCTGATTAATAATTAACCAGCAAGGTAGTGTGGCAGGCCGAGTTCAGACCTAAGCACATAGTGAGTATGTTATACTAAACCAATCGAGCTTTTTTATCCCTTCATAAGTTTACTTCATTTAATCATAAAATAATGAAACTTGAATCATAGGGACTTTACGTATAGGTAACCTCATAGGTAAATGTTTCCCGAGGTATAAAGGTATAAAATGTCCATGTTTTAGTAACTTTTCACTGACTGCGCTCATCAATATTATGGGGCACTTCCACTATAGCTAGAGACCTGAAATTGTTACCCAGCTATCAGGTTGGCAGTACATTTTATATTGTAGTATATACATATGTATGTATGTACCTATATGTATGTAAATATAAATTGTATTTACACAGTATATATTTTTACCTAACACTAATTGTTATCGCAATCTAATCAAAGAAAATAAACTAAGCAACATTAATGGCGTTTTAATTCTTAATTATTATTTTATCAAAAATACGAACCGGTTACAACCCGTTTTTTCGGGTTTACAGCAATAATAATTTTTTGTGTTGATATTTTTATGTGTTTCTCTCTTAGTGTAAACGGACGAACCAATGCATTTAAAAGGCTGCTAGCATATTTAAAAACGTTAAAAATATTCAAAAACTATCATCAAGAAATCATCATGATGTTTTTGTTGTATTCTAAAAATTCATCTAATGATTTTATTTTAAATATAGTAACCCAGTTAAAGAAAATATAAAAAGGCCAACCGAAGAAAATAATTCCTGGAATTTTAAGAATAGGCACAGTAGTTCCTTAGTACATATATTAAGGTCACATTATTTAGTTTTTTGCTAATAACTCTGCAAAATTTACGCCTACAAGATTTCCCACAAAAATATTCCCCTTCATAAAAAAATTTTTGCAAGACCAACCATTTTGAGTTAGAAGGCCAAGAAACCTAAGAAAATTGTCAAATTGCCCAGTCAAATACGATGTAAAAAATAATTCCCGACATAGTCCGTCTTAGTTTATATGTTTTGAATTAGCGTCTAGGCAAAAAGCAAAAAAATTGCAAAAAGTGGGGAAAGTGACAAAATTATATCATTTTAAAAAAGTCACACAAAAAGTTGCAAGTTGCAACTTTAGTCGACGAATGGTAACCCTAGACATGTTCTCCAAACGAGATTTATTTACATGTCGTCTTGGCTCGTGAACACCATCAATGTTTTTCGGGCAGTTGTACGCACAACGCTGTTCTGCCAACACACAAACAAAATACATACAAGCGAAATAAAAAATTATGCCCAAACAGAACACGAATAGATTTTTTAATATTTTTTGTAGCACAAAAATAAATTTTTTTTGTTTTAATTTCAAGAAAACGTGCGATAGCATCGACGTTGTTTTTGGAAGGGAAAAACAACGTTTTCGACCCGCAATAAATTAAAAAAAAAACTTTCATATTTCAGTACAAAAAGATAAAATACAAAAAAAAAAAAAAAAATTATGTAGGATTATGAACGAAACCTTTAATTGCATTCTTTTTTTAATTACACATTTCTTGAAGCTAAACAAATTAAAATCGAAAGACTCTCCGCCACTAAATTAACAACTTACAAAAACGTAGCTACGCTCGCAATGCAGAATTCACACAATCGTAAAAATTCCAATCGAAACGGAACGCAGAATTCCAAAGTTTCCAAACGGAGAAATTTTCAATTCGAATGGAAAGGGTGAATTTCTAAAAGCGTTCTTTGGAATTTATTTGATTTATTTTTGGTTGTTTTGTATTTTTTTCTATAAAATCTAACCATTAAATATCGCAATGAAGTGCACTTCAGAAGAAGGATAAATTTCCTCATGTACTATATATTTATCATTTATAACAACCTTCTATTTTTTCATAAACAAATGACTTGTTTAAAATGTAGAAATGCACACAGTTTTAGTTGTCACGTGTAAACAAAACCTTTCGTATAATGAGAACTAATTTTATAAATTTATTGCAATCAGTTGCTACTCATACACGTCTTGGAGATATAATTTAATCTAAAAGTTAAATATTTGTAGTTATAGTATATTATTTAATTTATTCCCAATAAAACCCTGAATCACTTTGCAGTTTGTTATTAAATCTTAAAGCTACAAATGCAGTAAATAAATATTAAATTTGTAATTAACTTAATTTCTATTCAACAGAGTATTTAGCATCCGTTTGGAAATTCTTTCGCTCTCTATCGCTGTAATTGCATGCAATTATTTAAATAATATAATTAATGACATACAAAAGCCAAAGTATGGGGTGATTTTTTAGGCGTTTGCTTTCTGTAAACCAAAAAAAAACAGAAAAAGAAAAAGTTGGGAAGATATTTTATTTGTGTGGATAAATTAATAGCTGCCATTTACTTCATTAGGCGAGGATCCAGAGGAGAGGAAAACAGATTATTTCCCCCTCCAAAGCGATTAAACATAAACATTTTGAAACATATAAACAGTTTTTGTTTTCGTTAAAAATACTCCCCCAAAAGGCTAAGCTGGATCCGCACCAGACTTCATGCGCGCGCAATACTTTGAAAGCATTTTTGAAGCATATCGGTATGTATAAACTTATTGTTTTTAAAGACTGGCTTATCAATCAATTTAGATGGCGTGTAGCTCCGTCTTGAACAAAAAAATAACTATATAAAATGTAGCAGTCCAAATAATCTTGTAGGCAATCTGTTAACCTAACCATAAAGACGTTGTATTATCTCCGATAAATCACATTTTACTAGAATTAAGTACAGTGGTTCATTGTGATTTGCAACATGTTCAGCTAGAATTAAATTGCTATCGAACAACGATTTAAGTTATTGAATTTTATTAGCAAAATTCATGCTTTGTGAGAACTTTTTTTTTTTGGCACACTTCGGCCAGCTTCAGTTCTTAAACAGATGAAAGATGAAATTAGAGTCCTTATCAATCCTTGTATGAACAAATGAAAATTTAACTGAGCATGCTTGGCATACACAATGATGGTGCGACCAATGATAACTTATGCATCTGTTTTTCGGTGGTTAAAGGCCTTTCAAAGTAGAATTGAAATTAAGTTGGATGGGGTTCAAAGGCTTGCCCGTATGAAAATAAGTGGTGCAATGGACACGGCATCAACATAGGCAATCGAGGCAACGCTGGAATTGCTACCGTTGGACTTATTCATTAGGTCAAGGGCCGAAACGTCAGCTTTTCCGTTGAAAATCGATGTCATATGGAATAACTTTGGGCCGAACATCAAGCATAAGAGTATTCTGGACCAAGTTAGAAAATAGGTTAGGGCGACTCAGATGCCGATGGAACGCAGGAGTACAATAAAAGTAGTCGAGAGGCTGCATCGGACACTTATTGCGGAAGGCGTTATTTATACACAATGAGTGTATAGAGAACGACATTAGCATTTTTATTGATGGTTCTCTCATGGCCGGCAGGCCGGAAGCAGGTATATACTCAGCTGAGCTAAACTTGTGCTGTAGCCTACGCCTGGGGGAGTCCGTGTCCCTTGGCAACTCAATCGGTTATAAAACGCATGATGCAAATGAATAAGTACTCCAAGCAAGTGCTGGAATGTGTTCTAAAACTAAACAGATGTACATCGGTAAACGAGGTATCATATTTTGGGTTGAATGACACATAGGCACAGCTGGGAATGAAACAGCAGACAAACTGGCAAAACTTCCGGATCTGATGCGAATTTCTGTGGAGCAGGACCCAACATTGCACTGGGAAATGGCCTAGTTCGAGCACATATCCTACAATGGGTACACTCATTAAACCTGAAAAGGTGGAGGGAGGCTACCACATGTAGACAGGCTCGAATGGTGCTCAAAGAGCCCCTCGGCAGAAAGGACACGAAGGTGCTTAAATATAATCAGTGTACCTTAACCTGGATTACTGCGTTAGAGACAGGTCATATAAACTTTAAGTATCATCTGGCCAAGACGAAAATCGAAGAAGATAATACTTGTAAACTGTGCCTGGAAAATCCTGAGACGGTATCGCACATTGTGTGTGACAGCGCATATTGGAAGACACTTGATAAATGTGAATGCCATAGGCAACGTAAGCCTTACAGAAATGCTATCAATTACAAGAAACTCTGTGATAAGGAATAAGGTCGACAATTACCAGTAGACTGTCTAGATTAAAGGCTAGTGTTAGCACGAGCCTCGATAAAAGTAAGGTAGTCGAAAAATACAAATCGGTTGCTTGAAATCAATTCGAGAAGCGTCAGGGGTCGAAAAGAGAGCCTTTAAGTAATTGCTCTGTTTCGATATTCCCCTACATTAATATACATATAGTATATGTTTGATATATGTGCACAAATCACACAAAAAACTATCCAAAATTATATACAGAAAATCCAAAACGCCAAAAAATACCTTAGAATAACAAACTCATTTACATACTTGTACTTTTAGTTTATGTACTCGTGTACTTAGGTTTGAATGTTAGTTAATTTTTAACTAAGTATAGTTTTTGTTTTGCCCATATCAACACATGTAATTACGCAATTGCTTGTAAACACTTGTATCACGTTATTTTACAGAGTAAATAGAAAAACGAAAACATGAAAAAACATGAAAACCAACACAAAAACACAATATCTTTGCTGTGACAATGTACACGTTTTTAAATACATACCTTAACAAATGAGTGATAGATACACAAGGCAAGTAAATTAGGGTGCAGTTAGTAATACTAGAGGAAAGTTCAGACGAGGCAAATATCTCACTAGAGAATGTGTCCTTCCTTTTGTTTCATCCAAATAGTAATTAATATTTTATATTTGTAAATATAAAACATCCATTAACTATAGGAATGGCTATTTTAGTACAAGCAACATTAGCATGTTTATCATTAGGATTTATAACCAAATAATTAATAATATATGAAATATGTACCAATACAAACTTTATGAAATTATTTAACTTCATTTTATCGTGTTTATGTCATATAAGATTAAATAAACATTTTCCAAAATATTGGTAACGTTCACTTCGTCATATATTTTTACCACTAGCAAACTCTGCTTAAGAATTGTCATTATGTTTAAAATAATTTAGACAAATTAAAAAACTCAATACTTAGGGAGTGTTTACACGATATGGAGTGTCACCATTCTTTATGACAAAATACGCTTTTTACATGAGGTATATTGTTGTTTATGTTCAGAAGTGCTTACATATATATGATTAATTATTATAGTTAATATAAATTTCCAATCGGTACTGAACAACAAATTCGGCCGTCAGCTGGTAGGAGCAAGGATATGCCGTAACTGAGTGACGTCCGGTAACAGGTTCCTGTCTCCGCAAGGAGTCTGGCTAAATAAGTCGAACGGAGATCAGTTGACACTTATGAAAAAAAAATTCTAATCCACGGTGGAACAGCATACGCCAGGGTTGCGTGGCCAATAGTCTTCAGTATTGCGAACTCTGGACATCAGTCGATCTCCAGTTTTTTATACATACTTACCTGTGCATATGAAGCACTGGGTGGACATCTTTTTCTCCATTGCCGTGGATCATTAGATACCGATAGGTATGGGCAATAAAACCTCGTCAGAGGCGAAGTGGTTAACCTCTGCAGGAACTCCGTTGTTTATTGGCCATTGGAGGAGTTTTGAAGAAATGTACAAGAAAACCTCGCAAGGGGTAGACGGGTCAGTCTCTAAAGATATTCCTGAGGAGGAGGCTGGGACGGTCGCGCACATTACGTGTGAATGTCCAGCAATGACTAGCATAAGGCTTAGGCATAGGTAATCCTAAGCTTTAGATAAATGCTAACAATCACAAGAGACTCCGTGATGAGGACCAGTCGATAGTCTGAAATCGCTATAGTCCAGAGTAAAGGCTAGTAGTAGCACAAGACTGGAATGAGAGTAAGGTAGTCATAAATTACAAACCAATTGCCTGAAATCAGTTCGTGGAAGAAGAGGGTCGGAAAGGAACCCATAAAGATAGCGGTCTGCTTTGATATTCTATCTAAATTAATAAAAAAAAATCAGCAAATTCACCAACTTGATGGTTAGTGAAAAAACCAGTCTATATGCGCCTTGAGCTGGTTGCTTATACATATATACAGGTTACCAAAAAACATTTATCCAAATTTTTAGAAAACTAGAAATATGTTTAATGCGTACAGTTTCATATACATATGTTTATGAAACCCAACAAGCGATATTAAAGCTTGATATTAAATTTGTAAAGTTGAAATGGATTTTTTAAAACTCTAGATAATTTACGGATCTATGTAAATATGCATATGTGTGTCAGATAAACTTTTAAAATCGGAATACTAAATTTCCAAAACCACAGGAAGGAAGAAGAAATGTCTGATAATTCATTATAATGCCAAAATAAAAAAATGGCTGAATTTGAAAATTGGACCCAGCTCCAAATCAAATAAAAAATCTTTGCGAACAATCACAAAGGCACTTTGCGCAGAAACGGTATAAATTGTTTTAAAAAAATGAAAATACTTTATTCGCAGGGTAAAAGAAACGCTTGTAAAAAGTACATTTAAAAAAAATTATCTGCCTGTCCCACGATGTCGAGTGTTCCTGTTGGCTGGAATTAAAAAAAAACTGATTTGAGTCTTTCTAATGAACTGTTTTATGAATTTATTTATTTATTCAGTGCATAAATATCGAGGACAATTGAAAAAAGTACCCTTCTTAATACCCGTGAGACAATAAAGGTCTCATACTGTTCTGTATTTAGAGTGAACTGAAGACGTGTGAAATTGAAAAAAGTACCTTCCTTAAGTAATTCGAAAATTAGCTGTCTTACATTCCAAACATTTTTTTTTCGAAATAGTCGGCGTTTATGAAAACACATGTCGCTTACGTTAAAAAGTAAGAGTCGTTAAGCCGTCAGGCGTCCCATATGCAATTGTCCAGTTGCAAAATTGTAATTTTAATATTTAAATAAAATCTTTATTGAGAAAAAACCCTAATTTATAATTTATTCAACTAACCTTTTTTATTCTCAATCAAACGAAAGAAATTATATGGAAGTGGAGTATGGAACAGCTAAAACATTCAGAAATTTCCATTTTCGAATCAAATATTGTGGATTCGGAATACAAAACAGCACTAACTTCATTCTTCTAAATTTTTTTTTTTTAGCTTCCAACTTATATTGTCAGCGATTTTGTAAACATCATATAAGACTTGGCAAAAATAATTTAAATATAAAATTAACACAAACTATATAAAGAATTAAACGAACTGAGTTTAATCAGTTGATTTTCATTATTTTCAAAAACACGTGTCAGTAATATTATTATTATTGTTGTTGTTGTTGTGGCTATTAATAAACATTTATTCTTGTTATTCTCCAAACTACTTTTTTATGCATAGTACGAGTAGTTTTCCGTACTCTTGGCACAATAGATTTAACTGGGAGACACTTGTTTATAAACAATGAGTGTTTGTATTAGTGTTAACATTTGACTCATTTAACATTGAAATATACTCCCGTCGACTTCAACGCAACACTCGGAAAATAAGGAAGTGGAAATCTTTTAATAAAGTTTATTAAGTAAGGTGGGCAGCTCACATACAGCGAGTTTATTTCGAGGCCCATTGTGATGCCCCGGCGACCATTTTTTTATCCCTACAGTTCCCTATAGACTTCCAGGATCTATAGTCAGCAAGAACCACCAGTGTCGCATACCTAAGAAGAATATTGGCTTAAATATTTAAACCTGCATTCTTGCAGAGCCGGGCAGTCGCATAGAAAGTGTTGAACTGTCTCTTCTTGCTCCTTATGCAGACAGCTTCTGCAGCGCTCACCACGAGAGATTCCCATACGCTCCGAAATTCGTACAATCATACAGTGTCCCGTTATAATGCCAACTAGCTGCGATATTGAATTTTTTTTCGGGGGCCAGTAGTGCCTTCGTCCTTTGCTTATCGATTGAGGACGAAAGAGTTTTGGACAATCTGCAAGTGGTTATCGTAGACCATATGCGGGCCGTTTCCATTCGCGTAAGGTGTTTGAAAGTTCGGCCAGGGGGGTATTGATGCCCCTTGTGCATCCATGAACAAAACAATAACAGGGCCCAAATAACGTACATGTGTATATCAATAATGTTACTCGTATATCAATAATGTTACTCGTCGCAAGAGAGTGTGCAAATGCAGTGTCCATAGTGTACGAGGCTTTTAAGCGTTAAAACTGATACTTAACCAAACTTTTTAAATGCACCAAAAATGTTGAACATTTTTAATTAAATTTAATAAAAAGAACTAAAACACAAGAAAAGTGAATATCAATTATAATTAAATTTATTTATAATTAAAATTACAATCAAAATACTATATAAAACGCCTTAAGAGATTAAAATGTTATCAAAAATTAAAAAAAAGCAGTCGTGCCGTATTCCATTGCGCGGCAGTATATAAAAATGATTAGATTAAAAAATTTACTACAGTTGTTCAATTTATAATTAATTTATGGTTACATAACGTCTCGTGAATTATAAATCTTTTATAGCTGCTTACAGTTGTACCAATTTACAAGTATATTTGTGTATAAACGAAAATAGTTGTTTATGTTACAGTGTAATTGAAAACTTTAATATTTTATTAAAGATATGCAGAATATATTGTATCATACTCGAAATATTTCATGATATCCGTTTGTCCGGTCATAAAGTCAGTTTTTTGAGATCCCAGTTAACAAATGGACGAACAAAATCGGTCGATAAAATTTCAAGATGTGAGTAAAAAATATATTTTTTGTTTATTTTTTTTTTAGTAAAAATATGACTTGTTTCACGAAAGCATTCAAAGACCATGTCATTCAAAGTATTGGTCATGTATATTTACAATAATCGTAATTTTAATATAATAGGCAAAAAACAATCTTACCCCTTTATCCGCCAGGTGATTGATATTTTTACCACCGTATCATAATTGGTTTCTTAACGTGTTTTTTGTTATTATTTTGGTGGAAATTACATTTTAAAATATGCACTTTTAATTTGCAACTGAACATTTTTACGTAAGCTTTAGAAGCAAATATCACAAATAGCAAAATACATTTCATGAAAAAAGCGGGTTTTTACAACAAAGCTTTCAAAGTTCGAGTAGTTTTTGTTACTGGTGCAAGCTAAGCATTTGCAACTGTATTTTCTCTAAGCTTTTTGTAATCGGACTACAAAACATACATGTTGATGGCATTGTTGCCAAATAATGTAAAGGCTATTATTTAAGATCACAGCTGAATACTTTTTTTCAACTGGTTGGATGTCAAATTCCATATAACAAAATATTTCGCCATTTTCGGTATATTTCTTGACATAAACTATACTGAGGGCATATAAACAGGTACTTCTAAACGCATTCTCCTAACAGAAGACCGCAAACACAGCTTTCCCCGTTATTTTTCAGACGCTCTCTCAATGTGCGAATGTTTATGTTTTCCCGTTTTAACCATCAAAGTTCTAAACAAAATTAAGTTTAGCTGATTTCGCCTTTATGTACACCTATCAGCACAGCTGATAAATTTTTATTGCTTAGTTTTTATTTATTAACTATCAAACTACAAATAATCATATTAATAATATGTTTTATATAGAGTTTGTTGGAAATCAAAAATGTGTTTTTTTTTTAACTTGACTAGCCATAGATCTGTTCTACCAACGTACATATTGGCGTTCGTATTGAATTTGACTCGTGGAAACCGTCGCTTTTTTTGATCGGTTCCTGTTTAAGCAAAGTTGTCTGAACAGTTGTTCGCACAAAGCTGTTCTTCCATCACACAAACAAAATACACACAGGCAACATAAAAAATATGTGTGTATGTGCTCGTCTGTAAATACCCGAATATTAACTATGCTGAGAACATGAAAACACTCAATGACAAGCAAAAAAATATGATCAAATTGAACAGACACGTATTCTCCACACAGAAGGACCCGAACAAATTTCTTTCGGTATTCTGCCGATGCTCACTCCATATGCGAAACATTTTTGGCTAGTCATGACGTAGTGTTATAAAAGTTACAATACATATACATATTAGTTAAACAGTTACACGTTCATTAATGTGATAGGTTTTGCAGCATACCGCATACCCGTTACTGTACGATACGCCGCTACTAATTCTGCTTGCGGCGTTAATTTAACCATTGGTCTTCATTAATATCAAAACAACATTTTGACAGAACTTTTTACAATACGTATTTTTTCTTCTCCCAGCTGACAGTTCTTGAAAAGGGAAAATTTCGTTTTATAACGAAAAACTTAGATGAATTAAATAAATAAATTAATCATAAACAGTGAAAATCTCTGTCGCTTAAATTTTAAGTTATTTTTTATAAAAAGTAAGTATATGTTTGAAGAACTTAATGTGTCAAACATAAATTTCAGAATGAAATTACGCAATGAAAGCATCCCAAAGTGTATGAATGCATGTACCTTATGGAAATGGTTTGGTTATTAATATACATACATATGTACAAAATATTCATCTCTATGTACATACATACGTTTAAGATAAATATTAATAAAACAATTTTAATATTTTTAAGCGACTTAAAACAATACAGTCATGGGGAACTCTGTTTCTTTGGCAAACATGCAGGCAACCCATGGTGTTAATAGTATGCCTACATCTCACGAAAAAATGGTAGCTGCTGGTTCGAACCCTCCTCCTGAATGTCCTATGCATCAAAAAGATAATGGGGCACCAACCGCCTCTAAATCAACCGCATCTGCCTCGGAATGTCCAGTCAAACATGACAACAGTGATATAAATCCCTTAAATATGATGCCACCTGCCAATCAACAGCCCTCACCAGATCAACCCTTCCCCTTGTCAACGGAACGTCAAACCTCTTCGATTCCTAAGGCCACCGAAGATGGTGCTGTACAATATTGGCAATATCCTAGTCAGCAAATGTTCTGGAACGCCATGTTGCGCAAGGGTTGGCGTTGGAAGAACGAAGATGTATCACAAAAAGACATGGGCGACATTATCCGCATTCACAATGCCAACAACGAACAGGCCTGGCGTGAGGTTTTAAAATGGGAAGCTCTTCATGCAAGAGAATGTGGTAATCCACGTCTTAAGAGTTTTGGTGGCAAGGCATCGGATTATAGTCCTCGTGCTCGTATCCGCAGTTGGTTAGGGTAAGACAAATTACTTATTTAAAGGATTACATATTTATATTTTGTTCCTCTTCTATGCCAATTGATGAGCAACCTAATGTGATATTTAAATTTTTTATACATAGTAGTGTTTGCATACTTTTAAAATTCGACCGACCACTCATAAGTCGGGTTACCAAATGCGGGTTTATAAGATAAATCTCGTCAATAGATACTATCCAAAGTAAAAACGAAGAAAATGTGTTGAAAAACAAAGGGAAAATTGTACCAAACATATTTTGTAAATTTTTCAACTTGAAGCTACATATACAATGTGTATTATTTGCGCAAGTATTAATAGTAACTTTTTAAATCCTTATAGCTATACTGAACCGATTTTAGTTTGTGCATATTTGCAAATAAACAACTTTAAAATTGTATACTTTTTTTTAATCGGTTGTATAGTGTGAGCATGAAAGCAATAACAAAAAGTCGTGTTGCCTATTAATTATTTAAGGTATTTTATTATTAATATTTTTTAATAGTAGTTTTAAATATTTGTATATTCAAATTAAAAAGACTCAGGATTTTTTAAAAGATATACGCCCCAGTTCTGTATTTCGAGTGAAGGTTGGCTGTTCTTCATTCCACATATTTTGCATATACTAGTATATGCATTTTAAGATTTATTGAGAAAGATAAAGAAAAATATAAGGAAAGAAATCCTTTCATATTGTAATATAAAATTATAATTTTGCCGTTTAAATAAAGTTTTATTCGGAAAAAGCCTAATTCTAAATTATTCCACAAAGTTTTTTGTTCTATATCAAATACTGAATACTGAACAGCTAAAACATTCGGATATTTCTACTTTCGAATAAAATATACCGGATTCGGAATACAGAACAGCACTGATAAAATTTTATTACACTAAAAATCGTATGACGTTCTGCGTGATATTTTGTATTTTTTAGTATTTAAATTAACTTTATTAAAAAATTTGTGAATTCTTTGGTACATACATACTTATGTTTTATTAGGTTTCAAGGACAATTAAATTTCAATTATATAAAAACTTATTTTGAAAAAATTATAAAAAGTATAAAAGCCCTAAAGCTCATAACAATATTTATGGAAAATTTAAATTTTTAAACTTGCATTCAATGGCAAGAATGGTTTTGTTACTTAATTAATATATTAAATAGTTTAAGGACTTCGTTTTTGTCATTTATTTTTTAGATTAAATTTTTTCGTTTTATACTTCCAGTTACGAATTACCTTTTGACCGCCACGACTGGATTGTTGATCGGTGCGGCAAGGATGTACGCTACGTTATCGATTACTATGATGGGGGTATAGTTGATAATGATTACAAATTTGCCATACTTGATGTTCGCCCAGCTTTAGACTCCGTTGATAATGCATGGGATCGTATGCGAGTAGCCTATATGCGTTGGAAATTCGCTGCACTCGATATGATCACTGGTTCGCCTGAGTCCTCTACAAACAGTGGTAAAGTTGACCATTAAGTTAAATGTTTAACTTTTACTACTATTCTAATCTGCTAATCTATTAGGTTAAAATAAATTTTAAATTATTAATTTCGTACATCATGTACATATGTATGTACGAAAAATTTTTCTTAAAAATTAAAAAACAAACAAATTTTTGATTTATAAAAGGCTTCTAACAAGGCACAAATTTGAACCATATATTTTGTGGGTAAACTTGTTTTAAACCTTTTATAAATCTAATATATTTTTATAAATATGGCTGTTGTTCAATCTTAAAAGAACAAACTTCCTAATTTATTTAAAATTTTCAAAATGTTAGTTTATGAATTCTAAATGCAATATTTATAGTCATATAAATAGTTGTATTTAGTAGATATAAAACTGGACATCTTAGTTTAAGACATTCTTTTTTGAAGATGTTAATATAAATAAATCAAAGACGAAAACCAAATAATATTAATACTTGAAAAAGAATGATAATAAAAACCAACTAAAAACAACATTTTTAAAAATTTTATTTCTTAAATATGTACAAAACTAAAAGGAATACAATGCAATTGTATTTATATACAATTTAGAAAGATTTGGCGAGTCACTTTTTACTCATCATATTAAAACTTTGTCTTTTGCTAAAAAAAACTCTTTGTGTTTGTAATGATCATGCACATTAACTATTATATACAAATATAACTCAAACATTAATTTAATACATGCACATAGTTGGTGGATTGCTGACGGTTTTTATGCTGGACTTTATCTTAGATATTTTAAAATATTCGTTAAGTAACGCTAATTTTGCGAAGCTAGTCTGATATAGCAACGAGCGTCGCAAAAAGAAGCATTGGAAAATACTATACGGCGGTTGTTCATTAGAACACTTTTTCGAAAATTTTTGAATATCAGCGACGTGTTCGTAGCGGAAAATTCTTGCCATATTTATTATTTGCCTAAAGCAGCACGTACACTTCATCTAACCTGGTCATGCAAGAATTTAGTAATGGCATCCTAAAATTTTATCATATCTGTAACGTATGAGTATGTCAACCTCCATAAGGTTCCGACATTTTCTGAGAACTTTTAGCAGGCAATGAGACTTTAAAGAGAGATTGAAATTTATTGTTTTTTATAGGGTTATTAGTAGTTGCGTGCCTTATCAGCTTTGTTCAGTGTTTTCCTTCTCTCACTACAAGGAATTCTTAGATTATTATACCGAGAACAAGATTCTCCGAACTAACTTTCATGGTGAGAATGGTCAGGCCCCATAGTTCTCTGTATATTATTCCATTAAATGCAATTTGCGTTCAACAATAATATTGTAGCCCTTGTTATGAGCAGCATTCAATCTTCGACTGTGGTCAAGAGAACTGATCGAACGAATTTGATATTGACACGCTTTCGGCGAAGAATAGCGAATTAATATCACTCATTTCGATAAAAAACGATATGTTTGTTAAACCTGCATAAAATTGACAAAAATTAATTCTAAAATTAGTTTATGATCGCCTAAAAGCTAGAAACATTTTCAAATACCTGCAATTTCAACGACTTTCGCAATGAAATTTTCGACAGTATTTGCAGCTCATAGTACGAATTTGACAATCGAACGCAGCTCATAATAAGGAACTACAACTTTGACACATGATTTTAATTGGAATAATACATATATATGATAAAAAATATTTATTTCTTATATACGGAACAATCAATGAAATATGGGACGTTTATACTTCTTTAAAGTTTCTCTGTCTGGAGATCCTAGTTATAGGTATGTCATGATGATATATCATATTTATTTATGTTTTATTTAAATATTAGTATTACTATTTCTGCTTTATATAAGTACATTTTTTATTCAAGATCCTTCTGTTTTAATATTTTAACATTTCATTTAAACTTTCTTTGATCTTATGAAAGTAAATACATATGTAAATGAATTTATGCCCAATGAGATAATATTCTAAAAAAAAAACTACAAAAAACGTTCATCAATTGATTTAAATTAAGGATTTTTATATATTTTTATTGCCTGTTTTTTTTTTGCCAATAATAAGGATAACACTATCAGTTTTTAAATTAATACATTTTTACAACTTTGATGGATTCGTGTTCTCAATGTTTTCCTTTCTTTTCCTTCAACTGGTAACTATTGCTTTAATTTTTAGTGTTAAGTAAATAATAATTTCTATCTTTCTTTAAATTTACATAATTAACAATAATTACAAATACAATAAACCACTAGCGGCAGCATGCGCCATTAGAGTGTTGGCCGCTTGTTGTGTTTCCAAAAGTAGACGGGTTTCTTTCAACCAATCGGAAGCTATTTTACGTGAGGCACCTTGCAAAAGATTCATATATCTTAAAGCCATTATTAAATCGCCCCGGTCAACAAAGTATCTATAAGAAAAAATATTTAAATTAATATTAAATTACTTGAAATTTTCTTGCATGAAGGTTAGCTTACCTAGCTCTGTTTAAAATATCATAGGTATCCAATTTACTATAGTCAAATGTTTTATTTTCTAATTCGTCTTGTGAAATGGGGTTATCGGGTTGAAGGATTAACAAGGATTGTAAATAGGATAGGAAATATTTAGGCAAACTGGCTCCTGTTTCAGGTACCAATGCCAATTGACGGGCTACACGTTCTACGTTTAAGAAACGTTCCCGCAAAGCATCCTCGGGAAATACGCCACGTTCTTCGGCTTCACGCGGTAGATTTTGTATGACTACCGCAACTAATTCGTCGCCCTCTGAAAGTAATGAAAAAGTTTCGTTTGCAGATATTAATTAAGACTCCAAGTTGTATGGAACTTACCAGCAACTTTGGCTATTGCCTTAATTTCATTCTTCAAGGGACGCAATTTAGTTTTCCAGTGTTCTCCAGGTTCTCCGGTTCGCACCGTTGCCCACAAAGCTTGACAAGCAGCCCATAAGGCTTGAGCTTGATGGGCCGAACGTTCCGATTCAGCACGAGCTAGAGGTGAAGCAAAATAGATTATAATTTAAAGTTACTCAAATCAAACCTTGAGAGTCAAAGAAAATTTTGGAATTTTTTTTCAAAAACCGTAAATTTTTAAGAATTTAAGTGCCATTTTAAAAATAATATTTTATTTTTTAAGGAATAAATTACAAACAAATTTCCTGAAAAATTTTTTTTTTTTATAAAAATGTGTAATTTTTCATTTTATAATTACAATGGTAGTTTTTATTGGACGAAATTTATATGTCAAAATAAGAAATCTAGACTAGTCCTACAATTTATTTTAAAGCGCATGCATGGGAATCGGAACTCTTTAAATATTGATTTTGAGAGTAGCGGTTTTTGTTTGTAGTTGACAATTTCGAAACTAGCTTTACGGAATTACTATTGTGACCGAACCTGTGTTTTAGAGCGATTCCAAAAACAGTTCTTTTATAAACGATTTTATACCAGCAGTAAGCATTTATTATATCAGAGGTACACATTTTTTTAATCATTTTTATTTTCAAACAAGGTTAAGGTTTAAAGAATTTGTAAACAATTCTGAGCAAGTTTTACTAAGAAATTGCTTTTCCTAAAGAATTGGTTCAGAATTGGTACACAAGTTACTATATAGTCATTATATTGATCTAAAACTGACTGCAACCTCTCTAGTCCTAAGAATGCCTCAAAGAAGTAATTATAGGTGTTCTAGAGCTATACCTTTTCTTTATTTTCAAAATAAAAATATTAATAATATTTAATAAGAGAATAGTAAAACTTCAAGATACATAAATATTGGATGTTTGCAATTGAATTGGAAAACATACAATTTAAGTAGTTCTATTCGTTTCTTATTTTTGTACCATACATGCATCAAACTATTGCTATTACTATACTTATATAGAATTTTCACTATTCGCTTACTGACGCCTACTATTTTATTTTGAAAATAAAAGCAACTACCAAATAAAGAGTATTTTACCAATAATTTTTTTTATAAGAAATACCTTTTAATTCTTCATCAATTTCTTAAAAGCCGCAGAAAAGCAATTCACAAATAATTAAGAAGTAAATACACTCTTTATTTTCAAATAACTCACCTTGCAAAGCAGCATCCATACCACGCATTTTACCCAGCATGGCTGCTAATTGCAACTTATAATTAGCCTTTTCGAGGGCCAGTTTATCCTCTAATTCCTTAGAGAAGCTGCGCTTCATTTCATTCTCTTTAGAGTTGACGGCGTCCTTTATATGATCAACATGCGCCTCGGCTTGTTGTTTTAACTGCAGACGCATTTGTTTTTCAGCATCGGCACGAATTTGAAATATTTTCCTTTGATTTTCTACAGCCAATTTACGTTTTTCCGCTTCCAAGAGATATTCCAGTTGAGCTTTAACCGCATCTGAATCGCTGTCACCACGCAAAGCATCAATAGCCCGTTTTAAGCGCAATTCACCATCGGTTTGCAATCGTTCCAATTCCTTTTGCAACGCTAAAACATGGGAATAGGCATGTGTGATAAAAAGATTCAAATCCTCTTGCGACATTTTTAATTTGTGCTCGGATAAATTTAAGCCGGGAAAAATTGATTCAATTTCATCGACAAAGTAATTGCGAGCCTTCTCTACCTATAAAAATAGTAAAATAGTTTTCACGCTCAGTACTTTACCAAATAAAAAGAATTTTTATTTCCAAATGAAATGTTTTTTTATATCTCTCCTCTGTACCGTTAGCGGTAAAGGGTAAATTAATAATAGCGACATACGACGAGTCAATCCGCTAATCGACCTTAGTGAAGTAAGATTCGGTGAGGAATTAATTATGGTGGGGTTCAGCAGCAGATTTTTATCTATAGCTGTGGAATTCGAATGCCATTCAATGCTAAGTACTATGAAAATAACGGATCTTGCTCATAACGATATATATCATCCTAAATATATTCTACCATCATCTAACTGTGAAATCTTGAAGATACACAGTCTTTTCACTTGACACCCAATAAAAAAAATAACAGTGTCAATGGAAGAATGTTCACAGTCATATTCATAGTAGTTACTGAGTGACCAATCGTATTGTCACTAACCATTGGATATCTATTCGCGTATGATTTCAATGCTATTGGCTTTTCAAACCTTTACAGATGTTTGCGATGAGCATTTTTTTAATTTCTTTTAACATAAAAGAAAATTTACTCACATTTTTCCAATATTTTTCCGACATACTGGCAATGTCCTTGTTTTTGTAAAGCTCATCTTTTACGTTATGAATATGATCTATTAGTTTCTTAATTTTGCTGCGGACAGCAATGATTTGATCGTGATTATCAGCAGTAGCTACCTTCGCCAAAGCAATTTCACATTTTTCTAAAAATAAATCAATAATTATAGATTAACCTATTCTGAAACTATTTTAAAAAGACATGCCAATTTTTTCCATAGCTTCACGGGCTAACACTTCAGCAGTTGCAACAGCACTGTCGCGAGCATTAGTTTTATTTCTTAAAGTTGTCCACAATGAGGTGTCTATATTTTCAATAGCTACATCAACAATGCGACGTACATCAGTGTTAAAACTTAAAAAACAAAAGAGCAAATTATTATAAATTATCTAAATAAACTGAAAAATCACTACTTTAATACTTTTTAAGAATTTCTATGGCTTTATTGTATTCTTTAACGGCCAAAGCGGCGGCATGTTCAACAGCATGTTCGAGTTCAACAACATCCGCAGGCAAAGGCTCAACCGGTTTCGGTTTAGGAGCTTCAATTTTAGCAGATGGTTTATTTTCGGCAGGTTTAGAAGAAGAGGTCAGTGGAACCTAAAATTTGTCGAAGAGCTGGTTAAAGAAATAAATATTTATTAAACATTTAGAACATACAGTTTTTACGACAGGTTTAGTGGTTTTGACTTCCTCAGTTTCTAAAACAATAAAAAAGAATTAGGAATTTATAGTTTATATGGTCAGAAAATAGATTGTTTATTAATATCTACTTTTAACTGCATTTTTGTCAGAGTTTCCAAACAAACCAGTTACTGTTGCTGTTGCTCCTTCAATAGATTTCGCCACACTATTAATTTGTTTCTGAACACTATTAATTTTTTCACTAACGCCTTGAAAAGGTTTTTCTTCTTGTAAAGCTATTTTAATTAGGGACTCGGCACCGGGCACATTTTGTTCGAGTTTCTTTCGAAAATCTTTATCGTAGCTATAAATTATTTTAGATATATCAATATTTTTCAAAATTGTTAATATCAAATATCTTATACATACTTCGCATATGTTATTGCACCACCCACAGCTACCATTGGTGTTAGAAATACTATCACTTTACCAAATCCCGCTTCTCTAAAATTTGGTGGTAAGCCATTACTGTTGCTGTATTGTCTGCGTGATTGTTCTTGCAAGGTTTTCTAAAAAATTTGAACAAGGATAATCAAACTCTTCATTAAATTTTTCTAGACATAGTTTGCTCTATCTCGGACGTATCGTATACGCCCGATATTATAAAGTAAATCGCGATACTTATTTGAAAACAAGCGCGTAAGTAAATGTGTAAGCTTTGAAAAGCTATTGTTTGCTAGGTTATGCAGTTGATCCCTAAACTGATTTCTGGCAATATATATACATACCTATGTATATTGAAATGGAACAGAAATTCAATGTTAAATATTAGAAAAAAAAAACAAAATAGAGTTATATGGCATCATCTGGTAGTAGTGTCTTTAAGGTTTTAATTTCAGCTTTTTAATTTTTGTGGTGTAAACACAGCCACCTACAAAAATGAAAGGTCCATTTTCATTATAAAGTTTGGAAATATAGTTAAAATTGATTTCGTTTGTATGGTGACATAACAACGAAACAAATTTTAAATTCTCTTGTAGTGCCTTGTACGCAACTTAACTGAATCGAGGGAGGGCAAGTGGAGTGGAGGTATGGTAAAATTGCTGCATATATAGTAACACACACATTTAGTTCACTTGTGTTGAAAACAATTGATTAGAAAAATAGAATCTTACCTGCAGAGCACTTTTACAGGGCTTCCTCAAGGCCAAACGATACATGTTTCTGATAAAGCAGATATTTTAACACGTTAATCCAAGGCGTTTGGACCGGCTTTAAAAGTTTTGTACGATCACGGAATAAAGAATAATTTTCTTCCGAAATCAACTTTCCTCAGAGAGCAGCAGAATAACCACAGAGAGTTAAAATACAATTACAGGTATCAGAAATTAAAAAATAAAAATAGAATGTCAATGAAAGAATAAGAAAGTAAAGTATTAGACTACATTTACATGATGTAATTTTTATGTGTCGATTTCTCAAATTGTTTTTTAAGTTGCCACATATTTAGTCACGTGTTTATTTATTAGAAATATTCAAATGATAAGATATAAAAAATTTTTTCATGGGACTATTTTTATGAAAATGTTCAATCGTGTATGCTATTAACAAATTTTGTAAAATAAAAAATTTAATCAAGGCACACCCTAAGCTTATTTAACAAAGTTAAACCATCTTTACAACAAAAATGTTTGTGTTATAAGTGTAGCTACCATGCATATTTAATAAATATTTATTTTTCATATGTAGTTTGACAGTTACTACATTGACATTATTTTTAATTTTCAGTCTGTCTAGTTTACGGCAGCACCACAAAAACCAAAACAAGGTCGAGGTATAAGAGTAATTAAAAAAAGTGAAGAAAACTGTCACAAGATTAATGACAACCAGATTATATATGAACCACACATCTGTGACATAAACTTGGGAATCCCGTAAGTAGAAAAAATTAAGTTGATGACATTGTCTAGTTTAGAGCAAGATTTGTTCCGAAATTAAATTGTTTTATAATTTCATTTTTAATGTCATGTTTCAACAAATTTTTAGAGAGCTACGATTGAAAATTGTGATGAAATTTAACAGATGAGTCTATGCGTATATATAATTATTTATTGTGCCATAGATATATGAATCGACTCATCAGATTATTAAAAAAAACAGATTTATAAAAAAGCTAACTGTTAAGTTATTTCAATCCTTAGGCATGAGTTCGTTTTTTCTTTCTATTCAGAAAGAATGAAGAATGTTGATAACGTGCGTAGCGGCATAGAAAATGCATTCCATTCAGCTAGATGTCTAATAGAATTAAAACTTTTACTGTTTTCAAAAAAGGTTGTCCATATTAAATGAATAATTCTCTTTCTGAATAGAAAGAAAAAACGAACTCATGCCTAAGGATTGAAATAACTTAACAATTAATAATATTTGTAGTTCGGAAAAAACAATAAAAACTTAAAAAAGCTAACTATAATTTTAAACCTAAAACGTATTCTTCAATGTCATATGTAACAGAAAAATTGGGGCAGTACTTAAAAAACTATTTAAAATATAATATAAAATCAAACTAACATTATTTTTATTATATTTTTCTAGTTTTCTTTTGGAAACAATAGTGGAATAACAACAATAATTTATTTTTACTAACAGTTATAGCAAATTCAAGATTATAATGTTATGCCTTTAAATAATAAATAAGAAATGAGAAAACTGGTCCATACTTATGAATAAAAGAATATATTTAGAAAAACAAAATGTAAAATGTACAAACTTTTAATTGGAAATTGATATTTAATGCCAAGGCTTCTTTACACTAAACATATTTTCATTTTTTTTAATATCGAAGAGCACCCAAATAAAAATGTGTAAATTTTTTAAATGCAGTTTGACAGTTAGAAAACAACGACTGT
Source organism: Phania funesta (assembly GCA_963932375.1). Taxonomy (NCBI): domain Eukaryota; kingdom Metazoa; phylum Arthropoda; class Insecta; order Diptera; family Tachinidae; genus Phania; species Phania funesta. Next base: position 24,592,603 of record OZ010652.1, read on the forward strand.
GCTGCCGCATTGTTCAAAGATTGCTAAACTACAGTTGGGTAAAACCGTGTAATTCATTAGCCATAAAGAAATTTTTGACATTTTGCTTTCCTCATCTTTCTAAATTCGTAGTTTTTTGGTTATGGCATAACAGCACAGATATAATATCTGTGATAACAGTCAGCTGGAATCACATACTAAAATATATTTTTCAGTAAAATCCTGCAGAAATGTTACGTTCTTTAATAGGAAACGGTTTGTAATTAAAAAATGTATTACAAGATAAAATAAATAATGTACTTTTTAAAACCAAAACACAGCTTTTGGAGCAGCCTCATATGCCACCAATGTTGGGCCAGTCACTACAATGCGTTTTTCATTTGGAGTACATTTACAAAAATCTTTATTTTCTTCCTTACAAATACCAAATAACAATTCACCACTAAAACTCCACCATCCGTTTGCTGGTAACACTAAACTTTTGGAGCAGTCCTTAACCATGTGTAGTTTGCTGTTACAAACTACCCGTGATCTAACAAAATTTTCACTAAATAAAGGTAAACGCAAGTCTGTGAAGGCAGTCATCAAACGTTTCAGACGGCTTGATTGGGGTTGTTGGATTCGTACTCATTGTGGTCGTCACAAAAAGTTGTTCAAAAAGTCGCCTGCTTTAAAACGTCGCTTGCGTCAACATATTTTTACCAATTCAACACAAAGTTGGTTGCTCGATAAAATGGTAGGAAAATTTTGGCGCCGTCCAAAAAATTGGATTGATGATCCATATGCTCCATACAATAGACGTGATGAATTTTTTGCTACCAAAATGAGATCATTTAAAGTGTAATTTTAATATTTTTTGTTAAAATAATAAAGTTAATAATAAACTTCAAATAGAACATCTGATGTAACGTCCCTGGTCCTGAATGAATCTGAAACAAAAAGCTAAGTATTGTACAGTGATTTGATTATAGGTGTGATTAAAAGAAAAAGGGCGGATATAAATTTACGAAAGCCAATTATAGTGTAATTTTAAAGTGCTGTGTTGAAATTAGTTTGAAAAATTTGAACTTGGATGAGACGTCCTCTTAGTACAAGACTAAACTAATTATGAAAATATCAGAAATTTATAAGAAAACCACATTCTTAATTTGATTCGTTCTGAAACCTGATAAGGGATGCCGAACATTTGTTCCAAAGATCTACAAGAAAACTACGATTCTCTACAAATATTGCTCCTCAATTTTAAATACCAACATCTAAACGATTTTTTTAAAACGTTTAAATTCCTTATATGAAAAGCAACTTGTGGATAGCCATTTAGAATCATTTTAATGAAAAATAGCTCATTAATTTAGTCGTCGATGAACAAGAAGAACAAGTTTACCACATTTAAAACACAATTTATTAATACAGCGTCAAATTATTATCAGTTTAGATTCTGTATCAAAATAGGTATTATTTCTTTCTCTATATTTCTTGTTTCTAAAAATTCACACACTGAAACCATTTATAAAATATGTGTTTAATTCGAAAGTGTAAAATATAATCCAGCATTATACATCATACATTTAACTTCGTGTTTGCTGGGTAGCTCGCTCACCAACTCAACCAAGGATTAAGCTTTGGCTACTTGTGAAGTAAATTTAAAAAAGTCGGTTAAAAATCCGTGCTACCAGTAAAACACTACATACATACATATATATTGTGGTTAAATAAAAAGCAGGCTTGTAACCCCAAATTAGAGGAATTTTCATCACAAAAGGGGATACAAATTTTCATTTGGGTAATTTAAAAATAGTATTTTTTGAGGATTTGGTTTTTTACAAATAAATAGGATTCATTAAATGGAATTTTAAGCTAAAGTTGTTAACTTTTAAGATGCAGCTGGTACAAGGCATAATATGCCTTCAACACATGCCATACCATCCAGGCCTGTGTTGAATGTGTATTTTCGGTTATGAGTTTCACAAAAGGTAAACTTCGCAATATTAAGCAGGCTTAATTAGGAATACATGTTCATTTGAATATAAACAAATCTTTTGTAAAGAATTTAACTCCAAAATATATATGTTAAAAAATATTACTAGTATATCCTTGTAATCTAATTAAGAAAATGGGGATTATAAATCTGTGTGTTCGTAAAATATATTTATGATTTATAGTTTAATAACCTTTAAGCACAAGGTCTTTAATAAAATTATTTTGATAAAACAATTTTATCAAGAAATAAATGTTAGTTATCGTAATAAAAATTATAATAAAACGTCAATTTACATTTGTGATTGGTATATAAAAAAATGTATGTGTATGATAGAAATCTACTAGCAAATATTATTATTTTGGGAAATTTGATTTGAACAGGGCGAAACAAAGTTCCTGGCAGCTCTGATGAAAGTACAAGAAATGCATCATTGGGTGATGGCATTGTATTTATAAGTATCTTCGCTGTAATAGTTAATACGACACTGCTGTTTTGCGCTTAATAGTCAGGTTGGCCGAGCGGTCTAAGGCGCCAGATTTAAGCTCTGGTTCCCGAGAGGGAGCGTGGGTTCGAACCCCACACCTGACAAACAGTTATTTATTTTTAAACATAAAATACAGTTGTTTAATTTTTTACCAAATTTTGATTATAATAGGTTAAATCTATTTCAGTATTGACTTTTTCAAGCTTCAGTTTAAAATTAGTTATATTTTTTAACTATTCTTTCTTTATATTTTTCAGTGACGGTTTTAAATAATGACGGCGGTAGAAGTTGAAATCAGGGACCGTAACTCTTATGACTTTTATCAAAAAAATCAAGAAATAGGAGTTATTTTTGATTTTTATATTTTTAAATGAAAAATAAAAGTTATTTTTGATTTTTATATCAATAATAAAAATGAATTCAAAACTCGTGACATAGGTAATATGTTTATTAAGCAGCATATTATAATACATACGGCATCAACAAATAAATAAGAGTTTTGAATTGATTTTTATTATTGATATAAAAATATAAAAATCAAAAATAACTTTTATTTTTCATTTAAAAAATAAAAATCAAAAATAACTCTTATTTTTGATTGTTAAAATAAAAATCAAAAATTTAAAAATCATGCAATATGTTGGATGCATTTCGCCTAAAAATCATGATGGTGTAATTAAAAGTTTTCTTCATTTATGTATGATTTATTTCTTCAAAAATTTAAAAATAACTCTTATTTCCAGTCCCTGGTTGAAATAGAACAAGCTGTGTGTGTGTAATCTAATAAAAATTCTTTTTGTATTTAGAAGGTCCATGCGTGTATGCGTATGTTAAATCTGTAATGACTCCATCATATAGATTCGGCTACACATTGACCAGTACAAAAAACCCTTTATCATATTATGACAGGTTTTATTGATACCGTTCCTTTTGTTTTATTTGAAATGAAACATGTTGTTTTTTATCATAAAACAAAAATTTATAAAAAAAAATAATCTACAAAATATCCAGGATTTTTGTTATCAATAATTTAAACGCACATTTTTTATCACTTTACATTATTACTAGAATTTAAACACAAATACGTATACAAATCACATTAAGGGGCTACCACTTCATTGATTATTTTACCCAGGCATTGAATTTCACTTTCAATGACATCGCCTGGTTTTAAGTACTCTGGAGGTTTACGATACATACCAACACCGTCGGGAGTTCCAGTTAAAATTATATCACCAGGCACCAAAGTAATGCTTCTATAAAAAGTAAAATTGGTTACATATAATTTATAACAATAATAGTAAATTAAAATTTTGAACTTACTTCGACAAACGGCTAATAATATCATTGATTTTAAAAATCATATTGCATGTATTGCTACTTTGCTTTTCAATACCATTGATTTTGCAGGACATTGCCAAATCATGTGGGTCGCAAATAAGGCTCTTGTGAACGATTGATGGACCAATGGGCAAAAATGTATCCATAGATTTACCAATTAAAAACTGACCACCATTACGTCTTTGCCAATCTCTAGCCGTTATATCCTGAGCCACACTGTAACCAAATACATAATCTAAGGCCCTATTGGGCTTAACATCTTTACATTTTCTACCGATAATTACGGCCAATTCGACTTCCCAGTCCATCTTCTAAAGAAATAAATATATAATAAAATTATTAACAGTTCATAATCAAGAGCTTCGAGTGTTTATATGACTTTCTAAAATTATGGAGACTAGTTTCTATTTGTCCGGCTTTCTTCCCTTTAAATTTCAGCTTATCGGGAAGATCTTCTTACAATCGTAAGGTTTATGAATTTAAGTTTTTCTCACTTATGATAAAGTTACCTTTACTTTATAGGCAAATTGTATTAATTGGCTTATTATGAGACTTACTTATATTATACAGCTAAATTTATATTAAAATAGATAAGTAAATGCGATCATTAGTAATTAAAAAAAAAAAAGACCAATTTCTTAATAAAGATGTACCTATACGCGGATAAAATAAAATTGTCGAAATTCCTTTAAAATATATACTTTAATGTCAATAGGAAATAATATTTAACTGAATTCTGCCTCTCCAAAAGTATGAATTTGTAGGAAATAACAGTTTGTGAACGATTAATATATTTTTATATGATATACCAACATACAAACCATAGAGGTAAAATCTTTTTAATTATACCACTTACATTAGTAATTTTGTGGGCTATAACATTGCCTAATGGCCCCGTCAATGTATTATTGTACTTGCTGAAGAATATGGGTTCTTTAGGTGGTTCCTTATTTTGTTCTTCACAATGATCTCTATAATTTAAGCCAATACAAATAATTTTCTCTGGATTAGTAATAGGTGGACACAAAATAAAACAATCATTCATTTGCTCTATATGACCATTGCTTAGTTTCTCATTTAATTCCGACATAGAATAATTTTGAGTAATAAAGGTTTTCATGTCCCTGGATACGCAAGACCCACCCGATAGTTCCATAACTTTACGGCCATCTTCAGAGACAACTCCCACACGCTTACGATCATCATTTTTGCGGAAGTACTGTATAAAACGCATTGTTGGATTTCTTGGGGAAATTGGTAATAAATTATTTAAATGTTTTTTGTTCTTATATTTCTTAGCACTTACTTGTTATAACAAATACTACTATAACTATTTCGATCAATTCTTCTAATCGGATTTTGTCGCAAGAATACCGATGGTATCATCATAATTTTAAGAGCCATTTGTTATTTTACAATGTATTTAATTTCTAAGGGGTTTTTTTTACTTATTTTTAATTTTTTTTTTATAAATGCACTATTAATTTGAATGAAACTTAACAATTTTAACTTAATAAATGCTAAACAATTTTAAATAAATTTTTTTTAATTTTTCGGAAGAAAAATAATTTTCTTATGTCAATTGTAAAAGGTAAATAAAATCAGGCATTTCAAGGAATGTCAGTTTTCAGGCCCAATCAAGACAGGGGTTCCCAGAGATTATAAATATTTTTGTATCAAAACAGTAGAATTAGAAATTGTATACATATGTACATAGTGATTAAGGGAGCAATTTTTTCCATAATTCAGTAATTCAGTCGAAGAATATAGTCTAAGATACAGTACCACTGAATTATATTTTTGATGGTAATGCAGTGTTTGTATTCGTATGTCTGTACTCTTTTTCACAACCCTGATAATGATTGACAGTTCACAGCTGGCAAAGGATAGAAAGGTATATTATTCTCTATTAATTTTCTTCTAATTAAAAAAAAAACAAAACTTATTATCAAATAATTATATATCGATTGTAGTCACATACGGCAATTGTTTAAACCATACATTAAAAAGGATCAATATGGCTATGCTAGCTAGAACATTTGGACGCACATTGATGCAAGTAAGTAGATTGTAAAAAGTAAAATTTTATGCGGCTCAGCCACCTTCTTACATAAACATATTTTGCTACATTGGAAAAAGTGTGTATTTAATAGTACAATAAAATTTGCTAAGGTTTTGAGGTTATAATCCTTTTGCAAAAGAGTGCATATATGTATGTAGATTGGTTCCAAACAAAGAATTATTTGTTTTGTAAATTTTTAGGGTCTGCAAACCTCTACCTCTCGATCCATTCATACTACAGCTGCTGTCAATAGTGTGAGTAGTTCTTATGATTATTACCCTATAGGAAGCTAAAATAATTTAAAGTACATGTTTTAGGATCCAGGTGTACATGGTGGTAACCGTACTACTTGCACTCTAATTCCTGGTGATGGTGTGGGTCCTGAATTGGTTTATGCATTGCAAGAGGTTTTCAAGGTTAGTTGTTTATTATCGATTCAACTTGATTTATATTTTTATTAAAAGTTTAAAATTTGTTCCAATTACTAACTTAATTTCTCTTTTGCCAAAAACGAAGTTTCCCTAAATATTGTGGTTTTTATTTTTCTGTATCTATATATATAATTACTGTAATTGAATCAATAATTTAGTTTAAAAAAAGGACTTTAATATTAGATTTTAGTTTTATCTGTGGAGAATCATGAAATTTTTTTATTTGTATTTTTTAAGGGTGCAGATGTCCCCGTCGATTTTGAGTCATTTTTCCTTTCCGAGGTCAATCCAGTTTTAAGCGCTAAATTGGAAGATGTAGTTTCCTCCATTCAAAAAAATAAAGTTTGCATTAAGGTAAAAAAAAAATTTCGTGCTTGATTGTTTTCTAAAAATCTTTTTGGAAACAAAGTTTTTATATATATAATGTGATGTCTTAATGGAGCCTAATAAGTGATGATGAAGTCTTTCATTTGTAGATTCGTAAAGTCAGAGTCAAAACAGAACCGCATATTCAAAGGAAGATATATAATTATATATACATATACTTGATATTGTCGTATATACTCCTTTTGCATTTTCATCAAAACGTCACTACAACTTATATATTAAATATTGTTATAATATACTCTTAATATTCTATTCCTTTATTTAATTTTTTAGGGCATCTTGGCTACTCCCGACTACAGCGTGGCTGGTGAATTACAAACTCTGAACATGAAACTACGTAACGAATTGGATTTGTACGCAAACGTTGTACATGTACGCAGTTTGCCCGGCATTAAGACCCGTCATAAGGACATCGATACCGTTATTATTCGTGAACAAACTGAAGGTGAATATTCGGCTTTGGAACATGAATCGGTGCCTGGTATTGTTGAATGCCTTAAAATTGTCACTGCCAAAAAATCCATGCGAATTGCTAAGTTTGCATTTGATTATGCTACAAAGAATAACCGCAAGAAGGTTACTGCCGTACACAAAGCCAACATCATGAAATTGGGTGATGGTTTGTTTTTGAAGAGCTGCGAAGAAATGGCTAAATTATATCCACGCATACAATTTGAGAAAATGATTGTTGATAACACTACTATGCAAATGGTTTCACATCCTCACCAAGTAAGTGGGGGGTGACGTTAAAGTTTTTAAACAAAAATTTTTAACTATTTTTTTTACATAGTTTGATGTTATGGTCACTCCTAATTTATATGGCAACATTGTTGATAACTTGGCTACTGGCTTGGTAGGCGGTGCTGGTGTTGTAGCTGGTGCTTCTTACTCAGCTGAGACTGTAGTTTTTGAACCTGTAAGCTTGTGCTCCTTGAGTTTTTAAAATGGTTTTTATTGTAAAATATTTTGTTTTCCAATTTAGGGTGCTCGTCACACTTTTGCCGAAGCTGTAGGTAAAAATATTGCTAATCCCACCGCCATGTTTTTGTGCGGCACTAAATTGTTGCGCCACATCAATTTGCCTTCCTACAGTGAGTTGATTCAAAATTCCCTTCACCGCGTACTTAAGGATGGTAAAGTAAGAACCAAAGATGTGGGTGGCCAATCTACAACTCAAGATTTTACACGTGCTGTAATTGCCAACATTCATTAAATAGTGTTCTCTTAGGAAAAAGAATAAAGTTTGTTTGGTGCCCTTTAGACCAATTCACTCAAGCACAACACCAAATACTAAGTTTAAATAAAAGTTGTATGGCAAATAGGTCTTGACAAGTAACATTTTAAAAAAGTGATGATTTACCATTTGTTAAATTTTCTCTTACAAACAGAAGAACTAAAAAACTCAGATTGTTTTATTTTGTGATGATATTTTATGTTCACTAGCTTAAATTTTAATTGAAAGTCTTTAAGTTTTAATTTGACATTTTTTTTTATTAGAATCCACTATTTTATTTAATTTTAATATGCCCGCGTTTGGTTTTCATCTAATATTTATTTATTTTCAATTCCTGCTTTAATCCGCCCCTTAACCTGCTAGTTATATGATTTTATTTATTTGTTTATACCTACAGAAAATAGTTATTAAAGTGCTTTAGTTTATTTTTGTCAATATTATTTAAATAATAATCTATAGTTATCATACATATACTACAATCAATAGTCTCAATTTTTTGTTTAAAACTACAATTTATTATACAAGTATAATGTTAAATGTTATAACGAAAAATGCAAAAACTCTATAAAATACATAATAAATTGTTTTACTTTTTGAGCGAAGAATGTGTTAGGATAAGCAAAAGTTTGTTATGTCTTTAAGTCTCATTCGGATAGCTTAGGGATTATGCAATTCCTCCTGTCGTTCCAGATTAGACTGTCGAGGTGTGTGTTTCCACCAGATTAAACTGGTTTAAATTGTTTTTCTTTGATGCTATGAATTTTTTATACATAATTCCATTTAAGGCTTTCGTCAACAAGCTTGTTAAGCCCACTGTACCTAAGTATGTGATATGTTATTTCCAATAATAAAGCTTTTTTATATTTTCCAGTACTTTTGACAAATATTGTCATACATTTTTTTCAGTATTATTTTTTTCTAGAAAAATTTTCGACTAAGGAAGACGTAAAAAAATTTTAGTAAAAAATTATTTGTAAAAAAAACTAAAAAAATAAAAAAGTTTCAAACCTAAACAAATATCTATAAAAAAAATGTGGTTCAAAGAAACCCAGCCAGAGTGTTGTATAAACCATGAGCCACTCCCGGCTGATATACAATGTATGGCACCTCATATTTGCCATGAATTTAAGCGCTTATTTCGACTACATGGTCGGGCATTTGTAAAAAATCAGCGTATTGTGGAGTTAGCAAAAGCAAAACCATTGAAACGTGTGCACCGATTTGTAAATCGATGTCCTTGTTATCTAAAGAAAAATGTAGAAATTATACGATTAGATCAGAGAGTAAACACGAGAACTGAGCAATTGGCTTATCCTAGAGCAAGGTAAATATTAACATTTATATAATATAATAATGCATGCATGAATTGTATGTATGTATGTATGTATGTATGTATGTATGTATGTATGTATGTATGTATGTATGTATGTATGTATGTATGTATGTATGTATGTATGTATGTATGTATGTATGTATGCATGCATGCATGCATGTATGTATGCATGCATGTATGTATGCATGTATGTATGTATGTATGTATGTATGTATGTATGTATGTATGTATGTATGTATGTATGTATGTATGTATGTATGTATGTATGCATGTATGTATGTATGTATGCATGCATGCATGCATGTATGTATGTATGTATGTATGTATGTATGTATGTATGTATGTATGTATGTATGTATGTACATACATATCGCACCATAAATTTAAAAAACAGTTACAACTCAAAAAATCGAAAATGTTCATTAGAGGCAAAAAACTGTTTTTACTAAAATGGTTGATTTTCCAAATGCACAACTGGAAATGAGGCATCAGTGTCGGAATTCGAAATAACAATGTTTAACTAAATATAGTACTTTTTAGTTGAAACGACGCAAGTTGCATGAACACAATGATAACGGTATTATTCCAGTGAAAGAAGGCAGTGACGGAAAAGAAATTTTTGCTTTCGTTGGAGATTTGGTCTGCGAACTAGTTTATGAAGCAAACCCGATTTTGATAAATTTTGAATTATTGCGATTTGAGATGCGATGTGTACTATGTACATAGATAGGTAGTTCACTGTTGGCAGTTTGATTAACTGTTTCTTTTGGCCCCGGCAGTCATTGATGCCAAGTAACCGTTTCGAGGCTTTGGCCTGCCTACGTACAATATCCAACTGAAAATTCGACCTATCGAATTCGTACTATTATACGAAGGCGCGACTGACATGTACGATGTCTTCAATACGTAGTGACATATGTACATGGGCCTTAATAATAAAAATAATTTAATTAATATAGGTCGTTTTTTAAGCCCGATAGAACTTACGAAATGTTACCTGTCAAACGAACTGTGACACAGCGCTCACTTTTGGACATTTAAGATCAGTATCATCATTTGAAAATTAATAATTAATTCGCCTAACGTATAGACGACTTCGTGGCGCTTATAATCGCCCATCTGAGCAAGTCTTCGAACTTTGGATAGATTTCATACTACATACCCTAAATGATGCAATAACACGCACCAATGCATCGAAAGAATGTGCTCACTGAACGAAAATATCGCCGCTGTAAGCAAACGTATGGAAGATCCACTCTAGCAACAATTGACGCCTTAAAGGCCACATGCCCGAAATCGTTTTCAAATATTATTGTCAAGTATTGATCTTTTGAATAATTTTTTTTTTTTATTTAAAAGTCAAAGTTCTACCGGGATTAAGAAAACACACAGCTTTTTTAACCCCTTTAAACATTGACCCATCTCTTATGTAACTATTTGTAACAGGCTACCATTCAATTTGTTAATTAATGATTGTTATTAAAAATTTCAGGCATTTACTTTTGTTCAAGCAACAAATTAACGAACTTTTTCCGCCCGATCGTGTTGCAAATTTAAATCGTTTAATACGTAAAAGTTTGTTTTCATTATACAGTCGTTTGGGTAATATTCAACCGCCAATGCAAAGGTAAGTTACAAACTAATTTTACCGAAGCCTTGTTAAACATTAAAGACTCCTATTTTATAGAAAACCGGTACCGAAATGGACCAGATCAGATTGGAGAATTCATACTAAACTACTTAAGAAATTGGCCAAACATAAAGTTGTTAAAAAACCGTCAAGAGCGGTAAGTTTGAATACATTTTTTTAGACAATTTTAATTTCCTAACGTTTACTTTTAGCCTTCCAAGCATATGCCCTTATCGCGAATGAGGCGTTATAAATACCTGGCCAAACCTAAGAAAAGCTATTTACTAGAAAAAGTCCATTGGGTGCTTACACCTGAATTGCGGAAATACAGAGCTACAAAGAGAATAAAAAATCTAGCGAAGGCGTTGTTTCGAGATACAACTATGTTGTATCAAGAATTGCCTATACCAGTACCAGCAGTGGTCCTTAAATACAAAGGTTTGAATACAGTTATGCATTATTGCTTAGAGCATAAAAACTTATAATGTATTTATTAATTTTTTCAGCTTCGGGACGCATTCTAAATTTAGCTAAACCAAATGCCCGTCGAACAGGAAAATCGGTTCCATCCGATTTGAAAGACAATCCTTTTGCCATATCACCAAATGCTCTAAAGGCCAAGGCTTCTAGACGAACCAAAGATTTGGCAGTACCAAAAGAATATGAAAACGTACATATACGAGAAAATCCTTACGTTATTTCGAAGGCAGCACTAACTGCTACGCCCAAGCCCCGTACTATTGAATTGGCTAAGCCAAAGAAACGTTAAGGGTTGTGATGGCATTAATTAGCTAAGTGTGATTTTTTTTTAATTTTCTTTTCGTTATATTTTATATTAAAGTGGATATATTTTAAATAAAAAACAAATAATAAAATAACTTTTATGACAAGTTAGTACGACACTGCACCAAAAAAAAAAAAAGACTTAGGGAAATCCTGATTGCCTTTAAGCAATATTGAAAATAGTGTGTGAGTTCTTCAAAACATACAAATTCGAATGAGTTTTTTTTTCGAATCGAATAGCACAGTAATCCTCCTGAGCTACTTATGACGACAGTATGGTCACAGATATATGTACGTCTGTGGAACCCTTTCGAAACACTGAACTTTAACGGCTTAAAGTTTTATGTTTAAAAATAATTTAGCTTGCAATATATTTTTAATAATGTTAATAATATATGGAGGTTTTTTTTTGACAAAAAGTAGAAATCGCATCAAAAAGTAGTAAACAGAGGTGAAACGACAGTATAGTGATCTTTTTCTCTATCCATCTCGTTCCCTCAGAGCCTTAGTTTTGTTTTTAGATTTTTGTTTTTATTTTGATTTTCTTGCCGTGTTTTCCTGTATTTGTTGTTGTATTTCGTCACAAAATACTATATTAGTCTCTTTCTAACAGAGCCCATAGTAAAATAAACTGAGTTTTTTATTTTTTATGTGTCAAAGTCTTCACCTCTGGTTACCCTGTGATTGCATCTTTCTAGCATAGACTACTAACTAGACGCGACAACATACAACAACATTACCTCGATTATATGAAAGAGATAAAAAACCTTATCGTTTCTAATTTACCTATCTCTTTCATATAATCGGGTTAACTTAAAATTTTGTACGTAAAAACGTATAACACCTGATAATACACTTTTTCAAACGTCATTGTTGGGTATTCTGTTTATATTCTGTGCTTTCTAGGACAAAAATAATATACCGTCACCAGAAATGCAAAGGGGCATAATTATTACTTAGCCATCTGTTACAAAAAATGCCGAATTTGTAAAGACATTAAAGAAGGCGTAATAAGAAACTGGTTCTCTTGCAAAAGGTATTCCAACAAGAATATGTTAAGTGCCTTTTCTACGATAATATGTTTTAAAACTGGCAGAAATGAATGGTTGCTAATTCTAAAAATCGCTGAATAGCCATAGATCTGTTCTGCCAATGTATAGATTTCTGTTCGCACAGGAATTTGGCTCGTGAAGACCATCGCTGTTGATGGTCTGCTCGTGTTCATATATCGCTGTCCGAACAGTTGTTACACAACGCTGTTCTACCATCGTTCAAACAAATAACACACAGGCAAAATAAACGATATTTGAGTATAAAAAATTATGCTCAAACTGAAAAGGAACATGTACACGTAGTCTTTATACAGAACAAATTTCCAGAACAAATTTCCTCTCCTTATCCTGCCGATGTTCTCTCCATGTGCGAACATTTAGAAGAGCCTTCCCAATTTAGAAGAGCTATTAAAAGTCTCAAGGAAAACAAATTGATTGTTTGACGTTAGTTTGGCGAACTAGAATTATTATTATTATTTTATTATTAATGAAGTAATTTTCTAATTGTGAAGTCTTAAGTTCGTGGCTTATTTTACAGAACACAAGGAGACGCCAGAATTAATATGAAAAACGGCGAAAAAAATTAACATTTATTTTATTAATTATCATATACATTTTTAGGCTTTTGGAAAGGAAGTTAACACTTCATATATTATGGTGTCCATAAGCTCAACAATTTGTATTAAAAACAATAAGAACAAAAATTTTAAATATTTGAAATTTGTTTTACAAATAAATTCTGACGTTGCCTTGCGTTTTATAAAATACGGTCCTTAGTGTCTCTGTTGAGAAAGAAAATATTGTTTTATATGATAACTTTAAAATACAGGAAAAGTTCAAATTTTTTATTTGATACGAGGAGAATAGAATGCACCTTATTTGTCGTTACGAAAAGATGACAGCATTCTTCATAAGTGTCCACTTTATGTTTTTTACCTTTTTATTGGGGTAAAATGGAAGTGTACACAATTTAAACCTTTTGTTATTGTATTAACTGAAAAAATAAGAAACAAACTCCAGGCTGAAAATTAGAATATAAATAAATTTAACTCTCTTTAAAAACTGATTTTTATATATAACTTCGTAAACTTTTATAACCACTAGCTAGAGTTGATCCATTTATTTATTTCCGTTTCCTTCTCGTTATATACATATATATTCTTATAACAACTTAAACTGCGACGCTGGCAACCCTTTATTCTTTTTCAGTCTCTTTTATCAAGCATCTTAACTTAGTTACTTAGTTACTTTTGCCCGCTCAATTGGCACAGCCAACTGCCAATTTCGTAATAAGAATAGAAATTCGTTCTTTTTTGTTTTTTTAATGTTGTCTGTTTAGTTTAAAACGAAAAAAAGACGGTGTGCGCGATCTGGTTCAACGATAGTTTGTTGTGTTTGCTATTTTTCTTTGAAAATTCATAAATTATTATAATTTTCAGCCGGTGGTTATAAGTGTTAAATCTGATCACATAAACTTATGTATATTGTTCAGATATTTTCTGTTTCGTTAATGTTCGGCAAATGGACGTTGTCATATTAGATCGTTTGTCAGTGTTAGTGTAAATAATTTGTGGCAGTGAAGCAAGCTCCCTTTTAAATTTGTGTGCAGAAAGATTACATTTGTGTTGAGAAAGTTTGCTCGTCAATTTTGGGGTTATGTTTCCTATGTTTGAAAACACATAAAAAAATGTTAAAAATAGTTCAGGGTAGATTAAATAGGTAAACTTACTAGCGCAGATGAGTGCCTTTTTTAATTGATTGGATGTCGAATTCCATATAAAAAATTTTTCGCCATTTTCGGTACATTTTTAATATAGGCAGTTTGACATCTTCAAAGACGCCGGAACTACCTTTGAATTCGCCCGTAAATCAAGTGTCTTGAAATAGTTAAAATATATGTCCATATGTATGTATTTATATTAGTACATACTAATGTATGTAACATATGTGCTCGTATTTAAGAAGAGTGATTAATATAAATTATAATTAAGTTAATAATAAATGTGAAAAATAAAAATAAGAAGTGTTAATAAAAAGGGGTTAAAATATTAATAAAAATAATAGACTAATATTTGTGTCGGTAAAAGAAAAATGTTGGGTTAATTAAAATATTAATAAAAAGTGTTTAATATAATTGTTTGAATAATGTTGGTATAGTTTATAATATCGGAAAATGGAATATTTTGCTCCCTACAACGATAAAAATGTCTTGCCGCCAAATATTTTTTTAATAACAACAGTAATCAAATAATAACTAAGCCACATGCACGCACTTCATTACTAACCCGTAAGTAATTACGTACATTTTTATTTATTTTTAATAATATAGTTACCGCCTTATTTATATTTATTTAATCTTTCCATTTCATCTACATCAGACTTAACATTTTTTTTTTGTTGAGAAACATTTGTTTTTGGAAAAACTTTCTTAATCTTACTCGCTTGATTTCCCTTTCATATCTATCACTTTCGTACCCTAATTTAAGAGGCTTTATAATTTTGTCATAAAGTGCTTTAAACAATACCTTGTTGAAAAGAATCTTTGGGGAGTTCATAGAATCAAAACAATTAAAATGGGCTCATTATTTTAATAATTTTGACATTCATAACAAAAATAAAACGTGTGAATTCTTACTAATCCGCATGGTAGTGCGCCAGGCCAATTTCAGGCCTAATGCACACAGTGTGATTATTATACGCGTCGTGTTTTCCCCGCAGAAAAACATACATAAATATGAAAATAAGACCAAGTTCCTATTGAAAAATTTCGGCCGTACAAAGTACTGAGATTAAAATGAGGACCAAATTCTTTACATTTATAATACCGTCTCATTTCTAGGCAACCTGCTAGTTTGGAAACATTTTACCAATAATCCTATCCCATATTAGAAAGTTACAAAAAATGTTGCCAAGCTAGCACTGTTGGGTTAAATATATGATGTTTACAGTTGACACAAAATTAGTTGGAAAGACACAAACAATGTTGAAAACGTGCATAGCGGCAAAGAAAATGCATTCCATTCTGCTAGTTGTCTAATAAAATTTTAACTTTTTCTGCATTCAAAATTATCAAAGAAATGCTAATGTATAAAATTATAAAACGATTTGAGAAATCAGCAGCTGCATTACTGTCGCCTGGTTGCGGGCGGGGCTCAGCCTGTTGTCTCTTCTACGCTAAAGTTTTCGTTAAGAATTCATATATTGCTTTTTATATAAAAACTTTATCAATTTAACAAGAATATTGTATTTACTAACAAATGTCCAAATGGTTCGTGGATTATTCACCATCTTCGCCCTCCACCATAACTTAATATTGCTTTTGCTATTCGATTAGCAATATTTAATCCATTTATGGCAGAATTTTAAAGCCCAATTTCATTTATTTTTTTATTTGCTTTAACACATGAAAACAAGTATTTGAGAAATGGAAGATGAAAGATGTTGCAAATGTAAACCGGTGTTTCACATTTTTAACATCTTCCGTGCATTCTTTGAAGATGTGCGCAAGTGTAAACAGACGACTGTAGCTCTTGTTTCTGTCATGTAATAAATACTAATAAATTCACATATGCATGTACATATAAGTGTGTTTGAGTTGTATAAACCTTAAACAATTAGTTATTTTTTTGCACTTAAATTCAACTTAAGAGCCAATTAACTTACCTCTTTAATAAGAACAAAATTAAATTTAATTAAACAGCATGAATAAATTTTTTTTTTATTTTATTTTTCATATAATAGCAGTATTCATAAAAAATACTGAAAGAGTTTATGCTCCATGTTCACATCTTGTTTATTTGTTGTTTAATTTATCATTTTATTATTCATTATTTTTAATAATTTATACAATAGGTAAAGTACATTTTTCTTTGTTTGTTTCATTTGTTGGTTTTTGTCTTTGCTATTTTCAAATCGTGTCGGTTTTTATTTCAGTTATTTTACAGTGTTGTTCATCTCTTCTTGTTGCTCTTTTTATTGTGGGGAATTTATTTTTTCTGTTAATAGTTTCTATACACACTTTTACTTTAGTTTTGTTTGATTATTAGCCAAATAACGTTTATGTTACTTCAATTTCTTTTGTTATTGTAATTTTTACATGAAACATAAAATAAGTTTTTTTTATTCTTATAAAATTTTGTTGTTGCTTCTTAAATATAAAATAAAACAATAAGTACAAATACAATATATAGTTTATAAATAGCACACATAATACACAATAATAATGTTAAGCAATTTTTGTAATTATAAGTTTTTCTAATTTGGGTTTTCTTAGATAAAACTTAACTAAGTTCAAAATTATTATGTGTCTTATTTTTTCAAAAATTTTCCTAATAATTTGATTTTGTTGGTAGATTACAATAATTGTAATAATAATTTTAATGATAATAATAAATTTGCGTTTACAAAAATTATAAATTTAGTTTAGAATTCTATTCTTATAATTTGTTTAGTTTTAAGTACAATTTTGTTTTTGCTTATTTTTTTTATAAATTTTGAATTTGATTTTTGGGAAACCCACTTAAAATGCAATGATGTTGTTACGTGTTTTTTTGCGTTTAATAAGCTTGATCTTTTACGCACATCAAGTTAAAGTATAATTTATGTGTATTTTTTGATTTGCCGAAATTTTGTTATAATTTTTCTTAAATTTGAATCGTATACGCCTGAAATTTGATTTCATTTTTACACATTTTTACAACATTTATTTTAGTTAATTATAATTTGCTTTACATAAGTATGTGTATCCAAAATGTATGTATGTATGCATAAGAAGTTGCTTAGATAATAATTTACGTTTAGCTTTTCCAAAAGAAAACAAAAATATTTACAAACGTTTTTTTGTTAATCATTTTTAAGCCTTGAAGATATGAATGTAATTTTGGTTTCAGCATTATGTTTTTGTATTGAAAAAATCCTGGTTGGTATGATTTTTTGTTTGTTCATTAATTTTTCTTTATCGTGACTATTTCAAAAAATGTTTTGTTTTCTCTTAATATTTCTTACTTTTGGTCCCTGAATAATATGTTTTCTTTTTCATTATTATTTAAGTTTGTTTTTGTCAAAAATAAATTTTACTTTTATGTTTTTTAAACTATATTTTATTGTTCGAAATTTTACAGTCATTTTTTTAGTAAATGTGATTTAAAAAAGTACACTTTAAGAAAATCCATTAATCGCACAGTATGTGGCATAGAAATTCTGACAAAATTTTAAGTAAAATCAGAAATGATTAAAATTTCCTTAATCGGCATGTGATACTAAAGGACTTAAGATATTATGTAATTTATGTTATTAAAATATCATATAAAATATGATTTTCATTTTTCAAATAAAAAATTTTGCAAATGTTGGAAATTTTTGTTTGCATTTTTTACCCTTTGCTTTTTCTTTTTATTGCTTTCTAAACATACGATATCATTGGAAAAGTTTTACAACTTTTTTTTGGGGGCTTGTTATCTCTCCTTTTTAAATTCTTTACACTTTTTACCTGTTTAAGAACCGCTTAAGGTGCTGTTATTCCTTCAAAGGTTGGCAACAATAAACTGATGTCAAATTCAAGCACTGGAAAATTTGCCAGTTTTGAATATATAAAAGATTCTAGGTTTATTTAAATATCCAATACTTTTTAATTAAATAATTCATGGGATATTTTTGTTATTTAAAAAATAAACTTTTTTGCTAACTTTATGCCGACTCATTTAATTATAAATCTGTTGGAGGATAAGTTAGTTTTTACGATCACATTTAAAGCTGCCTTAAGCTTTTCAGGAAACCTTTGCACACATTTTTAGTAAAAATAGAAATGTCTTATGAAAATCCTTAAACCAAATGAGAGAGCTTAAAGAAGTTGATAACAAAAACTTCAAGTTTTAACAAAACCCCAACGGACAAATTATTGTTTTATTTTTCTTATAATAAAATGAGTCGCAATAAATTTTTTTTCGTTTCGAGAAAACATTAAGTTTTATATCCATTTATAATTCAGGAACTAACTGCTTTTTAGGGCCGTTTTATAACTAACATTTTCTTCTAATGCAAGAAGCTTACCTCGGTGTAGTTTGTGATGATATTGTGATTTTTCGAGCTCTCTGTTTAGAGTTTTGTTGACATCCATTCTGTGCATTTGGCATAAAAAGATCACTCTAGCTCAGAGAATTCTTAAGCTTTTTAAGTACTTATTGAAAATAGTATTGTACAAATAATTAGTACTGAATTATTTGCTGAGCATGCATCTGCTTCGTAATTTTTCTTAAAATTTTTGCAGAAACCACAAATAAAAAAAAAAATGAAATTAAAAAATAAAATTTCTTGACTTTTTTAAATCATTTATCCGCTTCATGAAATGATTATGGTAAATAACTGTTATATAAAAAATATATATGGTACTACCGGCTAAATGTACAATGGAACTACGTACGTGGCCTTTCAACTCAACTGAAAGTTTAAAGTCTGTTATAAAACATTTGAGTGTCAAAAACGTTGTAACCATTTCAGCATTTAACAATTAGCAAATGCTTTGAGGTGACAAAGAAAAATATTTTAGAATGAAATGTTTTCAGATTTTTCATTATAAGAAACGAATACGCCCCATAACCTTTAGTATCAATTTAAAATTTCAAAAAACTTCTGTAAAGATTACACACATCTCTGCGAATTGATTGATTCTCTTCAAATGTTTTGTTTTGTAATTTTTGTTGTTGTTTCTTAAATTAGAATCTATCGAAAGCATTAAGTGGGTTATTGTTTTTTTTTTTATTTTATTATTATTAAAAATTTGTTGTAGTTTCAAAAAGTTTTGTAAAAATAGTTAATACGCGTAAAAATATTATCAAAAAATATGTTGACTTAACCAAAAAAAAAAAAAAAAAAATGAAACCAAATAAAATAATTAATGAAATAAGAATAAGGCAAAAACAATTCTTGACAAAATTTTAAATATTTTGTTGTTGTTGCAAGGTCTATTTTAGTTTTAAGAATTCTTTCTATTGCAATGCTTTGTCTATTGTATTTGTTGTTATATTTATCCCTTTTTATTGCTGCTTTTGTTGTTGTTTTATTGCTTTAGAGCCAATTATATTTATGTGAATATGGAGCAAATAATGACAGTGTTAACGTAAGAAGGAATCGTTATTAATTTTTTTAATTCCTTTTTTACAAATTCATCGTCTTTTTTCTTCTTAAAAAGGGTGATCATATTTAGCAAATTTTTGTTTTAACGCCGTAACGCTTAAAGTGTCGACTTTTACAGACAGATCACACAATTAGATTATTTAACTTTTCTTGATTTTGCAGAGCGCTTATCAGCCAGTATTGATTGTAGCTCTGATGGATAAAATTTTTTTTTTAAACTTCTTTCGGCCATTCTACAATGCGCTGCGACACGAATGAGTCTGATGTACCATACAATCAAATGTGATAACTCACCTGAACTTTACGCAAATAATTATAATTAATTTTAAAATACAAAATTTCAATTAGTTCAGACATTGAAGGCAAATTACCATCCAATTAATTTGAACTTCTGATTAAAGGCTTTCAATTCAACACCGACTTTGTCCGAAAGTTATATTTTCTAAGGGGTTAATTTTTTTTGTGTCACTGTATATTTTTACTTGTAATAAAAACATATGCCATTTTGTTCAAAATCCCATGATTTCAAGCATATTGAAACCTTACTGTTGATTTAAAATATATCTATTTGCCCAACACACCATATCACACTGACCCATAAAAAACCTTTAGGAGAATTAGCTCGCATTGTTAATGGTAGGTCACAATCAGTGATGCCAACCCAAAATTTCTCTTCAAGATAAATACGATTTGAAAGGGCGGTAGTTTCCAGCAAATCTTCCTCGATATTACTCTATAGCACTAAATCGGCGTTGAAGTAAAATAATTAATTAATTGGCTATATTAGCTTCAAGTAATGCGCCTACATCATACCAGAGGCGCTTTTTTATGCCTATACTTCACTACCTTCCCCCGGGGGCATATAACATCATGCTGAACCCTGCCACCTTGATGGATTGCCACTGCGGGAAAAGAGGGGCACCAGTTCCTCAGACTTGTCAGGAGCCTGAAACTGGAAGAAGGTAGGACTTCTATGTTCGACCAGTAGTGAGATAAACTGGTACCACGGGAACCAGTAAGCCCCTGGAACTTCGGTTCCAGACTGGTTGTTGGTGAGGCTCCTTCGGGGGTGCACGTGGTGGCTGTGGTTTATACCCAAAGCGGGGAGGTTCTTTAGGACCGATATGGCGTCATAGCAACGCAAGATGTCAATATTATTTGTTGACAGCAGGAGATTAGGTAGCTCCGAACCCCTCAGCAAGGGGTAGGGCCAGGAGCCTAGCAAACCTCTACCCTAATACATTAGAAAATAGTTTATACCTTTAATAGATTTCGTATAAGAAATTTTGTGATATTTTTGGTCATAGTTTTGTTTCACGGGGAGGAGGACTTTTTTCACACTTAACTTTTTTATAAGGAGGAATAAATATATGTTTTGTCGTTAACATTTAGCACTTGCTTGCTTTTTTCCCCTTCTTATTTCTGTTTTTCAAGCTAGAATAGTGTAGTCACAGTATTTTAAACGCTTTTCACACGCATTGTCAAATAGGTGTTTAAAATTGTAATCAAGGCAGCTTTTAAGTTTTGTTTACCCACTTTGTAAAAAATTATTTTAGTTGAGTTAACAAATTTCGGGTAACATCATTATTTTTGAAAACTAAAAAGTAGTAGATATTTCTCGTTGAGTAGTAGAGTTGAACTACCACAAAATTGGTAGAGTTCATCACTTGACAACATTATTTGTTTTTTTTTGTAATAACGTATTTTATTTTATTCTCCGACGTACTTTTTGTTAAGCCACTTTGGAAGTCTGGCACTAAAAGATTCCTAGCAGTATGTAAAGTTTATATTCTTATTTTAGATACAACTTTAAATTTTTTAATATTTATTTATCGTTTACTTTTTAAGAAAAGGATTCAAAATGAAGAAATAAAATCAATTGAAAATAGAATCTCTCGTTGAGAAAGTTCTGAAAAAATTCGAAACATATAAGTACACATCTGTAATAAAAAAATCGGATTTAAAGGCAAAAAACTACCCATTTGAAAAAAAATAATTTTGTTTAGAAATTCATATTTTAGTAAATTTTTTTATTTCATTCTAAAAATCGACACTTTATATTCAAAAGACAGCGTATTGCTTGTCATCTGGCCACCCTCATTATCATTTAACGTTAATTATGACACCAACACCGCCAATATTTACTTTGGTCTATTGTTTATTTAGTTTGAATAATATATATTTGTAATTATTTGCTTTAAATATTTTATTTATATATGTAATTTTAAAAATTTTATTCTTTTGTTTTTGTTATACTGTATTGTTGTAATTGTTGTTGTATTGATATTGCTATTGATATGGTAAAGAAAAGAAGTATATTTCACCAGTATGGCACAAAACGAAAACAAAATTGTGATGGGTTGGGGGAATATGTTTTTTTATGTGAGTGTTGCGTATGTGTTTGTGAATAAGTAAGAAGAGAGCGTAACTTATAAAGTATTGTTTGTGTTGGTGTTGTTGATAAATATTGCGCGGGTTTGATTTGCTTTTGTTTTTGTGTTTGGCTGTATATAATTTAACCTAAAAAATAAAAATGTTTTTTTTCCGTATTTTTTGTAACTAATTTATTTATTAATATAAAAATTATGCAAATATATTTTTGTAAATTTTTAAGAATTATATTGTAAAAAATAATAAAAATTAACGAAAAAGATTAAAAATTAATAAAAATAATTATATATCATCGTAATATGTATAAAATAATAAAACAAACATCAAGTTTTTCCATACTCTTTTTATCATTTGTTTTGTTTTGTTGTTGACAACTTATTAAATACATTTTCTTTTTTGTAGTTTTGTTTCAAATTATTATAATAATTTTAAAAGTAAAGAATATAAATCTTAATAAAAACTTGTATAATAATAATGTGTTTTTCTGGTTTTATGTTAAATATAAACTTAAACAATTAAAAATCTAGTTTTATTTACTTTTCAACTATTTTGTTTTAAAAATACAATAATTATAAGATTGTAGCATAATATTTTACATATACAATTAAAAAAAAATAAAATACAAAATAAAATTTAACATAGTTAGAATTAGGCAAAAAATTATAAAGACAAAACTATAATTTGGTGGAAAACATTAACAAAAATTCAAAAAAATAATGTTGAAAATTTTTTTTTTCATTAAAATTAATATGTAATAAAATTAACACAGTTTATAAATTTGATTATTTTCAATATTTTTGAATGTATTACAGAATTTCTTGAACTCTTTAAAGATTTTTCGGTTTGTTTAAACAAGAGGAGAATTAAAAGAAATTTTAATTTATTACTTTGATTTATGGAAAAATATTTTTTGTAGGTTATTCGTTTTGTTTTTTTTTTAACTTAATTGCTATTAATGTTATTTGTGTTTTGTTTGTTTTATATGGTAAAAGTGAAACATATTCAATAGGGGTTTTTAATATTTTTTTTAGCTTTTTTATAATAAAAATTTTATTTTCCAAATAATAAAATTTAAAAAGAAAAAATTCTAAATGTTGTACTTTTTCAGTATTTTTTCTTCATTTTCTAAGTTTTTATTTTTTTAATAAAAAATAAATTGTTTTTGTGTTGTTTGAAATAATGAAGTTTCTAAAATATATGTATTTCATTTTCTTTTATTTTATAAACGAGAAACATTTGTTGTTGTTTGTTAAATGTCTGTTGTTGTTGTTGTTGTTGTTGCTGTGTTTGCTTTACTATTGTGGATTTTGTTGTATTTATATTTTTTTTAAATATTTAATTTAAAATCTATTGTAATTATATGTTTCGTTTTTTAGTTTAGTTGAAGCTTAATTACTATTGTTTTTTCCATGGTTTTTAATTTTCAATTTTATATTCTGTTCTATTGTAGAGTTGGGTTTTGCAAATTAATTAAAAATTATTATGGTTTTATGTTAGTTATTTTAAACATTTATCTTTATACGCTATTGTTTGCTTAACTATTGTTGTAGATGTGAGTTTAAAGTTATAAAGAAATAGTTTTTAATTTAAAGACAGGTTATAATTTGGTTAAGAAAATTAATCAGAATAAAGACGATTTTCGCAATCAGATAAAACGAAATCAAGGTCTGTACTACGGTTGTTATATCCTATAAACCAAATCTTGGAATCATCTTGGAATAGACTAGACTACGTTCTAGGATTTATACCAGACGTTAGAGTAACATAGTGTATACTATATAATATACTATAAAGCGGTCTAAAGGCTAGACTTTAGGATATATCACAGAAGTTGCCATGATTAAGTGGAAAATCTTACCATTGCATTGTCTGCTATTAAAAGTTCGTAGTAGAGGCACTTGCTTCCTTTAAAAAAATATAGCTTTAATACACGTTTGTTTTAAATGTATCTTATTTAAAAAAAAAACCTGCCTTAAATTGTTTTTATTATGTTTTCGAAATAAAAATATTTCCTCGAAATATGAATAAATTATTTACTGTTGGTTGTATAACAGTTTACTAATTTATATAACAGTCTAAAATTGTTTTCTTCATTGCTTTAATTACATTAAAGAAAAAATTAAAAAAAAAATTAAATTAAAAAAGTCCAAAATAGCGAAGAACTAAAGAAAAATTAAACTAAAATTGTTGAAGTTTTTGTTCTCTTGTTGTTGTATTACTGGCTATTGTTGGTTTTAAGGGGTAAAGAATTTTATCGTATTTGTTAAGTTTAATTTACTTTTAAGATAAAAACTATGATTAAATTGTTAATATTTAATGCAAAACTTGTTGGATATTACTATTGTTGTTGTTGGATATTATTACTGTAGTTGTGTTAGTGGTTGGTTGGTATTTGTTTCATTATATTGTAGCGGATTGTGGCTGTTATCGGCTGAGGGAATTATTGTAGTGGGAATAGCGGTTTCTAGGGTTTGGGCTTTAGTCAAAACGTATCAATTATTTAAGATCTATTGTTAATTATGGTAAGTTGTAGTAATTTAGTACTATTGTAGGTGAAGTCTGGCTTCATATTTTTGTTTATTTTATTATTTATATGTATGTAGGTATGCATTTGCAATGTCTATTGTTTAAACTAATTAGTTATTCGGTTTTGTTTGTTGGTAATTCATAAACGAAATTTCTTTTAAAACTGTTAAAATATTTGTATGTTTGTTATTTAAAAAGAAAATAATAGTAAAGGAAATTTAAAATAAATTTTATTTTAAACAAAAAAATCAACAATCGACTGTTTTTTTTATTGTTTGCTTTTGTTTAGTTTTAAAATTCTAGGCGTTCTCGGTTATTGTTTTGCTCTATAACGGATATATAACTGTTATATTTTGAAACAATCTTTATTGATGTTGTATTTTTTATGATTGTTTGTGGTTATAGGTTGAATGGGCTATTGATGTGTTTTACTATAGAAAATATTCATTTTCGGTAATTAATTCAAACAACTGGGATTCGACAGCCATTTTCAAATTAGAACATTGAAAATATTTGCTGTAATTTACAATATAGGCAAGAATTAGTAGTATACATAAGAAGTTAATTTTCGAAATTTTTTATAAGTTCATCAGCAAACTGTTATACAAAATTATATGTATTGTATAACAGTTTTGTAAAATACATATTGGTGAATATGTTTTCCTTGCTTCTTTTAAATATCAAATTACACAATTTTTTTTAGATAATCAAAATTTGATACAAAATTTATAACAGTTTTGTTTTTTCTTGGAATACACTGTATTTAATTTTTTCTAGCACTTAGCTTTATTTCTTAGGAGTTATGAAAAAATATGCTAAAGAGCCTTTATGACAAATTCTAACATTTTTAAAGTTATAGCAGTATAACAGTTAGCTGTGTTATTTAACTCAGTATTTTGAATGTGTTTGGAAAATATTAAAGTGAGTTCTAACTTCAAATTAAAAAGTGCTGAATAATTTTTTCTATTGAAATTAATTGTATAAATCTTTTTTTAGGTTAATCAGTAAGAAATAAACTAGCTGGTATAACAGTGTTAATTCACATCTTCTCTTTAACAATTTAACTGTTTAAACAAATACATTTTTTGCTAGAAGAATACTACCTTGTTCGTGGTAGCGAAATCCCAGTGTTTGTATAATTAGTATGAAGATTTTTTATTAAAGTGCGTTGGGCTATTGTTGTTGGTGTTGTTAACGATGAATGTGGTTGTTTTTATTACTATTGATGTTGTTGTTCAATTTGGTTATTGTTATGGTGAATTCTATGGTAACAGTAAATGTTGTTCTTGTTCTTCGGTATCAAAGTTAACAGAAATTTGGTGAAATTATAAAAAAAAACATTATAGAAAATTTAAATTTTTCTAAAAATTTTAAAACAAAAAAATTTAACAAATTAAACAAAAATAAGACAAATAAGTTTAGTAATTAAATAAAAGTTATAACATTTTTTTATATTTTTGATTTATAACAGTTTTAGTAAATTATTCAAAACACTTTACAAAGAAAAAAGAAGCACAATTAAAAAAAAATTATAACATTTTTCGTAAAATTTCACCAAATATTTGTTGTAACTATGATTTCTATTTTACTATTGTTTCTGCTGTTCTTTAAATTGTTTTTAGGTAATAAATTTATTCATTATTCTCGGTATATTTCTTTTAATTCAAATTATTTTCGGTAATATTTTTATAATTTTGTTATACAAAAAATTTTGTTTTATATTGTAATTGTTTATGTAACCAAAAGAATATGTTGTTTGCATTGCTGTAAAAAATATTTCTGTAACTGATTAAAATGTTATGTTTCTCGTTTTTGTTTAGTTATTAATTATAAATGAATGGAAATGTGTACGTTTCTCGTATTAAGGCTGTTCACAGTTTATTGATTTTATGTGGTGAAAATTCCTTACTCAAAAATATGGGCAAAATTATAAAATTATTGGATTTGTATAAAAGATTTAAAAATTTTTTTGTTAATACATTTGGTTAAGAAGAAGTCATTGCAACTTAAATAATTTTCGTGTTTGTTTTTAAAATATTTCAGTAAAAATAAGTTTAGTTTTTCTTTTTTAAAAAGAAATGAAAGTTTAAACATAATTATTTACTGTTTTGATTTTAACTTTGGAGCTTATAGATTTTTTAAAGTAAAAGGAAAAAAATGTTTGTATAAAAATTAAGACTATATTTTAATCCTTTAAGTCCGTATTTAATTTAAATTTATTAAATATAAACCATTAAACAATTGCACTATAAATTCAATATTAATTAAACATATTTTGTTTTTTTTTAATTTCTTGTCATCCTCCATCTATCAATCCTTTAAATTGGGCTTCTATTTAAATTTTTAACTATATATACAAAGTAATAAAATAGAAAAAAGAAAGCCTAAGGCCTTCACTACTATTTAATTAAATAATCTTTTTACTTAAGTAAAACAACACAATCATACACAAGAAAAAGTTTTATATTTTTGAAAAAAAATTTTAATTAATTGTTTTTAACATATTCATTATATATGAGTAATCAATCTTTTTCTCTCCCTTGCTAATAGAACACATACCTGAGGGATTTTTTTCTGGTTGCTTGGTTGCAGACTTACATATTTGTACGTCGCTCCAAGTTTGTTTTATAAACGTGTCAAAATTCCCCATTTTCTTTTATTAAAATGCTTTTTCTGTCTCCTAAACAAATCTTAACGCATTTCTTAACGCACAATTTAAAGTTATTTGAAATGGCTTAAAAGTAAAGTAAATTATACTTTGTTGCATTAGTTGTCCCTCCTATTTTAGTTTAAATTGTTTATATGTTTTTTTATGGTAATTTTTTATTGACATTAGAGTGAATAAGTGGGAATAGTGAAAAGAAATTTAAGTTAATTTTAAAAAGTACTTTTTAAAAACAGGTACTGTTTCAAAAAGTACCTTTAAAACTTTATTTACAAAATGTATTTATTGAAATCAATTTTGTAAATGTTACTTTGCTGCTTTTCCAAATGGTACTTTTTCAAAGGGTTCTTTTTTCGAGTTACAAATGAGCCTTTAAAAATCTGTTTTGAACCATCTTTGGAAAAGTACTCAGCAGGCTTTAAAAAATCTTTTGAAAAAGTACTTTGCATAAATAGGGGCTTTAGAAAATTGCTCTTGTATCTTTTTTGTTTTTCTGCCAATGTACATACATACGAGTATACTCCTCCCTTCTAATGTCAGTAAATATTTGCACTTAAATTCAAATAGAAATGTTACTGCTAAAACTGTTTCATTTTTCTTATGGCCGAATATATAATCAAATTTCATATGAAATTACTTTCAAAATGAAACAGGGATCTTTAACTTAAATTTAATCAATTTAAAATCATTTATAATATAAATTAAAATTTAAAAAAAAAAAAAAATGAAAAAGCTAATTATGCAAGTATTCCCAATATTATACAGTATCTCTTAATTTCATATTGATTTTTTGTTTGTTAAGTTTTACATTTTTAAATGAATGCCAACACTCAATTTTTTTAAAGTAATTTTTTGCTTTAATTAACGATCAATTATTTAGAGTTTTCTAATTCCGTTTTTTTGTTTAATTGTATTTTTCAACTTTTACCATAAAACAATTTTTTACACAGTTTCACCAAGTTATTTGTTTTAAAATATTATTTCTTTAATTTATTATTTTAGTAATAAACTTTATTTTAAATATTTTTAAAAATATTCCACATAATTGCACTTTTAATATTGTTGTTTAGCTATTCATTTATTTATTATTTAAATATTTAAAATTAATATTATTGAACATTTCTTCAAATGATTTTCCTTTTAAGTATAAAAGTAAAACATTTATTTTTAACTTTTCTGGTTGGTATTTGTTGTATGTTATTGCCAAGGACTTTATGAGTTCAAAAAAAGGCCAAGCTTAACATAACATGGCATTTGCTAAAGTGTATTTTCAGATTTACATACTTTTTTTAATTTTCATGATTTTAAAATATAATAAAAACATCCAAAATATAACAAATATATTGTTGATTGATTGTGGCTTTGTTATTCTTTTTGAAAAATTTTATTTGAAAAGATTTAGAAGTGCATGTTTTAGTGATTTAAATATAAACATTGTGTAGCAACACGTATGACGCATAGTAGCTAGCAACATGTATATTGAGTTTTATCCAATACATTTGGTATATTAATTTTTAAGCTTTGAGTGATATCTATCTAGCGATTTAGTAGTAAATATTTGTTTGTTTTTAATTGCGTTTATTTAAACAAAAAATTTAAAAGGTTTTTTTCGATGAACTGAGAGTACAAATTCGACTGGAATATAGCTTTTGAAATTTATTCCAAACATCTTTTTACGACTGATGTCAGTTGCTGCTTTTTATATTTTTTACAAAATTTGTATGTTTTCCACATTATCTTTTAATTATCAACTTCTGCAGCAATATTCCATATACATTTCATATTGTTTTGTTCTTTATGGAAGTGTTGATCAGGCGTTTAGTATTTGGAAGAGGAGAAGAAGTGTTTATACATAAAGATAGTGTAAGAAAAATGAAATCATATTTTCTAATAATAATCTGAAGTGACAAGTAGTTAGCGAAATAAAAATGGCTTTAAGATTTTATGCACCCAACTTCTGTCAACAAAATTTCATAAAAACGTTGGTGCACTATTAGACAGACTTTAATTATCTGATTCAATATGGTAAAATTTGCAACTTTTATGTACTTTTGATAAGGCCATTCGCTATTAGAAAATTAACGTCTAGTGAACTGCTTCACCTTCAATTATAGACGTTATTGAAAGCAATTTGAAAACGTCATATGTGATGAAACCAAGAGATATTTTTTGTCACTTAAAACGCTTAGCTGATATAACGTTCGGTATCATGTTACGCTAATCCTAAGTAAGTCATGAGGATATCACGAACAATGCTTCCGCGCCAACTGCCAAAGCGAATATCTAGGTCTTCAAGGTAATACTCTGTATTTGATGATGGAATCAGCTAGATACAATAATAATAGGTCTTTCGCACACTAAGTGTATTCTCCATACATTTTCCACTCATTACATTGATCAATTGCTAATGAACTGATTCATATATTTACTAATTATATGGCCAAGCAGAATTTTCCATTAATACTTCGAATTCTTTAATAGGAAATACAAAAAATGTTTATCCAATCCACAAAATCTTACATGAGTTGTAAGTTTCGAAACAAATGATTAGACAGAAATTACCAACAATATTTTACGACTTACAACTCATAATAAGTGATATGTTACTGCTACATGTAGCCTTTTAAATCAACATGTTGCTAAGATTTGTTTCTTTTTTTGATTTTAGCGTTTCTATAATTAAATCACTAAAATGTTCTTTACACACTCAACAACTTTGGAAGAAGTTGTGTCTTTTTTTGTTAAAAGCAGTTTATGTTGTTGTCATTTTTCTAGTATACATAATATATTTTGTTGTTGTATGTATTTGTTTTTATTATTATAATCCGATCATTATATTATATTATTGTGAATATATTCCATTTTTTGTGGTTGTATATTATTTTTTCTATTAATAATTATAATAAATTATTAACTAACTGTTGTTATTTCTTAATTATTCCGTTTGTGTCATTAACTTCCTTGCATTTCATTTAATATATTCTTTAATGTTTTTGTTTTTAATTTTAAATATATTATTTTTTTTTATTTTTAATATATTTTGTTTAGAAAATTTTCATCAAAAAATTTTGGATTAAAAATCACAGATAGTGTCTAATGTGTATATAATAAATATTTTTGTTGTTGTTTGTTTAATATTTTTTATTTGCCAAAATACCATTAAATTAGCAATAATAAATATGATTTTTTTGTTTGTTTCCTTTTTTCTAATATAATTATAATAATTTGTTTAAATTTTATTTATAATTCTACCAAATATTCTTTTCTTTTATATAATATGACCACGACATTTATAATTTTGTTTTCTTTTTTTTTTGGGGGGTTTTTCTTGATAATAATTTTGATATATATTTTTGTTTTTTGTTTAAAGACCTAAATTTTTATATAGATTTATAAAGGTGTATGCCAAAGTGATATTACAATTTATTTTTTACATACTATCCAACGTTGGGCGGGGCATGGGGGAAGTCATTTTTGAGCCAGAAAATTTTAATTACAAATAAAACCGTAATGCAATGTAAGAAGAGAGTGACAGTATTAAGAAATATCTTTTTATTAATTAAAAAATAATAATTAATTTATAAACTTAACAAGAACATTTAGATAAATCTTTAGTGCCTGTTCACACATGTAATTTTCAATTTAAAGTTAGAGGGGGAAAAATAAAATTTGCCAAAACACAATTTCAGTGTGTGGCGCCGAATACAATTTCAAAACAGAATTCAGATAGAGAAGAGAACTTTGATTGTTTTTGTCAGTTCTTTGTTATATGGCAAATTTTTTTAAAGCGCAATTGCTACCACTGTCACGAACACATCGAAAGAGAGAACGACGAATTATAGTTAAGCAACTATAGGCGATATATTACACCCATTAAAGCATTTTAATTTGAACATATGCCCCTGGTACTTCTTGGGAATATGGAAATGTATATAGCAATGAAGTCGAAGTTTTTCCATTTTCTCTTTTCAAACACCAGAAATTGTTCGGAAAATTTAACATGTGCAGCAAGGTAATTATTTTTTGTAATTCAAGTGCTTTAACAATTAACAGAGAGAAGTAAAAGATCGTTAGGTTCAAGATGTTTACAACGAAACACAATTGAGTTTCATTCATTGTTCAATGCTACATTTAAATTTCAGATGCTTAAACATTTAGCAGAGCTGTATTGTACAACTTTAAACACAAACACATTTGTTTACAATTGAGAATACTTAGCAATAGGTCACTCTTTCTCCCCTCGGTTTAGGTAAATAAGTTTTAATTCCTTAAGACCCATTTACTTTTTGAGAGTTAACATGCAGAAGTTCATATAAGATTTCAGATTGGCTTAAATTTTCGCCAAACTTATTTGCCAAAACTCTTACTTCCTTATCGTAGTATGGCACATACTAAATTGGATAGTATTTTTTGAAAATAATATTTTTTAGTACCGTTTTTTACATTAAAATTTGGTTAATTTTTTATAGGTTTTATTAGCTAATTGTTTCTTTTTTGTTTTATTGATTTCAATTTCCTTATTAAATTGTTTAAATATATAATTTTGTTAATAATATTTGATTTGGTATTTTCTTTTTGACACTTACTAAACTAGCACACAAAATATTTTTAAGGTACATTTAATTTGAAAAATTTTTTCTTATTATTTATTATTTTTTTAGAGGTTTAATTTTTAATCTAACAATTTACAAAAGTTAAGAATTTTGTTTAATTTTTTGTTGATTTGTTATGCTGGTCTAAAAAGTGGGAGAAATAGAGGTGAGAGGTTGAGGGTAGAGTTTTTTCGCTTGTCTTAAGAGAAATTAAAAATCTTTTTTTTAAATAATTTTTTGAGGTATACGCGATAATGAAGACACACACATATATTTATAAATTTTATGCATTTTTGGTTTGTTAAATTTAATTTTTTTTAGCTTCATTATTTATTAATTTCTTTTATGATAATTTAATGCCAAAGTATGTCTTTTGTTTAATAATTTTTACATATATATTCAAGCCAAACATTAATTTTAGTTTCTAAATATCTGTTTTTTTACAAAATTTTCGAGCCAAAAACGAGCTTAATTTTTCACAAAAAATTCGAAAGAAAGAAGTAATTAATGAATATAAAAAATGGTATTTCTTACCGGGGTAGAGGTTTGTTAATTTTCTTTTTTTGTTGATTTTGTGGATATTTTGTGTGCTTTTTCTTATTATTTTTGTTTCTGAATAGATTTTTTAATATGTTTTTTTTTGTATTTTTGTTAAATATTTAATTATTTTTTGTAAAACTTGAAGGCAGCTTTGTTTATTGATTTCCGTTTCCGTTTTCTTGTTAAAAATCAAAAACCTATTAATTTTTCATTTAAAAATCATAGTTTTGTTTTCATAACTTAAAAAAAATAAGTAAATTATACATTTTTAAATGAATTTTGTTATCTGCTTTGAATTTTGGTTTTGAATTTTGAGTTGGTTTTTTGAGGGGGTTTCGTTTTATTATTATTTCTTTAAGTTATTTTATTGTTTTTGCTGTTGTTGTTATTGGTTGTTGTATTATTTATATATTTTAATATAATATATAAATTTGATCGGATATTATTGTTGTTGTAGTTGCTGGTAATTATTATGTAACTATTGTAAATAATATAACAGGTAATTGAAATTGTTTATGAACATTTTTGAAAAATTGCTAGCAACATGCACCTAAGTCAGAAATGTTATATTTTAATATTTTTCACGCCTTAAATATTGTAGTGAATATATTTGCAATACTTGTAGGTATATTATGTAAAGAAATTGATAAGTATTATAACTACGAATTTGCTGGAAACATGTTGACAAGTGTGCTTTAAAAGAAATTGCTTAAAACAATTTTAATGCTTTGGCGAAAAATGCACAAAAGTTTTTAAGAAATCCTTAAATACTTTATATTAAAAATAATATTTTGTGTGTTGAAATGATTACATGGGCGCAGTGGTGGACACATTAGGTTTACCTGGTGGTAATGCCACCCTCGGATTAGGCCAGGTACCATACCACATCAGCCATAACAAAAGTTATTAAAATGTTTTTTAAAAAAGTTTAATAATTGAAATGTTTAACACAAAATGTTATTAGCAACATGTTGCCTAAACACAATATTGCTTCTTTGTTTACAGCAAGAGTTTCAAAAGGATAAGAGTTAAGTTTTATATATAACAGTTATAATAGTTAAAGCATTCAACATTAATTACATTTCGTAGAACACGTTGAAATTCCGTAAATAGTTTCTTTGCATTGAAATGCTTCATTAAATGCTCTAAAGCAACATGTTGCCAAAGGCAATATAAGGTTTATTTTAATTTTCAAAACGGATTTTATATGTGTATGTACTTATATAAAAACTTGATAACATTATTTTGGTAGTATGTTGCTGAAACATGTATGTCTGTGTTGATTTAAAAGTTTATAATAAAAGTTTAAATGTTGCACCAAATATTTGAAAGTTTAGGCACCATTTGAGAAAAATCTTCAATATAATTTCAAAACTGTTATATTCTAGAACGTAGATTATTGCTGTTTTACTGTTTGTATTTCTGTTTTTGTTGTTGTTAATCTTGTTGTAAGCTTGTATATTTTGTTGCTAATGCGCTATTGTTTGTTGTAAGCAGGTTTTTGTCTTGGCTTCCTTGATTATTGATTTAAGGTTGTAACTATTTCTGTTTTTGTTGTAATTATTAACCGTTTTTTTCAATCAATTATGTTAATTGTTTACTTATATTGTGGTCTTGGAATTGTAATGAATTTAGGTTGAAATTAAAACATTTATGTAAGTAAAAAAATCATGTTGTTGTTGTTATTTTCTAATAGAAAACGAAATTTGTGTAAGTTTTTGTTAAATATGATTATTTCAGTTTAAAGTTTAATTAAACCAATTAATATTTATGCTTATTATTGTTCTGTTTTATTTAAATATTGTTGTTGTTGTTGTTCTTGTTTTTTTGATAATATTGTATATAGTTTTTGTATAGCTTTTTATCTATGTATATAAGTACATATAAACATACATATGTATGTATGTGTGTACAAAACAACATTTCTTTTCAGTTGTTGAAGTTTGGTTTCATTTCAAATATTATTTGAAAAAGATTTGTACAAGTGCCTATTATTTGTTGTTTTCTAATTACATTTTATATCATTTAATTTTCCATTATTTTTGTTGTTGTTTTCTTTGTCGATTGTCAAAAAAACAAAATGAACGAGAGAATCAGAGAAAATTGAGGAAAAAAAATACAAATCAAGCTTACAAACAAACATACACCAACAAAAACAAGTAGCTAGTAGAATTATTTACATATATTTTTTTATATATATATGTATGTTTTTTCAAGTGTGTGTTTGTTTATTAAAAAAAAAACGATAATCGTTATAATATACACATACATGCACACACATATGTAAGTATATAGGTATGTATGTGTGTTTATATACATATGTATGTAAAGAGAATTTTGACGTTATAATATAATATGTAGTACTGTTATGTCTAGTAGTTTTTGTTCTTGTTGTTATAATTAACAAAGGTGTGCGTTAAAATGATAATGTCACTTTTGCATTTGAATTGAAATAATTTTGCGATACCGTTAACTAAGTTCCTTGTTACTAAAATGAAGATAACTTATGTTGGGTCCGATTAAGATACAAGGTTGGCCTAACTAAACACATATTTTTTGCAGTCGTTGCACTATCGATCATATTTAGAGACTTTTTACTAAAGAAATTATTAGAATCTTAATCGCCGACAACTGTATGTTGAACTTGACGAAGGAAAAATCTTTCCATTGGTAGATGTCGATCGTGGTAATTTCAAAATGTTCTATATTCCTGAATTTTATGTTTTCTATCAACATTTAATAGCGTTTTCCTAAAGAAGAGTTTTATTTTAAGTGTTTATTGTTGTGTTCAACTTTTATTTAATTATTTTTCTTCTATTGCACACAAGGGCTTGGGCAAACTCAGAAAAGTACTAACTATTTATAAGGCAAGATTCTTTTCAGAAAGAAAAATGCTAGAAGTTTGCAAAATGGAAAATCGTGACATCCATTAAAGATTAGTTAAAGAGAGCACCATGATTAAACATGATTAGCATATGTCAGTGGCATTTAGTGCCGATTTTACAAAGGATTATACCCAAAAAAATTTGTTTGTTCTATTTTTTTTAGAGTAAAATGAAAAATATATTTTTAGACATTTAAAACGCAATAAATACAACTGATAGATATATAAACACCCCAATCTTATCATTTGGACACCTTTCAACGTTTTTGCCGTTTTTATATCTTCATTTATAAATAAACGCATACGGATACCATAAATTTTTGATTTTTTACATAAGAAATAAAAAAGTGACTTTATCACTTTGTCGGACACTTTTCTTGCCATTTCTTGTCTTGAACTTAAAAAACACATGTTTCAAACACTTATTCACATATTTGTTTGTGCTCTGTACAAAGATCATGTTTGCGTGTTTGTTCTAACTCCCGCAATTTTCTCTCTTTTCTTTTAATTTCTCTTGAGTTCAACTTTAATTTATCTTTTGTTGTATGTAGGTATGTGTATGCTTGTATCATTTTTTTCTTTAAAACTATATAAATGTTTGTAGAGTTTTTATTAATGGTATTTTTTTGTTGCTTAATTTATAAAAAAAAATTTTGACTAATTCCTTTAAATTTTTTTCTGGCTTGTTCTCTTTAGAATTGTATAATTAAAAGTAGTAAGTTCGCGCTCTCCAGTTTCGCTTGCTGTTTAACTTAATTTCACTAAAATTTAATTTTATGTCTAAAATATTTTCTACGCGTTTGGTTAAAAAATATTTCAACTTGTTCAGTAACTGTAATAGTTATTAGCTAACGTTTCATTACCACTTTGACCGGGGGCCAAGAGGCCGCCCACTCCAGCATACCAGGAATGGCTAGGAGCATGAGCTTGATGTAGCGATTGCTGCGGGTCATACCAAGTGTAATGGGGTTGAGTGTGAAGACGATGGTAGTGATGGTGGTGGGGCTGGTGATAGTGTTGGCCGACATAATGTTGTGGTGGCATAAGACCTACTTCTTCTAATCCTGCTCCGCCTCCTCCTCCTCCTAGAGCTGCTAATCCGTGTGTTATTTGCTTCTATAAATTTTCTTCACTCTCTTGTTGTTCTGCTTTAATTTGTGATAGTTTCTCTTGTAGTATAGAGGTGCCCGAATCGAGGTTAGGAATTTCGGTTTTAACATTAATAGAATTGATACCACTACATCTACCGCCACCATTTATATCCATCATATTAATAACATTATTACTATTGTTGTGCTGTCCCTGATGTTGCTGATGGTGGTTGTTCAGTTGCAGTTCACTTCTCAAACTGCTGTTGTCCGTTTCGGAATTGGAGTCGCGCGAACACAAGCGACTACGCTGGCCTAATGAGGGCTTCATGTCATAATTACCACTTTTGTTGTTGTTACTCTCGTAGCTGTCATCTACACCGCTTTGGGAAGTTTCTTCATCATCATCCTCACTGTCGCCACCACTGTTTGGCGAGTTTCGTTCGCGTTTAATGGACGCGTTACTATGGGAGGGAGGGCTAGCAGAACGTTTGAGAGCTCCTATGTGTGAGGGTGAGAGTGAATTATACTCATTGGTACGATTGTTAGTAAATGGTAGTGGGGTTTTCTTCATCAGCAATTGGTCCAGCAGCACACCACCAGAAGTGCTACTACTGGCAGCGTTTACTTCATTACTTTTGCGATCAAGGGTTTTACGTATGATTCCGTCCAGGAAAGAGGCTCCATTGGCCGCATTGCTTTCGTACAACTCCCGCGCTCTATTGATATCTTGACCTGATAGTATGGGACTTGATATCGGACTGGGACCATTGGAGGAGTTTGTTGTGGTATTGCCACCTACGCTACTAGCTCCTCCGCCACCACCTCCTCCCGCCATGTCTTGGTATCTCTGCATGTGACTCTTGAGTATGTCACTGTTGGCTTCGTTCGGCGAGGATGTTGAAGGCGCTGTGCTATTGCGGTTAAAATCCATTTGCAGCTGACTGAATGCTGCCGCCTGGTTGTGTTGCCAAAAAAGTGGTGACGCATAAGGCAAGTGAGCTAAGGCGGGATCGAATATTGGCAGTTTCATGCCGTTTGCGGAATTACCCGGGAATGCAGGAGTTCCAGTGCCTCCATTGTTTTTTATACCAGCTCCACCCAATTTCATATTGGTATTGGTGCTACCATTACCAGCTTTAAGTTTGTCAAGACCCGTTAGTCCTGCAGGAATGTTGGCATTTGTTTTTGAACTACTACTTACACCATCTAGACCCGGCTGGGGCTTAGGTTCTCGTTTGCGTGGCCTCATCAGATGACGCTCTTTAACCTTGTACTCTAGTGTTGAATGGGGAACTCCATAATAACTACCGGCTCTATGCACAGACATTTCACCACGCTGCACTGCTTTCACAGCTTCCACCAGGCTGTCGCGATCATAATTGCGATATTTGCCACGTTTAGGGCGGGTACCTTTACCGGCAGCCAAGGCGGCTGCTTCTTGACGGCTGAGATGATGGTGGGCATGTTGTATGTGAGCAGAGTGATGATGGTGTTGAACTAGATCTGCTGCAAGCAGATTAGGAGCAGAACCAAAACGTGAAGTATCCGTGCCGCCTATATTCTTAACCACCGATATGGTGGGTTTCTTGTAATCTCCAGAGCCGGACATAGATCCTAAATTATTACGGTCAGCATTTGCAGCATAGCCCAGCAAGGATACTGAACTGGCATGCACGGCTTCCTTATTGGCCTGCTCATTCATGGTACGATGAATGCTGTTGGCTATGACGTCACTCATTCTCAATGACTGGGGTGGCTGGTTATCGATACCTCCGTGCAGCAAAGGTGGTGTTACTGAGAGATTTTTATTACTTAATTGCTTTTGGGCGGCATTAACAGCGGCCGCCAGAAGCAAAGGTCCGGGACTGTCACCATTACGATTCGAATTGCTGTTGTTGTTGTGACACATTAGTGCGGGAGAACCACGCGAACTGTTGGGACCTATGGAATTGGAAGGCCCTGCCACTGGAGTATAGGACGGAATTTTCAATATGGCCGAGGGATCATCGCAGGCGTCATTCGGGTCCAGTGAAGAGTTCGTTTCAGGTGTATCAGACTTTGGTAGGCGACGACCGCTAGCAAATGATGTAGATTGCTGCTGTTGGTGTTGTTGTTGTTGCTGCTGCTGCAGCAACAGCTGCAAAAGTGGACGGTAATCCTGCTGCTGATTACCATTATTGAGACTGTTATCATTGCCACTTGCCGCAGCGCTATTAGCAGCTGTTGTAGCTCCTAGCAAAATGTCTTTCAAATTGTTAGTGGAATTGAGAAGCAGAGCACTAAAAACATCTCTTAGGTTTTTATCAGACAGTAGGAGAGTCTGCAATAGCAGCGGTAATGCGGCATCTAAAGCTGT
The DNA here is from genome assembly GCA_963932375.1 of Phania funesta. Classification (NCBI taxonomy): domain Eukaryota; kingdom Metazoa; phylum Arthropoda; class Insecta; order Diptera; family Tachinidae; genus Phania; species Phania funesta. The sequence continues at coordinate 24,631,476 of OZ010652.1, forward strand.
TACTTGGGTTTGTGTATTAGGTTCAGGTAGTCCCTCTGTTGTTAAAGGTTTAGAGGATTCTGTATGAGCTGGTTTTGGGGACGCATGTAGTAACGTTGCCTGATCGCTGATCTCTGCACCCTCACCATTATTGATGCATAATTTCTTAAGCAAAGTTGGTGTTGAAACACGTGCAATAGCCTCATCATCCTGTTGAGGTGTTGACTCATTACTCTCCACTTCCGCTTCATCGTCGCCGGACATGTCTTTTTCCAGTTCCTGCTGCAGCTGCAACAGTTCGGGCGAGGCCTGTTGGTTATTACGCTTCGCCTCTGTCGTTAGTTTATAGATCTTGTTGCGCAGCGTCGAACGTGGTACATTAAATTGTACGGCTGCTTTGCGAGTGCCTAATCTACCGGAGAGGATTTCCTGCAAAGCGTTATTTAAATCCTCTTCACTGTAAATGCGACGCGCCGAAGGAACGGGTGTAGCACGTGATGTTTTTATTCTGAAAGTACAGTGTGAAGAAAAGGATATGTTTAACTAATAATTTTAAAAATAATTTGGTAAAGTTTTTATAAAAGAATTGTTCAAGTATAAAATTTAGATAAGAACGGATGATTTTTTTCCGATTTCTAGAGAAATTTCGAAAATATAAAGAATTTCTTATCTGGTTGTGTAGTGGCTCAATGAACATAAATTGGAACAGTTTTTTGTGCAATATATTGATGGCTTGCAAAACGCAAAAATTTGTCAATTAAAAAGAAAAAAAAAACATTCGTTTTTTTCATTGCACACATATGTTTGTTGCTCCATTTGTTATGCAATTTTATTAGGCTTTTTGTTGTTTTGCGTCGTCTGTATTGTTTGATGATATTTAAACTGATAAACGAAATTGAAGGCAATAAATATTAAGACGCTTTCTTTGTTTTTGGCGTTTGCATGCGCAATTTTATTGATAAGTGTTCAAATATTGTGCCACATTTTTCGTAGTTACGATATATATAAAATTAATTTTGGCTTTATTCGTTTGTATGTATGTTTGTCTTTTATGGAAGTAGTACAACAGCGGTAGTCTTCTAAATTGTATGAAATACTTTCTTATTAGCGAGACTAGTCCAGCTAAAATATGCCGTCATATGGCGGCACACCTCCCATTCTAAGTGCGTATTTGTCATCGTATCTCTTTAAAATTTGTCTATCTTTACTACCAATATGCTAGGTCAAGTCAAAAATGAGTTTTAATTGCACAGTGGGGTTGCGCAGTACGACGAATTACAGCTAATCGCAAATATGGTTCCGTTTTTCACCGCAAATTATGTGTATTTAAGTTTTTTTTATTGCGAAAAAGATTTATATTTTAATTTCTTCATTACTTTGGGATAAAAAAAGAAGAATGTAATGGCGTTATTACCTTATGCTCTATTTTGGGGCATATCATTCCTTTGCGTTATTTTTCTATTGTGATATTAGAGCTATGGATCTATGATCGACATTTCTAGTATCAAGGACCACAAATTATTGGCCATTTGCATACCAACAGATGTTCTACACAACATACGGCGTAGATTGAACTATAAGGGCGTAAAAGGGCACCGTTTAAATTATTGATAAATCTTCTAGGGCAATCTTTTTAAAGGAAAAATAAAAAGCAGATACAAAATTTAAATAGCTATTAATACTTCTAAATTATATTCCCGCTATGCCACTGTTCAAAATGCATCTTCCTTTCGGTGGAAAAAATACAGCAACGTTCGATATTCCCGGTACAGCTAAGAAGAATTCAGTCTCGCTTTAGTAACGATCAGGGTTGCCAGATATGGCGATTCAACGCCAAACATGGCGATTTTAAAATTATTTTGGCGATTCAAATTTTTAGCGATTTTCAAACAAGGTGGCGAGAAATTAGAATATTTTTGTTCACATGAAATACGCGTTTCTTATTGCATTTCGTTCAGTTTAATTTTATTATCACTACGTTTGTTTATTTTTCATTTAATTATTAATGTACACATCAGACATCGGTCAATCCAGCAGGTAATATGCCGTCTTGACTAGCCATAAATCTGTCTGCCAACGTGCAGATTCCTGTTCACATAGGAATTTGGCTCTTGAAGACCATCGCATTTGATGTGTTAAAACGACGTTGTCCCAGCAAAACACTGTTCTGCCAGCACACAAAGAATATACAAAAGGTAAAATACAAACTATAAAAAACCTCGTGCATAAACAATGCCTAGAACAAGGAACCAATCTCAATGATAAACAACAAATTGCTCAAACAGAACACGAACATGTATACGTATTATGCACTGGAAGAATCTACGAACAAATTTCTTCTGGACCATGTGTGAACCGATTTGTGGCTAGCCAAGGTGGTATGTAAATTTGCAAAAGGAAACACTATTTTTATGTATATTAAAGAAACAGTTTTGGCCATTTTTAATATATTAGCATTCCAGCTTATGGCAGTGCCTGCTTAAGTCCCTTTCATCGCTATTGTACAATTATTTAAATTTTTACTAGAATTTTTCGGACAAAAATCTAGTAACAATCGTTATAACGAACAAAAAAATGAAAAATAAAGTAGTGTTTGTCTACACTATCGCACTTCTGTAAAACGCAACCCTGACAGAATGTAAAATCTACGCCCGTAGAAAATTTGCAAAAAATTGCGAGCGCCATACGACTGTCAAATTTGCATCCATATTTTTATCAGATTCGTAACATATTGTTTTCATAATATAATACTTTTTTATCTTATTTTTTTTTTTTTTGAATTATTGACAAGTTCTTTTACTTAATCTAATAGTGTGAAAGAGCCTTTTAAATTGCAAATTATACCAAAACCCGTTTGAGTAGTGAGAATAAGCTTTAAAATTCTTTGATTAGTAAAAGAAACTACATATGTACATAAAGTAATTAAACAGAATAACACATATGAATGGGGGTAAGAGATGTAGAAATTTTGTAGTTTTAGTTTAGACAAGCGGAATTTCATGCAATAAAACAGGGTTTAAATAACAGCTCTTATAGGACGAACTGGAAAAATCACGATATAACACTAGTCTGTAATTTAGTAAATAATATAAATATTTAAATTTAAAATATAACAGTGGTTAATTATGCTGGAAAAGGCAGTGAATTAAATGGTAAATCTCGCAATTATTTATTGCTTCACCGGATAAGAATCTCCTGCGTTACGTTTCAACCAAAAATAAAATATGGTCAAAAGAGTTATGGAATCTTGCGTGTAATTATAAATATTGAAATTTTTATCCCTTGCTTCTATAAGTATTTATTTTTATTAAATGAATTTATCGGAAATTTATTATAAAAAAAAACCAAGAAATTTTTATTTTGGCAATATGTGATGAACTTTTTAGCATTAAAGCTTACGAAATCTTGAAACGCCGGTGAAAATATGTCAAGTTTGAGCCGTCATCTGTTGCTTGTATTTATAAAAATAAAATTAACATTACAAGTATTTGTGTTCGCCTAATACTGACGTAGAGAAAAATTACGAAAAACCAGAACCTGGTGAGATGGACTTTATCTGGAAGCAACTTCGAATAGTGAAAGACATGGACTCCTAGAAGAGACCGGGACTGTAAGCGACAACAAACTAATAATATGTAACTCTTATTCTTTATAAAAGTTTTTTAAGCAAATTAGCTTTTTTGGCAAAGTTTTTTTTTCAAAAATACAGCCGAAAAATTATCAAACATTTCATGTTTTTGACATTCATTTCATCCCTGTCTTTTTGTGATTTCGGCTACAGAAAATTGGTTTTGACAGCTATTTTTCTTTCATACTGTTTTACTTATTTTTTTTTTTAATGCTGAATGCAACATGATTCATAAATAAAAAAACTGATTTGAAGTGACTTCTTCTCTTCACAAACAAATAAAAAGTCGACTTCATTTTAAAAATTCTTTTAAGATTTTTTGTTGTTTTGTGTGTGTGTGTGTGTTTTTTTTACATAAATCCCCTGATGATTTTGGGAAAGAGGCACTATAAAGACAAAGCTAAATAAAAGAGTTTTTTTTTGGTATTTCCTACAATTCTTGGACAGAACTTCCTTTGGTGAATGAATAAATTTGAAAGGTTATTTTTGAGGGGAGAGATTTGGAAAAAAAACATTTGATGAAAATAATGCATGTTGACGACAATAATGATGAAGGCAATGTTCATTATCAACATGGATGATAATGATGGCTGATGGGTCATAGAGACATAAAAATGACAAGTGTTGTTTTCCAAATAAGAAGACATCTAACATCTTTTTGTTGTTGTGTTGAAGTTCATTAAATGTCAGCTTTTATTGTTGCTTGCTTTGCCACTGTTTTCCATTTGCACTTGAAGCTTGCAAAGAGAGTCGGAAAATCCAAATCAACTGCATGTAGCATGTTACTAATGCTTGCAACAAAAATTTTAGGCAAAAATAAATATTAAAAAATGCAGAATATTTTATAGAAAGTATCTATTTTAAGCCTTGAAATGTGTGTGTTGTTTAGCAAAAGAGGCAACAGTTTACATGCAAACAACACATAACGGAAACACAACATCTTTATTCAGTATTAAGCCGGAAAGCAACTGTTCATGTACGTTTTTGTGTTCTTTTTAGAGCTTCCCTTTCAAAAGTTTTATTTGTGAAACGTTTGACAAAATTCGTAACATAATATGCAAACGAAAAGAAAGTCTGCCAAAAAAAAAAAACTCTGGCTAGAATATGAAGGTTACACAAAAGATGTTGTAGATGTAGAATTTTGACAGACATCTTTCTTTACCTATACACACTCTAATAACTAATGGCAGGGTAGGCAAGGAAAGACGGAGGTTGACTGGCTGGCTGGTTGCATAAAGATTTACCATTCCGTTGAGATTTTACAAATCCGATGCAAACTTGTGAGCAGCCCTAGACAGGTGAGGAAGCTGTTGTTTAAAGCAGAACGATTTCGTAAGTCCTTAACATCTTGTCACAGACAAATAATTGTGCATGAATTTTATGTTTTGTAATAAGTGGAGCCGAGAAGCAGAGATTCTTAAGGTGCGGCGGTATGTTTTAGAAATTTTGAAAGTAGACTTTTGTGAGAATGACATAATAGGAACTTCTATGGCACCGCTGTTGTTTTAGAAGACCAGTGTCACTCTCATGTGATTCCAGAAATTTTGTGGTGCGAAATTCTCATTTAGAGCATAATTAATTGTCACAGAAAATTAAAGTGATTTTTGTAAAAAAAAACTCTTTGGCACAAAACTATTTTTTGTGACACAAGTTCCATATTGCGGTAAAAGCAGGAAAAAGAAAAGAAATACTTTTTTTGTGTCTTTTATAACACAAGAAATTTTTTTGTGGCAAAATAATTTTTATTTTTCGACAAAATTGATTAATTGAGGGATTTGAAACAAAACCAAGTTCTGACAAAAGCGACTTATGGGTACAAAATTGCCTAAAGCCATTTTGTGGAACAAAAAGTAAAAGTAATTTTTTTTAGAAAAATATTTTGTTGTGGACAGCTTAAGCTGTTGGCAGGGGAGTATTAACGAAAACAAAGAATTTTTAAATATGTCTAAACTTTTTGAATGGCAAAATATAAATGTTAAATGGTTTTGGAGGGGAAATTTCCCTTTTTGCCTAAAACTGAATTTTATCCCAAAAAGATAATTTTTATCGTTGCAAAACATGTTACACTCACTACAAAATGTTAAATGCTTTTTTAGAGCTTTTATGGAAAAAACTTTCTTTTATATTTCTTTTAATTAAATTGTCGATCCCATTACGCTGAGACTTTTGTTTAAGAAAGAGAACCTAATGCAAAACAATTATAAGAAACTGGTTTGAAGTAACGATAGGCCTTTTAAAAACATTGTTACTGCACGCCAAGGAAAAACATAGTTGGGGTAACCATATTCTAAAAGTAAAATATTATGATTAAATTACAAGGTTACAAACAAATCATATTATTATTCTATATAAAACTTTTATGGTCCTCTTAAAACGAAAAAGCAAAACATTGATGTTACTGATTGGCAGCGGTTGAGGTACGAACAAGGGCGAGTAAAGCCATAGCACCCTAAATAGTGCAAATAAAGTCCAAAATAATTATGTCTATAAAGTGCATTTTATGGTTAGAGTTATTTAAATATATTTGCACTACTTTGTTTGTGGTTAGAATTCTAGTAATAATTGTATTGTTCAGCTCAACCATGTTACAATGTTTACGGATGCAAATCATTTAAGGATAAACAACAATAACTTGCTTATCACAACTAAAGTAATGTTTGAAATATTTTCCAATAATCATTATTTGCCACAACAAAATATTGTTGTATAGAACATAATATGATTGTCGTGACCATGGCAAAACCATATGTTTTCTTTGGCTGTATACACGAGAATGCGGTAGTGAGGGTGAAAGGCATTTGTTACAGGAAGATGAGAAGGGATTATTGTCGGCTCAACTGCTCGTCATGTATCTGGACGAAGTCTGGGTTCAGCAAAATAGCGACACTTCTCATAAAAGAATCGATTTCAAATGAAAAAGTTCGCTCTTAATTAAAAATTTACTTTTAAGAAACCTTAAAGCTTTAAGATATATTAGAAAAGTTTGCAGATCCCTGCTTAAAAATCTATACACAAATAAGTTAAATCAAAAAATGCATTCATTGCATTCAACATTATTGCAACAAAAAATTATGCACTTATACACAAAAATAGTACAGAAAAAAACGAAAACATTTTCAAACTAATGGCTAGAGGTTTTGCCATTAAATGCATGAAAACCATTTGATTTTTTGTCATTAAATACGTTTTGTTTTTTTTTCGCAGATTTCTTTTTTTGTGCATTTTTCTTTTTTGGCTTGTAATTTGGTGATTTTTATTTACTCTTTCCCAAAGTTGTTGTTGTTGCTACCTACCATGCTCCTGTCATTAAGGACCCCTCTCTCTAGCGTGTCTGCTTAAAAAATTGCCACAGCACCAACGAAAAAAAGGTTGCCTTTTACATTGAAATAATAAAAAGAGAACAGTTAAAAAATTCGAACAAAAAAAAACTGTTCTGGGGGGTGGGCAAATTCAGTGTCGTTTGCGTGTGTCGTCTACCTTTTCATCATTATCATCGTCATCATCATCATCATACTCATGCACAGACACACTTTTAAACTGCAATTGCTGCAGTTATTTTTTTGTTTGTTTCTCATTTGTTTGTGCGAATGGTGTGTTCTGTTGCAATTGCAGTTGTAACTGCTTTTGTTGTTCTGTGTTCTGTGCACTTTGCTTTTGGTTGTTGTTGCAGTTTTTTATATTTTCTTTTCATAAAACAGCTCACGCATTTAATAGAATTGTATGCACAAATACAATCATATTTACTCACACTCACCACATGCTCATATATTTATTCTCTTTTGTTGTTGTTACTTTTTTGGGGGTTTTTAAATCTAGATTGCGTTTTGTTGTTTCAACTTTTTTTTTGTTCAGGATTTTTTTGCAAGTTTTTTTTTTAATTTTCGTTGCAATTTATGGCAAAAAAGAGGGTTGATTTTTGCGTTTTTTTTGGCTTATGTGCGAATGCATTTTTTGTTGCATCCCCCACTCACTAAAATATTACGATTGCAATTTGTTGTTAAAAACAATGAATGCAGTTTTCATATTTGTGCATTTATTGTAGCTTGTTGTAGATTTTATACTGTCAAGGTGGGGTGAAATTGTTGTAATTACATAATTTTAATAAGTATCACTGACAAAAAATTAATTAAACGCTTTTAATTAAAAATTATGGTGGACAATTAAATTTTTAATAGCTTTTGGAGGATTTTTTAGTCAGGTTGTTTTTAAAAAAACTTGTTCAGCGAACAAAGAAAAAATTTTATTTCAGCATCAGCAAAAAATTTGTTTTTTCATATTCGAATGACTTTTTTTTTTGAAGAATTCCATTTCACAAAAAAATAATCTAACAAGGAAAATTTAAAAGCAATTTTTCATTATAATAAATACTTTCTTAAAGAAAAGCGGGAAATTTTATTTTACTTTGAATTTTTCTAAATTTTGACTATGTTGACCATATAGGCCCATAAAGGGAAAATTTTCATTCAAAATTTGGAGGTACTTATTTAAATTAAAAAAAAAATAAAAACAAATCCCATTAGTTAATTTAATATTTTTTATGTTCTTGCTTATTAAAAACCCCTTTCTTAAATATTTTCACGGAAGAGTAATTTCAGCTAAAGAACATTTTTACTCAGTTTGTTGCCTATATCAAAATATTTCCCAGCATTAAAAAAAGAAACATTTTATTTAAGAGAAACTTTTGAAAAATAGTATCTTTTACTAATGCTGCTTAAATTAATTTTGAAACTTTCTCCTCGAAGGGAAAATTTAATTAAAACCGATTTTATTAAAAAAAAATTCTTACAGCGGGGTCTTTTTAATACAATTTTTTCCTTCGTACTAGGTATAACCATCGATACGAATACGGGAATGTATAAAAAGGTTAATTTCCCGTCATATAAAAGTAAGTTCCTTATTAGAGATTTCTATCAAAGAGGAATTTTCGATAAACTTAATTAATATCATATTTATGGGAAAATCTATGCCATTAAGTAAATTTATAAAAAAGGGAAATTTTCCTGCATTAAATGATTAAAATTATAGCCAAATTTTTTTGTAATGTTCCTATTATGCAAAAAATGCCTTAAAGGGAAATATTGCTTCTGGACTGCATTATTTAGTTTGAGTTACTTCTAATATTATTGATTTTATTCTAGGGAAACATTATTTTATATCATCATTTTTATAGTATATTTTTTTATGACCACATTTAAATCGTTGAATTTAAATCTCAAATAATTTAAGAAAATTCCCTGTGGATATCGAAGATGAATGACTGCATTGTTATATTTTCATAGCAATCGAGAGTAGTTTAAAAATTTCCTTGCGTTTCAGATGGAAGTTTTTCATTTTATAACCGACTAAAAAATTCTTTAGTAAAATCATTTTGGATGTTTTTGGGCTCAAATTAAACAGAGATCTGATTAGTCATAAAAGATATTTTCTACAAATAAAATAAACTGTCTAAAAAGGAAATTTTTGGTAGGAGGAATTATTAAAAAATGTTAGTTAAAAAACTTTAAGTCTTAGTAAGATTAATTCAATTCTAACTGTAGCGGAAATTGAATAAAATCAATTTCCAAGTTAACTTCTTGTTTATTTTGTTGTTTTTAGTACAGTTTCATTTTGTCAATAACATTATTAAATATTATTAGTTCCAATAGTGTTTAGTACAAATATTTCCTTATTTTTAAACTTATTTTCGTCATTTAATTGCAATATTAACTTTAATAGGCTTATGGATATGGCAAGTGTTCTATAGTACTAATTGAGCTAAAGGACGCAAAAAGTTACATGTGGCCAGCTTAGAAGGTTTATATTTGCCAAGGTCATCATAATAGGAAATTTACAAAAATTTTCAGAATCTTTAAAATTGCAATATTTAAACTTTGCTTATTTACCTTTCTTTCAGATCAATACTTTACGACTCTAAACTAAACCACTATTGCTTGGGATAGAAAAGTACAAAAGCATAACTTTACAAAAGTCTAGTCTTTTCAAAAACTTTGACAAATTGCATTTTTTTTAAAGATTTCAAAAATTCTTCTTTCTTAAACAAACTGAACTAGACACACACAGAGTAGACTAAACGCACCCACCTGTAAAACCGTACTCACCCTAATGTAAAATGTGTCTCAGTGAAAAAGTGTGTACAGATTAAACCTTGCCAATGTGTGCAGGAAAATGTGTTTTCTTAGAAGGAAGGACATTTTTAGTGAGTTCTTTACTTCTTAAAAATATTTTAATATTGGTCGGTTTGACATTTGGGTTGGTGGACTTAAGGAACATACAACAACGTAAGTAGCAGCAACAAAAAAAAAAAAAAAAACAAGTGCATAGACAGACAGTGACATAGACAAATCATACTTATAGAAAAACGATTTTGGTGCACATTCCATTTTCTTTATTTTATGGTTTTTTTCTAACGTTTCTTTTTTTTTTGGTGTAGTGTGCTTTTAATATAAAAAACCTCCCAAAGAACCTATAAAAAATAATAAAAAAGCACGTTGTGGTTTGGAAATAGATTAAAAAGAAAATACCAAAAACCAAGAAAAAAAAAACTGCTTACGAATTATGGGTAAAAATAAAAATGAAGGCAAAATAAAAAAAATCATAAGCGATCGATATGATGCACTCATTTCTGTCTGGTGCGCAGTATGAAGTGCATGGCATCCAATGTTTTTATTTCATACAGTAGGGATACAAACGCACAGACACAAACGCTCAAACAAACCATACACATACACACACACACATACACTCAATTATTTACACACAAAATATATTCAGAGCTACAAAATAAAAATTTTGACTTAAACTGACACCAGATGATGTTGCCGACGACGACGACGGGGTTGATGAAGGAAAAGAAAATGATGCCAGCTAGTATTGCTGTTGCTGCCACAAGATGAGGACAACAAGGAGCGTAGTAATGGATAGTAGCAGCAGTAGTATGGAGTATGAGAAGTCTATAGGTGCCTTAGATATTCGTAAAAAATCATCATAATAAAATGAAAGAAAGTAGAAATATTGTAATAATACAGAATAATAAGAAGAAAAACACATAATAATAAACGTTCAAAAAATCTAAAATTTTTGCAACGTTAGATTTTTTTGTGAAGTGGTTCTTAATTGTGTTGTCCTCGTGTGTGTAAAACACACACACACACACACTCAGACATTTAATAACAAAAAATTTAAATTTTCTTATTGTATTTTAGAGACCTTATGAGTACAACGGGTGGTATGATGAATGGTTTCTTATACAAATTCAACATACCCGTACATGTCCTTTAAGGAAGGCACACACACACACACACGCAGTACAGACTGTGAGTATGTGTTTTCCGACTGCTTATAATTTTCCTTTGCTGTTCTGTTCTCTCTGTTTGGAGCAGAGCTTTAAAGAATGCACTTGGAGCTTTTTCAATTAAGATTTTCTTTAATTTTGCTCTTTTTTAAATAATCTTAAAAAGGTACTTTATTAAAAAGGTGTTTTTTTTTGCAAAGAATTTCTTCAAAGTTTACTTGTTTCAAGAATAGATAATATATTTAAAGCGGAGAGTTCACGGTTTTTAAGTTAATGTTTCTTAAATATAGATATTTGTTAAGTTTCGTTTGGAGACAAGCCGGTTTCGGCTATGTGCCATCTTCGATGCTATTTTTCGTTCTGAGTCTTAAATGGTACTATTTGTGAATGGTTCTTGTTTTGAGTATACCTTCTCTTAAACACGGTAATTTTTTACAAGCCGGGAGCTTACTTTCTTAGTTAATTACTTAAATGGTACATTTTGAAAATAAAATTTTTTCAGAGGCTTCTTAATTTTTTTTAGAAGAAATTCAATTTTAAAACTATTAATTTGTAAGAGCACTTTTTAAATTTTACTATTTGTGAGTGATACCCTTTTAAGAGTGGTATTTGTTTTGAGTAATTCTGCTTTCAAAAACGATGTTTTGAAAATAACTCAAGCCGAGGGTTTATTTTTTTAAATGGAACTTTTTGAAAACAAAATTCAAAGGGTGCTCTTTTGAAAGAAACTTTGAAAATATTTTTTCTTCAAAAGTTACTGCTTTTTAAAACAATAACTTTTGAACTATTTTTTTAAATTCGTACGTTTTCTGAATGATATTTTTTCTGGATGGTATTTTTTAATTGCTTTCTTGCAAACAGTACTTTTTTTATAAAAAGATAAGCTTTGACAAAGTACTCCTTTTAAAAAGCCAATATTCATAAAATACAAAGTGTATTTGTTAAAATGTAGCTCTTTAAAAGTCACTTTTTTGGACAGGTACTTTTTAATAGGTTTGTTTTTTTTAAGCGAATTCTTTTTTAAATATATTTCATCCAAAAGATTTCTCTTAAAAAGGAAACTTTTGTAAAAAGTTATCTGTATTAAAAGAGACGTATTTTATGCAGATAGTATATTGTAATACATTAAAAAAAGGTACTAATTTCAAAACAGTGCGGTTATATAAGTACCTTTTATAAAAAGTATTTTCTATATTTAGTACTTTTTTAAAATATACCTATCTTAAGACGGTAATTAAAAAAAGTACTTTATTTACAGTGGTCCTTTTTTAGAAATGGTCCTTTTTTAAAAAGGGACTCATAACTGATTTTACTTTAATAAAATGAATAAAAATTGCTATTAGAGATGCAAATAATAACTACTTTAAGTAACTTGTTTGCTGGGACTGAAGGTCAAAAGTGTGCTAATCTGTTGGTTGCAGATTCAAAAATTTTACAAGATTTTATTTTTTACTTCATAGTCGCGAGTGTAATATGAATCTAATTTTCAATTTTATTGTAGCATAAAATTAACAAATTAAATTCAAATTAATTAATGAAAACTTTCTTAATAAACTCTGTCTTACAGTGTGTGTGTGCGTGTGTGTAAAAGAGTCTCACTTCTTGTTTCTCTATTTGACATTTTCCTTCTACTCATATTTATATGTCTCTACATGTGTATGTTTGTATTAAAGACGTGTCTTTGAAGTAATTTGCCGGGTATTTTATTTCAATAGTTTTTCTTAAAGTACGTCTGTACATGTGTGTTTATAGAATTTACATGTGTAGACGAGTGTTCCCATTTTAGTTTGTTGTTTTTATGCATGTGTGTGTTTCTGTCTATGTATTTTTTTACTACTTAATGAACAAGTGTTAATAGAAAACTAGTGTTTATTGATTTTAGTTCAATGTTGTCTAAACCATATTAAATAGAAAATAAACTAGTTTTTTTTAATTTTTAGTAAGTTTTGGTTTTTCTTAAAAAATAGTAAACATACTGAAATTTCCTTTTGCTTAATTTTGAGATATATTCGCTGCTGCTTCATTTTGTTGTTGTAATAAACATTTACTTGTCATGAATTATTTTTAGAATAATTAAAAATGGTTTAAAACAATAAATAACGATAAGAAAAAAGTGAGACTTTGCAAGTTTCTTTGAATCAGTAGTTGTGATTCATGTTCGCTGAGGCTTAAATAAGATTTTTTAATAACTAAAAAACAATTATTAATTCACTAAGTAACGAAGAAGGGTTTATTCTTTTAATAGGGCTTTTTCTAATTTGAGATGAACGAACGAAAATGAGCCTACCTCCATGAGACGAAAACACCGATGCAATTTACGTCAAAAGATTTTATTGAGGAGTAAAATAAGTAAATTAATTTTTTTGATCAGCAGAGTTTTACAATTGCATCTTAATTTACTTAAAACAATAACAAGGACCATTGCAGTGGAAACATTGCACGAATCTGAAATCTTAAGTCGGACGATCTTGTTACTAACATTTTTACAAATGCAAAACTATATTCTCAACTTCTTTTTTGAATAAAGACCATAATAAAATCAGACTTAAACCTTCGGCTTTACTAACACACTAACAAAAAGTCTTAAACATCGTTCAAAATTTCTATTTTATAAACAAATTTGTGAATAGAAGGGCTCTAACTTTATCTGCGTTACTTTTTTAAATGCATAAAATTTAAAATTTTTTTTATATCTCTTTTTTCAATGAGCTGAGGTATAACGGAGTTGATGTCAAAAAAAAAAAATTATTTTTTGGCGAGAGAAGAGAAAAAAGTTTCACAAAATGTTAATTTACATGAAACACAAAAAAAGAACGCATAAAAAATTGAAAATACTAATTGCGCAAATGCAAAAAAAGTACAAAAAAAGGAGAAAAATAATCGTTAAAATTTCTTTTATAAAAAAATTATAAAAACATGCCATACGAGAGATATGGGAAGGTGGCCAAAAACATTTTAAAAATCAAGCTTAAGTTTAATTTTGTAAACTTGCTACAGTGGGTGGCAGTTATTGTAGCAACGACCACAATAGCAATAATTGCAACAGCAGCAGATACAGAAAAAACAACAACAACAACAATTATAATGGCAATAACAAAAGTGCAACTGACACTGTCCTTTCAATGACAGAGAAACAAACAGCAGCAACCAACACAAAAGAAACAATGGCTACAACATTAAAAACAACAACAATAATAACAAAAATTATAATAAGTAGAGTATAGAGTAGTCACCAGCCATAGAAAACGCGAAAAATAAAAACAGAATATTTTGGAAAATAAACAACAACAAAAATCTTTTTTAACCAGCACAGTGGGGAATGTGAAGAAAAATTATTGGCATATAAGAAGTCAATATAAAGTTATATTTGGGGCAAATTAATATTTCGACCTCAGAGTTAGGGAGTTGGAAACAGTTTACAACGCCGTTTGTCATTATTTTTTTTTTATGAAACTTTAAATCTACTCCTGTCAGATTAAAAGCCAGTGGGATCTATTGGCGTTTTAGGACCTCCAATTTAGGGTGACTACTACATTTGATGCACTATCAATTCTTCTTTCTCGGCAAAAGATATTTAACAGTTTCACGACAAATTCTATGAACTGTGTAGAAAAAAGCTTCGTTTTCAGAATAACTATTTGTGGTAAAATAGTATAGAGACACAACTGTTTGAAATAAACTGCTTTCAAAAGGCTTTATTATCTGAGCAAAGTCCAAGAAAACCTTGCTGTGTTGTAAATATGCCTTTTATTGAATTGAGAAGATTTCTTAATTTTATATAAAGTTTCAAAAATTCCGTTTCAGAGCTTCCAAAAGGATTTAACTGATTTTCTAATTTTCAAAATCATGGACAGTAGAAATTAGAAGTATTTTAAAACATTGTTCAAAACAAGCTGCAAAAAAACATTTTACTAAAGCTTTTTTAAAGCTTTTTGCTCTGGCAGGGCTTTCAAGCTCAATTCTATATGCAGCCTGAGGTTCTGGGTGTAATTTCCACCATACACTCTAGTCTGTTTCTGAGAGTTAAGTGGCTTTTCGAGCTAGATCGCCCGTGAAAAATTTAGAGATTAAGAAAGCTCAGTTTCCTTTTGCCATTAATAGTAAAATAAAAAACCACAAAAACTTAGTATGTGTTTATTTGAAAAGCTTGTTTGTAGTCACTGCTATGGAGGAGATTTGGTGTATTTCTTAACTCAACTCCCTTTCAAATGAACTTATTATTCATTAACTGAAATCACCCAAAGTTGATGAATGATCGCTTAGTTATTTCTGCAAACATTTTTGGGCATTTTGCAATTGTCGGCGTTATTCTATCGACATGCCCACTATGCAACGTACATACGTGTATAACTTGTTGGAGTGTGTGTGTGTTTGTGCGGGCAGTGATAAAATATGATCTCTTACACTCTTACTCACATGCTCTTGCAGTATAGATGTTGCTTGGATGTGTTAAAATGCTTTTAACATTTTAGGACTTATTTTTTAATTTTTATATTTTTTTTTTTGGTTTACAAGTACTCGTATGTATTCCTTTATATTTATTTTGCAAATTTTGTTCATTCTAAAAAGCAACAACAATAATATCTCAATTGTTTAGTACTGCTGCAATGCTGTATGATTGTTGTTGTTTAGCACCTATTCATGTTCAAGTTTAGTCTACTATAAATTGCTCGCTGGCAAACCCCTCCACCTCCAGCCCCAGCTTAATTTTCTTTTAAGCATTTTGTTTTTTTTTTATTATTTTGGAAGGTTTTTCAAATTTTTTTATTTTGCATTTCACAATAATGTATTTTAGTCATGTTTTATGTAGATTTTTTTTAATCACACCTTCGTCTGCCTGCACATATTTGCACTTGTGTAATGCTTACAACACATTCCCAATATGCCACCGCCGCTCCAAACCCCAGTCTAGGAAAATAATAACGCAACAACACAAGTGAGTGCATCTTTCGCTTAATTGTTGTTGCTGCTGGTGTGTTGTTACTGCTTTTGCATTTCCCAAATGTCTGAAAATACGAACATACGTGCAACAACAAACAAAAAACGAAATATATAAAAAAAGTAAAAGAAATTGTACAAAAATTTCAATGTTGTCGCGTCATGTTGTAGCATTATTTTTGTAACTTTTAATTGCTGTATTAATGTCGAGTGTTGTTGTTATAGCTGTTGCATACAGACAAATTCAAAAGAAATTACTTGCAATCATTTTTTTTTTACACCGTCAACAACTCTGGCAAAGGAGAATTCTTTCAATAACATTTACTGTTTAACATTTTATTTTAAAGCTTTAAAAAGAAAATGCAAATTTCTTTGAACAAACTCCAGTCCTTGTAGGCTGAGAGCTGGATAAAGGAAAGTTTATGAAAGTATGTTTGAAATTAACTTACCTAACACTCTTCAAATCACCACTAATTGATGAATTTGGAGACGGTTTGGAACTTAAATCTAAAGGCTGTTCACCGGTGGGACTTGGTGAATCCTTTAGAGAGGGACTTATTGCAGCGGCTGATGTATCTGAGGTAGTTGGTGTAACCAAATCTGGTTGAGATTGTTGCTGTTGTTGATTCATCCAATTGAAATCTGCAAATTGAAAATATTTTAATTATGACGGGTATTTTTTCATAGAAAGTGGGCGGATAAAACAGCCCTTTACTTACTTGGTAATATCGATTGTATGGCGGCAAATTGTGCTGCCACTGAATCCATTGAAGCCATTTTTTGTGTAAGTAACTTGTTTAACGTTACTCGATTATTGACCGTTAATGGCCCGGCACCAGTCATTAATGGTAAATTACCATTCGTGTTGGCAGCGACGGCAATTGTTGAAGATTCGTTTGAATCACTTTCGCAATCCAACTGCTAATAATAGACACAAAAGTATAAAATAAATAATAAAAGAGGACAAAAATATTGAAGCTTTTAAAAAACTATATATAAAACTTGTTTTCCATTAAAGCTTTTCAAAAAAATTATTTTTCCTTTTAATATTTTACTAAACCTTTAAAGAAAATAGTGTTGTGCTAATGACTTTCAAAGAACACCATTACAAACTGGTTAAAAAAGCTTCTTATGAAGTTTTACTCCAGAAAAGCTTAAAACAAAAGCTTAAAAATATAATGATTTTAACAAGTAAATAAATCATCCAAAAATTAAAAATGTAAGTTTTGAAGAATTCTTTAATTTGCTTTCTACAATAGAATCTTATTTTAGCTTATAGGGAGAAAAAATGAAAACAAAAATAAGCATTTAGGAAAGGTCTACAGCCTTAAAGCTTTTATATCAAAAGCTCAAAATAATTATTAAGACACTATTAGCTAAAAGTAATGACACCTAAAAACTGGATACTTTTAAAGCTTCAAGTTAACTTTTAATAAAATATAAGCAGGCATGTGAATTCTTTCAAAATTTTATACTTGCATAAGAAGTGAAAATTTAAAACGTAGAGTTAGGAGCTTTCTTGTTTTTGTTTAGAGCAGAGTAATGAAACGTAAATATAAAAGCTTTAATTATATGGCCGAATATTTAGTAATGCAATACAGCTCTTTAAAACTTTTTGAATATGTGAGCTTTAAGCTTTAAAATTATTGAAAAAGTTGTCAACTAACTATTTTAAACATTGATATAAAAGCTTTCTTCTTTTTGTAATAATATAATAACAACAAATAAAGTAATTAATTATATTTTTTAATTAATTTACGTAAAAGAATTTGCGTTAACATAAAATTACCACGGTCACCTTTCCATTTTTATTTTTGATTTGCAAAATGAATTAAAGTTGTTGTTTTTCGTTGCTCAATATATGACATATACAAAAACATAAATAAAAGTTATAGCAAACAATATCTTCTCTTTAGCTTATCGGACAATTTGATCTTAAGCTTCATTTGAATAACGAGAAACGAACAATCTGTCTGTTAAAAACTCTTACTTCTGAATTCAAACTTAATGAAACTTTCAAGATTAATTTACATTAAAGAACTTTAAAGTTTACATCCCCTTGCTAAGCTCTTGTACACATTTTATAACAACTTTTCAACTAAAATAAGAAAAGGCTATTTTCTATATCATACTACAAAGATATGTTTAAAGCTTCAAGTAACTTTTTATTAAAAGGCTTCTTTTAGAATTCGATAGAGTTTATAGAACTTACCCTTTGCATATGGTCCGTTGCAGACCCGGTTGGGCCAGATTCGGCCACTAGTTCACCTTTAGCGTTCACTGTGAGTAATTTACCGTTAATACAGAAATTACACTTATCATTCGGTCTCCAATCGATGGGATCAGGTGGTGGTGATGGTGACTTTGATGGACTTTGAACTGATGATTTTGTTTCTAATTTCAAAGCTTTAACTGTGATGTCTGTAGTATTCTTTGTAACGCTTTCAAGAGATAAATTATTGTTATTAATAAAATGGTTACTGCTGCTAACAATTTCTTTCCTTGGATTTTGTGATGCTGGAATTTGGGTGAAAATTTTAAACATTATTCCAAAATAATAATTTTTCATAAAAATAAAAATAATACCTGATGCTTGAATTTCTTCTTTGCCTTTGTTAGTTTCTTCTATTAAGTGATGTTTATTTTCTTGTCTTTCTAATTTATCTAATTCTTGTTGATCTTTAAAGTGTTCGTACTCTTGTTGCTGTAATATAGTTTTCTCTTTATCTTTGACGTGGTTCTCTTCGAGATTTGGGGTTGCTATTGTTTCTATTGTTTTAGAGATTTCTATAAATTCACCGCCATTAAATTTATCCAGCTCTTTCTTCAGTTCGATATTGTTCTCTTCGATTGCTGCAACAAATTGGTCGGAATTTAAGTGGGTTCGCATTAATGTTTCTTGATATTGCTTCCATTTCCTGCGCCCCATTAGCTCCTCAGCGACCCGTTCTAAGCCTGACAAAATAGAAAACATAATTTGATCAGTTAATAATTGTGTGATATTTTATCGTTATAATGATACAAAACAGTTTTAGAAAAACCTGAACCGGTAGGCTACTTGGTAGTTAATTCTTTTGGTCTAAAAGTTATAAATTTAAATTTTGAGTTTTTATTCTTCGCCCTTTTCTGTTGTGAAAAATATTTACAGTAAAATTTCTAAAAAAATCGGTCGCTGAACAAAATTTTAGACTTTAAGATTTTTACGAGGTCAATCCAACAGTGCCAATTGAAGTCGAAATGACTTTATATTATTATTGAACCAACCAAATGCTCGGAAACCTACTGAACTGATAAAAACTTTTTCGTTAATCAACTTTGTGTGGTAGTTTCTTAGCCATAACTTGAATAAAGAAGAAAACACTTTAAATAGTTTACATTCATTAATAAAATTGTATAGTAACAAATATTATGTTATTTTTGAATAGCTAAAATATTTCGGTTATCGTTATAATTTGAGTAAAATTTATATTGTTTCAACCAACCATGTTGCGATTTTTTTGGATGAACAGAAGACCTTGTTTATCATAACAGAAGTAATGTTTCAAATATTAATATAAAATTAATAACAATAATATGCTTATGGCAACCATATATTGGTGTAAATAACATAATATTATAGTCGCGAACATGCGATAACCATGTTTTTTCTCTGCGTGTGTTATACAACAAAGACATACTCGGGTATTTGAATATGTTTCTAAACAGTTAAGCCGGATTGTACGTAGATTTAAAATATACTGCATTATTACAGCCATATCGAAATAAGAGTGTTGCGTTAGCAGCAGGGCACGTATCCACAGTACATTTGATGTAAAATATATGTGTCTGAAAGCAATGTAGCTCAACGCTCTTATTTAGGTATGGCTTGTAGGGGCAACAATAGTTCGCTTACTCACTTATCGGTTCTTGACTTTTCTGCCTACCAGTGCTGTGTTTCATCGTCTACCATTTCGCAAATTTTTATTCATTCATTAAATACTAAGCGAAATAAAATTTTTGTTATGTTGTAATACCTTTAAGTAACTGTATGCGTATGTAAATATTTGTATGTGAATAAATGCATCATGCATTCCCTTTCAAACTCGTGTGATGTGTTGCGGTTACTGCAATCTTTTACTTTTGCGAAATTCCTATAATGTGACTTGTATGGAAATTTTTCATTACAATTTTATTGACTCAGTATAGATTTTAATTCTAGGGTTTGTTTTGGTCACATAATTGAAATAAATGCATTGAGTTATTTACAATTTTAAATTGCGATATGTAATGCTTTTAATAGTTATTAATACTTGCAAGTAGTGTTTGGGAATTCCCGGACTTTTTCTCTTCCCGGGATTCCCGGGAAAATGTAGAAATTTCCCGGGAATTCCCGGGAATCCCGGGAAATTTTCTTCTATTAAAAACAAGTAATTTTTGACAATGAATTTTTCTTTTAAATTTGTTTTATTTAAAACTAAATAATAAAGTACATATACATTTAAAACAAAAATTAATTAAATTAAATAGCACATGTTAATTTAATTTGTGTAATGAAAACAGACAAAGAACTTAAGGAAATAATTTCCGATCATTTTTAAATAAAAAAATTTAACAGAATTTATAACATCATTTCGACAAAAAATAAATTTTTAGTACTTCTAAGGCATTAAGTATCTCGGCTTCGTATTTTTGTGGCAAAGTTCCCAGCAATGGAGAAAACCCGTTCACTATCCACCGATGTTGGCTTTATTGTTAGCAAAGCATTAAAAAATTATCTAAGTTTTTAGTTCGAATGTTGCTCGCTTCATATTAAGCAAATTCTTTTCTTAGCAAACTAGTCTGAGTTGATTTTGGCTTTTTTGGATTAGCCTTTGCATTATCTATAGCCTTTTTCAGTATAATTTTAAAACATTCATTGATTTCGTTTTCAGATAGATCAGTATCGCTGCTGGACAGTTCAGAAAGTGATTGATCAAACAGCCGTTTATAAAGCGGTTCAGCACACAATTTTAAGGAATTTTTTGATACTTTCGTATTGACATCAGAAGTTTTTAAATAATTTATTAATGCTATCATTTTTTCATCACGTCTTTGGCCAATTTTTTCTCGAATTGACTCATATGAAATACTTAATTTTAACAAAATGAAAATGTGAAGAAATAAAAAATTACTGTTATAAAATCCAATTAAAACTTTTCCCGTTTTCCCGGGAATTTTCAAAAATTTTCCCGGGAATTCCCGGCGAAAATTTTTCGGGAATTCCCGGACCCCAAACCATACTTGCAAGTGATTTTTAGGTGCTTGAGTAATATTTAGGCATAGAAGTGCTATGCAGCTATAATTTTATAAACGAAATAAGAAAATTGGAAGAACTTGGAAGATGTTCTAAGTCAAGTGGTAATTCAAAAATGTATTAGATATAATAAAAGTGATTATAATGAGTATACAAATATGATTGCGGCAATCATTAAATGTTTGCAGCAGTTTTAAAGTGATTGGAGCAAACATATTATGCTTGTAATTTTTTTGTAGCTAAATGCCTGTGAATGTTAATTTTTTAGGTACCCTACAATAAATATATTGTTATAGCCAACATATAATGGTTAGTTGAAAACCTATAAAACACTACTATAGTTACGGTAAACAAGTTATGGCTTACATGCAATCACTAATTTCCTTCCGCGAAAAATTGCAGCAAGGTTGAGTTGAACAATATAATTTTTACTAAAATTCTCACCACAAAGAAAATAGTTTAACTATATAAAAATAATATAAAAACTCTTATATGTAAAATTGTTATTGTTTAATCAAAGTATGACAGTGCTGGGGTGGTTAGCGCGTGGACTCTTAAGCATTCGATGGCTTTTGTCGCCTGTGTTTGAACCTTAGCTGCTGTCAACTGTAACTTCTATTTCTATTATTTTAAGAGGACCAAATTATTATTATCTGCAATAATTATATGATGTGCTCACCACTATATGATTATATCATAATACGTTGCTCTTAGATTATGGTTACCTCGACCATGTTTTTTCTTTGCGTGTAGTTTTATTCGTAGCATTTTAAAAACGCTCTTTGTTCAATTGAAAAATGTTTCAAAATGTTTCATATAAAAATTGTTTGACTTCAAATGAATTTCCGTGCGAATGAGTGTTTTAAAAAAGAAAGAAAACCACAAGGAACATAGTCCCTGGCTGATGTAATAAAAAAAGTAATATTCTCTAACTTAATGAAACGTTGAGGTAATTTGTTTTTATTTAAGAATTACGGAAACAAAAAGGCATTTTTTAATTTCATAACATATTTTCATACTGGCCTTTTAGTAATTGTAATTCTAGTATGCCAATACCACAACTTAATTATAGTAATTTAAAATTAGCACCTCCCTTAAAAAACACTTAAGAACGTTTCATTATTTGCCAATAATAATTTTTTTTGTCCATGTAAAATCAATGTAAGGAAAAGAATTCTTGCGTTATATACTTTCTTTTTTATATTAAAACGTAACAATAGAAAAGTGTCTTATGGATTTCGTTTTGTAGAATATTTTCGAAAAAAGATATTTATTTCTAAAAAAAAATGATCGTAAAATGAATGATGAATTACGTTAACGGTTGGAATTTCTATTTAAAAATATTCTTGAAAATACTTAATACAGCATTTTTGCTATAAAAGCATTTCCTCAAGAAACGCCTACCTTAATTTTACCATGTGCGTAAATTAAAAGGATAATTAAAGTCTTGCATGAAATATGCAATTAAAAATACAGAAACAAAAAACCACGTTAAATTTAGTACATGGGGCTGGGCAGAGTTATTTGAAAACTATTTTAGTCAAACCCGTTTCAAACATATAATTTTGCTAAATTATACAAATAGAAGGGAATGAAATTAAAAACAAACCAAACTAAATAATATAAAATTAAAAATAAATGAAACAAAAATCAAAAGAAAAAATTCTCATGCAATCTAAATTAAAAAAAAAAACCAAGCAATACAATTTTACGCATCAACAATAATTCCTAAACCTATGAATTTTTGCATGCAGAACAAGTAGGATCATCGTCGTCATGTACACGCACCTTTAATTAAACTTTAAGGACGAAACAAACACACGCAGTTATGCAGGCACGCATAACGAAAAATACTCTGCTTTTATATATTTTCCTGCATAAAGAGTTCTGAAACTCTCACTCACTCTCTTTTATTTTCTTTGACCCTCTTAACGAAGGCTTATAGGAATGAATATAAGTGTATGTGTGTGCGTACGATATTTATTTAGACGAGAGTTGATTTTTTTCAAACAGGAAACTAAAACCAACAAAAAAAAAATTTTAATTAAAAAAAGAGGACGCAACAAACATACGTAAACGCACATATGGGCTAATCGAAAAATATATTGTATAAAACTATTTAACTTTTAGACCAACTTCTTTTAAATTCGTTTGGCAAATCTATAAAGAAGAACAAGGGACTCCTGGCTGCTCTCTTGTAAAATGTAAAGGCTCATTTCAAAAGAGAGCAACAAAGTATTGTTAAAAATTAAAACATTTTGAAAACGGTATTTTTTTAAAAGTATTTTCCTAAAAAAATATCTTATTAAAAAATGTTTATTGAAAAAGTACTTTTATTAAAAAAGTATTGTTTTTAGAGCGTTTTTGCAACAAATAACGTTTCCTTAAATGAAATTTTATTGAAAAAGGTATACTTTAAAAAGTACCCGTCTTAGAAAACTATATTTGTTAAGAAATTTCTTTCTTAACAACATGTTTTTGGAAAAAGTACCATTTTGAAAGTTTTTTAGTAAAAAGTACCATTTAACAAGTACGTTAAAAAAAGTAAAAAAAGCCATATAACTTTAAAGAAAGTATTTAAAGAAACCATTTTACAAATTTTAAAAAGTACCATATAAATAATTGGAAAGTACCAGCTTAGAAAAAGGTCCTCTTTAATAATGTAATTAAATAAAATATTACGTTCCTTAAATAAAATATGTACAGTCGTAAAAACGCGTTCCCTTAACGTATTTTTTTAAGCATCTTTAAAAACAGATACTAAAAGGCACATAGCTTTTAATAACAAACTTATAAAAGCTATTTTCTTGAAAAAGTATTTTCTTAAAAGAATTTCTTCATACAAAAGTACGTTTTCTAAAAAGTAATTTTCATAAATAAGTATGATGTTCAAAGAAGTTTTTTTTGGAAAAAGTTTCATATTGAAAAAAAAAACTTTTTAAAAAAAGTACCTTTTAATAAAAAATAAATTTTAAGAAGAAAATATTCAAAACAAGTATGTTTAAAATAAAACTAGAAAGCACTCAATTTTAAACCAACTTTTTAAAGAAAATTTTTACAGATTTTAATAAGTACCCTATAAAAGAACAATAAAAAAGTTCACCTTTTCGAATTTTTTTTATAAAAGTACCATTTAAAGCACAACTACAAGAAGTACGTTTTTAAGAAGAAAAAACAATTAAAAAAAATTATGCTGTTATTAAACAACTTTTTTAGAAATGTGTTTTTAAAAAGACACCTTTGAAGAAAGTAACTTTTCCAAACGGTGCTCTATGAAAGTCCCAATTAAAAGTCAACTTGATTTTTTATAAGGTACTAGAAGAAGATCCTATTAAAAAAATTCACAATTTATTTTTTAAAAATCGTTTGAAAAAGTTTGCTACTTTATAAGCATTTTGATACTTAATGTAGTTCCTTTCAGGCAATGCCATGGAAATTAATTAAAGTTAATGAAAATTGTCATCGTGCTGCTCACTTAAAATAAATGTGAATTTGTAAGTGCAAAACTTAAAGCGTAATTTTTTAACTGCAGCAGTTGTAAAACTATTATACCACTGTGCAACATACTTAAAAAAAACACTGGAACTTGTAAATAATGAAATTGCATGTAAAAATCAGGTTGCCAACACACCTGCAGCATGACGGCCACCTAGAAAAATAAACAGACGAACGAAACACTAAAAACGCTATGGAATGCCAAACCAAACTAAGTTGATGTTTTTTACTTCTCAATATTCCTTTTCATTTCGTCGTTGCCCCAACTTTTCATAAACAAATATACTTCCTTTTTGTTTTGAAGCGAATAAAAAATGAAGCATTATAACATGTGTGCGAAGCTTTACACACACAACTATAAAATGTAAACATGTATGTGTGAAAACTAAGTATGTGAATATGATTTAGGACGCTTAGCTGTCGATATGACGTCTGAACTAACTAACGTGACACAACAACGTGTGTTTTTGTGTTAGTTTTTGACTTTATTTTCCACCTTGTTTTTTCGTTTCTTTCAAGTGTTGTTGCATGCGTATGTGCGTGTGGATTTGGCCAACTAAATGCAGCAGAAATAAAATCGTTTCGAATTTAAAAAATAATACAAAATTCAAAAGTTTTTAAATAATTTCTTTGAAAATGGCCAGAGTATGAAACTGTTTGCAAACGTAAAAAAGGGGCTAAAAAAATATGGCGCCATTTTTTGTTTGCAGGACGAGAATGCTACCAAAAATGGAAATGTTAGATTAATTTGTTAAACGGCAAGGACATTTTTACTTAAAAGTCTTAATTAGTAACAAACCAAACATATGTTTTTAAAACAAAGAACATTTCCTAAAAAGTGCCTTATCTTTAAAAAGTACCTTTTACAAAATTATTCTGAAAAGTTTCAAATTGCCTGTTTTAAAGAAATGTACTTTTTCTTTAGGTACCTTTATAGAAAAGTACATTTATAAGAAGTACTTTTTTAAATGGAAACTTTACCAAAAAGTACAATTTAATATAAGAACCTTTTTAAATAAACACTGGCTAAAAGTATTACTATTTGAGAATGGGGTCCATTTAAGACAAAACCATATTGAAAGGTACTTTAAAATATTTAATTTTACTACCATATAAATAAGTAATTATTTTCAAATTAAAAGTTTCATTACACTGGTAGGGCGGGCGTTCGTTTGTACCTTTGCAACTGAAATATGGTTGTACGTTACTTCTGCTAGTTCTCTTTTTTTAATGATAAATATTCTTTAGTGCAAACTAATGAACAATCAAACCGCCTCTTTTCCACTATTCAATGAAAATTATAGAAAATATTTCAAATAAACCGCGTAAAAAATTAATAAAGAAACTAACACAGACACAAGTCTTTGAAAGCACACTCTAATGTTAAGAAAGAATTTTAGTGCTGGTGTTGTAAGAAAATACTAGGGAGATAATTTAAAACAACAAACGTGGTAGCAACTAAAATTGCGGCAAAAATTAGGGTTCATTTCAAACAAAACATTAACAACACAAAATTTAAGCTAAAAACAACACTAGAACTCATTTGTAGAAAGTAATAGCAACCAAACTCACGTGCTCTAAAATGAAACGAATATGTCTGCTACTTTAAGCAATAACAACAACAACAACAAAAACAAATTCCCAAACTGTTAAAGGCTGTAACTTAATGAACTATTTAGTTTGGCAGGACTGTGAGCGTGTGAATGTGTTTGAGTATTTTGTAATAGGCCATATTTGTATGCGTTGCACCACAAAAAGGTTAACGTCCTCCAACGATTTAAAACTTCAACTTTTTCTACGCTTGCTGTTTGTTGGTTTGTTGGTTTGTTTTATTTCACAGATTTTTTTTTGTGTTAAAATGCAAACAGTTTTTTTTGCGTTTAAAAACGCATAAAATGCAAACGCATTTTTTTGTTTGCTGGATTTTTGTTAAAAAATAGGGTTGATAAAACAACAGCAAACTTACATACTCACACGCATATTTTTACACTACTACACACATGCATACAAACACACAGGCAAATATAGACTCTGACATTTAACATACATTGTACTTTACGTACGTACACTTGCACATCAAAGTTTGTTTTGTTTTTTGTTGTTGGTTAAAAATATTTTTTGTTCTTTGTGTCTGTGTGTGTGTGTGTGTGTCTGTTCTGTTTGCAACTAGCTACTGCACATGCACATTTTTAACTTGCCATCTCTAGCAAAAGACAGTCCTCGTTTCCCTAACCAAAACCTTAAACATCGTTTTCAATCCCTCCAAATTCTGTCACTGTCCCTCTTTCACTTTTGCCTAGTTTTGATATAAAAATTGCGTTAGTACGAGGCAGGTCTGATAAGGGCGGTGTAACACAATATGTTCAGAAATTTTTAAGCAGCTATAGGAATTGTTTTTGACGGCGGTTCAACCAGAGTAGCCTTTTTTAAACAAAAGAGCCCTCTGTACTGAGATCTTGCAACCTACAAACCATCTCACCTGCGCTGCCCTCCGTCCAGGTGCCCTATCTCCAAGATCTTATTAGTTTTTCTGCCAATATTTCCGCGAACCAAAACTACATCGTGTGATTATACGAACTTATATTTCAAATATTTAATTAATAGTGTAGATGGCTTGATAGTATGCTCACATTGAGGCCATTAAATTCCAAATTAAGTTATAAAATTTAGTGTTCACATAGACTTGTATTATAAATTTAATTCAATTTGTGGTGTAAGTACTAATTGCTTAATTAATTTTTATTAAATATATTCTTGTTAGGTAAATTCAGCTCAATTAAGGCCTTAATTGCGTAAACCTCGTAATTGCGCAATAAAGGCGCATGTGTGCACATACTACAATAAATGTCACAGTGGTTAAATGTGTAAAACATTGTGAAGCTTTTCACATTCCTGCTTAAAAAACTCAAAGTCAAACATTTAAAATAAGTTCTATTACATGAATATTCGTAAGTTTATATTTGCAAAAAAGAAAAATATGGAAACAGCGCCCAACTCAATTCATTTAAAGGACTTTTCGTTTTGCACTTCGTAAATACTTGTACGCATGCAATTGCAGCGTAAAATTGCGTATCATGAAACAAAAGAATGCAAAAATAAAACGAAAAAAGAAAATAATTTGAAAAATACAAACGAAAAATATAACAGCAAAAAGAAGTTTAAATTAAAAGCTTGTCTAGTAAACATACACACACATACATACTACAAAAATATACAAACAAACGAACACACGTACACTATACGTACATATTTATGAATGTGTGTTCTTAATAATATAGACATAGCCATGTAAACTTCATTGCCACCACTCACCAAAACCATTAAAATTTATGATTTTTGTTTTCTATTGCCTGAACATGCACGGGCAATCTTACTTGTGCATATGCAACTGTATGCCTCTTTAGGTGAGTGTGTGTGTATTTCCTCTAGTTTATAGAATTGCATTTAGGGAGATTCCAAAAAGCCAAACAAAAAATGAGTCACACAGGTAGTGAGAGAGCAGTCCGTGTAAATATGTGTAGAGAAGGTTTTTGTATAAAATGTTAAATAGAATTTCTTTAGATTTCGTCAATGTATTATAGCTTCTAAAATATAAAAAAAAATTATTTAGCTGGAGGTTAACTGTAAGAGTTTTATGTCTGCATAAGTGTTTTTAATGAATATATTTTGTAGCCTACCTTTAGGATCGTCTTTTTTTTGTATGCGTATGTGTTTGTGCTTTGTATCTTTACTGTCCCACTGGCTAAGTTATGTCACATTTTTTATTTATAGTCATTTTTATTTCTACTATTATTTCAAAAATATAAAAACCACCACGCGATTTTTCTTTTGCTTTCTAATTCTTTTTTAGTATTTTGACATTTAATCTTGTCGCAGTAATTATGGCAACAAGTCCTTTAAGAATAAAGGATACGATTGAAAATGCAAGGTATAAGATAAAAGTTCAGTATCAAAACTGAACAGGAGTGGCATTAAGAAAAAAATGTTTTTGTGAGTTCCTTTTAACTACACTCTACTGTAAATACTATGATAACCAATATTTTTGCATTATGGATGTATATTTCGGCTGGCAAATTTATCAACGCCACTGTATAGAGTATTAATTAATGACTCAAAGAATTGTGTCACCTTCTTCTCTCTGTCGGGTAGCATCCGAACACCGCATTAAAAGAACTCTTGATGTTATTTTAGTTCATCGCAAATCCGAAGGAAGTCCCAACCAGGAGGCCTGAGTAACGTTGATCGCTAGTGATTATTACGTTAGCGTTGATTAGTTCATAATGAAGCCATAAGAATTTGCTATTAAGCGAGCATACATGTAAAGGAAAAATATGGTTAACATAACCATAATTTAACAACAACATTAATTTAATTATATGTTTTAAAAGAATTTAGACAAATATAATAGATAAAAATAATATGGCCCTCTTAAAACCATAGAAAAGTATAATATTTGTATAACTGATTGGTGACGGCTGAGGTACGAACACAGATGACCAAAGCCCTTGAATATGTTTAAGCACCAAAAGAGTTTTACATATTATGTCTATTAGGAACATTTTATGGTTAGATTTATTATTATATTAACGACTTTGAATTTGTTTGTAGTTAGAATTTCATTAAGATATGTCTTGTGCAACTTAATCATATTTAAACTTTAACTAAAATTTGCTTACCGCAACTTAAATAATGTTTAACGTGTTTTTAAAAATCCATAATATGCGTGCCACAACAATAAATTGTGGTAGAAAACATAACATGATGTCGTAACCATGCCACACTTATGGTTTTTTTGCGTGTAGCTGTGCGTTTTTCAATCCTTTAATTTTTGTTCACCCAGCCACAACTGCTATGTGTTGAAACGAGAAAAAATGAGAAGGAGAATAGCGAGACTTCGTTTTCCAAAACATTCGTTTTAAATTTTCCCACATAGAAATTGGTAGGGAAGAATTTAGCAGGAAACTTAGTTCATATACAAACAGTACGGCTAAAGAAAGAGTTTGCCCTGTAGTTTGTTTCGCATTATACTGGCCAATCTATCACCAATGGATGAATGCTTCTGCATATGAAGACGATAATTTTAAGGCTATTATAGCTACACGACCACATTTGTCACTTTCGCCAATTTAGGTTACTTTATATATTTTTTTTTTTGACAATTAACAGATCCAGCGCTGTCGGTATAAGAGGAAATGTGAAAAAATTAGTGTTTAAAAAAATTTTATTTAACATAAAAGAACTTCATAAAATTAAGACATTATAAATGTATTACCAATCAAGAGGTTTTGAGTAAATAAATTGATTTGTTTTTACATTCTCAGTATATTTCGAACAAGACTACATTTACATGAATAAAATTTTTCATGAAATTAGTTTAATGATATTTTGGTTTATGGGCAAGGGGTGTAGAAAAGCAAGCATTTCCCTACCCCACTTGTCACCAAACAAAAATTTCATGCCACTAATTTAATGAAAAATTTCGTTACGTTAATATAGTCTAAGTCATTTTAATAAACTTTATTCTAGTTTTTTGACCTTTATTATTATTATGATGTCTAATTCTTCTGAGCTCCAGGTCATCAAGGAAGATTTTATTGATGACCTGGAGCTCAGAAGAATTAGACATCTAAGTCATTTTATTTTTATAAAAATGAAATATTTGAAAAGAAGTAAAGTCGCTGTCTACACGGCGAAGATTGCTGCCAAAGACATTTATAGTCGTGTAGTTGGGTAGTCTGCAGCCGTCTAATTGTTTAAAGCTTGACAACTGGCCATAAGCATTTGAAAACATTTGGTGAAGAATAGCAAAAGCTTTCCATCGAGTAAGAAAAAGCTAGTGCGAAAACCAAAAACGGGTTTCTGTATTAAAAATTTTCATACAATAAAAAAATCAATAATAATATCCAAAAATTTTGAAATAAAATTATACTTCAGATAAATAATACATCTAATTTTATTTTCTACGATTTTTTTTACCAAAACAAACCAACACGTTATATATTTCGTGCACTTAATGTTAGTCGAATGTACTTAGAAACCCAAAATAGATACACGTCATTAGAATACAAAAGGAAAAGAGCCACACATGCCACTACACCTACCCATAGATACACGTACCAAACGTAAAAGTTGTTTACATTTGTTTGTTGCACGTAACTTTTGTTAAATTTATTTTAAAATATTTACCAATATTTTTACTGTTGATTTCTTTTCTTTTTTTTTTGTTCTTTAGTTTGCTTCCAAAAAATCTAAAAGTGGTTTATAATATAAAGGCTACACTCTCTCACTCTGCTACACTTGATATTCTTTCACATACACACACACACATGCATACATTTTATTGTACGTGTACTTTGTTTACCCCCAATACTCGTTAACGCATACGAAAAAATTTGGTGACAGTATTTCTCCACACAACAACGTAACGTAAAGTGGGGGGAAAATGGTTAAAAAGCAGAATAATAACCGTTAAGTTAAATGAAAGTGTGTATGTGCGTTTGTGTGAGTTTTTCTATGAAGGTGCATGTGTCAATTTGTAGGTGCAGTTTGGGTTTGAAAATATGGTCGAAAAAAAGTGTAACAAACAAAAACAAATAAATGAAATATTGCAAAAACAAATACATACATTAACTACAACAACAGCAACATGTTTTTTTGTTGTTTAACATACTACCAGATATGTGTGTATGTATGTATGTACACATGTAGAAAAGAATGGAACCACCCAACAGAATTTTCGCCTGATAATCGGAAAAAATATAAAATCAATGACAATTTAAGCTCTTTTCTAAAAAAAGTGTAGCCTTATAAATAGGGTGAAGTATTTTCAGATTGCCTAAGCCCTCGCAGAGTGATGCATTTTTTACGATTACAATGGAAAGAAGTAATTAAATCAAATTTCAACACAAAAATAAGCACATGAAACAAAAGTCTTGGTTGTATAAACAGTGTAATTAATACAGTTATAATAAAGCGTAATATTTCACCCTGAATTTAAAATTGAGTGCAACAAATATTACATAATTGCCAGTTTTTTGTGCAACATATTAACAAAAGAACGTGCTGTTTTTCGCAAACGTTGCATCTTTTACGCCACAAGTTTTTATTTATTATAAACATGAAATACTTAACGTAAAATTGGTACTTTTAAAAATAATTAAAAAAAAAAGAATAGAAGAAGAATGAAGATCAGTGTCAACACAATAAACTCATGATATTTTATCGTTGAAAACTTAAAAATACCGTTATTTCACAACAATTGCTAATAAACGAAGTGATCGAGAAACGCTAAGTATTTTCGTACTCTAGGGCCAAAACGCCTATATGAGAACCCCTGCACATTTACGTTTGACTATTGTATCACTGCGTTATTTTCAATTCACGTCACAAATTTCACAGTTGCTAGCGCATTTGATTTTGGTTAAAAAACAAAATAAACATTTTTCCTACTAATCTTGAATTGGAAAAATAGAAAAAAAAATAATTTCAATACTTCTGCAGGTATAATTTTCAAACCTTTCGGTTTTGCAAAAATTAGTTTGATTTCCAAAGTTTTTATGGAATTTTCTAACATAACACCTTCTTCTAAATTTATTTGCCCATAATCGAGTCAAATATTTGCCATTAATTGGTCACACTATGCTCTCATTAGAATCACTTTTGATGGCTGGCAAACAGTTTTATTTGACGAAAATCTGCCGTTTTGTTGTTTGCTCCTAATAAATAATTTGTAGTTAGACTACGGCAAACAATAATTAGTCACTTTTAGTCAAATGTTTGACTAGTGTGACCGTACCTTAAGTCAAAAGTTGCAGTCCAATCAAATTAAAAAAGAAAAAAAGTAAAATTTAGGGCATTTTTTGTAAACAAAAGTACGTACATACATGACTTTCTACAGGAAAAGAAAAATTATGGTTGCGGTAACCATAATCTAAGAACAATATATTGTGATTGAATAATATGATTGCAGACAAATCATACAATTATTGTAGATAATAAGACTATGATATGAATTTTATTAATTTCCTTAATCATTTTTTTTTTTTATAATTTTAGAGCTTAAAATTATTTAACTAAAAATAATAATGTACTGCTCTTAGAACGATAGAAGAGCAACAACAAGTAGCTGAGCTACGATCACAAGCGGTTAAAGCCATCCAATACTTAATCATCAATGCGCTAACCACTTAAGCCACAGTGCCCTGGTTTTTTGATTTTACATTAAATGACTCTTCAGAACATTTAATGGTTAGGATTAGTGTATTATTTTTGTGTAGTTAAAATACTTTAATCATTATATGCTTGCCATAACAATATACTTGTCCTGATCATGGTACAAACATATATCTTCCCTGCATGTATCGTGTTTCAGGTTGTAACATTTAAAAAAAAAATATGTTACGTATCTTGACAACACTAAGAATATTTTGCTGGGATTCAAAATGTATTTTTAGTTTTGGGTTTGAGAAACAACAACAAAACACACAAAAAATGAGCCGCCAACTAAAAAAAACTGTACTTGGGATTTAGTACAAGAAGACTCGTTAAAATGCGTTTTTTTAACGATTTTAAATTTACACACACAAGCAGAGCTTACGCACTCGTTAATAGGCTTACAAACACATGCACGAATGTATATTAACTACATTAAAAAAAGATAAATAAAAATTGTTCGCATTTTTATTTCACATTCCGTTTTTTTTTCTCTATTAAATTAAAGCTGTGCATGTGTGTAGGTAGAAATAAATATTTTGTATATATGTATATGGTAT
This sequence comes from Phania funesta, assembly GCA_963932375.1. NCBI lineage: Eukaryota > Metazoa > Arthropoda > Insecta > Diptera > Tachinidae > Phania > Phania funesta. The sequence goes on from OZ010652.1 coordinate 24,664,850, forward strand.
GTATTTTTGTTATATACTTTTGTTATATTATAAAAACCAAAAGTACATACGCTTAACGTTATGTACATACTTAATTAAAAAATATACATATGTGTGGGTGTGTGTCGGGCTGTGTACAGGCATCAGTTTGATTTTTTTTGGGGGTGCCTGTGTGTGTTTAAACTTAAATTTATATTTTCATTAATCCAGGCTCATTTTCTCACACAGTCTCTTCGCATCCACATTATAATTCGTTATTATTATTGTTAAATTGGTGAATTTAATTTTTTTATTTCGTGCCGTTGTTGTTACCTTGTAAACAAAATGTCATGTCAGCAGGACGAGGCTTAAACGAGTGGAATTTGTTGTTCACTCGTTTACTATTAATGTTAGTAATGTTGAAACATGTATATATGTATGCGTGTGCAACAAAAAAAGGAGGAAAGACAACATTTAATAACACAGTTGGGTATTTCTGTTTTAAAGACTGTGGCTCTGATCAATAGATCACAAATTCCATGTAATCCTGACTACCGCACAGAAAGAGAAATATTTAAAAATTATGTTTCAAGTTTGTATTATGTAAATTACTTTGTAAAAATAAATGGCCCTACATTATTGAAATGAGTAAAAAATGTCGTATAGAATCCTGGAAAAATAAGAGCAAATAAAATTTAAATCTTTTACATATAAAGGCTTTTAAAGTCCATAAAAAACTATATGTTTCTATAATATATGAAATATGTTCAAAATTTCGAACATAACTTCGAATTTTTAGATTTATTTATTTTTCAAAGTATTATTTTTATTAAATAAATAAAAAAAAATTTCTAATATGCTAAAAAATTCGACCCTAAAATGAAATTTTGGCATAACTTCATTTTATGGCCCGAATGAAACAATTTGAAATTTTATCATAAAAGTTTGAAATAGATCGATTTTTGTGTATTTCGAAAATTCGAATTTATTTTCGAACTTTCCAACAGTAGTTAAACATTTACTTTCTCAGCCAAAACTGCGGCTTATAAAAGGTCTTTGAAATGTTGCATAGGCTGTTTGTATTTTTTTTTTAATTTTTAATTTCGTCAAAAATTCATCTTATGGCCCAAATGTCGTGGCGCAATTTCAAAATTTATCATAAAGTAAAGAAAAGATTTTATTATGTTCGAAAAATCGAATATAATTTTGAAATTTCCAACAGTAGTTAAACATTTACATTCTAAATTGTTCATAGGCTATTGCTTTTAAATGATCGAAAATTCGACTTTAGTTTGAATTTTACCATACGTTTATCATTTGCCCCCAATGTAGTGTTAAAATTTAAAGTTATGGAATAATATTTGAGCATGTTCGAATTTAATTTCTAAGTCTCCAACAATAGTTAACAATAAACTTTCTCAACCAAAACTACGGCCAATAAAATACTTTCGAAATTCTTCATACTCTGCTTATAAATTTTTTAATGTGACTAAAAATTCGATCTTAAATTCGAATTTTGGCAAAAACTCATTTTATGGCCCAAATGTTGTGACATTGTAAAGTTTATCGTAAAAGTAGGAAATAGATAAATTTAGTTCATGTTTGAAAATTCGAATTTAATTTCGAACCTTCTAACAAAAAGTGTACTTTCTCAACCAAAACAGCGGCCTATAAAAGGGTTTAGGAATTTTTCATAGGCAAAAACGATGTTAAACAAAGAGTTCTTTAGATTTTATAGACAAACAGACAAGCAAGAGAATCCAACAAACTTTTGTATGAAAACCAATTGATTTTTTACAAGCGAAATTGTTTGCTGGGCATTGTGTATTATAACCTATTCTCACACCTTTTTATATGTGGACGTTTGAATTGGAATCTATTTATTTGAAAAAATGTGAAATTTAAAGTTTTTTTTTTTGCATACGAGGCGAGGTAACGACTTATATATATTTATGGCATTAACAGAAAATTTTGAGTTTATTTTATTAACAAAACTTTGATTACTTTGACACTTTATAAATCGATTTAATGATAACCTTTTACCAGCCCGCTTAATGGCGGTTTATCCATTTTAATATTTTTCGTAAATTTAATTGATACATAATTTGTACAGCAAATTTTATACATTTTGTCCAAGCTGCTAAGGGTTTTAGGAATAGAAATCACGAAACAAAACTTTAGGGAAATCACTCCACATTCGACCACACAGATGCTCAATATGCCCCTTGTGGAAGTTATAAACTGAGTGACCTTTGGGGGGAAAAGGGAAAGACGCTCTATGAAATGCAACCTAAATGTAATTTTCATTTAAACAGTCATATTGAAATTTACTGTCTGCACAGCCCTCGTATATCGGTATAATTTTGCATGTTTGGTTGCTACCAAAAAATATAACAAATAAAGAATTAATGGAATTTTTAAATTTTGACATTAACAAAAAAGCAAAAAAAAAAAAAATAATACAACAACAGCAAACATTAAAATACTGTGAAGGAACAGTGAAAAACGAGAAATGAGAAATGAGTGTGTGGTGCGTGTGCATGTGCATGGGTGAGAGTGTATTGCAATTGGCAAATAAAAATAATCAATAATTGTTGTTATTTTCAATAGATTTTTTATTTCATAAAATAAAATGTTGACACTTTTGTATATAATATTTTGTTAAATTAAAATAAGAAGTATATATGTATGTACAAGTAATTATATACTATTTATTTACATTTAATACATATGTGTATGCATGTTCATAAAAGGATGTAGTATATAAGAAGTGTTTAAGTAAAAAATAAACTCCCAGAATTATACACTGCGATATCTATAGAAATTCGTTTTACCCATCAATAACTGGACATGGCTAAGGAGAACTCACTCAGGGCAGCATATTTGCACACATACATACATATAACTTGCTGCTTTAAAATGCAGTTGATGAATTTAAATTAATAGAGATTTTTTTCATTATTAATATTTTAACTTGCAAATTTATTGCTGTTGATTTCTTTTTTGGAGAGTTGTATCTGGTAACTGCACCAAATGGCTAGGCCACGGAATGCGGCTGATTTATGCGGAAGTCTTTAATAGTTACTGCAAAAGAAATTACTCCTTATTAAGGAGCAATTGTTTTCAGCGAAATGTTTTTATATAATTAAAATAACGATTTCATTCCTTTAAGTAAGTATGCAGCATTTAAATCGAATTGAAATCAAATGCCTGTGAGAAACGCTTAACAATATTTTGATTTATTTTTTATTTCTTCCTTAAAGTAAAATTAAGTCAATGAAAATTTTGTTAAAATGTTATTTGTTGTTTGCTAAGTTTTTGGTGAATATAATTTAGATTCCTTTCAAATGCACGTAAATATTCTAACACACGCATACATATGAAGCTCACAAAAAAGGAACCAGCAAAAGTGTGGGTGTGTTTCTAATAGGTTTTTGGTGGGGGTAAGTTTTGTTTTTAGTTGTTGTTCAAAATATGCATTATTGTTGGTTTTTATTAAAACCACTCACACACATACTCTCGCCTGAAATGCCGACACACGCACACTAAGCCACTTCACATAATACAAATGCACAAAATAAACCAAGAACAACAATAACAACAACTATCATGTCATGCTATCTCTTTCCTTAATATTTTAGGCTCATTTTCAAGCTTTATGATTGGCCAAAAAAATTTATATAAATGCAACTATATTTTCAACTTATTGCCTATTTTGTTGTTGTTGTAGTTGCAGTTGGTTTATGTGTTTGCCTTTTTATTTTGGGTTCTGTATAGGGTTTATTGTGTTTTGGTAAAAACCATTTAAAAGTTCTATTGTTGGTAAATTGTGGAGGGTAGGTAATGCTGCCTAATGAGCTGTATTTAATAACTGAAAATAATCGTAATTTTATTTAAATAAAATAAACAAATTAATGTGTGTTATAACAGGACAACGAGTTGTCATAATTCATATAAATGAACGATTTAGGAGTCTTTACTTTTGATTACTGTGGATGTTGATTTCTCTTACTTCATGCAAATTAATATTTTAATACATATTTCAACATAAGGCCTCTGCGGCTGTTGCATACATGGCTTAATCTGAATATGCAATTATTATACTTCTTATATACTCCTTACAGTAAATTAGGTAATAATGGGGACAATGTTGGCTTCCAAGTCTTCAACTGTTTATGATATATCGATATAGACTAGCGACTTTATACTTATATTCTCAGAGAATTTCATCTAAAGGCGTCAATTCGCATGAAACAGGTGGTCAGTTAACAGGATTATTCCAGAAAGTTAATCGCCTGTTAAATATTACTTTATTGCATGGCATGTGAACATCTGATACATTGCAGTATAGATTGAAGGTCCTGCCATATGTCCTTTATAGTTAAAATGCTATAACTCCTAGAAACTTTCCATTTTTGTGAAACTAAGTATGCGAGCTTATGTTTTCCAATCACATATATTCGCCAATTATAATTAAATTCGAAACATTTTTTGAAGAAAATTACACATGTTCCTTTAAGACCTTCTGATATTTAATAACAGCATAATCTCTCAACAAATCACAGTAAGAGGTCGTCAAAGGCAGTTAAAATGAATATTGAAATAAAGGTGATGAAATATCTTTTTTATGGTTAAATAATGGAAAAACTGTCGTAAAACTTCTTTTTTTTAATCAGTACCAAAGCTCAAATATTGATGAAAATATCTGGGGTAATCTTAAGCAGTAGAACTCACTTATTTCATATCCACAATTCAATTTAATCCTTATCTTTAAGCTATTGTTTTGATATCGGAATTATGATATTTTCATTTTATTCTAGGACTGTATTTTTTATATTACCCCTCGAAGAAAAATTTTTAATTTTTCTTACTTTTGAATACAGCTTTTGACAGTTGTGCTTTTCTGGCCATCACGATTTTTGGAGACATATGAACCAATGTTTTATTTAGTTTAGTTTTAATCCTCTTAAATGGGGCAAATGGAAAATTCCATTTTCCTCACTCCTGGATAGGCGCCAGCTTTATCAACAAGTCAGTCTTAAAAATGATTATTTTATATTGTAAATTTAAAATTCGGTGAAAATAAGACGTTAAATTTAAGTCACATGTTTTTAATATAATTTTTTACCAAACTTCATGAAAAAAAGTTTACAAATTCAATTTCCTTTTATAAAATGCAACTTCTCAAACGGATAAAAGACGTGCGTCGAACACATCACTGTACAAGTGAAAAATTTCCAAGCATGAATTACAATTTGAGTGTAGATTTACAATTGTAGTTGTAAGGATGCAATTGAAAGTGAAAGAAAAAGCAAAAATAAATAAATAGTTTTGTTTACCACTTGTTGCTTCAACAAAATTTCATTTGAGATTGTTTTGTACAGATATAAAAGGGCAACAACAGCAACGATGCTGTTAAGTAATGACGATGAGGACGACAACGATGATGATGACGCAAGACGTTTGTATGCTGAACATATTTTACGTTCGTGTGTTGTTGCCACAGCATCAGCATTGTGCCAAAAACATAGTTGAATTAAAAACAATTTGGTAGATTTAATACTGACTTTACATCCTCAATGGCAGAGTGGAAAATTGAGGCAGCAGCTGCATTAAACCATCTTAAACAATTTAGTTAGAGATGCCTCGATAGAGAAACTGAAAAACTTTGAATGAAAAAAGATTCATTTAACAAACATTATGGCATTTAAGCGATGCTTTTGAGTTTTAGAGTTGGTAAATTTCCTGGCAAAGGAATGTTTTGTTGAATGTTATAGAAGAAGTAGTAGGCATTGGTTGGTAGAAAATGTTACTCAGTTTCCTACACTTATTCAAATCACTGCCATGTTCATTTGTGTGAAACACACTATTTTTAATTTAGTTTGTGTGGCATCGGGGAGAAAATATTCTGAGAAGCAGAAGCGTTGTCCTAAAGTTATTTCACATTTAAAGTGGTAGTAAGTTTTTGTTTCTGCGCTACCAATAACCCTACAAAAAATTTTAGAATATAAAATTCAAAATATGTAACGCCCCACAGGAAGACTATAACTGTGACAGGGAGCGGGAGGAGGTAGCTAAAACCTTAAAGGTTGTGTGCCGTAATTTATGAAGAGTGCTCAAAATGCTAGCTGCGAATTATCAATAGCACAAAAAAAATCCTGAACGATGCTATCAATTATACAAGTTTTATCAACAATGATTTTGCTGTTACTTATGTTGGTCAAAATAATTCCAGTCCAGCAATAGCAAAAGCCAAAACATTTGCTGTGACAAAACAACACTTTATTCTCTTTAACTTATTTATGCTAGTGCTATGCTTGTACTCGTACTATTGGAAATACGACAACAAGCACATTGACAGCACTTTTTTTTCTTTTCAAAGTATTCAAGTGGGTAAAATAATAAATCCTTTTCTAATACGAATTTTTGAGCAGAATAAAATGCAATAGCAACAAATGTGACAGCATGTGAAAGGTTGTTATTTCTGTGCTGTTTTTCAACAGCAGAAAATAGTGAATTCACTATCGTAATGTTTTGCTTTTTCTATATTTTTTAAAAAACAAATTAGCGGCTGTCATATTTGAACTGTTGCAATTGCTGTTGTATTTTTAATACAAACGTCATAGCATTAGTAATAGCAATATTCAACTAGAATTTCTTTAAAATCCTATATGACTTTATTCTACATGGCTGCCTAGTGCAACTGGTACTCATAGCCAACAATGCCAACGTCACATGCCCAAATATTTATCTGTCGGCACTTGTTGAAGGCAACAATTACTATGAGTATGCTGTAAATAGGCACACATACATACACGTGTTTATACCGACACATATATGTACAGCTATTATTTTCAGCACATATTTTATACTTTGCTAGCTTAGCTTGTTGCATACAGCAATAACAACAACTACAACAACTAAAAGAAAGAACCAACAAACTAAACAAAAATTTTATGAATGAACTTGTATTGTATTGTAAAAGTATTTGAGTTTGGATGGGTAAATGTGTATGTAGCAGATATTTTGTGTATCTAAATATTTCAAATACAATTTTTTTTTAGTAAATAAAATGCAGTTTGTTTGCTTGTGTATATATAGTTATTCTAGATAGTTTAGATACACAATATGCATGAATATCGCTTTAATCGGTAAATTAAATTTTCAATAACAGATTGTGCAACAGGCATTTGTTTTAGAAATAAACATAAACATATTTTTGCATAGATTGCTAAAAATGTATTTGCACACTCGTTGTATACTATATGCGACGTATGCTTGCAACTGAAAAAAAAACTTTATAAATGACTTTTTATTGTTGTTGTTGAATTTAAAAAAATAACAACCAAATCTTTGAGAGCTTGTTTAAACACTTATTGCAAAGTACGAGAGCATACAGAATAGTTTTAAGGAAAAAAATATTCAAAGTTGTCTGATTTTATTGTTTGCTCTATTTAGTCTTATTTAAAATTGTTATACTAAAAATTTGCACTGGCTGAAAATTAAAGCAGTAAAGAAGTGCTACTTACCAACTTTTCTCAATATAAAAAAACTTTCCCTTAATATTGAAAAGAAGCAAAAGTTGTGCAGTGTCTTTATTTGCAAAGTATCCAAATTTATTCTTGCAAAACAGGAACGGAATTATTTTAAGATTTGAATTTTGATGAATGAAAACTAACATTGGCGTAACTTGTAGGGAGTTTTGTATTTTTTCTTATTTCAATCGGATTAGTCAATATTCAATAATGACTAAGAAATCCCAAAGCGCAGAAAACATGTTTTTTGTGCCCTAAGTTTTTCGACATTTTCCAAAAACCGGTTTAAACCTTACGATAGGTAACAGTAGTAGCGATTTTTAGAAGATTTAAGAATGTTTTTTTTTTTTTTTGCAATTTTCACACATTATTTCCTAGAACCAATTTCAACTGGTAACTATGTAGAGCTTGAAAATGCTCCAGTTAGTTGCTTTAGAAATTGTTCCCATTCTAAAGAAGTATTCAAAACATTCACTTGGTAAATAAGAGCTCAAAAAGTAACACTATATGCAACATGGTTGAGGTAAAGAACTATATATTATGAATTAATAATAAAAAATCATATTATAATTGTGGAAACAATATTATGGTCCTATTAGAACGATAGAAAAACTATTAGATTTTATTACTGATTGGCAGCAGCTAGAGTTCGAATACAAGCAACTAAGGCCTTCGAATACTTAATCATCAACGTGCTAAAGCACCTCTCATACAGTTCTACAAGTGTTTAGATTTGCGCAGACAGTAATCAAATGATTTTTTTGCAGACAGGAATCTATTGATATTTTTTCTGGCTGTTAAAATATTCTAATTACATTGTTTGTCTACACTATCACACTAAAAATTACATAAAAAAGACAAGTTTGTTTACTTCGAGCAAGTGCCAGTGAAAGAAGCCGGCGGCGACGATTGAGAAATTGAGCGCCGGCTCAAGTCTTTGATAGGTTTTGAAAGATTGATAGAATTTTTTATAAAATGCTACCAAAATGAATTGGTAAAAAAGTACAAACCTTTTCAGCAGTCGACTGAATAAAGTACATTGATAAGGCGTAAGCACAGTGATTATTCTTGTGCCGGAACAAGCCGAAAAAAATATATGCGGCAGCGCACTATCGGCGGCTAACCAGCCGACTTGTTTATTTGTTCAATTCAACAGCTGCTTTTAAAGCTTTACCCCTTAAGCACTTTAATATTTTCATTAAATATCAATAGCATTTTACATATTATGCCCGTTGAGAACATTTTATGGTTTAAGTTGTTATGTTATTTTTTATAATTAAAATCTTTTATTTTTGATTAGAATTTTAGTAAAAATTATTTTAAATGATTAAATATAAACAATAATTTGTTTATTGGAACCGAAGTAATCTTCAAAATTTTTCAAATAATCAGTATATGTTCGTCACAACAACATAATGTTGTAGAGAACATAATATGATTATCGTGACCATGCCACAAACATGTTTTTCTTTGCATGAAGGAACGTTATTGGTTTAATTTTTAATAACAACAAAATAAAACTTCTTTATTGCAAGAATCTAAAAATCCGTTCAAGCCAGGTTTTAATTGCAACAACTCTGATTTATTTGATATACGAAAAAGATGATGGAAAATACAACCGACAGTTGCAATCTCAAAAAACTATCGTTTTATATCTAAGCCAACTGTTTACTATGAATCGTTATAAAAATGCACTAAAAAAGCACTAGCTCATCCAGATAGAAGAATAACTACATATTGGTGTCAGTAATAATTACTAATGCATATGGATTTTTTATAGTTATGTGAAATTTTAAACCTGTTTTAAGTAATTTCATTCGCAGGTCTCTCGAATTATAATTATAATGTGTCTCCTAAGTTGACAACTTTACTCTATGCGTTAGCTACAGTCAGAGGATCGGTCCTCTGAGGCGGCCAAAGAGGCTGGAATTAGATAAATATCAATGTCTTTGACGATGTTAAAGATTATGTATCAGATAATGAGCAATTAATTTCTTTTTTGCCAGTAACCATAGCTTTTTCCATTTCAAAAGCTTCAAAGTATGCCGTCGTACAAAGAAATACTTTTGTATGTGCGATTACGCAGACCCTGCCTAATCATGCCAATTTCTGTGGAGTATTTTTGTCTGGGGCTGCAACATGTTTATTAGATAGTCTCAACTCCGTGTTAGTTTGTCTAAATGTCTGTCTGTCAGTCGAAGCACACAGTCAGCCAACCATTTATTCTGATGGAGAACACCAAACTCTACTACATATGTGCAAAACTGAGTGTGTGTGTGTTTGCATTGTGTTGTAGTGCTAAATGTTTAGATGGTTAGCGAAATTAGAACACACTCTCCTGGTGGATGTAGTATTTATTTATTTAAGTTGTTGTTGCTGCTGCTGCTGCGGCTGCTTCACCTAAATTGAATTTCCGAATTCAATGAATGAACGACTGAATGAAGACAAGCAACAAAAAACGTTTTTAAACTACTGAATGGAATTGTAAATAGGTGATATTAGATTTTAATAGTTTTTCGTTATTGTTCTTGTGCAAGCCATAGATGTGGCAATAAATTTTATTTATTTAAGTTTAACAATTTCAAACGTATTTAGAACGACTGAAAAAAGGGAAGTGTGTTTGAGTGTGTGCAACTAGGATTTAGCCTGTTGCATTTGCAATTCAATTTTTTTATTACCTTACTACGATATTTTGCTTAAATAAATTGTTATATAATAGATTTTTCTATCGCTGCTCCCTAACTATACATGACAATAAATGTTCAGTTATTTTTCGTTATATTTTCCTTTTTTTGTGTCATTGTATTTGTTTTATTTTTATTTTCCCTTATATTGAAGCATTAGACATTTCTCAGGAAATTGAATTTTGTATTGTAACACTAGATTTTTAATTATTTCTATTTTTGTGTTTTACTTGTTGTCCTGTCTGCATGTATGTATGTCAATATAAAGTGTATTTGTTGTCGAAAAGGGATACAATTATTTGACGTACAATTACGTTGCATTGTTTAATGGAACAATACAAAAAAGAAAATATTTATTACTTTAATATAGTGTGAACATTTGAAAGCGACTAATCATACTTTTCTGGTTATTTAAGGGGGACATCGTAAAAGCATTTAGCGAGTTAAAACTAATTTTAAAATATTTTCCTAAAATTGTGAAATAAGTAAAATTTCGAAACAGCTAAATCTAATCAATTTACATATATTTACAATGGGAAATATTACATCAACATTACAACAACCGTCGATATTAACTTAGTGGTTTTTGCTCAAAGTTTAGCGTTTTTGAATCAAAAAAGCACGTAGTGTTCCAAATTTTGAAGCATATAGCGTAAAGAATATTATTTTACGATATACGATATATACAGAATTTCGAAATTGTCAATTAGAGCTACGGCCCTTTGACTAATTTAAAAAGCAAAAATTTCTGCTGAAGGGCGTATAATTAAAAATTAATTGCAATTGAACATATAGGAAAGCCAAACATAACCTAAAGATGAAGATGTGCTAAATGTATTAAAGAATAATTAAAGGAAACCAACTAATTCCTAAGAGTTCAAATTAGATTTAAACTGAAAATTGATTTTAAAACATATAATACATTAACACCGCATTCTGATTTGATATAGTTGGCCTCACTGGCGACAGTGAATGGCAGAGCTGCTGCAGTTGATTGTTGAAAAGCCACTTGGAACATTTATAAATTAAAAAAAATACTGAAGAACACATTGTTCAATGCCAACGCCATCTACCTGTGTTTACTTGTGTTATAATGAGTGTTAGATAAACTGAACGGACTAAAATATATTCCCCACTTGGATGTAAATGTTTGGTTATAAACGATTTTCATATTTGGTCCCATTGTGAAATAGTATATCGAAAGACCGCGAAGAGTAATTAAAATCTCAAAACAAGGCCAAGCTATGACACAATGGTTTAGCCATGTATTCGTCTGTGCCATATAAGAACAAACTCCAAATACTTCAACAAAACCTATCTAGCCGCTCCTTCAATGGTGGGAAGTATGGCTTCCTGCAGAAGATAATTGATAATGCTTCTTGGCCCATGCCATGCGTGTTGGTTTTTAGTTTATAGCCGTTGTTAGAAGAGATTTTTTGGGAGGTCGACTAGCGTAAAGACCCATATCCATTAGGCTTCTTTAAACATTTTTCTTACTGATCTTCATTCCTAGCTTAACCTATTGCAAAGGCACAATCATTACAAAGCCTTATCTTCCCGCTCTGAAGTGGCTTTTGGTCTTCCACTTCCGATTTTTCTTTTTGTGCTTCAGTCACTTGAACTATTTTTAGAAAATGTCGCACAGTCCTTTCGCAGCACCTAACTATTTGCAAAAAATTTTTTTTTAACTATTTTATATTAACCCTTAATAGCCTAGTGGTTCCTTGAGGAACCAACCAACAAAATTTAAAAATTTCGTTAACGGTTATTTTAAAATCTTTTTGCTATGCCGTATAAACTCTTTTCTGATGCAAATTCTATTATCAAATTCTATTATCAACATCATTTAAAGTTTGTGTGTCAAGTGTAGTGGTTGTACTTCGCAAAAACAAAATTGTGTGGTTTTGCTTACATAGAAGAAAAAAACTTTATTAAAAATACGTTGAAAATATTGAAAAAGAAAATATTCCAATACCAATACAGTGCATAGAAACATAAGTGAGTATTTAAATATAATTATTTGTTAGTTTTTTGGTAATTTTGCCTATATTGCTGAATGGTCGCTTGAGGAACCATCAGGCGCTGGTGGCTAAAACTATGTATATATGAAAATACATAGGCATTGTTATGTTATTGGTTGCTTTTAGCAAGTGTTTTTGAAATGGCACGCAGACTCCGATGTTTTAAAACGGAGGAACACCTTTCCGAGTTCATCAATTCAGTGGCATGATCAGAAAGCGAGGACGAGGGAGACTTTTCGTCTTATGATATGGATTGTCATCGAGACTATGATTTTGAAGCTGCTCTACACAATCATGGTGAGAACGAAGTAGACCACGATGAGAAAACGAAGAAGTAGAAGAACTGGATACAAGAGAAAATGAGGCATTAGATGTGCTCGATGCAGTAACTGATAATACAGGTTTCGATAACGCAACCGTGCAATCTAGTGAATGTAATGTAGAAGCCCCACTCATTATTGGTGATAGATCTCGATGGCAAGAGTATGCCACAATGTTTGAGGGTGTATCAATTGACAAAGAGTCAGCAGTGTTTAAAAAGCCGTTATGGCGAAAACAAAATCTCCAATTGCATTATAATTGTGTAAAGTTTTATGGTGATGAATCTTCAACACCGGAAATTCTTGCACTGGAAACACCCTTTCAGTTTTTTTCGTTTTTCATGTCAGATGATATTGTTTCAAATATCGTCGAACAGAGTAATCTCTTCTCTTTACAAAACAATATGGATAGGCCACTAAATACTACCCCAGATGAAATAAAGCAGTTCATGGGAATCAATTACTACATGTCGGTCTTTAAATATCCGAGCATTCGGTCATATTGGAGTGATTATGGCTTCAGCCCAATTATGGAATGCATGCCGCGAAATCGCCACGAAACGATCCGCCAATTTTTACATTTTAATGACAACGAGGCAATGCCGCGAAGCCATCGCTCTCAACAACAATCATCATCATTTAAAATGGTGCCAAAGCGAGCAAGACTTTGCGTTGATAAGCAGATTTGTGCAACAAAAATAAAGCATAAACATGCGAGACAAGCCGTATCCGTGGGGAAATAAATTGTTTCTTTTTTTGCAATGTAAAATAATAATATTCATACCGACTTTACTTCTTTTTAGAGGTCCTAGTGGTTCCCTTAGGAACCAAATATACTTCATCCTAAATATTCTAATGGTTCCTACAGGAACCAACCAAGTATTTTTCACCTCCATCAAGTGAATATAAGAAATAACAAAAATAGTAGAACAAATCTTGTTAAAAATTATGAATTTTATGTAATATATTCTTTTCAGCGCAAAAAAATATATCAGAATATTAAGGGTTAAGAAAGTCCTTAAAATGCTGCAAATTTAGAAAAATTTTTCCAAGTAAAAATCCTTTAGTAGGATTTTGCACGTTTAGCTGAAATAAAATTTCCCTAAATGGGACATTTTTATTTTGAATAATCTTTGCACAAAAAAAATCTGCAAATTATTGTTCTCAATATAAAAATAAATTTCCTGCTAATATTTCTTAAAGTTCCTAGTGGCGAAAAATTTAGAATGTTTTCGTTTTAATGATGTATGAAATAAATCTTAAACTTTCCTAAGGCGGGGGATATTTTATTTTATATAATTTCTGAAAATAAACCACTTTAAACTGTTAGTCTTAATACCAAAAAAATATTGTCTTTCTCAATTTCTTTAATTTTCTAAAGATTAAAAATCTTCTCGCTAAATAAAGCTGACAAAGCTTGGTTTTTTATAGGAAACAATCCGAAATTATTTTTCTAATTTACTAATAAAAGTTCGATTAAATTTTGCGATAATTAATTCCTAATTTAATCCTAAGGTATGCAAAATTTCTTATATGTATAATTTTTATTTCTTTTATTTTATTAAAATAAAAATCTATAACTTCCTCTACTGTAAAAAATGTCAAATAGAAACTAACACTTCCCATTATATTTGAAGCCGACATAAAAATTTAATTAACAATTTTAAAATATCTTTAAGATAATAAAATTTCTCTATTTTGAAAATTGATTTAAGTTATACTTCCAAGCAGACTACAACTTGTTTTCTAATTATTTTATAAAAAAAAACTTAACCACTACAACATAACAACATTAATTATGTTATTTAATAATATTATATTAATTTTATGCCATAAATAGTGGTTACACTTACTTCGTCAAATATTTACCCCATCTGACCGTACATTAAGCAGAAATTTTTTTTATTCAAATATATTTTATGTTCTCTAAATTAAATACTCCTGTTTAAATTCCTATACTTTCCTTCATATAAAAAAAAACTTCTATTTACAAATTTTTTTTTTCATAAATTTTTTTTTTATTAAACTCTAAAATTTTGTTTGATTACTAGCAGACAGCTTTTGTTCCAATGTGTCTTGATAATGCTGTTGTGCAAAACCTTTACAGTTCTGAAGATTATAGAAATCGAATTTTTGGGTCCAGAAGAGTGAACCCATACATACGTGTAAATAGAAACAAACGATATTTATTGAAGTTTATTGTCTTTAACCGATATTATTAAAACTTTTCTTTTCAATAAAATTGGCTTAACCTAAAACCATAAAAAATAGTTAAAATTTGATTCTTATTCATTAAGTGAATCTGTTTCAACAAGAGAAATATCACATGAACAATGAAAAAGACGGGGATTATTTTGGCACTGTTCTGTCCATAAACTACCGGCAAAAACCTTAAAAGAGCATTTTATAAATGCAGCGGATAGAAAAAAATAGCAACATATGTGGAAAAAAAAACACCCAAAAATGGTTAAAAACCTAGCAGACAGTAACAGAAGACAGACAGATTGCCAAGCAAATTCGCCGAAAAGAACAAAAAAAAAACGCTATAAAACAGGAAGTGAATAAATGAATAAATATGCAAACAACATGTACGTGATGATGCTGATGAGTAAAAAATCCCGCACAACGAATGCAACATGAATACAACAGCACTTGAAAGTAGATATTTTGTGTGCAATTGTAAAAAAGCGCCTAAAAACAGGCAATATGTTTTACGAAATTTTACTATGTGGTGTGAGTGCATGTGAGTGTGATGCGTTTTTTAGGCAATATCCTACAGTGTTTTTGGAAGTTTTTTTTTTGTATTTTTTTGGCACGATTGCATTCAAGCCTTTACTGCTTTTTATAGATAAAATGTTTACTTGGGTTTTGTTGAAAGGGGCTTTTTCATGCGGAGTCCTTTTATCCCGCTTTTTGTGAAATTTTTCATGTGGTCCAGTGAGTTGGTTGTTAGAGAAAGTTATTTCCTAAGCAATATATGTATGAGTTGCTATAGTGATTTTGGGCTAAATATTGTTGTACTGCTACGAAATCTTTAAACTAATAAATGATAAAAGCTTTGAGATTTCAGTGTTTTATATTTCATTTGTAAATTGTAAACTTTTCTTATAAAGAACTAGTTATTCACTGGGATGTATATCCTACCATGTAGTTTGAGGATAATCGTAGTTCGTAGCGTGGTTCTAAAGTGACTACTGGGTGGTGGTACCCCGATTTGACCAGCAATCTGTGAAAGAAATAAGGTGTGGTGGTGAGGGGAGAGGTAAGGTGTGAAGTAAAGTAAAACATCGTAAGAAAGAGTAAGACGCGTAGGAAATCTGTTCATATCGTGTGATAGAGATCTAATACCAACAATGCAACTTTATAACTTGTTAGCTCGATAGGAAAGTTGAAAACAATAAAGAACAATTCTCAGCGTACTTAAACAGATTCCTACCGATTTTATTTAACAAATAATACCTCCGATTAAAGGCTGATGCACATTACTTGTGCTTGTATAATAACTTTGCTTCTTTTCCGTTTCCTCTCCGACTACACTTTTACACACATCCAATGTCTGCTTAGCCAGACAGGACTATCACGGCACTGTGCGTCAATCGCCCAATTTACATTTTGTTGGCGATTATTTTTGTTTTTGCTGCATTTCATACGTGTGAGATGCACCAGCGAATTAGCGCCAGTTTTTTCCTTAACTGTTTGTGATGCCTTTTTTTGGGGAAAAATATATGAAATTCCCCGCGTATATTTTTCGAGGCAACTAAAAAGGCAAGTGTTTTCAAAAATGAAACAGAGCATAAAGTTGATCTGTGTACAATGAAGATTTGCTTGTTATCCTATCATTGCCATAATATTTTAAATTTTTGGTAACATTATTTTGACTGCATGCGCCCATAGGAGTAGATGATTGCAGTCATAAGCCTTGAAACGATAATTGGTCTTTATAAACTGCTGCACAAAGATTTCTATACGAGTGTTACGATACGTGTATGTGTGCGCGTGTGTGTGTGTGATAGCAAATATTACTGCCGAGGATGATGTTGTTGCTGCTGAGCACGATGATGAGGATGATGATGATGTGGATGCTTTCGGGCCGTTTGTTGTGCTATTTGTTAAACCGTCTGCTAGATTTTGGTTGTGTGAATTTTCTTTTTTTGGGCCACACTTGACTTTGGTAACTTTTTCTTTCAGTTGTGGCTTGTTTTCGTTTTATTTTTGGCAACACCACTTGTGCACATACGAGCACACACTATTCACACATGTCTGCATACTCAGTTATGAGAGTAACAACACTTGTTGCTTTACAAACAACACGAGTATCCAGTGGAAGTAGTTGTTATTTTTGTGTATAAACACACATCTTTTGCAAATGCAAGCGTGTCTGTATATTTGTTAAAATTCTTAGTTGTGGGGGGTTTTTTGGGTTTAAATAGAGTGTCTGCTTAAGTGTTCATGAGCTTAAGTGATTTTTTTTGGCATAAGGATTTAGTTTGTTACTTTCAAGCCTTTTGCTTTCAATTTTGTTTTTTTTTTAGATTTTTGTTGTTAACCAAAAAAAAAAAAAAAATGGAGAAACCAAAGTTGATGTATGCGGTTAACAAGTACATTCAACACATTGTATGTGGTGTGTTCTCCTTGATTACTTAAGTGTTGTAATAATGTTTTATAGTGTTGCATTCATTGCATTTTATAATGGAAATTCTCCTAATAGTAGGGTCAATTTTGTGTGAGATTTTTGTTGCAATTATTTTTACTACTGGTTAGTTGGTTAAAGTGTATGACTTTTCTATATAAAACATTTTGTGGGTTTTACTGTTGGTAAACGGGTAAAATAAAATTTCAGAGGTGTAATAGAAATAATATTTTAGGATATGTGAAGTTAAGAGACTGCCTGTTTTTTGTTGCAACAGTCCTATGTGATACAGAAAAGGGCCAAACAAAGCAAGGCTAATATATAGTGTTTTTATGTTCTTAATGTATTTTCAGGATCGTTTAAATATAATTTGTTAGACAAGGGCTACTGCATTTCGATAATTATTTAAGTCCTTACGATTGTCGTTATAAGAAAACCCCCGTTTGTGTCAGGAAGAATGATACATAATTACTAAATTCTGTTTTAAACTTTATAATGTTTAAGGAATTGTTTTAAAAAATTTTTATATTATTATAATAATATTTTTGGCGACATATACTTTGAGACACCTCGGAGAGGTTGCCTTGTGGACAGCATATTTTCCTTTAATGCCAACATAACCTTTTGCTTCCATAAAGAAAACAAGCAATGTAATTTCAAGAATAAGAAACTGCTTATGTCTATTTTCCGTGGATTTTAGAGTAATGGGTGCCAAACTGTATTATAGTTTTGCAGGGGTTAATTTCCTTTTTTCAATCCCCTCTATCCTACGATACAGAAACACTTCAAAAAATTCATACCAAATCCATCTTTTTTTTTTTTGCTCTAGTGAATAATTCGATTTTAAGACTTACGTGGTCAATCATGGGAACCACGGAACTTAGGAAAAATATATAAAAAAGGTATCTAAAATACTCTTCATGAGCAGAATGCCAACTGACGGATTTTTTATTATTTCCCAAAAAGAAAGAAAATCTGGTCGGACTTTAAATCAATCAAATGGTTTTAGAGTAGGCAAGTTATGACAAAAATTATCCAAAATCGTATAACTATCATTTAGTACTTCAAATTTATTTTACTGCGCCATGGTAATTTTAGAGAGTTCCAAATGAAGTTCGAATTTTTGAAAATACTAAAACTTCATGATTTGAATATTTTTCCTAAACATGTTGTTATATTTAAGGCTATTTTTTTAAACTGATTTTGAAACTAAATTTGATGACAGAAAAATAAAAAATTTGGTGTCTTTTATAAAATACTAAAACACATAATTTGAATTCGAAGTAGCTAACATATTTCAAGATTGAATATTTTGCATTTTGAACGAAAGGACTAATTTGTATTTAAAAACAAACTTTGAAATTATATTTTAAAAATTCAAAAATCAATAAGTAACAACTTAGAAATTTTTTTTTTGTATTATGGGGCATTGCCAGCGAAAACGATACCTTAGTTGTGAAAAGTAAAGTACTGACTTTGTAATGAAATTCACATAAAATAAAAATCATTTTAAAAATATTTAGAAATCAATAATTTTTACATTTTTGTAGTTGTGTTAGTGTAAACTTATCAGTAGTACCACTGTCTGTGATATTATAGTTTTAAAGTCAAAATGAAGAAACAACATCGAAGAATATGGATGTTGATAATATACCCTGCTAACTGGGGTTTCGTGCTCCATAGAATATTAAAAAAAAAACTGTAAAAAGGATTGTTTTTTGTTTGCGTTCTCTCTTCTATTTTTCAAAATGCTGAATTAATCCTTGTTTAATAAAAAAATTTTATAAAAAAAAGAGTTCTCTGCATTGGTTTGAAGACATTATGCTTCTTGTGCCTTCCTACAAGCTGTACGACGAGTTTTTATTATGACTTTAGCACTTTTTGTAATAGATTTAAACAACTAATAAATACAATTTCGGAACCAATGTATAAAAAAGTTGTTGAACAATAGTTGCATAGTTTGTCTTGATTCTCGAATTATACCTATTAACTCAGACAAGTGCGTGCATGTATCATTACGCAACGTGAAAGTTATAATTTGTATGCTTTAATATAAAATTAAGGCTGTTTAAAAATCACGGAAAACCCGAAAATTTAAGTTTAATATTCTTTCTTCATATTACTCGTAAATGAAAACCATGACCAACAAGGAGTGTCATATCGAGTAGTATTTTTGATTTCCGGTTGAATTGAAATTGCAGTAAATATATAACTATCCGCTAAAGCTTGGTTATCTAAGCAAATTCAATTAATTTAATTACCAGTAGTTTTTCCTGCCAGGTAATTCTTTTTCTTGTAACTAATATCTTTAAGCTAATATCTTGTTGCTAATATCTTTAGGAAATTTAACATTTTTGCTTAAGCAAAATTTGCTTTTTGTTTTCTTAACATCAAGTCACGAAATATTCCTTTTATTATTAAACACAAAGAAAAATTAAAATAAAAAACTGCGTCATTTAAAAAGTTGATTAAAAAACAACAAATTTCAAAACTGGGATTGTCATTTTCTATTTATATAAACAAGACACAACTAAGCACACACATACACGCACACACATAAGTTAAACGAAAAAAAATATTTATATTAATTTTTTTGAAAAAAAAAAAATTATAAAAATGCTAAATGAATTAAACTATATTTAAAAAAAGACTATTACCCCGCTTTAGATACCAACAAACACCATTTCGAAATAAGAAACAATATTTCAATAACGGCAAAAGGAAAAAGTACCTATTATTTCTCAGCTATTTTTCAAAGGTACTCTGTTTTAAAATGCGCTTTCTAATAGTTACTTTTTTAAATAGTATTTTTTAAAAAAGGACTTTTTGTTTGAAGGTTACTTTTAGTTAAAAAAATATAATTTGAAAAAGTATCCATTTAAAATATATTTTTTAAAATTAGTTTCCTAAAAGGGTACTTTTTAGAAGGTTATTTTTAATCAGGTAGTTTTAAATTGTACTATTTTAAACAGTACGTTTTTTAAACGTATTTGATTTAAGTGCTGTTTCTTGAATGTCCTTCTCTCCAAGTATCACTTCGGTACAATTTTTAATTGGATGGATTTTATTTAAAAAAGTACTTTTTGTAAAAATACTTTCTCCAGGCAGTTTTTGCTTTTTTCCAAAGTTAGAGTTTTAAAAATTAAAAATATTTTTTTTAAAGTGCCTTTGTGAAACGAAAAATATTGATTGGTACCTTTTTAAAGATACATACGAGTACATCGGTAGTATTATTTTTTTACTATTTCATACATACATATGACGATTTGTGAGGTAAACAATTATGTAAACAAACTCCCCCCAGAATAATGTAAAATATTTAATTTTCCCCTCCACCCCCTTCTTATAATATAAAAAATGCATACCCAACTAAAAAACAAGTTTTAAAGGCAGTGAAAAAATAAACAAATTCCAAAACCGTCCAAAAACCTTGAAATTGAAAGCAATTGATTTTGCTGTTTTTTCTTGCTTGTTTTAAGATGCCTGTATAAATGCGAACAAAAAAGACACTTAAATGCAAAAAATAAATAAAATACGTTTATTTTTTAAATCAAACCGCACCTCTTGCAGCCAGCACCTTGTCGTTATTCATGTACCGCCACACCATAAATGGAGAATTGCATTCATCGTTTGAAAAATGAATGTTTGTGATGAATATTTTGACTCAGATTTATGCAGCCAACAATTTCAACTCACTACCGATAGACAGACTTGACTTGCAGTGATTTTCAATGTTTCTAAATTGTTGAATTTAGTTTTGAATTTTTTTTAAATTTTAAAAATCAATTCCGCATACGTAACATTGCTTGGTCGACTGCTGGCTCTTGTGGCTAGACTTTACTGAAATGACTGACGGATTAGTTGACTTGCAGGAATTAAAGTGTGTTTGCCAGAATAAAATGTAGAAAACGAAAAACGACTAAATAGTCGCTGCATTAGATCAACAAATATTTAAACAAATTATTAAATTTATTTTTCAAGTCTTCATCTCCAGCCACTTAAAATTATAAAATTCTTACCAAGGAGGTCAATTATTTTCCTCATCATTTTCGTTTTGACATTAAAAAACGAAAGAAAAGGAAAAATTGAAATATTTATATCAAAATGTCTCAAGACGAAAAATAAAGCAGATTAATTTATGTAATTGTAGGGAATTAATATTATTTTCATCTTTATATATCGTGCTAAGTTTTCACTTTTAAAATCACTGAAATTTATTTGTTCAGGGATAATTTAGTCTTTTCGCATCAGGAAATTTGTATAAAATTTTTCAAAACAGCCAAAAATATTTAATGTATAAAACTTCATAAACACAATGAGAGTTGTTAAAGGGGGCAAGCATACAAAATTTAAAGCTTTAATAAAAACCTCACTAAAGTTGTGGTTAAAAGTTTCGATTATGGCGCTTGCTGTGTGTGGCGATATTGTGTTGAATCCGCAGTTCTCGCAGTGCAGGAAAAAGGAAGGGAAGGATCATTGCTCTGTAGCGGTTTAAGTGAAGTATAGACCAGTGATTCCCACATATCATACACCACGCTAAAAAAAATAACCTCTTCTGTTTAAAATGATTTGAGGGGTATTATTGCTAAAAGAAATTTTCTTTGTCAACATTTTAAACAAAAGCAATCTGCTTTTTAGACCTGCTGCTCTGGTACATAAACCAGAAATAAATGATCTTC
Organism: Phania funesta; assembly: GCA_963932375.1. NCBI lineage: Eukaryota > Metazoa > Arthropoda > Insecta > Diptera > Tachinidae > Phania > Phania funesta. Next base: position 24,686,677 of record OZ010652.1, read on the forward strand.
TATAATAAGGGTTCCAATGGAGATAACACCATTTTCCATTTTAGTATGCAAGCAACCTTAAATCTACCAATATTCACATTTCAGTTATATTAAAAACTACTAAAGAAAATTTGATCTCGTAGCCTTAATTTTAGGAGATATTCTTATATGTTAAGACTATGCTGGGATGTTAGTGTGTCAGTGAGAGAATGTAGTGGGAGATTTACCGAAAATATCCCAGTTGACCACATACATGCCGTTCGTTATATTCCGGTAAATTATGGCCTGATACTTATCCAATTGGTATATGATATAGGTTATGGTATGTTTTTAATGGGACCAACTTTATTTGCAATATTATTAAAAACTGAATCAAATATTGTTTCGAATAAACCGTTTGCGGAAATTCATTTCGGTAATATCACTCAACCTACCTTGGTGCGGCAAATCTAATGAAATAGAGTATTTAAGCTTTTGTTATTTTCTCTATTTGCCTTTTGGTGGGGTTTAAGATTCTAAAGCTTTTTTCACTTCTAATTGCAATTAAAAATTCTAATCTACAACAGGTTTGTTAATTAGAATTAATTACAAAATGTTATTAAGCTATTTTGTCGTTTAAGTAAAAAAAAAATACCAAAAGAAACTGCAGGAAAAAGGCACAAACGCCATCGTTTAGAACGTTTAATACTCGTAACTTGGCTAATTGATGTAGTTCTCACACAACGCTCTTTGCATTCAAAATTTGAACTATTAATGTTGTTGTTGTTGTTGCTGTTGCTGTGCGATAGAGATAATTTTCTAATTTTAAACGCGGTAATACTCTACAAATACAAGGAGAGAGGAAAACAGATTTGCTTGCTTCCTTATAAATGACCTTTAGATATGAGTATTAAAAGCGGGTATGTAAAGCAGCAGAATTATGAACACTCACAACGTACAAGTTTTTATATTTATTAATTATTTAATTAAGTATTAAATTCGAAAATAATTTAATTTAAATAATTAACCGGTTGTATTACGAGTGTTAAACTATTAATGTGTGCGCGTATGTGTGTCTTTGAGTGTGTGTTTTTGTTACACACACTAAATTAGATTTACATATTTAAAGTGAATTATTTTCTAATTTCAAATTTACGTTTATATAATTAAGTACAGAAGTACTGTAAGAGTATTTAATGTGTTTAGTGAAATTATAATTTTATTGTTGGGGAAATTTTATATTCATTTTATTTAAGTATCCTTTGTTAGTTTATTACCATCAATCATCACATTGGATTAAAAGTAAAATTTTAATTTTTTATAAAGTATTAAAAGAGCATAAAATAATTAAAAATGCTAATGAGAATCTTAAGTGAAGTCGTAACTCATATACAAAGTTCCAGGGGGGAAGTTGATAATGCACTAAACTTTTTTTTTGAAAACTTAATCAAAACCTTAGTGACACTCTGCCTCTCCTCAAGCTAATATAGAGATTCCCTTATATCCAAAAAAGTATTACTGGTTGATGTACTTGAAAAGCAGCGAAGTTTTTGAAATTTAATACCAATCGTTACGTTGCAATAATCAATGGCAACTCCATCGCTAAATGGAATATCCTTAGTTTTAATTATGTAGGTCTGAGGTTTCAACAGGACGGCGAAATATGTCACAAAACCCTTGCCAGGGTTCAAGAGTGGTTCTAAACTAGGGGATAGAAAGAGGCTGGGACTCTTTGGCGAAGAGTTACAGACCGAAATTTACTTTCTAATACTTGTCCACAAATAGATTTTGCATACGCAAGTCCGTGCAATTACGGATTGCGTAAACTGGCTCAGCGGAACAATAAAACATTCAGTGTCGATAGGCATTTAACACTCAAAGCAACAGGCTCGAACTAACGTAAATCTTGGATGACAAGAAAACTATTAACGATTAACTCCCATATGAGAGATTGATCATTAGGGTGGTTGGAAAAAATGTTGAGCCAGTCACGCCTTAGGACTAAAGATTATCTAAAGACGATTCTAGAACGCCCATGGATACCGCCCTGTTAGTTTTTTGAATATTTCTGCATCCACGATTGACATTTCCGTGGCATTTTCACGACTACCATATTATGTACATAGTTGTGGCAAACATATAGTGAAACCATTACTTTCTTTGCGATAAACAAGTTATTGTTCACCTTTAGCGATTTATCCATAAATATTACAACATGATTGAGTTGAACAATATGATTTTTACTAAGATTCTAACCAAGTCCTTTAACTATACAAAAATAATACTATAACTCTGACCATAAAATGTTAGCAGTAAATATAATATGTAGAATTCCTAAGGGTTTTTCTAATATATGTTTTAAAAAAAAATGTATTCTCATTAGCAACTAAGCACAGCTGCACCGGGACGCACAGAAAACGAGGAATACGGAAGGGCTATCGGAACGATAGGAAATTTTCAATACCATTAGCCAGTATTCGCGTTGTGATGAATTTTGCGGGGAGCAACCTTTTTGTTTTATATGTGGATAATAGATAGCAAGCCTAATTACTGGCTCACGGTTAGAAATAGCCTCCTCTTCCCAAACCAAGCCAACCAAACCTGAGCTGAACTCAGTAACATTTATACAAACTTTCTGGTTTTTAGCAATTTCGCGTTTTTTTGCTATAATTTTCAGGTTCTAACGATTTATTTCTAATAATACCACATGTAGACAGGCTAGAATGGTACTCAAAGAGCCCTCGGCAGGAAGGCCAGCAAGGTGCTCGGATATAATAGGGCTACTTTAAGCTGGATAACTGCGTTAGTGATAGGGCATCGAAACTTCAAGTGCCATCTGGCTAAGATGAAAGTCGTAGAAGATGATACTTGCAGACTATGCCTGGAAGAGGCTGAGACGGTAGCGCACATTGCGTGTGAATGTCTAGCACTGGCTAGCATAAGGCTTAAGACCACGGGCAGACACTTGTTACATGTGAATGCCATGGGGGAACTAAGCCTTAGACAAATGCTAGCAATTACAAAAGACTCCGTGTTGAGGAAGATTGTCGACAGTTACCAGTCGACACTCTGAAATCACTTTAGTCAAGAGTAAAGGCTAGGGCTAGCATGAGACTCAATTGAAAGTAAGGTGGCTGTGATTACGGATCGGTTCCCTGAAATCAATTTAAGGAGCGAAATGGGGGTCGAAATGGGGCCCAGAAAGTAAGTGGTCTGCTTCGATAAACCCCCATATATTAATAATAATAATAAATAATATTTCTAGTAGTGGAGTTTGGGGCAAATTGTCATGCAAAAGAGTAAAATATCGTAGTTTTTTTATGAACAACAAAATACTCAACATTTTTTTTTGAATTTTCAAAAACGCTTTGATATGAAGACAATTGCAACAAACACTGAATACCGCTAATGTTTGTGATTTGCTTAATTTGATTTGGAAATATGGTTCTGCTTTTGGTTTTACTTAATCGAAAATAATAAAAATACGCTTAAAATTCAATATCTGCTACGAAAGAAATATACTTTCGGAAAGGTTTCAATTTTACTTACTGCTTTCAATGTGAGACAAATAACGTAAACACTTACCTAAAAAGAAAATAAAAGAAAAATATTAGAAATTATTCAAATTTAATAAGATTTTATACATAAAAATGACGAATAAAAAAGTAAAGAAGCACTAAAAAAGCTTTTGCTATTAAAAACAATAGTGTTTGGGGTCGCATTTATGAGTAGGGCTAAATTAATTAGCTGCCTGTGTATGCTTAGTGTAGCGTATTTGTGTATACAAATAGTGTTAACAATTTAAAAAAAAACTTTTCTACTTAAATGATTCAAGTGAAAAACACAAAATACAAAACTATTTTTATTAAAAGAATATAAAAAAAAGTAATACAACTACAACAACAAAAAAAGCAGAAAGTACACCAAGTTTGTCGATATAAAAATAACATCCAATAATATTTAAGCAAAGTGCGAAAATAAAGAATGAAATTCACCAATTGTAAACGGTTTTGGTTGCGAAAGAAAACAACAACAAAAATTGTACTAAGTGAAAAGTTATTGTTGTTGCTACTGGTCTGTTTTAGCTAACCAGACAACAACAGAAGGAAAATATTTGTTAACACGTACAAATAACTGAAATTAATACAACAACAAGAACAGCCACAAAATTATACGAAAAAAATTCTACACAATTAGAATTCACCTTCAGTTCGAATGCAAATAATTGAAATTATTCTCAAACAACAACAACAATCAGCAGAAAGTTTAAAAAAGTTTTTTTTGTGCAACAAAAGTTGAACAAAAAAGAAAATTACAAACAATTTAGGTTAAAATATTATTTTGCTGGTTAATTTTCCTCTCTTTACTCTCCGTGTTTCAATGGAAACGATTTTTGATTTAATTTATTTGTTTTGTATTAAAAGTGGAAATAATCAAGAGGTGTTTCTAAAAAATAAGCGATAGTGTACATAGAAAATATTGTTTTGAAGGAGTAGCAAGACAAAAAGGGCAAATATGAAGAAATGTATCTGGGGTTTCCTGAATATGCGATACTTGCTTTTTTTCCTCCAAAAATTTTACAAATTTATTCATTAAACCTTCAAATCAATTTTATAATTCCGAATGGTTCTAAATAAATCACCATATTATTGTATATTATAATAATATGGTCCTCTTAGGATGATAAAAAATATATGTTACTGATTGGCTGAGAAACGGACATAGTCCATCGAACGCTTAATTGCAAACGCGCTAACCCCTCACGCCACAGCATCCTCCTACTTTGATTAAACATCAAAACAATTTTACATATTATGTCTATTAAGAACATTTTATGGTTAGAGTTATTGTATTATTTTTGTTGCACTTTTCATAGAACGAAATCAATTAATGATTAAATATAAAACATAACTTGTTTATAGCAACTCAAACAGTGTTTAAAATGCTTCCCAATAATCATTACATGTATGCCACAACAATATATTATTGTAGAGAACATAACATGGTTGTCGTGACCATGTCTCAACCAAGGTTTTTCTTTGTGTGTAGGGTTTCTGTTTTAGATGTTATAAACTTCTTAAATATTCGTTCATGCAACACGTACTTTAGTATTAGTTTAGATGTGTTAATTATTTAACTCAAGCAATATATACTTTTGAACTCAAACACTATTTAGTTTTGCATTTGCCTTAAACAAACGAAAACCACTTTTTGTTTAATATAAATAAATAGAACATTTTTGACTTAAGCAAATAATTATTCAACGAAATGTGTGAAAATAACTGAAAAACTGAGGGATTAAAACATATGAAATCAACCGAAAATATTAACATTTCTGACCTCATCACCTCCAAATTTGATAAGATTTTGTACACATGATCAATGGGCACAATAATATTTGCCAACTTTCAGACATATAGCCTTCCAACTTTCAGAATTATGGCCATTCCAAGTTGGCAAAAATCAATAAAAATGCACTCAGATCTTCTTCTTTTTTATCGGAGATTGTTCCAGAAACGGTAAAGATTGGTTTAATTTTGAAATAGCAACTTCTTCCGTGCCTGACGCAATGTCATCGAAAGTATCTACATTTTCGTTTATGTCTGAACCTTCTTCCAAATTAGATTTATTAGATGTTTTCAGATGCGAAAATTTTATTCTACATGTCCCACAAATTTTATTTGAGATCGTAATGTTTTTATCCTTAGTATACTGTAGCATCTATTCTTGGACTTGTCTTAAACTTTTATTGCACGCAGTGTGACCGGATTTTTTAAAAGGATTACAGCAAAATGTTGAATTGAATGGCATATTTTTTATTTAAATACCGAATGCACGACTTTTTTGGATTCTTTCAATTTTATTATTTCAAAACATAAACCTTCGCCTGCTATTTTCTTAATAACTCATGTTGTAATGAAGACTCCACATTGAAATTTGGCATACTTATACAAAACATAATAAGAATTAACATGTACTTTTTTGAGATTTTTAAAAATATTGATTTTCGAGATATATCCTTTGGAAATTTTAGTCCTTTTTTTATTTACATTATCCTTGATCGAAAATTCCAAAAAAAAATTTTTTTGAATGGCGCATGTTTTTGTCTGTAAAATGAGCCCTTCATTATTAAAGTTGACAACGAACACAAAAATAGTATAATTTTTTTCCAACCGTAGCCGCCATCAGGGGATGATCACGATTTCTACAACGGATTGTATTTGAATTACGGGTTTTTCCCACATTAAAAGTGACATGAAAAACTTCGGTTAGGATTTTATTTCACGTTTAAAGGACTAAAGCCAGGAATATTAAATGTAGGTCCTTGACCGATCAACCAAACAATTCAATAACTACAGTACAGCTCGTAATGTGGAACTTGTCGCGAACGAGATGACGAATTTCTCTGCAGTATTGATAAATCACTGAAAAGCAACTTATATTGAGCCGATATTTTATTGCTTTAATAGAGTTGTATGACACATTCCTACCTCTCTTCATCATTCGGTACATACATTTTAAATGGTCCGAAAATAAAGTAGACACTTTACTTTGATCACTATCGAATACCGCAATTGGTCCCCAAATCAGAGTTAAAGTACTCTGGAAGGCATTATACTCGTACATAATATAAATAATTGACTGCTTTTTTGAACACTTAAAAAATTCGTTTGGTTCATCGCGCTGAATATTAAATTTGAGCCTGTTCGCACGACATGCCATTCATATTTCGACTCATGTAACCATTCTTTTCTAGAGTAGGATCGAACTATTGACATAGAAAGTCATCTAGAAAATTACAAATCAGACCCATGCAGTAATCTTGAACTCGTTTGATGAATGCCTATCTATAGCAAGTTCTTAAAGCGATCCCTGAAAGAGAATCGTTACCGAAAACAAAAGCAATAAAATTTTAGAAGGTTCTGCAATCACTTGAGAAATTTTTAATCACATCACATTTTAATCAGATCTCCTTTAAGATCAGAATTCTAGCTCTGCAGTTCGAAATGAATTATTTATTAAATACTTCACAGAGACAACATTGGCTCGCAACCGCGTTTTGAAACCGAACATTTTTTTTTGCCAGCTTGACGAGACCTTTGCATGTGTTATGGTTTCCTAACTGAACATATTTTTAAATCCACTCATAAGTTTTTTTAAATTTAACATTTTTAAAAGTTTTATTAAAATCTGATTGTGTTGAAAACTCAACCCTGAGTCAAAATTATACTTAACCAAAATTGTAAATTGAAGAAAGGTCAAATTATCGCCATTTAATTATATAAAATTAAAATTCTGAAAGTTAAACTTTTAAAGTTGATTATAAAAAAAGTATTCGCATAACTGCGGAAATAATACTTTTCGAAGTATCGGTGATTTGCACAGTCACAGAATAGAACGCAAAACTAAAGTTATTGGACTGTTTTTATAGCAATCACATAGACATGAGTTATAACCATTTTGTGTAGAACTTTCAGGCAAAAAAATAGTGTTAGGGGCACTAAAAATGTGTGCGGATAAAACCACTTATGTAAACTGAATAAAAATTGGGACTAAAACAATCTTTAGTGAAGCTTTTAAAACTCATAAAAGTAAATATAAGATCTTATAAACCGAAAGTTAAGCGAACAGTAATTTTTAGTAGGATTTAGAAATAACAACGTATGTCTTTATGAATATTTTTATGCCGACATATATTTTCATAATTCGTTAGAACTGAAAACAATTTAAATAAATCTACATATTACGTTGTTTTTTTTAACCATCTGAATTCATTTACAATTCTCATCAGTAGCTTTTTAATAAAACCGACAATAAGGGACATATGCCTTTTTTCATGGGAACCCCAGATATATAAAAATTTTTTCTGATGATAACAAATTTAACACATATTGTCCCAGTCACAGATTTAGGATAAAAAACAACTAAATGTGTTTTATCAATGCAGCCTTTGCTAAAAGAAATAAATAAAATTGTTAAGAACTTCGTTTAAATTCCTCTCAGCAAAACTTTGTAGCGATCCGTTTTAGATTTACCAAAATTGTTTCATTAAATTTTGAATAATATTTTTCTAAAAATAAGAAGACATGTAGTGGACACATAACACTTAAAAATTAAAATGCTTTAATTTGATTTTTTTTTCTGCTACCATTAAATCAGTATAAAGAATTCGAAATTACTGCTGTGAGACCCCAAAGTGCTCCCTTATGTGTTTATTAAAATCAAAAATCTCGTTTGTGTTGCCTGAGGAAAAATTTCAATTGACTCGTTAAAGTTGAACTTTCCAGTTAGACGTTTTTTAAAAAATGGAGCAACTCAAATATAATTAAATAAAAGAATTTGATTTTGTGTTAGCAAGTCTTTGCATGACATATCATTCATACGGTTAGTAGTAAGTTGTAGTAGCAAGAGATAGTTATTTTTCTTGTTTTTATTGCTGCCGATAGAGCTTTTTATTCTGATTCTACTTCTTTTTTGTTGCGAGTTTTTTGCTGTTCTAGGAAAGTAATAAGCTGCATCTAATAATAATTATTTGGCCTATGAGAAATTAAAAGGTATAACTAAAATAAATACAAACACCAAGCAAACAAAATGTCAAACATTTCACATGGTTCAATAATTTTATATTAACTACAATTTGCGAAACTTTTGCGAAGCTAGGCGCGGGATTGAGTTTGAGATTTGAAAAAAAAATTTTAATATTATTTTCTTTTTTCCAAGTCATCCTTAAACCAAAAATCAAGTTAAAGAAATATGTACTAAAAAAAATTTGCTTATAATATAAATATTCAAACCAACAGTTGCAAGAACAATGTTTGAGAATCAGCTGAGAAGAAAGACATTTCCCCATGGGGGAAAGTTTTTCCTATTTTCTTGCGACTAAGTCTCGCAAATATATTTTCAATTCATTTGCAAACAATTAACGCTTGATTTCCAAACATTCCCCGCAATGTTTGCTGGGAAGTTGCAATTAACTCAGCACTTTGCATTAAATGTAATGCAGCTAATTGCCCCTGCCTACATTGTTGCATATTTTTCATAATATTATGCTGCTGTTACGAGTAGTTGTTTGTGTTGCCTCTGGGCTAGTTGTTGGCTTTTAATATAATTCGTTGATGTTATTGTTGCTGCTGTTGCTGTTGCTTTTGCCGTTGCCGTTGCTGTTGCTATTGTTATTAACCATTTCTACAATGCAATTGTTTTTTAACCAAATTAAATGCCTAGAAAAATATAAAGTACCAACTCATATTTAGAATTTAATTTTTTTGTTTTATTTTTTATTTAACATGCGAGTACATTAGTTGTTTGTTTAGTTTTCTTATTTTCTTCTTTTCCTATTTTTCCACTCTGTCTCTATATTGCGTTTTGCTTGTTATTTTATTATTGTTGTTCTTGTTATTGTGGAATATTTTTTGTGTTTGTTTCTTGCAATACATTTTTTTTAATTTTCACCATCGTTGGTTCTTTTTGCCGTTTAATAATTATATAAAAAAAGCCTTCACTTAATGTAAATTAATAACATTTTTTATGTTTCACTATTTCGTTTGTTTGAAGAGGCAAAAGTGCAATCATCACACACACACACACACACACGCACACGTACTCTAAAGTACGGAAGGGGAAAAACGTTAACTGTGGTTCAGTTAGCTGCTGTGGCTCTAGGATGGAGTACACTATCAAATAGCATAAGCAAATAGTCAACATTATTAGCTCTTCATGTTGTACTACTGTAAGTAGTACGAGTACCTGCTTATGCACAAACACTTTCTTAATTAGTTAAACACATAGAAACATTTGGCATTTTAGTCTTTTACCGGAAGTTACAACCAGAACAATAATAACTATGTTAAACACAAAAATTATATTATCTTGATGTTGTTAAGGCCTAAAAGCTTTTAATTTTTATAATAAATTTAGGAAAGATAAGTGGAAGAGTTGGAATAATATAGAAAACACATTTTAAGACTTATTTTGATTTAAAGGGGTGTTCCGTTGTCTTCACTTTCAGGTTCTAAAGTGGTTTTCCTATAAGGACGAGTGAATGTTGGAATCTATTACAGGCCTCATTATGTCATATGACATCGCTCAAAATGAGGCTTGGCATGGTGACAAGAATCTGAGATGTAAGGTTTCTTTAGGAGAAATTTATAACTTTGAAGTAAGTTTGTCTTTATTCCCTTCCCAAGTATAAGCGACCGTTTTTTTATATTCTTGTTGCAATGAGACTCATTTATTGACATTTTTCTGGAAGGAAGTTATTTAATGCACACTTTTTTAATGTAGCTTTTAAAAGGTACTTTTATATAAATGTCCGTATTGTTACGCAGTAAAAATGGAAAATGTTTAAATCATATAAAAATAATTGTCAGCAAGAAATTGGTGTAAAACGACCTATTGTACAAATACGCAATGTTATAAACATAAAGCAAATATAATAGCTTAGCGAAAATTCCCCGAACCGCGATTCAAAGTAGAAACAAAAACAACTAATACAGAACGAAAAAGAAAAGATAAACACACACGAACACATATACAAGACTACAGGCTTAGTAGTGCGTAATATCACGTATGTTGGGGATATTGCAAGCACCGGCCGTGATCTCTATACAAATGCGTCGTCCACCGCGGAGAGAGAGTTGACTTTGAGATTTCATAGAGTGAACAGCTGTGTAGACATAAGAGCGTTAAGTTTACAGAGTTGTAAATAAGAGTCTTTATTGCCGAATAAAGTTGTGTATTGATGAAATCATTAAGGACTGTGTATTTTAATTCTTGCCATCAAGCGAACCCTACATAGAAACGTTTATTGTGGTAATAAACGTAACAGTATTTTATAAACATATTGTGTTGAGAAACACTGCTTTTTAAAAGAATATATTTTTAAAATGCAAAATTTAAGTTGTTTTTCTTGAAAGGTTTTTAATTAAAGATTTTTTTTTTTTTAACATGGAACTAGTAATTAAAATATTTATTTCTAACACGTTTTTTAAAAACAAGTCTTAAAAAATACATTTTCAAAAGGGTACTTTTTTAAGAGCACTTTTTGCAACGATCTTGTTTTTTTAATTCAAAAAAACTTTTTTCTTTAAAAATACATTCTTAAACTGTTTTAAAAAGGACTTTTTTGTCAATTTCATTTTTAAAAAAGGTACTTTTTTGAAACGTGAATTTTTTGAAAAATACTTTTTTTGAAAATTATTTTTTTAACGTCTTATTAATTTAAAGATACTTTTGTTAAAAATGTATTATTTTCAAAAATATTTTAAACGCCACTATTTTAGTAGGTTCTTTTTGTAAAAGTAATTTTTTTCAAATTGTAGTTTTAATAATATATTGATATTTTCAGCTGCTTTTTAATTTGAGTTTTCAAAGGTACTTAAAAAGAAATTTTTCAGTGGGTGGTTTTTTGAAATTTAAGAAGGTACTTTTTTCTAGAAGCTTATTTCGCTTTTTTTAATGTAAGTTTTAAAAAATTGTGTTTTTAAACTTTTTATTTTATAAGAGAGTATTAATTTTTCGAAGTATTTTTAACAATCAAAACAAGTATTAGAATGAATTAAAACGCAGTCGATATATTATTATTATTATTAATTTTCCCCATTTCTCTTTGCGTCGAATTTGTGTCATCTGGCCTCATCGACTGGCCTGGGTGTAGTGCAATCAAGAGGTGTATTTTTAACACTTTTCCAACATTTGTTTAACTCTTTGCATGCTGTTCGCTGACTTATTGAAAATAATTCAGCTGGGTTCAATTTCCTGCATCCAAAAAGCGCATTTTTGCATTCGCCAAAGGTTTATGCTCAACTGTGGTGGCTTGTTTAATAGAATAATTACAAAGAATTATTTTGCAAATGAACCATCTTAATCAACGATTTCGTCTTCATTTTATTTTTAAGTTGAAAGGTTTGACGAAAACACCCTTCTTTTTATTATTGATTCGAAAGTTAATTCATTATTCTAAATTTTGTTCTCCCGGCTTTGTGTATTTTTATCTTCTTCGACCATTCAAATTTAATTTGACCATTAGAAGTTCTTGTGCAACAGCAATAACAATTAGAAAATAAATATTAGAAATAATAATATTAGTTTCTTTGTGGAAACAATTTTCCTAAACATGTCAAAACACCATCTCACACGCAATGCTGCAATAACAGATGGATGAAAAGATGAATGGAAGGAACGACTAAATAGACAGGGGGAAAATGAATCATAATTGTGTGTTGCAAATGAAATGAAATAAAATGGAAATGAATGTATTAATGAATGAATGCATTGAGTTCTAGGCTCATAATTTCGTATTTAAAGACAAATTAATTGTGCATTATTTAAGTTGGAAGTGGTGATGATGTGGTTGCATTAAGAAAAAACAACGCCGTAAATTACACCGTGAAAACCTCGTGCTCGTGTTGCAACTTATTTTCTCTTTTTTTTCACCAAACATTTCATCGCCAGCAACAGCAACAGCAACAGGTATTACATTTTCAAAGCTGAAAAATTTAAAAGAAAACTCTGCTTGTTGTACAAGAAAGCTAGAAAAATTGTGTAGACACCGACAGTAACCATGCAACATAATTTGCTTTAATGCATAAACAACAAATTTAATGACTAGTTACCAACAAAATGCAACTCTGGTGGCAAATAGGCATCAATTTTTTCATTGTTTTCCATTTATTTACTCGTATCTCATGTTGTTGCAGAAAATACACTAATTATACTTTACACACATGTGCTTCTTCTTGTTGTTCTTTACAACAACAAAATCGTGTTTGGGTTTTTTGTGTTTTTTTTTTTTTTTGGTACATTTGCTTTTTAACAATTAGAAGTTTTTTCTTTCACATGTTGTTGGTTTTTTGTTATTTTTTTCCTATCGTTTTTCATAAGTTTAAATTTATTATCATAAATTTGTAGTGTTTGTGGCTGTTGTTGTTTTTGTGTTTTTTTTTGTGTGAAATGTAGCAACCATTTATTTTTTCACTTTACGCTTTTTATCTGCCGCAAAGAAGAGAGTGTTATCACATAAGAAGTAATAAGTAGTAGATTTCTCCTTTCGATTCTAGAAATCTTTTTGTTGAAAATTTAAATCTTTTCAGATTCGAACGTTGATTTTTTTTACAGGTCTTCTAAGCATTTTCAAACTCTTCTTTCTTCAGATCCTTCATATATAGTTTGCAGATTTGGTTTTCAGGTATAGAGTTGTTGATCATTTGTTTACAATATCCTTAGAGCCCGGACCATGCTGTCAAAATATTATAATCTTGTTAGAGATTAACTGAATGGGTTAAAGGTATATAGAGCACAATTTTGCTTTTCCTGCCTTTATTGTTGTGATTCGTCCTGCCGTCATGGCTGGCATGAGAAATCTTTCAATGATTTCGTATTTCTTTTTCGGCATATAGTTTCATCAAGGTGACGCTAGATACTACAAATTATGCAGAAAGAAATAAAATTCACGACAATCATATTGTGTTCTCTACAACAAAGTATCATTGATACAAACATATAATGGCTATTTGAAACCAGTTTAAATATTAATTTAGTTGCTACAAGTAAGTTAATTTTTCATCCAAAAAAATGGCAACGTAATTGTGTTGAACAATCAATCATGACTATTATTATCTTCAAAAACAATATGTTTTGTTTATAACCATATAAATTCAATCATAATATGGTTATCTCAACCATGTTTCTTATGGCGTGAAGAAATCATTCATAAACTCAATTCTTCATTCTTTAAAACTTCAATTCATAAACTGCTAATAGTTTTTAAAATCAATATAGTTTCTACTGAGAAAGTCCAAACAACATTAGAAGAGATATTACAAAGTTTGAGAGGAGTTAACTGTTGGTCAAATACATTTCATCGCCCTTCTTGGTGTCTTGGCGAGAATATAGACGTGTTTTGGAGAATATTAGGCCAATAGCGCGATCTTGAATTAAAGTCGTTACAGTATGTGTGTCAAATAGGCGATCGCCTATGGCCTTCAATGGTCAAGTACTAGATCGTTAGCAAAGTTTATTTATGCAGCCATTTCCATTGTGGAGGCCTATTGGCAACAGGTTTATTCCAAATGTGAGAATTTCACCCTTTTTTCAGCTGCCTTTAAAATGCATTTCAAAGCTTCTTATTGCTCTATTTAAGAACCGCTTGTCTATTTCATAGAGTAAACGGCCGCACGTAAGGAAATTTTTTCTTTTTTTCTGTTGTGCCATGTTTTGAATTTTATTTTCTAGAGCGTTTTATTTTTTCACTCTGCTTTTTGGATAAATTTGTTTTCTATCGGACTTTATGCAATCTAAATTCCATCTTGTTACGCATGCAACTAAACATACATGATTGTATTTTGTGTTAAGAATAACTGCAACAGCAGCAACAAAAGCAACAGCCAATATAAATGAGTTTTAATTGAAATCATTTATATGATTTTGATTTTTCTGTCAATTGAAATTAAATAGATCCATGATAACTCGTTTTCATGAATAACCGAGTTTGTCGACTATTGTCGATTTCGAATTTGTAGTGCTCAAATATGCACCAAGTTACTACTTTTTCACTAAAGAAGCTGGTAATATCTATTTATATTTACTCAAACTGTATTCAGCTCTAACGAAGTATGTCGACATAAATTTTGCTTACTGACGAAACATATTTGCATTAAAAACCAACACGCACATACGCTCTTATTGCTGAATATAATAAAAAATAAATTTTCTTGTTAATTTTCAGATTGTTTTCAGCTAAGAATTACTTGCTAGTGGTTGTATCATTACACCCTTTTAAAATTTGTTCTTTCGGTTAAGAAAGACAAATTTATTTTTCTTATTACGGACATCATCAACATTCCTTGTGTCTTCCTACTGAATTAGTGTATATTGTAAACATCATCTATTTAACCCAACTAATGATGTAAATTGAATTTGCGAATTTTTCTCATGTTTCCTTATATTTGATAATTTTTCTGCTGGTTTAGAACGAATTTTATCCCACTGTAATTTTACTCGTTGTATTCTTATCTTACTTTAATTTCATTCAAATTTATACAAAAAGTTTTTATAATTTATATCAACATGAACAAAAACATTTTGTGTCGTGTCCCTACAAAAAGAGAATATTTTTTGACTCCCGAAAATATTTGACATACGCTGTTATTGAAGAACACCAATGAAATCTGTTAAGAAATAAATATAGCTGTCGAATAGCATTTGACTTATTTAAGAAACTTATGATCCTTTACACAAGTCATTAGCTTATTTTGAGTGATAAAAAAATTCATTGCACTGTCTGATAACTTTTCTAACAAATAGTTAAAACAGAGATTTTTTTGAAGCAAAAAAAAATGTTGCCTTATAAATAGGTAGTATTGCTTTCAGATTGTCCAAACCATCACAAAGTGACGCATTTTCCACATGAAGTAGAACTATTGCGTAGTTAATACAGTTCCAAAAAGAATAGTATTTCACCGTTAACTATACACTGAGTGCAACAAATGTTACATATTCGCCAGTTTTTTGTGCAATATATTTAGAAAAGAACGTACTGCTTTTCGCAAATGTTGCATATTTTTTTAGAATAACACACAAGCAGGCAGAAATGGCAACTTACAGGTAATATTGCGGTCAGAGCAGAAACCACCAATAGTTTCTTTCTAAGAGTATACGAACTCTCAGAGGTTCACTGACGTGGACTTCTTTATACTACAAGCTTGCAGTTTACAAACACATTTGATGGAAATATTTAGAATTGTAAAAAAAGATATTGAAGAAAAGTGAAGGAACAGTTTGTAGTATCTCACTATAATTCATTTAATATCTACTAGACAAGTCATGCATTGATCATAATTTAGGTCTTTGAGCATAATAACATTTCTAAACATTTAAACCTACCAGGGACTTACGTAGCGTGATCCTCTACTTCTAATCAATGAACAGCTCTGTAACTAGTGGTTTATGTCCATGGTGAAGCAAATGATTAGTTTTTTTTAAGAAACAAATCACCACGTCAGGGGTTAACAGGCAACAAATATTTGCCTTCTAGCGTTTTCGTTTCTTTAATAAAATGTTGCCGTGTTAAAGAGTGCATACTTAACACACGCTTAATATGTGGGGTTTCAAACAGAGCAGAAACAGCTAATGCCCTTCGGCATTAATAAGGGTAAATTTGAAAAAAACATCAACTTTTGTGGGCTTAAAAATATTTCGGGTATAACAAAACGACAAAAAATGTTAAATTTTTTCTAGAATCAAAAACACCACTAACCTCTCTATTTTTTGTACAAATTTTGTATAACATACGCGTGTTACCTGACCTTATAATTAAATATTAGTATTTCTAAGTCATGTGGAAAACTCATTATGTTAAGCTGACAATAGACCATAATTTACAATATTCCGTTAAGACTATCTAACCGAATTAAAACTTAAAATTCCCTTTACTTAATAAAGAATAGAAAAAAAATGCTTGAAAGTGTATAATAATTTATTCCCGCTGCTCTTTTGTTTTTCTAATTAAGCGGAATTAGTTTTTGAACTCGGGTTCGAGAGGTACTAAAGTACTAAATATTATTTCTAACATAATTAAAATTCAGTTTTACATGTCAGTATTTTATAATTCATAATAATAATTTAAATTAAAAAATAAACTCAAAAACGCACGTCTAATGCATAAAGAGCAAATGGCGCTACAGTTGAAGCGACGGTAGTAAGGATTTGTTGGTAAAATAAACAGTTGTCAAAAATTAATATTTGTAAAGTTGCAATGAGGCTTTTTAATATTCATTTTTTATATAAATTTTAATATTTTAATTGTTATTCCATTTTATGCAGCTTAAAATTATGAGCTAAAACAAAACCGTTAAAAATGAAAAAAATTATAAAATCACTTTCTTCTAACCAGCCTCATAATTATATTAAAGAAACTTTATTTTTATTATTATTTAAGCTAGGGATGTCACACGTTCATGTTTTTAATCGTTTTACTGGTTTCGCAAATGTACCATTCTAAGTCGGATTTATAGCTTTTAAATGCCCAGGTGCGGAGTGCGGATCCAGCTTCAGCTTTTAGGGGAGATGTATTAACAAAAGCAAACAATTCTTCAATTTTTCAGTCTAAACTTTTTGTATAGGAAAATTTAAATTTTTTATTGGTTTGGAGGGGGAAATTTCCCCTTGTCACATCTCCTACTCCTGTATCAGCGCATGAATTCAAGTTCTACTAAAGAACAATTTCAAAAATGTTTGGTCTTATTTAAAATTGTTATAAAAAAATTTAGGGTGGATCTACGCCTATAGAATTGTTCAACAAATTAAACTGTATCAGCAGTAAAAAGAAGAACTTTCTCTATGCCCCTGCTCGACAATTTTGATCAAGGTCACCATAAGACTTATTCTCAAAGTATTTACAATTATTTGAAATAAAATTAAAGCGAACTAAAGCGTGTTCTTGTCATAAAACTTAATTAGATTTTAAAGGCTTTCGCAAGAGAAGGAGAATGAATAGCGACGTCTATTTTTTACATTAAAAGTCTTAACAGACTAAATGCATAAAATTAATTAAGATGGGTTTCGGCTCAAAGCTATTATCGTAAAAATATTTTATTAAATTGAACAGAAAGTTATTCAGAAGTCTCTATTAAAAATTTAGATGATTCAGTTATATATAATTTAAATAAATGTCTATTTTATCTGAGCAAGCTGGCTGTGAAAAAGGGAGCTTATTTTATTTAAAAATAGGGCTTTCTTTAAAATAACGAAAACATTCGTTAAGCCAAGAAGTCGCTTACGAATGCATTGGCAAGCAGTTAACATGTGACAACATTTCCTTCAAACTAGAGTGGAATTTTCATAGGCCTACTTTTGAATCACTTTCGGTTGCTTCGAACAGATTCTGCTTTATCATCTTGGCATGCTTTCAATTTTCCACAATCTGTCATCTTGCGTCTTCGAACAACAACCACATCAGAAGAGAGTCGACATTAACTCAAAACTAATTCCATATTTTATTTTAAAATTAAAGCGACCATACCTTTTGAGAGATGTCTGAAATAAGAGGATTACCAGAGAAAGCAATAAAAATTAAATAGATTCTACTCTGGCGACATTCAGGCAAAGGCAAAACACGTTTAAGTTAACCGCAATCCAGGAGAAACATAATATAATTGAATTATATGGTTGTAATTAAATCATATTATTATTATCTACAAAAATAATATGGCCCTTTCTTAGAACGAGAGAAGATCATTCTATCAAATTCGGGAATAATTTTTTTTTCGAAAACAAGCTTTGTATTTTTGCGTCTTAGTTATACTTTTGCTAAACACCAAAATAATTTTACGCACATATGTTATAATATTATAGTTATAATATTATTTTTGCACTGTTAAAATACTTTGTGGCTAGAATTTTGTAAAAATTATATTCTTCAACTCAACCATGTCAAAATGTTTATAGATAGAAATCATTTAATGATTAAATGTAAACAATAACTTGTTTGTCGCCACTATATTTTAAAAATATTTTCAAACAAAAACAATATATTATTGGAGAGAACATAACATAGTAATCGTAACCATGTGTTTTGCTTGCATGTGGTGTTGCGTACAAAATGTATAAAACTCATTGTCCACAGTGGTTTTGCTGGCAATTGTAAACGGGCAGTTATTATCCGGGTCGTGGCTTATCCTGCTATCATGTTGGTTTTCCAAGGCTTCGGCCAAGTGCCGAAAAGGGCTTATATAACCAATTTTAATAAATTTCTCTTTTACAATACAAAAAGTGATTCTGAGACCATTGACACCCTAATAACGTGTGTTAAAGTATCATCCGTAATAGCGACCTTTGTCAAATACTTTCAACACGTTCTCGCATTACAGCTAAATATTTAATTAGAACAAAAATTACTCGCTTTGAAAACCCACCAACATATTTTAGAAATATGTAACTCTTTTATTTTAATTTATTTACGTATGTAAGTAAATTGGTGTGCTTTTAATTTTTTTTAAAAAAAGTCTGTGGGAAATTAATATTTTTCAACCAAGACTAAAAAAAAAACTAACAAATAAAAAACTGTCTTGAAACACAAAGAGAAAAAATTTTTTTACAAAAAGCAACAATAAATTATGAGTTTTTATATGAAAAATAGTAAATTAACATTTTGAAAAATATAAATTATCTTATTTAAACTTTTAAAAAACAAAAGAAACAAATATTTAAAAAGTACAAAAACGAGAGGGAGCGCCAACGAATTAAATGCAACAACAATTTTGTAAATAATACAATAAAAACAACAATTCGCGCGTTCCATGATTGTGCGCTGAAATACTTTGACTATTTTGCCATAAACAGATATAGCAACAATAATAACAACAACAACAGCAGCGACCACGACAATGATGAAGACGAGAACGTCAGATACAGGGAAAACAACTACGACGACCGTCGCCTTGTCGCAAATCCATGAACTGGAAAACCTTGAAAATTTTAGCTGCAATTTTTTTATACGGGTTTTTGTTATGCAGTTGTTGTTTTTTTTTGTTCCACTGTTGTTGTTTTTGTTGCTATTGTAATTTTTTGTTTGTGTTAAGTCAACCTGATGTAGTGTGTCTTTCTTATTACATTCGGAATCATAGCATCAGTATCACTATTAGTGACAAAATAGTTTTAAATGTTAATTTTTGTTTGATATTAAAGAAGACAATTTTAATTGTGTTAATGCAATCAGAGTTCCCAAGTTGACCCAGGGGATTTTCAGGGTTACTAAGTCTCAAAATTCCTATAGGGCCAATTTATATAATATTTTTCGTATTAATCAGATGACATTTCTAAAAATTAATTTTAAAACTATATGGTGTGGCATACATTTGTGGGCTTTGATATAAATTTAAAAAGCAATCATTAGGGACGTCACTGCACACCGTCTCTAAAGTTAGTAATTGCACAGTTTTAATCAGTTTCCTGCTGAAAGTTCCTCCTAATCATGCGCTAAGAGCTTCAAAGTATCCGCCCCTGCAATCAGTCGCTATAACCTACACGGAGAGATACCAGGAAGAGTAAAGGGATCGTGGTGTACAAAGTACATGCGTTCAGAAGCATGACTGTAAAATATGTCAGAACATATAAGTTATTGAGATCTTTTCTAAAGAGGTGGATCGTTCTTAAGGCCCTTTTACACTATTAGATTAAGTAAAATGTCAAAAATTCAAATATAATGGAAACATATTATAGTCTGAAAACAATATGTTATGAATCTGATAAAAAGACGGATGGAAATTCGTCAGAGCTCTTACGGAGAAGTGAAGATCAATGATGACGCCGGCCCAAATGTCGCTTCAAACTGTAGCTTGCTTTGAATCCGTTACTACCTGAGGAACCGCATATGACATTATTTCTGGGGACAAGATATTCATCCATAGCTGTGTCTATTCGTCAAAGGTGATTTTTCAACAAACATTGAGGTCCCCTTCCAAACTCTCATTTGGATTCAGATTGTGATGAATTACATCGGCACAGTCTTACGACACAATCCCACGGTGTTCTTAGCAATGGCTATTCTATTGACAGCCTGCGTTGCGATGCAACTCCACATTGATCCCTGCACCAAGATCTTGCCGGGTTATGATTACAAACCACTGTCAACACGTGTAGTCAAAGAAAGAGCCGAACAAACAGCTAGTCCGGTAGTTGCGTTCCAGGGCTACTTGCTCTTATGGTGCCAGTCTTTATATCGTTACAGATCGAACTTAGAAACTCCTGCCTTCTTCTAGTTCCAGGCCCCAAAACATAACAATAAAGTGACGGGGGCAACTCATTTGTTTCAACCACAGATGGTTGCAATTATTCCGCCCTTATTTGAATACACTTTAGTCTACAGTTTACGCAATAATTTTGGCAAACATGCACACAGAACAAGTTGTCAGTAATATCTTAAAAAAATATCAGGGCTGTTTGATTTTATGTAGAATTTTGGAACGATTTTCCGTCATCCCTTGTCAAGTTTGGTTTAGAGACAAACCGGTTTCGGCTAGGTGCCATCTTTAGTGTCGTTTTTCGTTTACAAGAAAGTAAGGAAAATCGACCAACATGGTGTGGCTGGGATCATCCAAAGTCGATGACTTTTAATTTTGACAGCCCGTAAACTTTTAAATCAATTGCAATTGCATAAAAAGGCTTCCACCGTACTTTAATAGTTAAGAATTTTTATATACCAGGAAGTTGCAAGAAAAAGTCCTGCAACTACATCTATAGACATGAAAATAATAGAAAAAAAAGAATTAAGAATGGAATAAAAATGTATCAATCGAAGCCCTGTTGGAAATTTCGAAGCTAAATACTTCCAGGCATGTCCGGTTAACTGGGTCGCTGGGTCTCTTGCTGGCTGTGTAGCCAAAACTTTTTACCTCATGTTCGCTAGGGCTGATTAATTGTCTTTGAAGGTGTCTTAGAGCAAACCTTTAGTCTCTGATGACTTCATTACGAATCCTATTAGCGAAACTGCTGAAGTACCGTGTAATCGTGCTGAACCGTTGCATTCTTACAAGATGCAATTTCCAGTTGGGAATATTTTCAATGAACAGGTTGATGAAATTCATTAATTGTTTATTTTAATTTAATGCGAAGTAACCTGTTTCGATGTCATAAAATTAAATTTATTATTTAATTTCATGCGTTTTCGTTCTCTGGTCTTTAAGCTTTCTATGGGTAGGTGTGTGTTGGTGTGTGTGTGTGTGCAGCTATTTGAGTAATAATTTTTCTTGCAGTCTTTAACACTAATTCCCCATTTAATTGTTGCTTGTTTTAATTGCCACGTAAATGCACTTTCATGTTTTGTCTATGAGCTGAATTTTTAGTTTTGCTTTTATATTTTTATTAGGTTTCGTGGCTTATGTTTTTGTTGTTTTAATATATTCATTAGTTTTTTGTTTGTTTTTTGTAGCTAAGTATTAGATTTGCCAGTTAGGCTTTTCATAAAAATAAGTTCTCATATTAAGAAATTGATACCTAAACAGAAATGTGGATGTTTAAGTTGGTGTCTAAGCCGACCAATTAGAATCTGTGAATATGGTTACAGTTTTTATATTCACTTAACTTGGAGTTAAATTCTAAGTTAAGTTCGTGAACTTATTTGCAAAAGAGCGTTGTTAATTGAATGTTCTAGAAGCAATTGGTTGACGGAGTTTTGTACGTGAGTTGATAGTTCATTTAGAACATATTCAAACTCTGTTTGAATGTCACTAAAACGTCTGTGCTCCTTCTGCTAAAGAGGTGTTAAAAAAAAATAACAAAGTTATATCGAATAAGGAAATAATGTGTTAAGCGACATGGCTAATCAGAACCCGAACAACATTACATGGCAACAAAACATAGATCGCTTAACTCCTTTAAAACGCGTATTAATTGCTCCAATTTTTTAACGGAAGAATATGGAATAACACGAGATGCTGGCAGGTATGGGTAGTATTGACCAGACAATGTGTCAAGCATTTGGGTATCGATCGGTGATGTTTTTAGGAACTGTTGATAAAAGGCTTGCAGATATTCCTTTAAAAGTGTAGTCAGTGCATCAGTTGTTGGCTGTTGACTGTCGAACGCTTGGAACATAGGTTCAAGCCATCCCAGGTCTTAAGCACGAGAAGCCTTTTTCGAAAACTTTTTATCGAAAATCATAATGAACGAAGGGACATTATTCTCTCATTGAATATGTGAGTGAGTAAAATTGTCGCTTTTGGGGCACCGGAAATCCGAGAGTAACCCAGTTTCAGTGATTGCATGGTGTGCTATTTACAGAAGAGGCATCAACGGTCCTTATTATTACGAAATCTCTGCGCTTTAAACGAATACTAAATGTTCAACGACTTTCTCGTTCCTCAATTGCATGAATAGGGATAGGAGAATATGTAGTTCCCATACGAACCGAAATTTAGAAGTCTATATTTTGGGGTAGCCATATCTTGCGTTTTAGTCATTTGCACTAGCGACCTTACCGCCCGATTTTATACTTCCAGACTTCTTATAGTGAAGTTTTCGAACTCACAAGTCTATGTTAACAATTGTTAGGCACTTTAAGCCCTCAAAGAGAAATATTCGTCCGAACCGCAAGTTCTATATAGAGTGATAAATAATGACATTAATCGGGACCGAGGGGTCATCGAATAATTTTCTCGACTTAATAAAAACAAAATTTTAGAAGAACAAATAAACATAATCCCCAAGCCAAACTAAATAATTGTTTCATAGAAAAATTCACAGGCAAAGAACATCGGACGACAACTTTGGCGCCACTTTGTATTTTCCGTCGAATATCCTTCTTTGTTCACATGAACTGCGAGAGCCACTGCGCATATTTCTTTTCTGTATAAACTCAAACAACTTTGAAAATTTCTTTTCCATACTCGACCCCATTGCCTTGATCTACGATAGCAAATGTTGAGAGGAAGTAGTTGAGGTCTAATTAGACGGGAATTACTTTTAGCTGTGAAGTGAGGTAACGCCTTCGCAATCCACGTTTTGATTATGCGATGTATTTTTGTCTTGGTGCTCAATGGATCATTTACACTAATTGGCAAAAGAGGCGAAAGGATAAACGTATGGCAAGTCCATCTCTTTGGGCAACCTATGCACCGTCCCAGTTATTATGCGAATATTTCTGAATATGGTGGCATTACTGCGAACCAATTAGCAAGATCTTTAATCAGTTCATATTAAGTGTCCCTAAAGTCATCTATAATATAATATGCCTACGGTCTGTGTAACGTAGAGGCCAATGTTTGATCGCGTGATAGCGACATTCATTTTAATGAATTCTGCGCAAGTTATTTGAATATGAAACTGAAGCAGACCCTGCTATTACTCTTCCAGAATGTAGCACTGCCAGACTTAGCGAACTGAATAATTATCAAATAAATCAATTGTTCCCGAATAGATATGAGACGAACAACTTAAAAGAAAGCAAGCAATACCGTATCCCTTCTTTTAAAATTTATTTTATATTGAAATTATTCACCATTTTTAGTTGCAAATTTGGTTGTTTTTATGAAAACGTCTGAACACTTCTGAGACCATCCCCGCCAGCGGGTGTTGAATTAGTTTTAAAAAATTCCTCAATATTTAACATAACTGCTTGAATTACACACATTCGCAGAACCCAATTTACCCAGAACTTCAAACGAAGACCGAAACTACAGAAATAAATCATTTTTATGTGAAATAAATTTCTAAATAATTTGATCAGTTTTATTGCTATCGTAAAATATACTTTTTGTTTCGTAAATTATTTAATGACTAATTTAGTATTGCATGCTGCTGTAATAAAAAAACGTACGAAATTAATAGAACTAATAAAGGGTTTTTAGTTGTTTGAATTTGATTATGAATTCATTAGTACTCGTTTATTTATTTTTGTAGTTGTTTGGATTTTGCTTTGTTAAAATTATATTTTGCATCGTCAGTTACTAACGATGTAATAATTAATAACTATATTTCGTTTCACTTTTTTTCTAGCTATTGTTTTGGTCGTTTCTAACTCAATTAAAAAATACACTCAGAGTGAATAGCGGAACATAAGTAGGCTCGCATTTCTATTGAAAATCGAAAGAGAAATATTTCATATGCCATCTGGATTTGGGTCTGTTATAAACCATGTTGTAATTTTGTTAGGCGCAGACATGAATCGTTTTTTGAAATCCATTTTTTGAATAGTTGTATTTGAACCACTAAAGGATTCCTCTAGAATTTTTTATAGCTTGGTGTGGCATAGGCTTCTTGTCAGCCACTTTCTTACATTTCTGGATTTTATTATTTAAAACTTGTCTTGAAATAATTATTTCAGTTCGATAAATTAGACCCGTTAAAAATTACACGCAAAGAAATAACTTGGTTAAGGTAACCATAATCTAAGACCAACATATTATCATTATATGCTGGCTATTAAATCATATTATCATTACAGATAATAAAAAATGTGTGTCACTGATTGCCAGCGACTGAGGTACGAGCAAAGATGACTAAAGCCATCGAATGCAGGCACAAACATATGGCTTGCCGGAGAGCGAGAGAAGTTAACAGTCTCCAATAAAAAATCCCTAATCCACGGAAAAACAGCGTACGCCAGGGATGCGTGGCCAAAAGGGTGCTTGGTCTCAAGTATGCGCACTCTGGATACCATTCGATCTCCGGATTTAATACAGACTTACCCGTGCATATGGAGCTCTGTGTGGGTGCACATATTTTTCTCTATTAGAGGGATGAATCAGGAAGCCTAGCAAAAGGCAAAAAGATATAAAGGTGGAAACCGGAAAAAAAATCTTTGAAGGTACTTTTAAGGCGTTAGACCGGAGATTCCGACAGGGATAGTCAGTAAAGCCTCGCACAAGGTGGAGAGGTTAAAATCTTTAGAAACTCTGGTGTTTATTGGCCACTGAAGGAATTCGGAAGAGTTGGACAAGAAAACCTCGTAAGGAGTGAACGGGACAGCTTCTGAAGAAACTCCTGCAGAAGAGGCTGTGATAGCACACATTGTGTCTGAATATCCTGCACTGGCTAGCATACGACTTAGGACCACGGACATACACTCATTATGTGTAAATGCCATGGAGGACCTAAGCCTTAAACAAATACAATTACAAGAGACTACGTGGGTAGGGAGAAGGTCTACAATCGCCAGTCGACAGTCTAAAATCACTATAGTCGATAGTAAAGGCTAATACGGTAGCACGAGATTTGATTGAGAGTAAGGTAATCGTAAATTACAATTCGAATATCTGAAATCACTTTGTGGAAAGAAGGGCTTCGAAAAGGGATCCATAAAGTTAGCAGTCTGCTTCGATATCCCCCTACATAAAAAAACCATTTCATCCACAGCACTCTCATACTTTGATTAAATAGCAAAAGACTTTCCAATAAATATTATATCTATTAACATTTTATGGTTGGAATCATTATATTATTTTTGTAAAGTTAAACTACTTTGTTTGTGGTTATAATTTTAGTAAAAAGTTTTTCCGAGGCAAAAATTTGGTGTAATAGAAACTATTTGTTGAATTTAGTTTTTTTGTAGTGAATTTCCGTGATCCCTTGTCAAGTTTGATGTCGAGACAAACTGATTTCGGCTATGCGCCATCTTTAGTGTAATTTTTCGCTTTGACAAGTTCGCATCCATTCGTTGGTGGTTTATTGTTTGCCAAGTATATATTTGTGAGCTGGTAGCAGGTGAACCTTGTTTATCGCGTGGGCATCTTTTAGGTGTGAACAGGTAGCGGGTAAAGCTCGTAGGTTGGGTATTCTTTTAAGGATTAGTAGGCATTAGTGATCTCTGTTTTATTGCTTTATATTGCATCAGAATCAAGAATAAATTTTTACGAGAAAGGGAAAATATAAGCACTATTCAAAATAGTAAGAGTAACTGCTGTTGCAGTTAAATCTAAAACTTTTTCTTGTGTAAATATTTTACCGTTTTTCTTCCAGTGTATCTAAAACATTTTGTTGTCTTATATACATAATTAAAAATGTTAGCGAAAATACAATTTTTTTAACTGCGATTTAAGTAATTAAAAATATAATATTTATTGTAACAAAAAGCAAATAGGAAAACGATAAGGAAGACATTGCAGGCCACAATACAAAAAATGATAAAGTTGCAATTAGAAATATGGCTGGTCATAAAGAAGCGAAGGGAACAAGAAATGTTCTTTTAAAACATTAAAATTAAAATTATACAAATTTAAATCATAAAAAGCTAAAATTAACATCATATTTTTAATTACAAAAAGTGCTAAATAATATTCTCTCTTGTTTGTTAAAAAGATAAATAATTTTATTTCAGTTGTTTAACGCTTCATAAATTTTATTTCAGTTTTATTAAATCTACTTTTTTTTAATGAATTAAACAAAAGAGGAAAAACAAAAAAACTGCCAACAAACCCACTTTTAAAAGTTTATTTTCATGCTAGTGTGTTGTAATACCTGTAAGATAAATGGTGTCCTTTCTAGTTTTTACACCCAACTAAACAAAACAGATATGACGCCAAAACAACAGGATATATGTTCATTTAAAGTAAACACCTCAACAGGAAATTTAATATCATCATTGGAAAAAACTTTTCGTTTATAAACACTAGTGTTGTGCGAAAAATGACGTAAAAAAAAAACAGGATACTGAAGACTATTTGTAGAAAACCTGACGGTATTCCAAGTGACCTTTGGTACTTTTCTAGTAGATACAGGAAATCTAGTTAAATTTTTCTTGCAACTACTTTAGGCTTTGCTGTGTTACAGACGGCACCAAGCTGGGGGATAGGACGGGTTTGGGAATTTATATTATGGAACCAGTGACCTAAAAATACTTTGGAATTCTGGATTATACTGGCAGGCCCCACGGACACCAAACCCCGAACAAGAAGGCATGGTAGACTGCATATCATTTGAGTGCTGGATCACTTTGAAGAGGCCAAAGACAAACGAGATAGTGGTAAGTGGGAGAGGTTGAAACCCTTCCCATGCCACTGCCCGGTTTTCGCACAGCTTAAGAGCGGATATTTCGCGGTCGCAATCTCTATCTGAAGTGACTCATTTGTGAGGCACTGACTGAGTTGTTTAAAAAACAGAGTTACTATGAATATTGTAGACTTTTTTTTATCAATAGAGAGCTCCCAACGGGCCGAGGTAATGGCCTAGGTGTATGCCTGCGGGCAAGGGACGGTATGTCGCCTCTTCTCGACCTGATCTTAGCTACCGGTCCAATGTGATGCAACACAGCTCTGCTTGTGTGTATTCGCCAACGCATAACTAATACGTGGTCTGTTAGACGGCTCATAAAGGTTACAGTTTCAACGAAATTTAAAATAAGTTTGTACATTTCCTAAGTACTAAGCGTGTCATCTCAAGAGACAGTCAATGCAGGTAGTTCTGCCAGGCTTATAATACGTACTTAGGCACTCTGCTTTTGCCTCCGTTCAAGGCACAATTTTCTAATGATCCTGAAATTTTTCTAGCATCCTATTTGCTATTTATTCTCTCTGAAGTCTGAGCCTAAAGAACATCTTCATAGAACCGCTACGAAATTGAGAAAGCTTTTGTTCAGTAATTATTGCCTAAGTTTCCACAACAGTATCGCCTTCCTTATACTCGTTGTACTCGTCCCACACGAATCAACAATTTCTGGATATTTGTTAATGTTTTTTTAAATGTATTTCCGTGAGTTTAAAATTTTTTTATAGCTCATAAATATCAAACGTAACCGATTAATCGCTTCTCTCTTTAGTAGTCTCTCTTGAAATATGATTCTCACTCCTCAGCCCATGTTGCCATGTTGCCATGTTGTCAGCCACCTGTTGGTTGGAAAAAACGCAAATTTTATTCCTCGTCTTTTCTGAAACATCACGCAGCGTTTTAAAACCAACTTCCTCTCCTCTCAATTTCATTCTTGAATATACAAATGCAATTTTGTAAATTATTTTCCGTTTTAGTTGCTGCTTGTTTTATAATTTTTTGTCTTTGTTAAGTGATTATTAAGGTGTGGTCCATCATAATATTTTGTTCATTTTTATACCAGAAAGTAGGAGAATGAAACTCTTTCATTCGCAACAGGCAATTTGCGTTATACGAGTATTTTGATATTAATTTCGAGCGCTAAAACACCGAGAACTCAATGAACGGTTGTAGGAGTCCTCAGAAAAGTGTGAAGGTGCGAGCTAATTGATATCATACTTAATAGTTTGTAGGCTGCATGCTATGGAGTGTGTAAACCCTATAAAAGAGATTTAGGATGATGGCAGGATTGACTTGAAATATGAGATGTGATAGCATGATAATAACAAGAGACCGTGACAGTTATTTCAAGCGTTATCCATACCAATAATCTGCCTGATATTTACCATCGGTATTGGAAATGCTTCCTAAGTAGTCCACTTTTATATCCGTAACATCCTTTCCTTTGACAAAATTAGTTGTCACTACAAAAGAGAGCAGCTGAGATTGCTAACGTTGCCGTTAACAAAACTCCGACGTAAGACTGGGAAGGTGATAAGAAGGTGGGCACTTACACCCAGCTATGACTTTACTGCCTAAGCGTTATCCAGCAGTTTAACTAAGCGCACGATAAGTTCCTAATATTTCTTTCTAGATATGACTGAAACGGAATAGGAGACTGTTTTAGGGTTCCGCAACAGTAAGAGACTGTTAAATACTTTCTGGGTTCATACTTCACATTACAGTGAAAGCGATATGTTTAAGGGATACGAATGCAAAGGCGTGGGAGGCTGTTAAACTGTTTCTGGGTTCCTACTTTACGTTACAGTGAGAGCGCTGTTGGACTTTCGTTGTCCAGAAGGCAACTTCATATTTTTGTTCCAGTGTCTTCAACGCAGCACTGTTTGTGTTGATACTCCGCGTTGCAGAGAAAGCGATGCAAGTTTATCACTGTCCACAATCCAACTTCTCTTTTGTGTGTCAGGGATCTGACTTTAACAGGTGAAGAGACAGTTAAACAGTTGGTTCCTACTTCAAGGGAAGGTAACTTCTTTGTTGTATATCAAGGATCAACGGAGTTGGATTTTCGTTGTCCAGAATACAATTTATAACTTTTTTTTTATCAGGGATATGATTTTAACGGAGACAGTTAACCACGTTTAAGTGATGTAAAAGTGCTGTAGGATTTTTATTGACCAGAAGACTATTTCAAGCTATTCTGCGCTACAGTGAAAGCGATGGGCTAGCATGGAATTAATGGTGTTACATCATTATATTGATTAGTTCGAAAGACTTCGGGCTTTTAATAGTTGCCTAATCTTACATAGTCCCTATTGGTCTTTTATGAATTCCAAAAATATTATTTAAGTTCTGTGTTGGTTGCAACGTGGGTATGTTGCTGTGTAAAGTGTGTGGCTCTTCTAGGCTTCTTGTTTTTATTTTTAAAGCATATAAGAACTAAAATTGTAAAGTAAGGCCTGGATGTTTTGCTTCTAATACACTATCGCTTTTAAATGTTCAAAGGATGAAAGGACACAAACCTTCAGTATCCTTCGGCCATTGGGTTAGCTTGTTATTGTTAATAATCTAAAAAAAAGGCAATTCAAACAATTGCTGTTCATTTACTTTTTGCTGCTGTTGTTGCTCCCATAAACTTAAGGTTTTTATTGTTTTTATCCATTTATGGCACTTAAAATAATAATGTTTTGGTTAGTTCATGGTGGCTGCTTTTGTTCTTCTTACACAAAATGTTATATTAAATATTAAAAAGCAAGCACATATTTCAATATTATTTATAGTGTTATATCAGTGTCCATATAGAAATTATCAGAAGTGATAGCAGTTAAAGCCATCATTCATTTTTAGAAAAACGCATATAGGTCTTGTCTAAATTGTGTTCATCAATGTCATTTATATGGTTGTTGCTTATTTGATTGTTTATATTGTTGTATTTGTGTTGGTTTTTTGCAGGAAATATTACATAAAACTCAAATATGTGTGAGTTTTGATAAAAAAAATACTAAAATTCTAAAAGATCGAATTTGTTCAACTTCGAAACTATGGCAGATTACTAAGTCAAATGGGCCAAAATAAAGTTTTGTAATAAAAAATATTTTCAACCATACCAAATTTCGTCGAAATCTAAAAGGCTACTTCAAATATCTCCCTTTTTTACAGATCGATTGTATTATAAAAGCTTTGTATATATAAAGGGAAAAAATATTGTGGCAAAAACTACAGCTTTGCAATCATTAACTTTGGCGACTTGAAAGTGTTTCGATTTTGGATCTTTTAAAAAACACTGTTGCTGAAAACGAGAGTGTGGCGAAAATGGTAATTAATCATCGTTCCCAACAACTTCAAATTGTACGAGACACTAGGGAGAGAATTTTGACAAAAGACCTTCTCTATCTTCACCCGCACAAAATTCACCTTACTGAGCAGCTCAAACCAGCATGCTATGCAAAACGCCGGCTATTTCGCTTACGGCTTATGAAAAATAGTAAAAAAGATACGTCTTCACCGCTAAAGAGCTTTTTCATTTGTACCGAATTGTAAATAAGAAAAATTATCGAATTTGGTGCTCAGAAATACCGCAGGCGAAAAAAATGCAAACACATTGGGTAACTGTAGGTTGGCATAATATTTAAGCTAATAAATAGGGAAAATGCCGCGTGCATCCCCGAAATGTTTAACGTCACCACCTTTTTACCAAATAAAACCAAACTTGAATTTCTCTGCTGCTCGTTCGTATCGGAGAAGTCGTTTTCTGAGTGTTGTGTGGTAGCCGGTGTGTAGTAAGTGGCCCGTTTCATCCACCGCTATAAAATGGCGCAACAACTTAGCCATATTGCGGCTTAATAACGCCAAACGCTCTCAATATGCCTATTGTTCCAACTATTTTCTCGCGCTTTCGGCCAACATTATATCGTGAATTCGTCCGACATTTTCGAGACTAACACCTGAATTGATAGTGAATTACATTCAGCGTAACTAGTGCTAATGCAACCACACCGGAACTCAATAAGTCACTTTTTTAACATTAATACTCCCCGTAGAAATGATTAGGCTTCCCTGGCATAACTAATGGGATTTGACGTAACAAATTGTATATTTTTAGCATTCGGCATACATATTTTGCCATTTTTATAAAATTGCGCGAGGTTGAAATGTCATATATTTCTCTGAAGTTGTTACATGGCTGAGTTTATGACAAATTTTTAAATCCGAACTAACTATTTAAAGCCGAAATCATGTCGAAATTCACAATTTCCTTGCCTACAAAAATGCAGGAGGTTGTACATTTTAATAAATAGCTGACAAACTGCTGTAAGTACACATTTTACACATGTCTACTAAAAGATAGTAATTGGCGAGTGCCATCCATTTTTGATATCCGAAGGAAAAATGGCACTGAAGATGGCACATAATCGAAAACGGGC
Organism: Phania funesta; assembly: GCA_963932375.1. Lineage (NCBI taxonomy): Eukaryota > Metazoa > Arthropoda > Insecta > Diptera > Tachinidae > Phania > Phania funesta. The sequence continues at coordinate 24,718,530 of OZ010652.1, forward strand.
TGCTTTGAAATTCGTTTCAAAAATCTACATTGAATTTTTTTTACTTTTCCCCTAAAACCTTAAAAATCAATTGATAGGAACATGATAGGAAATGTAAGTTGGGGAAAAATATGACTTTGGCATTTGCTTAAAAAAGAGTCAACACGCTCATCATGACCCTGTTTAGGTGTCGTCCAAGTCGTGTATTTATTTCAAGCTAAAAATGATCCTTATCATTTATTTTTTTAACTTTTTTTATGTGTATTAGAGGCGCTGCAATCCAAAGTTCAATGAGTGAGTCCTAATTTTACATGCATCGAACTGTTTCCACTTGCTTGCCCTTCACAAAAGTATTGATAACAATAGTTTTCTAACTATTTTACTGTTATTCGCAACAACAAACAAATCTTAACTGAAATTTCAATCCAATTTAAACAAAATATTCCAAGTAATTGTCGTTCTAAAAAATAAAAAAACTAAAACAAGTTTGTCATTCTTTTTGACATTTACAAAAATATGACAAACCTAATTTTTTCACATTGACGTATATTTTGCGTTATAATTTACTTAAACGAATAAATTTCGTGCTATTTTTTTCTGTAGTAAAACAACAACAATGAGAAAGAAAACCACACAAATGCATCTAAACAAAATAATAATAACAATGATAAAACTAATAATAATAATTTGTGAAATTCAATCTGTTTTCTCAAAAGCTGGTTAGTTTGTTTGGTTTTTTCTTTGTACTCGCAACCCAGTAAGCAAATTGTATCAAGAAGCACTTAAGAATCTATTAAAATAGCGGTATTAAAAAGCCTTGCATCAGAGAAGCAAAAATTATGTTCAAAGAGTTCAGCAACATGTTGCTAAAGAAATGATTTTTTTTTAAATTATTTTATGCAAAAGTTCAATTAAGACTTTAAGTGCAAGATAAGTCGAGGAAGATTTTGTAGAATTGCTTTGTGGATCACGTGTAATTTTCATGAATAAAGTTTTCGTATATTTGCTGCTTTCTGTAAATTTTAAGTATGACTAAGTGCAACATAACAAAAACAGTGTCAAATTTTGTTATTTCCTTCTTTCTTAACTTTTATAGTTTTGTTTTGGATTAAATTGAATTTTATTGTTTTCGCTATGTTCACTTTATAAAGTAGTTTGTGACACTTTTTATGCCAATATAGTAAAATGTGGTGGACAAATGTATCAGATTTTCATCCTGTTAAGGGCAGATTTGGAGTGGAGATATCGAATTTATTTCCAATAAAGAAAAGCTTATTAATTTAAATCTTTTCGATTTTTAACTATATTGGAAGGTCTTCAGGAATTGCCGAGAAGCAGAAACATCATAATAAATAAAGTGTAAACTTTTGCATCGATTGTTTAAAGCGCAATAAGGCAGGTAGCGCCGTCCTGCTAAAACCACATGTAGTGCAAATCTCTGCCGTACAGTTAAAGCCACGAGAAATTTTTTATAATTTTACATAATTAAATGCCGTTTACAAGCACCGCGATTCTGGCCTCATTTTTTTGAAAATAAATCGAAGGTCCTACCACTCACGACGCGACAGATAGTTGCTCGTTTGTGGATGCATTTGTTTCTCATGGATTGCGTTCTGATGTTCTAAGCCCTAAACTTGAGAAGTTTGCGTCTTAATGAATCCATTGAGATAGAAATGCGCTTTATCCTAAACATGATTTTCATTATATTGACATTAACTTCACTTTGATCCACTAGCCATGGAAGGGATTGTTGGCCCTTTGCATGGTCTGCTGGTTTTAGTTCCTGAGGTGAAAGCTTTTCTTCAAAATACGCAGCATATTGCTATGTGAAATTTTTAAATTGTTGGAAACGATACCGAAAAGAGGTTATAGTGACATGATCACGTCAAGAATATTATGTTCTCTACAACAATATATTTTTTGCGTCAAACATATAATGGTTACTAGAAAACCTACTTTAAACATTACTTTAGTTAAGAGAAATAAGTTACTGTTTACATTCTATAACTAAATGATTCGCATCCATAAATACTGCAAAATGGTTGAGTTGAACCATGCAATTTTTACGAAAATTCTAATCATAAAGAAAGTATTTTAACTATACAAAAATAATATAATAACCTTAACCATAATATTCTTAATTGACATAATATGTGAAATTCTTTTACTGTTTAATTAAAGTACATATGAGGGTGCTGGGTGGTAAGCGTGTTGACTATTAGGCCGCTCGATGACTTTACTTAACCTCAAACGCCGACAGTAAGTGACATAAATTTTATGCTTTTCTATCTTTCTAAGAAGACAGTAATAATATAATTTGTTGACAAATCATTCAATCATAATATATTCCGCTTAGATTATGGTTATCGCAACCATATTAGTTTTATTGCTTGTGCGTTCTTATTGACACAGTCTTGAGTAGCTCGGAGCTAGCCACAAAATTAAAAAGCACTTTTCATAGCTACTATTTTTTCTGCTTACGCTTTATACTTTGTGTTAAAATATCTTTTAAAAATATATGAGTATTTTTTCAACTTTTTTATAGTTTTTTCAACTTTTTATATTTAAAATCATTTAATTTTATTATTTTTATTACCTACGTTGCATTTACTATCAATTTTTATTTTGCGATTTTACTAAATAAAAGCTTAACTGACCTACGTTTCGTATTGATAACCCTTAACAACAAAAGCAAACAAATTTTTTTCAGTCAAACTTCCCACAGTGCAGCTGGTTGGCTGGCAGAATTGAGTGATAATTGTTTGTTTAATTTTCTTCTACATAAACACAAACATGCATTTGTATTTGCATGAATATATTTAAATGAATTTTCAATTTAAATTGATTTTTTATTTTAAATGACGAAGAAAAGCCAAGTGTGCTGCAAGGAAAATAAATATATTTTTAAATCAACAATTTGCTCTAAAAATTGCAGAAGGCCGTTCTTGTCGTCTTGTAAAAAGTCATTAAATTAATAAATTATTTTTTCAAAGACACTATGAAAATCCCAAACTCAACACTCGGCTCGAAAGTCTTATGAATTATACTTGCTTTCATGTCTTTTATTGCCTGGTCTTGCCTTGAAGTGCAATTGAAATCAAATCCTATTTTTCACTTATTGCAATTTTATGTTTCTTTGAAGGTTAAACATTTTGCGTCACAGAAACTGCAATACTTGATCAAATAAATGGTTTGAATGACAAATGAAAGTTATAAAATAAAGTAAATACTGCAAATTAACTGTTAAAGTTTTGAAAAACCAATTTAGAAGAGAGTGGATGAAATCAGCAACCGATTTAATGAACCAAACGTTTTTGTGTGGTATTCGAAAATGCCTCATCTTAATATTTTAAGGGATTTCCAATAGTAGCAAGTAAGACGATCGAGCCGCACTTTCAATAGAGCGTTTGGAAGAGGATGGTAAAAAAAAAATCATGGTTAACGATGATACTCATTTTCAAATAAATCTATGAATATGGGACGACGCCAACTCACACAAAAAAATATTTCTTAGTTTGAGACTGCCATGTGCAATCCTAAATGAAAAAATTTATATGTTGATACGAAAGTGACTAATCCGCCGATTCTCTAAATAACGGCACTATTGTGAACACTTGCGTATGTGTGAAGTATCGAATTTTTAGACCGAAATACCGAATTACTTAGTATTTTTCGACGGCATTATGCAGTCTATGCTTCAATTGATCACTCAATAATTCTTTTTATTTAAATGATCTTAGACATTCTTTGTTTACATCTATTAAATATTGAGTGACAGAATTTAAAATTGGCAACACCCACTATGAAGGTGAACATTGCATCGGTCGAACATTTTATGTTATTACGCCAGAGATAGCGGGGGCAACGATAACATATTACACGATCGGCGTTAGTAGTTTGTAGAGTAAAATTTCTGTTTGTTTTCTTCTTTTTATTGTTAGAATGCGCGGCTAGAGAGAATTGTTGCAAACACCTGAGAAAACTCTAGAGCTAGTCCCGATTCGTAACATTAAATTGCCTTACAAACTGACGCAGTTTTTACGATTACAATGGCGAACAAATAATTAAATAACAAATAATTAATAAAAAAAAAATAAACACAGGATATAAAAGTCTTGTTTGTATAAAGAATGTTGTTAACACCGTTGTAAAAAATTAGTAGTATTTTACCCTGAACTTTAAGTTGAGTTTAAAAAATGTTCCATATTCCCCAGTGTTTTGTGTAACATATTTCTCGCGAATGTTCCATATCTTTTTAGAAAGGAACACACAGATGCAGAATTGGCAACATATATGCAACATTATTGTTAGAAATGAAAACGCCATCAGTAGTAAGAAAATATCCAGCAAAGTCTGTGAATGCAGACTCTTAAGGAAAATATCTAAAACAGTTCGTGGAAAATTTGGCTCTCTTTTTGCAACAAGTTTGCCGACGCTAATGATATATTTACATATCTGAAAAGGCAAATATTTTCGGTCTATAATGACAATTAGCGTAAGACGTGGCTTGAAAAGATTTTCCGCTATAAGCATTTAATTTATAATAGCCAATAATCGTTATAGTTAAATGTTAATTTATTTGATTTAATTATATGAAAACTTCGAAAGCTGAATGAAGTATGGAAATAAAAATCTTTAGCTCTTCCTGTTTCTATGTACCAAAACGTGCTTAACATTTGTCTATAAATTTTAAACACATCTACAGATGCCACTCTTCAAAATACGACTCAACTTCTGCTAGCAATCAACCAAAAAAAAAAAAATTATAAAAGGCTCCTTAACTATTCAAAATAAAAAATAAAGGCAACTAAACATGAATGGTCTGCTTTTCCTGCATCTATTTAGGCAACATGTAGAAAAAAAAACCCCAACAACACCAAACAGTCAATAAAAAAGCACTTGTATACCTAAGAGAAAAAAACAACAACAGAAAAGCTGAATGGATTTGAAAAAGTGGAAAAAAGTTGTTGCCAAACATTTACTAAACGGAAACAACTGTCTAGTATCGAAATGTATTTTTTATGTTCATTTTTTTTTGCTGCTTTCTTGTAATCCCCCCGCACTTTACGAAAAGTACGATATAGCTATTGTCAATATGCCAAAGGAAGCTGTTACTCTATATAGCAGATTTACTATGGAAAAAGCTACTTTTAAGCAACTGTAGCAGAAGTACAAGCAGCAGCCTGCAAAGTAGTTGGATACAAAAAATAAAATCATTTTTTTTAAGAACCCAAAACATGAAGGAGGAGTACCACGAGTATATTTGCGTTAAAAGCACATGAATAAACTTGGCTAACAACTTATTTTTACCTTCTTGTTGTAGTTTTAAGCCATTCAAAGGCAAAAAAATTAAAAAAAAATTGTGGAGTACAAATGTTTTTTCTTTATACTACTCACACGTTTGTTTTCCTAGCGGCGGTAAATTCAAACTAAACAGCAGCAATACCAACAAATAGCAGAGAAATAGTCAAAAGCATAAAATAAAAGCCAAAGAAAAATAATCGTGCAATTCACCTGCTCCGGTAAAAATTGCCACGCAAAATGCAACTGCAACTACAACTGCAAGTACTTGTAATCGCACTCATACCCTGCCACATTTGTACTCGCACTCATTTGTCTGTCTCAACAGTGAAATGCTGGCAGTGTTTTCCATATGAATGTGGCTGTATGTAATTGTGTTGCATTCAAAAAATTCTGTTTTTTTTCTACTTCATCAATGCCTTAGAATGAATGGCGGTGTTGTATGTAGTAAAACAGAAAATAGCAACTGCAACAACAACAACAATACAACATTCTAGTAGAGATAGATTTACATCTGCAGGTTTGCATGTTGCAGCTGGGTATTAATTTTCTGTTTCTTTGTTTCGTTTTTGGTAGCCAACTAAAATAAATGCCTGCCTAGATATTCAAAGTTCTTTATCTCACTTAAGTTTTTCCTCGGTGCTGTTGATTTTTCTGTTGCACTTTTTTTATGCCTAGTGGCCGACCTACGTTAGCTTTTAGTTTTTCTAGGCTCAGTTTAGTTTTATTTCTTTTAATATTCTTCTGCTGCTGCTTTTAAGCATTTGTATGCTGTTGACACTGACTCCTTTCTTAACAGCTGCTTGTATTTGAAGCGCTTTTTTATGCTGCAACTACCTTTTCGCTTTTTTCTTTAAGTTTTTGTTGTAGTTTTCACATTTCTAGCATCTGGAAAAAAGTACAACATTTTTCCCTTTAAACTACATACTTTTGTAATCATCTTTTTTTAACGACGTAATTTTTTTCGTTTAATCTCGAAGCAAATGCACTATGGGATCAACACTTAAAAATTACAGAGTTTAAAAAAGCCAGATTAAAATTGCTATGAAGCTTGTATTAAAAATACAACAGCAATAGAAACAGTTCAAATATGACAGCAAACATTATGATGTTATATACTGCAATCAACTTTTATAAAATTTTAAAAATTTATTTCTAAACAGCAGCGGTAAAGCGGGAATATTTACAAGATTGCATTTGCTGGTTTTGTGCTGTTAAAAAGAAAGAAAACCGTACAGTAATTCCAAATGTTTGCTATTACTTTTCTTGCTCTTGCTAATTTTTCAGTTTTAAAGGGTATAATTGGAAATTTTAAACATATCCAATATGCCTACATATCGTTACCTTAATATAAAAAGGCCCCAACTCATCAAAAACACTTTTTACAGGAGAAGGAAACAACTTAATAAAAGCTGAAATAATATAGCTACACAAACATTGTCAAAAAACGTATTTATTAAGATTAAACGAGGAATTCATATTGAAATACATATGTATATATTTGTAAAACAACAGCAATTCTAGAAATACAATGCCTACTTTGTACGTTTCTGCAGAAATGCATGAGTCAGTGCTTTTTTATTTAGTGTTCTGATTATAACTTCTTTATTTTGTATCCAATTTGTTTGAAATTTTAATAGAATTCTACAAGAATCAATCAAAAAACGAATTTCCAAAAATAATGAGTTGGGGCCTTTGTATATTAAGGTAATGATATGCATTTTGTTCTGCTTTAAATTCTTGTTTACCTACTTGAATAGTTAGAAAAAAAAACTAAAGGATAAACAATAATTACGATGGAATATCCGGTATTAATAAATCAAATTATATATATTTAAGAATTCCCTAATAGTGCATAGCACGTTTGCTGTACCAATTCAAAATCAATGTGATTGGTGTCCTATTTTCATTAGTACGAGCATAACAATAGCATATAGAAATTAGTGAGAAAAAAGTGCTGTTTTGTGACAGCAATTTTTGTTGATTTTTGGCTTTTTATAGAAGCTATAGCATAGTCCATTATTTTTACTATGCTACTGCTATTTTGCAGCTTGAATTTTAAGCACTAAAAAATAGAATTAGAAAAATGTTCATATGTTTAAATTATACATGTCGCTGTTTGTAAGACTTTTTTTTTTAAATTCGAAGTTAAGTCCGAAATTTCGAAAATCAGTTTAAATTCCAGACATAAAAAAGTATTTTTGGCTATACACTTAAAAACTTAAAGGTATTCATGCCAATTCAACTCTAATATTGATTGATTGTATCATATTTAATATTTGTAAAGAAGTTTTAAAAATATAATTTTGTAAAAAATATTACAATCGACTACATATGAATATCATTAAACAAAATGCTTTAGTAATTAAAAAAAATATATATTTTTTGAGGCAGCTTTAAAATCCGTAAGCAAATTTCAGCTGTAACAAATAATCAAACAACCCATTGTGCAATAAGGTTTACTACAAGTGTTTAGTTTAGATGTTTTTATGTCTGTCTGACTGTTTATAATGATTATTTCATTTCTTTTTCTCTTTTTATGTCAATTTTCAAATCATGTGCATGCATTTGGGTGTGTGTGTGTGTGTGTGCACGTGTATTCGAGTGTTTAGCTACAAATGCACTTGTATAATTTTTGTAGGGTTTGCACTAACGTGTGTATACTGTGCTTTCTTCTTCTTTTGCTTGCTAGTAAATGCTGTTTACAAGGTGTAGAATGACATTGGTAGCGCCAATTCATTCATGTTACGCTGAGCTAGTTGTGTTGCTATTGCTGTTGCTGCTATAGTACGAGTATAGATGCTGCTAAGGCAGCTGCTGTTAACGCGATATAGAGAACACAAATGAAAAAAAAAACAAAAACACAAAACGACCAGAGTATAATGGGAGTATTCTTTGTCTCCAAAGAACACTTGTTGTTAGCAACTGCCTGCTCTACACGAAACTCTAATCTTCCTGGCTGGCATTTTCTGCTTGTTGCTTAAGAAAACGAAAATGAAAAAGAAAAAACGCAACGTACTTAATGTTTGTTCGTAAGGTAGGGATTTGCATGAATGTATGAGTGTGTTAAATTTTCAATTTAATGTTACAATTGTAATACATATTACAACAAATTTGCTAGATGCTGATAAAGTTGTTCAAAGTCATTGATGAAACGATGACGCCAACAATGATGACGATGACGATGATGATGATAATGATGTTGTTGATTGTATCATTTGAACTTCATACTTTGTTAATGGGGCATGGATGCAGGCAGCGAGCTTTCTTTAAATTTATTTTAGTTTTATTTGTTGTTAATGGACTTTAGTTCAACATTTGATTTGTTTAAGGTGTTTTTTTCTTTAATTGCACAAAACTGACTGCAACTCAAAGACCAAATATGACTTTTGTTTTTTTTTTATATTTTCCCTCGGTAATAAAAATGTACAACAGTCTTTTAAGTTTCCCATTTCCAGAATTAATATCTATTTCTAAGTCGCTTCTATCAATCTAATTTTTTATCACTTTTCTTGTTCTTGGTTTTATGAAACCAATTAAATAAATATTGAAATATTTATGAGTTTGTTTTTCTAAACTGTCAATATTTTGCCATTTTATTTTCTTAATTGTCTGTTATGGCATTTTATTTGTTAATTTATCTTTCGAATTTATTTATTCAGATGGTTTTGAGCAAAAATAAAAACACAAGGTTGTTTTCTTTTTTGAGGAAAAACACTTTTTTTTTAATTAAACAAGTGTCGCATAATAGTGTTATGGGGACATTGCGAAATAGTTAAACTTACATAAGATGTCATACGTGGAACCTCCTTTATTTGGTTTTTGAGAAGGCACGGTTCATGAAAATTTTCAAATTACTTAGTTGTTGATTACAAAATATAGTCGCAGTGAAGTCTTTCTTAAGACCCACAGTGCTTTGATCCCATATAACGATGTGACAAAAAAAGACGGAGTTGTCATAACACTTTAGTTAAGAATAGTGACTTTTGGAAATATCGGACCAACCTCTCATATATCCTTTAATTCATAATTATATTTTAGCTACAAGTGTGAACGCAAAATTATGCAAACCTACTCATGCGATACACGTAACAGCAGCAACTAAGTTGCCATTTTTCAACGCAATCGCAACAAGAATTCTTAGTTTTGTCGCTCATCCTTCTAGGTTGAAATGATTTAACTCCTGCAAAACTGATTCGATTACTTTGAAATTAAACACTTGGGCTTATGTTTCCCAAATACATGCACACATATACATATGTGCCAAATATAAGTAAAATCGAGAACACATCGTAAGAGGCAGCCAAAGGCAGAAAAACTGGATGTCAAAATAAAGGTTTTTATGGTTTTAGGTTTTTTTTAAATAAAAAAATGCCAAAATTAAATTTATGAAAATTTCTTGCATAATCTTAAGCAGTAGAACTTACAAATGTTTGCACTGTGGGTTAAGATTATTCAATAAACAATTCACTTAAGGCTGAAACTTTAACATTTTAAAATTGAAATGAAAATGTTTTAATAATAAGATTCCAACTGCTGAAGTAAAAATTTCTAATCTGACCAAATTTTTTCTTTGAATTGGTACCAATAATTCTAGTTCATACTTCGTTTTTATATTGGACTTATGATGCTTTCAATTAGTTTTAAGATTCTAATTTTAATATCACCCTCCAAAAAAATACGAGTACATACTTAATTTTTGTTTACTTTGAACACAGCTCATGTTATTTTGCGGCCTTTTAAAGAACTAGTTTTGGAAATTCTACCTGTGAAGCAGCAATAGCACAGAAAAAATATTGTACTAAGTTATAAATTCTATAAGTTTTATTTACCATGATTTAGCTGTTACTGTTCTGTTGATAATTAATACAAGCAATCAAAATCCAAAGCAAAATTCAGAAACATTTGCTGTGATAAAGTAGCACTTCTTTTTGTTAGTTTATTTATGCTATTGCTACATTCGGCCTCTTGAAAACTATACAGCAACAAAAACAGCACATATAGCCATTAAAAATGATCAAATAGCAAAAACAGGAAAGGTGATAAAAGGCTTTTGGTATTGATGTGCTGTTTTATTTCTTCCACAGCTCACAAACAGCAAAAGCACTACCCTAAGTTTTTTTGCTTTTGCTGCTGCTGTTTAGAAATGAATTTTTATATTATTTAAATTGCTTTTTAGCGCGCTGTTACAAAAATGGTTGCGCAGTGTTTGGTGTCATATTGGAATTGTTGCTATTGCTGTCGTGATTCTAATACGAGTTCCATTGCAACTTTAATAAATTTTAATCTAGGCTTTTTTTAAACCCTAAGTACAGGCTGGAGAAGCCTTTAGAATTCATATTACATTAAGCTGATTTGTTGTGTATAGCAAGAGTACGACTTCGTACAGAGGACGGTATATCACTCATCTCTTGCTTCATTACCTCAATCTGCGTCCGGCTTTCACGTAAAGAAAAAAATGCGTATGTCATGGTTACGACAACCACATTATGTTCACTACAACAACGTATTGTTGTGGCACATATATAATAGATATTTGAAAACCTTTTTACATATTTCTTTAGTTAAGATAATCATGGTTTTGTGTACATTTAAGCATGAGATGATTTTCAATCATAAAAATTGAATTATGATTGAGTCGATCAGTATAACTTTTACTTGAATTCTAAACACAAATGAAGTATTTTAGCTATATAAAAATAATATGATAATTTTAACCATAAAATGTTATAAGTGTATAAAATATAAAATTCAATTGGTGTTTAATCAAAATGTTAAAGTTCTGTGGTTTAAGTGATTAGCACGTTGGCTATTGAGCATTCGATGGGTTTAGTTCTACCTGGCCACTGCCAGTCAGTAACAGGACCTTATTTTGATTGTGTACAATAATAATATGATTTGTTGACAACCATATATTTCAATCATAATATCTTAGCTCTTAGATATTGATATCCTCAACCGTATTTTCTTGCGTGTGGGCTTTAAGTAAAGAGTAATTTAATATTGGCGTGTAATTATTAAGGTCATTCAGCAAAAAAAAAAAAATTAATAAAGTTCTATTGTATCGTTAAAAATCGCGAAATCAAGATACAACTCTTTTATTTATTATTAGTATTAAAGAGCGCGGAAAAGTATTCGCTCGTTTTGAAGAGAATATACGTCAGCTATTTTTAATTTTTTTCAATTAGAAAAAATTTCCTTCTTTTAGCTTTTAATCGCATATTTTCGATTAAGCGACGAAAATCAACCACATTTTAATTTACACAAATTTATTAAACAATTTACGCTTATCATTTGTTAATAAAATATGACAAGTATGTAATTATGACCCAAATTATAAAAAAAAAATTGTGGTGATGCAGCAGCATTCAGCATCGTTATTGTTGCACCAGTAACTGTTTGCCATGTAAAAAAATTTAAAATTAAAAAAAAGAAACAACAATAACAGCGATAATTAAAAATATTTGTTACTGTTACGCTTGCCGTTTGTTCTGATTTTGTTTAAAAAAAAACGAAATGTTCAAATTGTTTAACAATCTCATATTTTTTGTGCTTTCAAAAATGGCAAATAAAAAATAATAATTACAGAAGAACAAAACAAAAAATTAAAATAAACGGAAATTTCACTTCATTACATTTTTCTTATCAAAATTGGAATGTAAAAATATTTATATTTGTTTGTTGCAGTTAGCAATATTTGTATATTTTCCAACGGCGGCATTTCATTCTGCATGTAAGACAATCGCTTGAATATTTCTATGACTTTTGCAATTGTTTTTTTACTTTAATAAATTACAAATTGGAAAAATGGTTTCAAATAAGACCTAATTGTGTAATAGAAATCTGAGAAGATATAGAAAAATTCAACATTATGTTTTCAAGACGACCCTGGGTACCTTAGTACTTGGACCTTAGTACTTGGACCTTAGTACTTTTAAATCAACATAAAATTTAAACCTTCAGAAATTCTTCACACTACCTCTTGACAAATTTCGCTCAGAGCTAATGGCCATAGACACTGCCAGTTGTTCGCTGAGTGAGCTGCAGTGAGTTTGGAAGAAAGCACGGGCTTCAACGTAAAAGTTGAACGCTACAGCGACATGTGGTTTCATATGAGCGCATGAATTTATTGCTTTAAATAAAATTGGACTATTGCATAAACTTTCAAAAATCACTACTGGAGTGCTTGAAAATCTTGTTCCGTAAAACCAATTTCTGCATGTTTCTTGCAAACATTAGCCTGCAAATTCTTTTTTTTTGCAAGTTGATGGCACCTCTATGCAAAGTTCATTTAACCATCGAACTGAACCTATACCCATACCCAATGCCGGGTACTCACAGACTGGGCTTTGCAGCAATTGGAAGGGGATCTTGAAATCTATTCTCAGCAATGAGGCTTATTTTAGCAAAATTGCCAGAATTGAGACAACTCTAATCCACACGTGCTCCAGCAGTGGCAATGTGTCAATTTTAACGAATGAGTTAAGTACTACGTGGCATAAAGATGCACCTCAAGCAGCAGTGACGCGATTGGGTTAGCGAAGCCGCGCGATATAAGCCTGTGCAACGAGATCTTTTAGGCTAGATAGTATTTTTTATCCCTTACAATACAAATGCCGCTCAAACACATGCATTTAAATATTTTAAATTAAATTTCTTATGGGAAGCTTTTAAAGTTAATCAAAATAGTTGTTCATCTTTGAAAAAAAAAACAAGTAATCGAAGTGATGTGTTCGAAATGTTACGACATCTTCGAATCCGCTTTTCAGTTCATTACTTTATGGTAATGGTTGAGTTGCATAACAGCCATTTTTGGTTTTTAAGTTTGTTGAACCTGCGTCCTTAAATACCTCAATACGTAGCATACTATATACTCTTATACAAAAAAGTACACAAACAAACTTCCTTAAATAGGCTTCCTTAAATAGGCTATAAGCTTTGAAATTTTATTTACATTATTTACTTTACATGAAATCTTACATGTTCTACACGCACGTGTGTATGTAATTTGGCCATTGTAATATTGATTTTGTTGATGATTAGGGTTTGCATACATACTTGTAATTTTCCTTAATCGCATTTTTAATAACTCACTTTTATTTGCAAGAAAAATAACACTTGTGGTTTTAGTAAGTATAAAAACATATTGTAAAATTATAAAAATACAATACATAACAAGTGTCTATATGCATTCAATATTCGTCGTAAATTATTAACAAGAAAAATTAAAATTTAAATTCCAAATTGTCTCTGTCACTGTGTTCAAACTCTATTTTACACGTCTAACCAAGTGTAGATTTTACGACAAACAAAGAACATAAGAGACGATTAAAGTAGAGATGGGCTCCACGTATTTGCGAGAAGCATGCTTGATCACTCGTCATCATGTTTACTCGTGAGCAATTTTTTTCCAGTCAAGCATGCCTGCACGATGCACGTGAGCATAAAAAATCCGCATACGTGAGTGTGTATGATTGGAAATTTTGCGAGATTGTTTCGTGATGGGAATCTTTTGATTAATTTTTTTGAAAATTATGAAATACAGATAAATCTGGTGCATTGTTGATGACAAGTCCGTATTAAATATTTGGATAAGTTTTGAAAGTAAAAATATATAAATGATTTCCTTAATTTTATTTTTTTTCGTGAGTACCTCGTGCCCGTTTTGTGATCATGGTTAATTTTTCATTATATTCGTGGGAGCGTACAAGGGTTTGATCAAAAAACAAGGCCGTGTATTAGTAATATTTTTATTGTGAGCGTGCTTGATCGTAACTGAAAAGCTAGTCACGATACCAGCCTTCTGTAATTAATCCATTTGTTTACTTCGCTTATTCTTCGGTAACTGCCACATTTGTTTACGCTGATTACATTATTTTTGCGATCGCATACAGCCAGGATTACAATGGAATTATTGCGAGACTTCTTTCCACAACAAGTTATTTCAAGGAATGGTGATGTTGATTGGCCTCCACGGTCGCCTGATTTGACTGCTCCGGCCTTCTTTTTGTGGGGATATCTGAAAAGCAAGGTTTATGCAAAAAACCAGAAACGCTGGAGCAACTCAAACAAAATATTCGTAATGAAATAAATGAAATACCGTGTGAGATGTGTGAGAATGTAATGAAAAATGTATTCAAAAGGGGTCGCATTTGTGAAGCTAACAGAGGCGGACATTTATCTGATATTGTATTCCATACATAATTGCCGACATTAAATAAAACATTTATCAATATACGATCCATTCTCTTTCATTTATTCAAAAATTATAAACAAACAAAGTAGTATACCTTCCCGGCGAACACCCTTTATGTATTAATTAAGTAAAGTAGAATTTTGTTGCGCAGTGTAATTAAATCCCAGAATTTTTTTAAAAGTGATATAACTGAAAATTGATTTTTATACCATGATATAAAATAATATTCTTCCGCAAACCCTAATCAACTTCTTGTTCTCAATTCGCAAGTATGACTTTATTTAGGATTAGATTTTAGCTCATAAACCAGTTGAATTTCATATGGGAAAGGAACTGCTGAAACTTATGTCAAATTCTTTGCAAAGATTGTCTTGTTATTACGAACAACTGAGAACGTCATCTGGTGTAAGTTTCTAGGTTTTTCTCAATATTTGCTTGCACCCGAGATATTCCAGCACGCGAAAGATCAAAGAAAAGGCTCAACCACTCGTTAAACTGTTGCAGCGCTAGGAGCATTTCGAACCTGCAGGAAATCGCAATACGATTTTTGTGTCTAAAAATCGAATGCTGACTTTAAAAACAAAATTGAACAACTTTGGTTCTTTGTTAAGTCTTTTCATCATAAATGTGTCAAATTTTCTAAAGTTAATTCTGAAAAAACCGAAAAAAAATATTTTATCAAAAAATCTATTCACTAATTAGATCATAAGGTTACTAATGCGTCACCCTGTATATTATTTTGTTGCCAACAATTATAGAGTTGAGGTTTTTAACCAAATTTCTTCGTAATATTTTTAATCGTTATTGCCATTACGATCGCGATTACATGTAGCCGTTAACTTAGATTACGATTCCAATCGATTCGCGAACCCTACTGATGATGTTGGCTTTTACTGTGTGTGTGTGTGTGCGAGTGTGTGCCAGTGTATTTTTGTCTCTACTTTCAGTTTTTGTTGCTGTCGTATTTACTTGATCTTAAATCATCTTTTGTTATTATAAAAAAAAATTGCAATATTTTTTGGGTTGAAGGACTGGGTATAGTTCAAGGTATTTAATGTGTAATTTTTTATTTATTCTTGTCTGTTTTTACTTTAAGTCTTTAAAATGTTTTTATTGATCATGAAGTAAATAATTTTAAACTTTTTTCTTATTCGTCTGCTTAAATGCTAAATATTTATAAGTATTTTTCAATACATAAATTATTAGTGTCTGTGTTCAATATTAATAATTAAACAATTTAAAATCTCT
Organism: Phania funesta; assembly: GCA_963932375.1. Taxonomy (NCBI): domain Eukaryota; kingdom Metazoa; phylum Arthropoda; class Insecta; order Diptera; family Tachinidae; genus Phania; species Phania funesta. The sequence continues at coordinate 24,734,254 of OZ010652.1, forward strand.
AAAATAAATGCATTAAAAATAACAGTTTGTAACCGTAAGAAGTTTAAGAGCAAAATGTAAATCCTGTAAATATTTTGAATAAATCAAAATAAGAACTACATAAGATTTTAATCCTGCAGATATCATCAACACTTTTGCAATACTTGCAAATATGTGAAGAGGTTTTCCAAGCGTTTAGCAAACTAATGATAACAGCTGATATTTGTTATTAATTTATTTTAAACTTTTCAAATTTAATTTAGAGAGGTTTTCATCACTAAACGCGGCATCAGCCGTAGACAATTTTTGAACGCCAAGGCCGTCGCTAAAATCTTTAGCTGAAACAAAAACATATTGCCATTATTGAGATTTTATATAAAATTTGTAACTTTTCGCTTGTATACAATATTTATTTGAAGCGCCTTAAATTCAGTTTAAACTTCCCGCCGACAATTTTCGTATGGCGTTTTGCCGCACATTTTGTCAATCTAGCCGGACATTCGGCCAAAAAAGTTTATGTACGCAGCTCGACTGGCAATAACGGGATTATGGGCAAACTTAAAAATCATTTACTTTTTCAGATGCAGGATTAGTTCTTCTAAGGGAAACTTTTTCCCCCTTGGTCCGATTTTTCTTATTTTCAAGCTTTAATAGCTTATGACTGACTATAAGACATATTTGTGACAAGTTTCATCAATCGACTGAGTGACCCCAGTAACTTTTGAGAAGCAATATAAATTTAAAAAACAAGTAATCTTCGGCTAGATTGGCGAAATACCCCTATGTGCGCTGCCATCATGCAACTTCGCAAACGGGGGTCTGCTGTGTTTGTTGTCGTCAAAGTACTTAGCTGTGTTTGCAATCATTTCTAGCCTTGCAAATTTGCTCAAGCACAGCACAGTTCACCTTCATATATTTTGTTGTTGTCGGTTAGCAAAATGTAGTACTTTCGCCAGACTACTGCAAGTTTCGAGAAGTTAGTTTGCAACCAGAAGTGAAATCAAATATTTTAGGAAAGTTTTGATTTAAAAGTGACACAGTGAACCACAAATAATTTACTTCCCTAAATAATATTAAGAATTCCTTCATATGTACTATGCAAGTATAGAAATATATATTTCTCGCAAAATGTACCACAGTGCAGCGCTTATTTGCAACATTTTTTTAAGATAAGGAAAAATTCGTGTCTTTCAAATAATGCAATACTTATACTTGTCAATTTTCTCTTATACGAAAATGTTTTAAATCTATTCTGTTATTTTTTTTTCTTTCAGGTATGTGCTCTACATTATTTTGATTATATCCAAAAGCTGGTAAGTTTCATAAAAAATTTTAAATTACATTTTGTTATTAGTTTTCGGCAATTTCTATCTTAATAATAAAACACTTAAGCAGATTTCAAGTTATACATAAAAATAAATCCCAGATTAAACTCAATAGAAGTCTACATGAATAATAATCGGCTAATTAAAAATCACCCAATACAGCGAATTGAACAAACTCCAAAAATTTGGCGATTTAAAATTGTGGAAAATTTCGAAAAATATTTTCACACGAATTTTATATAACTCGAGGTAGTGAAGAATTGCACAAAACTCTGGCTGATTATTTACTTTTTCATTTCGATAATTTTTCACATTTCTTTTGTGTCGGTTTTTGCATTATTTCGCATCCTGCTTTAAGCACACAGAAGACATTAGGCCACCGACTACAATATCTCAAAGTTAAAATACACATATTCACATAAAAACGGCCATTCTGACGCCAACCTTTTAGAAAGTTCTGAAAGCAATATGTAGCATTTCGATCGCATATAAATATAGACCCGTAAGTTGTATGAAATCTGGGGAAAGTTATTAATTAGATTAACAGACACCAATAAATCTGTTCCCATTATGATTTAGTGATACAGAATATGAAAGAAAACTGAGAGAGAGTCGCTTTTTGGCCCACAGCTCGGCTTGGCTGCTCCGGATTATAGAGACTTTATGGTGTAGCAAATGATGAGTCAGGCAAAAAAAAAAAATACATATATAGTAAAGTGAATAAAAACATGGACGGACGTTCCTTAAACACAGGCGAGAATAAAACTAACTCATTGAACATGTTTCTTGATACATAACTCCTAAAATGTTTAGAGGTATAAGTAATAGTTTAGAAATTGTATTTTATCCAAGGACACAGTATTGACATTAGGTTGATTGACGAATCTATTCGACCGATTATTCCACAGTTATTTCGGACTTATGCGATCGAATTTTTTGAAGCGGCGATTTTTCGAATGTCGAATATCCCGATTTTTTTTTGCTTTAAAAAAACTTCGATAACACCCATCTTATATAGTGCCATTCAACAGGAAGCGCAATCCGAATCTCAAAAACTTGTGCAGCTCTAGCAAATGCCATAGGAATATGCGGATGGTTCATGTATGTGCGTACCACGACGATACCTTCTTTGCGGGTATATTATAAATTTATTGTAGAGCTTTAACTGAAACACGATGCTACAAGCTCTTGTCTTAACAAATAAGTAAAGTTCGCTACATATGATACGTGGTTACGCAGTACATAAAGATGTATCTCTGAAACGCTTCCTATTTCATACTTTAAAATTTTTAATTCATATTTTTTAATTGAAATCCATTTTGAATGAAAATCTTAGGTCCTAACCTATTTTTCAGAAAACTCAAATCCTCAAAATTATAATATCTTCCACTGCGTTCAGGCTTTATCACTATTCTGTAACATTCCAGACTTTACACACTGATTTATGAATTGTACCGCCCAGTAGCTTACAAACATGTGACTTAACCATAATTAATATTCAATACTAGATATTTATTGGCCTCAGCTTGAAATTTTCTGGAGTTCTTAGCTTTGACTTTTGGCTACTTTTCACGAATCTGATTAAAAACAAAATATATATGCGGTCTTTTTGTTATTTATTTTTAAGCAAGATAATTAATTAAAATTAATTAAGTACAATTATTGACTTTTCTTCTATTTTGTGCTTGTATAAATTTGTGTGTATGGGTATATTTTAAACAGTAAAAAATATAAATAAAGAAATGTTAACATTTTTTACAAACCGTTTAACTATTTTTTTTCGCGATTTTGAAAATCAAATTCGGATTTGGAAATGTGCAACAACGGGTTGTTGGAAAATGTCAAATAATCGATCAATCGTATATCATGTATTAAAATGAATTAAGCGTAAATTCTTTAGTTAAGAAAAATTATTTGAATTTATTGGTTTTATAAAACTTTATAACAACACTATTTGGGTTTTACAAAAGAGCAAAAGTGTTAAAGAAGATTAATTTATGCCTTCACTCCTTAAATAAAGTAAATATTTTTGTTTAAATGTAGACATATACAAAGACATATGTACATATGATGTATTTAAGTATAATCGAATGTATATTATGTAGTATATGTATGTAAATCAAATTATATATTGTACATATGTATGTGTGTAATAATACATGCATACATATGTAGATTAAAAATCATTTTTTTTATATTTAACTGGAGTAGTCATTGATATACATACATGCTTCATAGACGCTGATGTGCATAGCATCATATTTTTTATTATTTCCGCAACAAATATCATCCAAACATACGATGCGATGCGTTTTTTGCGTTTATCGTGTCGACTTGGTTCTTTATTTTTTTGTAGTTGTACAACGTTTATATCACTCTCTCTCTCTGTTTGGGCTGTGTGTTTGTGTATTGCAACTATGTATGTATATGTTTTAATTGTATATAGATTGAAATTAAAGGCTTTATATAAACGTGTTTTTTTGTGTTCTCTCAAATTTCGTTTATATAATCACGGTGAATTGGAGCCAAAAAAAAACAACGGTTAACAGAATTGTGCGTAAAATACAGAAAAAAGGATTTAACGGGAAAACGAATTTAACCAACAAACAACTTCAACTTTTTTTCTCTTTTTAACATGAACAGTATTTTGTTGAGGAGGCTTCTTCTGTGCTGTTTTCCTCTTTACAAACACTCACGCACCGAAATTAACGTTGAAGGAGTAGCAGGTAGTAACTGTCTGTAGGGATTTTATTTTTTTGATAAATTTGGCTGCAAATACGCACTTTTTTGAAACACAAATTTTGTAAATAATTATTTGTTTTATATAACAGAAATTTTTATATAACATAAAAAAGTGATGGCTTTGTTTTAATGTTGGCTGGCAGATACTGATGATAATGATGGAGTGGCGATATTCTACTCCCGTTTTGTAAGAGTGATATATGTTTTTGATATTGCAGTTGCTACAGCAGCAGGATAATGGAATGTTGCTGATGTTGTTGTTGTTGTTCTTCTGACATATAACACACACCGACACATTATCAAATGCATGTGTTCAACAGCAGTTCTGAGCTTCTTTTGTATTTGTGTTATTTTTATTAAAAGACAATTACATTTTTTTTTTCATTAAACATTTTTTTTATTTGACTTTCTCTGTTGTTGCTGGTGTTTAAAGTTATTGTTAGTTTTTGATATGTTGTTTTTTGTTTTGTATTATATGTTGTGGCAAAATTTATTTTAAATCAAAAAAAAAAAAAAATAATTCAAAAGTATTTAAAAGTTGTTACTTCTTTAATTATTTTCTGCTTAATTTATTTTTAATATTCCTTTTTATTGGTTTCCTTTTTTAATTTTAATGATTGCACTTGTTTTTGTTGTAGATGTTTCTGTGGTTGTTGTTTTTGTTTTATTTTTACACAAATTTAAGTTTTTTTTTTATCATTTATTTTTAAAAAAAAATAATTTGATTTGGTAACAAAATATATAACTTTTTGATTTTTTTTTATAATGAAGTCTTTTGAAAAACCTTCGAATAAAGAAAATTGTTATTTTTTAGAAATTGTATAACTGCGTAAAAACTTTCAAATGAATTTTCCATATCTTTGTTGTAAATCACGTTTTTTATAAAAAAAAAATAGCAATATATATGTTTATATATATAACAAAATGATCGTAACCAAATTAATTCTTTTTTACTAGTTCTAGTGTGTGTGTGTACGAGTTTTAATTTTTCTTAAGAAAAACACACGTTTAGTAAATTTTCACATAGATAAGAAAGTTTTTACAAATATTTTGTAATCTTAGTTTAAGCACTTTGTTGTGAAAAAGTAATTTACAAGCAATTTTTAAAAATGTATTTCATAATCTTTATAATAACCGGGCGGGCGGCACAATGTATTCCGTTTTTGCATCCAGCAACTTTTTACTACTCCATGCCTCCGAATATACATCTAATTTATTTTCTAATTGATTTTATTGTTTTTTTTCATAGCAGGTAGGTACCGTTCGAATAAATCAAAGGGTGCACTATTTAATTAAGTACTTTTTTAAAGCCTCTACCTTAGATGCAATTTTTTAAAATTTCCTTTTTTTAAAAGCAAAGTTTTCGAAAGTGTTATTTGTTCTACAAAAAACAGTTGTTTGGAAAGGTATCTTGAACAAGAAATATCTTAATCGAATTATGTTTCATTCGAAAGGATCATCTTTTATATGTTGTTTTACAAGGTATTAGTTTTAAAACATGGTTTTAAGAAAGTACTTTATATGAAGTAATTTTTTTCAAAAGAAAAATTTCAACCGGCAAATTTTTCAAGATGTTTTTTTTTTAAATAGTACTTTTTTCTCGAAAGTAACTCTTGCAAGAGTTGAGTTTTTTATAGATTATATTTCAAAAGGTAGTTTCTTAAAAGCTAAAATTTGTTTAAATGTATTTTTCTTTTAGGATCAATATTTATTTTTAAATGGACGTTTTTCAAAAATTCTCTATAAAAATCAAAATCTTTGCAATATAAAAGGAAAACTAGCAAGAAATACGTTTAACGTAAGTTATTTTATTTAAAAGTATTTTGTTTTAAAAGGTAGTTGTTTTTAAAGGTACTTTAAAAAAAGTACCTCATCAAAAGGTACTTTCAAATAATTTTTTAGAAAGCAGTTTTTTAGAAACATATTTAGTATACCACCTTTTTGAAACATGTTTTTTCAAAAGCTAATATTTGAATGGCTTTTGATCTATGCGTTCTAATTCGATACGTAAATACTTCGAAAGGTGAATTGTTTTAAAATGTATTCGCTTCAGTCATATGGCTCTTTTAAAGAAAAGTAATTTTTAAAATGTACTTTTTGTAATGTTTTTTTGTAAAAAATCTTCTTTTCGAAAGGAAAAGAAAACAAGTTACAAAAAAAACTTCGTAGCTATAAACTGTATATGCTCGCCATATCCAGAGCTGGGTAGCTGTAAAAATTCCAATTGCATAAGTGTCCTTTCGATTTGAACCAAAAAAATTGTCATCTATAATATTATATTGCATATATATTGTTTAACTGTAGCCGTGCTCTTTAATGTTTTTTTTTGTAATTCTGCTTTAATGCGCCATTTTATTTTATTACTCACTGTATAAGACATACTGTGGACCACCACCACTGTTTTGTTTTTTCTTTTTTTTTTTTTTAGTTTTATGGTCATTAACACAAAAAATGTTTGGATGCCAAATTATGACAAAAAACTAAGGAAACAGAATTTAATATCTGCCAGTGGATGTAATGTTGTATCGATTTTAAAGGAAAGAGTCAATTAAATGTTTTTTTTAATATGTGGTAGAAAACTTCATTCAGGATCAGGAAAACCGCAAAGATATGAAATATGAGGAAATAGTTAAATAGATGATATCAAAACAATATTTTGGTATGGCGACTCAAAGGCTGTTGGTAAGTCTAAGCTGTAATGTCTCAGAAAAATTAATTTATTTTCTATGCTGAATTTTGCCATTAAAGTTTTATAGATGCTAAAAAACACATCTGAATCTGGATAATATTGATTAAATATTATCTCTAAGGGCTTCTTTAAAATAATTAATTTTGTACATATGACATTTGGCGTTCAACGGTGTAAAAATGCATCATATTTCGTTATTTGCACTTGATTGCTTTGTAAGCAAGTCTCTGCTTATTGTGTACTCTGCTTTTCGCAATCTCGTATTTCATCGAGAATAGAGTCCAACTGCAAGTTTAGTTAAATAAGTTATACTTTCACTAAATTTTCTATTGAAATTTCAAATATTTCCCTGCAAATCTAAGAAATGTCTCCCAACATTCCGGTCACACTTTAGTAAATTTATTTCGTTTTGGACATTTTTAATATCCTTCATTTTATATTTCTACTATTTTTTTAAAACAATTTTTACAATTTTGTTTCCTTATGAAAAAAAAACAAATTTGTAAATTCTGAGTGTGCAAGAGAATGAAATTTTTTTTCTGTGTTTTTCTTATAGCAGCCATCATAGTTACGGAAATCCCGACGGCTAAGTTTAGTTAAGAACTCAACTACGTCTGAATGGATGAGTGAATGGATGAATGTCGTCGTCGACAAACAACAAAACCTCTACACAAGGAATCGTAGTTAAAAAATGCTAAACGTTGGCAAAAATGCTGAGCAAAAAAAAAAAAAAAAAAAAAAAAAATAGAAAATAAATTAAAGAAGAAATAGTAAAAGGTGTATTTTATAAAATGTTAAAAATTAAAACACGAACAAATTTATTTTGGCCAAAAAAAACATTGTATGTTGCTATGTAATACAGTACTCAGCTGCAAAATGGATATTTTAATTTTTGTTATTTTTTCCACATTATAAAGGTTGAATCACAAAATTTTTTACGTTTATTTTGTTACAAAAAAAAAAAGAAAGAATTAAATATTTTTTGGGAAACAGTTTTTTCTAATTGAAATTTGTTCAAGTCGAGATTTTTTTGTATTATTTTTGGCCTTCAGGTTAATTTTTTTGTTTTTTGGTTTTTCAACTGTCTGCTTTTTGTGTGAATTAATGCGTTTTTTCTTCATCTTGTGCTCCGAGACAAAATAGAAAAAATATATTTACGAAAATATAAAATAATAGAAAACCTGGTTAAAATGAAGCACGAAAATAAGAAAAACTAAATGTTTCAGCTTAAAATAATAGATAGGTTTGCTTTCTCACAGGACCTGGTCATTACGGAAATAAAAATGAGCAGACTCACACAGACAGGAAGAAATGCAGAAATAAAAAAACTCTTAAAGTTAAAAATTGTTGAGGCTAAGAAATTTAAGTGGACCCAGTATTTTTTGATCTATTTAGTACGAGTTTTTCCAATTTTATATTTTTAAAGTTTTTGCATAAAATTTGCTAAGGGTGGCAATCGACTATAAAACATCATTCAGTGTTGCCACCGAATGCTGATATAGTTGAAGCTTCTGGAAGGGCAAATTAAAAAAAATTGCTGTTTGCGTTATGATCATGAATGCAAAAAACAAGAGATATTTTTAAGAAAAAAATGATTTGTAGCCATTTTTTATCTCAACTCATTTCGTTATAAATAAAGTCCCTATGCGGATTTCTTTGTGTGCTTAGGCCAACTCATCAGGAAACCTTTATCCAACTTTGTGGGAAAAATTAAACCTCTTATGCTCGAAATTCTTTAGATCAAACAAGAAGTTCAAACAAAAGCAAGACAAAAACATTAAAGATTTAACAAAACACCCCCACAACAAAGAAATAGAAAAAATATATATTTTTATTCGCTTGGAGGATGAGAGACGGACGGAATATTTCATGGTCTCATAATGCCCGAAATTATAATAGATGTAATAGATTTCAGCATCTGTTTGCGCTTAGAATTGTAGCACAAATTTAATTGCTCCACTCAATCATGTTGAATTTTTATGGATCGAAAGAAATATTTTAAAATCTTTTAAATAATCCTAATATGTTTGCAACAACAATATAATATTTTAGAGAACATAATATTATTATCGTGACCATGACAGAACCATATTTTTCTTTACATGTGTGAACTAAAAATTTCTTTGTAGCAGTTCCAGTGCATTTAGTCATAAATACTTTAGAACAAATTTTAAGCCAAAAATCTTATAAGGTTTTAAGAAAAAAAAACCGAGTTTTGCGGGCACTAAAATATGGGCAGATAGAACAACATGCGGATTTAAAAATAAATATTTCTTGTGAAGTGAAAACTTTTCAGAAACTTATTTATAAAATGGCATTAACAACCAAATATGTATGTGCTCGATTTTTTATGTGGAAATGTTTCCAATAAGTTTTTTTTAAACTTAAATTAATCCTAATTTTTTTTAATAAAGCTGGAACTTAAACTGGACATACTGTGCTATTTTGAAAATTCACAGATGTATCTATATTTAACTACAAGTACTTGCAAAGGTTAAGTTTTTGATCCTAAATAACATAGCTTCATAGCCCGGATGTAATAAATAATCAATGTGCGCCATTTCCTATAAGTCAAACACTTTTTCTTACCGCATTTAAATTCCAAATATATTTAATGTAACGTAAAAGATTTCAAATTGCTTAAGCAGATTTCTTATTCACAGATCCTGCATTTTAATCACAGACTTTATATAATATTTTTGCCCTTTAAATATAAATTTACAGATTAACCACATTCGCGTGAAATATTTAAAAATGTTGATGTTCAAGAAAATAAAATTAATCACATTTATTTTTTTCTTGAATCATTTTTTGTGGTCCACTGGTGGAATATTTTGTTTTATAAACTTTTATTCAAGTTAAATCAAAAATATACTTTTGTGTGGTTACTTTTTCGATATTATTAATTATTCATATGATTTTAAATTAATTAAAATATTTCCGTCAGCAAAAAATCACTTTTAACAAGAAATAAACGCTTTGACTAAACGCATTGGAAAGCGCTGAAAGCGTAAGGCAATCTCCATTAAATTTTTTTTACAATACAAACTGCAATTTCTGCTTCTCTCACCAGTATATAGAACTGCCGGGGAACGATATTCCAACCAGCTGTTAGTTTAATGCAAAAGAAAAGAATATATTTGAGAACTTTAACTTACGACGAAGATAAAGTCAATACTATATTTAAATATAAAGGCGAATAAATACTTCATATCACAAAGTTTAAATACTGGGAGAAGGAGAGATATGAATAATTCAGTAATTAAAAGAAAAACTGAGAGCTCTCCCATGTTAGACATCACAAAAAATATGAATGTCTTCTTGAAGCAGAATGATAAGGGAGAGTCTTGTTATCTTTCACTTATAAGCCTAAGGACAAGTTATGAATTTCATTGAAAATTTCGTTCGATTTCGAGAAAATCTATTTTGTTCAGGTCCTTAGCGTATTGTTTAGAATTCCTCTTCTCTAGCGAAACACTGTACAACGAATTTTTAGCACTAGTTAAACATCTTTTTTTTGGAGTTCCTTCTTTCATTTCACAAGTTTTGTATGCCACTGTTTTTGTTGGCTAATTTTTAAACGGTTATAATGTAGCTTTTATTGAGATAACTTGGAATTTGCATCCCATTCTGGGCTGTTTCAATACACACTATGGCTCCATTCTTAAAGAAGATTTTCAGCAGTGTTTTAAATGCTAGCTACGTAATAGCAATGGAACAGTGAAACTACTGTAGTATACTATAACATCTACAACTTTTATTAACCATGATTTTGCTGTTACTGTGCTTTTGAAAGTAAATGCAGTCTAGCAATAGCAAAAGGAAAAATAAAACACTTGCTGTCTCAAAACAGAACTTTGTTCTCGTTATATTATTTATGCTATTGCTAAACTCATACTATTAGAAATATGACAGTAAGAGCAGAAAAAATATAACAGCAATCACATTCACCGCAACCGTGCTTTGCAATAATAGGGATTTTTGAATGCTCATAATTTGATTTCGTAATTGTTAAGTAGCTGGAATTCCATATCGGTTTTTGTTTATCCTCCCGTTTTCTTTCTAAGTATTCAAGTAGGTAAAAAATCATCCCCAGCTAAAAATTAGCTGTGCTGTTTTTTTTTCTCAATTGCACCATAGAACAACACAGGGTTCGCTGTCATATTTGAACTAATGCTATTGATGGTGCTGTTGTATTTTTAATACAAGCTTCATAGCGTTATTAATAGCAAATCCAATCTATCACTTCTTAACACTGTCTTTAAGTATAGGAAATTGTTTTTATTAAAAATAAAAACGCAGTTGACCAAAATATTTACTAAATTAGTAAATTTGGGGTAAAATTTTAGGAGTAGTATCTGACAAAAGAAGCTCGTTTTATACGGAATCCAGAATCCAGGAAAACGAGTCAAAATATTTTTTTTTTGAAATATCTGTTTCCCACTAAAAGCTGGACCCGCCCTTGACTCTTTAATAAAATGATTCACATTTGTATTTTTTTTATTATTTCAAAAATTATTTTGTTTTAATTGTGTTTATTTTTAAGTTTTCCGTTTGTTTCCTCGTTTCATTTAACAACTTTTTTAAAAAATGTTTACGGCTTAAATTTTTTAACATCGTAAATACATTTTTTTCTAACAATTTTTTTTCAACTTATTTTTTAAATATTGTTTTTTTTAGGTTTTTGTGAGTTTTCTTAATTCCTATTTTTATGTATTATTCTCTTATCAAGTAACAAGAGCTGCTTCATATATGTTTGTGCGGGTCTTGATTTCGATTTCTGCTACACGTATTTATGTATTTTACTCAGCTTCTTAGCTACCGGAGATAAATAAGAAGAGTTCCTTTATTATTTTTTTATTGAAAGTCCGTTTTTTTATATAAATTTTTGTCAAAGAAAGACACTTTCTTTTTTATGTAATTTACTTGTTTGTTTTTCTTTAGTTTTAAAGTTTTTCATTAAAATTTTAGACAACAACTTCCTTTAATTTTTTAATATTCGTAAATATTTCTTTCAGCACTTTTTATAAAATTTTTCAACTACTTGCAATTAAAAAAAAAAACGTAACTTTTTGTGAACCTTTTTCAGTTTTATATTTTATCCTCTTGATTTCTTATTTTTCAATGCTTTCAGTACTTTTCTTCACACCCTCCAGTTTTTAAACATTTTGTTAATTTTAAATATATTTTATAATATTTTTTCTAACTTCAAAAAAACTGTTTAAAGTTTATCTCAGCCACAATTATATTTTTGTTTAAAATTTGCTTTTTGTATTTTTTGTCTTTAAAACTTTTTATCACATCATTTTAAGTTAAAAAAACAAATATTTTGCTTAAAATAATATTTTGCCACATTTGATGAAAATCATACACATATTTTTATATATTTATAATTTGTATAAAAAACCTTGATAAATTTAAAAAACGCAAACTTCCGCATTAAACAAAAATTTTATTTTGAACGCAATCACGCACTTTCTAAAATAAACGTACAATTTAAAACTGCAGATGTATGTACATATTTCTTAAATAATTAAGATAAAATAAATGTCTGCTTAAACAATTTTTTTTATTCAAATATGTAAAAAAAAACATTTTTTTTAATAAAAAACACACATACGCACAATGGAAAATTATTATTTTAATTTAAATCTTTAAAGAAATTAAAAAAAATCGAAAAAAACTAACTAAAAAATATTGTAAAATTGTGAGTTGTGTTGTTGGTTTTGTTGTTTTTAAATTATTATTACAAGAACGCGTAAATGTTGTTGGAGCGTATTTAGCGGCGAGCAAGTGAGCGCGTAATGCAACGATTGCGAACTAAAATGGAAAACGATGTAAAAAAGAATCATGGCAATAAACGTTAAAACGCGTTAAATTTGACAAATAGCAAAAAAAAAATAATAATAAAGACAACAACAACAACAACGATAACGACAACGAAAAATAAAAACTGCACACAAAAAACTGCAAACAGAACTGCACAGAACACAGCAAAGTGAACACACACCGCACCAAAAGAAAAGTGAAGCATGTAAACGAAATTTATTTAAAAAAATAAAATAAAAAACCGGGAGATATAAAGAAAATTATTATAAAAGAAAAAAAGCCAGGCAAAATTAATCACAAAAACAGCAACAATCTTAAAACGCTCACACACGTACTTTTGGCTTTGTTGTAATATTAACAACAGTAAAATTGTTTTAATATTAATGTTGATAAAAAGTGGTTAATAATATGTTTACATTCAAACAGTTACACACACACACACACTTAAAGGAAAATTTATTCTCTGAGTGAAAATTATTGAAAACATTTTAATTTGTTTTCAATTTGATTGATAGTGTGTTTGTTGTTCTTATTACAATAAAAATTAAGGTTGTTGTTGATATTCTTGGTGTTGTTGTCAGAAATAGTTATTAACGTATGGCTTCATTATTATGGTATTATAGTTTAATTTAACTGCAATATTTATTATTGTAGACGCGATCGGACGCTATTCGGATCTTTACGGGATGCGTCCGAATTTCCGTTCCCGTTGCATATCGAATGCGTTGTTTAAAAGCGACTAATAACCGAGCGCCCAACAAACTCTCCTCAAACAAATTAAGTTTTTAAAAAACATACACACACACATTAACACTCACTTTGTCCGCACTCTAAAAAACCCCCCAAAAAATTTCAAAAAAGAAATCTCAAAAATTGCATTAGAATAAAATCTTCAAAAACACGCGTTTTATTTTGTTTTTAATGAAATTTTAATTCAAATTGTGGTCGGAGTATTATAAAAAATATTAAGAAAAATCACACAAAAACTACGTACAATACGTCGTCTTAAATGACGTATTAGCGTCGCAAGCTTTGTTGCTGTTGGCTGGCCCGACGTTCTGTTCTTAAAAACCACCACATTATAACTATTCTAAAGAAGAATGGAGCGCAAAACTGAAAAATCGACAAGCAAAATTATACAAAAAACACACACACACACAAACACAAAAATATGAAAAAGCCAACAACAACAACAACAAAAAAAAATGCATTTTTATTGTAATACAATTTTGTTGCTGTATAAAAAATTCGAAAAAAACTGCTGCAGCTAAATGAAGCTTTTTATATTTGCCTGTGTGTGTTCGGTAGTATGAACAGTATTTTAAAAAAAGCGTTAATGTATTTGTATATTTTTTAAATCTAGCCAAACAGCGCCATTGAGCAAAATCCTACCAACTCAAGCTCAAACCATCAAAAAAAAAAAAAAAATTAAAAAATAGAGCAAACCAACATCACACCACATATTAACTATGAAATACACACACAAACATTACATAAATGCAAGGAAGTGTGCTTTTGCTAATGTATGGGTAACTGCATAAACACACACACGCGCCCAAATTTTCACATATTGGCAATAAATAAAACCACCTCACTTTTCTACTTGCACCTCACTCATAATTAAAGAGCATTATTAAAAATTCTTTTACACACAAACACTTTATCGGTGCCGTTACTCTCTCACACGAGCCACACTCACTTACTCAAAATGTAATAAACAACAAGTCACAGCCACACACATCTAGGCACTCAAACATACAGTGTAAAAAACGAACCCGAACCCTAAGAAAAATAAACAAACTTGCAAAAACACTCACCCATACATACATACATCCACACAGAACATACCAACAAGAAATAGCATTACAAGAAGTGAGCAAGAGTGCAGTTTTTTACAAAACATTCTCCTAGAACAAACTCTTTTTTTCTGTTTCTTCTTTTTTTCCAGAGAGCAAACAAGAGCAAACAACAACAAAAAGAGCAGAATGCATTTCAGGGGGAGTTGCACACACACACACACACACACATATGCATACATACAGGCGACATTCAAAAGCATGACTTTGTTGACACACTGTTTTTTGTATTTCACACACATTTTAAAAAATGACACAACAAAAAACAAAACAACAACCAAATACACATTTATAAATGTATCATGTGTTGGTTGGGTTTGATGCAGACTGACAGTATGTTGGTTTGATGTAATAAGAATATTTTATTATTGTTTGTTATAAATTCTACTACTTCATGTTGCATGTTGTAAATGGATTGTTTCTTCTCTCGAGTTTTATTTTTACAATTATTGTAATGAGTTGGAAATATAATCGTGCACTTCCAAACATTTCTGCTCGCATCCCTTAAAGGAGTTTAACTCAACATTAGAGTGTTGTTTTTTTTTAACAAAATCATGGCCACAGGTTGTTTTTTGCACAAACGAAAAACTCAGGCTTGAAGTTGTATAAGAGCAGGGTATTATTTTGTGGAAAACAAGCTTAAGCATTTGATAATAAGAATCATAATAAACCTTTGCTAAAAAAATATAAATAAACTCGCTTGAAGTATTGAAACTGTTAAAAGACTTGAGGTGAAATCTAATGAAGTCTATTAGGATAACATTAAGGATATGACCCTACAGTCGACATGCACAGGGGTGAATGACAGGTCTAACCGGCAACACATATTTTATCGCCATTTTCTATTAATTTGAGGCTGTTGATTTCGAGATAATTTACTATTAAATTACTTTACCCAGCTGCAAGTTTCTAAAAAGCTTTTACGCGACAATTGCATTGACGCCGTTTTACATGTCTAACCGGCAACTCATATTTTATCGCCATTTTCTATTAATTTGAGGCTGTTGATTTCGAGATAATTTACTATTAAATTACTTTACCCAGCTGCAAGTTTCTAAAAAGCTTTTAAGCAACAATTGCATTGACGCCGTTTTACATGTTTTGGATAAAAAAATAAAATAAATAAAAAAACAATGGTTCATCTCCTATAAATTATTTATGATATATAAAAAAATAATTTGGCAAATTACAACACAATTCATAATTATTTCGTCTTTAGATTTATTTTAAACACAGTGCAAGAATGAATAATAATCTTATATCAACTTATAATCCTCTGTGCGACGTTTGACAGGCAAACACCACCATATTCCGTATTTTCTCCACAATTTGTTCCAGTATTGCTTCCAGTAATTTTCTATAGCTTCTGTATCCTCTTCATATAAAGCATTATCACACTTTTCAAAACCTCAACAACCCCTAATTCTACCTCTTTCTTATTAAAGAACCAATTCGTATTTGAATGCTTTGATTACACATATCGTGTAGACTAGAGAGACCGTAACATGGTACTGCTCCGTATTTTGCCCTTTAGCGAGTGAGTGAACGAGGAAAAAAATTGTGGGACAAATGATAGTGGGAGTAGTGTTTGTGGACATTCAATTTACTTTGTCCTAAACGAAAGACTTTTTCAGAGAGTTTATTCCACATACGAACGGTAGGGCTAAACAACGTGAGTTGTGCCCATTTGTGGCCAAGGTACCACATGCAGATTAACCGTTAATAAGAAACGTGTTGTACGTCCATATGTTCGGCTATAGCAAACTAATTTCCTAAACTTTATTGGAACAAATTCCGTTGTAGTAAAGATTAGACAGTGAAACACAATCCACATTGCATCGATGTCCCAGTGAGCCATTATAGTTGCCACTGTCACTCCACAAGCTTTAAACCAGAGTTAAAAGCACCGGTCCATGCTTGAGGGTTGTACTCGTATTCAACTTTCTGTCTCGGATAGAGGTGCTGTAGATAGTAAGTAAATCATATGCAATGAAGAGTCTTACAGCGTTTTAAAAAACCAAGGCACCTGAGTGATCTTTGCCAAGAACGTCGAAAGCTTCTTATTCTTTAATACTTATGTCGCTCACAACTACAAATGGAGCACCATTACATGTCGCGCCTATGTAATTATCAATTCCACCTTTAGGAAGTTGACAGCCGTTGGTTCGTCTTTTTATAAAATTTTTCTTGTCAACGCAAGCCCGTATTTCATATTCAAGCGCATCTGCCGTTTGCTTTTGGTCCACGTCTTTCAAATGGCACCCAAAGAGAAAATAGTCCAAAGGCGTTAAATAATAACAACGGGGGCGGCCAATTGACATCGCCAGATGATTTTATTGAAAGATTTGTTGCCAGATGATTTTATTGAAAGAATGTTTCTCGAAGCGCCTCTGGTGATGCCCAATTGCGAATGTCGACACGATTATGTTTCAAGACAACAGAGGTTGTCTCTCACTACGGCCAACACCAGCGAACTGTTTAGGTCTGTTGTCAGCTATAATAGCGTGAACCTTATATTTAGCGATTGAATTACGCACAGCTATCTCTGCAAAAGCATGATTAGGAGGAAAAGCTACTCTACCTTCACGAAGTGGTGCATTAAATTTTCATAATTAATATCAGTTGTTCATGAGTGTCGCATTCGTAAAATTGTCCACGTTTGAACTAAATAAATATCAAAATATGACAGCTCAATTCTTGACATTTCATCAATTGCCATGTACTGCTTAACCTCAAATTTTCTCACCTGTTACCATATGCATATGTGTGTTTATTACCACTAGTTAAGCGTTTGATACCACTGTGAATTTTACGAAGAGGAAATATAAATTTTCTATTTTACTAACAAATTTAAATGAAATACGAAACATTTATTTTTATTTTATTGCAAACATTTTCTTCATTTTACTATTAAAAATGAATTTTATCTCTATGTGCATGTCGCTGGTTGCTTAAGCTTATCAGGAATCCTTCACCTAACCTTTTAGAAAAACTAGAAATGTCTTATGCTTTAGTATCTTCAAACTAAATGAGAAAGTTTAAAGGATCTCAAAAGGCAACAAAAGTTTTGTTTAAAAAACGTTTAACTTTTTAGGCTTTTTTTGAGGAAACTCCTAATTAATTTCCCAACACGTCAACAAAATTCTTAACATTAACTTTGATATCTGCTCAAGTTTTTTTTTACCAGCATTAATGCAAACTTCTAACATTTTTACAAATGCTCTTGATTGTAAGATTTCAATGTGCAACTCTTTTGTTATCTGCGCTCTCTGTTACCGGCGAGTGTTTGTTTGTGGAAGTAGCAATAATATCATTTAAACTGCTGCAGCTTTTTTCTTCCCTTCAGAACAGTGGCTTTTGTGTTTTTGTAGTTAGAGATAAATTAATGACTCTTTCATCACACCTTTTGTTACAACTCAATAATGAATTAAGAAAACGCGAGAAACTGCACTCATTTCTTAATTAAGATTAACTCAGTAATTTTTTATATTAATATTTGCTATTCTAAGCTCTCTAAGAATTTAACTCATTTGGTGATGTTAAACATTTTACTCTTTTCTTTTTAAGAAAAATTTTATCCACCACTTAGTGACTGAGACATATGTATAAAACGATGCATTTTAAAGAGAATTTTCTCAAACCTCCCCGAAAAGTGAACCTCTTTTATTTTCCAAATCAAGTAGTTTTTGTCGCTCGCTGTTTGCCCGTGTTGAGCTTAAATATTTTATTCCATACACGTGCAAATTTTCCATGTTTTAAATAATTTGTTTTTTTCGTTGTCGTCGCTGCGTTTTCTAGTTTCTTTGAATGCAAGTGTATGATGATATGTGTGACTGTCGAGAGAGGGGTTTTTTCTCAATGCAGTGCTGCCAATTTGTAGGGGACGATATGTTCTGAATATTCGAATCGCATTAAATGTTGAGGTTGTAAAAAAAGGTCGATATATCACAATAGTGTAATTTACGCACTATTAGCTAAAATTTTAGATACTAAAAAAAGACAAAAAAAAAAGAAACAGATAAGCAGCCGACATAGTGGTTGCATCTCAATTAACTATACTAAGAGACATTGTTGTCCTTTTGGTTTCAACGAAACCCTTTAGGAGGCACATCTTGCCTTTCAATTGCCAGTCTTAAAGATTTTATAAGCATTTCCTATAGTCCAAGATTCCCCATAAACGATGCTTGAAAATAATAATAATAACATAAGATCCTAGCATCAAGAGCACTGGCCAGCTTTGAGACTTCTTCTTTATTGGCATGAAAACTTATTCCTCTTGTTTTAAACAACTGAACTGAAATTATACCTATAGCCACCCATCCATGAGAGAAACGGATACTGCAAAAGTTTGCAGACACTTGGGTTATACCAAATGTCAACTCTCTACCCATAGCGGAAATCCCCCTACAAATAGCGGAAATCCCCTACAAATAGAGCCCAGTTTAAGATTTTTCTGATTACTTATTCTCCAAGACCTACCTGTATACTACATTTTAACTGCTTGTTGATTTGTTTTTCCGACAGGATGCTCTGATATCTACATATGTTTGGAAAGATTTTCCGTTATCCCAGAACGATAAAAATGGCACTGAAGATGGCAACTAGCCGAAACCGGTTTGTCTCCAAGCCAAAATTGACAAGAGATGACGGAAAATCGTTCCAAACATATATAAATTTTAACTCTCTAGCTTAGTGGAAGAGCCCCATATTCTAGATGAGTGAGTCAGCCGCAAGGTACTAAAAAAAGCACTTTATACACCTTCATATCTCGGGAAGTTTTTATGGCAATTCTTGCACATGACCTGTCAGTTTACCGATATGTAGAGTTCTTATATATTATGATAAAAGTAAATGTTATGAAATGGTTTTGGTGTAATATAAACACTGTTTGTATTAGGCGTGAACTTGGTCTGGTGCAAAAATCTCAATCGCTCAAGCATATCGATCCTGCAAGCATAACGAGTGACTTATCTTTTATTGAATATTATTTAAGCTCATCCTCCCTAGCTTTTCCTTGCATGTCTCTGTGAAATGAAACCTAAATGCCTTTTCTATTAACGTTGTCTTTTGTTTCCTTAAAGTGTGAATTGCAAGTCATGAAAACCGCTAATTTAGCCACACTTTAGTGGTGTTCTTGCTCAAAGGAAAATATAGTGTCTGTCAGTTATCTTAAGTAAGGCTTAGTTCTTTTTACGAATTCACTATTAAATGAAATTGTTGTTATTGCAGTTTGCTTTATTTCCAGCAATTGTAAAGTGAACTTTTCTCTTGAGCTTCAAATGAGTAGTAAAGTAGTGCATTTAATAAACACAAGTGTACCTGACTGCATTTGGGTGTGTGTGTGTACGTGTGTGTGTCAAATACATTCAGTTGGGCAAATGTATGTTTGGCGTTTTTTGTGTGCACAGTGTTTGTGATTGGAACAAAAAGTTGTAATTTAGATTTTTACCATTTTCATCGTTAGTAATTTATGTGAAGTTTTTTCAGTTTAGTTGCTTTGGATTTGTTTGGCCTTTTGTTGTTCCTACTTTTGGTTTTCAGTTTTAAAATCCATGTTTTTACAGCAATTGTTTGGATGTATGCACCGATATGTGTTTGTGTGCGCGTTAGTGTGTGTCTTTTTAAGTTTTTGTCCCCTTGTTTGTAATGAAATTCTGTAGAAAAATACTTCTGTACAAGTTGTTCGGGTAGTTTTTGTTGAAAAAGATTTGTTTGTTACTGGAATTATTTATTTAGTATTTTTCTAGCAAATGAATGTTTTGCTGCTGTTTGTTTCATTCTAAATGGTGAAAACAGGAAATGGTCTAAAAGAACGCCATCTTGTAAGAATTTGTTAGATACTGTATGGTTTGGTTTTTTTTTCTTCCAATAAATACATTTCATTTTATTTTGTTTTGTTTTAATTTTTTTTTGTTTTGTTCTATAACTTTTTTTCAGTGGCTGCTGTTTTCAAAAACGTTCTATAAAAATGTGGTTTGAAGAATTTTTCAATGTAATTTCATCATGATTTGTGAAGACAAAGATGCAGTTTAAGAATAATAGGCCGTTTTTATTTAATTTTTCCTCTTGTTGCTTTAAGTTCGCCTTTGTCTATTTGGTTGTAAAAGTAGCTGTGTACTGCAATATTTAGAATTTCTAATTTAGAAAAAGATATTGCTTTTTTAAAGTTAAAGAAGAAAAATTCTAAGTGCTATATTAAAAAACTATTAAAATGAATTTCAGCATTTGTAAGTAGTTTGACCTTGTTTTATTAGAAAATTTGTTGCAAAACTTTTTTGCACTGAATATGTATTTGATTTTTTTCTTAATTTCTACCGCGATTTTTTAACATTTAATTTTAATAAAACAATAGCTTAGGTTTTGGAAATATTTAGTTCCCTGAACTTGGTTTCCTTAAAAATATACTTATGTATTTTTATTCATCATGGTCATACGAAAACAGACACTTAAGATGGCACCTAGTCGAAACCTGTTTGTCTCCGAATCAAACTTGACAAGAGATGACGGAAATTCGTGCCAAAAATCCACATGCCTTTATTTACTTTTTCTAAAAACATTACCAAAGCTTCATTTTCCCTTGAACTGTAGCATCAAGTAAATAATAGAAACTTAAAAGAGACTTTTTATGTTATAAGAAAAAACTGACAACGGGCAAATCTTTGAAAAGTGGGACGTGATCATCACTACTACAAGTCCAGCTTTTATACTCAATCACTTTATCCTTCATCTCAGTATCGTTATCTTTGTCGCTGCTTCGAAAAATATTAATCACTACCTTCTCTCTATATAAATATATAATAATTTTCCTCATTATTTGATGAATTTGAATCCAGCTAAATTTTATTCACAATTTTCTCGAAATGTCGCTAATCTAGTCGAAATAGTCTACTTGAACGTGGCTCATTCATTTGATTTGATATTCTTTTGCCTTCTGATGAATTTTATCTAGCCATTAGTAATTATTATTAACTAAAAGCAATAAATTGTTATGTAAATATTTTTTGTATAAAAAATTGGACATGGGGTATCATAGACGCCGTCAGAAACTTAAACAGTTGCAAATAAAGATAAAATGACTTATCTGGCTTGTCACTTGACAACTACACATGCAGAAATGGAACATTATAATTTTTGGAAATAAAAGAATCGCAAAGGTCTGTCAACCTCTTGTGCAACGTTAGAGGTTAATCGAATTGAAAAATTATTAATTGCAAAAAAAGAGTCGATTAATTTAGCTAAGGTTTTAAATGATCATAAATAACATAAAAAAAATTTTTAAGAATAGCCGCAAAAAATAGGAATAATTTTATTAAAAATATTTGTTTGGTTCTTTTTTAATTGATTTTCTAATGCGCTTTACAGTCCATCTATTTGTTTCCTTTGTAATGGTAGAGCCTGCTTTAAAAAAGCTCCGATTGTACATAAGTTCTAATCCGAAAATAATAGTACAGCTTAAAGTGCACTGTTTTTATTTATTCGCATGCGTAACCCACATCACATTTTTGTTCGGGAACTGGAGCGTTGAGAATGTATATTAGCTCTTCTTGACAATTTCTTTTTCGCCTGTGAGTGAAAGAGCGTAAATCGAATTCATCTTTCGCCATTTCGCTTTTCACATCTCTCATAATCGCATGTAGTTTCAAATCTGTGGTCTTGTATAGTTAATGCTGCTAGTAAAATTTATTGTTCTATTATCCTTGATTAATCTTCGATTAATCGAAGGTTAATCGCAACAAGATAATTGTTTATTAATCGCTTTTTGTCTAACGTTGGCATCACTAAGTGTTTGCAATGCGATTTCGATAATTTTATTTACGAAAAACTATTTTCCTGTTTACCTTTTTTAATTTAAAAGTAAAATTGTTTGTATATAAGTTTTAATTTTTTTTAAATCTACCAGAATTTCTCGCTCACCCTGCATTATTAAATTATCTCGAAGTTTTGTCTGGTATATATAATAAATTAAGTTCAATATAACAAAATTTAATAAAAAACTAGGGTTTTATTATCGATATTCTTTTGCATAAATTTGAAGTGGTTTTCAACATATTTGGGATTTAACAATCTGCTTAATTTTACTTCACTACATACGATATAATTAACGCCGTAAGAAGAAGAAAATTAATATCGAATAATTTCTTTGCTATCGCCCATTTGTTGTACTTTTTCTTAAGGTGCGCATATGGCTACTTTCTTGGATAGCCCAGATATTTTGTAATCTCTTCCTTGATGGAAATTTCGATTCAGATTGTTTTTAATCATCCCAAAAGCTGGTCAATGGTAATAAGGTTTATTTGTACCTGGCCACAATGGAAATAAAAGCAAGAAATTAACGAATGAATTGACTGTGGTACTCTGATTTTTGATGCAGAGCCCACTTGGTGGCGCTAGTTTGCTCACAGTTATGTCACGGATCAGAAATCAAGGAAACTAGAAATGTTTCTATGGGTATGAGACAGGCCAAATCCTGGATTAAATAGTTTTATAGAACAGAATCCTGTAATGTAATAGAAAACATCTTCGACACCTGATGGGTTTTCTGTCCAGGGCAAAATGCTAAACTATTCTCTGTGGAGGGGAAATAGTTTGGTTTTGTGCCGCTTACGCTTGGAGCAGGATGAAGTGATAGAAGAACTATTCTATTTATGTAACAGTCATACTGGGTCTTACCACTTCGGAGAAAGTGTTCTTCCCGGCTTATATAAAGACCCTTACTACCATTAACAAAACAATTTAAAATTTTGGTAAAAAATTACTAATGCAAGCAATCACCAAATCTGAATGCAACCAAAGAGTGGTAAGCAATAAACCGAACAAAGGATATTTGGGAAAGGATTTTAGATTGAGGATTCGTATGCATTAAATCATTCTTTTACCCGCTCTTGTCTTACTATCTATGATTACATTATTTCTATATAACACAATAAAGAGCATTTTAGTACTCTATAAACTTTTCGTGGGGTGATACTGTGCTTCTCCGACCTCAGCACTGGGCTTCATTAGCACCGTTACACAGAAGTTGATTTAATAAAACTGCTCCTAAGCACGAATGATCTCTAAGGTGCCACAGTGCTGGTCGATCGACCAGATCAGACTACTTATTGTTATTATTATTGCATTAAATTAATTACTATTATTATTTTATACAGAGAAGAAAGCCACAACATGTTTGTATATGTTTTATCAGATTTAAAAGTGTCAGCTTACTTTTAAGAGCTTGCAGGGACTGCTTGTTTTGTTCTACGGAAAATTAAATTTTATTTTCTTTTAGTAGGTTTCTCTAAAATGGATACAATTTTCCACCGATTGCCGCCTAATTTCATTGCCCAGGTTTTGCTTATAATTCCCACGCAGATAAGAAAGATTTTACCAACAAAAATGATTATTTTCGCCCAACTCCCGTTTCAGTAAATAACAACGTAAGTGTTACTGGTAAGGATATATTTTAAATTGCTTTGAATTAAAAGAACTTATGTCAACACAGATAAGTTTGTAAAAACCGTAGAATTATTTTAAACACTATCAGTACTCCATGATCATGATATAGAGGCGTTTCAAGCCACGACATACGATTCATTATCGTAAAAGCAGTTACGAAATGGTAAGGCTTAGTTAGGGCAATCAATGACCCTATCAATCCCTTTTATGGGGATTTGCTGGAAACTAGAAGAGGTTGTATTTTTTAGTTTTATTTCGGTAAAATATTGAATGATTGAATGAAACGATTGCAATTTATTTGGAAAATTTATTATTAACGCACTAACCACCATTTTTTTTTGCATTTTCAAAATTATGGTTTATATTATTGCGGTTACGTTTTTTTTTAGTTTTTTGTTTTCATAAAATTTTTTGTGATATTTTTTTATTGCTAATAAAAAAAACAAAAAACAAAAAAAAAATAAATAAAGAAGCGATAATAATGATAAGAGCTCGTTTTTCGAATTTGTTTTGCCTGCGTGCGCAGTTTGTGGAATTAATGCCCTGCTTATCGTTCACGTTTTATTTGTTGTTGTTACTTTTTATATAGAAAATTTTCAAAGTGATTTTTATTATTGTAGTTAACAATAGCTTTAGTGCATCATTATAATAAGACAAAATATTTATTTAAATTTTGCGATAAATTAATGACTAGAGTGATGCTTCCTTTTAGGAGCCGGCTGACTAGAGAGTTAATCAAT
The DNA here is from genome assembly GCA_963932375.1 of Phania funesta. NCBI lineage: Eukaryota > Metazoa > Arthropoda > Insecta > Diptera > Tachinidae > Phania > Phania funesta. The sequence continues at coordinate 24,758,852 of OZ010652.1, forward strand.
CATAAAGTAAAAAAAAGCCAAATAACGACAAGGGCTAAAAGGTTACACGTAAGGAATAATCATGTTTGTCGCAACCATATTCTATGATTGACTTATATGGTTGTAACTAAATTATATTCTTATTGTACATAAAAATAGTATAGTGCTTTTAAAACGATGGAAAAGCAACACTGATACCGATTGCCATCGACTGAGGTATCAGCGCAGGCGACAAAAGTCATGGAAAAAAAATCAGTAGTCAATACACTAACCATTTAAGCCCCAGCACCATCATATTTTGAGTTTTACATACTATGTCTATTAAGAACATTTTATGATTAGAGTCATCTGATTATTTTTATTTAGTTAAAATACATTGTTTGTGGTTAGCATTTTAGGAGCAATTGCAATGTTCCACCCAACCATATTGCAATTTTAATGAATGGAAATCATTTAATGTTTAAAGTAAACCATATTTTCTACAACAATATATTGCTTTAGACAACGTAATATAATTGTCGTGATCATGCTATATCCATTTTTTCCCATTGCGTACATATTAGATTAGCGACGGAGTGACTTATTATTATTGTTTTAAAGCGCTGACAATTGTAAAAAACACCAGATTGTCACATTTGTGTTTGGTGACCATTTAGTGTGAACATTTATAAACGCCTCAGTTCAATCTATGCAAAAGCCTCCGGTTTCAATAAAAATATGTTTCCTTGTAGAACTTAAAGATCGAAAGTGCGAAATATGTACATTGCAGTGGTTGACCTTCAGAGTAAATGGTGAGAGAACCCCCTTATTACGTGTCCATAATGATGGTAGATTAAAAGTGGAGATAAAAGGCATCTTGGAATATATTGTTAACCTCATGCGAACTAGAAATTTGGGAATAAAAAAGTTATGATCAAGATGGGTAGGGTGTTACTTACAGTGGAGGAAAAGGGGAGTGTAGCGCTTTGGCCGCTGCCAATCGATAACATGAATAATTCTGTTAAGTACTAGCTTCAATGCATACTGTAACGCAGTTTTATTTTCCAGCTGGGGTTACGTTAAGTCTTCCCAGGGTTTCACTGTTTCTTTTAGTATGTACTGTATGAACACAGCTATTTTGATAACGAAACTATAACGATGTATGAATATTCGTCTACAAGCAAACACAACATAATTTCGGGAGGTCTTGTATTCGTCAAAATACCAAGAATATACGATAATTTCGGAAATCTTATATTCGTCATGGAACTAAACTACGATTAATACAATGTAATTTCGGGAGACCTTTTGTATTCGGCAAAATAGGATTAAATACGATGTATATAAAAAAATTTCGGTAGACCTTATACTCGTCTACGAAAAGGCTAATCTTCGGTAAATACAAGCTAATTCCGGGAGGCCTTGTATTCCGCAAGATACGATTTAATGCGAAAACAATAATAAGATTATTTCGGTATACCTTCTGTTCGGATAATCTACGGCTCTACTACGGGCGGAACAAGAATCGGTAAAGCTCTCGGAATACCGTTCAAGTAGCCAGCTTCTAATTATAGGTCGTACGGTAGCGATATCTGCTCAACCTTACATGGCTAAGCTAAATGAGTATTATAACGTATAAATAACGTGTATTTTCTATTTCTTAAAACGTTGGCTACCTAGTACTAATAATCTGTGTGTAATTTATCATATGTGAGCTACCTATTACTAATTTTTGTGTGCTGGTTTGCATATCGGGTGGGTTTAGGTTTGTAAATTTATATCGGCACGTTACAATACTAGTATATATTGCTAAATATAGCGCAAAATCGTCGGCGATGTAAAATTATTAATAAAATGGCTCTATTAGCTTTAATTTATGCTAACTATACTAACCTACCTTTTGTATTATATCCCTTTTTAAAGAAAGTAGCACAATTATTCAACAATTATTAGTTGGCACTAGTTGCCTGAGTGTTCATTTCGTTAAAAAGCATTCTTATGAAATTAACAGAGTTTTTTCTCAGATTCCAAACGAAGGATGAGATATGGTACTCAGACTAAACATGTGACCTTATAAAGCGTTGAATTTGCAAAACGTAAAGGGCCACATTGTGCAAAATGTGTGACTTAATAAAGACAATACTGCAGTTCAGATAACCATACAATAAAAAAAATACTAATGATTCCAAGTGGAAACTGCTTTCTCCATGCACCGTTTTTTCGCCTTTAGAGCTCTCAAATGATTTTTTCGTTTCAAAGTAAAGCAAATGTCGCAGTAGTGGAAGGCATTTTGTAACAGTACAAATGTAGTATTTGCACAGCGCGGCCATTTTGAAAGTGTTGAAGGTTTAAGATGTTGTATTGGGCCGAAACAATATTTTGCTGAAAAATAGTCAGATTTTTTCCAAATTGAATCTTTCTTATAACGTTTATAAGTTTAAGCAGTTCTGTTAAGCATGTCTTTAAAAGTTGCCAAAGCGGAGTCTAGTTGCCGTTTCGTGAAATTAAATTGGCAATTTAAATCTTTCCTTCCATGAGTAAGCGCAACTGCACAAATGATAAAAAGTATAACCAAAGTCTAAATTATAATGTGGAAGTATTTTTGCAATGTTTAATCGGAAATCCCGTGAACACAAATTCGTATTTGTTTGTGTGCGTGTGTGTTATCGGCTGCATTTCGATACATACACATAATTTTATCTTTTTATATGCAACTGATAGTAACAAATATTTCAGTTAAATACCTTGATAAATCAGGTCGTTGCCATTATAAAATAAATATGCACTCTAAATATGAATCATATTCATCAATCGATTTTAATATGCGATAAAAAAAGGTCATTGTTTACAAATTTTTTAATAATTTTTTTGAAAACAATTCAAGACAATTTCTGAGATGACTATTTAATACATAATTAATACATAAGTTACATATGCTCAAAAGTGATGAACAAAAGGGTTTTTATTTAATAAGTAGACAGACAGTCATTTGAATAATTAAAGTGACGGCATGATCAAAAAAGCTACAAGATACAGTGGTGTTCACTAACGTGGGGCGGTGCTAGTGCAAAGTGTTGTTCAATTTTACAATTTTGTTTGGATATGAGTGTAGGTGAGTTGGTGTATGTATGTAGATATGTACATATGTATGAATATAACGATAAATTGTAAAAAAATAACACATAAAATTTGTTTTTGATCACGTTTTTTAAACCTTTTAACATTTTAAAATGATTTCGGGCATATGGCCACCGCGACTGTTCTTGACGTAGAAATAAGCTAAAATGATGCCATCAGGGTTGATCCCGTATGGAACGGTGCATTTTTCTAGATGTAAAATAGTCTGCAGAGTCTGCAAATTTTGTTTATTAACAAGCGCGTTAAGGCAAAAATTACCCTAATTGATGACAGATTCTCAAAGTATATCCGGATAAGTTGGTAGCCTTCTTCAAGCGTCACTCTATTCATCATGATTTGTCATAGTATACTGACCACGAATGTCCCAGAGTGGGCGTAGCAGGACAGTTCGTTCGACAGTTAGCGCTTTCGTAAGTTCTATCGGGCTTAAGAAAACACCCTATATTTAAAGCCGATTATAACTTCTCAAACTTTATTGTTTCTATTATAATTTTGGATAGTTGTTTTGCTCATTTACCACCAAATTTAATGTCCTTGTTGCGCGCTTTTAAATTATGAGTGCTTTCTAACTAAAAAGTTGAACAAATCATTTTTATCATTTTATATCATGCACTCTTCATATTTTAACTGGTTATTTTTTTTTTATCAATTTTAAGACATACCCTTTTGTTGCACTACCCTGTTTTGCAATTAACAACAATCAATTTCTTATAAATGTGCATTTATTTGTTTATTGACTGTCGTTAATTTTTTCAATTTTTCTTCTTGAGAGTTTTCCACAAAATATTTCTCTCTCTCAACAAAAAAAGTGCAAAGAAACCAACACAATGAAACATACAGATGCCGCTAAAAAGCAACAATATGTCGTGCAACGGCAGCAGTAACAATGACAACTAGAAATAAAAAACAAAAGTTACTTCAAAAAATGTAATTGACTTGCAATTAATGAAAATTACAAAGTACATGAACTTCGTTAAGGTCAGTGATAATTGCGATTCAGTTCGATGTTCGTTGTTGTTGTAAAAAACAAGTATCTTAACACACACATTAACGCAACAAAGGAAGCTTGTTGTGTTCATGTTGGAGTACAGAGGCGGCCATTCAAGTGCACGTTCGGTTGTTTTACCTAAATATATTTTTATTTCTTTTAAAACAAATAAAAAAAAATATTGTAAATATTGTGAAATCTTATGACGATTTCAATCACTCTGAAAGTTGATTACCTACAATAATTTTTTGGTTAGCTAATTTAAGTAACAAAGGCTTCAAGGCCAGAGCTAGTATTTGTGAGTTACTGCTGGATCTTCAAAGCTGATCGACGCGTGTATTATATTCTTTTTAAACGACAAGGATGAAAATCGTTATCCAAACCAGTACATCGCAACATAAAGAATAATTTTCCAGTTTAGTTGAGATTTGCTATTCAACTGTTCAGTTGATGTTATTTTATTTAAATTAAATAAAAATATCTATAGTATTGTATTTGCAGAGCGATATAAAATTCATCGTTTAATTAGTTAATTTTACAAGCATATTAATTTACAAAATACTGCACTTTAAATAAGGAAATACTTCAAAGAAAATACATGGTTGTGGCTTGGTCGCAACAACCACTTTATTGTTTCTACAATAATATAGTGTTATGGCAAACATATAATGGTTATTGGAAAACATTTTAAGCATTACTTTAGTTACGTTAAGCAAGTTGCTGGTTTTAATCTATACTTTTGCCATTTTTTCCCATTTTTGGCGACTTATGAAAACGTTATTGTTTTTTGGCAGGTCTGTAGTGTATGCAAAACATTTATTTTACATATGTAAGTTGTAACCATATTTGTATTTTTTTATAATTAAAAGTACTTTTATGTAACTACAGGTTATTAAGCGGCTATTGTTTTGCATTGTGTATTGGATTTTCCAAATGACATTGACTAAAAACTACCACATTTCGCAGGAAAATCGTAAAATAATTATAAATACTAAAATCTGGCTATATTCTTTTTAGGTTATATTTGATATTCAGGTAGAGAATAAAACCAGTGTAATTCCAGCTACACACGAAGGAACATTAAAAGAAGTATACGCTGTAGCTATGTTTTCTGTTGAAATTTCATTTTTGGTTCCCGCTTTAACAACTCTGTGTTTATCAAAAAATAGAACCATGTTTCTTCTAATATTCCTTCGTGTGTAGCTGGCATATGGGAATATTTGATTTTTTAAAACATATTAATATTATTATATGAACTCGATATATTATACATATATCGTGTTAGATACAAAAGTAAGGCTGAAAATAAATCTAATACCAAAAGTTAGCACACCCATTTTTTTAATAAAATAACATAAAAATATTGTGTTCGATTTTTTTTTTAAATACTTTTTCTTTAACTTTTTTTTGTTAATTCCCAGCGGTAACCCTGTTTAGGAATTATTCCTTTAAATTCTCCACTGTGAATAATAAAATGTATTTCAACTGTCAGTTTCGTTACTGGTTCTACACCATTCATCCAGTCTAGTACAAAATGTTTGAGGTTACAATTATGTATATTTAATTTGTAATGGAAAAAAATCAATTACTCGCAATTGTAATTACGAATGTATCAATTACATAACACAATCAATTGAAATGAAATATTGTTACATGCAAATAAAATAAAATCAAATAAATTTTTTTCATTACATATTACAAGTAATTACTTGTAATGTATTTGAATTAAATTAAATTAAAATGTAACATTTTACTTTGTGTAATTTAATAATGTTTTTGCTTTCGAAATTTTATATTACATACATATAATTAATAATTTTTGAAATTACAAAAAAGAAGTAAAAATTACTTAGTCTTTGGATAATTACTTAATGAAGGCATTAATTTTTCAATTACCTGTAATTAAATTTTCTCCCATTTGGAATTAAATGTAATTAGTACTTTTTCAATTACAATTATATGTACTTTACTTTTAAGTAAGATCAAATTCAATTAATGGCAAACTAAATTAAGTAATTGTAATGCATTGAGTTACTACGACTTTAAAAACAACAATGTTGAAGAATTACTGGTACTTGTGTTATACACTACAGGTCGGTACATTGATTAAATTTTAGATTTAGTAGTTTGGAACAATGTGTCAAAGTTTTTTGTGTTTTTCTATATGTTTATTAAAATTTTACATGTTTAATATAGAAATTCAAAATAATTTTCGAGGTATTGAATTATTTTTTGTAATTAAATGCAAGTATTCGTTTAAAAAAAAAAGAAAGCTTGAGGTACGACATACTGAATAGGAATATTATTATTTTTATCGGCAATCATGCCGCTGTTAGTCCAAAATCGCATCTAGTCCAGGAATTTGTGAAATGATAAGGGAGTTCATTCCATAGTCAGCCACAATTACATACATATGTATGTGAGTGACAATTTTCATATGTGATATTCCACTCTCAGCCTGCGGGCTGTATTATTTTGGAATGGTTTTCTCAGTCTCAAACCCGTTGACCGACCTACCAGTTGCTTGTTACTTTTTACTTCATATCTTTTCAAATTTAATTAAAGGCCTATTGAAGTCGATTATTTTACAATATAAATAAATATTTCAAAAATATTAAAACTTAATTTCAAAATTAAATTTTTATCTCAAGCCCAATTTCCAAAAAAAACTTCATGCATGGAAAAATGATTTAACCGAATGTATAGATGTTTAAAAGTCTGTTTTTCCATTTATAAAACTCAAATAAATGACAAAAAAAAAATGGGGGAATTAAATTGAAAAAGTTCTTGCTCATTGTCCCGTACGCTATTCACAAAATATTGCGGTAGGGTATGTACAGTTTGTCCAAAAAAAAAGACAAAAAACAAAACTGGGAACAAAAACAAAACGCTTCAAAAAATTAAATAATGACATTGCCTTTGTTGTTACTGCTGCTGCTTTTGTTTGCTGTATGATATTTCGTTTAGTTGTTGCTTTTGTGTTCCTTTTGTCATTTTCTTCCTTAATGTACTAAACGCAACTAAACTTTAGTACAAGTTCCATATTGTATGTTTTAACATGCAACGAAGAGTACGAGTATTCAATCCAGTTGCAAACAACCAAGCACTCATTCATTCGTTCAAACAATCATTGTCAACATGCATGTTTATGCGAATACATTATGTGCGTGTAAATGTGAGTGTGTGCGATAAATACACACATACACACACATACACCAGCAAATAAATTGAAGCCATACAAAAATAACAGAAAAATTTACAAAAAGTGCTTTTTTTTTGCAAACAAATAATGAAAAATAAAAAAAGCCCACAAAAAATAAATATAAACAGCAACAACAACCCAAAAGAAAAAATGTTAAGGTTATTAACCATGAAAAAAAAGTACATCAAACGAAAATAAAAATTTTAGCAAACATTTTCAACGGACAACTGCAAGAACATGAGCTGTATTAAAACAAAATATGCCGTCATTCATTTAAGCAGACAATTCAGTCAGTCCAGTCACTTAGTGTTTTGATGAAATCTCCAAAAAAAAAAAAAGAAAAAAGGCTGAAATAAAAACAAACAACAGATACTGGAATAAACAGAGAAAGGCTAAGCGACAACAGCAACAACAACAACAGAAATTACGAAAATAATATGAATAAGCAGGGGAATTAAAGTATTGACAAATTTTAGGTTGTGCATGGTCAAGAAACGAAGACATACAATTTCCTGTGTTCATTTAAATAATTCTTTTCGTTTTTTTTTTCTTAAATTTTACACAAAATAAGTCTGTTACGACGATATTGAGTAACAACAATTTAATTTTATTTTGTTTGTTTTAAAATTGTTCTGTATTTTAATTTTGGTTTCTTTAAATACAATGTATTCTCTGTACAGTGTTCGTTTAAATACAATGTAACATAAGTAGATATTTAAACACAAAGAAATAGGCATAATTGGAATAAAAATATTAAAACTAAAAGCATTTGATGTTTCCGGAACTAATTTTGTAAAATTAGGCATTAAACACATACGCGACAGCTGGCTACCGACGACAATCTGTCAACATTAAAGTATACCAAATTCAAGGGGTTTTAAAGAAATAAATTGATTTGTTTTTACATTTTTGCGCGATATTAATTTATTTTGTATAAATAAATTTATTTTTTATAAAATGGAATATTTGAAAATGACAATAACTGAAATTTGTATTTCTACAACCAACAGCTGTTAATAATTTCCAACTGATTGTTGTTTTTATTCTTACTATTGATAATGTCATTGATATGATTCCAGAAGAAATCTGCATTACTAAATATTTCTCAATCAAATACTAAGAATTTTAATCTATGTCGAAACATCCGTCAATACCAGCTGATTAGAATGTTGCTGTCGCTCTCAAAAGTAGTTGACTCCACGGCGACGAATGTTGCCAATGGCGAAGCAAAATTGGTTGTTATAAGTCCACTTAACCCGCTAACACCTAAGCCAACCTACTCTTACCAAGCCAACCCTACAAATCAATGTGCATGGTCTCCTTTTGTTCGCTTTTGGCGAAAGCCAAAGCGATCCCTCAGACATGTCTTATTAGAGATTGCGCCACCTGAATCTGTTTTGACCAGGCACATGGGGAAACTAGTATTCAAGGCTTGTCTTGGGCCTGAGACTAGAAGAAGGTACGACTTTCTAAGTTCGATCAGTTACGATATAAGCACTGGTAACACGAGAACCAGTAGCGATGCAAGTCCCAGACTGAGTCGTCAGCTGGCAGGCCGGCTGGCTTGCCGGAGCTGAGTGCACTTTCAGAAGTCCTGTCTCTGCTAGGAGTTTGGCTAAATAAGTCAACGGAAGGAAGTTAACACTCTGCTGAAAAACTCCCTAGTCCCCGGTGGAACAGCATACGCCAGGAGGTGTGTCGCCAAGAGGGTGCTTGAACTCTAGGTAGTGAACTCTGGATACCAGTCGTTTTCCAGTTTCATTACTCGTGGAGAATTCTCTGAAGGAACTTCAGTTTTAATTGGCCAAGGTACGGAAACACAAGACTACCTTGCGACCGCTCGACGGGGCAATCCCTTAAGGTACTCCTAAGGCGTTGAACAAGACGTAGGGAGATTATTCTCTGTAGGAACTCCGGTGTTTATTGGTCCACGGAGGAATTCCGAAGAGTTGAATAAGAAAACCTCGCAAGTGGTGGACGGGTGGATCCCAAAATACTCCAGTAGAAGAGGCTGAGGTTTAGGACCACGAGCAAACACTTGTGAAATGTGAATGTCTTGGGGAAACTAAGCCTTAGACAAATACAAGCAATTACAAGAGGCTCCGTGATGTGGAAGAACGTCGACAGCCTGAAATCACTACAATCAAGAGAAAAAGCTAGTGTTAGCGCGACACTCAATGAAAGAAAGGTAGTCGAAAATTATAAATCGATTGCCTAAAAACAAATCGTCGACTTCACACCGCAGCTCGGTTTGCCATACTATTATCTCGGCATCTGGCAACTCAGCAATCGCTTTGAAAGAAAAATGTCAGAGATTTATTCTTCATTACAACTCGTAAATTCACTTGCCTTTTATTTTATATGTCTATACGTGTAATAGCACTTTTTTTAGGTTGCGTAAAATATCTTATACGAGATTTTGGTTATAATTACAATGATGAAGTGTCAGGTTGTTATAAAATTCTATTTTTGTGTCGTAGCTGAGAGCGCTTTGACATTAAAAAATTTAGAAAACTTACTAAAATGTTTCTTAGAAAATACTTCTTTATCTTAAGCTGCAGATGTCGTCGTCATACTTGCAACTTGTGTTTGGATTTCAGCGACTTATTAACCTGAATCGTTTATAGCAATTTAACCATATTAATTGTAATCTTTTGTAGCCAACTTCAATACACTAAATGCACAAAAGAAATACACACATACATACAAATATTTTAAAATCGAATTCTTTAAATAACATTTGCAATGAAACGTCAACACGGCTGTACTGTATTGAATTGTCTTCGAAGAAGTTGTGTGACAAGTTGGTTGGATATTCGCAAGAAAAGTTGATGCGATCAATAAGTGTCTGCGGACATTTATACGAAATCATAAATAAGTGTCTCAATATGTCCAATTATGTTCATTTTAAAACCGTAATCATAATAAAAATGTAAACTGCCACACGTTGGCCTTGCACATTGACAACGAATAACGAAATAATATACAATGTTTGTTTCTGTTGCTGCTGCAGCGGTGTACATGCACAATGCATTATATTGGGCAATGAGGCAAAGAAAGAATGACAATGTAGCTAACTGCAGCTTTTAAGAAAACCAATCAGTCAGTCATCTATCCAGCGGTTTGCCAACAACAACAACAGCAGCTTAGTCGCAAAACTAAAATAAGCGAATTACAGCCACAACAATAACAACAGCTGCAGTTCAGACAACAACATCAACAATCACTATTAATATTGAGAATGCACAACAATAACAACATCTGAGGCTCCAGTAGTGGAGCACTAGCACCAGCGACAACAACATCAACAATAGCAAATGGCAACTTGTTGACTTGAACGACATTTACACGGAAGCATTGTTGAAAGTCTATTTCCACTAATATGAAATATTTAATGTCTCTCCGCCAGTATAAATATGTACGAGTATATTTGTGTCTAAGACATTTTTTTACATCCCTACACACATATTTACAATTGTTTACATGCGAAAGAGTGACTGTGTGCATGTAAAACGTAGAATACACGTACGTGAGTAGAAACACTTGAAGCCAGCTGTACGCAGCTTTCAATTACGCTCGGGACATTTTCCTAACATAAATGGTGCGTTTTTGGAAAGTCTAAAAAATAAAAAGTTGTTTACTGCCTTTTGGGCGCGGGTCCAGTCTGAACTTTAAAGAATAAAATTAGGCGAAATTTTTAATAAAAGAATGTGTTCGGTAAAAACTTTATTTTTAATTGTTTGGAGGGGAAGTTGATCGAGGGCGAAGTTATATCGTACCCTCCCGCCCCTGGATCACCGCCAACGTGCTTCATTTTGTTAGTAGATAAGAAAAATATTGTTTTCTTATATTATATAGGTAATTGGCGAATTAATAGTTGGCCCAACAAAAATTTTGCTTGGCCAATGTTTTGAACAGACCCTGTGACATAAAAAAGATCGAAATTTAAACTTGTCTATACTTCTCATATATGTGGTTTGTTCAGCATTATTTTTACCATATCGAATTGTTGTGCTATTGGATGACCTTCATATACTTTTGTTTTGAATTAGCAACCTTAAAGCAATCTTTCCCAAACTGTATAAGTTTTGCATATTTGCGATGTTGCCCCCATGACATCATGCTGGCGGCTTACCAGTGAACAACCTATTGTTTCCTTTTACTTCACACTGTGTATCAAAGGTAAAAACTTGTGCTTAAGTTAAGTTAATCATAGAGCGAGCTGCACGTAAGTTTGTGAAGAAAAACTTGCTGAAGTGGGCTTGTAAGTGGACAGCACGTAAGCTGCTTCTTTCGTACAATACGTATTATGGCGGATGTTGCTGTTTTCATCTGGATCGTGTAAAGCAAATGCCGACATCGGTGTGTCAAACACTTAAAACTCTTTAAGTAATGCACCACAGCGTACATAAAATCAATATCGAATCGAAAAGCGAATAGACGTTTTGAGTTTGACGCCTCACAAACGGAAAAATGAAACAATATCTCAGTTTTATTCGTTGCAACGGTATCAAGTGTACGCACACATGTGTATGTTTGTTTATCTCTTTATTTACTGAAAAGTACAAGTTGCGCGTATGAAATACGCAAAGCAATATCAACTTTATATACATACACACATTCATATATAAAAACAACCACCTATAATGATTAAAAATAAAAGGAATTTAACAAGAGCTTAACAAATTAAATAATAGTCGTGTTCATTTTCTTTTCCGGCAGACATTTGCCAGGAGAGAGCAAAGCAAAAATTTCAAATATTGGTCTTTGGGAAACTCAAAAATAGCGGAAAGCAAATAAACGTTTTTCAGCCATCGTTACTCAAAAAAGTATTTGCTTTGTTAGGAACACATCGTTATTTATAGAACTGTCGAAAAATAATACATAAGAATTTGCTTAAAATTTTAGTACCTCAAACTGTTTAGGTCCTTTTTTCACTTACTTGTTGTAAAGTTTTGGAATAAGTGAGCACTTAATATTAATTTTTGAATAATTAAAATTGGTACTAATTTTTAGTTAACGAACCGACCTAATAACAGCAATATGTATGTATATACTTTATCGTACAATATACAGTCACACACGTGTGTAAAAAATGACACAACCATAAGTTCGTACACGCACAGAAGTTGTTGTAAATAGCAGTAAAAAGCAACAACAGAAACATACGATCTCATTTTAAAGTTGTTTTTTTTTTGTGATCAGATATTTATTTTTTTCTTTTGCAAATTTATTGTGCCATATGATCTTAAAAATCATAATAATATTATATATTTTATAATGTACGAGTATAACGGATCCGATGTCAAAATGTATTGACGAAAAGACGTTGTGTTGTTGCGGTTGTTGTTATTATTGGGCGAGGTTAGTTGTTGTAGACGTATGTATGTACATAGTAGGTTCAAAGTAAGTCAAGTTTAAGTTAAATGTAAAATGTTGTAAACTGCTGTAACTGATGGACATATGTGCAGTGACGCTCACTTGGGTGAATGAACAAACTTGAATTTAAATGGATGTATGTACATATATGTAGGTATATGCATGTAGATGAATAGGATGATGAGTGTTAATTAATTATTTGTGAAGACGGTGACTGACATTAAGAGCTTTTATAACTTCGATAAAGGGGAGGACGTTATGTGGAAATTTAGTGAGATAAGGAAACTATATTTTGATGATTTATTTAATATACATATGCATGTATCTACAGCTTTTGACAACTAATTAGAAACGTTATTTTTTTAAACGAAAATTTAAACATTTTATTAATAAAAATTCATATTCTACATCTACTATAAAAATAAAATATACATATTTTTCCTTATATTATTTAACTTAAAAAAACTTAAAATTTTAACAATATGTGGGCGTGTTGAGTAGTTTCGCCTACTTTCTTTTAATAACTCTAAAAAAAGAAAGAACATGTTTTGACAACTAATTATAAACGGCAGTTAAATAAGGTGAAAAAATGTGCTTAAATAATTGCTTTTTTCAATATTTTGTAGTAAAACCCCTTGTGCTTGATTACAGCGTCGCAACGTTTACGCATGGAGCAAATAAGCCTGCGACATCGCTTCACTGGAATTGCCTCCCACGCAGCCTTTAATCCATTAAAGAGATTTGTCATATTTGTGAAATTGTTTCCATTCAATGCACGTTTTACGTCTCCCCACATATGCTCTGTGGGGTTAAAATCTGGGTTTGACGATGGCCAATCCAAAACGTCGATAAAATTATCATAAAAGAATTTTTTCGTGACCTTAGCCGAATGCTTAGGATCATTGTCCTGTTATCCCCAGCCCATGGCACCAAATTGGTTTAAGGATGTCCACGTACTGCTCCTTTGTGAAAATTCCATCGATCTTATGAATTGGCCCGAGACCATTCCAAGAAAAACAACCCCATACCATAATCGATCCTCCCTCCACCATGCTTCACAACACGTAAAACATAACGAGGATTATATAGGTATTCTTAATTATTGATTACCATTTATTTATACGAGTTAATTGAACCTAAATTATTGTTCTCTTAATTTTTTTATTCGATTAATCGATTAATATTTTTTTATTCGAATATTTATTTTAAACGATTAACTAAACTTTTTAAATGCTTTCAAAGAAATATTTGATCAGCAGTAATCGAATAAACGCATACAAGGGTCTTTTTTATTTTCCTGAAAATTTGTTACCCACTGACCATTAAGGTAACTATTCAATAGTGAAACATAAACGTGGGTTATGTTGCTGTTCCTGTAAGTAAATAGAGTTGGCTGATACCGTAATGGCACCCATAACAACCTTTGCTGTCCGAAGTGCGCGGCCAAGTAGCTCCTAAATACACTTTTTAAGCAGCGGCCCACTTCTATTTTAGATATCAGATACGTGTGATATGAAAAGTGAAAGGAAATTATATGATGTAAAGCATATCTGACCAAAACGTTTGGTTGCATTTTTCGAGACTTGCTCGGTGAAAAAGTAATTTTGCAGCTATCAAGTTTTAAAGGATTCCTCTGCTATTTAATATTTGTATTGCTTGGGAATCTTGTGTTAACAAAGATTTAAGACGGCAGTTATTTTGTGAAAGAAAGTTGAACTTTTTCTTGTATAAAACAGAAATTTAAAGTTGATTTCTTGAACGAATTTCCGTCGTCCCTTCCCAGCACACATTTAAAGTAAAAGTTGAAAATCTATTTTTTAAATTGACAAGGTCCAATTTCGTAACACAGCGCATGTTTTTTTTTATTTCGAATTGGAATTGTCAAAACCGGAACTTGAATTGTTTATATCTATTTTCCAGGGGTTTTTGAATCGACTATTAAAAAGTAGCGGTGTTTCAGGGATGACGGAAATTCGATCGAAAAATCTACATTAAATCAAATTTAAGGTTTTTATTTAGATAGTTTATGACAGCTCAGAAATAATTGAATTACACACAAATTGACTTTGAATAAATGAATTTGTTGTTATTTTAAAATAATAAATATATTTCATTGAATTAGCTCAGCATGTTAGAGTGTGTTTCTATTCAGAGTAGCACCACTACATTTCCTTTTATTATTATTTTTCCTTCATTATATATGATATTAACTTATGTAAAATAATAAGAAAATCCAATTTGTAATCACCCAAAATGAGGCAACAGCCAGAGAGCAGGTAAAAAGAAAAAAGTCTGCTTGGTCACTAATAACACAATTAGAAAATGATAACTAATGCGAGTTGTAAAATTAAAAATATTTTTATACAATTTTTTATTAATTGCTTTACCATTTTCTCTTTCGATTCCTGTTTATCTGTATTCCTTTCGTTCTATAGCCCCACCCAAAAGCTAGACATGGGAAAATGCCGAGTACCAAACAAATACATTTTTATGCACTTTTACACATTTCCGTTGTCTACATTTTTGTTTTTGTTCCTGCCAGTTCCTCTTTTAATTTTTAATTTTTTCTTGCAAACCATTTGCTTCCAGAAATTTTATTACTTTTATACTTCTTCGTACATTCTAACAAATTTATCATTTCGGTTTTTGCTGCAGTTACTTTACTGTGGTCTTGTTCTCAATATTTCAATTTCTTTAAGTTTATTTATTACACATAGAGAAAAGCTTTTTATAAATTTAAGCTTTTATGTAATTTATTGTTAGGAGTTGCTTAGCTTTGTAGCATTTTTTTAAGTTTCTTAACCCATCAATTTTGGTTATATTTTCTGTTATGCCCATACTAAAATTTCTTTGAGTGTACTTTAAAAAAACTATTACTTTTTTTATTTGAGAGTGGTCTACTCTTTTTTATTTTAATGCATTTTCTGGGGTTTTTAAATAAATTTTCAGTTATAAAACCATCGTCGTTATCATTATTACTTATTTCCTATTCCTTTATTGAGAAATTGCGGTCAAGAGGGAAATTTCGTCTCTATAGAGTGCAAACTCACATACACACACACACACACACACACACAAAGAGGGAAAAGAATCGATTTTCTTCTTATTTTTCTTCTTTTTGGATGTGAATTTTTATTAGACAAAAATTAATTTGATTGTAAATTAAACACGAAAAAAAAATAAAAATAATATGTAAAATTTGTATGTACCAGCTCCTCTCAGTTACCAGCTCCTCTCAGTTTAAAATTTGTTTGCATTAATCCTGTTAGCACTTCTCCCTATACAGCCACATTCGCCACAGTGGAACACTGAACACTTATAGCTGGTTCGGTTAGAAGTAATTATAAGTTTAATTATGCTCTTGCTTAAAAATATTGAATCTAACCGAAGGCATTATTGAAAGAAATTATGATTTATATCAAACCCGGGTGATGTCAATTACATTTCAATTACAATTGTAATTGATGAATATAGCAACTTCATTTGAAACTGTTTTAGGCGGTTAAAAAGTGTAGCAGAGTGATGGGAAATCTCTATTTAGAAACGCATAGACAAAACAAATCAGCATCTCTCCTCCTCTTTTTGTCAGTCGACCTTCTTCGTTTCTATTTTGTTTAAAAGCTTTGTTGTTTTTAATAAAACCCATTATTTCTTTCCCCTAAAGTGTGCCATGCTGAACTGGGTACCGGTAGATCCACTGTCCAGGAAGCTGGCACTAAATACAGTGTTTCAATTAATCGCTACCAATGAGTGGAACCATAGACCGGATTCGAATTGCCCAGCCTCATAGCCGATTTGACTTCGCAATTTCGGAAAACCTGAGGTTATTAGAGGGCACGGAACCCCATTCAAAGCATCTAGCCAAATACATAGATGGATCTAAATGGGATGATGGGAAATATCAGCGATATTAAAGGCCATGAACTGGCTGGAGTACTGTAACACATTCGGATTTTCACCGACAGTCGCGAAGCAATTAGGTCCCTGACAGGTGTCTTTTCGAAATCTGAACTGGTCCAGCAATCCGATGGAGAGACATTCAAGAATAACCTTGAAGTGGCTGCGTGGACAATATGGGCAATTGTGTGGCCGATATGCTGGCAAACAGAACACTACAGGACTCGTATATTGACGAATTCTGTGGCACTCTTCTCTCCGCCTGAAACGCACAAGACCTTTGCTTGCCTCTCTGAAATATCGGAGATCGGAATGCAGGTTCGTCTTAGCGTTCTCCAACTGGTTTGGTAATGATTACAGCGGCTCATATGTAGTGAGCACTCAACCCCTACTCTGAATACTTCTGTTTCTTTACATTCTTTTTATCTTCTTTACTTTTATTTCTTCCTTCCTATCAGATAACCCAAACGGAGCCATGTTGGCATTCGCTGCAGGCGGAGTGTTAACCTAACGTTTCCCTTACAGTGGACATAGACCGAAATTCGACCAAAAGGCAAACGCCAGTAAAAAATATACATGAAAATCGCGAAGGCAACAAAAATATTTTTATCTATGAAAGACAAGGATATAAACGCTAACGGAAAAGCACACAACCTGTAACGTGTGGAAGATAAAACCAATGATATGGGCCAAAAGTATTTAATGTATACTTTTCTTTTGTACATTTTATATATTTCTAATCAAATGTTGATAACCTTTTAAATACTTGTATATCTTAAATCAATTTTGCATATTATTCTTTACGAACAACTTTTAATCCAAAAACAAATTAAATGACATAACGATCTGAGCATAACTCCTTTTAAAATGTGAACATGTTTTCCTTACAAGTTCTTTAAGAACTGACTAGTTTTTATTTCGAAATTGAAATGCATTCGTTCGCTATAACGATCTGCACTACTTAATTAAAGATGTCATCGTGAAACCTAAAAATACGTTGAAATTCTGTAGACTTATTGAATTTAGTTAGATTCATTTTGACACATACATTTTTAATTTATTTTTAATTTCTCTACAAATTTTTAAAGTACGTTCTGGAGACAAGAGGAATAATTTGTAAATATGCAAATTGAAATGGCTCTTCCTTTTTTTTAAACGTTTCTTCAGTTTTTCACTGAGCGTATGATTTATTTGAATTTGTTTGTCTAAGTGTCCCAGGGGGCGTATAAGTATTATTAAAATTATTAAAACGAATATTACAATTTGACTTTTTGTGCTTTTTTAAACAAGACTGACGACAACCAAACTTTTTCTAGTGAATAATCTAAGGAAACTTTTACCTGGCATTAAAACAAACACAAGAGTTACAAGTTAGATGGTGTTTGTTGAAGAAACTAAATACAAGAAAAAGTTTTTAAACAGCCTCTTTCAAAGCAACAAGTTGCCGTAAATCCTGTACAAAACATTCGAAGAATAAAATAAAAGTTCCTAGAGAAAGTAAAACTTTAAAGAAGAAAAAAAAACCAACACAAATCTAGAACTACATCCAATAGAAAAAGAGAGGGTGAGCAAAATGTTCAAGAACACACTTGTTGCTTTATGAAATACCAACTTATAGTAAATGCAATGCCATATACATACACAAATATCCTCACACTCACGTCTATATACGAGGGTATCGAAATGTTTGTGTATGTATAACGGGAACATTAAGAATTTTACTAAAAAGACACACACATGCACACAGGTTATGCAGTCAACAAGTGTCAGCGGGAGTTGGAGAAAAATATACATGGAAATGTATGTGGCGGCAAGTGTTCAATGTATAAACATATCTGCCTTAGGATAAAGATCAAACATGTTTCCTTAAAAACACCAGTTTAGTAATTCATTAAAATTGTCTTTTGTAAAGAACAATTTTCTTAAAAATTTTGTATCCTCTTATTGTTCAAAGATTTATACTAAACATGCTCAGCTAGTTCCTTTGTTTAAGTACACAGAGATAGATATGTCTACCTTGTCGAAATAAGTGACCTGCATTCTACAGGTTGTTGCATTAGATACCGATTTTATACGAAGATGGTTTATATTTGAATTGCAAGTGACATGAAGACTTGTTAGTAGAGCGTGTGATAATGAATATAACTATTCCTTTAATTTGATGTATAAATAATAAAATGCGAGTAGAGCTAATAGAATATTGTTAGCGGCAGGCTGAAATACTACTCTTTTTTACATCTGTATTGTAGCTACATTGTTTGTACAACCAAGAGTTTACATGTGATACGTATTTATTTTTGTATTGAAATTTGTTTCAATGTAATCGCAAAGACATCATCACTTAGTGAGGGTGTGGGCAATTCTACCTATAGAAGACAGCATTTTTTTCAGAAAAGAAAACGCTGTTAGTCTCTGGTGACAAAATCGAATTGTACAAGACTGCCATTATTAGTTTTTTTTACATATTTGCTCAATTGAGTATTTACTTCTTTCTAGCTAGTGAGAACTTTTCGATTTCTATGGATATTTTTCATTTCTTATATACCGAGGGACA
The DNA here is from genome assembly GCA_963932375.1 of Phania funesta. NCBI lineage: Eukaryota > Metazoa > Arthropoda > Insecta > Diptera > Tachinidae > Phania > Phania funesta. The sequence goes on from OZ010652.1 coordinate 24,777,968, forward strand.
CGAACGACAAGTCGAACAGTTTTAAATTGTCCCCTTTAACACTTCTGGATATTTGATGCGCAAGTAGTCCACTTTGCATTCTAAATCCAAACCTAAGTTCGGACCTATTTACCAGATTAGCCGATTTGTTCTGAGCTTTATCGTCTTTTTTAGCTCCAATATGGCGGGTCGAAGTTAGGCGTCTATCTGAGTGTATGTGCCGGCACGGTGATATTTGTTATTGTTGTTGGTGCACAGTTGTGTCTACTGACAGCTAATGTTACATGAAAACATTCCGAAAGATTTACTTTTATTCACCCCTTTTTTAGCCAGTCCTTAAGCTCATGAAATTGGGCTGAAGTTCTTCGGATGCAGTCTTCCGATAATGAACTATAAATGCATGGGATAGTTGGCGTCCCTTATTTTTAGAAAAATTAACCTTTGACCCTAGTTTTAGCGTGCCATCTGTCTAATAGCTCTTAAAAAGCTTGTGGGAGTTTCAGGAAGTTAGTAGTCCATTAAGCTAGACTTTGTAAAACACTGAGGAAATGTCTATTCATAAAGCTGACCAGTGTTGCTTCTTTGCAAATGCCGATCTAATATCCGAAACAATTATATGGAATTGCTCAATAGTACTATGCCCCGCTGAATAATTTTTTAAACAAGTTTGATCAAACTGAGATTAGGCTAGTCGACCTGTGTGACATGATCTTCCTCTTCTAGGGATCATAACAATTTTAGTCATCGTCCAAGAGGATGGGAAAACTCCAAGTCACAACATGGCATTCAAAATTATTTACTGAAAATAAGTTTATACAAAATATATTGGAATCATGGCTGCCTTCAAAGCCTTCGTCTTGTGAGAAGCATAGTAGCGTTTGTGGTGACAATTATATGGAAAAAAGCTTATAATTTGGTACCTTACGAAATTCTGAAGATGTAGTATTATTTGTTTTAATTAACTATTGGCTCCCGCTCATCTAACTGGAATATTTTTTTTATCAGGAGCACGATAACATACGATAACTTCATGGAATTCTCACGAAGGAAATAGGAAAAGTTACCAACACCACACTGTTTCCTGGTGTGTTTTAGAATTTCTAATTTTTTGTCTGTTCGTATTTTATAAATTTTAATTTATGATTTATGTTTCAAACATTTTCGCTTGTTTTTGAATAAAAACTTTTAAAGTCCGTACGCACACAAACAAGATAAAAAAAATTATCGCATTTTGAAATAGAAAATAATGACGTATGTCATTACGTATGTAACAACGTATGTTAAGGCAAAATGGAAAATAAACTGCATTTAGAGAAAACATTGTGAATTTAATTGAAAATCTTGAAAACAAAATTGCAAAATCTAACAAAGGAAAAGTTGAATTTAAAAATTCAAATAAAAATAATTATTTTCTGCAAAGAGTCTTCAGGCGATGTATGATTAAGTATGTTAATGCTTATCAGTCGTCAATGCTGCTCGCAATGTTTCAAGAGAATTTCTCCTTTAAGGGCATCTTAATATGTTGAAGTCGATGTTATTTGAAAGTTGCTATAAATAGTTTATACTACGGCACTTATTAAACGCAAAATTATTAAAAGCACTCTTCAAACGAATATGGTTGAGGTAAGATAATCATATTATGATTGAATTATTTGGACGTAAACAAATCATATTATAATATATAATAATAATACTTTAAACCTATTAGAACGATAGAAAAGCAAAACTCTATGTTGCTGATTTGATTGGAAGCGACTGAGTTACAACTACAGTTTACTAAAGTCATCGAATTCTTAATAGTCAAACAGCTAAGCGCTTAACCGCAGCGCCCTCTTACTTTGATTAAATACTTTGAGAATTTTACATATTATAAATATGAGGAACTCTCAAACGTACAATCTTGAGTCGAAACTTATATGAGTAACATAAATACATACATACGGCTGAAAATGTTTAAAATCGAATAGACTACATAATTAAATAAAACGATATCAAGATTGTTTTTATTTGTAGTACAAAACACCTGCTGAAATGTTAACAGAACACCTTAAAAATTTAATGAAAATTTAACTTCGATCCTCAATCAATAAGTCATTTTTTATCCGATCTAAGCTGACGCTTTATTTAATTGCAACAAGATATAATCTTTTTTAATAAAATAAATAATGTGCGAAGTGAACAAAGATTATATTTATCTTGCTCAACAAACCCGGATTACCTTAAAAACATGTAATACAAACTCAAAATATTTCCGCCGAAAGTTTTCGGGAGAAAATATAAATTATTAAAATTTTAAATATAAAAAAATTTTCGAATTTTAATGGTTTAAGTGTGGGAAATGTGCTATTTTTCCTCCCACTGTATTCGTGCTTAGCGCAAAATAAATAGTACCATCCAGTTTATGTACTTTGCGACTTCGTTTCAAAATTAATTCTAAAATTTGTTTAAACAATAAATTCAAATATTTGGTTTACGCAAACGATTTTTTTAACTTCACAAAACACTTCTAGAATTTTGGGCTACTCTTATTTAATTATTAATATGTGGAAAGCTTAATTAGTAAAAATATTTTTAAAATTTTCTAAAATTTTACTACTGAGGGCACCACTTATCATCTTGTCTGCTATATACAGCCCAAAGAGAAGAGTTTTCGGAATGCGATTACTGTCGAAGGACAACTAGAGCTATGCGAGGCTTATGTACAATAATTCGGCCACTGTCTCAGGTTTATGTCCTTTCGGAGCTGTCATATGGTGCCTGCCGATTAAATCCACTTACAGGAAATAGTCTAAACACTCCTTTATAACATAAACTGTCAACAGTACAGCAGTTGTTGAAATGGGCGTCAACTTGTCATCGTGGTTACTATACATACCGGATGGTTTTATGGCCAATCACAAGGGTTTTGGAGATTACGATAACAAGTCAAATATTCTTTCGCTTAAATCCCAAGATTTTGACCTGGAAATTATAACTCCAGAGGTGTCAAGCGTTTAACAAATAAATTTTTAGACATACGTGTGAATGAAAGGAAAAATATACAAACGAATTTCTTAGCTACCATGTGCATTACTTGAAGATATGTTTTTTGCCATTATTATTGAAGTCAATATTTCACGATGTAGATCCAAAGATTGGCTCAGAAATTGATTTAACCTCGCCGAGTTCTTGCATCACGGGCATAAGTTTATCTCAAGCCGCTAAGCTGGACGGCCGCCCTGAAGATACTAGTTTAATTAAATTTTTATCTCGTTAAATTCATTTAAAAAATCAGCAATGTTAATTTATTTTCAAGCTACTAGTCTGATTTTAATTTTCAATACAGTTCGATTGTTATCAGCCCGGAAATAATTTTAAATTATTTATAAAATGTTCTCCAACACTTCATAAGTGCAAATATCTTAAAGACTTAAATACTTTTGTGCAAAGAAGAGTTAGAAATAAATAAATTAATTGCTGCTGTTAATAATAAAATTGCTGGAATTAGAGAAAATATTTCAAAGCTTAACAGTCGAAAAACAAGTTCTTACTCACTTACCATCTTATAAGAATGGCTGGCTCTCTTAACGGATTGCAGCAATTTTCTGATTTATTTATTTTTTCTTATAATGCGGTTTTAATATAAAATTGTTTTTAATAAGCAGACGTCGGCTTTAAACTGATTAATTTTCTGACATTAAAATTGATTAAACATATGTTGAGATCTTTTTAAGCATTATCGAGTTCCTAGATAATTTCTGATGTTTATATGTATTTTTTTCACTATGTTCTTGACTTGTAGTTAATTTGTTAATTTTACAACGGGAAACGGAAGTTAATTATACTAATCTGTTTACAGTTTAAATCTTAAAGTAGACACGTTGAGCCTTTAAACAAATTAAATTTTTCCCATTTTTTTTGCAATACAACCTTAACTGTTGCCTGCTGTCAATGTTAGTTAGTGGTGCACACGTACACATTTACACACATTTATTTGCTTAACTACTTGTTGATTTAAATACGACTAAAAGAGCAACAGTTGTTAGTCTGGCAATTGCTGCCACAATTGATGCTAATAATATTAATGTCAACACTATTTTCCTCTTAGTAAACACTTTGCAACAAGTTGAGGTATGCAACTTTTATTTATTTTTTTTTTTTACCACAACTATTGCTAAAACACTTCTACTCAGAAGACCATTGTTGCGAGTTTTTGTGAGTGTGTGCGAGTTGGCTTTCCTTTTTACCGGAAGTTTATAGTTCAAAGTTTTCGATTGAGTTTCTTGAAGATGTGCGTGCTTGCCACAAGCCTGTTGCTTTTAAGACTAACAAGCCGTCATTGTTGACAAAGTCTCTGATGCTGTGTGCAGCCGCAACTATGCAAAAAAAGAATAACAACAATAACGAAAAATCCCACTAAATTTCTATATACACAATTTAAGTCGCTGTTGTAGTGGCTGTTTATTCTTTTCCCAACCCAAATATTCGTTTCGAAAGTTTTCAAAAATATTTGTTGTATCTTTGTTATACCAAACACCAATGACGCGTAAGTGTCTGCTGGCAAACTTGGCTTAAGTTACGTTATACACGAGACAAAGAGCAGCAAAAAAATATTACAGCGATAAAACGTAAAGGCAACACGACAACAAAGTCTAATAGTTGTTGCCTTGATGCTAGCTATTGCCAAACTCACTTGTTGCACACTGCCAACAGCAATAACAGCCATGCAGTAAAATCTGGTAAAAGCCGCAGCAGTAGCAGCAGAAATAGCAACAGGCAGCTAGCAAAGGAACAAGGACAAAAAAAACTACAAAAAAGAAACCAATACATTTGCCAGCACACACACACATACACTCCTTGCTTGTGCTGTAAAATGATATAAAGAAGAAATTTCGTCAAAAAAAAAAAAGTAAAACGTCCAAAATACAGTGCAACTACATTCGCCAACAACTTCCAGTCCTTCCGAAATAATACCCCCCCTTTCAAACACAATTCTTGTAGCACCCCTAATGCTGGCCTCAAACCTAACAACCAATGATGCAGCTAGTCAAATATTATAACGAAATATCAAAACGTTTAACTCACACCACCATCGCCGCCGCCTCAGTTTTCTCATCCAGCCACATGGAAAATTTAGCTCCCAAAAAATAAAAAAAAACGAAAGCCCCCAAATGCCACCTTCGTTCTCATACCCCAACCGTTCACATTTTGAAAACCTTAAACCCCTGCCTTGGCCTCACAATATTCACTACCCAGTCTCTTCCTTTCTTTCTTTCTTTCTTTCTCTTGCTGGTAATGCACAAAATATCTCTATCTAAAAAAAAAAGCACAGAGTGCAAAAAACAAACAAAATATATAAAATAAAAACTAGGAAAGTTTTTTCTTTCTGCCATCCTTATTTCGAGCACACGAAACTTTTTTACAAAACAGTAAAAATTTTCTATGAAAAAGAAAGAAATTGCAGTTTTTATAGTTTTTTTTCGCCATTTTGTTTTTCACCAGTTTTCGTCGATGCCGTACAACAAGTTGTTGTATTATTCTGGGTACTCAAACTTTCAAATGCACACAGAACTAACACACACACACTATTACATTTATATACATTATAGTATAGAAAATACAATCATACACACATACATCCAAACATTTAACTATATAAAATAGTTTTAATTTTTTATATATTTTTTGGAAAAGTTTCCAACACAAACCCCTTGCTTCACACACACACACACACACACATACTTACCATCACAAACTATAGCTCCTTTATACGCAACACAATGCACAACAGTAAAATGTAAAGAAGTGTATTATTTCGTTGGCGTTAGATGCAACAGATACCATATGGTAACCTAAATTTTCTTCCACAAAGACAAACAACAACTACAAGTAACACAATATTTAATTGTTTTGATTAACGCTGTAATATCTATGATTTTGAATGGCATTTAGATAAGGATTTATCTTTTTGCAAAAGGCAGACATTTAGGTGTGTCCTTTAAGGACTTTTTTTTGCAAATACATTGGTTCATAGCGTAGCATTTTAAAGAAATTTAATTCAACTGGTACCTGTTCGTTCTGTTTAAAAGCGTTTACATGAAGCAAAAATTTGTTGCGATATAACTTAGATTAAACATGGCTTGAAGGGAAAGGATGGAAACGACACGTTCTTGAAGAACCACTGCAGTAGTGACAGCAACAAAAATTAATTCATTTAAATTTAAGGTGACCTTTTTATTTAACAATATTTCTGTCCAGCATAACAACGTCATAACTCAAAAAATTCGTTTTTGAAGTTAATGATGCAGAATTGTTCGTAATGCCATGCTTTATATTGTGTATAAATTTTATATTTGGGGTCAAATAGAAAACTGTGTTAATCTCGAAATCACATTTTTAAGTATTATGACGATGTTTGAGTAAAGCGGAATGTTTGAGTATTGAGGAATGCACTACGGATCAGTGATAACTAATTTCTTCCGGCCAAAATCAACGATATGGTTTGGGTGTCATATATTAGGATGGTGTTACGAGTCATACAGCGAAAGCTGCAATATACATACTGCATGAAAAATTGGAGGCAGTCGTTATATCTCAGAGAGGTGACGTGTGATAGCCACAAATATATTGCGCTTAGACTCCGGTCTAATTTTTCTTGGTGGATTTTCAGAACGTCATGGTCTATCCCAGTAAGCAGCAAGCGTTCCTTAGTCAACATTATTATTAGTATAATCAAGGTCCTATGCACCTCGACCCATGAGATTTTTTGTGCGACCTTTATCTTCTACTGGAACGGATTTAGGCTACGAATACAGCCAATTTCCTTGTTCAGTGAGAGACCTGATACAGTTCTTGGGGTTAATGAGGATGTGCCAATTACTTTTATTGCCCGATAATCAAGAGCTGGACAATCGCAGACCACATGCTCAGATGTCTTATTATTTAGGTCATAAATTCTGGATTTGATAGCCTCTGAGTTTTGTATTTTAAATTGGTAGTATCTTTGGAGTTTCGCCAGAGGCAACGTAATGAACCACTTTGGTAGCTTGAGTACATCTACAGCTCACTAATACCAAGCAAATTTTTACTCAACCATGGAACAAGTTTTATTAATAGTATGGCTACTATCTACTCCGGATAAAGGTTCAGGTCATTGGGTTCTTCTGTCTGTTAAGCAATATGCCCTGTATAGCCCTCGTAGCCAGGTAACCAGCAAAATGTTTTTTTATTTCAGGTACCCAGTTCATTTAGCGAATAAATGCACTCTGCGGCTACCACTGACCTCACTTCATACGATAATAAGCCTTTGAGTGTTGCCTGTCTGTTCGACAATATGAAAGTCCTAATACCCCTGAGAAATTCCCTAATAGAAATTGTTTGGTATTTTCCTAAAATTCGCTCAAACTCTGTCAGATTTTGTAGTTTTGGCAAGCATCCTGAGCACTTTTGTGGTCGGGCCATAATAGTCCCCATAATCCCCACGTTCGTAAAATTATGCAAACTGTTGATAGTATCGTAAGTTCCATCTCAAGTTTACTCATTTTTAAAGAAAAAACAAATTTTATAAGTTTTTTTTTCCTAAATAATGAATAAATCTGAGTCGACTACTGTCTATACAGAGAGGGTACTGCATTATAGGAAAACACTGCTTTTGTGTATGTTTTTAGTGTGAGGCGGAGGATGCGCCAGTAGTAGACTTCCCCGAGCCATCCAATATTGGAAAATATGATAGATAATACAAGAAAAGATAAATTTAAGCGGTCTCTAGGTTTTCAAAATACTCGCATTCCAAGGGAGCCAGTATGCTACTTTAACTCGGGATCATTTTTACTAGTTTTGGAAAAGTTCGAACTGATTTTTTTGGGAATTTAAAAATTTATTTGGACTTGATATTCGAGCTCGAAATGAAGTTCGAAAATTAAAATATTCGTTAAGTTTTTTGCATAAGAATTATTTTTTCATGAGATCCGATAGCGATACACGGGAAGGTAAATTAGGATATCCTCAACAAGATTTTAAAAAATACTCGTTTTGGCAAAATTTGCTTTCGAAAATTTTTTGTTTTAAATTTTGTATCAAGAAGATTTATTATAACGAGTTGTCCGTTTTAATTTTACCCAAAATACTTTTAATAATTTTATATGGATACGACGTTTCAATAATTTAATTCTTCTGGAGTGAATTGCGAACTGTTGTTCTGCTTCCGTCGCAAAATGAGAGTTGGCGTAAAGACACATCAGAACTTTTGCTGTAAGTTTATTAAGTTGAATTTCAACAAGCGTTATTAATTTAATACTTGAATCAATTTTTGAGTAACAAAAAAAAAAAAACGAAAAAGAAAATATATTTAATTATCCTTTCTTGCAATACAAAATTTGCATGCATCTATGTGTGCAAGAGTGTAATCGAATTAGGACTTTCACGCTTTGCATTTAAAATAATTTAAAAAATAACTGAACACAAATTTTCATAGCTGAATAAAAAATAATTGAATTTGAGCAAATAAAGTATTTTCATATTAAAAAAAAATATTTCCTAAAGTAAATATTTAACGATCACTTGTAGCTACTGTTGGAATTTATTATTATTTTTTTTCATATTTATTTTTCGTTGTTCTCATTGTTTGAGTATATTCAAAATGGGTTGGGTCTTATTTTGGCCAAAATGAAACGAAAAATTCTTTACGAATAATGTTTCTTACTCACACACACACACACTCGCTCACGTCTAATTTGCAAAAAACGAAAAGCCATTGAACACACCCACACTACCGAAAAATCTCTATATAATTTTTTCCAATTTCATATTAAGACACAAACACCCACACACAGGCGCACTCATGAACTTACATAATGCCAGCTTTTCGTTTTACAATTTTATTATATTCCACTCTAAACTAAACTAAATCCTTTGACTACCTACACTTTCCTACAAAAACTAATACATGCATGCTAGCCAGAACTACCACCATTCCACTGCTAAGCTAACCACCATAACGAATTTTTCATTAAACTACTCTGAATACTTGTAGCAGCACTGAATACTTTTAGTGGCACCATCATATATACGCTGATGCTTATCAAGGAATCCTTACTAACGTCCTTTCGTTATTTCCTTGCGTTTATTTTTTTAAGGCACCAAACAAAAAAAAAAACACGTGCTCTATTTACTCGAACTCCCAGATCCCTTCATCCTCATCGCCATCAGCATCATCATTAGTCGATATAACCCCACGCACACCCACTTGTAGCTTTATATACTCGAAGTGGTACGTAAATATTTTAAGCAACCAATTTTGTATTTTTCATGTACTTGTTGTTTTTTTGTGTGTGCTAAAAAACGGGTCCTTTAACATTTGCTTCCTTTATTGCTTCTCGTTATTTCTTACACATTGCATAATGTAGTCAGACACTGGAGCCAGAACCTCCTTTAGGATACTCTGCCTTACCAACCAACATCACCTCACAACACCATCTATAAAGTGCAGAAGAAGGAGGCAAAAAATACTCTCGAAAATAATGCTATAACCTAAAAACCAAAACTGCTAAAAACAACGTTAAACTTCGCTCACATTTGCTTGTGGAAACTAAAGAAAAAAAATTCTAAAACGAAAAGAAACAGCAAAAAGATCCTAAAAATATGTAGCCAATACACAGACTCCTGCCATATACTATTCTAGTGTTCTTGGAGATGCCAGTTGAGTTTAGGAAAAAGTACTTTTTTGTTTGGGAAAGTACTTGAAATAGTTTTCTAGTTTGTTTTGAAGTGTTTGAATAGCACCAAAGTTGAATTTTGGCGAATTTCGAAAATGAGTTGAATTTTATGTCCTATGTGCGATTGACTAGAATATCTCAAATTTTTTTGTTTTTTTTGAAAACACAAGATAAAGGTCGCCATAATTAAGCGAATACTTGTATTCATCAGATAAGGCCATCATTCATCTCAAGGAGTTTTTGTCAGAGACAAGAAATAATATTTTTTTTCTTACTTAAAAGTGAATTGAAGTTACAACGTCACAGCACGTAGAGCATGAAATCTCTTACCAGGAATTTGATCGAAGCCATACACGTCAATAAAACAAAACATGGTTCAGGCATCTATGATCTAAGAGTAACACATTATGATTGAATTATATGGTTGCAAATAATTCATATTATTGTGGATAATAATAGACGATAGAGCAGAAAATATTTATGTTATTGATTGACAGCGGCTGAGAACGACCACAGACCACTAAAGCCATCGAATGCTTATTATACAGCAAGCAAATTGTATTATGTCTATGAGAATCATTTGATGGTTATTATATTATTTTTGTGTAGTTAAAATACTTTGTTTGCGGTTGAAATTGCAGTAAAAATGTTATTGGATGAATGTCATTTAATAATTAAGATCAAATAATATCATGTTTATCGCAACTAAAGTAATGTTCAAATTGTTTTCAAATAACGATTATATATTTGCCACGACAATATATTGTTAAGGGGAATTTAAGATAGTTGTGACCATTTCCCAATCGGGGGATTTCTATACATACAGAACTGCGTGACGTCGCAGCGAAAGTTCCTGTCCTGGGAATCACCTCTTTTTAGCATTAAGCTTGAGTAAAACTTTAATGGTTGGAACTCTTTGTGTTCCCTAAAACTAGTGCAAGGTTTCAATAATTGTTTAATTTTTAATCTGAAAGCTACTTATTGTATCATCAAATTCAATTGGACTAACAATAATTATTCAAATCTTAAAAATCCCAAGTCCCTGCCAGACAATTTTTTTAGATTTTTAAATGTGTAAAAAAAAAATTTTTTTTTTTTATTTAAATGATTAATACATGACATGACATTTGAAAATGATTTTAGGCATTTAGCGAAGCGCGATTTGGATGTCAAATCTTTTTATATTTAAGAAGATACGGTTTAGTGCTACCATTAGCCGGTAAACTCTACCAAACGGTGCATTTGTAATTTATGACTACCTTACTCTCATTTAAGTCTTGTGCTACCACTAGCCTTTACTTTTGACTGTAGTGATTTCAGACTGTCGACTGGTGACAGTCAGTCTTCTTCCTCATCACAGAGTCTCTTGTAATTGCTTGCATTTCTCTAAGGCTTAGGTCCACCAAGGCATTCACATTGCAGAAGAGTCTGCCCGTGATCCTACGCCTTATGCTAACCAGTCATGGTTATTTACACACAATGTCTCAGCTTCTTCCTCAGCGGTATCTTAGAAGTACCTTTAAGGATTGACCCTTTCAACCTGACATTTTTCAGAGATTAAACTCTCCGCCCCTTGCAAAGCTTCCTGCTTCATGCCTGTAATGAAGAAAAAGATGTTCACTCACGCAGAGCTTCTTATGCACTGGTGAGTCTGTAATAAAACGGATCATCGACTGGTATCCAGATTTCGAATACTGGCCTCTTGGCCACGCAACGCTGGTTTATGTTGTTCCACCATGGATTGGGGATATTTTATAAGAGAGCGTGAATTTCTCTCTGCTCAACTTACTTAGCCACACTCTTCGCAGACATCATTAAACAGTTCTTCTGACAGTGCATTCAGTTTCGGCAAGCTATATTTTTGTACTTTCTAGCTGACGGCCATTTATTTGCCAGAATAAATTGATTATAATTATCAAAAAGTTAACGCAGTGCGACAGTTTATTTGAGAGTTAACGTTTTCGTAAGGTCTATCGGGCATTGGTAATACTTTTTAAAACCAAAATTAAATTTGAATTAAAAACACACTCGAACCTTAAGACGGAACATAACATAATTAAGCTTAAGACGGAAAGTTTTTCTGGAAAACTAGTTTGCCTTTAAAATTTGAACGCCATACGGTTGAACGTGTTCAAATACCAATTTTGCTTTCAATTCGAAAAATAAACATTTCTTTAAACATTATTTCTCTCTAACTTTCGCATACGATCATAAATTTTTAGTTGATCCTTAGAATAGATTTTCTTCTACATTTCGAAGATTTGAAATTACAGCATCAGACAGCTGGAAAACAAGTATTACACCCAAAACATATACTGCAAGGAGTAAGTAAATTTAATTTTTTGAAATTCATCTTTAAAAATTTTGAATTTTGATTTTAAAGAACAAGTTTTTGGAAGACACTTGTTCTGCGTTTCGGGTGAAAATGTTGAATTTCATAAACATTTTTTTTATTTAACAGAACTAAATATTTATTCCAAATGAGCACAAACATTTTTTAAAAAAATTTTACAATTAAAAAAGTACCTCTTAACATACTGGAATAACCTATTTTATAATTTCTGACTTTAACTAACTTTGTTGTTGAATTTCTATATACCATACACAGCCAGACATACACACGCACACACACTCACACTCAAGCTTATAAACACTAACAACGAAAAACTACAAAAAACACATTATCCTGCTCCTTCTCTTTTTGGCTAGAAGCACGAAAATATAAAAAGCACAAAATAAAATAACAACTTAAAAAAAATAGAACACACAACACCAACACAAGCACAACGGCAGCTACAACTACCACCACTACTACTGCAATAGTTTTCCTTATGAGCAGCATTTCAATGTGCGAAGTAGTAGTAAATAGTTGTAGTTTTTGGTATTTTGCTTTCAGTTTGTACACATTTACCTTGTTGCTATTGTTGTTGTAATAGTTGACTGCGTTTTAAGTTCGGGCACGAAAAAAATCATATTGAAGAGAGTGTGATGAGGGCGATGATGATGTTGAATTCGTTTGACTGCCTTTTTTTGGGTCACCCGGTTTTTTCGTTACTCTCCGAATTTCAGAGTCCTTATCGTAGTTTGTTACGTTAGTTGTTCTATAGCAATATGTGCATGATTGTGTATGCGTGCAGTTTCTTGTGTTTGGTTTTGTTGTTAGAAAACTTTCATCGCCAATCGTTTTCGTCGACTCTGCCCCACTTTCTCATGCCCATTTTTGTGTTTCCTTTTTCTGGCAAAATCATTATTATTATTTTTCGCTCAACCTTCTCCTTTTCCAACTACCCAAATGTGCAGTTTTTTTTTTTAGCAAAAATGGAAGAATAAAAATTCGTGCTAAAACGTTTTGTTGCAGTTCTTTTTTTGCTTGTTGCTTATATTTTCTGTGTTGTCGTTGTTGTTGAGTAACGAAAATATTTCGTTTAAACATGTTGTTGTATATTGTTTTGAATGTTGGTGTGTAGGGAAGAGAGAGAGAAAGAGATTCGGTGTGTTTAAGAGATATAGTGGAGGGAGGTGAGACTAATGATTTAAGCAAAAGGATTTTGTATTTAACTTTGATCAGGAGAGGACGCTTTTTAGTTTTACTGCAATGCATTAAGCGATCCACTGGCCAATTGATTACAAATTCCCGAATTTCACGTAAACATATACCATTATCGAACAATTATCCGGTTAGAAGTTTACACCGTTGTTGATATCGTTAATCACCGATACCACCAGTACCAGATGGTCGCGAAGTTTTAAAATATACCTCGAACGAGCTGTATTCCCCTTTCTGTTGGATAAAGCAGCTGAAGTGTTTATAAGAGCATTTAAAAAGATCTAAAAAGTGCCATTAAGTTATTCTGATTTATTCATTTTTATACCGGCCAAAAGAACAGATAAAACACATGCTAAAGTCCGCCTATTCGCTCAATGGCTTTCTGACATTGTTGTATGATCCTCTTACCTTGTACTCAAAGTTCAAAGGCCCAACCTGAATCCCAGATATGCTCGATATGTGGAAGGGAAAAACATGAAAGGATTGGGCCTTACAGTACCTTTTTGTAATTCTTGAGCGGGAACCCATCTATAATAAGAAGCTTCCGAAATACAAATCGAGAGAAGTTATAAGAAACCACATACAAATATAGCATTCAATGAGAAAAGAGGATGAACTGAAGCTATAGTTTTAGAAACAAAAAAATTCAAAAATTCCCCAAACGAAAACTTAAAAAAATCCAAATTTAACACCAGTCATTCCCACTATTCCCCCTCCCCAAACCACCGCACTGGTTAAAAATAACTAAAGAGCAATTTGAATTTTGCAACCAAAATTTTGTTGTTCCCAACACAACAAAACACATGAGTAATGACTTGACAAAATAAATAGAAGCCAAAAGAAAACCATTAATAAAATAAAATTTTAGCAGCTGGCTTCCTTGAATCTACAAGTGGATGTATAAATTCAACAAACAACAACAATATCAGCCTTACCTCCCCCAGCCATCTCAGTTAGTTCCAGAAACTTAACTGCGATAACAGCATCATCATTGTCGTCCTTCTACAATTTCTTGTAGCTGGGTTTTTGTTAATGCAATATAAAAAATAATAATTTATAATGTGCAAAAGGAAAGGAGGAAAATGTACGATTGGGTAAGTAGTTAGTTCCAGTCAAACCATCAAAAGAGGATTTCGGCAGGGAGGTTGAGAAATTTGTTCATTTATAGCCAGAGCTGGAGAGTTTTTTATTTGCAAATTTTTTAATAAGCACATTCCCTAGGATCTTAACTATGCCGATGATATATGCTTTCTTACCTATAACTTCTTACACATGCAATGTGTACATGAAATGCGAATAAACACAAATATTCAGCAACCTTTATCAGGTCAGAGAAGTATTAGAAAGGCTTAAGCCGATGTGGAAGTTGTCGCAATTCCACATACAGAAATGTGAATTTCACTACAGTGTTGAATATTTTTAGGTTGGTTCGTCTTCATAGATATGACGAGTTCCACGCTAAAAATTGTTAACACTATTATTAAAAATATATAGCTCCAACGTGAAGTCTACACCTCTGTATGAGTGCGAGACGTAGAATATAACGCGAAGCGTTTTGGGAGCCATACGAATGGTTATAAATGGATGGTTAAAAAAGATTCTCCATATATGCCGGCCTAGGACTAACCAACAATTTTACCGAAAAGAAATTCGAAAGCGCAAATAAAATTGGATGGGTCACACGTTACGCGAACAACAAATTGATAGTACGAATCCGCAAATTAGTCGCAGAAGGATAAGGCCAGGAATACTGGCACGGTTTGGGGGGATGGTTGAAAGAAGGAAATTTTCCCCTAAAACTATTAAAAGTTAAAATAAATCCAGTTGTGCTTTCGAGGGGTAGCGGAATCGGTGTGATAAAAAGAAATTCCTCCCCCCAAAACCATTAAATGCAATATTGTGTAAAGCTGCAATAAATATATATAAGCTTCCTAGAAATCCGATGTAGTACAAGTAAGTAGCCGAAGGAAGAGAATGAGACTGCAACATCGAGGCCAATAGATGATTATCAGCACAGATTGATAAATTTACCACACCAAATTCTTCCTAATTCTTCCCCTCTCTTTCTGATGTTCAATTCTCTTTGCTACTAGACTGCTGACTTGAAATAAAGTCAATTTATATAAATTAGAATAAAGAAAATTAAGACCTTATCAGCGGACTATTTGAATACAGGACGATGGTTATAGTCTCATGAATTGTGTCTTTCATTTTGATGTTGGTTTTGAGGTTGAATTCACACAATGGTATCCTTGTTTAAATCGTTTTAAATGCGGCTATTGAATCTAGAAAAATTATAGTTGGGATGGCAGCAGGCGGCAGAGCGAACTTTTCTTTGCACACGAATAACTTGGTTCTACAAATTTTGTGCTTTCGTGCATTTTTTCACATCCCTTCGGAAAAATTGGTTTTCGCCAAGTTGGAGTTTGATTTTGTGTCTGCTTGCGTTACATTTTAACTTCAGTTACATTAAAGCAGACATAATTGTTTCGACATTTTTCCATTATATGATTTTATGGTTCCAGTTTCTTGTGTACAGTTGCTGTTGTTTTTGTTAGATTGGCTCAGTACGCTCCATTATCCTGCAGTTTTTTAAATTTTATAATCGCTACTTTTAGGAGCCAGCAAAACACGCTTTCTCGTGTTAGTAAGGGGAAAAACTACATGTTGCTTCACACTAATGCACTTTTTTTCTTTCGGTTTTGTTAAGTTTTGTTTTGGTTTTGGTTTTTTGCAAGTCACCAACACACACACACACACACACAAACACACACACAAACACACACACAACTTCTTGTTGTTGTCGTCATCACTTTCGTAAAATTTAAACGAAGATGAAGAATAAAGATGCTGTTGTCGACTTGTTTTGTTGCAGTTGTTTGTTTGTATCACAGAAATGGCAACAGGTTTGGGTCAAGTACAAACCCACATACACAATCTCGTACGCACACATGCACTTAACAAACATTGTAGGTTCAAAGGATAACTGTTTTCTGTGGCAGTGTATGTGCGTGAGGAAGTATGTAGAGTCTGTATGTGATAGAGAAGAAGAAAAAATTTGGCATAATAACAAAACTGTTATAAAACCGAAATGGGGACAACTTTAAACCAAAAGTAACAAGAACGATCAACACAATACATGCTCACACATACACATACACACACGTACAGGCACTCACACCTAAACAATTGTTGTAAAAGCGGTCGGTTTCCGTGAATGTATGTTTACAGCCAAATATTGTACGTGTGTTACAAAAGTATACGAGCACTTAGTGGCAAGTAACTGTTGAGTTGGCAATAAGGAAGTATTTCAACCAACGGCACTGCAAATTGTGAACATGTGCCAAAGACACTTGATATTTTGTTATTGGTGTAGTTGTAATTTTAGTGAATTGAAAACGAAGTAAAGAAGGTTTGGTGTGCCAAAGATTTAGAAAAAGAAAAACCTGAAAAAATATAACGATAAAATAAGAAGAAATTGAAAAAAAAGAAATGTCTTATGTATTTAGGAGGTGGTTAAAAAAAGTTTTAAATACTATTGAGGTGTGAAGTATGAGAGTTGGTCTCCAACATCGATGTGGAGGTGGAGGAGGTAAATTTTTTTCGGGTTTCCTTTTTTTTTGTTTTCTTTTCAACTGCCGCACCCTGCAGTATTTCCTTTTATATAATTTCGTCTATAAATCAAGGAACTTTAGTAAAACGTAAAGATTGTTATTCATGTAATGCTCATGGTGCAAGCTGGTTCCTTATTTCATTTTTTCTTATTCTTTTAAAGAAACTATTAAATTTTAAGCAACAAGTGTTATTTCTATTTTTTCAGTTTTTAAAATTTGTACAGACGTTTATAGATACACACATGTGTACACTCATTCATACGTTCACAGATATACACCCGCACTAGAATGACCGATTATTCGGCATATTCCTAGAACCGGTTTTCGAGTAGTTCAAATGTTTGATATTTTAAAAAGCCCTATTCGGTTTTATAACCTCTGGCTAAAGTACGCACATGGACAAAAGTTACCGTCATCGTTACGTTGCTTCTTAAACGTTTGTAGAACTGCCTTGCCTACATATTTTTTCAAGCACAACATATGAGAATTGTTGGTAATTATGCAATTTTAATTTTAATTGTAAAAAATGTGCGTCAGATCCAGTGGCTTAAAAATAAATAAAAACTTGTCAATTGGACAAAAGTTTTCGGCAACTTACAGTAGTGAATGAAGAACCTTGATAATTATATTTATTCACATTTGTTGTTATTATTGGTTTGTTATCTGTTACACTTAGGAACCTCTAACAATCGGTTCTGCCTTGCATGTATTTAAAACTTTTTCACTACCGATCCAATTTTGGTTTATTCTCCAATTGTAACATAACTTTCTTTAGTCTAATTGATGTATATTGTTTCTATAATATAAACAGATCTAAAAAGTACAACTTTTAAAATCTAACTGATCATCCCTATTCAAATCGATATGATTTTATTGCACAAGGTGATATTGGTGACTCTGGTAAATAAAATTTACCAAATTATTAAAAAATATAAAAAGTTTTACACTGGGTGAAAAGAACTTCTACTACAAGTTTTAGTAAAGTAACAGAAACTTAAAAGAAAAAAGAAACGAAACCCGGGTTTTCAAAGCAAAAAATCGGGTTATTCACCATTCTCCCGAATAATTTCTTCAATCGCCCTAACCAAAACGGATAACGTCTGTAACCACCCCGTCTAGCCTAGTTGTTGCAGGTGTGGATAGCCTACCAATAAAGCGTACATACAGGTGCTCTTTGCAGCCTTGTAATACAAAAGTTCATACCTCGATGCATAAGCTTGGCACTCGAACTCAGGTGACTAATTGCGCCACATGTTATCAGTTTAACACTCTAAACGTTTCCCCTCGGCAACCTTTATTTTACTCGAAAGTTGTAAAAGTCGATTCATAGCTGGGTGTTGTCTGTATCTGTGGGCTTGATCACTCACTGATATCAAATCTCAAGGGCAAGTTATACGATCGAAATGAGCGTTAAAATTTGCCGCCATTTGCACAGTTAAGTATTGGCAAGCCCAATATAACAATTTGACAGCTGACAGTTGAGGGTTTGTAAAAATTGAGCATTACAGGATAGAAACACCTGACATCATTGTATCATAATTTTATTAAAATGAGGCTGGTGAAGCCGTTCTACTGTTTTAAGTAAAATTTAACGTTACTACGCGTATTATAAATAAGTTATTATTATTGGGTGGTGGGGGATTGGTTGGGTATTGGGAAGACACCTTCCTATAGACGTAAAAGCTTAAAGATGAATATTTTGTGGAAATTGGCTGGGACGTGTTGTGGGATTGGAGGGATACCAGCCCCCACCCAGAAAAGGTCAAAAACTTAGTTTTTATAGTATTAGGGAGTAAGTTATCCATTTTCCTCAATATTTACATTATTTTTGCAATTAATATTTTATGTCACCGCTCACAAAAAGGCCGGGGACAAAAACTTAGGTTTTTGAACTTTCGTCGATGTTAAAAATTGCATTTGCTAAATAAAAGTATGAGAAAACTTTTTCACCTTGGCCAGAGTTTTCTTATTTTCAAGCTGTAATAGCTTATGACCATAACACATCGATCTAGGGGCAATCAGTAACTTTTCAGAAGTAATATCAATTATAAAAAGTTATGTCCGGCCAGATTGGCAAAATCAACCTATGTGCGCTGAGGAAATCCAGCAACTAGGGATTTTTAAATACATTCTACTTAAATATTAAGTTCGCAATACACAAGTATTTTCCAATAAATAGACAAGATTAATAACAAAATCTTATAGACATAAAACGAAATAAAAATAAAAAAAATCATTTTTATCTACGAGTTCGTACATAATGAAACCACTAATGCTGCATAAAAGATACATAGACTAACAGAGAAAAAAATAGTTTTCAAACTCACATAACAAGGACCATTGCCTTACAGGCTACAGGACAGTACGCAATATAACCACTCTTGAACACACAAACACATACACAGATTTATGTGTTACATCTAACCATGACCATTACTTTAGAGTTTTTTTCATATTTTTATTTTTCTTTCTTTTAGCGAGACGTTCGTTGAGTGTGAAGATTTTTAAAAATTTTTGTAAAGGATAGACCGAGATGTAGATACTTTTCATTCTCTCCTTTTTAATGAAATTAATATCCTGGCATTAAGGCAGTTTTAATAAAAAAAATCAGCTGGTGTTTAGTGTAAAAAGATAAAATGTAAAATATCTAGAACGAGATGATAAAGATTTGTATAATTTCCATTTGGATTAAGTATTAAATTAGTTAAGTTTTTGTTAAAAATCCCCCGTCTTTTTACATGCTTTGGAATTTAAGTTGGCGACATTGCTTTTCTAAATAAATTTTGTTCAAATTATTATAAATAGACCACTAACTTTTTGGTTAATGTTGCAGACAAAAGCTCATAATAATGAGAAAGTATTAACAGCGCTAAAAGTGTCTAAAGATAAAACAACTTATGTCGATGGCGGCCATATTTGGCTAATTTAGCATGTATTATAAAACAATCCCTGCAAAACGGGAGGAATTATAAAAGTAAAACAGCAACATTCGGCCGTGGCAAATCTTATAAACCCTTCCCAAAGCTATGAGCTATTAAAAGTGTCCTACAGAGATTTTCCGGTACAATATATCAAGATCATATCAGGAATTAGAACTCTTATTTCATTTTATTATAAGGATTTTAGATCGGTTAATAGATGAGTTGATTTTCTTTCTCTACATTTTTATCAAATTTTAATCAAATCTCGATTTTTTGATGAATTGTAGCAAAATTAAATTTTTAGTAAAATCTGGGCAATTTCAGCCTTTGGGTAAATTAAAAAAAAAATAGTGAAGATTTGCAGTCTTGTTTGCGAAAATTAGGTTTTTCTTTGTACTTAAACCTTTTGGAACTTAAAATAATTTCGGGAGTTTTCAGACCAGGATTTTGAGTTTTGGCAACTTCAAATTTAATTGCGGACTTTGGCAAAATTTGTAGTTTATAGGGAATTTGAATTTTTGTTGTTAATTATAAAGTGTCTGTTAAATTTCGGAATCGTGGCGACCTTCTGGAAAATATAATAAAAGTTTTTATATTTCATTGAAATTAAAATTTGTTGCTTCCAGTTGGGCTGAAATTTCAGAGTTTCGTAAAATTAGATTTTCGCATTTCGGTATTGCGGGGAATTTTCTAATTTATATACGTACGAAAGAAAAATTTGTTAAAATTACGGTTTTTATGATTTTTCATTTTAATTTCGATTTTTTGTAAAACTTGTAATTTTTATATTTTTGGTGAAATTGTTTGTTGAAATCACGATTTGTTGTGAAATTTGTTTTTTTTTTTTTTTTGTCATAATTGTGTAACATACATTCTCCTAAAATTTTGACATTTTCATAAAATATTGTTTTTTTTTTTTATTTTCGGCTCTTTGGTGAAATGGCAAAATTTTGGTGAAATGGCAAAATTTTGGTGAAATTAAAGTTTTTGTGGTAAAATTCCAAAATTTGATGATTTTAAAATTTTTTTAGGGGGGTTTTTTTTGGTAAATTTGCGGGTTCTTTTTTAAATATTTAATTTGTGGCAATTAATTTTTTCTGTTTTTCTGTTGTTCATGGTGAATTTTTTGGGTGGAATTTTCGTTTTTTAGTTTTGATTTGATATTCCAACAGGGAGATGTGATATGTAGACTTTTGGAAAGAATATCATGGCAGGTTTGGTATGGAGACAAACTGATTGCGGCTATGTGCCATCTTATGTGTCATTTTTGTTTTTTTTTTGCATCTGTAGGGGGATTTTATAGCAAATTCAATAAAGATTGAGTGAAAATACCAAAAGTCCCCAGAAAAACGTGGTTTTGCCCATATCTCGAGTACTTGTGAACCGATAGAGCTGATTTAAAATAGTGAGAATTCGCTGTTCACATAGTCTAAGTTTCAAAATCCTTGGTTGTCTACTGCCAACATAAACTTGGTTGCAAGATCTGACAGACAGACATAGGTAATTTATCTCCCCTGTCTATAAAAACCCAGAATATATACAGTTTGTTGGCCTGGAATATGGACAAATACACTCGTATACTCTCTTAATTTTTGGGAAGGATATACAAATATTGATGTTAATCTAATAGTTAAAAGGATATGGTAGCTTAAAGTTGCACCATGTGAAAATCCTTAATTTGACAATATTGTATTATTAAGGGCAGTTTTATATAAAGTATAAATAATCTCTTTGACTTACCAGCAATTTGTAGCATGTCCTTGGAATGCTTCATTAATTCCCGCTTTATTAAACGACGCTCTTGAATGCATCTTGCATATGAACAATCTGCCATTTTGTAATTTATTAAATTAATATTTTTTTATATAAATTAGGAGAATGTGGAATTATATTTGGCAAATAAAATTTAGTAAAATATGTTTTGAAAAATCCGAGAATTGCTGTTAAAAGGAGAACTAACAATAGAAAAAAATATGCACAGTGTGGAATTTCCTTGCCGAAATCTGTAAAGAAACAAGAAAAACATGAATTGATAAATTGTTTATTTTCGTGTTCAAATTACATGCCTAAATTGCACATTATTAAAAGGATTAAAAATTAATGCTTTCCCATCGAAAATTAAAAAAAAAAAATTAATATATTTATTTCCTTTGAAAGTCCCCACCAAGGCTCATGCAGGATTCAATAACTTATTTTAAGTTAGATCTTGTTCTTTAAATTTTAAGCAGCAAATTCCAGTTTTATAAATCAAATTATCGCTTTTTTAGGTATAAAAGTTTAAGTTGGCAATACTGCTTGATATGTGAGCCATTTTGACAGTTGCTAGTTGTTTAGTTTGGTTTGCCATTTCATCATGAAGAGACGAAAAACATAGTTCTGTTAATATAAATTCATTGCGGTGTTTGTCTATTTTTGATAAGGCTCAACCGAATGTGATGGATACGAATAACCATTATGAAAACTATTGCCAATATGCAATGGCCATAATATGGAGGAGCTGTGGTTTCAACAAGACGAGGAAACATGCCACACAGCGTGGACCAGAATTGATTTATTGACATAAATCTTTGGTGGTACGTCCACACGGATAAGACAATTGATAGCTTGGACAACATTCACCATATTATTATACGGTCTCCATTTCTGCAAAAAGTAACCGAAAATTGGAGTTGCCGATTGTATATCCTCCGAGCCAGCCGAGGTGGACATACATATGTCACGCATCGTATTCAAATAAAAATAGCGAAGAATAATCCATCGAATAAAGGCAATTTTACGAAAAGTAACACCCTCATTTAATTTATTTATTTAATTTTCTGTACTACTAAAAAAACATGTTTTACTTAAATTTAATTTTTTTAAATTTACAACACAATTCAAAATGAACACCAAAGATTTCACCCGTTTTTTGCATTTACAATGCCAATTGAATATTCTATTGCCGTATTCAGTACTTATTGCAAAAGAAAAACCTCAGTACCAAAGACTTTTCTCTATTCAAAGTAACGCTGGGTTTCCAAATGCAAGTAGTGGCATGCAATTGTTGTGTATGTTATTGTTAACGAAAAATTCTTCGAAATAGTCGAATCTCATGCCTTTCGTTTTTGTGTTTACACATGCAACCGTAAGTTCATTTTTAAAATGTCGTCGAAACGTAAACTTCAGAAAATTTGTTTACTTTTAAAATTAAAAAAATTTTTGTCAGGAAATGAGAAAGCAAAATTAAAGGAAAATGTTGTTAAGAGGCGATGTTGGGTAAAACCCCTATTGATTAAATGGTGCGAATTAGACATTGAAGCACACTTGCTAAAAGAACATGCTTTGGGAGGACGATGTCAAAGATTTTAATAATTTGTTTAATAATCTGTTGGCTCAATTTTGATTCCATTTTACCTCTTTGTTACCGAGTTCACCATATAGGAATATTTTTGGGGAAACGTTTACATTTATTATTAATAGTAATATTTTATTATTATTACTAATGTAAATTTTTTTATGCGCAATTTAAGAAATAAATCATAACAATGCATTTAAAAAGGTAGAACTTTCATTACAATTTAACCACAATCCAGTAAGTTTACATTTAATATTGAACAGGGTAATATGGTCTATCGTTTTGACATTTAGTGGCGGGCAAATGCCAAATTTTCACTCGCATGCAATTTTAGCTGCCGCTGGAGCTGCCATTGCGAGAAATGTGGGTGTATTATTGAAAATGTGTGTGTGTTGAGTTTTTCGAACTTGTAGTGGGATGTGTCACCGCTAGGTAACCTTAAAGTAAGCAGTATGAGTCAGTGTTGCCATTTCATTGCTTTTCGGGTTCTTTTTGGTGCTTTTTTATACTTCTTACTCGGGCATTTTTTAGTGCCCGTTTTAGTGCTTCTTAGTATAGCAGGGCACTTTTTAAAATTGTGTTCTGAAATGGCCAGTTTTAACCATTTTTTCTTTGATCGCTTTTAACAGTTTTTAAATAACTTTGTGGTCTTTTAATTCTTATCTTTTGCTTGGTCTTTTTTCATATATCTGGCATTTTTAGGCACACTATGAATCAGCTGACACAGTTTCGTGTGTAAAAAAATTGCAACTCCTAAAGTTCTTCTGTACATTTTATGCTAATGTTTACGTGCTAAATATTGACATTTTTCTCGAGAGAACGACAAAAGTATAAGAATAATTCGGAATCGTATTTACTGTTATACGCCCATGTTTTAATAATCATATAACCTTTACGATGCTGCTTAAAATGGCATTATCTGTAGTTCACAATCGCAAAAAGAGAGTCGAATTCAAATCGCCAAGTGATTTACTTTAATTAAACAGAGCTTTAAAGTCACCATAAAGTGAAGAACAGACAATAATCGTAGTACTTTCAAACAATTTTAGTACTAAAAGATTTAAAATGTATGTTTCGATTTTTTAAGAGTCTGTGAATTTGTTTCTTAAGCACTGCTGATTTAAACACTCAGCTGAATTATATAATCTTTGAAAAGGAAACCATAAAGCAGGAATTTCAGAACATGGTCAAACAAGTTTGGTGATTTTAAACTCGTCTGTGATTTTTAAATCTTGGTTGAAATTTTTATTGTTTAAAATTCAATATTTTTTAACCGGGTTTTAAACTCTCATTGAATTAAAGAAAGTTTATGCCAGCTTTCGCCAAATTAATGGCAAATGTGTTAATAAAATGATCTGATTGATTAAAACTTACAAAATGTCTTAGGGAAATATTAAATATGAATATCAGTAAATTATTAAAAAAAAAATATTTTATATTTTGTTTTACGTTGTGGCCACAATGTGAAATTTTCCCGTGTTTTTGGCATTTTCCACTTCTTGTACTTGTTTCCTAATAAACTGGCAATTTCTATAAATGTACCTTAAAGTTGTTAATAATAAGTAAGAAAGCTTTGTTGTTGTAGCTGCAAAAATTGTTGCATTTTTTCTTAATTCTAATAAATTCGAAATAGTGTCTGTTGAAAAAAAAAATAGAAAAAAAATTATAATTAAACAAGATTTATTCAAGGTAAAATACAGAACAAAAATCCAACAAAACTCGTTGTAATTTCAAGTCGCGTAAATAGTTTTTTTTTCTAAATTCTATGTTGTTGTAGTTGCTGTAGCTGTTTTTCAAATGTTCTAAAGTTCGGTTTTGGTTCTAAAATAAAACCCAACACTACAAGTACAAAAATTAATTCTGTTTATTAAACTGGAGGTATAAAGAAAACAAAACACACATCTAATTTACAACAAATATGTACAAAAATATATATTTTTTTAATGGAAACAAAAATATTTAGATACAACTACACGCACAAACACAAATTTATCGAAGTGTTAGTAATATGTATCTGCTAATTCATTTTGAGTGTGTGTGTGTGTGTGTGTCTATGACTAAATGTAAAAAGTTGTTTAAATATTTTGCATTATTATTCTGTTAGTTTTCTGGTTTATTTGTTAAAGTGTGTCTGTATATGAATGTTTTATTTTTTTATTTTTTAAATGCAGCTAACTGCCACCTTAAGATTTTCGTATTTGTTTGCCAAATAAATTAGTTGGTGCAGTGTGAATTTAATAGAATATTTTATTGTAATGAATTCATTAAAAGAAATACGTTTTATATTTCAAGTTACCCTATATTTAGTTGAAAAGAAATAGAACTTTAATACGAATTTCCAAAAAATATTTGTTATTAATGCGGACTTATTCGTACTGAATTTAAGGTTGATGTCGATGACAAAGTTTAGTTACATTGAGTATTAAGTGATCGAGCTGATCTGCATGCTTCAAATAACTCTTGTGTTCTCAAGGCAGCAATAGCGGCTAACAACACAGCGGCAAACTGTCTATGGGTATACATAATGTCATGTAGAGATTTTATAATTTTCAAAGCTGCAACAAATAACCTGACAGTCAGAATATTACATCAAATATATTTCAGGAATGGCGGTAGTCATACTCAGTCTGAGATGCTGGGTCACTATAATTATTTCCAGCAGATTCATGGTGCGAACATCATCACACTTTGTAGTAGACCATTGTTCATTAGGATCGCTTGCATTTAGAAAGATCTAGTCTGAATAAAGCTATCAAACCCTTAATTTGGTATGTTGGCAAAAAAACCTAAAAAATTAATATTAGAAGCCGTCTTAATAAAAGTTAGAAAGGGTTAGGAACCAATTTTCTGCTATTTTGCTGCACCAAGAAACGATGACGATGCCAATTCTCTCTTGTTAAATTAAAATATAATGAGCAACTGTATGAAATTAGAGAATGTAATGGAAATTAGGGAGATTTCAGCAAAACCGTTAAACTAAAATATTCTCAAATCAGAGTGATTTGTGTAACTCAAAAACAGACGAAATCGTATTTCGTCAAGTCTAGTTGAACAATAAGCAAAAATAATTTTTAAGAAATAATCTAATTGTTTTCCCAATGTTTGAGAGGAAAATTCAGAACATTCTAATCATGCATCATAGATAGCGTGGTTGGAGTGGCACATTTCTCACAATCAAACGTGATTATGCATGATCAAATGTCATGAATGACTTAGGCAAAGCACGTGAGCGGTGCCCGCCTCTTCTTAATTTACGCAGAATATTAATTGCATCACGCCATTTGTAGGCTACAGATGAATTTATAACAAGATTTAACAAAAATGTTCGCGGCCACATATTTGTTAGTCTGTTAGAAATATACACGACAAAATTAAAGTTACTGACAACAAGATTTTCTTGATTTGATATTCCGACAGGGTGTTTTGATGTAGATTTTTGGAACGAATTTCTGTCATCCCTTGTCAAGTTTGGTTTGGAGACAAACCGGTTTCGGTTTTCATTCAGAACGAAAAATGATACTGAAGAGCGCACATAGCCGAAACCGGTTTGTCTCCTAACCAAACTTGACAAGGGATGACAGAAATTCATTCCAAAAATCTACATTTCTATAGATCATTCGGAGGCTACTTTTAAATTGTCAAAAATGCTAAAAAATTGGAAAAAAGTAAAAAAAAAAAAACAGTCACCAGTCAAACTTATTTTATTTTGCGGATCACCTGATATCAGCAGATAGGACTCGATAATGGCTACGCTATTTTAAAGAAATACTCGTATGAAATAAATGATAGGACCGCCAAAGAGGGAGGTAATTTCAGTGTGGATTTATGCGATTATTTTACTCACCCAAATAGAATAAACTGTTCTCAAGCTATACTAAGCCCCAAATAGCGGTATATCTCCGAAGCCATAACCTTAGAAAGTACTTTCAGATCTTCTAATCCTTGATCGCGTATATTTCAGATATTATATAATTATTAACTGCCTCACCAGTTTATGTGTAATATGTTTTATTGTGATCATTATAAATGTAACAATTTTTAGAAATGTGGGTAAAGCATTTATATGTGGCATTTTTTTCAGAAAAGAAAACGTCGCACATCTTTTATTCTCCGAACATGAAGCAACAACGTTCGCAAAATAAAAATCCACTTTCTTGGTAGCAAATCTTATGTCTTAAAATTGTGAGACGGACTGATCCCTCCCGCTGCCTGCTAAAAGCACAACAGGTTAAATATAATGAAGACTGTAGCAAAAATCCAAATAGACTCCAGGATCATCAAAGCCGTTTATTATACCTAATAAATGCATTAAGCTTGGTAATCATAATTTCGAATGTAATTTTCCTACTCCACCCTCTAAGTATGAGTATTAACAGCCGTTGCCACCTAATATTTTTTTTTTTAATTTCACATCTCCTACAATTCACAAGACACTTTTAATATTTTATTTGTTTAATGAAATTAAAATAAAAAAGATATCCCCAGCATTTTGTTGAACTTAATTTATGCTAAATTGTTGTAAATAGAAAAACGTGTTTTGGTTTTTAGTTTCTTTCTATTCATTTCGTTGAATTTCGTTAAGAGAGTCTTTTGTTTTTGTTTTCTATTTATTTTCGAAAGCCGTAATTTTTTCCATTTGTGCAATAATTTCGAATTGAAAATTTAATTTTTATTTAACAAACAAAAAGTGATATTCAGCTTAAAAGAAATATTTGTAATCTAATTGTTTACAGTGAATTAGTTTAAAGCCGTCGTCTTTGTTCTCGTTACATTAGTGCAACAAGAGCTGGCGAGGTGGGAACGGTGGAAACAACGAAATTTATTGAATTTCATAAATTCCTATGACTAAAATTGTTTTCCGGGTATGAAATGAAAAAAAAGCTAAAAAACAAGTATTTTGAAGGTTATCAATAGAAATTTTGTAAGACTCGTTTTTGTTTTAGAATTTATGAATATTTTAATGCAATTGAAAGTTTATGAACAGAACATTTAATGGAAGTTCTTGATAATTACTAAATTTATATTAAGAGAAAGAAAAGACTGCAAAATTCTATTTTGAAATAATTAAATATATTATTTTTCTTAGTGGGATTTTTATTAATAACCACCTCATTCCTAACAGGGACCCATAGTCGAACCAATCTGTGTGACACACAGAAGCCCATCAAGTTTCGCTTACTGGCGGCTCCAAACAGAAAAATAGTGGCATTGGGGCAGAAATAGTCGGAGCAAATATCCAGCAGACAATTCCAATGGAAAAATACCCCACAATTTTCTAGCCATTCCTTATCTGTACTAGGGAAAGCTTAGAAGAGAAGAATAAAGATCTTCTTAATTTTGGACAGCCAGGCAACACTAAAGGCCTTATTATCCTATGAATATAGATCAGAGGTTGTCGCGGACTGCATTCAATTTTTTAATGGGCTTTGTACACAATATGAAATTACACTATGCTGAGTACTTGGGTACGAGGGCCATGCTGGGAATGAACAGGCTGATTGCTTTGCAAAACCTTTTTTCATAGGACGGGAATCTTTCTTCGGAGTAAATAATAACTGTACTATTGAGAAAACTGGGCTGAGTCGGAATTCGCTTGAAAGCTATAGCCAGACTCAGGCAATGAAAGTGGGGAAAACTCCAAAATATTCTAGGGCTTGATGCGAATTAGCTCAGGAGCAATCACGGGATGGTTTACCGAATATTACGGGACAAGTTACCACCAAGTTAATATAGAAACTAAGAGAACATCAAATGCAGACTCTGTGTGTTTAGTAGTGACATATCTGAGCGTGAGCATCACGCTTGATCGAAAGTAATTTTTTGCTCTAAGCTCGGTATTGTGTATGAACGTGAGTACACAAAACATGCTTAAGCGTGCATGGTTAGAATTTTGGCGAGATTTTTTCACGATTAGAATGTTCTGATTTTTCTAAAAAAAAAAAATTAGGAAAAATTATAACAAGATTCTACTAAATTTTGAGAAATCTTGATAGTAAAAATGCAGACATAGTTTCCTGAATTTGATTTTTTCTTATGAGTATCTCGTGACCATGAGTTTCTGGAATCGTGTTTATTTTTCATTATCTTCACGTGAGTAAAGAAAAACATTAGTAATATTTTTATTGTGAGCGTGTATGAGCGTTAGTGAAAAGTTACGCTCGCTTCCATCTCTAGATCAAAACAATTGATTGGCAACTGTTACATATGGCAATCAGCCTTTTATATTGAATTAATTTGTTTATTTCGCTTATTCTTTGGTGAGTCTGATATTTTAATATGACAATATCTTTATTTCTGAATTTCGTTTACGTTAAAATTGAAAGGCTCGTATTTGCGTAACTATTATTCTTTGCGATTTTATATTCTACCAGACGACTTGTAGGAGGCTAAAGAATAATTCAGCATAGTTACGCTATTTTACCGATTACACAAAAAGGTGGATGTCCTTCACGTTAAAGGCTTATATTTCTCTTTCGATTCATATTCGATTAACTATTTTATAAGACGTCGTGTTTGAGGCTGTAGAACAAGTCCACTCAATTTCGAAAAATTACGTTGTTTTTTTCAGTTAGGGCTCGATATTATTGAACATTTTTATTTTAAATATATTTTCTTAAAATTATTTTGTAAATACGAAATCTCCAACTCTGCCTAAGTAAACCTATAGTTTTAAGTCTCTATTCACAAGTGCAATTATTCAACTACCAAGTGATTCAAAATAACCTTCACGAAAGTTCAACTTAAGCAATTAAATCCACACTCTGGCACACTTTATTCCTACTAAGAGCAGCAGGAGTAAAACATTCTTCTTCTAACGATTTAAAAATCCAACCCTGCTCAATGAGAAAAACCAAAAATAAGATGAGAAGATGTAAAAAGGACCCCAAATAAATATTTAATTCTGGAAAATGTTTTATAGTGAATCGAATTGAAATTCATTAAATGTTGACATTTACAGAGGAACTTTTGCCTCCCCATACTGAAAGACATCGTCGACCCATTCAACAGCAGGCAGCAATAACAACAAATATGGAATAAAAACTTCAACATACAGACGACATTGAGAGAATTGTACATTTCTCAGTTTTTATTGTTGTAAGAACCATTAAAGTCACTATTGGAACGTAGTGAAAAGGGCAAGGGAGCCTTCTTTCAATAGAGAAGTGGCACTATTTGGATACGGCAGAAGCTTCTGCTCACACAAGTCTGATGCATGATGGAAACTGCATACGTTTGCCACTTGTTGGTTGTTTCAGCTTGTATTTTGGTATTGACATACCAATACTTTTTTTAAGACCCACGAAACAAAGGAACCTTCATGGTGTTTGTTTTTTGTTTTGGTTTTTAAAACGAAAGATTCCTTGTGAATTTGTTGTTGTGTTGGTTTACATTTGCTTCCGACATTGTTAAAATGTGTGCGTGTGTAAAGTTTTACATGTGTATTAAGCAACACCACAACAATTTTGTGTCACCCGCTTGAATGGATGGATGCCTGAACAATCTGTACACTGAGAATAGTTTTTGTGGCTTATGGAAGTAATTTGAAGCAGATGAGATTTGCTGGGTGTTTTCTGTGGCAGGATTACTTTGGTACTATTGAAACATTTTGGGAAAAATCTGTAAATCAATAAAGTTTTCTACTTAATTGAATAACTCTATCTGTTTCGCACATCTGGGGCAAATTTTTTTTATCGGCATTTGGGGGTCTGGTGTAACATTTGGATTCGGGATCTTTGCAAAGATGATTTTAAAATTGGACAGACTTTTCGCTGTGAAAATACAATACGTAATATTTATGCAATTCACAAGCGCCTTGTATTATTGTATCGTGTATAAAAATAGTCCTTGAATTTATTTTCTTGTGAAGAGTGAATTGTATTGTATGGTGATATTATTGTATTGCTACCATTAAATATTTATAGATGTCGAAACTTATCGTTTGCAATTTAATTAGATATGAGAACTTTAAATTATTAACAATTGCACTTAAAAGGTAACAAAATGTCACTATCAAAAGAGCAAATGATAGATAATTATTTTAAGACAAATATCATAAATAATTTTTTGTTGCATACTTATACGTCAAAATGTTCAACTTATGTTATTCAAGCACAAAATAGTTAAATAAAAAGCATAGTCTCAGCTGTGCTGTCAGTATAAACAATTTTATATAAAAATTACTCACGAAAAATAAATACAATATTGTATTATAATACAATCGATACAACCATACAAGGTGTTTGTGAATTGAACCAATGTTTTATACGCTTTTTAGCGCTGCATAACGAATCTAGTAGGGTGATCGTTTATTTCGCATTTTCTAAAATAGTTCAAATATTTGAATTAAAAAAAACTGGACCTAGTTTTTAAAATCAGATAAACTCGGTTAACCGGTTAAAAAAACTTTTAGTACAAATAGATTTTAAAAGTACAACTTTTGAACCCAATTTGTCACTCCTATTCAAATCTCTAGCCTCTTAGATATTAATGGCACTATGAGCTTTTAGCTGACTGACAAATAACATTCACTCAACAAGAACAAATTGCTTTTAAATACTGAGCCCTATGAGCTGGATGAAATCCGTTACATTAGGAGAAGATAACTAAGTGACTATGGACATCGGTGCTGCAGTAAGAGTGGTAGGTAGCGCCGTCTTTCTGAACCCGCATTATGTCCAGAACCATGCCACGTAGTTAAAGCCAATAGTATTTCGTTTACAGCGTTTTCACTTCCACGAAAAAAATGCTATAAAAATTTTATAATAAAATTAAATTAGTTTACGCACATTGGGACACACTGTACAATTAAGTAAAAAAATGTAGAGAAAAAATGTAAAACTGGGTTTTTATGACAAAAAACCCGGTTATTCGACAATCCAAAAATCGACATTTCATGAAACTCAACCGCGTTGAGCTCGAAAAAACCGATCGAATACCCGGTTGAAGGGCTTCGTCGTTCGCTCTAGAATCTAATGAAGAGCAAATTTTTTGTGAGAGTGTCTTTGCCACAAACTGTTGCATGTATTTTTAACCAAAACTACACTCGTACACAAGACACGTTTCTATAAATTCAATTCCCATTATATTTTTCTTTATTTTTTGTTTTTGGAAAAAGCGGTAATAGATAAACATTTCAACAAAATTCATAGAACAAAAGAGACAGTGAGAAAACGAACATTCTGTCTGATATTGGGATTTCTTTGTTTTCAAAAAATACGTTCGTTGTACTCATTTTGGTACTCGAACAAAAAAAAAAATACAAAATAAATAAAGAAAAACTACAAATTAAAAAAAATAAAAAAAATACATCAAAACAGAAGAGACTGAAAACAATACCCTGTTGCTGTTCAATTTCAGTAGTTTTACAGGTTCCGACACTGTTTCTCAACTAGTCTGACACTGTTGTAACGGGAAAAGGAAATGTAACACATACAAATGCACATGCAGATATTTAAACTCGTTTATGAGCACTCGTTACAGAATAAAAATACCCATACACTTACATGTGAAATGAAAACTTTGAAAGCGGCGTTGATAACAATTGTGTGTTGTCTCCTCGATTGGTTTGGTGAACGAAAGTTGATGTGAGAGGTGGTGACTATCTTCCCTCCCTTCGCATACTTGCACACTGTACTTCAACAAAATTAAAGGACAATTTATGTTCATACGCAAAAAAAAAAATGCTACAGGAATCGCAACAACTAAATTTTGCCATAGTTTTGGTAAATAGTTACACAGAGAGAAGCACCATTTAGAGGGGATTGTGTTTAAGGAGCAGGATGAATTAAACTAGAAAAATAAGGCTGGCAGTCAGTATATGGTGTTATGGTGTTTTCGTTTCTAGAAAATATGTCACATTTTTTGCTTTGTGTTAAATCAAAATATATATTAACGCCCACAAAAATGGTCTTTTTTTTCTAGATTTCACCCTTAATAATGTCGGAAGTCATTGGACTTTATGATCTGTTTAAAATCCCAAATAATAAGGTTGTGTTAAGCATATTCCTTTTAGGATGGCAATATTTTATTTGTTAAATGAAAACAACATGAGGCACTTATTGGGCAATTGTGGTACTCCGTAAATTTACTTAAGTGGAATTCAACTTGAGATATATCATCGTAGAGAGAAGATCTGATACTGTTCATAGATTTGCACGACACTTTACGATAGTGATATTCCCATTTTCATCTCTTCAACTGCAGTTTATTCAGTTTATCCTTATTTTCTAAATAATATTCTTAGACGCGAAATGTCTTAAGATTACCCAGGGCCTTAACAATTTATTTATTTTTTAAGTATCAAAGTAATTGCTTCGGTATTAGTTTTAAAATGATTTTGTTTTTTTTTTTGGGTACCTAATTTTTTTCACTATTTTCTTTGGCTCTTCTTCATTATTTATCCCAAATATTCCCACTTGCTCTTGTTGCTGAAAACCAGTCATTTTGAGTTTTGAACTTTTTCTAAAAGCATTTCAACAAGTGTGCATGTATTACACTACACCAACACACATACAATACACAAGAACTTTTATATATTTTTTATACAGGAACGCAATTTTCTTGTGTGTTTGTAAGTAAGCGTGTTTAAATGATTCGTATGTATTTGTGGTCGTTTCCTGTCGTTTTCATATCGGGCAAAATCATTTGTATTGTATGCTGTAACAGAAAAAAAAGAAATTTCAAATCGTGTAATAGTATTTATTTGAAAAGTTTTGAGGGCAACGACTTGTTGCTTTTTAGATTTTGTCTTTCCTCATTCGTTTTCTGCGTTTTTTTTTTATTCAGATCCTTTTTTTTTTTGGTGTGATTATGTAATTTTGTAGAGAAGAGGTTTGGTAGTGTACGAGCTGGCGGAGTAAATAATCAAAGTATTTTAAATTGATATTTTAATTTCGAATTAAATTTTGATTTAGAACACATCAGAAAAAAATATATATTTGAGTGACTTTGGTTTGAGTCAGTTTATTTTGGAGAGGTAGAACTTTACATACGACAAATCTTAGACGATTTTACAATGAGTTAAGAAATCCATCCCGCAAGGCTCAGGGAGTTCGGATGAACTGATAATTTGGTGACGTATTTGCAACAGTATTTTCTAATTTCTTTTTGGAATGTGGAAATAATTAAATCCCCCTGCATATTCTCTTTTCGTAAGCACCATGGAGAGTGGTAATAATTTAGAGTATCTTTCTTTGTAACCTCTGAATCTTTGATGCACAAGCGGTATCCTATAGCTAGATGTCATATGTCTATATAGGTTTTATAACGGATTTGCGCAGGAGAACTTTATACTCCATGGCCAGAGTTGAGTTGGGGCTTATATGCCAATGCAGCTAAGCAGTTTTGAGTTTTATAGCTGTTAATATTCCCTCTATATGGCGGAAACATGTTAGGCGTCGTTTAAGGCGAGTTCGTAAAGATTTCACATAGTTTCCTGCTGGAACAGTGACATTAGTTATTTTTATTGGTTGGCAATTTTTGCCTCCTCAGTACGAAAGCTATGTGAGCGCATTTCGGGAGATTAATCTTTATCTTACACTTTTTAGCCAATCGAGAATATGAGATTGTAGATGCTTCGAAGCAATCTTGGGGACCTTATTTACACAGTGTCATCTGCTAAGCGTTCGGAAATTGTTCATATATGTTTTGGAAAACAGACTTCAGGTTTCAAACATCTCCACAAAATCATTTGATATTTTTTTCAGTACGTTAGTAAGCGATTTTAATTAACACGCCACTATCGAAATACCATTAACTCCAGGAAAAGTTGCCGTTGTTCTTAGTAGGTTGGTGAAATCATAAACCGATGCGTCTTCAAAAATGATGATGGTTAAAAAGGTACGAATAATAGTGAGCGCTGAAAAGACATGATTACTAGCTTCGTCTTGCCTCAGTTAGAATGCATTAATGCTGCATGCCTGCTATTTCAGTAGGATGGTACCGCATAAAACCGAGCGTACCATTCAAAAAAATTTTAGCGCGAGTTATCGTTATCAAAAAATATTTTGTTTCTGGCAAAAGGAAGAGGAATTGTTAACAAAGAGAAAAAAACTTAACATAAAGTGGGTGCAAAAGAATAACGAATTTTTTTATTTCTCTAAACTTTCACACTTATTTGTTGCGTGTTGAAAACAATAATTAAATAAATAAGAAAATCACCTCCCTCTTTGGTAGCGCTCATATTTCATTAAACTCAAAGTAAAGATGGCAAGCAAATAAAGTTTTTCTTATAAATAAATCCACTTGGAATGTGGCTTAAAACCTTCAACCAGAATTGACAGTTTAATCGCTTTGCAACTTCAAATTAACTATAAATTTTGTTTACAAGCCTTTGGCTGTTGTTGTAAGAAACTTCTTCTTTTTCAATAACCTTCAACAAATTATCAAAACAACTTGCAGCTCTAACAACAACAGCATCAACAAGCAACTACAAATGGCAACAATGAATATTATACAACTCATCGCCAACATTAGGGTCAAGTACAAGTTGAAATCTAAGCACAACAAATCTGTGTGGCAGAATGCAAAGGCAAAAACAATCAACTAAACGAATAAATAAATAAAGCAAAAACAAAATTAAAAAAAAAAAACCTGGCATCAGCCACCAACGAGAAAACTCCAAGAACCAGTACCTGTGTGCATAAACTAATAATATCAAATGGTAACCAAAAGTACATAAGAACAAGCTAAGATATATTTGTCGAAGATAAAAAACCTGCAGCAAACAGTATTTGCATTTTATTTGACAAAGAAAAAAATTATGCACTCACACAAGTTTAAGCGGCACACAAAACTCAACTTGTTGAATGAATGCAAATATGTACAAGCCGTTTAAGCGTTTGCAATAATCAAGACAACAAAAACAACTACTACTATTTCGATGTTAAATACAGCAACAGCTATGAATACAACAACTCCATCAGCAACAAACAGATTTAGCAATTGTGGCAGTAGAGCGGCATTAACCAAGTGCCAAGACCAAGTCCAAGTGCATTGTTGTTACAAAAGTAAAACGAACACACACACACACACACACACACTACACTGACACCTATAAAATTTACACACGAAAATTTTTAACGATAGAAAAAAAAACACAAAGAAATATATATATATATATATATACGTATGCTTGCCTTTTTGTTGCCAACATAATCTACACTGAGAGAAATTAATAATAGAATTTATGAAAATTTACTAGTTTTATTGAAAAAACAACTCTAAAAAAATTAAAATATTCAAAATACGATTACTTTCATTATGAAGCTATGCCGTAATCATTTTTTTAACAAAAAACAAAAGATGAAAATTAGTTTCTAAGCAGCAGCAGGATAGGCCAATTATTTACGTTTGCTCATTTTATACAGCAATAGCTAATGTGTGCTGTCACTCTTCTTTCTTTCATTACTTGTTGAGGGTTGTTGTAATATTTCGCAAAGCTAGTCATGCGATTGCTGACATATTTTTGCAGTTGCTGTTTTTGTCATATTTTTATATATCTTAATATTACTGTAATATTTTTTAACAACACGAGCATAGCAATAGCAGAAATAAATTAAATAAAAAGAACTTATATTTTGTAACAGCACATGTTATTGATTTCTGCTTTTGCTATTTCTGGATTGTATTTATTTTTTACAGCAGAGTAACAGCTAAATTACTATTAATAAAAGTTGTAAAAGTTATAGTTAGTTTTTCCTCTTCTCTTGCTAAATTAGGAGCTACCATTTTAAACACTGCTAAATATTATCTATGGTTTGTATTGCTTTTCGCACAACATACCTCAAAAACCATTTAAGTATCTGAGTTCGAATCATCTCATACATGTGTGTCGTTTATAATCGCAACACTGAACGTAACATTTTTAAAATCTGCCATTCCTTAACAAAATTTAAGACAATATAAGTATAAGTTAACTTAAATTAAATATAAATAAGATTTTCGAACACTATTATGTTTTAAAGCCTACACCTTCAGGTGGATGAAACCCTTTAAAAAATTGTAACAACCGGTCTCCTTGGTCATGCGGAACCGTTTCAAAAATGTTGAAAACTTACGCTGTGTTCCAGCACTGGATAGCATGGGCGCACACTTGCCATGGGGAACCTAAGCCTAAGACAAATGCTAGTAATTACAAGAGACTCCGTAATGAGGAAGAAAGCTGTCAGCCACCAGTCGACTGTCAAAAGTAAAGGCTAGGGTAGCACGAGACCAATGAAAGCAACGTAGTCGTAAATTACAAATCGATGGCCTGAAAACAATTTCCGAAAGGAAGGTGTACCCATAAAGTTATCGGTCTGCTTCTCTATACGCTAATTGACGGTTGCACAAGGCGAGTACCTACTGTAATAAGGCCTTTCTTGAATTATTCGTTAAATTGTTTGAATTGTTAAAGTACTTCAATTTAAACAAAGTTCCTAAATGAAATTGTTGCTAGTTTTATTATTTTTATTATATTCGATATTATTTTATAAAAAAGAATTTTATCAAGAAACTAGTGTTTAAAAATGATTTAACTAAAGTTAACTATTTTCTATTTCTCTAAGCGTATTTTAGCCCAGCGTATGTGAAAACGAGCTTTTTAATAATGTCGGTATATTTTAGTTCTTTTAGTGGCCCGCTACATATGGATTTGTAGGTGAATTAAACCATGAACGTTGAGTTCAAGACAAAAGTAACAAAATCAAACGAAACCTAAACAAAGAACATAAAAAACCAATACAAATTGGTGTGAATTTATACTGAAAAATAAAACAAAAAACTCTTACAAGATCTCTATTGATCTTGTGCTATAAACGAGGAGGGCATAAAAAGCGAACAAAGTCACAATTACAAACACATTTAAAAAAATACCCATGAAGTAGTTAACAACCAAATAACATTAGCAATTGCTATTTAACAATAGTTTTGTGGGCGCTTATTGACAATAGTTTTTCTCGCACTTCGTCTGTTTATAGGGCCATAACACATGGCCTTAAGTTTTCCAAAATCCCAAGCTAAAGCCAAGGCTTTTTTGTATTTTTCTAATTTTTGTTGCTAATCATCATTATTATCAACAATCTCACTATCAAGTTTACAATGATGATGATCATCATCAACATTTTCCTACGATCCGCGCAGTCATACATTCGAAATCGTTAAAAAGTCATATAAAATGGAAATGTGCTTCGTCAAATGTGTGTTACTGGATCTTGTGCAGTATGCGGTTTCGATTTCAATGGCTCTTCCTGTGTTTAAAAGTATGTGCGTGTGTGTTTCAATTGTTGTTGCAAATAGTTTATGAATATCATGGCAACTAAACGCCTGCATTTAACTGCTGATGGAGCTTCTGTTGTAAAATATTATTATGTTATTGGCTGCCTCCAAGCTGCCATTGTTAATTTTTTTATTGGCATCATCGTGGCTGGTTTCTTTTCCTTTCCTCTTCCATTATCTCTGTATTATAATGGCCGAGTGTGTGTTATTTTGAATAGATATGATCATGTAATACAGCCATTACAATTAGTTGTTACTGTATTTTAATGCTATTTGTTGAAAAGCTATATTGTGGCTGTTGTTGTTGTTAATGATCTTGCTAATACTTCTAAACATAAGCTCGCTGATTTGTATGATCTTTGTTTTTATACACACTTCTTGTTCGTCTATTGTGGCATGCTTTAAAGTGTTGTTTCTATTTTTCTATTTAGGAGTTGTGTAATAAATTTTCGACATGGCAATGGAGCTGGCATTGGCCATTAGATAAATAATCTATTAAAAATTTATGACTGTAAGTGGATTATTTTAAACCGAAATGAATGGTTAGTTGATGAATGAAGTTGTAAATTTATAGTTTATTAGGGAAACGAAACTCTATAAATCGTTCTTTTATGATCACAAGCAACGATACTAACGTTGTCTAGTTACCACAAACGAAAAATGTAGCAGTCATTTTATGGTTGCTGCAACTAACTAAAAACAATTACTTCAATCACTTTTACGATATTTGTTGTTTTAGTTCAGGTTGTTTCTTGTAATTTTTTACAAACCTTTTCTTGTATTATTGTGTATGGCATGGGAACTGAAGTTATGTGGGAAACTCTTGAATTATCAAATAATTGAAATTATCATGGGAATGATTTTAGGGATCGTAGTTGTCATTTTTCTCCGCGTAACAGCAGTAACCAATTCAATATATATATGGGGTTTCTCTAAAAACAATGTCCCAATTATATTTGCTGGCTTTTTTTCGTGCAAGTGGCAACGCTGAGAACTGACAGCTGTCAGTAATGATTGTTTCGATTATTAATAATATAGCATGCAAAGCGCCCGCTATTCGTTCAATGGGTATTGGAGCAAAGTGAGGCAAATGGTGAATCCAATTTTGCTGATGCAGTGGCTCTCCACCTGCATGGTTTTGAGAATAGGCGAAATTGAATTGTCGAATTTGGTGCAGCCACGTCATGAAATGCATTCACAACGAGCAGGCTATTTGCAACAATCAATTTTAAATTCTTCTTACAGGTTAGTTCGGTCTTATAAGCCAATGCAGCTGAGCAGTTTTGAGTTTTATTTTGAGTAGTTTGTTATTATTTTCAGAAAGCAGGCGCAAGATTTTGATGAGTAGTCCATTGTGCTAAACTATATCAAACGTCTGGAAAATATCTATGAATAAGGCCTTACAATATTGTTTGCCCTCAAACTATTTCTCTGAACTTGCTCGATAGTACCATGTTTCGCACGAAACGATGTTCCAGCTTAATGTGCCGCTCGTTAAGGTAAAGAGTTATACTTAGTAGGAACAGTTTTTCAAATAGCTTCGATAAAATTTGAAGTAAGCTAATTGCGCTATATGGCTTAATTGAATAAGCAACTTTTCCTGGTTTTGCGAAAAAAGCAATCTCAGATAATTTTTGAATTTTTTGCTTGGATTCAGTTTCAAATTTCATTAACTTTTTAATTGATTCAAGTAATTTTTAACCAATGAAATATTTTATTTCCCAATTGATTATTTTTCTTTGAATCAAAGAAGTACGCAACATAAATAAAATCTTACATAATAATTAATTGATTCAATTAAAAAATTTATTGAGTTTCAAACTGAAACACAACAAAATTTTTAGTAGGTCTAATAATTTTTCTTTGCGCCATGTTCGGCGATCATGGTAAAACATAGCCTGGCGGTGAGAATCAACCCCATAACTACATTTGTGGGTTTAATCTTTAATCCTTAATCGGCGGTATACAGAGGTCACTATGTCATCTGGACCACTGAGAATTAAAATAGGTTAACCGATGTAGAAATTTTAATAATATCTTTTAAAATTGGCATTTGTGGTTTAAAGAAGGCGCTTCCGTCATTCCTTGAAATACATTATGTAGCTACAATTTTACCTTAATTCATAAGTCCAGATATTAGAACATATTTCTTCTCATAAAAAACTTGAATCTTGGCTTGAATGGCGAGTTAAGTATTTGGTGACGGCTTTTTTAAGCATTAAATTAATTAATTAATACGATTAACTTATTTAATTAATTCGATTAACTTCTATTAAAATTTCAAACATTCTAAAAAGCAGTCGACAATCCATGGATTATAATTTTCTTGAGATACTTCATATGAGACGGAGAAATGATATAACTTGCAACAAAATGGTTTGCAATCTGGATTTTGACACTTTCCACCCTTCGCTGCTTACGTTCTGCATCTTCTCCCGTTTTCCCCTAAAAGAAAACTATAAAAAACAGTTTCTCAAAATGCGCATTTGTATTATTGCCACATTTCACATTCAAAAACGGATATAAACTGTTAATCAAACATGTTAAATAACACAAAATATCATTTCAAGCTCAAAGACCAAAATTGAAATCTAAAAATAAAAAAAAAGTAAAAATAATAAAAAAATAACACAAATACAATAACAATTTAAATTTCGATATGCTCCCATAAACATTGCAAGCAAACTATAAAGTTCGAGGTTAAACCAAAATAAAAAAATAAAAATGCGAAAAAATTAAATTTAATTTAAAATTCAAGCACAACAAAAATTGCATGCCATTTTGCCAACAGCCCAACAGCCAACACCAAAACGGTGAATGCTTGTTCTATGCAACTAAATATCAATGACAACACCTTTGGCAGTTGGTGTTATGACTAGAGCTACGCTTAGCTGCTGGCTCAAAATACTCATAAAAGACACATAAATAAAACAACACATCAGCAACAACATCAAATATTAAATGTACCATAACACTCAGTTTCAACTCGTTTTCATTACACTGTGTACGAACAATGAAATTCTTGTAAAACCTCGACTTCTAAATTTGTTACAAACTAAATTGTTTTTTTTTAAAAGAGTTTTTTTTTTATTTTTATGGTGGCAATATAAACAAAATGTTGAGGTCTCTGCTGCAGTTTGTCTACTAGAATGTTGGGTAAAAGAAACTTAAAAATTATTTATTTGGTTCTTCATAATTTTTGTTTTAATTTCAACATCAAAAATCTGCTCTCAACGGCAGAAAAATGCAACAAAACCTCACAAAAATTTATTTATAATCCTTTTTTTTACATATTAAACCGATTTTAAAGATTGCCACAAGACAACGTTCTTCGCCTTGATAAAATTTTCAGGGTTTCAAATTGCTATTTAGCTAGTAGTCAAAATACAACTGTAATAGCAATTAATTAAATATGACAATCATTTTTTAACAGCAAATTAAAAGCGAAATAAAGAAAATTAATAAAACTAAAAATATTATAATATAACCAATTTATTTCTTAACAGCAGCACCAAAAGCAAACTCTTTACTATAAGGCTACTGCTGTATATGGTGAGCCTATATTTTTTTGTCTACTTGAATAGTAAGAAGAGAAAACTAAAAATAAACAAAAATTCAAATGGAATTCCCGGTACTTACAAATTAATATATCAAATTATGTATACGTAAAAAATCTTTATTAATGGAAAGCATAATTGCTATTACATAATGCTGACAATGTGATTGTTACTGTATTTGTGCTAGTGCTGTTTTCGTTACTGTCATTCTTTTAACACTACGATCATAGCAATAGCATAAACTAATTAATGAGAAAGAATTGCTGTTTTGTGACTGAAAATATTTTTGGTTTAAACTTTTGCTATTGCTGGAATGTATTTATTTTCAACAGCACTGTAACAGCAAAATCATTGCTATTAAATCTTGTAAAGGGTTTAGCCCAGTACACTATTTTGTCTCTGCTATTGCTATTCCGTAACTAGCATTTTAAACACTTCAATCTAATTGACTCCTGCTATAGCGCCGCCGAGCTATTTATTGCAGTTTATGACATTTGCCTGAAATAAATATTCAAAATTGTCTTTGCAAAGTTTGAAATATATAGTTTTCCTGCGAGAAATTAGCACGTTTATCTAAAGCCAGAACTTTAGTTTGTTTTAAATTTCCAGTCTAGAGTGGATGGGGGAGGAATATAGACATCTTAACTGCGCTGTTTGTATTTCATGGTGAGCAAGCTCAATACCACCTTTATGACCAAAATAAAATGCTTACGGTATTTTCCAGGTGGCAGCATACTCGTACTTTCCTATGGGATCTATCCCTCCGGACTCTCCTTATGGGGATTATGGGGCTCCCATAATGACT
This sequence comes from Phania funesta, assembly GCA_963932375.1. NCBI lineage: Eukaryota > Metazoa > Arthropoda > Insecta > Diptera > Tachinidae > Phania > Phania funesta. The sequence continues at coordinate 24,820,672 of OZ010652.1, forward strand.
TTATGATTTTTTTTTCAACTTTATAGAAACAATTTATTATTAATTTAGTTAAACAGAACATGTTTTTGTATTTCTATTATATTGTTATTGAAAAACTAAATATATTATGACAGTAAAAAGACTTCTTTCTCTCTCCTCGAACGACGGCTATAGGATTCCGACTAAACATATTTTTCAGAGTGCCAAAAAAGCACTCAAGTGCCTCGGCTTTTTAAAACGGTATAAGGGGTACTTCACTACACCAGATACTCTTATAATTTACACCGCCTGTATCCGAAAAGGAATTGGAATACAAGATCCATGTATGGACCGGTGCTTCAAAGTCTTTTTCGAAACCTCTCGACCGCGTGCAAGAGAGGGCGAAGATGCCTATCTGTGACAGTAAGGTATCCAACTCTACTGACGCAAGGAGGGTTGTGTGTGAGCGTTCTATCGTTAGTACAAGGGTACGTGCTCCAATGAAAATAGGGAACATGTTCCTTATACCCGAACATTTTTACATATAATTCGGTTTTCATTAAGGGTTCATCTGTTTCTCTGTTTCTCTTTGAAGGTAACATGTTTTATGAAATTGCAGATACTTGGCTCAATTAAAAACCTCTAACAAAAAATGTTTTTTTTTTTAATAACAACTGTTTCAATTCTACCTTATTTCAGTTTTGGCTCACTAGTCCAACGAAACATTGTTCCTAAGTATTGAATTCTACTGCCGCCACTACTTATTAAATTTGGCATTGTTAAAAACTTCCTTAAAAAGCTTTGATTTGTTTATAACCATATAATTTAATCATAATATGTTCCTCTTAGATTATTGTTACCTCAACCACGTTTTTCTTTGCTTGTTGACTATTTTGTTTGATAATTTTTACTGAACTGGCCTTATATCAGTTCTCCTTTGTGTCGTTAATGCCTTAAAGGCGGCTTCTTTGTTAACTGCATAACATAAATAATGGTTGGTGAGCCAGATTGAAATGCCTTTACTTTTACTAAATTAATTTACATTGGATAGTTATAGAGCAACTTCCATGATCTGTTTATAACACAGAATGGTCTCTGTAGACTAAGGTCCAGCTTATGTAACACAAGCGACCGAGACGCCTTCTAGTATATATAGTATATGTATATCTAGTATAGATTTATTTGTAAAGTATATTATAAATAAATAAATAAATGAATCATATTTTTAATATCTTGCTAGCACCTGCCTTTTGCTAACAATGAAAAATAAAAATCAAATTTAACTAATCTCCGTTAATTGTACATTCTGCGCCTTAACCTTTGATAACTCAAATTAAAATTATTCTACTTAAGCTTTCCTTAAATACCTGAAAACAAAACCCTCAAATGAATTGAACAAAAGTGCTTAGAGAAGCACAAAAAAAAAATTCTAAAACAAATAACGAACAAAATTGATTAATATGCACAAATTGTTACAAATATTTTTAAATAAGATAATTGATGATTTCCGCATTCGTTTACTAATCGACAATAAATAAGGCGAATTGAAATTTTATTCCACACAAAATTCAAGACAAATCAACTACGAAATAAGCGCGGTAGCAGTTTCTAACAAAACAAAAAATTATTTATAAAAAAAAGTTAAACTCAAAAAGAATTAAGAAGAAATAATGGAAAATTTGCAAATGAAAGCAAATTGTAATGAATAAAAAACAATTAAAACGCATTAAAATTCCGCTTTTGTATTTGTTATTGCTGTTTGTTGGCTGTGTGTGTTTATTATTTTGCATTAGAAAATTAATAAGAATTAATTTGGATTCTAACAAATTAAATGCAAATAATTGTCGTTTTAATTTGGTTTTAATTTCATTTACAGTCGGAAGGGGAAGAGATTATCAAAGCTGGTCAAATATATTCATATAAGTTAATTGAAGGTGATAAATAATTAACAAAAAAATTACAGCTGACTGTTCTTTTAATTCTTTTGTACTCAATCAATACAAGTTTTGCCTCTAAGGTTTATTACATCCTTGCAAGTTTAAGATTCGCGTACCAGCATATTCTATAAGAAGAGGTGTTGAAATTGCTAGCTGTTAAATAAGGTGCTATGCTATAACTTTTACAAGTTTTATTAACAATGATTTTGACGTTACTGTGCAGTTGAAAAAAATGCAGTCCTGCAATAGCAACGACGAAAATCAAAATCATTTGCTGTCGTTAATTTATGTGCTGTTGCTATGCTCGTACTGTTAAAAATGCAATAGCAACGAAAGAAGTACTAGCACAAATATGTCAGCAAGCACATTAACTGCGAAAGGGTACAGCAAGTGTGCTTTGCACTAATAGGTATTTTAAATACTCATTAATTTTCTTTTCTAAGTATTGAAGTAGGTCAACAAATAAAGCCTTACCTTATAAGAATTAATGGCAGGCCAAAATGAAAAAAAAGTCAGAGCAATAAATGTGACAGCAACCATTTGCTATTAGTGTGCTGTTTTCCTTGTCAGCAGCACATAAACAGCAAAAGAAATAACCTTAATAATTTTCTTTTGCTGCTGCTCTTTAGAAATATATATATTTTTTATATTGATTTGCTGTTATATGCTGCTCTTACTGTTGTGTTTTAAATACAAGATTCATAGCAACAGCAATAGGAATCTTAATCTAACATTTAATAAATGCTGCTAAGAAGTTACTATAAAGAGGCTAAGCTTTGCTAACTGAAACAACTAAAACATTTGTCTTGAGGCTTTGCCTTCTGGCTGCTCAGTTACTTTGCAATACTTATTTCGCTGTTTCAAATAAAATTCTTCAAATAATTTTACATGGCGGTGTTCAGCATCTCTATATTTTTCCTTTCAGTCTTATACGAGTATACAAAGTGAGTCGTGTTTGTATAAAAATGTCTCTATCATCTCACGATAAGAGATTTTGTCACTTTATTTTTTGCAGAGCTGGAATGTGTATCTTAAATGGATTGTAATGTGTAACTGTAATTTGGAGTAACAATTGTAGGCAAATGTAATTAAAATAAAGAATTAAACTTTATTGTGTAATGTTTAATTGAAATATTCCCATTAATAATTACTTATAACTGTAATGGACTGACATTTAAAACATGCAAAATTCTAAGTTTTCAACTATCCCATACGAATTAAAACAATTTTACTACTTTGCACTTTGCGCTTATTACGAATATTTAGGTTGAAACTCTATCAACAAAATACACAATAAAACCGAGTGTGAAAAAAGGCCAAGAATCACGAGAATGCAGAATATAGAATGTACTGATGGTGAAGAGTAATGACCAACATATAAAGTCATGGCAACTGGTCTGCAACTATAACAACTCCTAGAGGTAGCAGTGTGCTCCAAGAATTCTTGCATGCGTAGCATGGTAAAAGTGTTGGCGAAGCCGCCTGACCGCCTCACATTCCACTTAAGTTTTATATACTCATCAGTTAAAGCTTAATGCTATGTGGATATTCTAGAAAGTATATAGTGTAAAATATATAGTATAATTAAATTTTTTAAATACCATAATTTTTTTTTAAAACCAAACTAAAAATATTTTTGATGATTTTTCGAGATGATTTTTTGTTTTTGATATTTTTTTTCAAAAGAGGACTTTCAGTACAAACCTTCCATATGTGAAAAATCACCTTTTGTATAAACGCCGCTATTTGTCAATAGTTACTTTAGGTGAAAAAGTACTTTTTTGCCAAAAAAAAATTTTTGTCAAAAATGCCTTTGAATAAGAAAATTACTTGTTGAAGAGAGAGTAATTTGTATTGAGAGTGGTTGCGTATTTTGCAAGAAGTACTTAGTTTCTTTATAGAAAATTGTACAATTTATGAAAAACGCGAAGTTTTTTGTAAAAATAACAGTACCTTTTTGGGAAAAAGAGTTTAATTTGAGCAAAATAAATTTTTAGGAAAGGTACCATTTCTTTGAAAAACAGTACCTAATAAAACTATGTCCAAATTATAGAACTTTATAGAGACTGGTACTTTTTTCAAGAAGAGAGAACTTTTTTGGAAAGAGAATATTTTCAGCAAAAGAATTTTTTGGTAAAAGTAAAATTTTTAAAAAACAAGAGGTGATTTAAAGAAAATATAAGTTTTGTAAAATGAAAATATTAATATTAACAACCTTAAATTTGATAAATAAACAAATATTTTCCTAATATTTGTATACTCTGTAATAGTCTATCGGAAATCAAATTTCAAAAACAAGTTGACAACAACAAAAATGTGTTAATTATTAACCATAGTGCACTACTACTGGTTTGTAATTTTACAATAAATATTCATACATTATAGAAAAAACTAGCCGACAATAACAAAACAAACAAACTCCAGGTGATAAAATATTGAAACAAGATTTCAAGGTTCACAACGCAAATAGAACTGGTTGTACTTGAAATTTGCACAAAATAATTATTTTCGTTTTGGAAAAATCGTTTTGACAGCAATTAATTCATGCATAACTAAACAATTCAATTTCAGCGCTATAGCGGTGAGAATAGTAGCAATGGTATCTATTAAAATATTTTGTTTTCAGGATAGCCACCACAAGTTCTTTTAACTTTTGATTTTTGTAAAAGTTCTAAGGGTAGAAACTTCATACCTTCCGATTCCATTAGAAGGAGAATCTAGTTAAGAACAAAAGAAATTATTTAAAATGTTGCGTATATTAAAATTGTATGCAGTTAAACAACGTTCATCAAGTGATTTTAAACATTTATATTGTAACCGGATTTAGTCAGTGTTTAAAATGTTACATGCGAAGTAACAGTACCACAAAAAAAATTATACAACTTGTATTAACAATGATTTTGCTATTACTGTGCTGTTGGAGATAAATACAGTCCAGCAATAGAAAAAGATAGATAAAAATATATGCTATCACAAAGCACACTTCTTTTCCCTTGATTATTTTATGCTGTTTCTATGCACGTGGTGTTGAAAATACTATAGCAACGAAAACAGCACCAGCAAAAACACGTGTAAGAATTTACTACAAGAGAAAAGGCACATGAATTTGTTTAGAATTTTCCATTACATCGTTTAAAAGTAAACAAACGGCAAGAACATCCCAAAAATAGCAACATAGAATAGCTCAGTGCTTGCTGTTAGCTGTTGTACTTTTATTACAAGCTCCATAGCGGCGTAACCGCAATTTAAATCTAACATTTTTTAAGCTCTGATTTTAGCAAACGAAGGAGCTGTAGATTACTGCAGAATAATAAGCAATAACCAATTCGTTTCAAATCTAGAAGAAAATTCCCAAGCGATTTTAAAGCAGCTAAATATTTATATATTTCAATAAAGTTTGCTTGATTGTCAAGACAATCTTGTGCCATCTTTATATGAATGGGCCATTCAAGCTATAATACGCTGAGAATGAAGAAGAACGGCTGCTTGTTCTCATGAGCCGGGCCGCAGAGAAACCATTCGCTTATCGGCAGATTAATTTTTAGCCGATTTTAGCAGCTCTATAAAGACGAACATGTTCAAAAAAGTTTTATTTAGCAAATTTAATGACAGTTCACGTAAAGATCAAAATAATAAATTATTAGATTATTGAATAACAGTTTAGAAAACTCTGTCACTCGTTGAAAGTATTTGTGAATTTTTGGATTTTTTTAAAGTGAAATTTAGATTTCTTGTGAATCTTCGTTTTTGGTTGGTGTTGCGATTTTTTTGTTATATATATATATATTATTGTATGGCGGATATCCAAGCACGCCATTTACGTTATTGTTCCCTTTCGATCCCCATCGTTCCACGACTTCGATACAGATAACCGATTTTTAATTCTCGACCGCATTACTTTAAACGAACACTAGCATTTGCTCTTGACTGTAGTGATATCAGACTGTCGGCTGGTGACTGTCTGGCTTCTTCGTCGTCACGGAGTCCTTGGTAATAAGTGTCTGCCTGTAGTCCTAAGCAGTAATCCAGCTTAAAATACTTCAATTGTATTTAAGCACCTTACTGCCCTTTCTGTAGGGGCGCTTTGAGCAGCATGTTTAATAAGTCTAGTCATTGTAGGAATTTTGCCCGCAATTGGCCATTCCCCAGTGTAACTCTGAGTTCTGGTCCACAGAAATTCACAGCAGATCCCTGTTTTGCCAGCAACCCAAACAATTCTGCCTGGTAAACGGACACGTACTCCCTCAGGCGTAGACAGTAGGGAAAGTTCAGCTCAGTTGCGTATGCTCATGCTCTAGCCCTGCAGTTCATATTCTGATTTTGTACTCTGATGTTGTACTCCACACACTCTTTGGTTATAAAGCTTTCCGCAATGAGTATCTGTTTTTTTTTTGGCAAAACTTATACGTATATTTTGTAAAATTTGACTCAGATGTTATCTTATATTGCAATTTAAAATTTTTTAAAAATTTTTAAGTTTTTTAGAACATCAAAAAATTTAAATTGTTGGTTAAAAAATCTTTTTTGAAAATTAATTTTTTTTACTGAAATTTTACACTAATAAACGGTGCAGCCCAAAAAAACGTGCAAGCCGGTTAGTTGGTAAGATTTTTCCGCCTCCAAAAAGATTTACACAAAATCCCAATACACAAATATCCCAATTAAAGAAAAAAGGTTTTGTCGTGTGATAAAAATTGAAGGTAATTTATAGTGACCTTTATAGCATCAAACTTTTACTTTAAAGTTATCATCAATGAATACTCAGCTGGGAAAAGCAATAAGTTATGAGTTACACGCATCGATCCAGGATAGATAAGATGGCAGTGCTGGTGCGAAAATCACAGGGATTCGATTCCGAAAAATGCTTGGAGCTCTCTGCTAGAGAATGTCTATATAGGGACACTTTTAGTAGCAAAATATGCATTCTCTCGGATCGACAGACAGCTCGCAAATCATTAGCAACCTTCTCTTTTCAGACAAAGTTGGTCCTGGAGTGCTTTAAACTTCTGCACACCCTAGCACCTCTGTAGGGTAAACCATAACTTCACGAATAACTTGATACGCGAATGGTAAAATAAGGTCTACTTGATTGCTGGAGAGGGCCACAAAGCCACGTGGAAATCGAAAAGACTCATTGACCTAGAAATTATTACAGTAGGGGCTATTTGAAATGTTAACAGAAATGATAATAAGCTCCACACTGAATTGTCAACAGGCCGCAGCAGACTTTACTATTACATGAATGAAACAGGTGTGGTAGAAAGTGATTCAAACAGACTCTTTCCATAGAACCTGGTAACGCCAAAACATGTTTCGAGCGATTGCCATGAGATGGCATGTCGCACACTGAACTACCTAGGCAGTAGCATATTAGTTTCAGACAACCTAGTTAAAATGTATCCATCAGGTCACGCTGCTATTATAGCCTAAAACTAATAATAATATGGACCTCTGTAGGGTAAAAAAATCGCAAATTAATTATTTGCTCCTAATTCATCGATAAAATAGAGAGGCATGACGACTGGATAGGGGAACATAACTCGATATTACCAGCCATAAAATCAATTCTATTCCCCTTATTACATCCACTTCAGTTCTTCTACACTTCTAAAATGTAACCCCTTTTTCAACAGTTTTTATAAAAAATAACCAAAGTCCGGTAAACACATGGAGAATAAGCAAGACAATAATGTACTTGAGAATTGAAGTATCTTATAAAAAGTATGGTTATGTTGAACCTCAGGACTGATAATAAAAATATGTGTTGCAACCTGTTTTATTAAACAAGAAAGATAATTACAAATATTTTTAATTTTCAATAAGTGAAAACCAAAAGTGATTTTTATAAATAAAATATGATGATTAGAATTTTTATTTAACAAGTGGCTGGTCATACAATAGATACAAAATAGACACGAGTACAACAAATTCTACTTATTGCCAGTGATACACACAAAATCGAAAGGAACAAAAAGATACTAAATAGAACTCTGATTGAACTAATTTATCAAACATTGAGTTGAAACAAAATGCAGAGAAGGAATAAAAAAAGACTACTACAACAAAAACTAATTTATAAGAATCCATTTTATCGAATAAAATTTTAATTAAAATCATTTTTTTTTTCGTTGTTGTTGCCACTAGTTGCTGTTATTCATTGTATAATAAATATGCCAGTAGCATAAATGTAAAAGATACAAAAGCGAGATGTAAAACAGAAAGAAAAGAAGCAACAATTTCAAATTGAAAATAAAAGATGGATGGAACAAAATAATAACAAGTAGCCAGCAAGTAGCGATGGATGCTGTTGTAGTTATTTGTTGTAATTACTAATAAAATATTTAAGAGATACACAGATACAAAAATTACATTCACTGCCATCCCAAAGCATTTTATGGAAAACTAAAACATTCTACGAGTAAACTTAATAACTAATAGGCAATTTGTTACACCCTCTCTCTTAACTGCAAAGGCCAGCACATGCTACATGCAGCAGGCAACTCGGACATTGTGGCATGGACACTGCCTACAAGTAAATAGGTGCCTCATCTACACTGCAGCATTTGAGGGTAATTGTATGTTGTAAGTTAAATTTTATACAACATATTCAACATACGACCATACGAGTGCAAGTGCATAAAGTGGCCATTTGTTTGAAATTAGTGAATGTGATTAAGAGTCTTCTAAATGGGCCGGTACTATTTAAAGCAATAATGCGAAATGCGTGTGTATCAAAACTTAACCAAGTTTATGTTGGTGTACAACGAAATAAATACGAATTGAAGGCATCGTGCTGCTGGCCACCAGGAATGAGATCACGTAAACTAATTTCTGTTGATTATTTTTGGAGAAATTTATTTTCTTTGTTCTAAGCTTATTTTCAATCAACGACATTTCCTTTGTCTTTCGAATGCTTTTATTGGAACGGCTTAATAAATAACGTTGCACCATTTCGGAAAATTATGCAGATATGGCAGTATCTCTTCTTAAAATTTCTCTATGAGTCAACTCAAGAGACCAGAGAAAAAGATCAAATTACGGAGAATTTAATATAAGGGACTAGGAAAATAAGGTTAGGTGAAGTATGCTAGCGGGTCAAATGTTGGCGTTCATTCGATTTAAACTCTCCCACATTGAAAAGTGGCTGTAAGGCTAAAGAAGGAGTTTTTCCTGTGGTGTGTTGGGCGGTTTACGGGCCAATCTATCACGAACGGAAAAACAAAGGCAACCAGTACGGAAATAGTAGCACCGGAGAAGAAAAGTATTTTTCGTGAGATTCCCCTACAGAAGAAGAAAAAATGGTATCAGTGGTTAAGAACCAAATCGCACGAAGAGGGTTTAAGCACATGACATGATGTTTTAAGCCATCAATAATAATGGGAATAATTTAGATAGTTTGCAACTCTTCAGTAACGAGTAATGCCTTGCCTCAGCCTAGCGCTCGTTTCATCTAGACAGTAAGGCGAGTTGTTGACTAGAAAGAGCAAGAGAGCCACTAGGATCATATATTCTTTACTGGGCCGTTACGCTCTATTTTTGTCCGCACCGATTCTCTGATTCACTGAACACATGTGAACACGAATGCGGCAGATACTCTCCACTCGGTTGAGACTTTTATATGTTTATATATTTTAGAGTGGTAAAATCTGGTTAAACCCCCTCTTAAAGTGTTATTTTCGCGACTCAGTGATTAATTGATCACTGTAATAAAACGGAGCTGACTCGTCATATGCCAAAATACTCTCTCGGCCTAATATCAACTTGCAAGACATAAGCTCGTGGTCCAGGCGATCGTGGTGCTAAAAATTCACACCGGCTTATGTGAAGATCACGTCCTCTAGAAACTATTCTGTAAAATTATATAACTATGGTCACCTTGCTCCTACATTCAAACGCGACAAAACGCTAAATGCTTTAGGAAGAAAAAGCTACAAATTAAAAAAAATAAAAACGAAAACAAAAACAACAAATTTATGTTTAGATCCTAATAAAGATAGAACGAAACTTGTACAAATGCCTGTCTGTCCATAAAAAAAAACTGCCAATATGTGAAGTAGGAACACACGGCTTCATCATGTTGCACACACCAAAAATTTAAACCTACCCAGGACTGCAGATGTGGCTTTAAAAATATTGTAGGTTCTTTTTGAGTGATCAGTATTTTGTATCAAGTTTTTTTGTTTTTTTGGTTGAAAAATTGTACAGGTCTTGTCGTAGCTACTTGCTGCAAAGTAAATTGGCCAAGACTTCAAACGTCTGCAGGGGCAAATGGTAAAAAATTTAAGTTTTTGGTGGCCATTATAATCTCATTCCATCTAGCTATCGATCTTTCATCGAAGGCTGTGGCAATATCGTAGACACTTTGCCAGAAATTTCGTTTTGTTTTTTGTTGCACTTTTTCAACATTTTCATTGCCAACTTAAAACTATCTAGCAATTGTTGCAGCCGTTGGCTTTAATAGTTGTTGCGTCTGTTTAAGTGACGACATGCATTGATGAAAACTGGAAGCTGTTCGACCACTTTTTTTCGTTAATAACTTTTGTAATTTTGATGTAGGTTTTTGTGGTTGTTTTTGTTTTGTTTATGCCCGTCTTAGAAGCAGACAAATACATTTGGATTTATTTGCTGTTGGTTGTTAGAGGTTGTGTTGTGCTGTACGAAAGTAACAATATTGCATGATGACGAAGACCATGATGATGAGGATGCTGATGATAAGTAAGTGAGGCACCTTGAAAATAGCCGACACATTTCGCTACTGCCACAGCCTGAAGCTGTCTTCTCTTGTGAATCTTTAAGACTACAACGAGTGCTGCTGTTATTGTTGTGGCTCCTACTGCTGCATGTGGAGGGCGTGTTAGTGGTAGCACTCGTGTGTAAGTGTGTATTGATGAAATGTAATTTTTGTTAGAATAATGTTTGTCTGTTCTTCTTTTTTTTATCCATCCTCGGCCAGCTGGGCATTGCCACTGACATTGATTATGATGGACGGTGATTTGATGTTACTTGTCTTTTGCTGCAGCTTCTGCTTCTTTATCGCAGAAATTCACATTATTTTGGTTTTTAAGTTTTTGTTGATATTTTTATGTTTCGTAGCTTTAGGAGATTCACTGTTGAATCCAACATCTAATTTAAGAAAATTCAATGAGATTTTTTGTAATCAAATTTTGTAGATTATTTTAAATTATCAAAGGCTCTGCTGATAGACTTGGAGAGATTAAAATGTATGTGTATGTCCAATTTGTTCGCCTAGTTGGTGGAAAGCTCTGGCATTTTTCGGGTCGAAAGTTAGGCTGTATTAATTGCAGCTGATAACAATCGCAATTCACTGCGGTGTTCGCGCAATGTGGTGAGCACAATGCAAAATTCGTACCGATTTATCTATGTATCTAGCAGCTACAAGCCGACAACTGACTCCCTTGTAGTTTAATAAATTCTTATTAAACAATTTTTTGTAATCCCAATTAACCAGTTAATAATTTACTTTTAATATGGCTTCATGCTAATGCCACAACCAGTTAAAATTCGGCTCTAAACTAGTAACTAAAGAGGTGGCCATGCATAAGAGGGTGCAGAAAAGAAACTAACAATCAAAATAAATAAAACTAATATTTATTCAATTTCAATAAAACCCAACACAAAAACTATAAACGTATGAATTTTTAAATGGAATGCAATTTAAAGCAACAACGACACCAACGAAAATCAACGAAACGAAAAACTAAACGAATCCAATTACGAAGCGAGTGCAACACAATTGGACGAAAATAACAGCGACAAATTAAAACAACTTAAATAAATAAACAAAACAACAAACGGGGAAAAAACGGACTTATTCACTAAAAAATTCGAGAGCGAAAAAAAATAAATAAAAAATTTATTTGTTCGCAAAAATAAACAGCTGAAAAAATAGTTGACAAAAAAAATATCTAAACTAAACGAAATAAATTGAAACTGAACGAAAAACGTATGTAGAAATAAAACGCATTGCGCATAGAATTTCTTCCTGTATTGTTTAGACAGCAAGAACAACAGCAACAACAAATTATAAACAACGTCTGTCTCTCACACTTCTACATGGGGTACAATTATGAGTTTGTTGTTAAAATCGTGCTGCTGTTTTTATTTGCAGTTGGAACTGCAATCCGAACGAAATAAATTGCACGCCACCAACAACAAATATATACAATTTTGTTGTTGTCATTATTGTTGTTGTTGCTGCTATATGATTTTATTATGATTTTTTTTTTGAGTTAAGCTTTTTTGTAAATATCAAGGCCAAGTTTTTTGCATATATGTATAAGCTTTATTAGATTGATTTACGAGGGAGGTATTTAGAGGCTTGAAAAAAACAAATTATTATAAAACTAACGTTTTACGCCACTTCACTAATTCGTATACTTGTGAAGGAAAAATTAAAAATTTGGAATAAAGGCCAATTAAGGAGAAACTAGGATATTTCCATCTTGAAAGTGAGTAAATAAATATAAAATAAAATTGTTTTTTTTGTGTTCTTCAAACTTCTACCACACTCTCCAAAGACCTTAAACGAAATCCTCGCCTCAGAAAAATTTTATCTTCGAAAATAACTTCTTACATCAAATTACGGCTTTTTATATCTTCAAGTAATAAGTCTTAAATCTTTCAACATCGCAATGCAATTTTTAGATGTGCTTTCGAAATCGCCATGTTAGCTTTTCCTTAAATTAAAAATCGGAAGCAATGTACACAGAATTTCGAATCACTTTTCAAGAAAAAACTTTTCTCTAGAAAACATAAGTTGGCGCCACAAGCACAGAAAAAACATGATTGAGACATGGTCACGACTACCATATTATGATCTCTACGACAATATATTGGGGTGGCAATAATATATAATGCTTATTTGAAAACATTTTGACCATTACGTTAGTTGCGTTGAAATATTTTTTTACACTTTATCATTGAATGATTTTCATCTATTAAAATCACAACATGGTTGCCTTGAACAATACAATTTTCACTAAAATTCTAACCACAAAAAAAGTACTTTAACAAATAAATAATAAATATAACTTTAATTGAGGAGGGTGCTGTAGAGAATTTTTCACGCGAACCCCGTGGCGGGAATTCCCTAAAACTCTGCAAAATTTAGAATTCCGAAATTTCGGGATATTTAAGCGGAAATTCCCGATAATTTTGAACAACCACTGATTATAGTTCTTCTTCATCAAAACCCGCCAAATTAAACTTTAAAAACGATAGACATACACATATTTTAAAATTAAAATAAGTAGCTTTAAAGTGTGACTTTCCCAGCTAAGTCCCACTTTAAATCGCCAGATATAACGCGAAAGTAGCGAAATTATCGTCATTGTTCACAACTATTATTTGCTTATAGAGCAGCTGAGTTTTTATTACATGACCATTCCGTGACCACCTCAGACAGTTATGAAATATCAAGGTTCTCCTCATAGGGAATAAGAAAAATGGCTTTTTTTTTATATCTCAAACGATTTCAATATTACGGCCATGTAAGATTTCTCAAAATTGGGCGCAAAATGTAACTGGTATATTTCGAAAACACCATAGTTTTTCTTCCAATTGAAAACGCAGTGGCTTTCTTTTTTTAGATCATCAAATCTCAAAGTGAATTTCTGAACATTTAAAAAAAAATTCCTATACTATCGATAAGTGATTCTCAAAATCTCAAAGTAGGAGCTACTTCAGTTACTTTTTATTCTAAAACACAATGGATATACTAACTTGGCCACTGGCAGCCATTAACATTTCTATCAAAGTTTAGTATACGCTTGTCTTTCTGAAGTACAACAAGTGCATTCGGCGATTTTTACAATGAGTGAAATTATTCAACAAAGAAGTTCTATTAAATTTCAGAATGTTGCAAAAGGCCTTCGGTGATAATTGTATGTCGCGAGCAAGTGTTTTTGTTTGGTACAAATTATTCAGAGGGTCGAGAAAGCATTGACGACGAACCACGTCCAGGACGGCCATCACTTGACCAACACGGCAATAAAATCAAGAAATTGGTGTTCGAGAATCGACGATTAACAATGAAATCCATTTTAAAAAATCATTTGGGCCTAAGTAAAGTTAAATATCGATTGGTTCCAAAACCACTCAATTTTCTTGAAAAACAGCGTAGCGTAGACGTCTGTCAAACAATGCTTTCCGACTACCAGGATGTTATTAAACGTATCATAAGTGGCGACGAGTCTTGGATCTAAGCTTACGACCCGGAAATAGACGATCCATCGGTCGAATATCGTGCCAAAGGTGAGCCGAAACTGAAAAAAACACGTCAAAGCAAGTCAAAAATCAAGGTCTTGTTGACAGTTTTCTTCGATCATTGAGGTGTGGTGCACTCCGAATTCCTTCCGATCGGCCAAACTGTCATCAAGGAATACTGTTTGAGTGTTATGCGTTGTTGGAGGCTGGAAATATATTCCGACAACTTTTGTTTTTTGCACCACGATAATGGTACCGTCGCATACTGCATTGATTCTTTGTGAGTTTTTCGCCAAAAATCCAATCAATATCATTCCACAACCACCGTATTCGCCTGATTTGGCTCCGTGTGACTTCTGGCTGTTCAGCAAACTCAAGCGACCGCTCCGGGCAAACCGTTTTGAGTCAATTGAAGACATTAAACATCAATCGCTACGCGCATTGAAGTCTATTCCGGAAATTGACTTTAACAACTATTACGAGGATTGGAAAAAACGTTGGCATAAGTGTATTGCACCTTGGGGGGATTACTTTGAGGGAGACGAAATAGGTTTGGCAGAATAAATAAAGAAATTTAAAATTATGAACAAAGTCTTATAATGTTTTGCCAACATTAGTATATAGCTTTTCTAAAAATTTAGATAAAGGTTTTCTGATGAGCTGGTATAAATATATAATAATTTTGTGAATTTATTGCTAATCTTCTAATTTACTTGGGAAATTAGCACAATTGAATTATAATAGTTTAAAATCTTTTTTTAAACACAAGTAATTAAGATATAAACTTAAATTAATCATTTCGAACTCAACCCTCGTTGAAATAAATAAATTGGAAATCAATTCAAACGGTCGCTTAAATATATGGTTTTGGAAAAATATAAATAAATTCACAAGTTAAAAAAAAACACTCACATATGCACACACGACTCAATTAAGACTTTAAAATAAAATTGTAAAAAATTATATATGAAAAATTACAAGACATATTGCACAATTAGTCTTAAGTGTTACGTATTTTTTTAAAGAATTTAATTTTAAAAACTCGCCGACTTTTCGCGGATTCGATGTGATTATAACATTTGTAGCAGATATGTGAAAATAGATTCTAATCAAGGATTTGGAATACTAAGAATTTGGTATAACTGTTTCGTTATTTGGACTTAGTCAGCAACTGAAAAATCCAAAATTTTTAAGAAGCCTCTGTTCCTCAATGGGGGTCAAAGTTCATATAACAAATTAAAAAAGAAACAACTTATGGAGGGAAATTTTATTCTTATCGCTCTCGTTGTTTTTAGAAAAATTATTAGACATCGAATCTTCTAATGCTTTGGGGTTTCATTTTTACAGAAGCAAGTGCGATAGTGTAGACAAAGAATGTAATGAGAATATTTTCCATTTCATTTTTTGCAATAGATTTCTCGCTACGAAAATCCAACCAAAATCTAAACACTTGTCTAATCGTGTAAAAGGGGCTTTAAAGTTCCAAAATATCTCATGCTCACGATTAAGACAGCGAAAGCAAACTCTTTACTCGCATCATAAGAACTTTATGCTACAAAGCAAAAGTGTTTTTGTGGTGAAAATTATGAGTCAATATAGTCACGATCTTAGGATGCACTTTTATCCTCTTCTTCTGAGTTTAGAAACAAAAGTAAAAATAAAAGAGCTCTTTTTTGCTTTTATTACTATTTAATATTGATCATGACCCACATGTGGGAATACTTCTAAATAAAAATCCTCTGAAAAAAAAGCAAAATGTCGATACAACAAAAAATCAAAGTACATAATAAAATTTTAAAAAGAAATATTTATAAAAATAAAAAAAACTAAAACAAATTAAGATAAACAACAATAAAGGCACAAATTACACGAAAACCCCAATTAATTTTCCATTTTAGCATCGAGTAGTTGGTCAACAACTTGAAAGCCTTTAACGTAGTGACAAACAGCAGCAGCAAACATCAGCAGCAACCGAATATTATTTTCTGTTTAAAATGCAACAGCAAAAAACATAAATTCTTAAGTTTTATGCTTTTAGCTTTTTGAGATAAAGCAACAGCAACATCAGCATAAGACACAAGGCTAAAAATCAAAATTGAAATCGAAAAAAAACGTATCAAGAATCAAATCCTTTCGCTGTTCATGCGTTTTAGTCTATTTTGGTGTCAGCTTGGAAGGCGTTTTTTCTTAAAGCTGCTTTTCTTGCACGTATTATTGTCAATTGTAGCTTATGTGACTCAAAAGTGCGGAACTTGACTGGTGATGTTTGCTGCTAAGCAGCAGTGGTTGACTAACAAAGATTCTGGGCCACCAAAAACTCTACAATTTTTAAACATCTGTAAAAAGATATTTGCGATTTTCCTGTCGTCTTTATCCCCACGAGGCCAGGCAGAGCTCTGCAATGTATAGTGGGTTTTAAGGGGTCACGATTTATTCGAAACTTTTGTATTTGCAGAACGTTTTGTTCTGCCTTTAAGTAAACAAGTATTATGTTGTTGATGTTCAATGGATTTTGGTCCACTTGTTTCTTTAGTAAGAACTTTCTTGTCCAAGATACTAAAATTTTTAAGCACAGATCGATAACTCTTTGTCAGGTTGTGATTATACAAAAGCGAAAATGCCTAAAGAAAAGGCTAAGATCCACAGGCTCATAAGGAAATATATTGGTTTCTAAAGATTAAACAATTCAGGTTAAAATCTTTATTTCTGGTACTCTTCTCTTTAATGCATTTCAAAAGTTTCACCCATTACGAAAATTTTCACCTATTACAAATTTTTCACCTTCACCGATTCACTTGTTCGCGCAAAGTCTTCTTATTTATTTACTTGTTCGAGCAAATGTCCAATGCCTTTGTAAATATGCTGTTCCATCTTGTAGTTAGGTAAATAACACTTATGTGTCACTTCCATTCGAAGAGGAGAAATTTGAAGAAAGGAAGATCCAAACCCAACCTTGAAAAACTAGCGGCTCATCACAAAACAACACAGAAGATAAGACCTATTAACCCGCCAACTGCTGACCGGATAAGGTCAGAGCATCGTGTTGAGACTGTAGTTAATTTAACCCAGTTAAAATCTAAAAGCTCCGTGTATCCTATTTACAACTTGCGATGCTTCTTAAATAGAAGAAGAATCATTAAACCGTAATGGTTAGATAACTAATATTCAAGAATTCAGGCACACTAAAACTTACTGTAAATTACCATCCATATGTTTTGTTTGCGGCGATGCCCACGGAACTTTGAAATGCACTTCTTCCAAAACTGATTACAAGATAAAAAATTCAGCAACTCTGGTGAAAGCCGTACGTGTAACAAAAGGAGCTGAATAAGATATAAGCAATATAACGCCTACCAAAGTCTAGCTTTATGCTGGTTCCATTTAAAGTACACAATCTAGTAACGTACCACACAGTAAAGTACTATTCGTTACACAAACATTGAAATAAAAATTATATATATATATTTACCAAATCTAACCCCAAAAGTTCTAACAAGGAAAAACTTTCATATGCCCGCGTCTTAAATGAAGAAGCACAGCCACAGTTTACGAATAACTTGACCACAATCGAGAACGTGATACAAACAATTAACAATTTCATGACAACTACACAGGATTTGTTTCAAAAAATGAACATGTCTCTGCAGGTTTTTCTAAGCAAAAAAGTACCAGTTGAAAATATGCTACGGAAACGCTAATGGTCTTTCCCCACATAATTATAAAATCGACAATTCCCTGATAACACATGAAATATACTTACTTTTAGTCTCTGAAACACATTTCACACTAAAAAACTGCTTAAGAGTCGATGGACTTTTCACACATGATACTAACCATACGAACGGAACGACTAGTGGTGGCAGCGTCGTCATTGTGCGCAAAAACAATGCCGGAGTCTGTGCACTGTAATGTTTTATTCAAACACAATGATCAATGGCAACAGATTGATACTTTATTTACAAACTTAATAAATCGAAAACGTTTAAGAATCTCTGGCTTTAAAATCTTATAGCATTTTCCAAACAGGTCAAAAAAATCAAAATTGCGAAAACTGTTATTTTCTTATATTTAGCTGATGTTTTTGTTCATGATATTGTTGTTGTTGTTGTTGTTGCTGCTGCTGTTGCACTAAAATAATCCATTTAATGTGACAAATCAGTAGAAATGACATTTCAACTAAATGGCACAACACGATGAATGCCAACGTATGTGTCTTCAAGTCATGTACGTATCATGATGGAATTTTAAGTATCCGTCGTATTATTCAATGCCCAGTATGTTAAAATGCACACACACACACACACACACACGCGCACCAATAGCAATTCTATGTCTTCATCTATTTTATCTGTTTTAAAG
Source organism: Phania funesta (assembly GCA_963932375.1). Taxonomy (NCBI): domain Eukaryota; kingdom Metazoa; phylum Arthropoda; class Insecta; order Diptera; family Tachinidae; genus Phania; species Phania funesta. Next base: position 24,839,151 of record OZ010652.1, read on the forward strand.
TCCACGAACCTTTAAATTTTTAATAAGATTTTTTTTTGCTTTGTAAGGAAATGCTTTTCAGAACTGGTTTTTTATGGTCAAATGTCTCTTGAAGCAGAGAAGAACACTTTTCAATGCAGTTGTTAAGGTTCTGGTGAATTACGTAATAAACTGCGAATTCAGACGTTAATATGAATTTGAGATTTCGCAATTTTAAAATAAAGGCATTGCAGTCCCAAGCAAACATAATGACAGAATTATAAAATTTGAAGGCATTTAAAGAGCAACAAGAAAAGAGACTGTCTTAAAAATACAGGCGTCGCTACAGCAGGTGAAATTGTTATAAATTTAATTTTAGTAATTATTTTATTTGTAATTTTAAATTAAGTTTTTTTTTTTTAAATTTTAATATTAATTTTAATTTTGATCTTAATTTTACGAAATTTTGCATTTGCACTTTTGCAAAATCTTTTGCACCAACTACTGAATATCGCTATTATAAAACTTATAGTTGCACTAAAAAGAGTTTTTTTATCAAGGCTACTATTAACTTTTTATCTAAGTTGCTTATTGTCTAAATTAACGATAGATTGCAATATGAATTACATGAGACCTACCTGCGAAAATCAGAGACTTAAAAAACGTTTAGACGACAGTACTGGAAGTGGAAGCGATATATTTTCTGTTCATGCTGAATTCGATTTGGCTCACAAGCGAAAACGAAAGGAAGACTAAGCTAAGCTTAATAAAGCAGCTTCAGACCTGGATTTAAAACGAGTTGTGGTTAACGCATTTGATCAACTGAAAACAGTTTACTCTAAGCTTTGCACACGAACAAAAATATTATTTTCTTATTGGTCGTCGGAGCGTCATTTTTCGTAAGCAGATGCTACAGCCACGTTAAAACTCCTTCTAAACTCTTATTTATAAATTCTGGGTTAACCAAAAGGTTTAGAAAACCTCTTGAACTCTAAACAAATCAAAAAATGTTCATAAATACTTATTTAGGTTTCTTACAATAGTGTAAATAATCTTTTATGTGTTTGTTGAAAAACTAAAATTAATTATTTTTACGCTAATTTTATTTACTCCCAACTCATGTTTTTGTAATAATATTTATTGTTGCGGGTGGAGAAGCTAATCTTTATACGTATTTCGCCGATGTCTTAGGCCAGCTCATCAGGAAACCTTTACGCAACTTTTTAGTAAAGCTTAAACGTCTTATGCACGAACTTACTTTAACCAAATGAGAAATCCAAGAAAATCACAACAAAAACCTGAAATTTTAAAAAAGGTCCCTTAAGAAAAAATTGTTATTATATTTCTTCTTTCTTGCCTGACTACGTTTAATTGGTCTTTTGCTAACTCTAAATGTAGCTGTAAACCGTTAAAAAAATAAAAACAACACAGGCTGTGATTTGCTTTATGTAGAAAAGCAAAAATTAGCAAGTGTGCCAATATTTGCACAGGCTTTTTTATATTTATTAAAAAGCGGAATTGTTTTTTGTATTATATGTTATTTATGAACATTTTCAACCTTAATTAAATTATAAAATTCTTTTTTTCCGACTAATTAATAACTTCCCGGTTTGATTAATCATTTGATTAATTAATCGATTAATAATATTTTTTTGCCATCACTACGATACGATACAATTTTCATCTAAAGAATTACAAAACATTATCAACAACCTGATTTTTTGTCTTTATTCTTTAACCGAGTTATTTATATTATTTAATTTTTTCGTTATTTATTGATTTGGATTGATTTCAATTAGAAAATACTTGAAAATTTAAAACAAAAAATTATTGCCACCATCAAAAGCATAAATAAACGCAGAAGTTTTTAAACATTTAAAATAAATATTTATTAAAATAGTTTTCGTTGGTGTCCGTTTAAAAGCTTTTATCTGTAATTAAATACTGTTTATGCAGGCAGCTCTTATTTTGTGTACTTTTTTTCGGAAAAATCCCAATATTTATTTATTAATTTAAGTTTTGTATGTAACGACCATAAAAAATCGATTTTATTACATTGCAAATGTTTTTGATCACTTAAGAGAAGCGTCCCAATTCAACAAGTTAGAAAATAGCCCCACCCCACTCTTTGAGGACTTTAATATGTGTGCATGTGTTTCCATAAAACAATTGAGTGAGAGAGATATTTGTTACTGATGTCGATTGACGACAAAAGCAATAACTTTTTATCGAATAAATATTTTTGTTAGTTTGCCAATTTGTAAACTTCTACTGGATTCTAAAAACAGAAAGAAAAAATTAGAAAACTAAATCGATAAAGAATACAGTGGCATTTTACGAACACACACCGGCATGCTCATGCATACATTTGCAAACTGCTCGTAGACGAGTAAATAGTATTCATCGTATTTTACACTTGTTGCATTCGAAGCAGATTTTTTTTTGCAGCTGCATCAAATGACAAAATTTATTTCCCTTTTTTTGTTGTTGGAAATTTTGTTGCATTTTGGAACAAATTCCAATTTTTGTTATTTATTTATTCATTTTGTTTTCTTTCTACTTAGTTTTTATCTTTATGGTACGCGCATTAGTGAGGGTGACTGCCAGTAGTTGGTTGGTTGGAATGTTCAGTGAATGTGCCCACTAGTTGGTAATTTTTTTTTAAAGATACTAACAAATACGGAAACTAATTCTGTATTAATTTTCAGCTCAGACAAGATTGTGTTAAATAGTTCCTTCTGATCTTAAATATTTGACTTGTAAAGTGGTGGGTTTCGCCTTAAATATTTTTTATAGAAATCTGTACTTTACTGATATCTGGCAAGGCTTAACTGTATACTTTCATCAAAACAATTGTGCTTTAAATATTCCTCAAAAGTCAATTTTCTATAAAATGTTAAACAATTGATCAATTCACAAACATCGTATATTATTGTATCGTGTATTAAAATAAATCTTTGCTTAATTTGTTTGTGAACAGTCAATTTTGTTGTATTGTGGTATTATTGTATTGCCATTGTCGACATATTATAGACCTCAAAACACATCATTTAGTACTAGGAAATTAAATTAGACATGGGCATTTTAAATCATTAACAATTAAACTTTAAGGTAACAAAATGTCATCAGTAAAAGGGCAGCTGATAAATAATTATTTATATTTCAAAAGAAATAACATAAATGATTTGTAGTTGTATGATTACACATCCAAAATTAAGAATGTTCAACTTGTTTAAAATTAAATTAATCAAACATATGAATTTAAGTTGTATTATAATAACCCATTTTTATACAAAAGTTACTAAGAACACAACTCCGGTATTGTATTATAATACAATAATATAATCGATACAACATTACAAGGCATTTGTGTATTGAAAAAATGAAATATTGCTGAAGTTTTAAGTGTTGTTGAAAATATTTTCGAAGCTTCTGATATCTTAATGATATTGTACACAAAAAAAAATCGAATTCCAAAAATGTAGAAAAGAGAAATGCTTTACGTATGACAAAAATAGGAGTTTCCTTTTTTGTTACAATTTTTTTTTTTAATTTTAAAGATAATTTATTTTAAATATTTACTTAATAGAAATTGGGTATTGAAAGAAAATCGTTCCTTCTCATTTTAACCATAACGATACTCGGCCGATTTCGTTTCAACTTTTATAATTTATTGCCAAATTCATAAAAACGTAATGCATCGCTTTTAATAGAGATATACATAACTTTTTTAAATACCTATATGTTACTGAAACACACTAAAAATTAGTAAACTATTTTTATTTTAAAAAATATGATAAACTTTTTTATGACTTTTAATTTAAAGCCAAAAATGGAAACACTAATTCGCTCGAAGATTTAAATTTTTTATAAAAAAAAAAATCTCTCCATAATAAAATTTGCAGACTTAATTGAGGAATTAGAGCCTGATAAAATATTTATTAATAATATTATTATTAATTAATCCTGAAATCCCTTACCTTACACCTATACCAAAGACTTTTGTAAAAAAAACTGATGTTAAAACACCACAATACTCAGAAACCTACATCCTCTGCCGGAGGAGCATTATAAAAATTTTGAAATTTCGAGTAACACGCTCAACTCCAATATTATTTAACACGGCTCGAGAACTGGAAAGATGAAAATTTTTCTTTGTGAATTACTTGCGTGATAAAAATAGGGTGTTATGTTTCATACAAACGACGTAATAGAAATTTTACATAGAGAGTAATGAGTAGAGTCTTCAAACCTTGTATGGGCAACTGCGTAGTCGATCTAACTACATGCCGCTGTTACTATTTCGATCATACCCATTTTCAGATGAACTCTCGACTTAATAATAAGTATTTCATTCAAAAAGTTACCGAGAATAGTAACGAACGAATTCCTTTATCAGTTTTAGTGGTTACTTACGAACTCCAGCATACAACTAACAAGCGTACCAGGGAGCCCTCAAATATATTTCATGAACATCACACGTGTTCAAACGACACATTCAGATTAAGGACCGTTGCTAGTAAAATGCGAAATTAAGTTTTTTTTTTAAAGTCCATTAAAAAATAAAAGATTGCCTTTAGACAGATTGAAACCCCTTAGATCGGAAAAATTTAAAATTTCTTAAATCCTCAAAAAAAATTAAAAAATCATAAAACAGTAAATTATACCCAACGTAAAAATTACACTGAAAGTATTAATAAAAATTCGAAATTTCACCAAAATATGGAATTTCGCCTAAAATTTCAAAAAACCATTTTTTTTTTTAAATAAGCGGAATTGTTTTCCACCGATAAAAAATTAATCGTTCACTATATAGTAAATCGAAAATTTGCTAAGTATTACAATGCAATTACACATTATATTCTAACTGAAGTCATCGAGAATAGTAACGAATTTTTTCATTCGTTTTATTGAGAGATACTAGAGTGTTTTGTGGAAATCACATGTACGAGCACTCTGAAATATAATTCAAATACATTAGACGTTTTTCAAACGGAACAATTAGTTCAAGGATCTTTGCTGTTATGCTGGTAATTCGCAATTCAGGTTTTATTTTTTTTTTTTTCTTTAGAGTTGAAAAGATAAAATCAACGATTGGTTTCGAAGAACTTTAAATGCCCTTGATCGAAATAACATAACCATTTACTTTTTAATCTTTGCCCTACCAAAAACTTAATTGGGCGCTTATTTAACTGGAGGTTAAAAAGTAAGTAAATTTTCACTGAACTGCAATATTGTTGCAAACGAAAAGACAGCCTTGAATGAGTTTGCATGAAGTTCTGTTAAATGGCCAAAATCTTAATTAAAAATGCATTGCTAATTATAATTATTTATCCGTCTCTAGTGATACAAGTGTAGTATTTAGATATTCATTTTCTATATTTTTTCGGTGCAATAAAAAGTGAGTTAATTTTGTTGTAGCTTTTATTTTTTATTTTATTTTTTGTGAGTGTGTCAAAATCAGGGCAAATTCATCATCGCATAAAGATAAGGTTTTATTTCATGTTGTTGCTTTTCGTATATTTTTTATTATTTTGTTTTTGTGCCCACTCGTTTCCTGGCCTCCACCACAGCTCCTTCGTCTTTGGGCATAATTGCAGCTTGCTGTTGTTGTTGTTGTGTTTTAAGTGTTGTTTGCACTGTGTTGTTAATCATTTTGGTTTATTTTTATTACATTTTTTTGTACAATAGTATTTTGTTCATAATATTTTATTTTCTCTTTATTGTGTATGAATATTTTTTTGATAATGCAAAGGTGACCTCAATTTGATGAAATTATTTTTGCACATAATTTTTTTTTTTGTATTTTAAATTTTTGATAAGAATGGATTTTTTTAAAATATTTTTTGTAATTTTACAACAATTTTTGTTTCATTGCTTAAATTATTAATATTTATTATCATTGTGTTTACTTCAATTTAAACAGACCGCAGACATAAAATGGCATTTTTATCTAAAGTTTTAATAATAAATTTAAAAATGGATTTTTATAAAAATCTGTTGGAGCTGCAATAAAGATATAATTATGACGCGCATGGACTTGACTTGGAGTGATGGACACAAAAACCTACAAAATGGGAATCGGAACAAATTCATTTCATAATAAGTCTGCTGTAATCTACAACCATCTAAACAATGTTCTATGAAGTCCTTGTATTGAGAAGGACTGACACAGCTTTCCAGATGAGTCTAACAATTTACTGTTTTTAAATATAAATAATTATTTGTCATCTGCTCTTTTGCTAATGATGTTTTGTTTCCTTTAAGCGTAATTGTTGTTAATTTCAAGTTTCCACGCCTGATTCTATTGCTTTTAGTTCAAACTAATGTAAATTTAAGTCCTAATTGACTGTAGTCTGTACGACTGTAGATAGACTGTAGTGTTCACATATATGCAATTTAGCTTACTCAATTAGGGTTCGTCACCTGAAAATGTGTTCATCGGTTCGTGGAAACGTCTGTCTGTGTATTCGGAAAAATGGAGAGAAGTTCGGATTTGAAAGAAATTTAACTATTTTGAAAAGAAGTTAATAATCTAAAACGTATTTATGCAAAATGATAATTACTAATCGTCAATATAACCTGCTACTTCTTTTTATATTTGTTTTCATTTTTGACAACTGTCTTGAAGAATAAAATATAGTTGTATTGGTGATGTAGTCACCTTTTTAAATTTGTTGTAGGTTTGTCATTTTTTCTGCTAACAAAGTACACTTCTCCAGAGTTGCGTTGGGAATTCGCCTTAATTATTGCTACAATTAAGTACTAGCCGCTTAATTTATTAACTAAGTTCCTATATGGTAAATTGAACTTAATGAACGACTTTTTTGCATATCATTTTTAATTGCGTAATTAAAGTGTATGTGTGAACATAATATAAGGCGTTTGTAAAGTGCATAATTGTATTAAGTTTTGTAAAGAAATTAATTTATTTCATATAGTTTTAAAGTTAATTTTAGAATTGGGCTGGTCACGAACTAGTTCCTTCAAATGAGAGATATAATTTCAGAGAGGTGGTAACAACTACACAAGAATTACAAAAACAACAAGCAAAATAAATTGTAGTACAACCTTTTATGAAATACTCACTTAATTAAAGGAGCCCGACACAATTTTAGTTAAAGTTTTGACAAAACCAAGTGAGGCATCCGCCTTTAACAGCATGGCCTATGATGCCGAATTCCTAAGATATCGCTTGAATTCTAACCGAAAAATTGACGGCATAAATAAATAAATTCATAAAACAAATGATAAGAGAGAGCCGCAAATCAGTTTTTTTTTAAAGAAGAACTCAAGCGAACGTTAACGTTTGGCATCATGGGTCAGGCTGTAAAATTATGGGCACCACAAACATTGTTGCCCTTATAAAAAAAAACCTGAAAAGCTTTGCTCCTTATGCCTATTATATGGAAATAATTAAGCTAAACTTTTTGACAAAACGGTCCTTTTTGTGAAAACGGTCCCTCCTACTCTTTGGCATTTGCTCTGCAAATTTTGAACTGAATCTTCCAAAGAACCAAGTTATGAAATCAATTTGAATTATAGATAGCAATTTTTATTTCATCCAAGCCTCATATTAATAATATTTAGCAAAAATGCATAAAGAAGTCTAAACAGTCACCAAAACTGTTACCAACGTTCTTCATATAACGTCAGAAGTTAGCCTACATACCCTGCCATAACTGGGAGAAGGCTCGTTGCGTCCTTCTGCCAGCAACCATCTTTGCGTTTAGGGAACATGTCGAGTCATTTATTTATGACTTTGTTTATAAAGGCAAATGAAACACAATGTAGGGAAAATGTGCAGGTAAAAAACAAGCAGAGCAAAAAACATTTCATATTAACAAATTTCAACCATGACATTCGGTAAAACGCCAATGTGTGAATGTGTGTGTGTGAGTATTTGTTATTGTTATTGCAAGTAGCAATAACAGCAGCAACAGTTATTATGGAAACACTGTAGTATACACTAGAGTAGTTATAAATGGGCTTAAGAAGCTGAGAAAATAGTGAAACAAAAAATCAGACTATAAATGCAACCCATACTCTGGTTAAAACCATTCACAATTTTTATGTTCTACAACTTGTGGGGCAAGAAATGGAGTAAGTTGTCTACAGGTAGACTGTTGCAATTTCGCACATAGAATCTTAGGTTTTTTTTCTTTACATATAAGGGAGCTTAAGTAAAACTTTAGTTGTTGTTGTTGTTTTTTGGAAGTTGTTGCCATTATTGTGTTGTAAATACGTACAGAAGTGATATTGAAGAGTGGGGAAAATGAAGAAGAAAAAAACTACAACGGAAGGCTGAATTGTAATCATTTTCATCAGATGCTGTTTTCTTATTACAACAATAGAGCTGAATGCTGTTGTTTTTGCTGCTGTTTGCTACTGTCGTTCTGTGGTATTCTCGCGCACAATAACAACCCAAAATTCTGCCTCATTGGGGAAATTAGGGGATTGCAGAAATTTTTAAAGGAATTGTAGATCTAATGTTCGATCAAATGTTTTCCACAGTGACACATGCTCTACAAGAGACTGCAAAATTATTAGGGCGGATTGTTTTCTTAATTCGCTGCTGAGAGTGATTTGTTATTAAAAGGGCCTTATTTCCTGACAATTACAGATTTCACTGATGGTTTGAATAGAGTTGCAAGAGTTGGCAAAGGCTAATACTGGTTAATGATTTCATATGAGTGCTTTTTTCGGAAAGCTAAATGGATAAATGTCCTGTAGGCAGAAAACTGTCTAAACAAGTAGGAAATAATTTCACTAGTATACTACCGGATTCAATCTTAATTCAGCCTCAAGGCCACAATCTCTATTTTTCAACAGTCATTAATACTTCTATATTTTCTTGCCGCTAATCTCTAAAAAATCTTATTAAGTGCCATAGGTTTGTGTCAGTCACAAACTAGTTCGTTCAAATGAGCAATTATTTCCGAAAGGTGGTAGGAACTTTACAAAAATTACAAAAACACCAAGCAATTCCCAATTCTTGCGTCATACGTCCAAAATAAATTGTGTCCTCTTTTTGTAATTGTTATTACGACCTTTTTAAATAATCTTTCAATTGAACGAACTAGTTCGTGGCAAGAACAACTGTATTTGAAATCATGCTGGATCGATCTTTTAGAGAAGAAACTCAGAAACTGATTCTGCTTCATTTAGGTCGCAAGAAGGATTGGCTCTGCAGTAACATGGCAGAAGTGAGTGATATTGGTACAGCGTCATTGGCTCTGTCTCACTGTCTAATGGCTGCCTGTGAATTGTAATCCGTTTAATAATAAAATCCCCTCGAATAAGTTTCTCGTATTTAATTTATAAAATGAATCAAATTTCTTCCCTAAACGGTAGTTTCCTGCTAGCCGGAATAGCTCATTTGAAGCTCTTTACGACTGCAATTTGTTGGCATGCAGCGACTTGCAAACATATATCTATGTGTAGTTGTTATGTGTTTGCATCTAAATCTCCATCTATGCACATACAACTAACTATTGTTACTGTGACGTTTTGTTGTTGTTTAGTTTTGTGAGCACCTGTTGCAAATTTTCATTCATTCCCTGTTGCACGTATACATAATAGTCACAACAAAAAGAACAGCAGCATCCACATCCACTAGAACAAATAACGTCAACAACAGCAGCAGCCAGCAACAACGACAGCCACTAAGTTTATGCAAACACTTGCTACCACTCCACCATTGAAGGGAAATTGAAAATTGTATATTATTTGGAGACCATAATGTTATGCAACTTGTTGTTAAATATTCATTTTTTTTGTTTATGTTCTTTCAGCCATTAATTATTTGCCCAAATAAAAATAATAACAACCTGAAGTGCTTCAGAAAGTTTAAGAAATTAACGGAAAGTGGATTGAGTGAAATTAATTGAGAAGAATGTAATAGAACTTAAGAACATAAGATAAGATAATTAAAATATTTAAAAATAAGCAAGACTCGTGCAAGGTATAGACGGTTCTAGATTGGTTAATTTCATCACTTGGGAGGATCTGTAGCAGAGGAGGAGAAAAGTTTTTTTGAAGATGTAGATTTGTAATCATTGTTTAAAAAATATATAAGTATAGCGAAATCAAGAGCTCAAATGAATTAAATCTTATTCTAAACAACCAAAGAGATTTTTTTTTTAATTTTGTTTTATAGAACCAACTTTTACTTGGAAAGAATGAGAGTTACCTCGTTAATTTTACCAACTTTCTGTATTAAACAAACAACCAGCCGTTCCATTGGAGGCCGTCTAGCAAAAAAATACTTACGATCGCAAGGTGAAATGTTAAGCATGATATAATGCGCTATTGTAAGATCAAATCAATCGACCGTAGGGGGTGAGAAAGTAGTTCCCAACGATAAACGTCGAACATATTTTTAAAATTTTTTTTTTATTATAAAAATGAACTTTATTTGTTGGGTTGATAAGCTAGTCTGTCTTTATGCGCATTCCGTTTGTTGTTTACGCCAGCTCTTCAGGTAACCTTTACCCATTTCTTGAGAAAAACTAGAACTGTCTTATGCTTAAAATTCTTCAAACCAAATGAGTAAATTTAAAATACTACAAAACAAGATAATCAACGTTATTATAGTTTTCGACCTTTTAATCTTATTTAATTAATTAAATCACACTAAAGTCTTTAATAAATTTTTATTTTTATTTTTTTTATTTTTATTATATTTTTTAATTTGAAGTTTTTGTAATATAATTTACTTCCTGATGATGCTACCCAAAGGCGTAGCAAAATATCGACTATAAACAATAAAATTTTGTTGGAAAAGTTTACTAAAGACCTAAGTGTGAATAAAAATATTTAACAAAAATATCAAAGTGCCCAATTTAATTTTTCATTGTGTACTAGAGACACTTGCAAGTCGAGTAAGTAGTAAGAACTTCCACACCAGAAATACTTTTAGCACAGTTAACAGCAGAAATTAAGTAAAGAAAATGCTGCTAATATTTAAAATTACCTAAAGAACATTAATTGTTTTTTTTTTATGCATCTAAAAATAGAGGAATTTTCAACGTTCGTTCATACAAAAACATTTATTTTTTATTTATTTTTTTAGGTTTAATTTAAGCCAACCTATAAAATATACATTTGGTTTTCTTCTTTTAAGTCATCCTTGTTGCATTTAATTTATTTGTGTGTTTTATTCACTACAATAAATTAGATAAAATTTTATTATTAAAAAAATCTAACAACTGTTCGCGCATATTTAACGTTGCTACGAGCGTAGACTGTAACTAGAATGTTTTACATGGTGCAGAGTTTATTGTTGGCAAAAATTGTGCAAGAGTTATGGCAAAGGTAGTCTAAGCAATAACTTATATATGTCATATGGTAACGCCGTGAAAAAGTCTGGACAGATTTGTAAATTTTGTTCTTTTTAAATATATTTCATGTCGGGGTTTCATGGCAAAGTCGCTCAAAAAATGAAAACATTCGGAAACAAACGATCAAAATATTTGATATCTGCGATTAGCTTTTAATTGAAGTATCCGCGCGTGAGTTATCTGGAGGTCATGGACAGATAAAACTTCTAAACGCTGAGTACATATTTTGTTCTAAATAAATATAAAACAGCTTAAAGTAAGCAAGATGCAGGTGGAGGACTTGGCGTCTCCCACACGAAGGTAAGAGATACACTGTGCGAAAGGTTTTTTATCTTGTGAGCATGAGTTTTTAATATTATGGATAATTTTTCTCCAAATTTTGTCCCCAACCCTTCAATTGGTAACAGATGACGCAAATTCGGTCCAAAAATCTACATCAAAACACACCCTGTCGGAATACCAAAACAAGGATAATTTATCATTATATTAGCGTAACGAAAAATGGGCGTCGTCAGCGTGCATGATCGTTAGTGAAAAATTGATCACGGCAAAAATTGATGGCCCTTTATAATAAATTCATTTGTTTATTGCGCTAATTCTTGGACGACTATCACATGTTTTTATGCCAGTTACATTATTTTTGCGCCCACAAAAAAAGTGAATTTCGTTTACGTTAAGATAGCACTATTATTATTTTCGATTGCACAATTTACTAGAATGAATTAGAGATTTTTAAACAATTTAAACACTCATAAAGAATAAAGAACGGAAGTTCTTGTATCATTTAATAGGATTTCGCCTATCATGGCATTAATATCCTTTTAACTAACGGAATCCGTTCTGTGAAACAATATTAAGATAAAAATGGCACTGAAGATGGCAACTAGCCGAAACCGGTTTGTATCCAAACCAAAATTGACAAGGGATGACGGAAAATCGTTCCAAACATATATAAACAATATTAACTTCGAGCTATATTTGGTTTTAATGATTTTTCTGTTCAAACTTGAATATGTTACCACTAGTCTCGTCATCAGCGTTCTCTGTGTGTTTCCACTGAGTAGTGTCTATTGCAAAAAACATCTGTTTAACCCAACTAATGAGGAAAATTTATTACAAGAATTTATTCTTTATATTTTCGATCATTTTTTCTACTAATTTTTCTGTTGTAGTTTAATCGGTTTTTTTTAATTTATTTATATAAAAATTCAAATGTTCACACATGCGCCTTAATTGGTGCAATTGAATTTTAATTTGAGCTATAAAATTTGCTGTTCATACATATGCAATTTGGCTTACTCAATTAGCATTCAATAATTTATTCATAATCCGCCAATATTGTTTGAAAAAGCGTGTAATCATGTGTTATGCGTCTTCACGTGCACAATTTTCAATTACAACCACAATATGAAAGAGATGGCTAAATTGGCAACAATAGAATTCGCTGTCCCTTTTAAACAATCGTGTCTTGTTTACATTTAAAGTGTTCAATTCACAGAATTTTCCGCTTTCTTAACACACTACACCAGTGTTGCACTCTGAATTTGATTCACTTCATAGTGTAATTAAGTACTAATTGCTCAATTTATGAATTGAATTCTGGTACGGTAAATTGAGCTCAGTTAAGGCATTGGCAGCAAATGAAAAAATAGGAAATGTAAACTCAGGGTTAAAATTTTAAAGTTTATTATAAGAGAAGAAGTTCAAGTTTTATTACCGATTTCCATTAAAATGATTAATGAGAGTTTCTTTTAATATATTATTTGTAAATAACTCATCTGCTATATAAAGCACCTGTCATTTCGATATGTTGGAATGAATAGTAGCAAGTCCATCATGTCTCTTCGTGCTTACTTTGCCACAGGTCTGCCTTTCCTGCCAAAAATGTGTTTGTTTTAATATTTTTACTCTTGCAATTAATAGAATTCGAAGAATGCTGTGTAAGGTTTTTTATATATTGTGGAACATTAGGTGGATGACTGCTTTATAACGGTGTAATATTTCTTTCCTTAAAACCATTGACAAGTATTTGACGCTGCGGCAATTAGACTAGCATTACTGATTAAAATATTTTACTTTAATTCTGATAAGTCGGTATTGAAAATTTACCGTTATCTCTCCCCGTTTGTTAATGCATTCAAGATGCTTTATTACACCGATTAAAAATAGGTTATATAGTCAAACAAAATGGTGTCTAAAATAAGTTAAAAATATTAGAGTTAATCGAATTGCGCAGTGAACGGCTGTTCAATGGATAGTAAGCCAAATAACATTTTTAAATCCACTGCAGGACATTGAGTTATTTTAAGTCCTGATCTTGCTTTTTAACAAAGGTACCTTTAAATCCTATAAAGGTAGAAAAAAGGCACAATTTTAATTAAGTATTCCAATAGAGCAAAAGAACTATATTCATTGGCCAAAAATAAGTTGTGAAACAGAATATGAATTAATAAAAAAAATGTAAAGGCTGTATTGCCTTGAAAGGCGAATTATACTTAACAGCGAATTTAAGGCAAGATCCAGCTTAAAAAATGAATGCCCAAGCAATTTATAGCCAAATTTGAAAATCCATTTTTTTAATATTTTAGCAGCATCATTATAATTTGGACTTCTGTGATATCTTATCGCTGCCAATAAGGGTAAAGTGCTTAAGTCGACTTAAGCAGAAAACGAGTTAATAGCTCCATTGTGATTTCCCAATTCAAAAGTACGCCTCAGCAAAATTTCACTAATTCAGCTCTGTTATTCGGAAATGAATTTTTGTTTATCTTTTCCCTATTGACACAGATATTAGTTTTGGTTTTCCTTGGCAATTTTTTTCCAGCATGTGCAGCTAAACGAATTTCGATCACTGTGCCTATGTTTAAAGACTTGTGGTGAATGAGTTTTTTTGTTTGGTCTATCATTTGTCACACTCTTTTAGAAATACTTGTATTTTGCTATTTTAGTGCTGAATATTTTTCATTTAGTTTTTATTATATTTTAGTTTGCATTCGATCATAAACAAAAACATGCATTGTTCTTTCAACAATTACAATTGCAAAAAGTGCATGCACGAATTTAAACTGCTGTGAAAGAGGGGCCCAAATAAATAAGTCCGCATTACACTTGATGGAGGAGTAGAGCAAAATGAGCAACAGGGCAAATGGAGCAGCTAAAACAAGAATATAAAATTTACACACTAGGGGAGTGAGTAGTGGGAAACAGCAGAAGTATGTTTGTGTGGACTTACGTACACATATATGTATGTGTGAGTTTGTGTATATGTATGTATCTTGTTTATGCGACATTGTGCAGCCATACGCTTGATGAATTTGACTCTGTGTTTAAATTTATTATATTTTACAATATTTTTTTATATTTAATATTTTTATTTTAATTTCATACACAAAAAACAGCAAGTTTTTGATGAAATTTACATCCAGCTAAAAAAATATTTTGAGCTTCTCTCTCCTCAAGCAATGGAAGTAGTGTGTGTGCGTGGCTTTATGCAGCAATAAATAGTCTAGCAAAGCAGAAGATATAAAGGAATAAAATTTTATATGTAAAAAAAGTTCAATATCATTTTTCTACTTTCGCATTCGTTTAGCTGAGAATAAGAAAAATGTGAGTATAAATATAACGAGCAACCAAATAAAAAGGAAAAATAATTTGCTACTAAATATATAGAAAAATTCTACGCTATATATGCAAGGTATGATGTGGCAGGAATAATGGGGAGAAAGAAGCTCTAAAAAAACGAACGTTATATAAAAATATAAAGGAAACTATGAAAAAATTTGTGTGCACAGAAAAGAAAAGATAACATGGTAGGGAGAAATAGAGGTCCTTGGCGATACGCTAGGAGGTTGCAAAAGGATGTTGTTGTAGACATCTTACTTCCCATCTTCATCATCTATATACTATTTATCCCTAAGACTACAAACAAACAAGCAAACACTTTTTGGCCACACACACATACGGTGTCACCTAAAGGTAAGGATGGCTGTTAAAGTAGTTTGGGTGTTTGTGTGTGTGTGTGTGTCTGCTAAAATGTTGACACGTAAGTTGTTAGGAGCAGCAAGTAGATAATGCCCCTTAAATGAGTAGGGAGTTTAACATTTTTGTGTTTCATTCTATTCTCTATTCTCAGTTTATTTTTAAAGTTTATACGTCATATACTAATACACATAAACACAAGGACAGCTGGAAAAAAATGCTCGTCGAAAGAAAAAAACACTAACATGAAAACGCTTAAAAAAACTCACACTTGCGCATTTTCTGGAAAAAAATTTTGTGCACAAAAAATTATTTCGCCATTATGTGCAACAGGCGGTTGTATACTTTACTTTATTTCGATTTTTCATTCTTTTTCGTTATGTGCAAACATTAACTTTAAATAGACAAAATACTTGTGCAACAAAACACATTTTTACTAAAAACCTTTTAAATTCATGTTTCAGATTTTTCTTTAAAGGGCAAAATAAACTTTGTTACCAGTGGTGCACTTGCATTGTTTGCACGAAATTCAACAGGTTTTTGGGGAATCGTTTGTGAGCAGTTTATCCACAACATGCCGAGAAGATCCTTCTAGGATTCGAATTCTGAATGGTAGAAATTTTGAATGAAAGTTTTGTTGTATTTATAGCGTTTTGTACAACGGGTAGGTCAACCTTGACAGTCTGTAGGAACATGCTTTGATGGCGTTTAACAAAACTGTTGCTTATTATTCAGCCAACAGCATAATAAGTTACGCATAGGCCACATAGGCGTGGACAACATATAGTACGCTAGCTGGCACACAGCGAACGCCATATTTGAAAGTTTTGGATGAGCGATGCAAGAGTGTAATTATCTCTCACGTAGGCAGCGACCAAATCGCTCAATCCATCAGCATCCAGGTTGTCGCTGAAATAAATTAAGCCCGATATATGACACAGGGAGATTAAAAATTAACCCTTCCGTATCAGAGCCACCGTGCGAAACTGCCCCGTACATTTTTTCATTCTCACACGGCATGGACTCTTCAACTAAGAGAGGAAGTTCGTTAATATCTAACACACAGTTGTTTTATTACAAAGGAAAAAATTATAGAAAGTTTGTAGATTCGTAAAATTATTCAAATGTCGAAGAGCGAAATTCTGGTTTATGTCTCGACTAAAAGTGGATTAGTGATTAAAAAATTAAGCGACTGCCGTCAGTGTGCCATAACCAACTACCCCATTTTATTTTAAACATATCGAAGCCTAACTTCTAAGCTAACGTAGCTCGCTTTGCAGGAGAAGTTTTTTTTTTAATTTTTTAAATTTATTTAGAATTTTTTAATAAAAATTTAAATGTAGCCAACTGATGATATAATGCAAGCTATAGAGAAGTATAGAAAATTCGTTTGTCAGTTACATAAATTTTTCCCGCCGGTATTTTTAACAGATTACACGGAAAGTGACCACGAAAGTAAAGAAACCCAAAGAATACAAATATTACAGGAGAAGTTTTTTTTTTTAGCAAGTTTTTAGAATAGTTTAATGAAAATTTAATTACAGCCTACAAATGACCTTCGGCATCTAATATTTGGCATAAATTTTGTCATAAATATTATTAATTTAACAAATTATAATTTGAATTCCAAATTTTCAATGTCTCTGTTCAAACCCCAATTCAGACGTCTAACGAAGCGTATATTATATAACGAACAATGAACAAAAGAAGATCTAAATAGAGCTGGGCATCGCTCACTTGATTTCCGTCAATCATTCATGACCATGCGTGAACATGTTTAATCGTGAGAAATATTTTACTCCACTCACGCTATCGTGCATGAACGTAAGTATAAAACATTAGCATGTACGAGCATGCTTGGGTAAAATTTTTTCGTAATTGTTTCGTAATTGTTTCGTAATTGGAATGTTCTTATAGTTCATTTGAAATTTGTGAAAAACAATTAAAAATTAATGAAAAACTAATAAAATAGAATTAATGAAATACAAAAAGCCTCATTGACAGCAAGTTTCTATAAAATATTTGAAAAAGTTTTGTAGTAAAAAAACAGAAATGATTTTGTGAACTCGTTTTTATTCCCGTGAGCTTCTCGCGCCCATAAGTTTTTGTAATCGTAGTTCATTTGTATTATATTCACATGAGCGTTCACGAGTGTGAGCAAAACAACCAGACCGTGTATTACCAATATCTTTGGCATAACCGTGGATGATCCTGCTTTAGATCAAAATAACTGATAGACAACGGTTAAGAATATGGAAAACTTTCTTTCGGTTTTATTTAATCTAATTTTTTGGTGGCTCGCATATATTTTTAGGTCAATTTCGTTTTTTTTTTTGCGGACTCACAAAAAAGTGGATGTCGTTCACGTTAAAATTGAAAAGCTTGCATTTCTGTAACTATTTTTATTTTTCATTCATCATTTTATAAGATGACGTTGGGGTCGCAGAACAGATTTTATTACGACGGCGTTGTATTCTGCCATCCGACGTAATTTTACGCTGCTTATAAAATGTATGTTTACTCTCTAATGACTGTAGTTGTATTGCCAAATGTAATATATATAAAACTGAATTTAAGATCACACGACTTAATCTGATATTGAGGGAGCAGGTCATTTGTGGTTTATTTACACATACTTATAACCAGAAGAGATCTAACAAACTCGAACCACAGGGCCAATCTTCCAAATTGTCATGAGGAAAATTGAAGATTTATAACAACCGTTTGTGTTTTTAGTGCTTCAATTATATCTCAGATATGCTATAAAAAATCTCATTATAATAAGGATTAGGGATTACTCACAGACCTGATCTTCAGTTATTATCCGTTTTTGGATGAATTTTGAAAATTTAAAAAGGGCAAATAATTGTGATGTTTTTGTTCTGCAAGGCTTGTATTTTAAATATGTTGTTTGCGGTTAGGTGGGGGAAGAGGAGGGTTGAAACCGAGATGATATCTTATTTTGCTTTCCCTAGAACTGCGTTTGTATAAGCCCTACAAGTAATCACCAGATGCCTTAATAAAAAATAATGAAAAACTATCTCTCTTCTAGGTCTAACTGCTATTGGTAATATATTCCATAAGGTGACTCTTAAGTACAACAAAGGAAACAAGAATATGTAAGTGAAAATTATAATTTTAAAAACAATGTAAACATTTGATGATGCTAAACAAGAAAAACCTCTTAAGACATAAAAATCCCACACGAATTTCAATATTAAGTTATGTAGCGAAGTGCGAACAATTAAGGAGAGCAACTGAAATATTTTATATAATTTAAGGGATATTTGTAAGCTTATGATGCGTATTTTAATTCCCTCCACACATTGCTACTCTGAGACATCAGTGGAAATATTTGTTTTAAAAAGTTATATTAAATTAAGCACAAAGCACTCGCCCAGCGAAAGCAACTATTGCGACTGTAATGTCTGCATTCAATCATAAGTGTATGAAAACCTTAAAGGTGTAAAACTTCGTACATATAAATACTAGAGTCATGCCCGAGCACGAAAGATATTTCAATTAAGATTCCAAAACGCCCATTCACTTTTTTGCCACGCCTCTTAAAAACAGCTCACTTAGTTTTTCGTTTCTTGCGTCTTTATTTAATCCGAACTCAGCACATAGCATATCGTTGTAAATGATTTAAATTTCATTCTAGGGGGCTATTTAATCGCGACAAAAGAATCTAGATACGACTTCCAATTTTTACAAGCCATCGGCCAGCCCTATTAAAACTACGTAAATCTGACTTTAAAATATTAATTTTTTACCACTCCGAAAATAACGCCTGGTATCTAGTATCTCGGATACTTCTCTCCTAATAGCAACATTCATACTCGAGAAGAAGCTTCTCTTAAGTTAAAAGTTTTAATTTTATGGAATTTTCTATGTCAAGAAACCACAGGCGACCGGTGCGCCAATAGTCAACTCATTCTGTAAATCAAATAGAGCAGAGTTGTCTAAGCAAGACTACGGAGGCCATTCTAATAATATCATATTTCACATATAATCGCTGTAAGAGAATTTACACGTGAAAGAAAACTCTTTAATATCACGCACGCAGGCGAAAATCCAGCTTTTTTGTATGTTCTGTTAGAATTCCGACTGCATCGTACCAAAGAATAGTATATTTCAGTCATTTTGAATGTCATATGGTCTAAGTAGGCTGCTGAAGCTGTAGTTAAAAAATTACAAAAACATTTCGTTATGGGACTACAATAGCCGATACTGAAAGATTTTGTGAAGGGATACTGAACGAACTGAAGCTAGGTGACTTGATATAGAGCTGATTTGAACGACGAAATAAATTTATGGTCCGTCAGTGCTTATTGGCCGGCGGAGACACCATTTCGAATTTCTTTAAAGATTACCATAAGCCAAAATATTACAACTACGGTTCCTTCTTCTTTTGCCTTTAGTTTCTAAATGTATATAATCCCATTTGGTATCCGCAAGGCGTTGATCACCTGCACCATTGCGAGTTTAATGCAATTTTTCCGATCACTCGGAACTAGTGGTCCATACTAATCAGCCGTTGGTATCAAGTGTTTGAAAAGTTTCTGTCAATAATTACTTTGACGATTAAAATGCCCTTTACTTTAACTGAAATAAATAGCTATTTATTCTTCTTCACATGAGAAAAAGACTGCTGCCTTTCTTTTGTTTATTACTAGTAATTTTTAATACTTTGCACTGTGGGACATTTTCATTCATATTGATGTGAAGCTTAAATTCGAAAGAATTCAATTTTGGCTGGGTTTTCAAAATATGTACAAGATTTTTCTTTAAAGTTTTCCATATGTACTATTTTAATTGCGTACATTTTGAAACAAGTTGGTATTATAAAAGGGTACTATTTCAATAGTTATGCTTAAAAAAAATCTCCTCAGCATTTATGAAGATATAGCTTTTTAAAAGGAACTGTAAACATATAATATATTTTGAGCAATATAATTTTCTAAAAGGTGCTTTATTACTCCACACATGTACATTTACAAAATAGTCTTTTTTAAAAAAAGTACTTTTGTTAGGTGTAGGTGCTTAAAAACGGCTAGTAAAATGCAATTAGAATGCAGCTTGTAAAGAAGTTAGGTTTTGAAAAGGGTATCATTTAAATGAGTACCATTTCGAAAGGGTAAATGTTTGGAAAATGATATTAATGTAAAAGCAAAACCCCCAAAAAATTTACATTTAAAAAAAATGTTTTTCGTAAAGTTACCTCAAAAAAATTTAAGGCTACTTCTTAATTTTATCTTTTTAAAAAGTTTTAAAATAATCTTCAGGCTGATACTTTCATAAAAGCGCCTCTCTACTTTCAACTGAAAATTTATAAATTAAAAATCTAAAACTTTTTCGCCGCTTAATTTTTTATTTTTCGTGTCAGGTTTTGTTTATATTATCTTGGCTCTATTCCCACTGTTCGTAGTACTTGAATTTGCATTCTAAAGAAGCAATATTTGCTACTGTAAGAAGTAATCGTGCACGTTGGCATCTGCCAAGACATGGGGTAAGAAGAGCAGCTACAAACGCTAAGAATTTGCCTTCATACCAACAACTCATCAGTTACAAGAAGACAGTCAGACATATGCCGAAGAGCCGGATAAAAATCAGGTTCATGACCTTGACCATTATTGGATTTTCCTGCTTTACATAAACTCATAAGCGTTTTTAATTAAAGTTTAAATTTTAATTTACTTACGATTTTGCACAGTGCAATCAAAAAGTATTTTATGTTCAAAAGCTTTTAAGCTTCTTTAAACTGACTGAAAGCGCGAATTGAAAAGGCTGTGGCATAAGATTAAGAAAACAATAGTTTTGTTATGGCAGAAAACAGGTTTCTGTTTTTTGCCTTAATTTCCTCGCTTATAAAGCTGTAAGCCTAAACGTAAAGGGTGGTGCTTTTCTTCCCGTGTTCCTTGAAAAATATAAAATATGTCGAATGATTATAGAAATACTGCTCAGTTGGCTTAAAAATCAATATTGTTCGTCTTTTTACTTTTTTCACATGAGTGGAAAATTTTATACTTTGTTGCTTAAATGCGTTTTATGCTTCTTTTTCTTCTAAATAATTTGTTTCAATATTTTTCAATAAGCGGATATTGTGTTAAATTAGTAGACATTTTGTTATTCTTCTTTCGTTGCCGGCAAATTTATGGGAAATTTCCAAATCCAGCATTTTGAATTGTGGAAGTAGTAAAAATATACGACGGCTGATTTAGAATTGTACAAGAGTACAATTTTCTGGGAAAACTTTTTTTCATCGCTTTAGGTTAGAAGGAAAAGTGAAAAAGGGAAACAAACATAATTTGAAATGTTAAAAGAGATATATTTTTGCTAAATCTGGCACTAATTTTCCCAGCCTGCAGTCAAAACATTCTTAACGTTATTATGGTCGTAATTAACTGAAAATAATTACGGCGGCTAAATAATTTCAATAAGGCCAAGCCATCAGATATCGGCGTCACACTCAGCCAGTGGTCACACAACCCGCATGTGAAACGCAATTCGCGCGAAGTCAGCAATTTTCAAGTCTTTAAAGCAAGAATAAACCCCATTGCAGTTTCTACAATGTATGACCTAAGACCTTCAAAACAAAAGTACTTCAACAAACAACTTGGAGTGCTCTTTAGTTTTATGTTTAATTTGGCGTAGTTGATAGGTTAATCTGGCAACGTCCTTCTAATCGGTATCTTTTTGAGAAAGTTTTCAGTAGTATGGTGAACCTAATCACCGGAGCAATGCGTGCGACGGTTCTACTAAACGCCACTAACAACCACTTATGGGGGCATTCCAGCATCACTGAAGCCTGGATCGGGTTTCCTGGTCTCATAGATTACACTCCGCGACCTTGCTACTGAAGAGGTTTTAACTTCTTGTTCTCGTACCATTTTTAAAGCGCACGTAACTCTACTTGCACAGTCTGGAATATTCACAGATGGCTCTAAATAGGCGGAAGTGTATACACAGGGGAGCTGGTGGTTAACGTGCGTTTGTTAATTCCCAATAATTATAGCGTTCGGCAGGCTGAGCTATCCGTTGCGCTAAGGGAGTAAGCTGGCTGTAGTTTTGAAGAATATTGCATAAAGATATTCAGATCTTTACCGACAGCGGTGCCGCAATTAGGGCGCTGGTACGTGTTTATTTGACATCTAAATTAATCCGGAAATGCCGAGCATCCTAATATGGAATGGTTAAACATTCGAGGATCAGAGTAAGGCTGAAGAGTTTACATATGGCAAAAGACGAATTGATAACGCACAGGCTAGATGGTGGGAAAAGGGTAATTTGGCTCAGATAATACAAGTTCCGAACCAGAAATCTCTTCAGATTTCGTTAAACCAAATTAGGATAGATCGTTGCAACGGTTACTGGCACTGAATATTTGGCAATCACGTCAAAAGAATGTAGTTGCAAGCAAAGATCTACTATAGAACTATGTATAGCAGGAGTGACTCCATATAGCTGTTGTGGCACTTTTTAGCACTACCTCTCTACACCGTCTCTAATAACTCCTCCTAAACTATTCCAACATTTTCTCTTTCTTCTTTTCCTCTCCTTCATGCGAAGGGACCAGACTTGCGGACCTACGTGGGCCAGTGCTACAGGCGACCTGTGAACCTTACCTAACGCTCTAAAATTCTTTTGCTTTCTGCTAAAAAAATTAGACTACATAAAAAGCAACAGAAGGCACTAAAACAATTCAAATTAACGAATAGAGTTTTAATGTTGCAGAGTCTACTAAAGAGAGAGAGAGAGAGAGAGCGAGAGAGAGTGAAAGATATAAAACTCGATGCAAAAACTTATTGGTGGCTGGTATTGAAAAGTTTTATTTATTTTGCTCGGAGTATTTTGTAAAACCAGGAAATATTGTATTAAATCTTATTTAAATTTTTTATGTTTAAAACAAAAAGTAAACAAAACACATACAACGATATGCACGTACAAGTAAAACTACAGCACGCAGTTAATTTTTATTTCATTTTTTTTTTTGTAAAAAGTCCATTTGATTTCTTTCAGTGTTCAGGTTGTTTTAGCTGCTCTTGACAAGGACATGTCGCAGAATTATGTGTTTTAAAAATATTTAGTTTTTCTATTTTTTTCGCCATAATTTCTTTAACATGTCACGTTGATATGCGGATAAATCTATTGTGACAGTACAAAGACAAATCTGGAAACTTGTGTATCATCTCTTTACGCTTTTTTTATTGTTATAATCCATTTGGATTTGTTTATTTATGAAGCATATAATATAATAAAATCAAATGAATATAAAAACAATAATTAAATTTTAATTAAAATGTAAACTAGAAATGAGGAAGATTTTTATTCAATGACAAACATATGAACATTAAAATTTATAGAGGAAGAGCCTAAAATCATGGCAATTGTAAACAAAAGTTCTTTTTGTGTGTGAGTTCTAGAGATAAGTCTTCGCTAAAAGGCTGGTCATTGAAGCGCAATATTTAATCATTTTATTGTAGGTCTGTTAGTACAAAGGTCGTGGGGAAAAGCAAAAGTTTTTTATTTTCTATTTTTTGTCAATGACATAGTTACTTCATGTGTTACTGATCGTTAGCTGATTTATGGTTTGTCTCTGTGCCTTGGTCTTGTTGGTTGGAGTTTAAATCCAACTTAAGAATGATTTTCTTACAAATTCATTTAAAAACTGTTTTTTAATGACGACGAGTTTTTACGCGCCGGTTATCGAGTAGTCAATTTAATACACAGAAAAAAATTCAACGTGCAAGGGTTCAATTCCCAACCAAAACACGCGCTATAAAAAAACCTGGTTACCTCAATCGAACAGTAATATATTACGAATGAATTACGTGGTTGTAAACAAATCATACTATTATTTTAGATAATAAAAAATATGATCCGCTTAGAAAGTTAGAAAAGCAAAGACATTTTATTACTGATTGGCAGCATCTAGAGTTGTCATTCGAACAGGAGTAATTCGAATATTCGAATAATTTGTAAAGTTGCTAACAATATTGTGCATGAAGTAAAAATGTCAAATCAAATTACAAATACTTGTGTGAGCTTATTTATGTCAGAACGCCAAATGCAAATTAATTTTTTATGCAACAAACCACCTACAGGATAACATTTGTTTCGTTTTCTTTAGCGTTCACTTACAAATTAATTGATGCGTTTCTAAAAATCGCTAAGTTCATTTAGTAGTTTTTATACTGATGCCACCATCTGATAGAGCATATTTTTGTTTATAATTAAATATTGACGGAGTTTATTTTAAAGCACTAAGTTGGTTTTATGGAAATTTTCAAAGGCTTTTTCAGGCCATTTTCACTTAAAGTCCTAAGGCCCCATTTTTATCTGGCAACACTGGCTCTGTTTAAATGCAACTTACAGCTTCCTTGGTTTTTAGGCTATGTAATTTATAGCCTCTAACAGCCCGTTAACGATGGCTAAATATTGTTTGCTAAATTTCACTAGGAGGCTAAAACTAAACAAAGCAATAATACACGAAGCGAAAATAAATTAGTTGCTTAGTATATTATGTTAGATCCATTCTAGCATGTTATACATCAAATAAAAGCTTATCGTCTTTGCTTTTAGAATATATACATAAGTATATATTTATATGAATAAAATGCTTTTTCCCCCTAATTGACCTATTTTAGCTCCATACTTCAATGAATGTTGCTGGTGCAGCCTTGGAGAGGCCTTTTTGTAAGCTTTAATTTAATATATAGTTCATTACTGTGCTTGCTAAATTCAGAAGATATATCCGATTATATTTCCAACTTTGAAGACCCGTTCACTCACAGAACTCTTTATAAAGTAGCTGGCTGCAGGGCAATATTTGTAGTCGTGTAGCCAGCCTTATTCTTGTTTTTAGGTAATAAATTATTTGTTATGCCTTTCCAATGAATTGTCTTTGTTTTTAATAGAATAATAATATTTGTTTCTTTGTTTGCATTTTTTCAAGTTATTCGAATACATTTTTTATTCTTTATTCATTTGAACAGAAAAAAAAATTAAGAACTTTTGATCGAACAATAGAATAATTTGAGAGCAGTAGAGCAGCGGCGAGGTACGAACACAGAATTGAAAAGAATTTATTTGTGAATTATGAAATAACATTATGAGCTTACAAAATCCAGACAACAATTTTCCATTTCATTATTGGTCTATCATCTCTGAGAGTCCGCCATTTTGGATTGGGAATAAAATTATATTATTTTTTGCAATATTTCTCATCATACCTTCTCATTCATAATATCAAAAATAATCTCGCTGCATGATTTTCCGCGAAGTATATTGTCGCTCAAGACTTGTATCAGCGCCCTTAATTTGGTCCTTATTATTCAAATACCCCATTATGTCCTCTTTTCAAAAATAGCAGCGAATCTGAATATAATGGGGATTTTCTCATATTTTTTGATTAGCTTCCATAACTTCTGCGGAAAAACATCCTGCAGTAATTTTTTTATAATTTAGGCCTTAACAAAAGACACAAAATATAGCGAAAAATTAATAAACAAAAGTGAAATAAAACAAAAGACATTATGACAATTATAACCATAAATTACTAACCAAAAAATTTTGCTTAAATTATATTTTTTCTTTGAGAGTTAATCATAAACATTTTTTATAAGAAAATTAGCTTTTGTTATTTTATTTTTTCAAAAAAAGTATATTGTACATATAACGGGTTATGCATTTAGTAGTTCAAAACTGCCGGTCTGGCAAGGCTGTCAGCTGTTAAATATCTGTCATTTGTAGTTCGATTTATTTAGTGAAAATTTTGCCATTAAAAAAGTGTGCTATAAAAGAGGTGGTTCAAACGTGGACAATTTTCGAGCATAATTATCCTACTGTGCAATGAAATTTAAAAATACGGGAAGCGGTACAAATATGTGCTCAGGCCTGTATTTCATCGCATATGCGCGCTGCCGAAAACATCGCTTCTGTTAGGCAGAGAGTGGTGGATAATCCGAATTTGTCAATTCAACGGCGTGCTCCGCAATTGGCTCATTCTTAGGTCTCATTATGGAATTTTTTTGCGTTTGGATTTGAACATCCTTTCATGCAAAGTTCAACCCACGCCATAATTAAGACTGCCTGACCATTAAAAATGGCGTAAATATGCCAAATGGGTTTTAGAGCAACATGCCGATTTTTTGTTCAAAATTTTCTTCAGCGATGAAGCTGATTTCTCACTCGGTGGTTACGTCAGCAAACAAAATTGTCTCATATGTGGCTCGGAGAACCCAGAAGTGAATTGCATCCCGAAAAAGTGAGTGTTGGGTGCGCATTATAGTTTGGAGGGTTCATTTAAGATTATGAACTGGATGAAATATGGTTTCAAAAATGCGTGCAACACAACACGACTGATTTCGGCTTAATTGCATGGGAGTTTCCAGAACGCGCAATTTCACGTTTTGGCGACGTCAATTGGTCATCATTCGATTCGACGCTTAGAAATTTTTTCTTAAAATTCTCTAACTTGAACACCCTCTGGAGGCGCCCTACGACGATAAGCCTAAACGTTCCTTTTAAATTAATTTAATTTATTTTGTTGTCTATCAGGCAGTATAACTTTTATTACGATAAAAACATTTTTTGTATTTGTTCTTTAAACATTTGGTTGGAAAAAGCACTGTGCAACGACGTCTAAATATATTTAATCTAGTTTATTGCTTTACTCTCAATAGCGATGACATATGTATGTTAAAAACTAAACGGGTAAACCGTTGTCAAATACCGTCGGTAGGCGCTAACGTTCTCTCTTTTGATGTGGTTTTCGACAGTGGTTCTAATTCTAATTAAGCAGTTAAGGAGTCCTGTGTAATTTCTCCCCTTAAACATTGTATTCCTTATAAGTGTTTGTGTGATATTTTTAGTATGTGTTCACTCACACTTTAATGCAGTTATCACTAATACACTCAATTTACACAGTTTCTTTGGCAATTGACCTTTTTTTGGTAATTTTTTACTCTTTTTCTATAATTTTCTTGAAATTGATACAAATTTCATTAGTAACAATTATTTTTTCAATTAAAAGGCTCTTAGAAGGCCAACGAACCATAAAAATGTTGAGAGAATATTTTGAAATTTTTCTTTAAACGACAAATTTATTTTTAAAGTACAATTTTGTTCTTGTCCAGGAAATTTTCTTAGGGAGCGTAAAATTGAAAAAAAAAAATTGTTGAGTTGATATAGCATCTTGAGAATATTCATAAAAGAAATATAAATAAAAACAACAAATAAATAAATTGAAGAAACTGCGAATAAATAAAAACTGGAACAACGACGTTGATGAAATAGCAAACGAAATGTAAGAAAAAAAAAACTCAGATGAG
Organism: Phania funesta; assembly: GCA_963932375.1. Lineage (NCBI taxonomy): Eukaryota > Metazoa > Arthropoda > Insecta > Diptera > Tachinidae > Phania > Phania funesta. The sequence goes on from OZ010652.1 coordinate 24,866,761, forward strand.
AAGAACGAACGACGACAATTGCAATTACCCCGCGCGCTATGAAATAACTACAAGTAAACAATTCAAAAAAATAGTGAAATAAATTCCACCAGATATTCATCCAAACAAATGTATGTATGTGTGTGTGTGTGCGTGCTTATGTAGTTGTAACCAACAGACCACTATCATACATATTGTGTATGGCCAAGTTTATTGTCGTTTTTAATCAACAACTTTTACGACAAACAGAACTTTTACTTGCACGCACACACACAATTTTAAAGAAATCCCTTGTTTGTTGTCTCGGGAATAAAATATTTGTTGAATAAAATTAATAAAGGAGTGTTTTGATAGTTCTTATAGTAGCTCCATGAATTTGTCGCATTAAATTTTTAACTTATTAAAAACATTGTCCTAAAGCTTTTCAAACTTCCACGAGCCGCTTAGTAAGCCTGCTTGGACTTTGAAATTAGAAAAGTTCTTAAGATTGCGCCTTCCCGTACATACTTAAAATTGAAATTTTGAGCGAATGTAGGGCAAGTAACGTAACGCGAACTGTGTTCTTGTTAGCTAATAATTTTCAGTAGTCAGGGTTGCCAACTTCCACATAATAGATTGTTTTGCTCGAAATTATCATTCCTTAATGGCATACAGACTTGGCAACCCTTACAATGGACAAGCTACAAGTCACGTAACTAGAAACAATCCGCATGGCGTAATCTTTAGTTCTATCATTCTTGGTAGTTATAAGTACCAGGTCCTCGGATAGGAATTTCCGAATTTTGACAGTTTGTAGCGGGCGTATTGTTGAGTAATATTATTCAGTCTGGAAACTGACCTATATTTTCATAAAAAAATTATTTTCAGTCATGAGACCCATTTCTGGATGAATCGGTTAGTCAAAAAACAAAATTGTTACCTTTGGAACGATACCAATAGACATGAAATTCAAGAGCGTCCAATACATCCCCAAAATGTCACTAGTTGATGTGGATTTTCCCTGGCTGCGCCATCGGTCTATATTTAATGATTATCAACTTTTTGTGGCCTGAATTGGCCGGTGATTTAACCTGGCCATCGAGATTGTGCAATTTGACTCCGTTAGATTTTGTGGGGTTTTCTTAAGTCGCAATTCAATGCGTACAACAGAAAATTGGATGCTCCATACATGACGGCATATGATAGACCTTTCAAACGAATAAAAATTTTCAGTGACATCTCACGAACATTTATTGAAAGACCGTTTATTATTTTTAATTCTTTTAATATTTATATCAAACCGAAGATAATTAATTATCAAGTTCGATCGTATGTATGTATGTAGGTAATCGAGCGACAGAAAAGTACCAGTTGCGTGTCAATCCCTTTTCCTTCAACAGGGTGGAATAAGGTGTGCGTTTGGGTGACAGATCACAAAAGTGCTTTCATTTATGCCAGTAAATTAAAATATAAAGAATACTTTATTTTGTATCAACATCTTAAGTCCACACGACGTGTTTATACTTTAATTCATTCTACGCATTTAACACTTTCTACGCTTTTCTGCATTTCAAGCGACACGCAACGCATTGAAAATAAGATATAACCTTTTATCCCTGGCTATCAAAATCAGCTTACCTGTTGGCAAGCCGCTTGCAAAAGCAGGAAGTATTCCAACTTCCTCATTCTACACGTTAAAGCATTCTACGATTTTGTGACAAATGCTTGGGATGGCAAAGAAAGCGTGGTGTGCACTCCAACTTTATTGTAATTACAATAAATCGTCCATCACCAACACAAGGTTATTTTGTATCGATTATTGTGTATCGAAATTCTATTTAAGACAAAAAAGAATCTTTTCTCGTATTTGAAATTAAAAATTGTTCGATTAACTTACGTTTTGACAAACGAAAAATTACTCCAAAATTTAAAAATTTAACACACGAGTATTGTACTTTGTACTTTATTTTCAAAATAATCTGCATGAAATTGGAAGTGTATAAAAACTCTATGTAGAATTCCTATGAAAAAAATTGAGTTATATTTAGTTGCGTCAAGCTTCATGCTTAAACACTAATAAACATCAACTGTCATCAGATAACAGCATGTACCCAAAGTTCATTGCAGGACCCCAACTGTCCTGAGGCCATTACCTTAATTTTTATTCTAATTGTCTTAAGCTCTCATCAAGTATTTCGACAGAAATTTAACAATTAGCACAAATTTAATAAGAAGGCCACCTTTGCTTACAGAAGTTATTTTACCCCATTCTTATTGTAGAGAAGTTATTTTATCGATCTCTGAATACTTTTAAAATTCTGACTTAAGACGTCCTCAAGATTTAAAGGTAAATAAGAAGTAATCTATGAATGTATTCATAATGTGTGGTTAAGGTCGTTCATAAATCTTTCTCTCTATTTTACTTCATGTATTTTTTGTTAGTGGGAAGAGACAGAAAAAAAAATATTTTTAATAAAAACCGCAAAATTGTTTATTAATTCGATTTAAAAATAGATGGCCTAAAGTAAAAGTAAAAATAAATTTATCATTTCAATCAGTTTCTCTGTCGAAATCATTGCTGCTATTAAAAAAGTACTTTTGCATTATTCCACTGCGCACAGAAAGTGCGCTTTAGCAAACTGAAAAATAGTCTCAAATGATTTCAGAAACAACAAGGTGTGTGTTTGAGTGTTATGCGCGTAATAAGTCAGCAAGCCCTTATTTGGCAGCAGTCTTGATTAGTTGAAAAACTACACAGATTTACAAATTTAGGTCAGCTCTTGGAATGAACTTGTTCCGAAAAAAATTCTATAAAACTGTTCGTTTTTACAAAACTTTCAAAATCGAACAAAAAAAATGCTGTTCTTTTTCTTGTTCCAAGCAAACCAATTCGTATTTCATTAAAATCAATTATTATTTAATGTAGGGTGGATATCAAAGCTGGCCGGTTCTCAGTTTCTCTGATTTCAGATTATCGACTTTCTTCCTCATCACGTAATCTCTTGAAGTTACTTGCACTTGTCTAAGACTTAGTTTCCCCAGGGCATTGACACTTAACAAGCTTCTGCGCGTTATTCTAAGCTCATGCTAGCGAGTGCTGGTCATTCACACACTATGTGCGCTGCTGGCATTTTTATAGAGATTAACCTCTCGACCTCTTGCAAGGCTTCATAGTCCATCCCTATCGAAATGTCACGGCTCAACGCCTTAGGATTACCTTTTGTGAGATTGACCCGTCAACCTTTTGCGTGGCATTCTTGTCCATCACTAACGGTTTACTCCTTTGGCGAATTAAAACCGGAGTTCCTTCAGAGAATTAATATAATTACCACGAGTAATGGAGAAAAATATTTCCAACCACGTTAAAACTAATGCCCTACTTTCGATTTTATTCACATCTTATTCACAATTAAGGGGAGGTATCTCAATTCGGTAAAAGTTGCCTTATGCATACAACAGCAATATGATCTATACCAAAACTTGCACTGTCGAACTGTCTTGTATGCATATGGCAACTTTATTTAAAATGCGATACCTTAACTTAATCGACATGCACTTTAATTGTGCAATTAGGAAGTTTACACAATTAAGGTCATAATTAAGCTCAATTCGCCATGCAAGAACTCATTTAATAAATTAAGCAATTAGTATTTAATTGCACGAATATTTTAGTAAAATTCGCCATTCAACTCTGTTGAAGTGTTTTTAGAAGGAAAAACGGTGTTCAATGACAAATCAATTCATGAACACAAGTTTCAGTCAAGTCCAAAACCTTGTACACTTGCCTAAAAAAATGGCATCGTCTAAATTTGGACTAAGTGAATGATTAATAAATTTGAACGAAGTTTGTTCAAAGTTTTACAAATTTTGTATTTGCCTTCTTAATAATCTGTAGAACGCTAACAAAACCCTTTGTTTTATTTATTTCAATGGAAACATGCAAAATTTTGGGCCCCATATTTTGAACAGAACCGTTGATAAGCGTTTCACTCGAAAACATATGGCAGTTAATATGATAAAATGCAAAAAAAGAAAAATGAGTAAATAATAAAAAAATCGATGTAAAAGAATTACCAACTCACCCATACAGTGGTACAAAAGCCGTGCTCAATTTTTTAGTCTACGTTCTAAGATTTTTTTTACAAAAAGAAAAAAAAATACTTTTACACTCAATGTGATGTTGTTTTTATTGTTGCTTTTATTTTTTGCATTTTTATCATTTTCTGTTTTTTAACATTCAATAAGTCTCTTACAAATTTACATTAATATTCATTCATTCACTGTAGTAGTGCTTGCATTTTTTCTCATTTACTTACAACAAATATATGAGTCTTCCATTCGTAAGCAAATGTACTCACTTTTGCCACACTGCTCCCAAGGAAGGGAGAAATAAATAAAAAGCACAAAAACCGTTGCTGAGACTAAAACTTTTACACAAACACTCTCACACGCATACACACGCACACTCTCTTACATTAATATTAAAGCGTTTAAGGAACGTAAAAACAAAAGAACGCATATGGAGTTACAGGAAAGAGAGTGAGAGAAAACGTTAATAGGAAAATATAAAAACAAACGCAAACTTTGTATTTACAACCTAAACCGCACGCTATTTTGTTTTTTTCTCGTAACTTTATTTGCGGCGTTATTCCGTTTTTTAAGGCAGTACAACTTTTTTTTCTTTATACTTCAACTACTCGCAGACGTCTACCGTCATCTGTAAACAATGATGTTAATTTTTTAAATACTGCTACTGCTACGACCACTACTACACTTATTACACTGGTGCTGGTATGACGGAGTGACTACCGGCCGGGCTCGGGATGTTTGTTACGTTGGTTGGATGGTTGTTGGTTGGTTGGAACCACAACAAATAACTGACAAACCAACAAATTCATGCATACATATTAACGCATACAATGCAATACGGTTAAGCAAATTAATGAATGTACGTGTGTGTGAGTACGTCATACATACGTAGCGTAGCACATGCGAGTATTAGTAATTGTTGTAAACGAAACAGATCTTGTAAGTTTATTTACGAAACGAAACAAAAGAAAACATTACAAAAAATATTAAAAACGTACGACTGTCAACACAACCGTCTTAAATGGCTTACAACAAAAACAATGCGAAACAAATATAACAACAACATTATTAATAATAAAAATATTTAATACCAGAACGTAGCTCAACGTGCACGAATGCAACTAAATAGCAAACTGAGCTCGTTTACTCGTTGCACATGCACTTTTCGTTAAAGTTTTTTTCTTCTTTATTATTGTTCTTGTTGTTGTTGTTTTTTATTTTTTGCTGTTGGTTTGCCTCATACACTATGTTCTTAGAGTTGTTGTCATTTTTGTCCCTCCACGCTTCTGAAATTCAATTGGGCGACTTGTTGTAAAATTTTTTAAATAAAAACGTAAAAAATTTCGATTCTCTTTTTAACGAAACAACAAATTACAGAAGCAAAAAAAAATCATAGCAGAATATTGAGTAGAAAAACAACTCACAAAAAATTGCAAATTGCCCCTTACAAACATACACACATTTTTAAATTACCCACAAATTAGTCAATGTGAGTGTGAGTGTGTGTGCATGCATAAACATGCATTTGTGTGTGTATTTTGTAAAAATCTCTTAATTTTTGGTTTTTAATATTTCGGCGCTCTAGTATGCGGGTGCATTTTATTTTGTTTTAAGGTTTTTTTGACAAGGGGTACCTTAATTGTTGAAGTGTTAGGAGGAGAGAGGGTTTGCTGGGCAAGGGGCAGGGCTGTTTTGTGAAACATAATACAATGTTTCAAGGTGCGGTATTATTTGTTTTTTAATTTGATATCTGTTTATTGTATAAAATGCACTGTTTTCTGGGCAATAACTATTGAAATAATTACAAATTTTGTACTTACAGTGGGCTTCAGCAAACATTCAACACTAATTACAAAATTATTTATTAAAATATGAAAGTTATATTTTATATAAGGAAAATCTCTATTTAGATAAATTGGCACATATAGAGCTTTTATTACAGATTTACAGATTATTTAATTAATGAAAAATTTTACATATTTTTATATTTTTTATAATTATGCCGGTTATTGCACAAATCGAACAAATCCACCAAACAAGAAGTGGTGAAATTCGATGAAATAACATATGTACATTGTTCTTTTAAATTCCCTTTATAATATAAATTAAAATATATATTATGGAATGCATGAATACTAATGTAGTTCTTTCATCCCACGGTATATCAAATTAATAAGAAAGAAGAGCAAATCGTCAGTAATGTTACAGTGTTTATGGGACTGGTGAAATTAATCGATTTATAATTGTTCATTGTTAACCCTGTCATCCGTTTGATTAATGCGTGTTGTATTTAAGCGACCATCATGGCAAAGGAATTAAAAGTTTAGTTTACACGCTGTGCCTGACAAATTGAATAATTTTCCGAATTTAGCAATTATCCAAGAACACTAGAAAATAAATCATATTGTCCTCCACTTTAGCTCGTAAACCTTCCACAGCATCGATTACGGCGGTAATATAATTCTTTTCTTACTTAAAATCTGACTCTCTATCGGATAACAATCCTAGGTGAACAAGATATGAATTCATTTGATAGTACATACAATTTTCAAGCTCTTCACCTCAATATTCGGAGGCTAGCTAACAAACATGGAGAACCGTCAGCTGGTAGGCACAAAAATATGGATTACCGTCACTGAGTGCACTGTCAGAAGTTCTGACTTATGGCCGGTAACAAGTTCCTGTCTCTGCAAGGAGCCTTGCTTAATAAGACGAGCGGAGAGAAGTTTAGTTGCCAATACGTTACTTTAAACGATAAAGTGTCTGATGTCATGTAGCCAGAGGTGTACAGCAGGGATCAATTGCTTGACAGTATATACATCAAAGATCTGCTTAATGCTTTTATCTATTTTAACATTTAAATGTATGCGTACAACGTACAATTGTATATTAGTTTGGAAATTAATAGCATCGACACAAATGTGGATCTACTAAACTATGACCTAGCTAACATTTATCGCTGGGCTTGCAAGCCCCTAAACCCTACAAAAACCAAGTGCATTATAATTTCAAAAATTCTCTATATTTGCGTACAAATCAATATATATGACATAGCCATCGTACAGTCAGCAAACAATTTATATATAATTTTCAATTATTAACTTACCTGGTTAAATCACATAAGTTTAGCAGTTGGGCGAGTTCATGCTATGCTAAGAAGACTTTGGGTCGGCACCTATTCGCATTTGAATGCTCTTGGCTAAAACTTATCTCATGCCAGTTGTATAATAAGGTTGTGAGTTATTCCCTTATTGTGATAGCAATGATATTTCGAGACTATCTGTTGCTTATAATAACATAGCGAAATACGTGTTATTAGTGCAGCATATATACCAAAGAACCTAACTCCAATTCTTTAGTCACACTGCACGTCGTTGGAACCATTTACCAAATAAACTTTAATCAAAGAGCGTCACATGTCGAGTTAAGAAAAAGTTATTAGACTACTTTAGTTAAGTTTTACGTCATTATATTTATTAATGTTGAAATTATAATTATTATAATTATATTTAATCCCTTTCTTACCATAAACTCGCGAACTAACTATTGGTTCTTAAAATGTTCGAATTTTACGCAATTTTCTCGAACACTGATTTTTTAAGACGTTTTCTGTCGTGTAGTGTTAGAATTTCTAACAATAAAATAAATAAATAAAAAAATAGACTAAATTTAACAGGTCGGCATGACTTAGAAGTAATGCCGCATATGACCTTTCAAATGATGAGTGTCATTTCGTATCAGAGAAACTTCTAATAAATCATTTATGTATGATTCTATACGTATGGCATATTTTCTAATACAATATTTTATTTTAGCCTCCAGAGATCCACAAAATAACCCAATAATTTTGCTCAAAAGGGATGCCAAAGAAAACTATTAAATTGTTATACAATTAGAATACGTTTTTATTAAATAATTCTTTTTATTTTCTCCAAAAAGTAACCAAAGTTCTTCACTTGAAAGAAAACCATTAAAATTTTTAAACGATATTAATTTTAAGCCAATCAATCTCTATGACAAATTACATATTTCAATAAGCTATGCAAATTAAGATACTTTCCATTAGATCGTTTATATCTTCTTTGTCTAAATGATCCCAAAATCCTTTTCGTGAAGTAGAAACTCTAAAGTTGAGAAGACCAAAAACTCACAACTTGCTCGGAACATGGATTTCAGTCAAACAGTCCCAGTACAGGATTACAAATGAGAGTCTTTACATTGACGTAGTGCAGAAACTGTAAGATATGTTCTCTGAGTTCGAGGCTCTTGTAATGAACATTTACTCTGTAACGCTTTAATTTGAATTTTAAAGCAATTCTTTGGGCGAATGTCTATTTTCTTAAAATGCTACAATAAATTAACTAGCGAACACCTTCACTCGTTGTAGTCAAAAACGCCCAGAGTCTTTGGTGGGAATCGAACCCACGACCAAGTCTGATAGACTACTAACTCTCCTACCGGCGAGTCTGGGCTTGGCATAAAAGTTTTCGGGGGCAATATCCCATCATTACGTTTTCAATTGCTATGCCGCATCGAATGGGCTTTATAATCTTCATACGATTAAGGACTTGCACAGCCACTACGTAAATTTGCCGAAGAAATCTCCCCAACAACCAGTCCGTAATTTGTGGTCCCACATGCACTGCATAGCACAAATAGCAAAAAGTTTTACATACCTGAATTGACTTCAAATGTGCAAAGGCAGCAACACTAGATGACGCATCAATAGTTGAAAGGATCTCTAATTATGGCCTTGTATTGTAAATTGGTACAGACTATTTGCGACCGAACGAACATTTCTAATAAAATTTGGTGGGCAAAAATATAAAAGAAATGAAATTCTTTATGAATACGAACAACAAGATAATAATTTCAACATTTCGCAAAAGTAAATTGTACAAAATTGAATCTCTAAAAACGCTAAAAATTAAGGATTTTAGGAAAATCTTATTTTCATCTAAATTTACTTAAATTTCTTACTTTCGATTTTTTTTTATACATAAAATTAAACTTTGCTTACATATGGCCACGGTAGCTAGCGCAGGGGATTCGTGAATAGAATCCTTCGGAAATCATATTCGATGGAAAAGGAAAGGAAAAAAGTTCGATGGAAAATAATACAAATTAATTTTTCGCCAATATTTTTATAAGAGTAAATTGCATTAATTTTTTAATCATAAACATTTCCCTATCACAAGCTGACCTAAGTTTATCTCAGTAAGAGAAACAATCCTTAAGCCTTGTGTTCTCAGCGATAACAGGGTAATTTTTCGCTACCTTTGTCTTGCGTTAACAAAAATTTATTTGAGAATGCAAATAATAAAAATATATATGTCAAATTTGGTCGTCTTTTGTGTTTGTGTTTATGCAGAATAATTCTACCTACAATTAATTATAATCCTTTTTGTTTGGTTTGTGTAATTTTTTGTCAAGGACATTATTGCTTTATTTAAACAAGATAAAAATCAAAGCAGTAGGGCATATTAGGCCGCAATTGCATTCGAGTACAGCAACAACGATGTCAGCAAAAATTGTTGAAAACAACCAAATGAAACTAAAAATGCAAAAAAACTGCACCAAAAATAAAACTGGAAACCACCCCAATAAATGCAATGCCCGCAAAGAAAGTATAGTAGAAAAGAGGTGTTAATTGAGAACTTAAGATTTTGTATAATTTCATTTGACTTTAATTGATTTAATAAATTATTTAATCAAGATCTAAGTTTAAATTTGTGTGCTAGAGTTAGAGGTTATAGCTTGAAAAGCTCAAGCAATTGCACCAGCACACATTTAAAGTAGAAGTGGCAAATCTGTTGCTACAACTTATTTGATAATTGGAATTATTTTATTGTTGTTTTTTAAATCGAGAAAGTCGAATTTCGTAGCCCATTACAGTTTTCTTTAACTCCAACTAGATTTGTCAAAACTGGATCTCGAATTATTCAAAAACTGTTTTTTTTAACTATTTTCTCGGAATTTTGAACCGATTATTGAAGTGTGGCGTATTTCAAGTCATTCCAGAAACCGGTTCTTCAGTGTCAAAGTATGCGGCATTTTCGAATATTGAGGTATATCACATTTAAACTATTTTTCACAAGAAATTAAATAAATGACAACATGAAGAAAAATTTGCAACCAGTAAATTTATAGACAAGTAGCTACTTTTTCTAAAGTGTGTTCTATCGTTTGGCAATATTTTAAAACAGTGAACGCTGATAATGTTGATTCTCGATTTGATTTGCTGACAAGGTGATTTGATTTCCATCAAATCACCTTGACATATCCTCAAATACTATCGTCTAAAGCAGCATCGATTCAAGTCATTTAATAAATGTACACAAAATAACAATTTAAGCTGATAATAATCCTTCCTCATCTCACGCAAATATCCCAAAAAGAGCTACCTACAGGCCTCAAAAATGGAAACTATTACTGTTATATTGCGTAAAGAAGACAATAGGTCATCAATTGTATCTTCAACAAGTTCTGCATTTCTAAAAATTAAATCTTGCGTTTATCATGGTTTATTAGTCTGACATTTTTAGACATTTTCTGAACCTGGAATTGATCTTGTAAGGAAATTTGTCAAACTTATTAAAGCCGTAGGAAATTGCTTTAAAAAACTTGTCATCTGATAAAGTAAAACTATTGGCCTCAGAATGAATATTTAAATTTTAACTAAAAACTTCAACAAAACAACGTAACACTATGTTCTAACATTTTTAATACTATTATTACAACGAATATAAGTGGGGGGGGGGGGGGGGGGGGGGGCAATATAGTATTAAATACACGAATATTACATTTACAGTCAGGTAGTTGTGCTATATCCGGGGAACACATAAACTACTTTGCTAGATATCAAGCTATTCATATGGCAGAAGTGTTGTATGAAAGACTTTTCCCTGACTGCCAACAATCAGATACAAATTACAGTTCGCAGTCTAATTTGGAATATTTCGCAAGTGACTATAAAAATTACAAGAGGAGCTTAAAATTGCTTTTAAACGAACTACAAAATTTATAAAAAAAAAACCTAGTAAAATAAAAAAGGGAATTAAACGAAGGCGTTGATTATTTAGATGCATTTTCTAAAAGATATAAAAAATTAATTCAGTTACACCCAGCACTATTAACAATTAACCTAAGCTCAAAAATAAATGAACGTGTTTTCGCGGTAAGCGAAACCGTATGTTCTTTTATTATTTTGAAAATACTATTTTAACAAAAATAATTAAGATATTTAAATCTTGACCTTTAATAATTAAGTTTTAGTGTGCATGTGTGTAAACTCGTATATGTATGTCTGAATTATGAAAATTGTCCAATTAAATGCTAAAACTGAAATGTGCGAAAACTATTATTTGTTTTTTCTGTTAAAAGGAAAATATTGAGTAAAAAAATTATATATACTCGTAATATTATTATTAAGAAATATTATTATTAAGAAGAACCGGTTTCAATATAATATACTCGAAAACCGGTTTCTAATAACCGGGGTTTTAAATATATCGAGTTCAATAGCATTAGATTCAGGTTAACTTCGTTTATAGATAAGCAAATAATTTATAGATAAAAAATAATTAATAATCGACATCTTTAAGTGAACCCGTGATTTGTGACAGGGGTATTGTAGCCAAAAAAGCAGATTAAAATGCGTATTTTCACTAATAGTAATTCACTGTCAATTAGGGTGATCGATTTTTTGACATGTTCCAAAAACCGGATTATGAAGAGCTTGAAAATTTAAAAACTTTGGTTTCCGTTTATAAAATCATGAAAACTGGATTACCGGTTTTAAAATAATCCAAAAACATCGGTTAAGTGGTTTTAAAAACCAATTCAAAATTTGTTGATTTGTATTTATTGCTGATTAAAGTACACATATGGACAACATTTATCGTCACTTTGTCAATTGTAATAAGATTAACTTGCCAAAAAAAAAAAATTATTCGTATTTCGCACTTACAGTTATGAATGAAAATTATTTAAAACTAAATTTGATTACATGTGTTGTTATTATTGGTTTGATTTCCTTTAGACTTAAGAACCTCTTAGAAACGGTTCTGCCTAGAACCACTTTATCACTCTCAATCTAGTTTTGCCTTGTTCTTCCATTATAAATTCTTTTAGTCTTATTTTGTAACTTAATATGGTGTTCGCTTATCTTTTTTTTTCAATAATGTCACTAATGTTTAATATTAAAACATGAAGAATAGTGTACATCATTAAACGAATATTATCTGCTGTATGTTTCGTAATCAGAGACCTACCGAAAAAACGTATACTTGCTGACAAAGTTTCTTTTAAAATTTTTAGAAATACTTTCCTGTCTATTGTATTTTATATAATACGAGTTCCCCGATACCAGCAGCCGAATAAAAACCCCCATGACGTCAGCAGGGTCATGTTTTTTACTTTTGCTAAAGAGCCATTGATTACGACAAATACTTGTGGAGTCATAGTGATTTTGCTGACTCTTATTAATAAAAATAACTCAAATAATTAAATATATGAAAAGATTTTACACTGGCGAAAGAGAACTTATACTATAAGTTTTAGTCAAGTAAAAAAAAATTCAAAACAAAATCAAAACCGGTTTTATCAATGCAAAAAACCGGGTTATTTGACATTCGAAAAACCGCTAGTAAAAAAATTCGATCCCTGTAAGCCCGAAAACCGGTTGGATAGCTTTGACGATTAGCCTGGACTACCACCATATAATTCAATCATATGTTGCTCTTAGTTTATGGTTACCTTAACCATGTTATTTCTCTGCATGTCTGTGTCTCTAACCGTTTCCCTATATTAACGTGCCAATCGAGTAGCCAGTCTGTAGTTTTCGATGCCTACCCAAAAACCCTGCATGCAGTTATATAAAAATATTCTTATTTGAAATATCATGTTTAAGGAAATCTAATATATAGAGGCTCTCCGCTTCTTAAAGGATCGGTAAGACTATATTTAAGCAAATCAATACCTTTATATTGTTTTTTTTTTTTTTGAATTACTGACAGATCGTTGCTGATTACAATTAAAAATCTTACATATAAATAAAGAGAATCATATATCTAAGAATCTAAAACTTGGCATGACGGCATCATGCATCAATGACTTCCCAACGCTGCGCCATTTGACTATGAACTACTTGCCGACTCTGGCAAACTAAATTCACTACAATACTAAAAAATATGAAAAGCCTTTAATCAAGAGTACTTTTGCTATAGGTTTTAGTCAAGTAAAAACAAAGAAAACAAATAATTAAAACCCGGTTTTTACAAGCAAAAAACGAGAGCTATTCGCCTTCTGAAAAGACACCATTTCGAAGAACTAGATCGCTGTAAGCCCAAAAAACCGGTGGAATAGCTTAATCGATCAACCTTAGTGTCTATGCTAGTGATCAAAGCGGTTGCAACTGGCATATTTTTATTGTTCTGTTTAAACTGAAAATGTTTCAAAATTAAACATTAGTTAAATGAGGGGAAATTCTTATCGTGCCTGAACGTCTCAGAAAGTGGCTCATCCTGTTTAACATATAGCATCGAATAGCATGTGGTAATGGTCTGCTAGGAATGATATCGGCTTGATCCAGTTAAGCTTTAGCCAAATTTTTATCGCGTACCAGAATACCCTGTAAATTTACTCAGAATTTCTTAAAACAACCAAAACAACAACGCAAAAATTGCATTAAAATGCAACGAAATGCACTTCCTAAAACTCAAAAAGCTCACATACATACACACTGTCTTGCTACACACAAAAAAGTGAATAATAAAGCAGCTTATAAAGTAAAAAGGAAACCTTCTACTCAACAAACTTGTCAACAAAGATTTCGGTACCTTCTCCTGCTTTTTCCCGCATCAGCGTGGTTATAAATTTAAAATGCATTTTTGGATAAAAAATGAACCCAAAATCCTTTTCACAAAAAAAGAAGAGAAGCAAAAACAAAAAAACGTTCACAAGCTACAACAAGGGGCTACAACAAAAGAAATACAAGCCTGAAATAATGCAGACAGCAACAAACAAAACAAAAATAATCCTCAAAAACTGCAGCAGCTAAAGAAAACTAAACCCCCCCAAAAAAAAAACAAGAAAAAATAATGTTAAAGCAAAATTCAAAAATGCATTTTGCATCTTAAAAATGAATTTGGTTTTTAGTTGCTTTAATTTTGAAAACAAGAACAAAGGAAACGGTTGACGAGCCTCTGTTCAAAACAAACACACATGCACAGTTACATAAAGATACAAACCGAAAAATACAAAAAAAATTGCAGCAGCATGCAGTTTATGATGATTGCAGTCAACTGCAGTTTTAATTTGAAGGCAGGCTGCTGGATTTTATTTTCAATCAAATTATTTATGAATTTAAGTGTGCGTGTGTGTGTTTATTTGAGTGTGTGCATGTGTAAGTGCTTAAGTATATGTGAGGTTTATTTTTATCAGTTGCCTTCCAAAGGTGATTTTGACTACAAGTTTTACTATAAATTATAGTTATTATTTGCTGTTTTAGGTGCCATCTTACACTTGACTTTAAACCATGAGTAAATGAGCTTTTTTGTTTCTTTTCTATACAAATCAAAACAGCTAGAGTTGCAATTGAGATGCAAATCATTTTACACATTTTCATTTGCAAATGCAACTGAGTGTGCTCACTGCACTCTAGAGAGAGAGAAAGAGAGAGAGAGCTAGGATTTTAAAGCAGAGATTTGTTTACAATTTACAAAAAAGAGAGTTTTAATATGACCAAGCATGTGTGTGTGCGTGCTTATCACTGTGTGCACTGGGTGAGTTGAAATAAAAAGAGTGAAGATGCAGTTCAACTCTTAAGTAGAATTTAAATTGCATTAATCATGAGTGGATTTTTTTCGGTGTATTTTTATTTTAAAGTAGTTTTGTTTATGCTCAAATATCTTGCATTATATGCTTTTTTTCGTCTGTGAGGTTATCGTTGTTGTTGCCTTTTCATAACTTGTCAACTGCCAATTTAGTTTTTATTATGACAGGCATCCCAGGCAGTATGCAAAAGTATTTGATCTTTATTTAAAGGAAGTTATACTAATAAAAATTAAAAAACTGTTCTCTTAGTATTCAATAAATTGACAATCCGATTTCTAGTGATTTGAAATATATTTATGTGTGAAATGAATTGAGTTCCTTGTTGAACAAAAGGTTTCAGCGAATTTACAATTCTGATACCCCATTTGGTGATACTGGTGCATTATCAAATATTTAAGTAATTTTAAATCTACCCTCTCAAATGATCTTGATGGCATATCAAGCTGTAATTTTATAAATTGTGCAGAAGCTATTGCAAGCCCTTATGTTTAATATTTCATTAAAATTTTGAAGACATCATATAAACATAGTTCCAGTATTCAAAGCTGAAAATAAATCAAATCAAGTCAATGGTGTTCTTGTTCATCAAATTTCTTTATATATCGACACCTCTTCAACATGGCTGTCGGAAAGACTCTTTAGCTCGGAGAAATATTTTACAGTTGACAAAAATAGTTAATGAAGATTTGATTCTGTATAAGATTTGATTCTTTAAAATGTTTCACAGTCCGATAACCTTTGACTCTAAAATATGTCGTAAAGGTCTGGTTACACAGGACGAGCAAGAATTCGAACTGGCCTAACGTGTTACTGTAGCGCAGCTACTCGCACTGTCTGATCGCAACATACGAGCTCTACCACAATTTTAATTTCGACTGTCACACGAGAACAGAGGCTCTGTAGCTGTCCACTGTCAAGTCAGCAACTCGTACTGGGCAACCAGATTTTTATTAGAGAAATATTCAATTGAAAGAAATAGTTCCTTAAAATCACTGGCCACTTAAAATGACAACATTTTCCAAAGCTAAGGCCGAGGTTTGGGTTTCTTTTTAATTATTTTAAAATTTTTTGTTTTCATTTGATATATAAAAAAAAAAATATTTTGCGGGTTTTGTTGAACAATTTACCGGTTTGAAAATTGAACTTTCTGTTTAAATTTATTTTTCGCTTTGCGATTTTTCGACTGAGCTTTTTTGTATTGTTTCTATTATTGTTGTCGTTCTAAGTTTTCTTATTAAAGTTTATTCAAGCGCAAATTGGGAGCAAGGTTTCGTTTAACTTGGAAAAAAATTAGAAAAAATTTAGCATTTTTTTGTGTGATTTTCAGTCAGTTTTCAATGTTGCACATGGATTCAAATCATTGTGGGCTGGCTGCAGCAGCATTAATTTGATATTTGTGGCTTTTTTCGTAGTTAACAAATTTATGTTTATGAGTATTAAATATTTATTTTTTTGTGTGTTTGTTTCTCTGTTTGTTGTTTTCAATAATTGTACAATAAATTGTTTTTAACTTTTATGATTTTTTTTTAATTTTTTGTAAGTTTAACTTTGAAAATTCGTTGTCTTTTTTCAAGGTAAAAAATTTGTAAATTTTTCATTGGTAAAGGCTTGTTTTGTTATTGTTGTTATATTTTGTGGCAAGTTGAGCGTTTATATTATTTGGCTTTGAAACTGGTTTGAAATGAAGTATTTTTATTATTTTTGTTTACAAAGATCAAAATTGGTTGGTACAATATATAAGATCTTTTGTTATGTCTATTAGTTTTTGAAGGCTAAATATATATTTTTTCGGCAAAGAACAACATTTTCAATGGAATTTCGACTAAGGAATAAAATCCAAGTTTTATAAATTAACTTATACTCGTATGAAGCATATTGCAAATTAGAGTCAGTTTCAATTTGCTTAATATGTAGACTGCGAATGAGAAAAGATGTAGAATTGAATTTGTCTGTATAAAAAGTTCTAAAAATATTTTTTTTTCAGTGCGAAACTAGGCAATTTTCAATGACTGTGCCGTAAATATAGAGCTGAATCTGAGTATTGACCTTGGCCATGTAGACTTTGAGCGCAATAATGTAATGTCAAACAAATTCAACAACAAAAAGTCGCATAGAGGCTTCAAATCGTACGATCTTGGTGGTCAACTCCTGTCACTTCTGTGATAGATAACTCTCAAGTCGTTTATGCAGAATGTGCCTGGCAGCATTCGCTACAGGAACCACATATCGTGCGCTTTCATTGCGTTCACTTCGAGGTAAAATAAGTTGATAATTCTTGGCTTGTAGCTCTCGTTGACATTCAACATGGAACTACGATGCTGCTGATTAAAATCCTCATAAATTACTTACTTTCTGGGGATGCGTTGTCACGTGTTGAATGCCATGCAAGTTAGCGTCATTTCGTGCATTGCAATTTTGTTTGTTATGGTAGGGATGATTTGACACTTTTATTAAATATGGCGCTCAATTGTGCAACTCTTACCGACGCTAAACAAACACGGCAGCCACTAGCTGTACACATCGACCCGTCTTTATTGGAAGAATTCGAAATACCTCTTAAATAAAACTAAGACTATAGAGGGTGTATGTTCTTAATTCTTTATTGTGAAAGATAATTTTTAATAACATTCAAAATATTCTTTGTGGTTTGGCACAGGAATGACTCGAGAATCCTTTATTATTTCTCTTAGCATCCATTTACGTCATGAATTCTTAAAAACATCGCAAAATTAGTGCATTGATTTTCTCACATGTATTCGAATCGATCATTTAAGAAGTCCATGGCCACTTTATTAGCGATATTCTTAAACGCCATATTTCAAACAAACAATTGGTTACCTTACGGCATTCTTGATGTTCTAAATCCACAGACATGACACTAAGCAACACAGGCGGATATTGAGGCATATGCATGCAAGGATAAACATGGTTAAGGCATCCATAATCTAAGAACAATTGTATAATTGAATCGTATGGTTGTAATCTAGGATGATCGACGAAGATATTCGACCAGTCTGGTTTCAGGCTTATAGTGGTCGAATGTTTTGAACTAGCGATTTTTCAAATGTCGATTTTTTGCTTTCAAATCCTGGTTTTTTTTTTCTTAAACTTTTTTTTGCTTGACTAAAATTAATAGTACGAGGTTTCTTCTGCCAGTGTAAAGGCTTTTCATACACTTTAATATTTTAGTAAATTTTATTCGTTAGGGACAGCAAAACTTTCACAATGCCAGCAAGATCAATTTGTATATTGATCGATTTGAATATGGATGATAAATTTTATATTCAAAGTTGTACTCTTAAGATCTATTTGCACTACATGACACAAAATTCATACACGGAAAAAAGTTATCCTCACTTGGCTTACTCAACGTTTGAAAACTGTTTTCTATAAACACAAGTTCGCCGAGACCCGCAGCCGATATAATAGCCCACACCATTGCTACAGTACCACCATGTTGGACTGCAGTCAGAATGTAATTCCATTGAAATGCAATACTCTTCGGCATCCAGATCTGAATACGTCAAACCGAACTATTTTCACTCTAGACCCTCAGCTATTTGTCGTATCCTTCATTAGCAAAACAAACAAACATAGTCATGGAGTATGGTTATTTGTCTAGAACATAATATGATTGTTGTGACCATGTCATGTGGTCATGGCAGTTCTTCAAAGGCTCTTCATAGTTACGATGACTTTTATCCATATTTGTATTTTGGCCAGCAATAAATCTAAATATGCAAATGTTAAAGTTTTTCTTAAAAGCTGTTAATCGGTTTTTCATTTCCAAAAGCCACAACCGGTTTTCTAAAGCTACAGATTTTCGAACTATTCGAATATCGGTTATTGAAAAATGTTGAATAAGCGATCACAGTATTTTAAACAAATCATATAATTATTGTTATTATGAATAACAAAAAATTTTTGCACATTATGTCTATTACAAACAGTTTATGGTTAGAGTTATTTTATTACTTTTGTATATTTAAACGATTTTGTTTGTAATGAAAAAAATCATAATATAATATAAAACCATAATATGTTTACCACCACAATATATTGTTGTAGGGAACATAATATGGTTGTTGTGACCATGTCATGTTTTTCTTAACGTGTGGAAGAAAAAATTTTAAGCCGTTTCCCACACCTTTTTCGATCTGTTTTTTATGGAATGTAACACTCAGGCAATTAATGCTTACTAGTGAGTTGTGTACTTTCTTTGAAAAGCAATAAAGTGTGAAGACAAGTGGTGAAGTAGAGGGATACAATAGCTTCAAGATTTTACAAATTTTTAATTGAGCCTTATGTTTTATTTATAGAACAGTATTATTGCGGCTTATAATTCAAAGCTGGTATAGCAATTTTTTGAAGTATATTTTTTAGTAGTAAAGAACTTTAAATTGAAATTTTCATGAATTCAGTTTTATTCGGAAGATAAATCTGAGCATTTTTTAGATCAATATTATTTCCAGCATATGACCACCCCGACTAGCTCGGAGGAAGTCCAACCGAGAAGATCAATTCGCGATCACTGTTTGCAGCAATGGAGGCCGTATGCCAGTGATAACATGGCGAACGTTGTCTTCCAAGACGTTAGTAGTCTGTCGCCTATCGGCGTAGACCAGAGACTTTACGTAGCCAATAACAAAAATAGTTCAGCGGTGTGTAATCTCATGTTCATGGAGGCTAATTCTCGGTTCCATTACGCGAAATTATTCGTTCACAGATCGGTTCTTTTAGTAAATCCATTGTAGCACACTCTGTGTGGCATGATGCATCGTCTTGCTAAAAACACAGCTCCATCACATGAAGGGCATTGAATTGTGTTCCGAATTGTGATCCAAAAAAAGTCAGTAAGCATTACCCTGTAGCGGTCATCTTTAACTGTAACCTTCTGGCCAGCATTGTTTTTAAAGAAATGCGGACGAATTATTTTCTCGACACACCAAACAGTGATTTTTTTTCGATGTAGTGGTGGGTTGAGTATCTCACTCCAAATTCGGCAATTTTGCTTTACTGGGTAACATCACCGAACTGAACATCGAATTTCGAAATAAATTTTCACGATTTGCAGGCGGTGTTTATGTGTCAGTCTCTTCGTGATGAGATTGTAAGTTTGGTTTCCCATTTCATCACACAAAACGAGTAACAGATGTAGAAATGTAGCACATATTAAGCAGTGTTGCCAACTTAACGTTCTATACCTCTCAAAAAAAACGCCGTACTTCGCCGACGATTTAGTTCTATAGAATGATACCTTCCGACTGATTTATACTCCGGGTAGTAAATTCTTTAATTTGTTATTATAAACTAAAATAATATTAATAACCCTAATTATTCTAAACGCTACTTTCTTGGTGCTACAATTTGTTGTAAACGCTTACAATTTTAGAAGACCCAATAATTAACTGCTGCAAACAGGCCCAACAAAACGACATAAACTGCAGTTTTCATTAAGCAGAGACTTAAAAGCACTTTAATATTTCCTGTTGCGTTTAAACAAAGTTTCCTAAAATTATGAAAACCTGTAAAATTCTACCGGAAAATCTTTTAATATTGAGTACGAACAAGTGTTTACCATCAACATTTCTTTGCTTGCAACAACAACATAAATTTGTATTATTATTTGTGGCATAATCACGTTAGACATTCTTACGGACATGCCCACATATTAAGAATATTTCCTAAATTATTATGTTACCATTCACCGTAGTTGCATGGTGTTGTTGTAGCCTTGAAGTGTGTTTACTGCACAAACAACCAACAAGCCAAGCAGAGAACTGGCTAGGAAAATTTATTGTGCAACATGCGTTAAAAAAGAACCGGAAGTTCTGCTAAAAACCGTGAGATTTGTTAGTAACTTTCTTAATATTGCGGATATTTAATAGAATTTGTTTTTGTTTTCTGTTCTAGTTAGAAGTTGAAGAGTGGGAACACGAAGGTGTTGCTACCATAAAATATTTGAATTCAAAAGATTTGTTTAACTAAATACAAAGCAAACTTTTTAGCAGCATTTAAAAATTATCTTAGTGTTCGGAGTAATGTGTCCTTAGTTACTGACTGGCAAACGGATGGAGCAAGTCTTGCCACACGTCTTAGGCAACTACTTCGTGTATGGTCTGTACTTCTTTTACATATAAAAAGAGGAAGTAACTAAGAAGTTTGGTAACTTTTCTAGCTGGCCATTACTGACATATACGAGAGTGATCCCCAATCAGTTTGGAGGAAAATCTTGCCATGTTTCAACATATTCTCCTTTAACTTGGCTGCATGATCGGAAGGGTCTAAAAATACGATGGTGCGGATTTTTGTTTGTAATTCTCAATTCTTCTATATCAAATATCGTATCATCTTAAAGATGGCTGATTTATCGCTCTGGTCCCAAAATGCTGGCGCCATTACTATTGTCTTCTTAACCTTCCATTCTGACGTGATTCTTGTTCTTAGCTGTAATTGGTCTACCAACTCAAGAATTTTTTGACCAACTTTAGCCTGGCAAATGTTCGCGATCAATACCTGCGATGACGATCTTAAGAACTCCGCCAGCCATTGCTGTGCAGCCAAAAACTACGTGATATCAGGGCTTTTGTGATAATAAACTGGTTCGATTTAGGATCTTGATATTCTCGTTTCATTAGCGATCAAAGGTTCTCGTTTAAATGGACTCTTTAACAGGGCAACATTTTATTAAAGAATTGAAAACGCCACAATTAATGCGCTGTGTTCCCTCCTCGTGTTTCTGAATATTTTTCTTCCTTGTTTTCTTAATTTGATGTTTCTTTGTCCCATTTTAGTCTGTAATAAAATTTGATGAAATCTAGTTTTTCGTTTTAATTTTAAAATTATTGTGTAGCTGCATATAACGTAAAAAAAAATTTGCTTCCCAAGTTTCCCGCAGGAAGTGTAAATAATAAAAACTAAATGATATTTTGATCAGTTGGCAAATAACTGGTTTGAAATGTGTGTTGCACACAAAAAAAACGGATGTAAATTGCTTTAAGGCATCATATTAAGACACTTCCGTTCTAATCACAGGCGAGTGTAGCACTCCTCTGTAGACAACTTTGTTGCATTTCCAACTACTAGAGAGTAAATAAATCATTTATTATCAATTATCTTACTTTGTGTGGCTCACTGTATGCTTAAAGCTAATTAAATAAAACAGTTGCTTACAGTTGCTCTCTGGCGACTGTAACAATTTTGGTGAAAATAATAACAAGGAAGAGATCGCTTTTAGTGCATCACAATAATTTGAGGCAATTTCCTTCCGTTAAGAATGTAAAGATTTGATCGATCGAATAAATACTTATGAAAACGGATATGGAAATTGGGAACTACATAAATAATGTGTGATTGGTGAAGCTAGAGATTACACAAAGTTGCAATATTATTATTTTAATATGCTCTAACAGTGGGGAAATAATTTGATCATTTTGCAGAAGTTAGAGTAACTTACTTTTTATATAAAATTATTTTCTCGCTAATTTTCATCGCAGATCTATTCTAATAAAATTGCCGTGAAGTTATTGGTAGACTAGCTAGTCCCTATTTACATTTCGCTGGTTGCTTTAGCCAGCTCATCACAAAATATTTCCCCGAATTTGTAGAACAACTAAAAATGTTGTACGCTTGCAGTTCTTCAAGCTCAATGAGTTGTTTAAAGAACTTCAAAAGAAAAACATTAAAGTTTTACTAAACCCGACAGAGAAAGAGATATTTTATGTTTTTCATGCATAGAGACAGTTAAATTGAATTGGGATGCAAATATTTTTATTAAATCACTTTTGTTGAATTTAAATTTGTGCATCAAACATCCAGAAGTTATAGAGAAGACAGTCTAGGATTTTGCGTCTTATCGTATGCGCCCCCTGGTATGTAAGAAATAAAAACATCCATAGGGATCTAAAAGTTACCACTATCCAGGAAGAAGTTAAAACATACACGTCCGAATACGTAAACAAACTAATCATACATCGCAACACTCTTACACGCGATTTGACGGGCACCAAAGACTTAAAAGAACTGACACATTGGGTCTGGCGAGGCGGCTCTCTCTGCACAATAGAAAATATTTTATTATGATTTAAATACGATAAATTAGTTATTACATGGGTAACAACTAGTAAATAATAATTAAGAAATTAGATTTGAATACTTATTGTAAATTTCTTTTAATAGAAAGATTCAATAAAATCAAGTAGTAAAAAAAAAACTTTTGTTAAACTTAGGCCAACTAATAATTGTTTTTTTTTTTTTGTTACAAAATATAGTTATTTCAAAATTACTAAAAACAAAAGTGGAAAACATGGTGCTTCACAGTTCTCTTTTCATAACTTGAAATCAACAACAGTAATCTTACAAGAGAAAACTTTATTACTTTTTCAATTTTATGAAAATTATAATGCTGCCTATAAGTGACCACTCTTTAAGTTACAGATAAGTTTTATATTAATTTCCCGTATAGAAAAATTCTTGTCAGTATTCTGCGTAAATTTAGAAATAAAAATTATTAACAAGAACAATTAAACAATTAAAGTTTAAATTTTTAATCCCACTTAATTCAAACTCCTCGCACGTTCGTACGAGTCGTACATTTTTAAGGAATAATAAACATAAAGAAGATCAAAGTGGATATGGGCAAAACTCACGTGAATTGCGTAAATCATACATTATCACGTTTGATCGTGAGTAATTTGGCGCTTCAATCACGCTATATTACACGAACGTGAGTATAAACTCCGCATGCGTGAGCATTTTTTTCGTGAGGATTTCGTGACCATGAGATTGAAGGGGAGATGTGCAAATCAAACATGATCACGTTTGATCGTAAGAAATTATTCACTGCAATCATGCTATCGTGCATCAACGTGAGTATAAAAATTCGCATACGTGGGGATTTTTTTGAGGATCTCTTGACAATGTTTTTGTGACCCTAGTTTATTATTCATTATACTCACGTGAGCGTATATTTCTGTGAGCTAAAAAATAAACCTGTGCTTTACAGCTGCTTTTATCGTAAGCGTGCATGATAGTAATGGAAATGTTCTTCACGGCTCCAGCTCTATATAAAACTAACATACATATGTAAATATTTATTCACCTTTGGAATGAAATGGAAGCGCTGTATTTTATTGCCGAAGTTTATAGTACTACGAGTAGTTTAGAAGAATGCCCTTTTTTAAAATATAGAAATAGATATAGAAATTTATTTTAATTACTCAGTGAAAAGTTGGCTAGACCATTTTGTATTTAGTGTTTCATTTCAATTTTAGTATGCAATTCACAATAAACTTTACCGCTCAGTTATTTCTAGCATTCTCCCCCTAAAAGTAAGTGAGAAAAAAAATGTGCCTATAACATCTACCTGCTATCCGAAAATACAAATTCTGATGCAAAACAATAAAACAGTCATCACTTACATCTACCAATCCGTACAAAACACCCGTCTCACGAGCTTTACCTGTTCACACCTTACAGATGCCTACGAGCTCACATGACGAGCTCACCTGACACACATTAAAACACTAACGAATTAATGCAAAGTTCTCAGAATGAAATATGACACTGTAGATGGCACATAGCTGAAACCGATGTGTCTCCAAACCAAACTTGATAAGGGATGACGAAAACTCGTTCCAAAAATCTACATTAGTTCTAAGCATTTTACATTGATGTGAATGGGGTGCCAAGAGAATGAAGTAAATATATAAAGAAATTGGAAATGACATTCGAATGGCCAAAGTATGCAACCTCTCAATGAAGGTTTTTATCGTAGCCGGAAGCTATGCGATCATGGTTTTGATGCTAGTAGATTCTTTAAGAATTTTATTCTAAATTTCCATTTGCAATAATATTACCTTTATCTACATCGCAGTAAACTATAAATTTCGCCAAGATCGGTTGGCTATAAGGGTGCGCAACTCACTTCACTCACATTTTAAAAGGCTTTGCCAATTGCACCCCTAATGAGGCATCAAACGATATAGCTGAATGTTTTGTGTGGATTTTCGAAACGCCTTTGTTAAAAGCTATATCAAGAACAGGAATAATTTTTACACGATATATTAATTTATTGTATTGTATATTACCATGCCTTCGCAATTGTGTTGATATTTTAATTTTGCACACATTGCTGCATTTAACGGACAAAATTTGATTAGCAACAAATTTCCTATTTCCCTGTATTTTTTATTGTAACTATTCCACCATTGTCGAAACCGCACGGTAAATGTAAAATGTGCATGCGTATGATTAATATCTAAAATTGAATATAACGTATACATCCCTGTAATATCAGGATTCAAAGTGAAGATTTGCAATATTTTTCTCCCAAATACTAAAAAATATTACAAAAATTATTGAACGCTTAACTTTCAAAGATTTTCAAGTTGTATTTTAAATAAGAATTTAAAACGCTTGATTTAATTGAATTACCTGTTGGTTTTATATTGCGTTCTTTTCGCCTTTTTAAATATTTAAAATTTTGGTTTATAGAGGTATGTGACAGAGTTAAGTTCCCTTCAGAAGTGGAATGTAATCCGTATTTTGCTTCTTTCGAAGCCCCTTTCAATTTCGCAGGTTGAGTTCAACATTTTAGTATGTTAAAGATAAGAAACAAATTTTTATAAATAAAGGGTCGATTTGTTTTAAATTAACTGTCCAAAAAAATTGTTGGGTCTTTTAAGTCTCTTTTAACAAGCTATGGCACGGAAACAAAATAAGTGGAATTAATTTGTTCAGCATTGCCATTTTTTACCTTGTCACAAATTTACTTTGCTGGCGGCACAAAAAACGAACGAAAAAAGAAAAGCATTTATTGTGTATGCCAGCTCATCAGAAAACCTTTAGCTAAATTTTTAGAAGAACTAGAAATACCGCATCTTATGCTTGGAGTTTTGAAATGCGATATTTCGCAAAAAAAAAATTTAGGGAAAATTTTAATTTTCACCACAAATTGAATATTCACCATAAAATTAGAAATCTGTAAAATTTACAAAACTTTAACCAATAAACGGAATATAACAAATTGTTAAAATGTTTGTTCACAAATTGCAGCAAAATCTTCTAGTGACAGTGTGATTACATTCTCGCCAAAAATATTAATAATTTTAGTAAATTTTCATATTCTACCAAAAAGTCGACGGAATTAAAAACTAACCCAAAAATATTACAACAAACTAAAAGTTTTGCCAATAAACCGCACTGGAACCCAAAACTTTAAAAAACAAAACTTTAAAAATTCACAAAAAACTTGAGCATCCATCCAAAATCTGAAAATCAGGAAAATTGTATTAATCTCCAAAAGATCTACATTTTATCAAAAAATTAACAAACAATAATTTTCTCTATAATTTAAAATTTTTTCTAAAACTTTTAACTTTTAGCAAAAAATAAAAATTGGATCAAAAATTCAACTGAAATTAAAATTTCAATACCAATTCACCGAGCAATCGAAAACTACATCTAAAATTTCACAAACAAATAATCGTATAAAAGAATTTCCAAAAACCATTTAAAGTGGCATAGTGGAATATATTTCTCTTACTTGTTAATAACCGAGATAATCATAGGTGAGAGAAGTTTAACATCAGATTTGCCACTTGCGCTTTAATAATGCCACACAACCGATCCGAAAAAACTAGTCGAGTGCCTTCGCCGATCACCCCAAACACAAGTAAAGCCATGTGTTGTAACAGCGAGAACATTTTTGTACACCCAAAATAAATTATTTGCTTCACTTAATTTTGGAATTGAACTGCCGGCAATGTAAATGTTCTACAAGTTTCTTATTTTTTCCTTAAGACACATTTATTAGTATAGGAAAAGTAGGCCATACCTGCGATATATTAGTACAAATATTATCTGTAGTAGGCCTACAAATCCCGCCTAATACTCCTTCAGTAACTTAAAAAATTCACATAACGCCAGCCTTTTATTTCTTTAATATGTTTATTGTAAACCGCACATACACACATGCGAGTATGTAGCAAAAGATTCAAACAAATTAATATTTTTTTAATTTGTATTCTGCCTTAATCATTTAATCGACCTCTGGCATTTAATTTTTGTGTAATAAAAACGCACCGCCGCACTCTTTTTTCGCAAAAAAACGTTTGAAGAAAAAATAAAAATAAATATTAAAAGTGACTAAAGACCTATTTTAGCCATAGTAACTGTAATGGCTGTCAGTAACCCCATCTACTATTTGAATTTGATAAAAAGGGAGTCTTCCCATACACACCCACACTTTGGTGAAGAAAATTTGCAAAGAGGGAGCAAAATTAAAAAAAAAAAAAATTATGAAAACAGTACTGTGACATATCACGCATTCCAAAGTGCGTTAAATGACAAACTTGTCCCTTACACACACACACACACACACACATCCATGAACTCTTGCAAAGATATGTGGGACATGTGTGTGCGTTATAAATGTAATTTTGCCAGTGGCAAAGTGACACACACTCACACACTTGCAAGCGCGAGCATATTTATTTGGTTTATCTTTATAGACTTGTGTCATTTGTACATGTTGCACACTGGGCCGCAAGAGAAATGTTTGTTGAAAAGCGAAAAACTTCTAAGGTACTATAATTAATTTAAACAACAAAAAAGTTAGTCATAAAAGTCTGGCCGTGTAAGGGTTAAACTTAAGTGCAGCGCATGTCTTATTTACAGTATTTCGGAAATGTTTGCATTCATTATCATTTACTACCAATTACTATCACTGTGCGTATCATCTTTTTGTTATTGTTGGTTTTATTTTCAATTTGTCAGATTTTTGCCAACGCATACGATTTTGTTTTTATTTTTATATAACATTCTTTTGTTTTTAATATTTTGTTGTTGTTGTTGTAATAAAACCGCGTTTTAGATGATTTCAGAAGAGTACGACGCAACGGTATGAGTAGTCAGTCAGTCTTTTGTGTTCTGGCTGCTGTGTTTGTTGCTGAGGTTTTTATTTTCCATACAGAACTTTATTTTTTCATTTCCACAGATTTGTTTTTGTTATAATTAAAGCTTTTGTTAAGCGTGTAAAATATTAGTAATAAGCGTTTTTATTTTGTTTTTATTATTTAGTGTAACGCAGTACATTGTATGCATAATCTTTGCATAGTGTGCGTTGTGTGCTTAAGGGCAAGGACATGTTTTTCTTTTTACGAATTGAAAAGTTTTTGTTCTTAAAAACCCTTAGAAAATTGCACCGAAAACAATTGCTTTCAGCAAAAGTGGAACTTGTCAACTTGCTAAGATTGTCTAAAATAAGTCGATATTTTTACCACGAAATGAATTTTTCTACAAAGATCGAATTATGAAACCACTTTAAATTCATAAACTCTTCTTAAAAGTCGACAACCGTGTCCGGCCATTAGTAGTAGATCAGGGTGAAAATTTATCGAAATTAATTTCAATAGATTTTAAACACAAATTTCGATTAAAATTGCAAGCCGTAATTTACTTGAAGTATTTTAAACCCACCTATTATAAATAATCCTGACTTTGAAGGCCATTGATTTTATATGTTTGAAGAATCTCGACCACAAAACTTATTCTGGAGCTTATGCATACCCATTGTGCGAATTTCTATTACAAACCAGTAAAATTTTAAAAAATCACATAGTGTTTGTCATAATATCCACTAATGAAGTTTTAATTGAGTCACGCACATTTTTTGTACTCAACTTCGCGCAAATTCTCCAGATTAAAAGCTATCCCAATGACAATATAAACGAAATGTCAAGGAAAGGTATGAAGAGGTTTCAAATCTTGACTTACAATAGTCTAAATCGAAACTTCTTTATACGAATTTGGCCGATTTTGAGGGAGTCATTGCTTATAAATGGTGATATTACCAGTGGAAAAAAATATTATTCGATTAATTAATCAGACCCAAAAATTCTTAATTTCAATTAATCGGGAAAAATGGATTAATCGGTTATTCGATTAATTGACATAAGGTTGAAAATTATCATAAATAACATTTTAACGGCAAGTAAGAAAAATAAATGCGCATAATAAAATCTTTCGTTATACGGGCGTCTGTATCGTTTTGTTGCCTTTTTCGCGTGAGTTTCTGCCTTATTAATGTATGGGGGGATATCGAAGCAGACCACTTACTTTCTGAGTCCCTTTTCGACAGTTTCTGCCTTAATATAGTTCGCAATACTCAATATATGAATGTTCCTGTTGTAAACAAACCGATTTGACTAACAGTTTCTAATCTATGCGCTTCTCTAAGTGATTTAGAGAATTCGTAAAATATATAGATGTGTATTAGTTTACAGCAGTTTGTAATTGCGGTGTTCAATCGCTTGGCCACTGACCAGAGTTTTCAAAATCTTAAATAAAGATAACACACGGGTGACATGGAAATCCAGCATAAAATCATGGATCATGAGTGAATGGTTAAAAATTTCGATAGAAAAATGGGAACAGAAAAGAAGGCATATTTTATTTTTTCTGGATAATGCGGAAACGCATCCAAAAAACAACAGCTTCAAAAACAGTTCTTGCCTCCTAGGAAGAACAGAATACACACAAAACATTTCGCATTTGTATAACATAATTATTAATGAATTTCTTATTAAAACTTAATTCTTATTTTGTTTTGAAATCAAAGAGTTTGTAAATAAAAACTGGCCTTCGTAGAAAAATTGTATTGATTTTAATTTGCAGCCTGCTCTTGAGGGGACACCCCCTTGTAGGGCCACAATTCAGTGGGCCTTTTGATGTTGAAGAAATATGGACCAATGATTCCACCGACCATAAAGCACTGTCAGAAGTTCTGACTTGTACCTCCTCGTGGTGGTGACCTTTAACAGGTTCCTGTTAAGCGGAAGGGCTAAATAAGTCAAGCGGAGAGAAGTTAATACTCTCTTATAAAAATACCTAATCCACAGTAGTACAGCAAACGCCAGGGATACGTCGCCAAAAGGGTACTCGATATCTATTATTTGAACTCTGGATACCAGTCGATCTCCAGTTTTAATACAGACTTACCCGTGCTCTGCGTGGGTGGACGTCGTTTTCCCCATTACTCGTGGAAATTATTCGCTGAAAAAATTCCTGTTTTAATTTGCCAAGGGAAGAAGCCGGAAAAGATGGTCAAGAATAACTCGCGAGGAGTGGACGTCTAATTTCCAAAGGTACTCCTAAGATGTTGGACCGTGAGATTCTAATGGGAATGGACAATGAAACCTAAGAAGAGGTGGAGAGGTTAATCCTCTGTTGTTTTTTGGCGAATGGAGGAATTCTGAAGAGATGGAAAAGAAACGTGTGGACTGATCAGTCTAGAATAACGCTTGGGGTAGCGCGCAGACCCTTGTTAAATATAAATGCTTTATACAGTTACCAGTCGACAGTCTGAAATCATTACAGTCAAGAGAATAAGTTAGTATTAGTACTAGCCTCAATGAAAGCAAGGTAGTCAATCACATATCGGTTGTCTGAAATAAATTCGAAAAAGAGAAGGCGTCTGAAAAGAGACCCATAAAATATACGGTCAGCTTCAATATCCCCCGTATATTAAATTAAACAGTTACATTTTGTGGATGTCATGACTTTTCGCTACTAGCGGGTAAATGATTATTATTAGCTTTATCGAAAAATAGACAATGGCCGTGATGAGTTTGTCGAACTGAACCATGTTTTTCTTAAAGAATCTGCACAATTTAAAGGGTTGTTTAGTCTTTTCGTTAGGAAATGACAAATCACACTAAACACAAAACAAGTAACAGCACATGCCGAGCAGTATTGCCAACTTAAAGTTCTATACGTCGAAAAAACGCGATGAATTAATCATGTTTTATATTTTCATTTGAATTAAAAAAGTTTAATATTTTTTTTTTTATTTTTAATAAAATAAGTTCGAATTTTATGATTTTTGTTTTGTTTGATTATTCGAACGCGCCTAAAAACAAAAAAAAATTTAGCATTATTTTCCTTATACGAAAAAATAACTTCTCAAATAATTTAGAAGAAAGCTCAAAAAAGAATGCGTGTTAAGTTCATTTGAAGATCAGAAAAAAAGAGCAAACTGAATGAGAACAATATCCAGCATTAACAAGTTATAACTTCAACTGATATTCTGTGTTGAATATCATCATTTGTTCTAGTGCTCCCAAACACATTTCCCTCACTGTAAATATATGCGATATGGTTTTAGGCTGTAACATTGTTTGCAAAGCTTTTGTGAAAATAATTCTTTTTATATGATTTTTAATATCGCTGTTTGCCTTTTTATATAGAAATTAAAATATTGCGTGAATTCACAATAAATTAAATTCTATTTTATCAAAAATAAGTCAAATAATTTCTTCTTTATATGAAGGGATTTTGTTAATTTTTTTTTTCTTCTCATTAATCGAAACAAAAGTGGTTTTGTGGTTATTTTGTTCACTTGTTACAAAACTGTACTCGTGTTTTCTGTTTTTAGTGCGAATTATTATTAATTTTTTTATTTGTATTTTACAACAATGATTAATATTCGAGATGTTAATTATACTTTTTTGAATCATGCGAAGCGAGATTATTTTTCGACACTAAACCACAGTGGTGTTGCCTTTTAGTATTCGAGATTATAGATATGAGTATTTCTTTTTTGTTTAGTATTGTAGCGATTTAATAAATATTTCTTTAAGCAGTTTGAACGGGAAAAGATAAATTAGTTTTTGGCCTTATGTCCTAAATAAATCTGTGTATTTGAATCCAACAAAAAACATGGTTTATAGCATGTGGAAAGCTGTAAGGCACCTACGACTCTCCACTAAGACTTGAACACTACACCCGGAGGCAAATTACGGCATTTGATATCGATCGAAATTTAAATTAAAAAAAAAAGAAATTCAATGAAATACAATAGAAATTTCGATCGATATCGAATGCCGTAATTTACCCCCTGGTCTAAACACTCTCTTGCATTCGTTAATCACTAAGAGAAGGTTTTCACACCACATGACATTAGTAGTTCCACCATTCCATATATCAGTCACACTGTGAGTGATCCTATGAAATTTCGGTTATCTTCCAAAATTTTACTATATTTTTATCGGAAACATTTTCCTGCAGTCGAAAAACCTCCCTTTAAAGGCCAATAAAATAAATTTATTCATACTAAAGATTAATGTTAAAAACATTTTTGTATCTTTATAAAAATAATTAATTAAATTAATTAAATCTTTCACTATCAACCTCAACGCCTAGAAAGTGTTCCATTGTTGCAAACAAACGTTGCGACGACTGAAATATGCAAAACAGTTTAATAAACTTTTACTCCACAATTTATATGAAATTGAAATTTAAATACTTTATAAAGGAAATTTATTTTTGGCCTCTTTGTGCTACAATCAATTACCCAGCGAAATTTTTTAAATCAAAAACTGACAATTTGCTCTTGGATAATTATGGCAGATAAATTTAGTTCAATGCGAGAATGAAAAGGCAAAATTTAATATCAATTTTATTACAAAAACACAAAAATCTGAAAAGAAAATTCAAATCCGTGCGGCATTATTTCATTTTCGAATCACAAAATTTCATCACATAAATACGAGTACAACCAGATTCGCTTACAGATGACAAGTGCTTGTCGTAAAAGTTTTGCTGGGCTACCTATGGAATGGACTGTTAATGGTTGATTGTTGAAGTCAAGGCTTTTTGAAAATATTTTTTAATAAAAATATAAAAAGAAAAACTGAAATTCAATGATTACTTTATTTGTTCAAGTATTTTGTGTGCCTTACTGCTGTTTACGCGAATAAATGCTAAATAAATACAAATTCAGCAGCTGAAAGATGCGAAACAGCGAAGATAATACACAAATTTGAATTTCACAATTTAATAAATATTGGTGTAGTCCCAGTGAGCTGTGGTCGTAGGCAGCAGTTGGGTTG
The DNA here is from genome assembly GCA_963932375.1 of Phania funesta. Lineage (NCBI taxonomy): Eukaryota > Metazoa > Arthropoda > Insecta > Diptera > Tachinidae > Phania > Phania funesta. Next base: position 24,899,535 of record OZ010652.1, read on the forward strand.
ATTGGCTGATAAAAAAAAAGAATGCAAAACATAAACAACATGATCAGTATGTGATTTTAAACTACATATGTATATGAGGGGCCTGAGGCATATTTCGCTGTCATAAATCAAATTAAGTATTTAATTGCACGGGGTGCTTTTGCTTGAAATAAAATACGGATTATTATATTGTCATGAAACTCGCTTCATTTGAGAAATTTTATGTTCTTTCTTATATCTGTAATAATAAATTGAATATTTACTTTCGTCATTTCGATTTCACATAACCTTGAAATTATGCTCGCACTCAGTGTGCCCTTCAATAAAAAATAATTACTTTCAGCGCTGAGGCCACATGCCCCAGAACAAGCAGATGGGCCACTTGCATTTCAAATATTGATTTCGCATCATCCGGTGGGATAAGAGGCATTGACATTTTCCAAAATTATCTTATTTCAAATCGTACGGGCTTTGAGCAAAGTTAAAAGGAGGCCGTACTGTGGCTGGTAATATGTACATAAATAAATAAGACATCAAAACAAAATCACAATCGTAGGCTGGGAAAAAAGCAAAGTTTATTCATCTGTTTCCAAAACTCAAATGATCACTTCGATAATAAATATTTCTCTTCAAAGAATTAATTGGAGATATGAACGTTAGCTTTAAGAAAATTAAGTTCCTAACCACTTCGACAGAGTACAGGGTGTTAGACAGGGTGTTAGACAGGGTTTCAAATTGAATTACCTCGGGCAGTATAATATCTTAGAGCTCAATACTTCTACAAATAAGAAATCCTTTTCGATGGCTTTTAATTCTTTGTGAGGCAAACGAGAAGAAATATTGCAGTTCAGAAGTCATTAGGGTTAGAAATTTCAACAAATTCAACATTTGACAAGTTCAACAATTTTGACGAAAAACCCTTTAAATTGTTCAAAATTTATGTAAAAAAAAAATATTTTTTACATATCGATCCCGAAACCACTGTTGCCAGTAGTCAACATGCAAATTTCAAGACTTCTCGCTGGAAAATTCACTGTTTTTAAAATTCTAATCATATGACAATTTATTTGACTTATTTGGTACCATTTTCTTGTCTACTCTTAGTTTTTAAGTACTTTTGAGTTTTACCTTTCAAACTAAAACGAAAAATATCAGTCACTCGCAAACGAAAACTTGTAACGAAAGAAAAACAAAGCACCTGATTTTAAAGGCGTGTGTGTCAGGTGTTGAAAATTTCGGTTCTTAATGAGTTTTTTCTTTGTCTAATACAAAAAAAAAAAAAAAAGATTTAATAAAAGTTTTAAATATAACTATCTAAAGTTCATTTAAAATATGATTTTATAGAATTCATTGAGAAATGTCGAGAGCATATTAGATCACGTAAATGTAAATAAGTACATTAAAAGTTTGAAAACGTTTGAAAAATCTGTGATTTTTTAAAACAAAACAGAAAATTTGCAAAATCGGATGGAATATTTATTTGGACCGATATATAATTTTCCTGCCATTTACTTTTTTAAGAATATTTTATGTATCCAGCTACGTCGTAGGTGGTCCAGCTGTGAGCTCCAATTTCGGCATACATTTTCCAGCATTTCGTTCGGTATCGCATATATGGCAGGCAGCTGTGCACAAGAGAGCTCACGTATCAACATAAAAAAATAGTATAGTGGAGCCAAGTCGCATGATCTTGGCGGTAAATGGACTGCTCCACAACGTGAGGGTAATTGCTCACGAAAATCGCCTCTCTATTCATGGTTCATGGTATTGCGTGCCGTGGGAGATGTGGCATTGTCCTGTTGAAACTATATGTTAACCAAATCTCAACTCTTCTATTTTGAAAAAAAAATCGGTAATCATTTTGTAATATTGCGATTTTCATTGTTCTTGTAGAAGTGTGGTCCAATGATACCGCCGGTCCATAAATCGCACCAAACAAAATGCATCTTTCAAGGTGTGTTGGCAGCTTTCAATCTAAATTCGGCAATTCTGTTTGATTTCGTACGCATTGAGCCAAAGCTGAGCCTCGTCGCTGAAGACAATTTTTCAATAGAAATCACATTTCTGACACACTAAGAATTTTAATAATAAAATCAAATGATTTGCAAGCGTTCATTAGTCTATTCACGGTGAAAGGGCAAACCATGCTGAGAATTTCTGTCATTGCCATATGTCACGAATTTTGTTTACACAGTACAACCAAATAGCTAAAAAATCACCCTATAATGTAAAACAAATATCAATAGTAACATTCAAAATATAGAAAAAGGCCCACTGATCTCTTCGTTGATATATAGCAAGTCTATAAAATTTGTCTCGAAACAGCCTACAAGTAGATATTTTGGGTCAAATTGGTTAAAGTTATATTATTTTATAGTTCCATTCCACGTTACATAGAATTTCGCTCACCCATGGAACGTAAATAAATTAAAAAACATAAAACAAAATAAAATTGCAAATTGTTCAATTGTATTTTCAAAACCAGGGTTGCATTTTAGAAACTTGAAAGATATTTTAATTAAAAATATTCTTCACTTATAAGGCAGAGCTTTGGCAAAAATGCTGTATCAATAAGCAGAATTACAGCAATTAAAACCATGAGAATCCTAAAGCCATTGCCGAAATAAAAACAGTTTCTGCATAATAAGCAAATAAATTCATTTAAAGCAGAGCATAGCATAACCTGTAGTTTTGGTGCTAATTTTACTAATTTTGCAAAGATGTTGCGTGGTTGCTGTTCTAAGACTACAGGTGAAAAGCAATAATCTCCTTAAGCTGCTAGGCTACGGCCCTTTTTTAAACCTTATTACGAAAAGGTCATGTTCCGGTTACAATTTCCTGAAGCGAACCATTCTTGTAGTCTTTCTTTGTTATAAAGTTTTTCAAAACTTTTATAAAATAATCTAGACTTTGCTATTAAGTAAACAAATATTTAAAAAATATTACGAGTGATTTGTCAGTGTGCTCGTACTCATACTTGTCGTTAATATTAACAGCCTAGTTACAACTGTCACCGCAGCCATATGCAGCGAAAAAACAGCTGACCACAATGCCATCAAAATAGTAGAGAAATATATTTTGCGCGCTCGCTGTCTGTAGATATTTTTGCCACATGTTTAAAGCAAAATGGGCATGTGGGTACGAAATACCTTTGACATTCGCTTAGTTATAATAACTGAAATTCCCTTTTGATCGAGTTAGTCGCCGGCAGTTCCTATTGTAATTTGCCAGTTATGCAAAGACACACGACAAGAGGGCCTCGTGTTATACTTTTCGTCTGATTTTTTTTTTCTGAATTCCAATTTTTTTTTATTTTTCTCCTTGATAACAAGAATTGCGTTGCTTAAAACCACAAATACCATAAAAATGCTGTAAATTATTATTTTTTTATTTTGTTTTTATCATTTGGTTTTAGTAAGAGAACGAATAAACAAATTAACTTAACATTTTTTCAGATAAACGCCCAGCCAGCAATGTCTTTATTTCGTGTTTATTATTTGCTGCAGTTTTGTTTTCTCTCTCACTTTCAGATCATTAAGTTTTTACTTTTTATTTTAGCAAACGTTGTTATCGAAAATGTGAACTGAGCACAAAATACTCCTAAAGTGCAAATATTTTGTGTACATTGCACTTAATGTAAAAAACAAAATTAAAATTAAATAAATAAAGTCTACAACGTTCAGTTGTACTCTACGCCAGCTGTTTATATTGCAGAGTAGTTTTATCAGTTTGCTCTTCACAAGTGAATAGAAAAATTTTAGTAGGATAAATACAAGAAGAGTATATTTTTAAGAGTTAATCATACCACAACTTTCATATCATTCAATTCCAACATTCTGATTTTTGGTTTAACTAGTCAGCGAACTGGCTAAAGTACTACAAAATATCGACTGGTAGTTTCTGTATTTGTACAGACTGAAGCTGTAATATGATCATTGACAGGAGTGTGCACGACTTTAAGTCAAATCCAGGAAGGCTGGCCTTCGTAAAGCTCTACGGGGTATCATTTCCAATTATGTGCGTGCACACATCCATCAGAATTTTATTCATCTGTATCGGGGGTATCCAAGAATAGATGCTAGAGTTAATGTCTTCTCTAGATTGAGCAATAATAAAGTGATTATTTTTTGGCTGAACCTATAGCCCCATATCATGAAAAAATATTCCACTTAAGACCATCGTTGTAATAATGATAACATGTAATACCAGCACGCCCGAAACAACATGGTTATGATAACCATAATAGAAATATTGTGACTGAATTTTATGGTTGCAAACAATTATTCCTATTAATTATTCAAATCATATAATTATTGTAGATAATAACAATATGGTCCTCTTGGAACGATATGAAAAGAAATCGAATGCTTAATAGTCAACGCGCTAACCACTTAAGCGACAACACCCTCATACCTTCAATAAACCCCAAACGAATTTTACATATTATGTCTATTAAGGACATTTTATGGTTAACGTTATTTTTGTATAATTAATATACTTTGTTTGTGGTTAGAATTATAATGATATTATTCAACTCAACCTGTTGCAATTTTTATAGACTGAAATCATAAATTGATTAAATGTAAAAAATATTTTTTTTTATCGCAACTAAGGATCGAAATGTTTTCAAATAACCATATTATGCTTGCCACTATAATGTATGGTTGGAGAGAATATATTATGGTTGACTTGACCATGCCACAATCATGATTTTTTTCTTTGCGTGAGCTAACATTTTTATATTGCAGAGTATTTTAAATCCATAACAGTCGAATATAAATTGAATTTCTTTAAACTCTTGTGCGCAAATCTCTTGTAGTAACATTTAATTTAATTCACATTGAAGTCGTGTAATTTCTTCGGCATAACTGCGTTTTATTATCAAGAGCTTGTTATCAGTTAAGTTTCTTTAGTATTTGTTTTTATTCGTAATATTTCTTTTTCACTGCAAAATTTGGTATCTGAAACGGCAATGCATTTCTTATCTACGATGAAAGGTATTTAATAAAGCAGTAGGTCGTTCTCATTAGAATTAAAATATTATAACGTGAGACTATTAGGGTTCATGGCTTGCCTGGCACTCACGCAGCGTTTAATAAACCAATAGGAAAGTGAATTATTACACTTTTATTTAACACTGCTAGGCCTGTTTCTTAGCATTTCCTGCTCTTGTGATCACCGCGAAACAACATTAGCATAGAAGGTGAACTGCAAATCTTATTTATGTCATTAATATTTGTGCCAAATGTCATCGCAGTACCGTCAGTATCGTCTTAGCATTGGCAGCAATAAATATATCAGTAGAGTTTAAAATGTGAAACCTTAATTAGGTGGAAATGTAGACCAGAGTCACGCTCGAATGTCTCGTTTTTTCTTTCTCCAGATGCATTCCGATTGCCGATTTAAAGGATGGGGCTTTATATAGTCAGTTGTAGACGGATCCTTACTCAATATAAAAGATATTAAAATGTTATATTGAAAGCTTTAGTCATATGTATCTGTAGCGATTTTCACAATTCGAGCGATGGAAAAGTAAGTTTTATTTCATATCAAAGTTACACAAATTTACGAGTTCGGTACATACAGGGTGTCCGCCAGAAAGGTATACTATTTTGTTTGTTTATAATTCTTGATTAAATGAAAGAGAGTGGGTCGTAGATTGATAAATATACGATAATATTGTTAATATTGTTTTATTTAATGTCGGTAATTATGTATGGAATGCAATGTCAGATAAATGTCCGTCTCTGTTAGCCTCACAAATGCGAGCCATTTTTCATTCATTCGCGGTATTTCATTAACTTCATCACGAAGATTTTGTTTGAGTTGCTCCAGCGTTTCTGGTTTGTTTGCATAAACCTTGCTTTTCAGATATCCCCACAAAAAGAAGCCCGGAGCAGTCAAATCAGGCGACCGTAGAGGCCAATCAACATCACCATTCCTTGAAATAACTGGTTGTGGAAAGAGGTCTCGCAGTAATAGGTCTCGCGATAACGCACTGTCTTGTTGAAACCACATGTTAGTCAAGCCCAAAGCATGCAATTGTGGCGTTAACAAGTTTTCAATCATATCACGATATCGCTCCTCATTGACAGTTACCGTTCCGCCGTTTTCGGTTTCAAAGAAATCAGGTCCAATGATTCCTCCTGACCAAATTGCACACCAGACTGTCAATTTTAATGGATGCAAAGGTGACTGATAAACAATTTGCGGGTTTTCCATTGCTCAAAACCGACTATTCTGTTTATTCACATATCCATTCAAATGGAAATGTGCCTCGTTACTCATTATGATTTTTTCATGAAAATCGGGGTTGTCATCGGCGAGCTGTAGCATCCTATTGGCATATGTACGGTGGCGTAGATGGTCTTCTGAAAGAAGCTCCTGTGTCAACTGAATCTTAAATGGTAACAAATGCATATCTTTGTGCAAAATTGTGGCCAAAGTTGTTCTTTGAAGACCAAGTTCCTGAGCACGGTATCGAATTGAGGTTGATGGATTGTTTTGAACACCTTCTCGAACAGCAGTAGTGTTTTCAGCCGATCTTGCAGTACGTTGTGGTTCATGCTTGGGCCTATCAGCTACAGTCCTTCTTTCTTTGAAATTATTCACTACACGATAAATAGTGCGTCTTGTTGGCATGTTGTTTCTCCCAAAAATTTCACGTAACATTCTCATCGTCACAGTAATTGATGATAGATTTTGATAAAATGTTTTAACGATTAAAACACGTTGGTTTACCGAATATTTTTCCATAATAAATTTGCCACGTCTCTTCTTCACGACTGTCAAATATAAACTGTCAAGACTAATGTTTACCAAAATGGCGGCAAAACAAAGTAGTATACCTTCCCGGCGGACACCCTGTATTTTTGAAGGATTTTGAAACTCAAATGGTTTTTAAAAGCCTAATAAGGAGATCATACTAACATCTTTCACCATGACTCAAAAACGGTTTATCCGATGGTAGTAAATAAAACGAAACAAATAACACACCTATATTTGGCTGTGCTGATTTTTATTTACCCTTCACAAAAGTAAAAAATACTAAAAATGTACAAGAGATTTTTCCATGTGAAAAGGATGGTGGTTTGCTATCCCAAACTACGGGCTTCAATTTTACTCGTCTTATTTTACATTTAAACTTCTTTCATTTTAATATTAGCAATTTTGTTCGGTTAATAGATAAGACGTTTTTCACACACCGGCTCTATTAATTTCTTTAAATGTTTTACATTGTGAATGCTTATGAATTTTTGAAAAATTCATAATGTTTTGAAGAATTGTAGAATTATAGTTTAGGTTTTTTTTTTTTTTTTGTTGAAATTTCCGCTATTCTGGAAAATTTGTTCTTTTGGTACTTAATTTTGTTTTAATATACAGATTGAGGTGTTATAGGAAATTTTCGGATATTTTGTGAATTTCCAAAATTTTGTGAAATTTCGGTTTTATGAATTTTAAGTTTAATTTACATTTTTGGTAAAATTAAAAGTTTTTATGGTTTTAATATTTTTTGGTAAATCTTGAATTTATACATTTTTGGTGATTTTTCGATATGAAGTGAAATTTGAATTTTTTTTTTTTTTTTGTTAGAATTTTGACGTTTTTCATAAGTTTGATATTTGGTGAAAGTTTTATTTCAGTCAAATTATTCTAAAATTTCAGAGTTTAGTAAATACCGATTTTTCAGTTGTTTTATAGTTTTTGTTGTAAATTTCGTTATTTTGAAAAATGTTGTTGTTTCAATTTTTTCTATAGTTCGGTTTTGTAGTGAATTTTTGTATTATCGTGAATCACAAGGCGAAACTTCAATTTTTTTTTATTTATTTGTTTAGTCTGAATTTTTGGTAAAACTAGTGGTTTTAATGATTTTAAAATTTTTTGATAAATTTGAAATTTGTTGATGAATTTTTAAATATTTTGTGAATTCGGGGAGTTATGGTCAAATATTATTTTTATTTTGTTTATAATTATACATAAAATGTTGATGGAATTCAAAGTTTTGTTTGGAAATTTTAATATTTGATGAATTTTGTTTTATGCGACCTTTTTTTTTGGTAAAATATTTTTGGAGAATTTAAAATTTTTTTTCCAGTTTTAAGATTTTATGGTAAATTTGTCGAATTTTTGGCGTATTTTAAATATTGGGAAAATTTATCTAAATTTTAGTTCATATATTTTTTGTATCACATGCCTTTTGTTTATAAAATTTTACATGTAGCTAAAATTTAGCAAATGAACAAAAATTTCACGCTAGTTTTGACTCACACTGTGAACTATTTATTAACAAATTTCCTATTCTCTAACTGCAAATTAACGGAGTCAAAAAACTACCATTAGGGTGACCCCCGAGGAGGTGGAGTTTTTTAGGTCACGAACTATTTTTTCATAACTTAATTCAAAATAAACTAAACAACATCCCAGCAGAAATGCACAACAAATTCTAACAAAAGATTTTATTGTTAGATATTAGTATATTTTATTTTAAATGGCAATAGTAAAAAATCCAAATGCTAAATGATTTAATCGTCATACAAGCATCACTATTCACATGACAATTGCTTACATATCTGTATGCGAGTGTGTCATCATCAGCAGTTAAACACAGACAACAACAACGTTGTGTTCGCTATTGTACTCGTACAGCCAACATGCTTTTGACGTGTTGCTTGAGCACAATTTAACAGCCATTAGCATGAAAAATTTAAGAATGTGACGCGTCAATATAATAAACTTTCGTCTAGGTCAGGTACAATAACAACACCAGCAACCTGAATGCTTACTTTCTTACTCTCTTTCAGTCGAGTTCATGGCGAGAGCACATGGAACGAATAAAAATAAAAGGAAACATAAAAGACCAGAACTCGAAGTAAATGTACTACAACATGTGTTTTTTCAATGCCCGTATACATGTACAACTGTGTAAACAGTACGTGAATGAGCATTTGAAAAGATTATGTGACATGCTCACATAATCCACGAATATTCCACGAATCATGCATCCCATCCATCTAATCATTCATACGTACGTTTTAGCACAACAAAAATCTTTACAAAGCAGCGAAGGGAATATATTTTTTTATACTCAAGTAAAATAAACAAACAAAAAATAAACCCCAAGTTTTATTTTTGGTAAAAAAAAAAAGGAAAATTATGTTTAACATGGTGGACAGTGGGACTGGAAAGGGGAGGAAGAAGTATTAATTTCGATAACAGAAAGTATAATAGGTCAATGCAAATGGTTTAGTTATAAAATATTAATACTTGTTGTGAGGCTGGAGGCAGATTCAAAAAACGAATAAAAATAGTTGCACCCTTTATCCAACCCTGAAATTTTTACATATGTATTGGCTCTACAAAAGTGATCCCGTTGTTTGACAACAAATGAATCCATTTGTAATTCTTTCCCTAGAAAAGAAAAACTCTGTATCAAAAAAAAGTATTTTGCGGCAACTTTTTCTACATTATTTTTCAAGAAGCAAAATGCTGCAGAAAGTCTGCGTATTTTATTTATTTAATGTAGGGGGATATCGAAGCAGACCGCTTATCTGACGGGTGCCTTTTAGACCCTCTTCTTTCCACGAATTGATTTCACACCTGAGTTGAAATTTAGAAGCATTTTACTTTCAGTGAGACTCGTGCTAACACTAGCTTTACTCTTGACTGTAGTGATTTCATACTAACTGACGACCTTCTTCCTAATCACGGAATCTCTTGTAATTGCTTGCAAATGTCTTAGGTTTAGATTCCTCATGGCATTTCCATTTAAAAAGCGTCTGCACATGGTCCTAAGCCTTAAGCTAGCCAGTGTTAGACATTCACACGCAATGTGCACTACTTCCTCAGCCTCTTCCTTAGGAGTACTTTTAGAGACGGTGTACGGGTACCCGTCGCAAGGCATTCTTGTCCATCTCTTCGAGATTCCTCCCTTGCTCAATTAAAACCGGATTTCCTTCAGGGAATAATTCCCTCGAGGAATGGAAAGAAAGATGCCCAACCACGCAGAGGTTCATATGAACGGGAAAGTGTGTATTAAAATTGGAGATCGACTGGTATCCAGAGTTAGCATACTAGAGACCAAGCACCCTACTGGGCAGACAGCTAACAGAAGCAGGAACCTGTTAGCGGCCGCCACCACGAAAAGCTATAGGTCAGAACTTCTGACAATGTACTCAGTTACGGCAACGTACTCAGTTACGTGCTCGCGAGCTGACGGCCTAGTCTTCGTATTCATTTATGCTCTTTTAATTGTGCTGTGTTGACTTTGCGATAAAGTAGGATCAGACGATTGTTTTATATTATAAACAACAAACAACAATTGATCCAGATTATGCTACCAGACACAAATCTATCATTTTAGCCATAAGGAAGCCCATTCTAATGTTGCTGGACCAGTAAAGCTTCTGTTCCGTTCGAGCCGAAAGCAATTTGCTGGAATAAGTTCCCCACGGGAGCATGTCTTTTTGATCATCCTGTCACCCTCATGTTTTTCTACTGGGGAGTAAGGAGAACAACCATGGAAGCTTGTCTGGGGCTTGTAAATAGAAAAAGGCAGAACTTTCTATGTTCGGCCAGTAACTATTTAAACACTGCTATAACGGGAACCACTAGCCTCCGAAACGTAAGTCCTGGAGTAGTTGTTGGCGAAGATACTCCGGGAGTGTACGTGGTGTTTGTGGTTATTTTTGTATTACAGTGCAAGCAGAAGTATGAATAGCCCGGAACCTCTCAGCAAGAGGTGGATACTAGGGTCCAGGCATCCGTGTTCTTAAATTTTTACCTATACAAGTGTGTATAGGGTCGACGTTAATCGAGAGTACATCTGCCTGGAATTTACTTAATTCGTTTCTACCTTCAAAAAATGAGCAGTTCTTTCGGCACAGAATCAATCTATTGGCAGAAAGATGGGAAAACAAAATATGAGACTCTGTGGCACTCTCACTATTAAACTAGGTTATTGACTCGATCAAAAATGCGCCTTACTCTCGGCCGAGGTACTGTCTCGCTACGCGTTGTTTATAGTCAAGGCATAAGTTTTATTGACACTGTAGTCTTGAGTAACAAATACTTTTGTTAATAAAATGTTAAAATTGATACTTATGGCTTACACATCCATTCAAAACGTGATTTCTTAGTACTTTCAAGCACAATATAAATTTAACTGCTGACAACAGTTTCCATTTCTGACTCCACAGTACGCATGTGAAAAAAAAAATTTGCGTGCACTTTTGCTGTAGGGAAAAGGTGTCAAATTTATGATGTGACGTCGTCAACTTGAGTAGCAATATTAGTTAGAATCACAAAAAAAAAGAAAACAAGTTGTTTTTGCAATTGTACTTAACACAGGAAACGTTTACTAAATATACAAGGCTGTGCATGCTCAAAAATTTCCCCATTCAACAACTGGCCGAATGGCTGGCTTGCTGGCTGGCTTATATGTAGTTGGCCTGACTATACGGTGCTAAAGTAATGTAATATTTTGCTATTGTTGCCGCTTCTGATGATGTTCTTGAGTTTATTTCTCTACACGTACGTATCGTACTCATAATTTTTTAGACTTTAGGGATTTTAATGATTCCCTGTTTTGTGTTTCGTTTTCGTTAATTTTTGGTTTGAGTTTGACAGACATGCTGCATTTAAACAAACAAACGAATTTAAAATGTTGCATCAATAAATTTAATGAGCTAAAGTCTTGCTAAATGCAGCTAAAAATCGTCATAAAACTAAAATAGATACGAATTAAATATGCAACTCACACCCTACACTCATACACAGAAAATTATTGAAAGTTGTCCCAGATGTATTAAAATGTGAACACGCTACAAGAAAATGTTTACTTAAATTAAAGAACATGTAAATGTTTCAGAATATTACGTAGAGAAGCAACACAGATAATCAAACTTTAATGTTTCTGCAGTGTTGCCATGTACTCAAAAACACAATTTTGAAAATAACCATTTCAAGTGAAAATTCTTATTTCCAAAAAAAATTAAAAATTCTATTTTTATTTTATTGATATTTTTAAAAACATACGATTCAAAGTAGCTACAATTATTTTTTTAATGGAACATGATACATCTTGGTTTCAAAAGTAAAGTTCGGGCACTATCTCGAAGACAACTTGACGAATATTGATTTTCAAATGGTGCAACGTTAGGGGATTATACGCGTAGACAAGGCGTGAAATCGTATAATTTTGGTGGCCTTATGACGTCGTCAAACGTGAAATCAACCGTTTTGGAAACTTCCGATGCAATAAGTCAAAAATCGGTTGTGTTGTGTGACCGTGGCTTGTTGAAGCTACATATCGTCCAGTTCATAATCTTAAATTGCAGGCCAAAAAAACTCGGTATGGCTATGGTGATTCTTCCAGCGTCATTTTTAAATAAGTACGGCCCAATGACACCTCCAGACCTTAATGCACACCTAACAGTCACTTTTTCCGCATGCAACAGCTTTTTCACAATCAATGCTGGGTTCTCCGAGCCCTATATGTAGACGTAACAAAGTGAGAAATTGGCTTCATCGCTAAAGAAAATTCTGTTCGAAACAATCAGCATTAAAAGCCTGTTTCTCTTTGACTCAATGAGCATATCGACGGCATTGTAAATGGTCAGCCGGCATGAGTAGACTTTTATGTGGATGGATGTGTAAACTGCAAACGCCATAATGAGCCCTAAGATAGGCCCAATTGCTGAAAATGCCGTGGAATCGACAAATTCGTACATTTTCACCAACAGAAGCGATATTTTCGTCAGGTCGCACATTGCGAAGGCGCACAGGCCTGACCACATCTGTAACGCTTCAAGTTTCATCAAATTTCTTTAATATTGCCAACTCCTTGCACAGTATATATAGTATCGCGATCAAAATCACCACGTAATGCTCGAAAAGTGGCCACGTTTGAACCACCACATTTGTAGCAAGTTTTAACCATCATTGCCCGTTCTTCGGTTCTTTAAAGATCTATATTCGAAAATGGCAAACCTGTCACTAAATAAATTACATTTCACATGACAGATATTAAACAGCTGACAGCCTTGCCAGACCGGCGGTTTTGAAAGCACTAAATGGATAACCCGTAACACCTTATATTGCTTGAGATTAATTTGACCGCTGAATAGCGGGCACATTGTCAACTGATTTGAATGATGATATATATTTATAGGTATCATTATTTTTAAGCAAAAAATTACAAATTTAATATAACCGGTTTTTGTCCATAAACATATAAAACTGGTTTTTAGAAAGTATTTCAATTTTAAATACCTCATTTTGACATGATTAACAAAACAATTATATATGTAGCTAAACATGACATGAATGAGATGTTACATGTAAGATGTATGAATAAGCTATTTAACATTAAACTTAAAATTTGTTAAAACAAGACACGCTTTTTGTGGCCATCGTAATGTATCGTCATTTGTATGTCTGAAACACATCTGCTCTTTACATGCTACGGAAGCGTCAAGTGGTTGTGCCGAGTTGTCGCTATTGCTGCAGTTTGTTATGAACTTCATGAAGCTTATGTTTTATGGCTTCATTGCCTAATACTCTCTAACTCTCCTTGGATACAGTGACGTATGGAGAGGAAGAATTACTCAACAAGAAAATTCGAAAAACAAAAACGTCAAAGCTTTGCCCCTTGCATACATACTTTTATTTTACAGTAAAATTAGTGGAGACATGGTCACGCTATGACATTTAAGAGAACCTAAACCAAAGTAAATAAAGAGCGTATGTGTATAAAGAAGATAATTTGAAAAGTCATGTCAAACTATTAACGGGATTAATGAAACTTGTCACTTTGTCGTTGGACACAATGACAAAAAATCTGTTCAGACCCACTAATAATATAGGACTTAGTATCAGTGACCATTAATAACGGCTGTATGAAAAAGTGCTCAAACCGAAAAGTGATCAAGAAGTTCGGGTGATGCGCCATAGTAATAAAATTCTACGAAAAATCTACCAATGCGAAAAATTACTCGCCCAGAATTTTAGCCAATTGCTTACTACGTCATATAATTGATAATTCGAAAGAATGGAATAATTGTTTAAAAATAAGTTACTTCATTTTTTTCCAATATTTCAATATTTCCAATAGTTCAGTAAGAAATACCTAATTCACAAATGCAAAGTCGGCCAATGTTGGTTAATTACAGCCCATTTTTTACAAACATTTTTGTAAATTCTTAGAAGTATGGAGGAACGGAAATTGAAATGGAAGGACCACGTAGAGGAAAGTCCATATAATATGGGTGGCTATCGGGATATTACTACACGTTCGACCTATAGATATCCAAATAAGATAGCATCTCGTAAGGGAAAACGTCTGCAAATGATGGCTGAATGAATACATCGAAAACACAAATCAAACCATCAAAAGGTAATGGAAGCAATAACGCGAAATGTCCAGCCGGCAGATACTCATGGTCAAAGGAAGGCCAAGTGAGGATACGTGTCGGCACCACGTGACGGCAAGACGATGAATCTTTAGAGAGGAACCAGAGACCGAGATGTAGAATCGACTTCCTGACCTTAACATGGTTTTCAGACGGAAGTCGGGCAATATTAAAATATATAATAAGACTCAGTGAAACCACAAGGCCAAAAAAAGTCAACAACTGCACTTGGCTATCAAATAACCATCACAGCAAAGTCCCAAAGAATTAGAACTAGGACGGTTTACATCATCTGGGTACCAGATCAGTAGGGAGTATTTGGTAATGAACGACCAAAACTCTGGCAGCCTTGTTTGAGGCAAATAGGTCTGAGTATCAAAATTGAACAACGATGAACCAAATCGCACGTTGGAAGGACTAATTGCTTAATTATATTAATTGAATTCTTGTACGGTAAATCGAGCTCAATTAAGGCCTTAATTACTTTAATCACCTATTTGCGCAATTTAGTCACACTCTCCTAATATGTAATAATGGATAGCGCACAACAATCAGAACCACTGAATTAATTGATTGTCTACGAGCTGGAGTCCTATTATTGGCTACCCTACTCAACCTAACTTATTTTGCTATTTTGTGTAACTAATTATACAGGCATTGTTGGGATCTTTAGAAATACAATAACTGCACTATTTTATAGCTTGTGATATTTTTATGTTTTATAATTTCATTGCTGTATCTACGAACGCTACAATTTATTTCTTTGTGAAAATTTAAGATCGCTATCTTTAACGGGTAGGCGGACTACTGGAGATATCCTGGGAATGAATGAAGTCAGTGTTTTAAATGCTAGCTGCGATATAGCATAATATTATACTTTGCTATAACCTCTACAATTTTTATTTTTGCTGTTTTGATTTTGCTGTTATTGCGCTGCTAAAAATAAAGGTAGTCCAGCCATAGCAAAAAGAAAAAAATCAGAAACATTTGCTGCCACAAAATAGTACTTGTCCCTGGTTAATTTTTTATGCCATTGCTATGCTCCTAGTAATACTATATGTCAGTAATGAAAATAGCTCTAGCACAAATAATAACATCAAGCAGTCATATTGCCAGCATTATAACATAGTACAGCCACCGTGCTTTGTAGTAATAGTAAATTTTTAAATACACATAATATGATCTATTAATTTTTAAATACCGGGAATTGTAATTTTTGTTTATCCTAAATAATGAATTAGGTCAAAAATCCAACCCTAGAACAGCTTGCTGTCATATCTTAACTATTGCCTTTGTTGTTGTATTTTTGAAAAAACCTTCATAGCACCAGTAATAGCAAGTTTAATCTAGCATTGCTTAAACCAGGGCTGAAGTAGTCTTACATAATTAAATAACTCGTTACGTACGAACATATTGCTTGCTAGTAATGAACGCCCTATATCCACAAACAAGTTCAAAGGTCGAGTGCTGTGGGGATGTCAAAAACGTAAAAAGGTCTTTATTCTCGCCCTTCCAACAACTTCCAACTTATTTACTTCTCTTTAGACATTTCCTCACAACTTACTTGGTTACTTGCTCTCTTTGTCACTTTGAGTAAAGCATGCGTTTTTCGTCGTTTTCATAATTTTTATAGAATGTTAGTTATTGTGTTTGTTTTGTTTGCATTTGTGTAACAAAATGTTTTGGAGGACATTAACCCCCGACTGAAGACTCACTTACACATGAAGTTAGTAATTTTTGTTAAAAAGTAAGACCGATATGAGGAAAGTGTGCATAAGTGTGTTTTGTCGTTTTGCCATTTCTAAATTTCTATAACGTTTTGCATTTCTTATTTTACAAATAATTTTTCTTTTGGTTGCTGTCTGTTAGTCAAGATGTCCGTCCATTCATTTGTTCGTCTGTCATGTGTCCGTTTGTATCTGTTTCGAATGCTACAGCTTGACTGGCTGTCGACTGCTAGCTACTGTTGCTGTTGCCTCTGCTGTTACCGTTGCCGTTGTACTCGTAAGCTCGTATGTGATACTTAAGGGTATTCATGGCAAATTTGGTGTGGGTGTGCCTGCTCAAGTTTGTCTTGGTTCTTTAATTTTTATTTTATTCGTTTACTTTTCTTATTTTTAATATTCCATACTGGGATTGGTTTTTTGTGTATTTTATTAATAATTTTTTCATGTTTTCCATTTTTTTTTTTTAATTTTCAGTTAATTTTTTTGGTTTTTTATGCAAAATTTTTGTTTGTTGTTTCTTTTCTTTCACTTCACTTGAGTGGCTTATGGTGCATGAACAGGCATTCAAACACTTTTTACATATTTCTATGCGACTATTTAAGCAATAATGGTTTGTCTGAGTATGTGCTAAGTTCTATTAAATTTGTTTTCTATTTTTTTGCATAAAAATATGTTTAAGAGTTACTTTTTGGTGTCAGTTTTTTTGTTCTTTGCATTTCGAGTACTTTCTGAGTGCCGTACACACGAATTTCATCTTTTGAACATGTTCACATGATTTACTTTAGACTTATTTTTACAAAAACAAAAAGGAAACATTTTGAAAAATATGTAGAAGCCCGTACAGGAAAAAAGTAAAAGGAAATGTTGGGTTAAAGAACTCATTCAATCAATTCATCTCACTCACGGCTACCAGATGAATAGATAGAGAGTGTGGCATTAATTAGTCAGCAATTAATTACACACAATTTAAATATTTGCGTTTGAAATTAATGAAATTTACATAAAGAAATTTTTCATGAAATTAGTGGCATAAAAGTTTTGTTTGTTGGCAGAAGGTGCAGAAGAGCTTTTTTAATTTAAATATGTACAAGTACAGTGATAGCCATAAGCAATTAGGCTGTGATATTTCTAAAACGAACTGTATTTAAAATGTTTGTTTTTTGGCTTGATAACATAAAGTTTAATTGTATTCTGAAAATTTTTAAATAGAACTTGATTTTGAAAGACGTCTTCAAAATGTTAGGTAACATGCTCCTAAATGTTATTTTTCCCTGTCAGTATTTATTGCATTTTCGAGGGTACCAGATTTGATGAGAGCAAAGCTTTAAATTGTTAAGTTTAATTTAAATAAATCTTGCTTGACCTTCACTGAGATACATTAAAAGAAAACCAATTTTTATAGCATTATCACGGCAACCATATTATATTCTTTACAACAATATATTATTGTGGCAAACATATTATTATTATTCAAAAAAAATATTTTTAAAATTACTTTAGTTACGATACACAAATTATTGTTTACATTTAATCATTCAATGATTTCTATTCATAAAAATTGCAACAAAGCCGAGTTGAACAATAAAATTTTTAAAAATTTTCTAACCCTAACGAAAGTGTTTTAACTAGACAAAAATAATATGTAAATTTCTTAAGGTGTTTAAGCAAAGAGTGAGAGTAATGTTGCTGAAGAGGTTTGCTCCCTGCGTTCGTAACTCAGATGCTGCCAAACAGTATTATTGTTAAACAAGAATTACAATAATAATGTGACATCTGTATAACCATATGATTCAGTCCTTATATGTTACTTATTGCTTATGGTTACCTGAATCATATATTAACTTTGAGTGTAAATGGCAAGGAAAGTGCTTTTAAAGAAAAACCATTTCATAGATTTATCCACAGAGGTGTACGTCTATCGCCTATTTGCAGACATAGGCATAAAGAAGTTAACACAGATCAGGAAAGAAAACTCTTTTAAGAAAAACATATAATAACATTTTTCGAGGGAACTATAAAAGGTAGACTAAAATTTTGCGTTGCTTGGTGTGAACAGTGTTTTCAGTTTGGCCGTTTTGAGCCTTAATTTACAGATTGCCTGAGTGTTTATCCTGGGGACCTATGATTATTTTTAATGGATCCGCACTCAGGCAATTCATTTCGTTGGAGCAGGAGTAGTTTTTGTAGATATTCGACTTAAATTCTCCCACACGATCTTTATACTCCAGAGATCGAGAAAGCCATATGTTTTCGTACCTGCCATGACTACTTTCACGCCCACATTTTTTATAAAATTGAATTTGTGATTGATTAAAATTAAATTTTTATTTTCAAATAGAATTTTTTTAAACTTGGTACTCATGCTTCTTCTATCACAGCCATGATCACCACATGCTTTTCTTTGCCCTCCCTTTACATTTTCAATGATTAATTTGTCATTATACAAAAGAATTTTTTCAAATTCTCATTCTCAGAACGGAAAGTGACACTGAGGATGGCACAAGCGGTGACGGAAATTTGTTCCAAAATCTACATCAACACCCGATCGAAATATCAAATCAAGAAACATATAAGCCTCTTTATACAGCAATCTTTCCGGATCAGGCCGCTGCTTATCCCGTCGAATTTTTAAATTCACTAGAACAACTCGTAGTGCCCTGACATGACCTAACTTTAAAAGTTGACGCACAAATTATACTTATGAGAAATATTGATCCCCAGCTATAAACATCGAATCACCCTTGTTGTTCTCATTAAATGTTGCCTGCTCCAGGATTGGAAGCCAGCACAATCTCTTTGCGTATGTATCAGAATGTATAACAAGAAAGGAATAAATAAAATTCCAAAAATTATACACTCAAAATAATCCATGCATACAAATAGTTGGCTTTAATTATAAAGTATATAGAAGCAGTTTTTAAGGCAAATGGCTTTGTATCCCGAAAAGATCGGGTACAAAAAATTACAGCCATTAGTAGCAGTTTCGCAATAAAATATATTTCTCTAAAAATATCGTCTATTTCTATCACAAAAAACTTATCAATACCAAAGTCATTTCGCAACGCTCTTAGGAATTATGAGATATTTTTAAACTTTCATTTTATTGAATTTATGTATTAAAGAAATTCGCAACAAGTATGCAAATGCTATTGGGTAGGAAGGGATGCCTCGCCACGCTCAATGTGCCTGTTTTTTCAGCCTCTGGTGCCCATCAAATTGGGATTGACTACTACTTTGTTTATGTACAGGGTGTCCGTCGGGAAGGTATACTACTTTGTTTGTTTATAATTTTTAATTAAATGAAAGAGAATGGATCGTATATTGATAAATGTTTTATTTAAAGTCGGCAATTATGTATGGAATACAATATCAGATAAATGTCCGTCTCTGTTAGCCTCACAAATGCGAGCACTTTTTCATTCATTCGCGGTATTTCATTAACTTCATCACGAAGATTTTGTTTGAGTTGCTCCAGTGTTTCTGGTTTGTTTGCATAAACCTTGCTTTTCAGATATCCCCACAAAAAGAAATCCGGAGCAGTCAAATCAGGCGACCGTGGAGGCCAAACAACATCACCATTCCTTGAAATAACTGGTTGTGAAAAGAGGTCTCGCAGTATTTCCATTGTAATCCTGGATGTATGCAATGTGGCTCCGTCTTGTTGAAACCTCATGTTAGTCAAGCCCAAACCATGCAGTTGTGGCGTTAAGAAGTTTTCAATCATATCACGATATCGCTCCCCATTGACAGTTACCGTTACGCCGTTTTCAGTTTCAAAGAAATCAGGTCCAATGATTCCTCCTGACCAAATTGCACACCAGACTGTCAATTTTAATGGATGCAAAGGTGACTGATAAATAATTTGAGGGTTTTCCATTGCCCAGAACCGACTATTCTGTTTATTCACATGTCCATTCAAATGAAAATGTGCCTCGTCACTCATTATGATTTTTTCATGAAAATCGGGGTTGTCATGGGCGAGCTATAGCATCCTATTGGCATATGTACGGTGGCGTAGATGGTCTTCTGAAAGAAGCTCCTGTGTCAACTGAATCTTAAATGGTAACAAATGCATATCTTTGTGCAAAATTGTGGCCAAAGTTGTTCTTGGAAGACCAAGCTCCTGAGCACGGTGTCGAATTGAGGTTGATGGATTGTTTTGAACACTTTCTTGAACAGCAGTAATGTTTTCAGCCGATCTTGCAGTACGTTGTGGTCCATGCTTGGGCCTATCAGCTACAGTCCCTCTTTCTTCGAAATCATTCACTTGTTGGCTTGTTGGCTGGCACGTTGCTTCTCCCAAAACTTTCACGTAACTTTTTCATTGTCACAGTAATCGATGATTGATTTTAATAAAAAGATTTAACGATTAAAACACGTTGGTTTGCCGAATATTTTTCCATAATAAATTTACCACGTCTGCCAAATATTAACTGTCAAGACTAATGTTTACCAAAATAGCCGCACCCTGTATTTCGACGAGTAAGTTTGTGTTTCTGCCTGGCTAATGGGAACTTCTTATATAGCAAGAGACGCAGACGATAAGTCGGAAAACCTTAGACTGTCTTCTTAGTATCTTGTGGATGTTTGATTCACAAGCAGTAGCCGACAGCGAATTGCCACATGCCCATATTGGCTACGTAACGGATTTGTATAAAAGCAATTTGTAATCCAAGGCCATAATTGAGTTAGGACTATCAACCAGTGTAATTAAATTTTTCTTGGTACTGCAGGACCAAGTTAGGCATCTATCTTGGATACCATAATATTTAACGTGTGTTTCCGCTAGAACAGTGTGATTTGTTATTGGTGGATAATTTTGCCTGCTGACGAAAAACGTTACGTGAGTACATTTCGATGATTTCACCTTTATTCTTCACTTTTTAGCCAGCTCTCTAGCTCCTGAATATGAGACTGAAGTTGTTCAAATGTAACCTTTGGATTATTATTAACACTTATAAATGCAGTGTTATCTGCAGTAAGTGAAAGTTTACCATATATTTACTTTTGAAAGAAAGCTTCAGAATAAATTTAGACAAAGTCTTCAGCAGAGTGGCAATTTCTTAGGCATTTTGTTTTGAAGTAAAGTCAGAACTTAGAAGGAAAACTAATTACGGCCTAATTTGCCAGCAACGATAACATAAGAGTAAAATGCTAGAGAAGGAAAAAATACCAAAGTCACTAAATGTGTCTGCAGGTAAAACTACGTATGTGGCTGCACAAAAATGTTATGAAAGAAAACATCTATGCAGGTTTTAGTAAGCATGAATAAAATGTTATACGTTTTTATAAGATATAACAATGTATGTATGTTCCTATGGGGTTTTATATGCGTAACTATTTATCATAATAAAAACGTAAGTCTACATACTTTAATAATGCTGAAAACTAGTAATAGACGTAATTAATGAAAGCCACAGAAAGAGATCCACACAGGTTTTCACAAAAACCAGTTTAAAGTCTCCTACCCTCCCACAATTTAAAGCAGCCGAAATCTGTTTCCAATTCGGTAAATTCTATTCTTGGTTACAGCAGAAATATTTTAAGTAGAACTGCAAAAATACGCAGCCTACAGAAGTTCTCAAATGAATTTACAAGAGGAGGAGGTTTTATTAATCGCACACATACAAACACCAGTAGCCTTGGCTGCACGAAATCGTGTACATCATGCCACAATACTTTTGATTTCAATGGCAGCAACAGCAACGCCCGCAGAACTTTAGTACAGCAAATTTTAAACAATTACAACAATAACAACATCAACAACAACCAGGCACAAATTGATGAAAAGTGCATGAATTACATTGCATTACACGACGCGTCGTGGCCAGACTGTATAAGACAGAGAATGAATGAATGAAAAAGTAAACTGATGCTACGCTACAGCAGTAAGTTTGTGCCATTAGTATGCGTGTGTGTGTGTGTGTGGCAATGAAATTTTGGTTGAACAAAAAAATATTTTTCTTGTTGTTACTATGAAGACATTTTGAAGATGATGAATGACTTTAAATTCGTTGTTAGTTTGCCCACAAACAAACACACGAATTATTTGTTTTAAAGAGAGAAAAAGCTTTTGATTTCCTTTAACATTGAATGGCTTAGTAACTGTGTGCAGCCCATAATCTATGAGTAAAAACTTAGCTTGAAGGTTTTACTACTTGTGATGACCAACATCTACCCTAAATACAAAAGTATTTTTATTTTTTATGTTATTTACTAAAATTAAAATGTTTCAAGTAACCAAATTTACGTAAGACATCGAATTGTCGCCACTTTAGGCTTAGTTAAAATTATCGAAGTCATTGCATCCGAATCTAAAGTTAGTTTCTACGAGTCACGTGTCTGTGCTACATGGACTTGCAAGTGCAAACCCCGTATGGTTATGGTTATGGATGAGGGTTTTCGATTGCCCAGGACCAACTATTCTGTTTATTCACATATCCATTCAAATGAACATGTGCCTCGTCACTCATTATGATTTTTTCATGAAAATCTTGCAGTACGTTGTGGTCCTTGCAGTCCCTCTTTCTTCGAAATCATTCACTACACGATAAATAGTGCGTCTTGTTGGCAGTTTGTTTTTCCCAAAAATTAATCGATGATTAATTTTGAAACAATATTTTAACAATTAAAACACGTTGGTTTACCGAATATTTTTCCATGATAAATTTGCCACGTCTCTACTTCAAGACTAATGTTTAGCAAAATGACGGTGGACACCATGTATTTTTTGTTATCTGTGATCTACGACATTTATGTGTAAAACAAAATACCTCTATACGATGGTCGATATTTTCAATGACTCTGAGACATAAGTGAGGTTCAATGTCTATAATGTGCCAAATTATCTCATCTTGTAGCTCTTGAATTGTTCTTGGCATATTGACGTACACTTTTTCTTTCAAATATCACCAAAGAAACAAGTCCAACGGTGTCAAAGCACATGATAACAACGCCACGGCCTGAGATAACACGGCCATTGAATTTCTTGCGTAAGAGAGTCATTGTTTCATTGGCTGTGTGTCAAGTGGCACCATCCTGTTGGATCCACCTATCGTCCAGGTCCATATCCTCAATTTCTGGCCACAAGAAGTCTATTATCATCTCGCGATGGC
Source organism: Phania funesta (assembly GCA_963932375.1). Taxonomy (NCBI): domain Eukaryota; kingdom Metazoa; phylum Arthropoda; class Insecta; order Diptera; family Tachinidae; genus Phania; species Phania funesta. Next base: position 24,922,764 of record OZ010652.1, read on the forward strand.
TACTCACAATTCACATAGTAGATTATGATTGGACCACCCATACATAACTTCAGTTTGTTGTTTTTAGTTGTTATAAAAAATATTTTATTTCCTGATGATGCTACATAATGGAGTAGCAAAATATCGAAAAGAATTAAAGAGTTTTTATAAAGAAGACCTTCAAGCTTGAGGAATTTAATAAATTGAATTTCAAAAAAGATCAAGGATCTTTATCGTCTGACACTTTCATTAAAATTAAAAAAAATCGTCTGCTGTGAAGACCCCTAAAAATGTTATTAATATTTCTTTTAATTGTTCCTCATTGCGATTAACGTAAACTATGCAGCTTTTGTTGGTTAAAAAAACTCGATTAAGAAAAACAAATGCATCCAAATCGTGGCTTGGTCGATGATATTGCAAATGTCGCTGCTACTAGTACTCGATATCGAAGATATTAATGTAAACCATGAACTCCGTGAAACAATTCAACTTCTACACAAGACATTTCTTGGCTGTGTACTTTCTGGTTTCGGTGCTCAGAATGTTCCTACTAGACTACTTATGTGATTTACGATAATGCTCAAAGTCAACGACCTCACTTCAAGCCGTACATTATACTTATTACTACATTTCTGATCTTGGAGTACATTCAGGCTTTTATTCGCTTCCTTTTCCAGGCTCCCTTTGTGTCTGTATTTTAGTATATTGTTTGAACTCTACAGTGCGTCTAATATTAGGCAGGTATCATATTTACAATAAATCAGATTCATCTTCACAACTACTGAATTCAGTAATCCCTATCGATATTCGTATCAAAGCCATTCACTCGCTTAACTTGTAAATAGCTTAACCCCAAGTAGAGTATTCTTAGTAAGGAAAACGAAACAAAAAATTTAAAATATTTATTATCAGATGAAAATATTTCCTGTTGATCAGTAGCACTCATTTTGGCATCGTGCCAAAAAAATATTACCACAAAAATATTTCGTGCTATTGCCGACATGATGCCAGCCGATGACCTTCAAATCGGTTATTTGCACTTTTCATACCGTAAGACAACATTCAAGCACTCAAAATACACATAAAAAGAGAGGGAGAGCATATATAGTATACGTAAAATGCGGTAGCAGCAGCATTGCTATAGTAACACAATTTGCGGTTAAGTACCAATATGAGTTTGACAATGCACTATGGGTGTAATCGGACTGTTTTGTTTACCATTAAAAAATAAATTTTATTGTTGTTCTTTTCTTAAGTTTTTATATGTAATAAAAAGGCTTGTTGCTATTTCTGCATACTTGTGTTCTTTTCTAAAATATACGAACAACAGCATGTGCCTTTCTAAATATGTTGCACAAAAAAATGCAGAATATGTAAAATTTTTTGCACTCAACTCTAAGTCCAAGCTGAGACGGTGGCGCTCATTGTTTGTGAATATCCAACACTGGCTAGCATAAAGCTTAGAACCACGCGCAGACACTTGTTAAATGTGAATGTCATGGTGGGCCTAAACGTTGGACAAATGCTAGCAATTAAAGAGGCTCCGTGGTGAGAAAGAATGTCGACAGTCTCAAATCACTATGGTCAAGAGTAAAGTCTGGCCGAAACACGAGGCACAAATAAGAGTAAGATAGTCTTAAATTACAAATTCTTTGCCTGGAATCAATTCAAGCAAAAAAGGATACCGAAAAGAGCCGCGTGGGTGCATTTTCTTTAATCTCCACTTTTTTTGCCAGTCCTCTAGCTCGTAAATGTAAGACAGAAGTTATTCGGACGCATCCCTCGGGTATTGTTTAATACTTTTAAATGCAGTGTCGTCTGCAAATGTTGACGTACTTATGTATACTGGACCAAATCGACCGTTATACAAAAAAAGTTCCATCCGTCACCCCCCAAGATTAAATATATTCCAATGACGATTCTTAAACGCCCATTAAACTTTTATGAACAATTTTAGTTCAGGTATTTTTTTGTACGTTTTGACTTTTCAAATCATGATATTGTTAAAACCAGTAAATAGAGGTTAAAATATTATGTAACCTTATGAGCAATTGTTTAGGCGTTTAGAAAAGTTGCACATTAGCCGGGAAGGATCCGTGATAGTAGAAGTGAAAACGATAGCGGCAAAATTTTGAGAGTGAACAAAAATGATTGCATAATTTTTAGTGGGCTATCCGATGGTGACAAAAAAATTGGTTATTATGGAAGAAGGATTCGAAATCAGATGTCCGATTGAAAAACCACCACCCACGACAAAATTGAAGTCGATTTCAAATCATTAACAAAGATATGATATAAGAGTATGTTGTGATCAGACTTATAATGATCGAAAAGTTTTGCTACTGCGAAGGGCATAACACACTGAAGTGGGCTGTACATTCTAATTAAATTTTTAATGTAAAAGATAAATAATTCATTTCAATAATATAAATTTTTAGCAAATTTTACACATATTACCCCCATAGTGTTTTATTTTTGTGGTTTGCTATTTTACTAAGTAAATTGAGCTATTTTGGGCATGATTGAGAGTTGTTGTTTCTATGCCTTTGTGTGTGTGAGTGTGTGTTAGTACTTCATGTGAACTAGAAACCACCCATGGTCTATAACAACACATCGCAGTCATTTTATACTCGCAGCAAAATAATCCATTTACGAATGTGTGTTTTTCAAATTTATACAACTCATTTGATGCTGTAGCTGCAACACACGCATTTTTTTATACAAAATCACACGCACACACGGTGTTAGTGGCACATTGACATTGGCATTGAATATTTTGTGGTATGCATTGCGAAAAATGTGGCAGTAACTTGTAGTTGGTTGTTGCTGCCGATGTTTTTAGACTATTTTTAGAGGATTTGTTTTGTTGTTTTGGTTGTTAGATTTCCGCACACAAAAATGTTGTTCAAATCATTTACACACGCACGAGCACTTTTGTGCAATTGTGTGGCATTAGGATGTGTATGGGCACCATGAGAAAAGTGCAAGTGAGTGTGTTTTTAGCTAAATGTTTTCGAGTTGTTTTTATTTCATTTTTTTTTTCGTTGCGCCATTAAATAAAATGTACACGATGCTAATGTAAAGTGTGCTTTTGTGCCAAGTTTATTAGTGGTGCGTGTGTGCGCGTGTGTGTTACTGGTGTACATTTAAATGTGGCATATGGATATGTTTTTGGGTCGTCTATATGTCGCTTCCTTGTCCCAATATTTGCATAATAGATTTTACTTTGATTTGCTATGTTGTCAACTGGTTGATACACAATCGTTTGTTGCATCTAGTAACTGTCTGAATTGCTTGCACCAGTTATTGCTTTCATTGTTAAAGTAGATTTTCTTGTTTATTTGTGTCTAACAAAGTTTGATTTCAAGGTGTATGGCAATACACACATGCTCATCTACATACTTGCATCTGCACAAGCAACCCACCAACCAACCAGTCACATATTCATTCATCCGTACCTTCAGTTTCTATACTTATTTTATTGTTGTATGGACTGTTGTTGTTGTTGTTCTTGCTGCAATTGTAAACTTGCATGTATTGTAACAATGTGGCAAAGTCAGTGGGTCAACTGGATGTGTGTCACCAATAACAATTACAGTAAATAAACACAATATCGCGAAGGAAATTACAACGAGAATAAGAACGTGGAAATAGATACCGGAAGTGAAGTATTTAAACGTTTTTCTGCAGATCAAACGCTTAAAAATGTAAGAGAAATTTATATCAAGCAACTAATGGGGGATGGGGGGCCACGTCTACCTTACTCATGGTCCGCGTTATAGGATTTATTGTAATAGGGAGCTCTTCAATAAGCTCAAGTTGATTTTGGAAATAGCGCAACAATCCATTTTTCCCCCGCTATTTAGGGCCATGAGACAAAACATTGAATGTCCTGCAGTAAAGAGCCGCGATTTTACTGGTTATCCCGGCGATTGTTTATGGTGCTTCATCATAGCATTTAAATATGTGTGTTGATGACGATTCTCATGTCATATCAGAGGGCAAAAGATAGTAGGGCAATAATGGGACTTTTATTTCGCTCTTCATCCTTTGGAACATTTTCTTATGAATGTTTTACCTTATAAATATTCTTCACGAGGAACTCGTGTATTTATGATCGATTTGGCAAAAGTAAAATAAACGTCCAACGCACACTCCACACACACGCTTTATATAAAATATTTCAAGTCGCATGTACACTAGACCGGATCGACCCCCATGCAAAAAAAGTTGCAGCAGACACCCCCTAGAATCAAGGGTAGTTCAACGACGATTTCAAAACGTTTAATAAATTTGGTTGCCACGCCTATAAATGCAGCCCTTTTAGTCTTTTGTTTATTATGCACCAACTTTAAGTCGGATCACAGAACATCGTTTTAATGGTTCAATTTCGTCTTCATCAGTTTTTCTAACGGACGTTATTTATATATACGACCTCTGATATTTCGGATGCTCCTTTTAAAACTATTAGTCCTGGCTTTTAAAATATTAATTTTTACCACTCCAAAAATGCCGTCACTTCTGTTTTGCTATAAAATTCTTGATATCACTGGCTGGTATCTCGGAACCTTCTCTCCTGCTGCTATTAAGGCTAAAGAAATTAAGCTTCTGATATTTTAACGTTTGTTCAGTAGTTTTTTTTTACCAATACGCCGATTTAAAAGGTTTATAGGAAAATATGCCAAAAATTGTTTATCAGTGGGGGGAAGGATTGGAGATATCCTCGGTCGTGTTCAGAACTTGATGTCTGATTGAAAAATTCAAGCCGCTTTCAGACTATTTATAATGATATGCTTTAAATTGTGATCGGTCTTAAAATGCCGACACAATAAACAAAAATTTAAGTGGGCTAAATTAAAGGGTGTGCCAAAAAAACTTTTATAGCCGCTTTAGAGTCGTCATTGAAATGTCTTTCATCCTAGGGGGTGACTGGTGCTCCTTTTTGTTTTACTCACTATAATCTACACCAGGGACCAGATTATTGCACACGATATCGACTTATATTCTATTGATGTTTCCTTTTGTATGCACATGACGTAACTGGACCTCGGCACCGTTCTTTTCTGAAATTGTTTCAGCACAATGCTCTGCAAAGAATAGAAACTCCAAAAAATGTTCAGTAACTTTATACGATTGATTAAGAAAAGTTTCTGGGTGTTTAATACACAAGCAGAATCACACAACTCAATGCTATATATAATTATTTTTATATAGAATGATATAATACAACTCAATACTTTAGAGCCAAAGTTGAGTTGTGTGCTACCTTTGGCACGATAGATATCGGTCTAGATAAATTCTTGAATATTTAACGTTATTTTCCATTACTACAGTGATCTCCTTTATTTTGATTGCTGGATAAATTTTGGGTTCTTTTATTTTTCATTTGCGTAGCAAGTTCGGATATATGGATCTCTAATTGCTGAGGTACTAACGCGGGGCCTCAATTTACATTTATACTTAAATGCATTGTCATCTGAAAACCTTGTTAGCAAGGCTGCGGTCCTAGTATGCTGCCTTAAAGGGACACCAGCGAATATTTTCTCCTTGTTATTTGGGCTGTCCTATTTTTTGTGCAGGTGTATGTGCAAATAAAATTTTAAGGCCCTTCTTCACGCTCTCTATTGGAATTTTGTTCTAATATTACTCTTATTCACTTCCACTTCAGTGTTCGAAAGTAATTAGTCTTAGTTCTGCTAAGGATTTGCAATTGTTGGCAAATAGTAAGATTTCATGCTTAAAGAATTTTACAACACAAGAGATGATATTTTCTATTGAACCAGAGTATATTTAAGAAATTTTTTAGAATTGATAACTAAGATGTGATTTATAATCTTAAAGTTGCCACATAAAAACAAATTATTAGCGATATATTTCTGCTCTGGCAACACATAAAGGAAAAAAAAATTTACATATAAATTGGTTTCCAAATCTTATAATTATCGAAATGAATTTAGTGTTCAGGAAAAATTAATTTGAATTCGGAATTGTTGTTCGCAAAACATCTAAAGTGATAATTTTTTTATATAGGCTGTCAAACATTACAGACTGAGCGATTGCAGAAAAAGACCGGGCTAAAGTCTCCAACCTCATAGGAACTCTGGCCTCTAAAACAAACCTCCTAAGTAGTTGACAGGCAATGCCTCTCAAATGAGATACGTCCGGTAGAGTATCGCTTGGGTCCTTATCTGTGCGAAAGCCGGACAGTGGCATAGAAAGTGTTCCATCGATTCGGATAGCACTAATCGCCTTCCGCACACGCTATACGGCTTACATGTGCTTGCAAGCGCGAGTGATCAGTACATTCACCGTCATACTAATTTCAGATTTGCTCAGTCTCAAAAACCTCCTTGTTTGGGTCTCCCCATAGGGTTTTTGTTATTTGTCCTACCGTGTTCTCATTCCACGGTATATGGCCATCTTTCCCAGCCTTTCAGTTCGTATTTCGAGGCTTCAAGCGGCTAAGCGCTACTAACGCCCACCTCCTGGAGCTCTCTGGCCTTAATTGCTAGACCGTTGGCTTATGTATTTCCGACTACTCCATAGAAAGCCGACACCCATATAATCGGCAGTCTTCCATACGCTGCGTAGGCGTTTATCGGTTTTTTGCATTCGCTATCCGATTCTAGTGCCCTTATTGTTGTTTGGCAGTCCGTAAAAATGTTAGCCTCCAAGGCTGAGGCCGTTCAGATACTCCGTGGCCACCCAAACTTCCGCTTGATCCGGAACTAGGAAGTATATTGGTTCTTCAAACCCGTCCAATCCCCTACGTTGGAACCGTCTGTGAAATAGCTGAATCCCTCGTCTGCCTGCTATCTCAATTCATTAACTTACCGTTACCTTACTCCTAACATTTCCAAAGCAAATTGCAATGTCAGGCCATATTTTCCCCTGGGGTTTATTCCAAAATACGATCTTCTGCAAGAGACTCCGGCAGGATCATCTGCTCATAAATATGCATCATTAAGAAAAAGCGATGGTGCATTTTAAAAATCCATAATGCTGAGGAAAAATAAAAAAGATTTCGTGCTTAAATTCACAAGCAAATAAAACTTCAAAAAAATATTAACAAAAGCAAGACACAATTTAAAAGCAAAAACTTAAATCAAACAACTGGCTGCAGCTATAGCGAAGAGTGGATTATAAAAGCAGCTTTTGTTTTTTATTGTTTTTCGTTAAAATACTGAAAACAAACAATTGGCGAATATTAAATACTTTTATGAACAATTCCACAAAGCGAAAGCAAATTTTGTTTTTAGTTCTTTATTTGCGCAAGAATCAACGATTGAGTATTTGTTGGTTTTCAATAACATGTCTGATATTTTGCTCGGCCTCTTCCTCCATCCCCCCGTTATGTCAGTCCGTTCCGAAGTCCATCCAGCCCGTTAGTCAACCAAGCAACCAAAAATACAACAAATAAAAGAGAAAGACCTAAAAAAGCACCAACAAAAGTCTGTCCATAAAGTCAACACACAATATAATCAGCATGTTTATTTTATGTTGTTGTTATTTTGCTGCTGCTGTTGTTGTTGTCGAAAGTTGACTGGTGTATTTTTATTGTATTGTTGTGTGTGTTATTTTTGTTTTCTTATTTCTTTATTTGCAAAGAAATAATAATAAACGCACACAACACGCTGCCAAACTTAAGCATACGAAAGTATAATAAAAAATAACGTACACACACACATACACTTTATCACACTGTGCACATACCGTACGTATGTATGTACAACAAGGTCAATGAACCTGGCCCAATGTAATTTCGGTTATCGTAGGTTAAGAAGAATAATGGAGAACAACAACAAGCAACACAAGCAATATTAATTTAAAGAAAAGAAAAAAGGGAATATTAATTCGAGTGTGTATGAGTAACTTAGTGAAGTGAAGTGAAGTGAATGGACGAAACGCATGAAATGTACAGTAAACGATAAAACAACACACACACACACTCACACTCATATGCCTTTGCAAACAAATATAAAACTCATACTGCCAAACGCATTCATTGTCCCCTGTTTTTGTAATAATATGAAAATATCACTGATATTTGTAATCGTACTAACAGAACAGTGGGACAAAAGTAATAATTATTACAACATATTTTACTTAATTTTTTTTTAAATAAAATTCAAACAAATACAAATTATTGCAGTGAAATTTAGTCTGCATAAGGGGGACTGTATAAGCGTACTTCTCAACCTTGTAACAGTTCTTTTTAAATATGAAATTTTAGAAATAATCATTATATGCGGTTCCTGCTATAAAGCGTTAGCCACTTTGCTTCCCTCTAGGGTTGTTGGTAATCAAATTGTCTGTTATATTTTAGTAATTTTAGTCATTTATTGCGTTTCTAGGGCGAAATTAAAAGACTGTCAAGGTATCAAATTGACGACGAAAACAGGTAGTTTAGGATAGAACTTTAAAATGAATATTTTATTTTAGCCAACAATTAATAATTCAACCAATACTCTGTGAAATTTTAGATACAAAAATTATAAAAAAAAATCCATTTTCTACGTCGCTGCATAGATTTTAAAGCAAACATAGAATATAAAAGAAGATCAAAGTAGAGATCGGCACCGCTCATATCATTTGGATGAATCATGCATGATGACGCATGCCCACGTTTGATGGTCAGTACTTTTTCTCCACAATCATCCTATCTTGCATTAATCTGAGTATAAAAAGTCCGTACATATGTGTAAGCGTGCATGGATAGAAATTTTGTATGATTGTTTCGTGATTGGGATGTTCTGATTCTACATTTAAATGCATTTTTGGCAAGAACTGGTAAAAATAAAGAACTGATGGCGTTAATTTGATTGTTTTTTCGCAAACATGATGTGACCATGAGTTTTGTTAACGTGGTTAATTATTCATTATAAATACCTGAGCTTTCATGTGTCTAAGCAAATAAAAACAAGGCTGTAGGTTAGAAATATTTTTATCGTTAGCGTGAATGATCGTGAGTGAAAAGTTATTCACGTTTATATCTGTAGACCAAAATAACTGATTGATAACTGTTACATATGTAAGTATATGATTCTTGCCCTTTATAAATTATTAATTCAATTCTTCAAATACCAGACGAAGCGGTGGAGGCTGTAGAATAATTCCGGATCAAAAAGTTGGTTACGTTATTTAAGCAGTTGGGGCTCGAGGTAGTTGTACGCGGGTTGCCTGTTTATATCAATTTGTAAAACCTTTTTTCGAATCTTATGTATGATGCTTTTAAAACAACAATTAAAGGCAGTTGATGAGGGGTGACCATATTCATATTGGCCCGGGTATTATTATTATAAATGTATGGGGGGATATCGAAGCAGACCACTTACTTTCTGGGTCGCTTTTCGACTCCCATTTCGCTCCTCAAATTGATTTCAGGGAACCGATCCGTAATCACAGCCACCTTACTTCCAATTGAGTCTCGTGCTAGCCCTAGCCTTTACTCTTGACTAAAGTGATTTCAGATTGTCGACTGGTAACTGTCGACACTCTTCCTCATCACGGAGTGTTTTGTAATTGCTAGCATTTGTCCAAGGCTTAGTTCCCCCATAGCATTCACATCTAACAAGCGTCTGCTCGTGGTCTTAAGCCTTATGCTAGCCAGTGCTGGACATTCACACACAATGTGCGCTATCGTCTCCGCCTCTTTCAGGCATAGTCTGCATGTATCATCTTCTACGACTTTCATCTTAGCCAGATGGTACTTGAAGTTTCCATGTCCTGTCACTAACGCAGTGATCTGTTTAGTTTCAGAACACATTCCAGCACCAGTTTGGAATACACGTTCACTTGCCTCATGCGTTTTATAACTGACTGATTGTCAAGTGCAATGAGAACCCTTTTCCCACACACTCGGCTTTCAAGCAAGTGCTCAAACGCATGCAGCAGCCCAACCAGTTCTGCCTGGTAAACTGACACGTACCTCCCCAGACGCAGACTACGGGACAAGTTCAGCTCAACTGAGGATACACCTGCTCCTGCCCTGCCACTCATAAGAGAACCATCAGTAAAAATGCTGATGCTCATTATGTATAATGCCTTCTGCAATGAGTGTCCGATGCAGCCTCTCGACTACCTTTCTTCTACTCATGCGTTCCACCGACATCTGAGCACCCCTAACCTCTTTCCCAACGAGGTCCAGGATACTCTTAATGGCCCGGGTAAATACAAAATGTAAACAACCAGTGTTTTGGTATCCTAAGGGACCAACAAGTAAAACGTAAGAATTGATAAGTAAATAAGACCCCGTAACAAAAAACTTGTTTTGTTATTTATTAAGATTTAGAGGCAAAAGGCTACAAATGATCACAATCTGCACAGTCATAAAAAGAATTAGAATTAGAAAAAAAAATCACCTTTAAATACGATTCGACTTGAGTTAAGGGAAATTATAAATTCTGCATTAATATAAAATGTTGTAAATATGTTAGAGCTTACAATGTGGTACCGAAAATTATATTACAAGAATTTGTTATCAAATGAAAAAACCTTGTACGTGTTCAGCTAACAAGAAAGAATTTGATGTAGCTAAAGAAATTACCTAATCGCCTCCAAATATTTGCGACATAGTATTTTGTCACATACAAAAGGTTGTGGAAACTTCACCTGAAGAAAGTTGTACCATATTTTGTTGTTGTACGAAAAAATTTTATTAAATTTTGTGCGATTACTAGCTTTAATGGGCATTAAACTAGTTTACATTAAAAGTGTTTTTTTTATAAATAAATTCTTATTTCAACAAATCTAGACATTTTTCGCCACTGTGCGCTGGAAATTATTTACTTTATGACAGACAATGACCTAAACCAAAGCATAGTACAATATTAAAAAAAACACTAAAATCCACAAACGACAATAAAATTAAATATAAATTTAAAAAAATAAGTAAAATAATATGAAAAATAACACAAATGTCACGGACACGGGGCAGGAACACTGAATAAAAATTGAAGGAAAAACCAAAAATTGCTCCAACAGAACAAATTAATACCACACGAAATATATGAAGTAAAATGATAATAAAAATTAAAAAAGAATAAAAAACAAAACCAACTACTTCTCAAAATCGACGTGTACGGTCAGCCATGTCGTTTCAGTTGAATTGCTGGCTCGTCTGTTCTGGCAACATGTTCGTACACATTTGTTCTTCAGCAGATCTATAATAGCTTGAAGCCGTTCAAAAAATATCATCATCTGCAAAAAATTATTCTATAATAGCTGTCACCTTTAGAGCAATAAGAAGAGTTTCAGATTACATTGTTGTAAGGCAGAAGGTTTTCAACCAACCAACAAACACCATCCAACAAATCAAGCGACAACATTTCCATGCATGCACGCAGCTAATGAATAGTATTTTTGAATATAAAATCACAATGCTTGGGAGGGAAGTAGAATTGAAAAACCTTGAGGTCTCAATAATTTTAATAACAAACGGAAACCTCTTTTAATACTAAAGATAAAGTTTAACGTTCACGCTACTAAACCTAAAAAGTTTTAATTAGATGAGGATTAAGGGACAGCTTCGCAAGGTACCTCTTTGACTTATTGATGAATGGAATCATATTCGAATATAACTTAAGTTACGGAAACTTAAACATATTCAACCTTCCACCTATTTTTAAATATTGCTCTTCGATCAATTCCTGCTCAGCTGTCACATTCACCAGTTAAACTTGTCTTTAAACGTCGTGTTGAAGTTACCACATGTTTGAGAGAATTATCAAAAAGCCACAAAACGCATACGATTTTTCTTTTAAGAAGCAAAAAGAATAATCGAAAATAAATTCAAAAGTAATTAAATATTAAGAGAAAAAATAAAATAAAACTACTTTTAGCTACAATTGTGGTTTTTAAAAATATGATATTTTCAATGTGAATGTCCTTTGATTGCAACTAGACTAAACTCGCTTAAGCACTTGATTCCTCTAGGAAAGAAACCATTATAGTGTTAACATCGCCATTTGTGTGTACATACATATGTTCATAATTGTCTACTGAACATGTAAATTCATTTACACAACAAAGCTGTCAAATATCAATTGTATTTCACATGGAAATCTAAAGGACACCGATTGTGATTCATTGACATTTGCTATTGGATAATGTTATAAAGGCGTTAAGATGTATTGAAATTTATGCTTGTCAATCCTAAAACTTATTTGAAATTTCATTGGAAGTCTGACACGTAAATGCGCTAATTCGGGAGCAGAGTTGTTAAGGCGTACAATGGTAAAAAGTCTTTTATTTCATAGAAGTAATAGAATGTCATGTTCTATAGTATGTACGAGGCTACTCCCAAAACTACCCGTTCAGACGTCAAGTCAAAAAGTGCGACAGCTGTAAAATATGACCATTGTAACTTTGCTTTGACAGCAAACCTTATATGGTTTTAAAAAAAGTTATTTGTCATTTGAAAATTATTAGATACAAGCGAAAATGGCTCTGCGATACCAGAGGGTAGACAGAAACGACACGACCGGCAAGATGTTTAAATGGATCTCTTTTGCATAGCCATTGGTTTTTGTATTTTTTCAGATAACATGATATGTTTGCCTCTCTCCAACACTATTTAGAGCAGATGCTATTTTTTTTATTACCATATATCAAAGTCGACACCTATGGTTAGCCCATTGCACTACCAAAGGTGAAAAAACTAACAAGTGAATAAATATGAATTATTTTTAATAAATGTTCCGCTTAGACATCGGCATATAACTAGAAAGAGTGCAGTTTTTTTTATGTGCTTTGCCTCCTTTCAATGCACTTTCGTCTGCATTCTAATAAAGCACCTTAATAAAATGTAAATAAAGAAATTTTGGCAACATTCTTGCCTTTATAACTTCAAAACGGTTTGTCTTACGTAAAAAATAATCCAGGACATTTTTGTAGGACATTTCGTCGGCTTTAACTCAATATAAAGCCATTTTTGGTAAAAGTTATAGTTTCCGACCTTTAAAAATAAAGCTAAAGAATTACACCTTAAGAGGGCCACCTCCCTCGTGTAATGAAAAGATGTACATATCTGCAAAAAATTTTATACAATTTGCCACAAAATTATACAATATGACTTATAAACCTTTCTTAGAGATAAGGATGTTTTCACATAAGTAACGCGTCTATCTAAAGGGTGATCCAACCAAAAGATGGATCTACAACAATTATTTGTGAAACAAAATATCGGCCAAATGATATTTGAATGTCTCTGAGACAATTATTGTGGTTCAATGTCGTTAATCTGCCGAATAATCTTATCTTTTAGCTCTTGAATTGTTCTTGGTTTATTGAGGCACACTTTTTCTTTTAAATACCACCAAAGAAAGAAGTGCAACGGTGTCCAATCACATGATCGTAACGGCCAATTAACGTCGTCACGACGAATTGAATTTCTAGCGCGAAAGAGCCATTGTTTCGTTGGTTGCGTGGCAAGTGGCACCAACCTGTTAGAAACTCATATCGTCCAGCCATAGCCATATCCTCAATCTCTGGCCACAAACATCTCGCAATAGCGAACACCATTCATGGTAACTGCTTGGCCGACCTCATTTTGGATTAACTACAGCCCTTGACGTTAAGTTGGGACTCACAATTAACATCGTGTATTATGGTTGAACCACCGGGTATAACGGTAAGCACAAAACGAAAAGAAACATTAAATTTTTATATTAATTTTACTCAAGGATTTTTTTAATAAAAGCTTAAGTATAAAATAAAAACGAGGTGTAAAATGCGCAACTTTCTTTTTTCGTTAATAAAAGCTAACAAAATGCACTATATTATTACCAGGTCACAAAACAAACAGCCTTTTAGATTTTTCATTAGAATCCCTCAAATATTCAAAGTACTTTGAATTTGGAACATTTCAAAACAACAACAATAATAATTTTTAAAACAAAAAACTCAATTAAAATTTTACAACTGTGACTTTTTGCAAGAATATGAAAGCGTATTCTGCAGGAAAACTGCATAAACTACAATAAGGAGTGTAAGTGATAGATAAAGTTCAATTTATCTAATTTTACCCGATACCGAGATTAAATAAAAAAAACTTAATTCTAAAAATCTATTTTAAGCCTCTTTGTAGGCAATCGAACCCAGTGTGCGCCAGCAGTTAGGCCTAATCAAATGTACTCGACATCTTTAATTATAGAACCACATGGTCTTAATAAACAATGCTTTCGAATTATACAAGATTCAACTAATAAATATTTTGAGGCTTTTAAAGGTAATTGCGTGCCAAATCCTTAATTTTTGCCGACTTGAAAGCATCTTTTATAAATCAGTGGCAACTTGAAAGTATTTATTCCCAATTAATAGTTGTCCTTCGTTATAAAACAGACAATCAAAAGCATTCATTACAACATGTGAGATTTAGCGACCAGACGAAATACATAAATGGGTCGTAGCAAAATTAGTTTTGAACTAATCTGTATTGAGGCAGGCTGGTATTTCTATTGTATAAATTGAAAATTTATTCATGAAGTACTCATGTACGCGTATGCGCAATAGTAGTTCATTTTGTATCAATTACTTTACCACTTTCGATCAAATGTTTCTATTAGTCCATTGGAACATCTTTCTATCTAGATATCTAGATATTTGCAACAAGTTTCCGTCACCCCTTGTCATATTGGGTTTGGTGACAAACCCGTTTCGCTTATGTGCCATCCCCAGTGTCATTTATTGCTCTGAAATATTTATACTAAAAGATGGATGCACTGAAAAGCAGCTGTAGATGTGGTGAGATAGTGTAGATCATTAAGGGAATAATATCTGCTATTTGTTCAATAATCAGAGACCTTTTTGCTGACAAATTTTCTATTAAAATTTTTAGAATATTCCTGTCTATTATGTTATATAAATGTATCCATGAGCACAGAATATAAACAGACTAGCCAACAATGACATTTGAAAAAGCGTGTAATCAGTTGTGATGCGTTTTTACGTACAAAATTTAAAATTAACCCGATTACATGAAAGAGATAGCATAATTAGAAACGATAAGGTTTTTTATCTCTCTTATATAATCGAGGTATTGTTGTTGTGAGTTGTCGCGTCTAGTTAGTAGTCTATGTCCATGAGTTCGCCGATACCCTCAGCCCCCAAAAAATCTGTTAAACATATATTATTTTACTACCCATTATTCCACTTTTTAAACACACGTAAAATGTTTAACAGATCTAACGACTTGCTCTCTTTCTCTTGAACCCGTATTTTGTAGTCGAGAATTTCATTATCAATTACTAGAAAAAAAGATTTCCCAGTCTACGCTCATACTAATTTTAAGACAATCCAAAACTCTTATTTGCAACTAAAAATAATTCACAAAACTAAAAACTTACTGTTCCTGCCAGATATTGTCACAAGCAAACAGGTAATTTGAGAACTTAAGAAAAAGCTAAACAGCCAGAAGAAGAAAAATACAACAACAAAAATGCCAGTCAAAGACCTAAACCGACGAGCCGACTTTTGGGGGCTTCTTTTGTATTTAAGTTTGATGCAAAATAGCAAAAAAAAAAAAAAATTAAAATTAACAGACAAAAGGCACCAACCAACTCCGCTTAAGTGGCTTAAAACATGATAGTGCCGATGATGAGGAGCTCGTAGATGAGGAGCACAGTTAGCAGTATGGCAAATACGATAGCATATGTACGACTACGGTTAAGCTGCTATTTCTTTTATATGATATTTACTTTAAACCATTTCGAGTTTTTTTCGTTGTTGTATAATTTAGAAGTTTTTTGTTTGGTTTTTCATGCGATAGTCTTGCAAGTATTTTGTTGGTTTTTGCTTTGCTTTTTTCCCCTCATGCCATAGACAACAGGCCAAACTTGATGAATTGGGAATGAATTCCTTTGACATCGTTTTTATGCTAAAATAAACACATGTTGTTTTTGTAAAATGCCTAGAAATCATACAACAAGCAATGCAGTGTATGGAGAAGAACTTAAATCAAATTTGTAGTAAGAGAAGGTAAATAAAAGAAGGAGCATAAAGTGGCAACGAGGCCTGTTTAGAAAGTTATAAGATTTTGTATTCAATATAGGAATTGAAGGAAATAAATATTCAAATCAAGAATGAAATAAATATTTTTCATATAATGACACCTCCAAAAGCCAATTACTATTGTAACAAAATTTATATGAAATTTTAAAGGAAATATTTCACCTGCTTCTAACAAAAGCCTCTACTTCCTTAACACTGAAACAAAAACTTGGCACACAGTCGCATAATCACAAACATACTCATTCTCTCTTAACATTAGGAAATACCAACAAAAGAGATCCATTAGCACACATGATCATTGGAAAGAGGCTAGCAACATCCCCTGGGTAAAGTTGGGCCACACAGCACAAATTACATGTTGTATCTATTTGTTCTTGTGCATAAAAGTATTTTATTTGATCTTCTCGGTTTTTTTTTTATTTGGCATTTGATATCTTTGTTAAAATACTGGTGTGTTTAACGTTTTTTTTTTTTGTTATATTTTTGTGGCAGACGGGTGTGAGTGTGTGTGTGTGTTTAGTTTCAAGCCTTTTTTTGTTTTGCAAATTTCTGGTCATTGCACCAACTTCCATGCCAGTCATTGTCATCGGTAAAGTTGCTAGTAGTTCGAGAAACCCCTCCCGTCTTAACGATTTAAAATTTGTTAAAAATATGTAGGGAGTGAGTGAGTGTGTGTGTATGTTCGTGTGTTGCCAATGTAACAGTTTTTGTTAAGCAGGTGTCTGACTTTTTGGTTAACAACCATATTTAGCCATACAGAATTTTATACGTTGTTAAAGTGGATATTTAAGCAGTGTGATTGGTTAGTTTTTAGGATGAACAGATTGAAAACAAATTAATAAAAGAATTTAAAGGGCTTTTAAGAATCAACTTAAAGCGCTTGTTGATTGTCTATCACAAGTAGGGTTTAAGTCAGTCGATAACTTGACTCTTGACTTGAAGTAAAGTTAAATCATTCCCTATACAATTTATTGTGAGAAACGCTGCAGGATTAAAAATTAGACCAATTTAATTCTTGTTACGTGGACTACTTGTGGGTATATTACTGCTTATTTGTATGAGTTTTATTTTATTAACTTGAATACAACTATTTTCGACTTGTTTGATATAATTTTTTTCAGTTAACAAGTCACTATAGCAAGATATTATATTATCGCATAATAATAATAAATAACGAAAAACATAACTTCAAAAGTTAAAAATTAAAAAGTAATTTTTTTAATGAAACTTTTAATCGTTACGGTCCCTGGTTTGTTCCACCATTTTATTAAACAATCAAACGATGTAACAACAAAAAAGATAAATTATGGAAATGAATGGTGTTTTCTTTTCTAGAAAAATGTAACATATTTTGCCTTTTCGTTATACTTGAAATATGTTTACACACATAAAAAGTATTGTTTGTTTTTTTAGATTTTGCTCTCAATAATGGCGAAAGGCCTTGACCTTTATGACCTGTAAAAAGAAGAATAAAGCTGTGTTAAGCAGGCTCCCTTATCAGGCCTACGTTTCATTTAAGAAACGAATTAGCCTCCTTTGCCTCAACGTACCGCTCGGTGTCTTGAAACCATTACTGCTGTGATCAAAAGTGTTACCGAACCCCCGAAAACATGAGTTTGGCAGTGAATATGAATACTATTCGTTACAAGAATATGCTAACGGAATTTTTTTCGGCATGGATCATCTACCGCTCATGAAAGAATTGATTTATTATACCAACGAATTCCATGGCGTATTCTTATTGAGACCCCCTAATGAACCGAATTTTCATTCCTATCATAATAGACTTTTTTTGTTTTTGTTTTCCAAATTCTTAAAATGGAAATCTTAGGTTGGGTAGCCGATTTGCCGTTGATAAATTAATTTGGCTGATGCAACCAAATCCAAGAAGTTATAAACAGTTCTGGCTACAATACAGCTGATAATAATAGTTTTTTATTGCTGATGATGCAAATACATCATTTTGCCAAATCCATCAACATTCATTGTCATGGAATTCTCTTTAATTTTTTCAGCAGCTTCCAGTAAGCTTTTTTATAGAATGTATCATAAAAATCGCTTTTATTATTTTAAGTAAGTAGTATAGGGAAGAAGACCGCTAACTTTATGGGTCCGTTTTCGACCCCTTTCGACCTTCCGTCGAATTGATTTTAGGCAACCGATTTATATATTACGACTACCTTACTCTTAAAAAAGTCTCGTGCTACTGCTAGCCTTTACTCTCGACTGAAGTGATTTAGACTGTCAACCTTCTTCCTCATTACGGAGTCTCTAGCCAGTGCTGGAACTTCACACACAATGTACGCTACCGTCTAAGCTTCTTCCGCAGGTGTATCATTGAAGACTGACCCCTCCGCCCCTTGAGAGATTTTCTTGTCCATCTTTTTTGAATTCCTCCATTGGACAATAAAGGCCGGAATTCCTACAAAGATTACGGTGCAACACCTTTAAAAATTGACCCGTCCACGTTTAGCGAAGCGGTCTTGTTCTTCTCTTCCGAATTCCTCACATGGCCAATTAAAACCAGAGTTTCTTCTGAGATTAACTTTGCCGCTTCTTGCGAGCCTTCCTGAGTCATCCCTGTATTGGATGTGCTCCACATGCACGGCTAAGTCTGTATAGAAACTGCATATCGACTGGCATCAAGAGTTCGCAGACTAGAGACCAAACACGCTCTGGCCATATCCTCGTGCCTGTCTTCTGACGACCAAATCGACTAACTCTAACGCTCATAAAAAATTGTAACATTACTGATAATTTGTTGTTGGTTATTCTTTCCTCTCAATTTAGTCTACCGTTAGATGAGAGCTTAATTTTATTTCATTTCATATTATAAAGGGAATTTAATTTCTAAGTTTTTTGTTTTTTGAGGTTAATCAATTTGTGCAAGCAACTGCACTCACATGTTTCTCTAAATGTGTAACCTAACCCAAGATCTCTAACTAAATAGTTTGACTTTGCCTAAACACACTCTTCATTTATTCACTGCCCCTCACCTACACTAAGTTCTAAATACCAATTCTGATTTGCCTAACAATTAACTCACATAAATGAATCTAAATTAAAAATCCTTTTTTTTCATGAACTCATAAACTGCATGATACTTTATGTCAACAAACATTTTTCATACAAACATTTAAACAACAACAATAAATATGATTCATACACAAAATGAAAAGAAGAGAGAGAAAAAAAATTATTGTAATTAAAAATTCATAATTTTCCGCTAAAAATTCTATTAGACATTGTTGGTGCAACAACGACAACACTAACAAAAACGACAACAGCAACAACAACAAAATCCTAATGGCAACAAAACGAACACAAAACTAAGTCTAATAGAAAAATTCTACTAATATCAGCATTTGTGTTATTGTATTCATAGATTTTTCTAATTAAAATATGATTTACAATTGGTTCATAGACATTCGGAGAATAATAAACAATTTCTGTTGTTTTCCATTTTTTTATTTTTTTTATTTTAATTTTCAAACTGGCGGGCTGAAATTATTTTTCTGTTTTTTTTTTATTTTTTTTGTTATTTGCGATAATAAGTTGAACAGCAAAAGCCATGCTAAAACTATAAAATGATGGTTGAATAAAAACAAAAGAAAAAAATTCATTACAGAATATTTTTTAATTACATGAAGATGACTTAAAGACACCTTACGCGTTAATTAAATAAAATTTAAGATAAAACAACATTTTTAAAAGTGTGACAAAATGTATTTGATGCGATCAAGCCACGTTTAATATTGTTACATTAAATACCACAATAAACACGTTAATTCGTAGGGTTCGTTTGATTGCAATAATTGAACTAAGTCCTTAATGATTTCATCAATACACAACTTTATTCGGCAATTAAGACTCTTATTTACAACTCTTCAGTACTAATTTACACTGTAAACTTAACATTCTTATGTACGCACAGCTGTTCACTCTATGAAATTACAAAGTCAACTCTTCTCTCTGAGGTGGACGGTGCCTTTATATAAAGATCACGGCAGGTTCGTCAAATGTCCCGAACCTACGTGATTTCATTTGCTGGCTTAGTAGTCTTGTATATGTGTTCGTGTGTACGTGTACCTTCTCTTTACTTTTTCGTTCTGTATTAGTTGTTTTTGTTTCTACTTTAAATCGCGGTTCGGGGTATTTTACTTTAGGTTATTGTTTTTGCTTTATGTTTATAATGTTTTTTTATGATTTAATAAACATCTTCGATTATTACTTCGTAACAATATGAATATATTGCAAATTTGCCAAACAAGTGACGGGACTTTTAAACATATTTTCGATTCTAACGGCGTGTGCATGGGCAATGACATGTGGCACATTGTTTTTCAAGACTGTATTACATTTAAAAATTGAGTTCACGATATATAACAACAAATACTCCTAATTGATGCTAATAAAAATTAAAATAAATATGACACGACAAACTCTCCTCTCAAAATGTCCTTTATTTTCCTTAGAGTGCGGCATATAGCGAACTTTGAAACCACATTCAATCCATATTCAGATGTTACATTTTGATCAAGGAAATCTTCGAACGATGGAGCACGATTAAAAGTAACGTTCAGGTCATCGTTATTAATAATTAAAAAATTAAAAAATACACAAGTTCAAGTCAACTTTTGGCCTAGAGCATGGGAAAGTTTTTTCTTATATTATTTGGGTACTTGGCACTCGGTTTCTTAAAATAAATTCCAGTTTTCGATACATATCAAACACAAAGCAGTTGAACGACAAATATTAACTTAACTGGAGAATAGTTTGTCCAGTTCAGTTAAATAAGAAATCCGACAACGTTGTTTTTTAATTCGCTCAGTAGATTTAGCGACATCGTGGAACTTGTGACAAAATAAAATTTTTTTTATCAGAATTTTTGTTTTTAAAAATTGAAACTGCAACAAAAATTTCGTTCTTTCTCCACTAGCATATAATTAATCATGTTTCACATAAGACGAGCCATATTGCATTTAAACCGATGCACAACTATTAATTTTATTCACAATTAAATCAGTAAATGTTGTTTCACTTTATTCAAAATGAAATAACTTAATTGGCAAAAAACTAAATAAAAACTTGTGCAACGAATGAAAATATGACTCGTTTTGTTTGAAACTCATAAAGCGATTTCTGACTTTATCTCTTTTTTTTATGATTTTTTTAAAAATCCAAAAATTTTAAATTTTTCCACATAAGTTCGAAAAAACTAAGAAAATTTAATGACAATGTTAGTGTTACTTTACGGTCATTCGGAGATTCGATTTTTTTTACTCTACTGACTATCTCGGAGACCAGATCTAATTTACAAAAATGGAGTTCAGATCTTTATTTTGCGCCTAAATTTGCATAACTTTCATTTGCTTCAGTCCAGAACTTTACATATTTGTGTTATTATTCTCTCTTAAAACAAACTGAAGTTCTGCTAAGGCTGACACATCGAAATATTGGCACTGCGAATGTCAATTCGCTTTATTTCTTTAAAATGTTTTTATTTTTTACAAGGTGCCTAAATTACTGCTGCGGTAATAGCTTCGAACACAAACAGCGTGATGCGACACTCTGCATATTAAGGTGATCGGCGAAAATATTGGACCGCTTTCTTTGGGCTTACAGAGGTCGAATTTTTTGATTAACTGTTTTTTTTCTGTTGCTTTGAAAAAACCCGGGTTCCAATGAATTCTTTAATTTTTTTTAATTGACTAAAACTTAAAGCACAAGTTTTCGTCTGTTAGTGGAAAGGGTTTTTATATTTTGTAGTATTTTAAGGAATGTTATATAAAAGTTCGCCGATACCAGCAGCAGACAAACCGACCCATATCAAGAGTACAGCAACATCATCTTGATCTAGTGTAGTACAACACGCTCCTGCCTCCACTTCGCTCCATAATACATCAAACAGAATAGAATTATTAATCATTACAGAATTCCACTTTGTGCCCACAGGTATATGTTGTCTTCAATGGCTCTTTGGCAAAAATAGCAAACGTGGTCCCACTGAAGTAATGGTGTAGGATTTTTTGTCGGCTACTGATATCGGCGAACTTGATGATAAATATATAAGTAAGAATTTTTAAATATACCAAAAGAAAATGTGCCAGCAAGTGTGTGTACGTCCATTAGGTCTCTGATCACTAAATATACAGCAGATATTTTTCGCTGAAGGATCTACAATTTTCGTCTCACACATTAACAACTCGCAGCTCTTCAAACGCTGAAGAATGAAATTACCAATGACTTTTGTCTAGGTGGGTACTTGAACCAGCAATAAATAAAAACAAGCAAATGTTGAATTTTTTTAAACCGGATTACCGGTTTTTTGTGGTTTGTGGTTCTATTATTCAACGACTACGATCGCTAATGTGAGTGTGTACTATTATCCAAATGTAGTGTCAGCTTTACCACTTTTAGATATCTTACTCAACTCTACTACATCTCGTGGAAAATCTACCACTTCTTTAGTTTTCCGAAAATAATGCTAAAGTTTTGATACCCGAAATTTTTTTAATTAATACAGTCTAGAGTTTGTAAGGATATTAATTTATTAAGAACTTCTATTAGAAACAAAATATGCGCAGATACTCGCCAAAGAGTGCTACATACTTAATGATTTAACCGCGCCAGCGCTAAGGATAGGGCCCTTGATGGGGAAGCGTCAGCGGAAGCAAAACATTTCTAAACTTTTTAAAATTGTTTGTATGGAAAAATGTAAACTTTAAATCGCCTTTAGGGGACTTATCCTACTTTTCTCCACTCTAAATCTGTACCTGCCCACAGAGGGGCTTTATAAATCATTTAATAAGAATGTTTATTTATTAGATATTAACATAATAAAAAATTGGACCTAACATTGAAGACTAATTAGATGACGATATCATAATTAAATTCTTGAATTTTTTACTTTGTTTTTCAATTCCAGTTTTCAATTTTAGCGATTTGTAATTAAGATTTCTCATAGGCTCCCTTATAAGGTATCTCTTATCCAAATGAAAAATCAATTCTTATCCGATTTTGAAATACCCGAAAACAAATGGTAGTGGTACATCTGCTACTTTTCAAAGAAAGATTTGTTAGAAAGTAGCTCATTTTCATATCGTATCTACTTCTAAAACCGATTTTCGGTTGGCATCACTGATCCAAAGTAATATTAAATGTTATTGTTGTCGGCTTTTGGGTTCTGGCAAGTAGCCTATCCAAGCTCCCAATATGTCTCCAATTTCAGCCCATAAAGCTCTAATATTTACTGTAGGGTATTCAGCGTAAATAAAACTGCAAAATGTCAGTTAAAACTAAAAACGTTTTATGGAACAGCAAAAGAGCATGTTTGTTGGCAATAATGATGAACTAATGTCATTTGTATTTTATTTCCTTTCCACATTTTTTACAAAACTTTTTTTTTCATTTTTTCTTCTTTTTTGTAAATTTTTTTCAACAATTATCATAAATTTGTTGTGTAGTATTTAGAGGACTATTGTCAAATATGGCATATGTGCAAAAGTTTAACAACATGCCTCACTAACTAAGCTACACATACACACATGCATGCATTTGTACATGTAACATTTGCCACAAAGGGAAACTGCAAAAAAGTACATAATTTGTATGCAACAAAATGCAGAAACAAAAAAACTGTTGAAACAAATAAATTACTAATCCATCATATGGCAAAAGGATTAATAAAGACCTAAAATATTAAGAGACAGAGAGAGAGAGAGAGTAACAACGTTCACTAACTAGATAAAATAAAAGAGGAAAGGACTTTACGTAAGTTATAGAACAGTGGTACAAAATGATTAAATTTCGTGAAAAACTCTCAAACGTCGGTTTTTGGAACGAATTTCCGTCAACCCTTTTCAAGTCTCTAGAACGAAATATCACACTGAAGATGGCACATAGCCAATGCCGGTTTGCCTACATTAAAGCACCCTGTCGGAATATCAGATCAACTTTTAAACATCGTTACTTTTATGCAAGCGCGTTTTACAAAAAATCCTTTTAAAAAGTACGTAAAAAAGTACTTTGAAAAAATTCAAGAAGAACCTGGATAATGTCTACATGTAAAAATACTTTTTCAAAATTCAACTGTAAAAGAAGTACTTTAAGAATCTTTTTAAAAATAATACATAGAGAAAAAAATATTTGGAAATAAGATAGTTTTCAGAATCATTTTAGGAATAGGTACATTTTAAAAAAAATTTTAAGAATTACTTTTTTAAAAGTACAAATTAGAAAAAAATAAATCATCTTTAAGAAAAGTATATTTGTAAAATTAATACAAAATATGAAATTTTATCAAAAGAAACCTTTGAAATAAAAAAGTACATATTGGAAAAAGTACCTTTTGCCTTTTCAAAAAAGCAAATGTTGTCCTTTCCACGAATTATCTTTTTACGTACCTTTAAAAAGCAAACTTAAAAATAGTAACCAGTTCTAATAGAACGTTTTAAAAAAATATTCTTTTACAAAAAAGAGCCTTTTAAAAAGGTACTTTTAAACACCCTCAACATTTTTTCGGAAAAGCATCTTTTTAAGAAAGCGTATTTGAAAAAAACACATTTCTCTCAAAAAAGATACATTTCAAAAGAGAATCTTAAAAATAAAGTACTTTTTTGCAATAAGTACCTTTTTTAAAATTTACCTTAAAACAGCTTTCAAAAGGATACGTTTAGAAAAAAACGGCTTTTGAAATTAGCAGCTTTATTAAATATCTTTAAAAAAAAAATAGTACTTAAAAAAAAGTGTACTTTAAAAGCTTATTTAAACAAAAGATAATTAAAAAAATATTGTGCACAAAGTTTTAAAAGTTCCAAAAAAAAAACTACAATTCAAAAAATAGATTTCTGGAGAAAAAACTATTAAAAGTACTTTGAGCTAAAGCTACTTTTCAAAAGTCGATTTTAAAAAGTTAGACATGTATGTGCCTTTACGTACTTTCTAATAAGACCTAAATTATAAGAAAAATACTTTCGAGTTCTTGTCCGAAAAGTCTTCAGATTCGATGTTATTTTCGAAGCGGAACGAACATACATGATGATTATTGGATAAAAATTAAAAGTACATACTAAGAGAAAATGTAGGTATTACAGATAAGGAGGCAATTAAGGACGATTATTTAAGAGTTTCCTTGATATATGTATTATGGATTTTTCAGACTGCCACGATATCTTTGCAACTATTAGGCAGATTTAAAAACAATGCTGGAACGCCTTAAAGGCCTTGTAGATTTTTGAATTTTTCCTTCAACCAAATAGAACAAACCGTCCTCCAGCTATGCTCAAATATGCCGCGCAACTACGTTCAGTTAAGACACAACGATATCTGTCGAAAAGTAGAGCTGATTGACAAAAGGGTCGCTGATTTTAGTTCAGCGGTCCACATAACCCTAAAAAACAAGCTGCAGTGCCATCGTGTATAACTTGTATAGCTGCACTAATCGTACAATCATATTTTCCTAAAACAAACAGGTTTCCGCAACTTTGGATTTCTCTGCAAAAACCTCAAACTATCTTCAGGACTTTATTGCACGAGGCTTTTGGTGTTTTTGTCATTTATGTACAGGGATTAATTATTAAGGCAGGGCTTATAAAATCCCTGTAACCAGTCTCAACCTTTGCCATCTCCCGCCTTTTAAAAGCAAAAATAAAACTACAAAGTCAAATGTGTCGTGAAACCAAAACATTCATTTACAAAAATTATTGTGCCGCATTTGGTTTTTCTTTTCTTGTTTTTGGCGTTTTATTTTATATTTTAATTTAGCCTCTAAAACAACAAACCGTTGAGTAAAAAATATGAAATAAGTTGTTCTAATACTCCAAATACGAACACAAAGCATGTCCTGTGTGAAGTGAAAACAAACAAACAAACCGGCTAAAGCTGTCAGGAAATCCACAAGCGCACACAAACACACATACATAGCTAAACCCAAGCAAACAGATAAACAATACCGAGATTAACATACAAGTGAAATTCAAATAACAACATATGCCGCTTTTATTGTTGTTGTTAACAACATGATTATTGCTTGTTGTTGTTCTTGTATATTTTCCATTTAACCACAACTAACATTTCCACAAGTATGCACTTTTGGAATTTTTTGATTTTTAATATTTGGTAATCATGCAACATTTTGTGGCCACCTTAGATTTGCAACTCCAACCCCGCTTATTAACTGGTCATTATGGGACCTAAACATTGCCATTGTGGAGATATAAAATGATA
The DNA here is from genome assembly GCA_963932375.1 of Phania funesta. Lineage (NCBI taxonomy): Eukaryota > Metazoa > Arthropoda > Insecta > Diptera > Tachinidae > Phania > Phania funesta. The sequence goes on from OZ010652.1 coordinate 24,948,978, forward strand.
AATGTTTTTTGAACATTCAAAAAATATTTGATATTCACATGCATGTGTGCGACATTATTTATAGTGAAATTTGTCTAGCAGTGCGGACAGTTGTTGATATTTAAAATTTATAAATACGTTTAAGTACTTTTAAAATAGTATTTATTTAAAGTAAATAAACCTTTCGACTCCTGCGTTAATTGGCAAAAATAATATGGCTTATGCAGCCTAACGAATGTTTATAAAACTTTATTAAAACTCCACAGGTAGACTTAGATCGAGTAAAACGACTTGTCATAAATTCTAGTAATATGATGAAATATTATAGTTTGAAAGCATTATGACATATTGGCTCTCATTGTTTTTAGACAAATTTCTAAACCCTGAGACTTTTGACTTTATCAGGGTTGCATTTTTACAGAAGCAAACGGAAAAAACACAAAAGAAGTTGTGGAACAAATAAACAAGTCGACTGGCACGCCGCTAAAAGCGCGCTGGCGGATATATATTTTTTTAGTAAGCACCGGCACAAAAAAGGAGCTGTGCTTGTCGGTAATCAATGTATGTATTTTGTTCACTCTAGTGCTGAAAAGTTCTGTACGTTTTTAACACTTTATTTTGCTACTTTTTGCAAAAAAAAAATTATATGAAACTTGCTGCTGCTATCCACCGAAAATTGCTCATCCATCGCCACCGAAGGCACCGTTTCAACTTCTTTCTAAAAATAATCAGAGCCATACGACTGTCAAATTTGTATCCGTATTTTTTTTACAGTCCGATTATATATTGCTTTCACACTATAATGCTATCGCATTCTACTTGATATTTGGCAAGCCGTTTTGCTCGTGTGAAAGGTGCTTTAGTAGTTATTGACGAGCTTTAATCTTTTACGCCACATTAGACGTATGTATGTAAGCCGGTCTGTGCTTGCCCAGTAGGTAAACACCAGCGCGAATAAATTTTATTTTTTTATTAAAAAAATAAACTTTTCTTGTAGAAATTATAATATTGTTAATAATTTAATGTAGAAGACCAAATATAATCGAAATTTATTTATTAAAAATTTTTCAATATTCTGTTATATTGATTGCGAACAAATCATATCGCACAACTAACCGAATTACTGAAGGTATATGCATGCGGGCTTCGAACGATTGTCCTTACCCCTCGACCGAACCTAAACAAATCATATTATTATTGTAGATAATAATAATATGGTCCTCTTAGAAGGTTAGCATCGGCTACACAGTCGATTAAAGCATTTCCATGCTTAATAGTCAATGCGGTAATAACCACTTAACCTCTTCTATACTTGGATAAAACGCCAAAATTATTTTACATATAATGTATGTTCGAAATATTATTATTTTTGTATAGTTGAAATACTTTGTTTGTGGTTAGAATTTTAGTAAAAATTGTATGGTTCAACTCAACCATGTTGCAATTTTTATGGAGGGAAATCATTTAATGATTTTAAGTTATTTCACAAGTAAAACAAAAACTTTACTACTTTTAAGCCATATTATTTCTAGATTAAGTGGGCCGGGAGAGACTTGTAATCTTATGAATTTAGAATAAATAAAAAATAAACTGCAGTAATGTTTTAAATGTTTTCAAATAACCATTATATGTTGGTCTCAACAATATAGTTGTCGTGAACATGCCTCAATCATAGATTTTTTGGCGTCTACGTGGCTTTTTCTGGTCTTTTCTAGTTTCTGTAATTAGCCCATTTGCCCGAATTCAGCTGATAAGTACGAAATTTGAGAACTTCACCTTTACCACAACGCTTTTACTATATAAAAAGGAAACAGAGCTCGTAATGTATGAGATCGTATTATTACTTAAGTAAAAACTTCAAATCAAATGAAATATAAAATGCAAAGTTTAAACATTTAAAAAAGGAAATGTTGAGTTAAAAATAAAAAAAATATATTAAGTTTGCATTCTGCTTAAAAAATTTATAACCATAAAAATATCAACAAAAATATATTGAAGAAACTAATGGCATTTTCGTTTCAAAAATTACATATTGTCTTGTTAAATGGTACAATGCCTAACACGCCCTTATTATTTGGGATTTTGTACAGGCCATATAGAGCATTGCCCTTCGCCCTTGTTAAGGGTAAAATCTAAAAAACAAATTTTGTGTGCGTACGAGAGCGGATCAATAAGACCGTGACTTTTCGAATTTCCTTCGTAATTATATGAAATGCCACACTGTTCCCATCAAGTACCATCTGTTAATAGACTACTGTCAAATTTTGAACAAGTGTCGTCATTTACTTTGCGTTCAAAACATGTTTAAAACATACAACCTCGTGTATTTGTGTAAAAATGGAAAAAAGTGAATTTCAAGAGCTCATTAAACTTTATTTTTGGCGAAAAAAAAACCCGTAAATCAAACCAAGAAAAGTTCGATATATACAATGGGGACTCTGCATCATCGATTTCAATGATAAAAAATAGTGGTTTACTGACTTTCGTTGTGGTCGTACAAGTACAAATGATGCTGAACGTTCTGAACGGCCAATTGAGGTCAGTACACCCGAAAATGTCGAAAAAATCCACGATATGGTGTTGTCCGATCGAAGAGAAAAAGTGCGTGAGATTGTTGATGCCATAGGCATTTCATATGGCAGTATGGTTTCGATTTTAAATGATCAGCTGGGTTTAAGAAAGTTGTCTGCAAGATGGGTGCACCGTTTGCTCTCAATTGACCATAAACGTCAACGTGTGAAAACTTCAGAGTATTGTTTGGAGTGGTTTAAGCGCAATTCAAATGAGTTTTTGCGGCGTTTTGTAACTGTGGATAAAACAGAGATCCATTACTGTAATCCAGCGGGCTAAATAATGGGTTTCTCCGGGTGAACCTGCTCCAAAGAAGGCCAATGTAAGTTTGTCTACCAATAAGGTGATGGCAACAGTTTTTTGGGATGCACGCGGGATAATCCACATCGATTACCTTCAAAAAAAAAAAAACATTAAACGGCGAATATTATGCCAACTTATTAGACCGATTTAATGAAGATTTAAAAATAAAACGACCCCATATGGCCAAGAAAAAAGTTCTTTTTCATCAAGATAATGCACGGGTGCACGGGTGTGCAGTCTCAACGGTAAAACTTTATGAATTGAAATAGGAATTGGTATCTCATCCGCCATATTCTCCGGATGCAGCCAAAATCCAAATTTTTTGAAGGGATACAAAAACCGGACAAACGTTGGACTAAGTGTGTTGAGTTAAAAGGAGATTATGTTGAAAAATGAATTTTGTTTTTCCAAAAAAAAAGTGTTTCATTCAAAAAGTCACAGACTTATTGATCCGCCCTCATTATTCGAGTATAACAGAATAAAAAAGAAAAGAAAGATCTGTTAAAGTCGTAAAATATCATATTGTTTTCATAGTATCATATTATAATTAATATTATTATGTGCGTTCAATCTAAAAAAATGATTCGCTAAAGTCATATTACAATTTTGATAGAGCCTATTGTGAATAGTTGTGACTATAAAATTAGCATTAAAACGATACCATGGCTTGTTTATAAATCTCTATGTTCTCTTTCATGTTTATAAGTCACAGCAGAAGTTCTTCGACTATAATTTTTTAACTAAACGTGCTGCTAAGAATTTATTATTTAATATTAATATATAAAAGATTCTATTAGCGATATGAGACAGCAAATAATTTTATACAAAAATTTCAATTCACGTTGCCATCACTGATGCAAGAAAGCAAAGAAGCCTTTGACTTTTATCTTTAAATCTTAAATTTTATATAAATCTTTAATTGCTTTTAATTTATTTAATGCCATTGTGTAAGCATTTTCTGGCACTTATAAATTTCTACAACAACTTCTACCTTTTACTCTTTAAAAAAATTTTAATTTAAATTCCAATTGACAATCAATAGCCGATGAAACCCTCTCGCTTCATGTGCAAGTAAATGAGTTAGCGCGTCCCGTGTTAAATTTGATAAATGCACCGCTGTGTCTGCTGGACAACAATAACAACACAGCAAAAAAGCCAGAGAGAAATGCAAGGAATATTTCTGCATTAATGTTCATTTTAATCACCTAAAATGCTCGCTGAATACTAAACAAACATAAACAATTTTTAAAGCACTTTTTACGAAACGACGGCTAAGACAGCGAAAAAGGATTCTTAAAAAAGAAACCGCCAATTTATGGGTGCTTAGGAACCTAAACGTGATTAAAGAACTCTAATGCAAATACAGCAACAACAAACTAAGCATGAAAAACTCAAACACCAACACCACAAGACCACAACACCAACACCGACAGTGCCCAGCTAACAGCAGTGACATTTCCTTTTGTCAGTGTCAAATGATGTCAAATTATGACTTTTTTAAGCAAATTTTTCAGTATTATGCAATTTTCGTTGACTGCCTTGATCATCCATCACGAAGTATGTATGAAGGTACGAAGAAGAATGTGAGCAGATTGGATTTTTCAGTGGATGCGTAACATTATGCGTTCACGCATGCCACCTCCTTTTTAGTAAACGTAAATACATAGAACTATTGGTTTTCTATTTTGTGGTAATTTTTCTGCAGTCAGACTTAAATGTTAGACCGTATTAAGTGGAAGTCATATTAAGAGGAGATCATATTAACTTAAAAATTGATTCAACAGTATGACAATCCGTCGTTCTTCCCTTTATTACACATGTGTAGGACATTACCATCATTCAAACTTGCTGACCTAACATTGCCACATGTGTATTATTGCAACACAATAATATACGAACCAAACATCGATTATGCAATAGAAATGCAGGAATAAAAAGGTATTTTTATCAGATTTCTTTCTATTTTGTTGATATTTAATGAATAGAGAGTTCAATGCCACTGTTTTTCCACATTAAAAAAAAAAAATTAAATTAAGGTTTTTTTAATTGTACAATACTTAAACGTCATAAAAGTATAAAATTTACAATAGCAGTATAGCGCGATCATAGCATAGTTTACAATAAAAATTCATAGTCCCCGTCCATACATGCAATTTATGTTTCAGCAACTGTATTAAGTTCTGTTATGAAATTGCACCCGTGTCGCTACCTTCAAGTTAAAAATTGCGAATTTGAAAAATAAAGGAGAATTTCAAATACATCCAACTCAGTACTCCTTTTTCTTCTACATTCCTCTCTCTCCAAAAAACTAGAGAGTTGCGGCAACTATAATTACATGTGTGGACAGAGACTTAACAGAACTTAAAATAAGAGGATAGAATTTTTACCTAATACTACGGTGCTAAGTAAGACCACAATCACAATATAAGACTATACTTTCGAAATAAAACGGTGGCAGTATAAGTCAGCTTTATAAGCGCTAGTTTTAATAAATTCGATAGTCTCAATATAAAAGATGCGTAAACTTAAGTCTTGCTATAAGGCTGTGGTAGTATAAGGCCATAATATAAATGAACGATTATAGTCTTTGTATATGATAGCTTTAATATAAGATTAGATAGTATTTTTAATTAAATCCTGAGTTACAGTAGCAGGTACTTTTGTAAAGCTTCCATTTTCTGACAGATCTGGCAACTCTCTTATTAGTTGGGCACAGCTTGATTTGCCATTTTATCATGAATACCCCTTAAATTGTGCCGATTTAAATTGTTTGCGTCAATAGGCTGAAAATAATCAATATTTCAACCCACTGTTTCTAAAAGGTGCTCCGAACGAAGTATTTCAGAATCCTCCATGCAATGTCTCTTAGAAAAGTGGTAAGGTACCAACTATAATATGATAAGTTCTTATGTGCGCACAAGTACAGAAAATGGTTCATCATTTCGATGTCCTTATTTGCATGCATTGCATACTCTCTTGTCTGCTTTTTGTATTTGAAGTAGATGTTCCTGCAAGCTTGTGTGTAACCTTATTAATATCAGCCTGGTTCAGTTTCCGCAGCCTAGTTACTTTATCCGGGGTTGGTTTACGCCCCCAAATTCTTCTAAGTTGTTTCATAATGCGATTTGGATCGCCATTGCCACGTAGCCTCAAAAATGAGATCATTTAAGTTTATTTCCTGTAATTCCTTCATCGTTACTGTATTTGTTTATTACCAAATACCACCCTGGTGACCTAGCGGCCAGATGACGCACTCGCATTTATCGAGTAGTCGCTGATTGCTCGTTTGCAGTCACTAACGTCTTTTGGATTTAATTGCATCGATAGTCGTTTAGCTATTAGTAAAAGTGTTAACCTTGAAACCTCACTGAACTCTTTTATGCACTCCGTGATTACCGTACTTCTACCTGAAGAATCATATTATGACCACGAAGTCGGAAGTACATTTCGGTCTCTGGTTCGTATACAAAAATTCCCAGCAATATTTTGTTCCTTAGCTGAGAGCCGTTCGTGTAGTAACTGATCTTCATAGGCGTTAGTACTGAGGTTCCGTTTGATCAGGGGATATTTTTGGTATCAATGTAGCACAGCTTCATGGATCTAGATCCTAGTGGGAACTACAAAAAGAAATTAGTCTATAAGAGTCCAGATTACAAAGCTTTCTCAAGAATTAAGAGTAAAATTATTTAAAAGTTTTAAAATTAAATTATAATAACTTCTTTAATAAACAGCAACTTGTTTTATTGGCAAGGGCGGGGAAAAATATTTGCATGGTATTATTCCGGGCAATATAGACTAAGACTTCATTGGAAAAGTCGTGCAGCTTTGAGTAAATTGACTGCTGTTCTTATTTAATTGCAACTACTATTATTTTATATCACTATTTTATTTAGCTATAAATAATAAACAAAAGGCAATTAGTTCATGAAATGCACAATTGAACAGGGCAAGTTTACGAGTCATGTGCAAAGAATTTTCGACAGTTCATTTTCGAGAGTGTAAAAATAAACAATTTGCGAAGCTTTTAAGGGTTTTCGTCACTCCTCTTAATTTTTTATTTCCAGTCATATATCAGAACCATATATAAAAAAAAAATTGCTGTGAATGGGTGTAATCAATATTTAATTATTGTTAAGTATACGTCCCATTGTGTTTATTACTCTATAAATTTGGTATAAGATATGTATGTATATGTGTCGTAAGTCTTATATCTTACATGTCCTTTGCGATCAAAAACACACTTTGTCGTGGGAACTTTGGCGTGAATGGAAGTTTTAAACTTTCGGCTGATAGATCGAAACGTTAAAACCAACTACAACAGGGTCCTAACAAAAAAAGTACCCAAAATTTGTATTAATATAAAAAGTTCGATTTCAAATTTTACTAAAACAGATCAATAAATTTAAAAATTTTAAAAAGAAGTTTCATAAAATATTTCGTACACTCTTAGTGTTAATTTTAACCCATAGTGCACGTACCTTATTTCATTCGACCATTTCTTGTTTCTTTGCTGTTTTGCATTTGCCTTGCCACTCTTTTGTTATTGTTAAAGTTTTTTGTTGTTTTGTTTTTGTTTTCCGTTTCGTTGTTAATAGTGTTTTTGTGTTTAACAGTCATTTAAAATTACATTGTTGCATTAATTATCATAATTATTGTCGCCATGAAATAATTTTGAAAAATGTTTCTTTGAGGAAATGAAATTGTATAAATCAAAACTCGTGGGCCTTTTGGTAAGTTGCTAAGTGGATATAAAGGATACACTCGAAAAGATTTTGAGACAACGTAGACCTTTAAATGTTGATTTAAAAATTGATTTAGCATTGGAGGAGCTATCGCTTTTCCCTTCATAAGAATTTCTTATATAAGTTTTACTTATGGCAAATGATAGAGGCCTTTAGCCAAGAGAACATTTCGTCAACTGAATTATTAAGCTTGCCTCGCAGACACAGTCACTTGTAATTAAACCATCACTGTGATGTAAATACATCATCAATCAACAGCCGCACAAGCAGCCAACAAACGCAAACAGTAGCAGCCGTATTGATGATAAACGAGCTTCGCTTACTTGCCGGCCATTCACAATATTTAAAATTACAAATAAAAGAGGGTCTTTTATTTTAGCAATAGTTTGTGGGAATTCTATTCAGTTCTACAACTTACTTACAATGGATATTTATTTACAGGAGTAAAATGTGGCTACAATTGAAAACAAGTTACTAAAAAAGTGAAGATTGTTTGTCTCGAAATTTCTATATAAAATCTTTTAATCGCGCCAAGTCGGTAGAAAGTTATTGGAAAGGTATTGCTAGTTAATACGGGAATTGTAGCCATTATTAAATTCCTTACCAATATTGCCCAGTTTCAACTAACTGAAAAGAAGACGTCTAGTCACATGGTAGTAAGAAAAACGGTAAGACGTTGTCTTAAGAGGGAGAAAGAGAGAGAGAGAGATAGAGAGAATATTGGAACTATAAGGTGTCTTAATAAGACTGCACTATAGAATTATTTTCTGTACACAACCGATTGATTTGTTCATGCGTGCTCTAACAAGAAGTAAGATCCTGCTGAAAGCACATATCGCCCAGATCTCACAATAACTCCGTTCTAATGTTTCTGTAACTAATGTTGTACACAATCACTGCCGCATTGGAATTTTCAGCGACACCTCGCAACAATGTTTTAAAGCGAGCGACCGGTAAGTCGACGAAAAGCAGACATACTGTCCCTAATCGACCCAGCCCTTTCTCTGTCTCAGCGTAATAGATTATCACAATGGTAACGCGTTATTGTCTTATGTAACGCTTCGTTTTTAACAAGCGGAAAAATCATCGATGACGTCTGCTTAATAATAGAGTTGCCACATGCGCAAAAAACATGCCCGGCATTATTGCAGTTGTATGAATAACCGCACAAAAATATTTGTAAAAGAAATTGGGTGATTATTAACTAACTGTGGGAGGTTTTTACACATAATAAACTATTGACCAAATCGCAATGCAGTGAAATGTGATCGATTCCTTGCCTCAAGAACCCCACGTTTTTGCTAAAAAAAATGTTTCTTAAGAGAAATTTAATTACCTGATGGTTCAAAATCGAGTCTAGTGCAACAAGGTACTATACAATCCTTATTTTTAAAATGTAAAGTATGGTTCACTATCTGCTCCGTATATGACAATAACGACACTGGAGTAGGAGCAGGAGTAGTTGGACCAAATGTTCTGGTTACAGTAGTTCAAATGGGAAAATTCGCAACCGTTTTTTAAGTTGACACTTATGCTTTCCTAATCAGTACTAGGAAAAATCCTGAGGATAAGAAGGCCTTATTATCGTTTGAAGTCAGGTCACGGGTGGCCATGAAATTCATTTGTACATAATTGAACTTGGTACCTGGAATAAAATGACATTATCCTGGATACCTGGCCATGAGGTCCATGCTGGGAACAAACCTGCCGATTGTTTGGCAAATATTGGATTGCATTAAATAGTAGCTATACTATTGCGAAAACTGGTTTCTAGCTTGAGTTCGAATTTGCTCAGGACTGGAGAGCTATAGGCAGACTTGAGTTATCAAAGATGGTCAGTACGCTGTTTCAGGGGAAATCCCAAAGGATTCTGAGGCCAGATAAAAATGAGCTTAATATAATTCCGGGGTGATTTTTTGGACACTGTGGGCTAATATACCACATACCAATTTAAGATAGAAAACTCAGAGGCCATCAAATGTAGACTCTGTAACCTGAGTAATGGGACAACTGAGCAAGTAATCATCAGTTGTCCAGCTCTCGATTCTCATATATTAAAAGCCAAGCTATGTGAACCGGTCCACTAAAACAACATGATATGTGAACCGGTTTACTGTAAACCACGTGATATATGAACCGCTTCACTTAGACCAACATGGTATGTGAACCGGTTCACATAAACCAACATGATATGGGAACCGGTTCACATAGAACAACATGCTACGTGAAACGGTTCACTTAAAAAAGCATTTTACTCCCATTATTTGTCCAATGAAGATTAGAAAAAACAATTCCACTAAAAATTTCAGTTAATAAATTATATAAACACACACACATTTACAGATTTCACTTCTTCCTTGGCAAATAATTTAAATGGTTTTCGATTTCAGAGATCAAATACGCAATCTCTTTAATACCACTCATTTCCATAAATTTTTGGTTAAACTAAATATTCTATTTACGTAAATTGTCATCACTTTTCCATTAAATTTGCCATGTGCGTTTTAACGAGTTGCCAAAGAAATGCACTTCCTTCTGTAACTTAAAGCAAATTGAGTCAATTACAACAACGACGAAGACAGCAAGGAAAATGAAATGAAAACATTTTGAATGAAATTACATTAAAACAGTCACACACATACACACCCATGCACAAAAAATAAGGAAAAACAGGCAACATAATTTTGGCGCGTTCATTCTACACACAAGCAGTTCAATGAACATTTGGCCTTGAGAAACAAAAATTCAATATCAACCAAAAAACAAAAAGAAACAAATGGAAAAAAGAAGTTAAACAAGCCACCAAAAAAAAAAGTGGAAAAAGTCGAAACACTAACAAAAACTCATAAATCCAACAAAAAATTACACCTGAACACACAGCCGAAATTGCAACAACAGCAATAAAAAAAGCAAAAC